>JAPJYX010000021.1:18007500-19463750 GCA_030503985.1 Himalopsyche tibetana
TTTTATTTAGTTTAATTTATTTTATTTTAATTCATTTTATTTTATTTAATTTAATTTAATTTTAATTTATTTCAATTTATTTCAATTTATTTTATTTTATTTTATTTTATTTTATTTTATTTTATTTTATTTTATTTTATTTTATTTTATTTTATTTTATTTCAATTTATTTTATTTTATTTTATTTTATTTTATTTTAATTTATTTCAATTTATTTTATTTTATTTTATTTTATTTTATTTTAGTTTATTTTATTTTATTTTATTTTATTTTATTTTATTTTAATTTATTTTAATTTATTTTATTTTATTTTAATTTATTTTATTTTATTTTATTTTATTTTATTTTATTTTATTTTATTTTAATTTATTTTATTTTATTTTAATTTATTTTATTTTATTTTATTTCAATTTATTTTATTTTATTTTATTTTATTTTATTTTATTTTATTTTATTTTATTTTATTTTATTTTATTTTATTTTATTTTATTTCAATTTATTTTATTTTATTTTATTTTAATTTATTTCAATTTATTTTATTTTATTTTATTTTATTTTATTTTAATTTATTTTATTTTATTTTAATTTATTTTATTTTATTTTATTTCAATTTATTTTATTTTATTTTATTTTATTTTATTTTATTTTATTTTATTTTATTTTATTTTATTTTATTTCAATTTATTTTATTTTATTTTATTTTATTTTCTTTTATTTTATTTTATTTTATTTTATTTCAATTTATTTTATTTTATTTTATTTTATTTTATTTTATTTTATTTTATTTTATTTTATTTTATTTTATTTTATTTCAATTTATTTTATTTTATTTTATTTTATTTTATTTCAATTTATTTTATTTTATTTTATTTTATTTTATTTCAATTTATTTTATTTTAGTTTATTTCAATTTATTTTATTTTATTTTATTTTATTTTATTTTATTTAAATTTATTTTATTTTATTTTATTTTATTTTATTTTATTTTATTTTAATTTATTTCAATTTATTTTATTTTATTTTATTTTATTTTATTTTATTTTATTTTATTTTATTTTATTTTAATTTATTTTATTTTATTTTATTTCAATTTATTTTATTTTATTTTATTTTATTTTATTTTATTTTATTTTATTTTATTTTATTTTATTTTATTTCAATTTATTTTATTTTATTTTATTTTATTTTATTTCAATTTATTTTATTTTATTTTATTTTATTTTATTTTAATTTATTTCAATTTATTTTATTTTATTTTATTTTACTTTATTTTATTTTATTTTAATTTATTTTATTTTATTTTATTTTATTTTATTTTATTTTATTTTATTTTATTTTATTTTATTTTATTTTATTTTATTTCAATTTATTTTATTTTATTTTATTTTATTTTATTTTATTTATTTTAATTTATTTTAATTTTATTTTATTTCATTTCATTATCTATTAATTTGAAAATGTACGCAAACAAAATACATTTCGTAGAAGAAGATGTCTCGAGGACATCATCAGTACGCACACATTTGTGAAAAGTGAAAAGCGAGTGATTATTTTATCGACTTTTAATATATAAATTTAGTATGAATAAAAAAGTGGAGACTGGAAGGTGTGAAATGGACGTCCAAACACTCAGACATACGGACTTTATCGGCTATTAATATATAGATATTTTTTTTAACAAACAATTTTATTGTATTGTATTTTTTAAATTTTTCTGAGCTTAAAGAGGTTGAGAAACTATGCTATAAAGAATAGCAAACTTAAACTTTATTCCAAAAATTAAATAATTTACAATTTAAATACCGCAGGGCTGTATATATGTCCCGAGGTATGTTTCCTCTTCTACGAAATATATTTGTTAGCAAACTTAAACATTTCAATTATTCTAAAAATTATATTATATACAATTTAAATACTGCAGGGCAGGGCTGTCGATATATGCCCCCAGATATATTTCTTTTACTTTTAGAATTTCTGGCTTGTTCAATAAATAGGTTTGTTAATTTTTTTTCACGCCAGTAAATTTTCTCAAAAATGCAACAAAAATCCCCCCGTTTAGGTCAACGGGCTTACAGCTAGTTGGTTTTAATTCATATTAGATGATCGAATTGAACCCAGGTTCAATCCCTAGCGGGTAAAAATATTTAAAAGCTTAGTGGGTTGAGTGATTAACTGACAATCAACCTTTTTGATAACCAATCCATCAAGATAAGTTTGTATACTTTGAGGATCCATATTCTTTACGTTGAGGGCGTAAATCGTTACCTTAATTACAAGTCAATTCCTTTTGGTTTGTTAATAATTTAGATGAAGTTTACAATTTAAAATTTTGTTTAATATAACCAAATAAAATTTAAAAAATACTAAATCTCACTTATGAGTTTCGATTCAAATTGTTTTAGATGATAGAAATGATACATTACATATAACCGAAAACCAGGTTAGATCCTTGGTGGAACTAAATATTTAATATAGGGCATAACTCTTAGTAGCTTGAGCGATTGACTGACAGTCAGTCCTTCTGATAACCAATTAATCAGGATAAGTATGTATACTATAAGGAACCATATGCTCTACGTTGGGGCATAAATGGTTAAAAAATGTAGTTTTTCTTATCAGCTTAATCCTTTTTGTTTAATAAAGCCATAAAAAATACTAAGCCATACAATTATTTTCAGTTAACATAGTCTTAGATGATAGAAATGATACATAACATATGATTCACTTACATTATTATTTTTTACATTAATTAATTAATAATATGTTAGAGTAAAATACTTCCTATGTGAGGACAGTGCAAACAGAAATACTCCTATGTGAGAAAAAATGGAAAATCAACGATTTTACCATCCAAAATTGAAGGTATTGTAAAAAAGTTATGATATTAAAATTATAATATATTATATTATAATAAACAGTTTTTCTTTATTATCTCGGAATACTGATTTAACCATATAGGAGGTATTTAGAATGAATGCGGGATATATTGATCTATTTTTTTCAATCGATTTATGAATTTCTGTTCAAAGGCATGGATGTATGTGATGTCTTGAATTTCCCCCTCTCACCTTTTCTATCCTATGAACGGGGCGTATCGACAGCGATTAGCTTACCACTAATCCTGTCCTAGCCCAATCCTTCTATCCCTACTCTCTTTGGAAAAAGAGAGGTTGAGCAACTGAGTAACAAGCAGTTCTCGTAGAAACACTTCTGTTGAGATAAACTCCATTAGGAGTCCATATGCTCCACATTGGGAGCGGACATGGTTTAAAAAAAAAAAAAATTTTATCATCCTGGTTATATTTGACGCACCTTAGTGGTAAGGCGTTCGACTGGTAATCGAAAGTTCCGCGTTCAATTTTTACAACGGCAGGTATTTTTTTAATGTGAAATAAAAACGAATTCAAATTCAAATGATCAAGTATGCAAGCCAGAATATTTCTAAAGAAGAAGACCCCGGGACATATCAACTAGGAACGAAACTACATTATCGGCCATTAATATATCAATTCATTTCACTACAATTCCATAATTCAAATGTTATGATTATACTGTTCTAGAAAATATTAAATATGTCGGGCAATTATCAGAAACGCCAAACTTCATACATTAAAGCATTTTATAATCCCATCACTTTTTTTTTCAAAAATAGCACTGAAATGCATATCAACATTGTACAACACAAGGATTCGAAAATATTTTTATTTCTAAATTTTCTTGCCTTTCCGAGCCTCTTTCAGCCCACCCCTGCCATGCCTTATCTAACTTAATTATGTGTACTATTTTATGGTATATTACCAATTTAATGCACGTCAAATTGTTTAAAATTCTTTATATCCATATGCTAATATTAGGTAGCAGCAATAATTGGCTGTGCTTATAAGTAAACATCATAATATATAAAACAAAATTCTATAAGACTGATATCAAGTTACGTTTAAATAGTAAAAAACAGTACAATGCAATTTTATCTTTTTTTTGTCATTGCGTTTATTTGGGAAGTTCTGTGTAAGAAGGTTTGGTTTATTAAAAAAATAATAATACAACAATATGTTTTAATGGTTTTCATTACTGAAAAAACTGGGATACCAGTTTCTATAATTATTACCAGTATTACAATCACATAAATATTTTCATAAAAACTGTCGCTTTACTTGCAGGCAATGTTCAAGGGACCGCTGCCGGCAAATATCAAAATCCATATGACACCACTCCTCGCTACAGATTTGGATCGACCTTACAATGTGGAACACGAAATGTGTCCTTTAACTATCTAGATCGGGAAAACCATCCTTGGGTGGTCAAACTGCTCTACAAGTGTGCGTATACTTTTGAAGTTTCAGTTTTTGTGGAGGGAATTTGATTAACGATTAAATATATTATCCCTATTTATTATTAGGTGTCTGCAACGGCCGTCCGGACTGAATCAGGTAAGGAAGTTCGAGATTTGTGCTCGAACCGGTCCCGGGTGAGGGATTTATTTTCAAGAAAAATATTTCTGTTCGTAAATATAATTGTTAACATATTTTGTTTCACATTCCTATGAATGTCTTGACAATAAGATCTTTCATTTTAAACGCATGACGTCATTATACACATATGTATATGTACAATGTTTTTTCCATTTAATGCGGCGGAACGTTGTTCTGGCACTTTTTTGGCATTTTTAATGTTTCAAATCAATGCTTGATTTAGTGTGCTTAACTTACGAAGACCGCAATGAATAGGACAAGTCTCGAAAACGGTTAGTTAGTAAGTTAGTTAGTTAGTCGAAAAGTGTTGAGTACTCGGCTACAGGGCTAGCCTTATTAGCTTAATATATGGTCCCATTCAAATATTATCTTAAATTGTCATAAAGTGAAATAACTTATTTTAATACACATAGCAATAGTGTTATTTCTATAAAATAAAAATATGCAATCCACCAAAATATCGTTTTATTGAAAAAAGTTTTACCATTTTACTAGATTTTTCACTTCACCCCCCGAATGAACTTTACTGAATACCCTTACAATACAAAATTTTGACAATTATTATCAATAAAATCGCTGACAGTTTGTAACCTTTACTACAGATCCCAAGATCTACCGTTGCGGAGGAGTCTTGGTTGCTGATCAATGGGTGCTCAGTTCCGCAGAATGTATCAGGAGTGATGAACTGTGAGTAAATGTAATATTTCCAACAGCTATATACAAGTATTATGTTTTAAGGAAACACCGTTTACAATGCCGAAAATCCCCAATCGTTTGGTGGGACATATTACATATTACATAATCATAATTATAAATGATATGATGAGCTTAATTTTCTCAAGATAATTCAATTTTTTCCAAAAACAAAATCAGAAAATCAGTTGGGATATTTTTTATTTTTTTTATCGGTAAGCTAATCGCTCTCGTTGCACTCGTTTGAGGATAGGATGAGTCGTAGGAAATTCAAGACATCACATACATCCATGCCTTCGGATAGATATTGATAATTGATTGAACAATCAATCTATAAAAATTGACCATACTGGGACTTGAGCCCGCGACCTCTGTATACAGAACTGGCGCCGCCATACAGGCGAAATAGGCAACCGCCTACAGCGCAAACCATTAGGGGGCGCATAAATGGAGTATTACAATTATTTTTTATACAATCGTATAATAATTTTGGATACATTTATTAAATTTTATTTTACTTTGGTGTTTGTATTTGTTCATTGTCATTATATATATGATTCGAAAAAGAGAGGTTGAGCGACGTAGTAACAAACAGTTTACGTAGAAAAAATCTGTTGAGATACTTTCATAAGGTGGCCATATGCTCCATATATGATTCATAAAACATTTCTAATGATTCCGAATTGTTTATTTTCCATTATTTAAAAAAAAATGGGTCGTGTTAATAAAAAGGGGGCGCGCCAATAACCGTTGCCCAGGGCGCCAAATAACCTCGCGCCGGCACTGTCTGTGTATACTAAGTCAACGACATTTAAGGTAAACAAAAAGATAGTAAAAATTGTTTGTTATATGCAAAATATACATTTTTGAATAAATAGTCCGTGATTTTTTTTTTTTTTCATTTTATTAATTTTTAAATGTTTTCCAAGATATCGACTATCGTTTATTATTTTATCGTGGCAACTCCAAGCAATTTTTATGCTGGCAACACTGCCATAAACGTTTGTGATCATTTGAAGTTATGCTCGCTGTTATTTCTTGTTGATTATCGCCGTCGCAGGTGTCACTATCAGTGAAGATAAGTTCTTCGATCTCTAACATCTCGCTAATACTGGAATGGTTAAAATTGACCATGTTTATTTATGTATATATACAATAATACGCCGATTCTATCACAAGTGAAAAAGCACAACATCATCCATGATTTTTTTTTCACAAAAAACAATGTGATTAAATGTGCTGTGTTTTGTTTTTGTGAACTATAAAAGTAATTTAATAAAAGCATAATTTAAATTATTCGTGACATTACAAAAAAGTCGTTATCACGTCAAAAGTGAATTGGATTTTTGAATAAATTTTACTAGCCCGTTGCCTTCAACGGGGGGGATTTTTGTTGCATTTTTAAATAGTTAGAAAAATTTCTGGCGTAAAAAACAAATTGGAAACCTATTTAATGAATAAGCCAGAAAATCTAAACGTAAATAATTCTCTCATTGGATTTTTTTAGGAAAACACCCAATTCTCTAAAAGAACTAAAATACACCGGGTGCGCAAACAAAATATGCAAATAGCGGATATAATAAAATTTATATTCATAAAAATTATAATTGAGCTGCCCTGCTGAGCTGCTATATCCAATATCGACAGCCCTGCAGTATTCATATTTTATCATTTTTTGAATGATTAAAATGTTTCAAGTATGCAAACAAATGTATTTCGGAGAAGAAGAAGAATACCGCGGGACATATATCGACATCCCTACAGTATTTTTTGTTTTATATAATATAGTTTTTAGAATAATTCAAATGTTTCAAGTATGCAAACAAATATATTTCGGAGAAGAAAAAGAAGACCCCGAGACGTATATCGACAGGCCTTCAAATGTTTCAAGTGTGCATACAAATATATGCCGGAGAAGAAAAAGAAGACACCGGGATATATATCGACAGCCCTGCAAATGTTTCAAGTGTGCAAACAAATATATTTCGGAGAAGAAAAAGAAGACCCCGGGACATATATCGACAGCCCTGCAAATGTTTCAAGTGTGCAAACAAATATATTTCGGAGAAGAAAAAAAAGACCCCGGGACATATATCGACAGCCCTGCATATGTTTCAAGTGTGCAAACAAATATATTTCGGAGAAGAAAAAGAAGACCTTGGGACATATATCGACAGCCCTGCAGTATTTAAATTGTATATAATATAAATTTTAGAATAATTCAAATGTTTAAGTACCCACTCTAACAAAAAAAAATTGTAGAAGAAGAAAAAGACCCCAGGACATTATGAAGACGAACATATTTGTGGTTATTTGTGATTATTTTATCGACTATTAATTTATAGATTTAACATAGCTGGTGGAGTATGTTTTTTATATTCTGGGACTGTTGTATGCAGGACTTCGTCAGTTAAACGGCATTTTGAGACAAAAGTAAGGAAGCACAAAAAGAGTATTGCTCGGGCAAATAAAAATAGAAATGTGCAAACAACATCCCTAATGAGATTTATCGGCGGTCGTTCAAACATAATTACTAAACACGGAAAACCATTCAGCGATGGAGAATATCTGAAAGAGGCATGGCTAAAATGCACAAATCTCATTGAAAATGTTTAAAACAATTTAAAAATATTCAAATAAGAAAAGATATGCATTTGGCTAGAAATACGTTGAAAGATAGAATCGTAGAAATGGCCAAAAATGTAACTCATCAACAAAACATAGATATAAAATCTTCCGATTTAATTTCTCTTTGCCTTGATGAAAATACTGATATAACTAGATCAGCTCGTTTAGAAATTTTTACTCGATACTGCAATGGAAATAATATCAGTTTAACATCATTTGCAACAACAACAAAAGGAATAGATATTTTCAATGCAGTTGTAAAAGCACTCTCAGAAAGAGAAATAGATCTTTCCGAAATTGTATCAGTAACGAAAGATGGTCCTCACTCACAGTATGACTGGAGAGAAAAATGGATTTATCAATTTATTTACTGAAAGTATTGGACATTCCGTTCTGGGCTTTCATTGCATTATACACCAGAAAGTTTTATACGGAAAGCACGGATTTAAGTCACTGGAAGATGTTATGATTCTTGTAACAAAATTGGGCAGTCTGATATATATTAAAATTTGTGTGTAAAAAATTTTTTTTTTTGCACGAATTTGAAAAAACAAATTATGTTTTTTCATTCATTTATCAAATTATATGAAAATGATATTTTTTACGAATCTTATTTCACGTGCCACTTTCTGGAACCAATGTGTCGCGTAATAGAAGGATAGGGTTTATCCACAGTAACACTGGTAACATCTAGTAACACAATATGTGGAATAATCAAAGTTAATTTAAATTTTCTATTTAAATGAACTTCCACAAAGTTACCGCCGAAACCATCGAAAGTATTTATCTACCTCATTTTTACGAGCAGACTGGTAGGAGGGAATTAATTTTTCACGCATCTACATGCCTTCGAAGGCATATCCGTAAATCGATTTATAATGCATCAGGTTTAGGAACCGTGTAAACGGATACCGAATAGATATATCGTCCGAGACAGCTGAGCGCATGCTTACGTGACCAGCACACGCATTCATATGAGTTCACGTATTTCGCATTGGGATGGGCAAGGTTGAAAAAATATTGTCAAACCATCGATATAATAGAGATTAAAAAGAAATAATTGATAAATATTTGCGTTTAAAGGCAAGCCGTATTGGTAGGCGAATACGACACAAGCCACACTTGGGATTGCGTATGCCCTGATAAAACGGGCATCCTACAGAAGAGTTCTATTCATCAGAAAGTCTTCAATGATGCATATGGTATCGGTCTGCTTAACTTCAAACCTGTTAAATTCAACGGTAAGTGGTATCACAAAACCTTATTTTGTATTACTTAGTAGAACTTTCAACTTATTATCGATAAAGTCGAAACAGCGAGGTACATACTAAATCAATGCAACTGTGTCAGGAAAAATAAGCAAAACGATTATTCAGATATTTTCTTTAGCGCAGATTGTGTTGTCATGTTTACATCAGCTGTTATTAATTGTAAGCCAATCTATAAGACTGATCGCATGAAGTAAGTTAAAATGCTAATCGCAAAGAACCGTTCATTATCATACAGATACACCATTCACGTTCTTGCGATACTGAAAAATGAAAACACTACCCATATTCTTACCTTACCAAAGAAGCAGTGGCGGATCCAGAAATTGTCCCAGGAGGGGGCCATTGTCTTTGAAAATAAACATGATACATAAATAATACATTAAAAATAGATGACAGACTTTTTTTGCGCGTTTTTGTTGCGCAATTTTGAATTTACGCGATTTTTTTGGACGGCACCGTTAAAAAATGTTTTTTGCGCGAATTTAAGAGCAAATTTTGTTTTTTCAAACATTTTTGATACTTTTTACGCGATATTTTGATTTTTGGAACCGATTTATCAAATTATATGAAAGTGAGGTTTTTTTACGCGCCACTTTCTGGAACCAATGTATCGCGTAAAAAAAGATTAGGTGTATATAAAAATATTCAATACATAATTAAGTAAGTATGTATTTTATAAAACATAGTAAACTAAACAATTAATGAGCATATTTCAAAATAAAGTTTTAATAAATTAGAAAAATGGAAAATAAATTCTCCCAAGGGGGGGGGCATGGCCCCCATAGCCGCCCCCTTGGATCCACCAATGTATAGAAGGTTGATCGCGAATGTCGCTGGACAATTGAGCCCCTTTGAAGGGAAGTGGGCCAAGTGGTTTTATAGGAACAAAAGAGTCAGATGCATTATTAAAGTCTAAATGCTTTAAAGCAGTGATGCACAACCTTTACCTTCTTGCGGGCCGCATAAAGCAAATTATCATGGGTTCGGGCCGCAAAGAAAAAAAAATAAAGTAAGCTAAATCCATTTTTATACAGAACATATGTACGTTCCATCTAAAACAGCCTTAAAACCGTGTAAAAAAGATTGTAAATTGAGATAAATGAGTAATAGGTTCCATTATATTATTTTGACCGTGTTATTTTTAAAACGTGAAAATACTAAATAAGCCATGCAAAAAAGGATTATGAGTAATTGCTTATTAAAAATCGTTTCAATGTGAAATATTTATGTTTCATTTATGTGTAATTCATAAGTTAATGCATTCTTGGTCTTTTTTTTTTAACTTGAAATAATATTTTTAAGCCTGTTTTTATGAACCGATTTATTCTACTTCATTAAGAAAAAGCTTGCTTACATTTATTAAATAAATGTTTTACGTGAAAAAAATGTTCGAGAAAAATATTAATGGGCCGCCACAAAATTCAAAAAGGGCCGCGGTTTGTGCATCACTGCTTTAAAGTATCGTAAACTATCAAATACACACCTAAAATAAAAACCCACAATATAAATCCACAAAAACATCAAGCTAAGAGGTGATTGTACTTGTACTAAGTTGTATAGTAAATACTGCGTTTACAAAGGGAATAAAATTAATGGTCAGTCAATTCAAATAAGCTTTTCGTCAGAATAAATATATTATACGGTCAGATTTTTATAACCATTTTGCTTATGTAAAGTTAGGTAAGGTTTTTTTTAAATTTAATTTCATTTAAATAATGACTATTTTATAAATGGTCTGACCGTTAATTATTTACTCCACCATCTGTAGTTCTGACCGATACATTATGATCATTTAATATAAATTCTGTATTGAAAATTATGCCCGAAACTGAATTTAAATTCTGACCGGCTAAAAACGAGCCTTTTATAAATATTATACAAGTAAGATTTCGAGAAGGTGAAAGTTTTTTTTTACTCTACAGAACAGTGTACATGAATATTTTTTTGTTGCAGACCACGTGTACCCAATATGCGTACCGCGCGATAGTGATTTAGCGTTCCCCGGCAAGATTGGTAGAGTGTCAGGGTGGAGTTATTTAGCCTCACACAATTATTTACACAAAGAATATATGCAATCGACTGATATGATTATAATCAACAATACAGTTTGTAACCAGATTCTGAATACTACACTACCCTCGTACAAATTCTGTGCAAAGCAAATCGGTGAGCCGTTACCTTGCGTACCGATGCCTGGAAGCCCATTTATGGAGGTGAGACGAGTTGGAATACTAAAGCTTTTAATTTTTGAAAAAAAAAATCGATCCAGGAACACAGTTCTTGTAAAACTTTTAACTTTTCGAAGAAAGTAATGGTAGAAGGATTGTGCAAGAACAGGACTAGAGGTTAACTAGTCACTCTTGCGTTGACCCGATAATTTTAGGATTGGAAGACTGGGAGGATTATTTTTAGATATAAGCACCCATGCCTTTTAACATAAATATTATATATTGAGGAAAATTGCATTCGCACTAGTGCCGTCATGGAACCCTTGTCTTCCTCTGAGTGACTTCTCATCAATGTATTTTTAAGTGTAGAAAAGTTTCAAAGGTGCAATGACGAGTTTGATGAACAAAAGTGACAAAACTATTACAGATGAAATCCACGTAAGACAAAAAGCGCACTAACTCAAGCTTTATGCCCCTGGTTCTGGTCAAAGAGTAAGTCTATGGACCCTGTATTGTTTTGTATGATGACAATAATTTATAAGTGTTACGATACCAGGTACATTACATTCAAAGGGTACCTTAGATAGGGACAAAAGGCCAATTTTATTTGTTTTTTTTTTTTTTTTGAATATTGATTTGAAACATTAAAAATGTCAAGAAAAAATGTGTTGAAACTCCTGACGAGAAAGTATAAAAACAATTAGATAAGGTCAGGTCTGAATGGAGCCACGTTCAATAACCGAATTAAAAATATAGTTTCAGAAGCCATCTCTGTCATGAAATGGCTTATTTATTTTCTTTCTATTGCAGTACTGGACTGGCGATGACAAGTTCTACGCGGTTGGGATAATGTTGGAAGAAGCCAGCGAATGTGACACGACGAAACCGATCGTTTTCATGGAAACTTCAGAATTGCGCTATTGGATACAAAATATTATCCTTGAAGATTCAATCTTTGAATGGTAAAAAAAAATAAGTTAGCATTCCGTGGGTTTTTTAAAATATAAATCATTATTAGGGATGCCAAATAAAGATTCTTAAGATTTCTCTGATAGGGGTGATGTGTTCTAATTTGTGGAATTTATTTGCTATATTTAATAGGAAAAAATAAATAAAATACATCTATACACCGAATCCTTTTTTTACGCGATTTTTTTCACGACTTTGAATTAACGCGATTCAGATTCAAGCAAAATTCAATAGGTTCTGTTATAATTATTTGAGGGTACTATATCTATTTCAATCTATCATTACTGTTTCAAGGGCATTCATACATTTAAACGAACATTAAATATAAATAATAAATGAAAGACTAAAATAAAGTCATAAGTGCTGCCACTAAATATAACTAGTGGCGGTTCGTGACCTAAAATCTTGGGTGGGCTAGAGAAAAGTTTAGCATTTTATTCTATTTACGAAATTGTGCATGTTTCCACTTCACATTATACATTAATCTACAAGCAAATTACAAATACTACGACACTACTGCAAAGCATAAATTAATTTATAATAAAATCAAAGTTAATGTAAGTATGAAATAATAAAATAGTAAAAACTGGACCTCAAATTCGTCTCCTTCAAAGTGAACTACCGTGTTTTTTTTCATACAATACAACTTGTCTCTGAATACAACGAACTCTGACGTTTATTTTTTAACGAACAGAGATTGGTACGAGTGATTTTTTATGTATGGGCTAGTTTGAATCAGCCCGTGTAACGTAATGACTGCAGACTGTTGTCATCTTCCTGTTTTGAGGAGTTCAGTTTTCTTTGCCATTTCCATACATCACCGCTAGCAAAGACTCAGTAGATAAATAAGAAAGAGAGAAGTTTAGTAAGATAGTCTGAATCTAAAGAACTAAAAATAGTCGATAGATAGAGCCAGTGGCGGCCGGTGACAACAATATTAAGGGGTGCAAAAAAAGATTCACTTATATATGTAAGATATCTATCATTTGCTTCATAGTTATAACAACACCAACTCTACACGAACGCTTACGCCTGAAAAATGACAATGCCATCTTACTATTATTGTCTTTACAGTCAGTTACCCACTAATTTTATTTGTCTTGAGTCATATTTATATTATTTATGGCTTATTTCTCGTATTGGCTTAAATTATGACATTACCATTTTTAAAGCTGATAAGCAGCGCTCACTTTTGACTGGAGTAATTAGTATTGCACAATTTGGTTGTAATAACTCAACGCTTTTGCCAAGTACTTCTAGTAGGTATCTATTTTCTTATTCGTAAAAAAAGTTGAAGTACGAATTAGTAAAAACGCTCAATTGGCGTTGTAAAAATTCTCTGCTGTATAAGACAGTTTATGCTAAAGTTTAAATTTGAATTCGTAAATTAAATTGTATGCTAGAAGAATTCCATACCTAAATCTGCTGTTTTGGATTTATTTTTACTAGAATATTTAATTTTAATTCAATGTTGTTTTAACTTTATTTTATAACATAGTTTATACACTTCATAATAAATCACTTAAATCTTATTAAATCAAAATAATATCGATGTGAGTATTGAGGAGTTTCTACTACGCTGTTTGGCCTTTTGATTTGAACTCTCAATTTGAACTGAAAAGAAAGGAATTAAATATTGATTTAGTCCGTTGAAAGGTTTATTGTTACAAGTTATGTCATAGAGAATTAACATAGCACATAGGTTAATGTTGTGTATACATAACACTGCAATCGGAAAAAAATCCATAATAATTTGGGATTTTTTAACTGAAAAATTATTAACATGTTATTAAATGAACATGATACCTATGCGAAAAAATCATTTGTTTTATTCAATAGTTTCACATAATAAATTGGATATTAATTATATCAATGATAATATTTAGTGAAAATCATTATTGAACAGTATACGAGAGTATATTTTAAACTGAACCGTATACACAGCTACAAATATGAAATACTGTGTGTTATCACTTTGCACTCTCACTAGATTTACTCAATACCAATACACTACTCTGGGTCCAGATTTTACTCATATTACCAAAAAATTGAATACGGTTTTGAACAAAAAGTCAAACGTATTTTTGAGACAATTTGTGAAGCTCCAATGGTGACCATAATGACGCGTATCATATTTTGGATAATTTTATTCTAAAATATAATAAAATTCCACTACTTTGACCTAAAATATTCACTAAGCTATCACGGATTGTAAAATAAACTGTTCTTGTATTATTTAAGACGATATTTTGAAAAAAATGAGGTTTTATTATCGATTTACTTTAGAAATATTTTAGCATGAACGTTTTTATGAATGTTTGGGTCTAAGGGCAAGCATCTGCTGTCTATGGGGTAATTATTTTTACAATGTACCGACATTCGTACCCCATCGCTTTATGCTCGTCGTTCTTCTTAAAAAGTACATTACTTACAGTTTGTTATTATTGGTTAAAATTTTGTTTTTTATTAATGACTTCCTTGAAAGCGATGTTGGAAACAATGTAAGCTCAACCCAAGAGGTTGGCATAGATAATAATATTGATGTTAACAAATACACGGTTTTTCTGAAAGTTTTTCATATAAATAACGTTGCCACTAGGGCATCCAATCCCGGGATCCCGTTCAATTTTCTGATCCCGAAATTCCGGGATTGAGATGGCCGCGATCCCGGGATCTCGGGATTGAGAAATTTTGAGGAAATTCCGAAAATTTACACGAAATTGGCCAATTCAAGATTTCAAATTCCTTGGTGAGCTAAAAAAAAACAAAAAACGAGGTTCTGTGAGAACCCAAGGAAAAAGTATAGCAAATTGAGGATTTCAAATTCCTCGGTGAGAAAATCTCAATCCCGAGATTCAAAATTAATCAATCCCGAAATCCCGGGATTGGAAAAAGGCTCCGGGATTGGATACCCTAGTTCCCACAAGTTTTAAAAAAATACAATGTCCCTTTTCATTGATTTCTATTCAAACACACTCACGCTAATCGCTCTTGCTCCGTTTTGTATGATATGATAGGTGATAGGTAAAAATTCAACACATCATATACATTTATGTCCTCAAACAGAAATCCATAAATCGATTTGTCGTGAAATCGTGAAAGTAAGATTGTCTGAGGATGCCTCTGAAAGAGACGAAAGACGTATCACAGTTAGTAGCATAATACGTGGAATAATTTAAGTTGTTTTAAAATTTATATTAAAATGAACTCCCACAATGTTACTGAAAGTATTTTGTTCATTTATTTATCTATCTTTTGAAATTGACACGTATCACAAAAATTTGCTTGATTTAAAGTTTAACATAACCGATTTTTCGACATACTCGATCACCTTCGAAATTTATTTATCACATACATTGAGGACTCACTATACTTACTGCGAAATGTAAATGAATAGCTATTTATTAAATTGTCTTTGATATTTATAATGAAAGAAGATGAAATTGAGTTTTTTCAGGGTTATCCGTTTTGCGTTCCGTTAGCCAGCATACTGCCATCGACACAACCTCTAGTCTGCTCGCATAGCCGGTATACCGTCATTGGCAGTCGGTCTCTTTATTTTTGATATTTCCCGAAATATTTCCGGGGTTTAATTTTGCAATAGTTCACATAAGGGATTAAAATATACTTTAAATTTTAAAAATATGCAAATTACAGTAGAGAGCTGCCTTTAATGTTGTTTTTAATAATATTTGAAGTCTTTTCCTGCTTTGTATAAATAAGTTAGCTGTTTTATCTGGAAAGTCTGTATCCACATTTTGTGGACGTTAGAGTTATATCGAATGTTGTGACCATCATTAATTTTGACATTATAATTCAGTCGTTAATTGTAAAAGTATATTTTTTTATGACTGATAATCAAAATATGCATAAGAAATACAGTAGAGTAGGTATAATAATACATATTTGAGCAAAGTCAGACTATAGGTATTTACTATACTTTCGATGGTTTCGGCGGTAACTTTGTGGAAGTTCATTTTAATAGAAAATTTAAATTAACTTTGATTATTCCACGTATTGTGTTACTAACTGTGACACGTGTTTCGCCTCTTTCAGAGGCATCTTCAGACTTACTATCGCAAAGTTTGCTTGAGTAATGAAGCAAGATTGATTCTAACATTTTAAAATTATAAAATTACAAAATGGAGGTTTGGTTTTTTTTCCTTTTAAGAGGAGCAAGGAGGGGGGTGTAGAATCGAAATAAAACAAACAGATAATGATACTAATGATACTAATGAGTTGTAATCAATCAGATTGGGATTTTCCTTTTTAAGGGAAGCAAAGAGGGGATTATAAAATCGAAACAGTGCAAACAAATTTAATCACGCTACTAATGAGCTGCAATAAATCAGCTAGTTAAAAACGTCATTTAACTCACGGGCTATTTTGTAAGATGGAGAACTACAAAAAGATACCACGAGAAAAAATATTATTTACAATGAGTTGCTTAACTTACTTACGCTTAAGTAAGTTAGCTACTACGTCTGTGTTATTAATTTAAACCCACAAGCTCCGAGATTATTTGGCTTACCCAAATTACACAAACCCTTGATACCGATTCGTCCCGTGGTATCTTTACTTCAATATCATCCATTTTCAACATTAGGTTTTGAGAATAAATATTTTTTAATCAAAAACAAATTCATCAACAGATGAATACAATGCCGTTTTATAAATCAAACTTGTACACTTAGACGGTCATATTGTATGTTTTGGAAATTACATCTTCAAGACGTGCGTGAAATCAAAAACATTTGTCAATAAATAGCGATTTAAAAAAAACCATGAGCACAACGCGCAGGTTACTGTTAAGCTAAAAATTTTATGACAGTTGTATATGTGCGCATAATTTTTATAATACTGATAACGTTATAGAAAAATGTCGAAAACGCATTTTTCGCAGATATGCAATTTTGCAATGGAATCGACGAATATACCATTATATTGATTTTGAAAAATATCGGGATTCCGGTTTTGGTAATACCATTAATGCAATCTCTAATAGGGCATCCTGTCGCACGAATTCTTTTTATAACGTGTTTGTTGTGCAATCCGAAAAAAGGGGCTTCCAAATTGTATTGCGCCTGGGGCACTGAGGCACCTCGCAAGTGGTTAATCCGCCACTGCTTTTCACTACAATTTCATAATTCAAACGTTATGATTAAACTATATGTCAGAAACATCAAATGTCCATTATGCCATTTTTAAATTCCAATACCTTTTTTTTTCAAAAATAGCACTGAAATGCATACCTATACATTGTACAACACAAAGATCTGAGAGAACTGTTTTTTCCTAATTTAACAAAAGGCTCGCGTGAGCCCTTCCGAGCCTCTTTCAACCCACACCTATCATGCCTAATCTGCCATCTAACTTAATTACGTGTACTATTTTATGGTATATTACCAATTTAATGCATGTCAAATTGTTTAAAACTGTTTATATCCACATGCTAATATTTGGTAGCAGCGATAATTGGCTGTGTTTATAAGTAAACATCAAAAAATATACAACAGAACTCGATAAGACTCTGATATCAAGTTATGTTTAAAAGTAGTACAATGAAAATCTATATTTTTTTTGTCATTGCGTATATTTGCGAAGTTTTGGGTCAGAATGTTTTGCTTCGTAAGGAAATTTTTATATAACGATATTTTTTAGTGGTTTTCATTACTGTAAAAACTGGGATACCAGTTTCATTAATTATTGCCAGTATTGCAATCACATAAATATTTTCATAAAAATTGTCTCATTACTTGCAGGAAATGTTCGAGAGACCGCTGCCGACAGATATAGAACAAATTGTGGAACACGAAATGAGACCATTAAATCTTGTGGTCGAGAAAACTTTCCTTGGTTGGTCAAACTGCTCTACAATCGTGGGTATACTTGTGAAGATTCAGTTTTTTGGAGGTCATTAGATTAACGGCTAAATATATTATCCCTATCTTATATCCATTCGAGCAGTGCTTCCCAAAAAATTCTTACCACGGCCCCCTTAAATTTGAAAAAAATAAGCCTCGGCCCCCTTAATACGAAAAATATTCCACCGCGGCCCCTGGAGAAAGTATGCGGCCCCCAATTTGAGAAGCACTGCATTAGAGTTCTGCAACGGCCGTCCGGACTGTATCGGGTAAAGACGATCGAGATTCGTGCTCAAACCGGTTCAGGGTGAGAGATTTATTTTCAAGAAAAATATTTCTATTCATAAAAAAATTAAATAAACTATTTCATTCCACATTGGTATGAATGTTTTGACAATAAGATTTCACTCAAGTGAGACATGTACAACATTTAAGTGGAACGATCATTATTGAATTCACTTCACAAAAAATGAAGAAAACAAATTTTCGAAAATTATTTACAATATGCTCGCTGAAAAATTGTAACCTTTATTACAGATAACAAAATCTCCCCTTGCGGAGGAGTCTTGGTTGATGATCAATGGGTGCTCAGTTCCGCAGCATGTATCAGAAGTGATGAACTGTGAGTATATTCAATATATTTCAACAGCTATATACGAATATTATGTTTTAAGGAAACACCGTTTATAATGCCAAAGATCCCCAATCGCTTAGTGGAACATTTTACATAATCATAGTTATAAATGATATGATGATTTTAATTTTCTTAAGCAAATTAATTTTTTTCCAAAAACAAAATAAAAAAATCTTTTTAACGGTAAGCTATTCGCTCACGCTACGCCTGTTTGAGGATAGGATGAGTGGTAATAAATTCAAGACATCACATAGATCTATGCCTTCGGATCCATAAATTGATTGAACAATCAATCTATAAAAACTGTCCATACCGGGAATAGAACCCGCGACCTCTGTATACTAAGTCAACGAAATTTGCACACAGACGCGGAAACGGAACGAGTGCGAACCTTTAATAATTTTGTCCTTCGTGCCGGTCCGCTTCCGTCCCGCTTACGCACCAGTGTGCTAACGGCGTAAGGTAAACAAAAAGATAGTAAAAAATATTTATTTTACACAAAATATACATACATAGCTAATTTTATACCAATCATGTTTTCAGAGTTAAATTTTACTGCAGCATAAAATACAGTGTTTCCAACCTTCGATACGTTACTTGATCGTACTCGTAAATTAGAGTTGTGATTATTTTTTTATCGTATTTGATTTTATTCGAAACGCAGTGGAACCTCTCATAACGAGCACCTCTTATAACGAGTAATTCCCATAACGAGCAAAACAGATTGTGAAAAAATGCTCCCTTAACGAGCAACATTTCGCATAACGAGTGACGCAGAGTTTTGGAAAGACCACTTTCACATCGTTGCTTGTGTCAAGATGATTGGCAAGGCGTGGGAAGGGGTTAACAAAAGAACCCTCACTTCAGCTTGGAAGAAGCATAAATAATAAGCTAGTCGATTTATTATCGTTTTTTGCAAATCAAAATTGCATTCCAGTTTGTACGCTCCTTAACAATTTATATGTATGTAATTTTACTTTAATACACGTTAAAAATATAAAAAATGATTTTTTTCCGGCATGGAACGCATTATTGTATTTTACATTGTTTTATATTAGAGAAAATGTTTCGCTTAACGAGTGCTTCACATAACGAGTAAGGTTCTGGAACAAATTAAACTCGTTATGAGAGGTTCCACTATAGTTATCAACTGATGAATTTAACTTTTCTTTTTTGAGTGCCTATCGGTCTGATTGTTTATTGGTATTTATAATAAAAATATACTTGACAGCCACTGGCCGCGACCCGAGTACCACAAGGCGTGTAGATTTGTAATAATTCTTCACACATCTACATGCCTTTGAATGCATATCCGTAAGTCTTTAAGTAAATTTTTATTGTTTGAGAGTGTGCGTACCAGGATTCGGCTGAGCGTATGCTTACATGACCAGCAGATGCATTTATATCCACGTGTTTCGCATTGGGTAGGCACGGTCGAAAAAAACATTGTCAAGCCATCAATATAATCGAGATTCAATAAAGTTTTTATAAATATTTGTATTTAACAACAGGCAAGCCGTATTGGTAGGTGAATACGATACGAGCCACACTTGGGATTGCGTATGTACTGATAAAGCACAACGTAAGAGTATCAAAAAGAAAATCTTCAATAAAAAATATGAAATCGGTCTGCTTAATCTCATCGAGCCCCTTAGAATCAACGGTAAGTAATATCATAAAACCTTATATTTTATTATGTTAGTAGAGCTTTTAACTTATTATTGATAAACTGAAAACAGCAAGGTAATGCAACTGTGTCAAGAATAATAAGCAAAACGTTTATTCCGATATTTTCTTTAGCGCAGATTGTGTTATCATGTTTATATCAGCTGTTATTAACTGTAAGCCAATCTGTAAGACTGACTGCATGAAGTAAGTATTAATGCTTATCGCAAAGAACCGTTCCTAATCATACACCATTCACGTTCTTGCGATACTGAAAATTAAATACACTTTGCATATTGCAGATAGAAGATTGATACGAGCCGCTTATTAATATTATACAAGAAAGATTTCGAGAAGACGAAGTTGCTTTTACTCTACAGAACAGTGTACATGAATATTGTTGTGTTGCAGATTATGTGTTTCCAATGTGCATACCGCTCACAGATAATTTTATCTTTCCCGGCCTGAAAGGTAGAGTGGCAGGGTGGAGTTATTTACCAACAGATCATCTTTTATACAAAGAAGAATTGCTAACGACAAATATGATGAGAATCAACAATACAGTTTGTAGCCTGATTCTGAATACTACACTACCCTCGTACAAATTCTGTGCAAAGCAAATCGTTGAGTCGTTACCTTGCTTGCCGATGCCTGGAGGCCCATTTATGCAGGTGAGACGAACTGAAATACTTAAGCTTTTTACTTTTTCGAAGAAACAATGATATAAGGATATAGATAACTAGTCGATCTTGGTTTGCCCCGTCAATTTTAGGATTGGAAGACTGGGAGGATTTTTTTAAGATATCATAAGCACTTATGCCTTTTCACATAAATCGATTGAAGAAAATGCCATTCGAACTGGTACTTGAATCTGTGAGATTTTTAAGTGTAGAAAAGTTTCAAAGGTGCAATGACGAGTTTGTAGAACAAAAGTGACAAAACTATTACAGATGAAATCCACGTAATACAAAAAGCGCACTAAATCAAGCTTTATACCCCTGGTTCTGGTCATAGAGTAAGTCTATGGACCCTGTATTGCTTTTTTATGATGACAGTAATTTATGAGTGTTACGATACCAGGTACATTACATTCAAAAGGTTCCTAAGATAGGGACAGACAGCTAATTTTTTTTTCTTTTTAATATCGATTTGAAATATTAAACATGCCAAGAAAAAATGTGACGGGACGCGGTATTAAGTTCATCTGTGTTATATTGGTTGATGTTTCCCATCGTGTATTTGAAATCTCGACCGCGCAATTGCGTAAACCGAATTCCGAGACTGATTTATACCTAATAGAACTCTTGACAAGAAAATATAAAAACAAAAAGATAAAGTCAGGTTAATGTGAATGGAGCCACGTTCAATTACCTAATTAAAAATAGAGGTTCAGAACCCATCTCTGTGTAATACAGTCGTATTTAATTATTTTCTTTCTATTGCAGTACTGGCCAGATGATGACAGGATCTACGCGGTAGGGATTATATTGAATGAAGCCAGGGTCTCCGACGCGACGAAACCGACCGTCTTCTTGGAAACTGGATTTGTGCGCCATTGGATAAGAAATACGATCTCTAACCCCAATTTGCAATAAAACATGTTAGAATTCCGCGGGTTTTTAAAAATATAAATTATCATTAGGGATTCCAAATAAAGACTCATAAGACCTCTCTGATGGGGGTGATGTGTTTGTGAAATTTATTTGTTATATTTAGTAGGAAAAAATAAATAAAATACATTAATACAACCAAATATTTTATAAGGTTTTTTTGCGCGATTTTGAATTTATGCGACTTTTTTGAACGGCACCGTTACTTTTTTTACGCGATTTACTCGTACGATATACGTATTAAGCTCAGATTCAAGCAAAATTCAATATGTTTGTGAGGTTTTTTTTACTCGCATATCGCGTAAAAAAAGGATTGGGTGTATATCAATTTTGTCATAACTGACGTTCTAAGGTTATTTTAAAGACAAACTTCCACATGAAATTTACGAAAAAACATAAATACAGACAGCATATAATAAAAATAATGTTACACATTTAAAATTAAACAAAAGAGGAAACTGTTTTTTTCTAAAGAATTTTTCACATTTTTTTTCCGTATGGCTTAAGACAGCGATTTCCAATCTTTATGCTACTGCGCCTCCCTAAAATATAAGTAAAGTTGCCGACATTCCCCTACCTTTTATTTTGACGTGAATACGTTTTTAAAATTGCTTCCATAGGGAGGCAATTCAAAAAAACGAATGATAACAAAATCGGGGTATACAGTTTGGTGTTGCAGCTTTATATCTATCATCGCTATCCAAAATTTAATCCAAAAATTAAAGCCAAATCGAAATACAGAGATCATATACGGTTGAAAAGGGCTTCTCAAGAGCAATCGAATGGTACCATTAAAACACCATATGACCGAGTCAAGCAGTGCCGGCAACGTAAAAATGGGGCGTAATATCTTCATTACGAGACATTTTCACGTGCAACACACAGCCGTGTCTATGACACAGCCACTCCCCATTTTTTCATTAAATATAGACACGTTTTAAATATTAATAATTTTCTTAAAAAAAAAATACATAATACTTAAATATCCAGAAACATCCATCACATTAAAAATTAATAAATCTATATATTGATAGTCAACAATGTCCGTCCGTCCGTCCGTCTGGCTGGCCGTCTGTATGATTGTCCTCGATTTCCCCTTCAGAATTTCTGGGTTATTCAATAAATAGGTTTGTAATTTATTTTTCACGCCAGTAAATTTTCTGACTACTTAAAAATGCATCAAAAATCCCCCCGTTGAGGTCAAAGGGCTTACAGCTAGTCGATTATAAAAAGTCGTATTGTTTCTAAAAAGCTTGTTAAATTACTGTATGAAAAAAAGTGTTTACATTGAACTCTTGAACCCTGTTATCTTCTTTTTTAAAACTGCATGACTCTGAAATTAATATATATATATATATATGTAAAACTTTAGAATACTGCTAACTTCTTTATTTAAAAAAATATTACTCTGAAATAAATATAATCAAATAAATATAAACAAATACAATCATTCATTCATCATCATTATTTGCCAACATGTCAGTTAAAGCCATGTCAAAGAGAGATAACGACGTTTTATTCAGGGCTGTGGAGTTGGAGTCGGAGTCGGAGTCGCGGTATATTGGCGGAGTCGCAGTCGCGGAGTTGCGGTATTTTGGCTGGAGTCGGAGTCGTGAAAAATGAGCGACTCGATTTTTTTTTGAAAAATATATTTAATGATGTGTATTTAAACAAAATAGTCAAAAGTGTTTTCAAAACATTTAATGCTTGGCTGCCTTAAGATGATCTGATGGTATACTTATATATAAGTTTAAATTAAATTATTGAAAAATTTCCTCGGGGTCGGAGTCGTTAATTATTTGAAAGCTTGAGTCGGAGTCGGAGTTGTCAATTATTTTAAAGCTGGAGTCGTCTTTTTTTCACGCGAATCCACAGCCCTGGTTTTATTATCAGTGATCTAGTGGCGCTGCAATGGGGGGGGGGGGGGGGACCACCCCGGGCAGCACGTTTCTTCCGCCCACTGAAAATATATACTTTTTTGGAGGCGGCATTTTTGAAAGTTTCAAAAAAACAAATACAAATTGTTTTGGATATAGAATCAATGCGTGCTAATTTGTGCTTTGTGACTTACTGATTAAACACAAATTTTTGGGGGTCGCGTTTTTAAGAAATAGAAAAAAACTTCAGAGGTAATAAACAAAAGGTGTTTCGCATGAAGAATCAATGCAAGCGATAATTAATTCATATTTTTTTCCTCGCATGATTATGCTTTGTAAAACACTAAAAACAAGGTCATGACGACATTGCTTGGGAAGAATTAAAAAAATTGTTGCTGTTCCTGCTAAGCAAACAGAGATGTGAAGGAAAATTAAAATACTCTTATTTACTCATATACTTTCGCAATTTATTTAAAAAAAATCGTTTTTTATTTAATTTATATTCATACAAGATCGACCAGTGGCGACTTTTGACTTGTACACTAAAAACAATCATTCGGGGTCGTTAGTTTTTTCCTACTATGGTAACGACTCCAACTCTACAACCATCTTATTAATTAAAATTTAACTGTCAGATAAAATAGATATTGATAACGTTACTAACGATTTTGTGTGAAGAGAAAAGCCAGAAATTTTAATTTTAAATCTGGTTCTTTTGTTATGAATTAACTTACAACTTTAAATTCGTTTACATATTTGTAAAATGAATAATTTTAAAAATAGCAATAATTTGCCACTTTTCCTTCAAACATAATAAAAAAGACAATTAACTGATATTTTTTTTGACACAATAAAAAAGTTCCTACTCAAAAAAAATAACAAAATACAATATTTTTAGAAAAAATATATTTATGAATAAAAAAAAGGTTCTTTCCTGTTTAAACTTGCATCAAAAATTGCAAAATCGACGCGAACGGAGTATTATAATTGTATTTTGCTACCTAAAAAACGCCCCACTTCCCCCACAAACAAAAAACCCCTCATAAATGCATATAAAAAATTCTTACGTACGCTATTTTAGACCTTATTATACCTTACGTAAGATGGTAATTTCAAAGTGATCTCCATTAGATAATTCAATAAATTGAATGTTCATTTAAAATGCGAACAATATATTTAAAAAATGATCTTATTCTCGTTAGATAGAAATCGAAAAAAATTTATATTATCGAATTGAATTATTTCAGTAATACATAATTAGTTCCAGCATAAAATAAATTGCAAACGAAAAATTCAAAGTTTATATGATTTTTCCATCTGATGTCAGTTTTCTACTTACTTCCACGATAGATTATTTCTCAAAGAAAATATATCCGAAAATTATTATAAAATTGGAAAATGGAAAATAAGCTTTTCGACAATAATAAAACCTACAAGAGGATGTGTTTAGTATCCATATCTGAAGAAATAATAAAAAAAAACAGTAAAAACTATGACAATAGCGATAGAGAATGGAAATAAGCAAAATATTTATTGTATGTATGTTTACCAGTTTATCATTTAATTATTTAATACGTATTTTGGCTAGAAAAACACTATTGTAAAAGGGCCGATATTTTTGATTATATTGAAAAGAAATATCATTCATAAAGGTATTTAATATTAAAAATTCACATACACAGTGTGCTTACATAATTTTATTATTTTATTGATACTCATATAATATTATGCATTCACTTGACAAATGCAAACAATGTGAATATCAAATGTTTAACATATTTTTTTCCGGATTGTAATTGCAACATGATATTTCACTAAATAATTTAAACAATTATCAATAATGAAAATATCACTGACCATCTCTATTGTACGTCTATACACAAACGTATATGTGTGAGTAGACTGCGTTCGATAAGTGTGTACGCGTCGATATAATTAAATACGTATGATACCGGCTAAAAAACAAGTACCAAAAAAAATGAAGCCATCTGTTGTATAATCTTCTAGTTAAAAAGATTAAAAGTGGAGGAATTATTAGGGGGGGCAGGCGGCAAATTCAAGAAACGCTCTGGGCGGCGGGACCCCTTCCTACGCCACTGCAGTGATCATATTTTTTATCCAATCGCGCACATGTCTAATTCTCAGGAAGACGGTCGGTTTCGTCGCGTCGCATTCGCTGGCTTCTGACAACATAATTCCTACCGCGTAGACCCTGCCATCAACTGGCATGTACTGCAATACAAAGAAAATAATTTAATACAGTCAGTCATTTTATTATAAAATCTACAAAAGATTACATCAAAATTTCTCCACATTTAGAGAATAATTATGAATACCCCAGGTAGTGGTTTTTTTTGCCTTCACCCAACTCGGGTGCTATCAATATCTTATCATAATACTTGAGTTTGACGAAAAAAACCTTTATGTCGTAATGCGATTATGCCGTTATTTCATTCATTAAAGGAATGCGGTTGGAGTAATTCGATGCAGCTGCAAATTTTAAATATTTTAATACAATGGAACGGTATTGAAATATGTATTAATATGCTATGTCTCTATCTAAGATTTTAAAGAAGTGCGAAAATATTTAGTCTTAAATTATCATAAAATGTATATCCCTGAACAAGGAAACAAGGAAGTAAGGTTAATTGTGCAACATCTCTATATACGTACGAGTTAAATGACTATTTATTAAATAAAGCCAACATCAACCGCTACTGAACGAGTATTTCCAATGGCAAGGACAATCAAAACTAAGTTTTAAACAAATTTGAAATATAAAACATTTAACACCCGGTTATTTTTGAAATACGCATTTTTGGAATTTGCATGAATTTTATTACAAAATAAGGTTTTTTTTAATGTATTACTTTAGTATATACAATAATGTGTATACTAAAACCTATTTTTACCTATTATACAAGGTTCATAGACTTACTCTTTGTCCAGAACCAGGGGTATAAAGCTTGATCTAGTGCGCTTTTTGTATCACGTGGATTTCATCTGTAATAGTTTTGTCACTTTTATTCTATAAACTCGTCATTGTAGCTTTGTCACTTTTATAGCCTTCAAAATACATTGATGAGAAGTCACTCAGAGGAAGACAACGCTTCCGCGACGGATCTCACCAATTCGAGTACCAGTTTGAATGGCATTGGTGCTTGTAATATCTTTAAAAAATTCTCCCAGTCTTCCAATCCTAAAATTAACGGGCCAAAGCAAGAGCGACTAGTTAACCACTAGTCCTGTCATCGGCCTATCTTTCAACCATTACGTTCTTTTTAAAAGTAAAAAGCTTCACAAGAAGTATGTTCCTGGATGTATTTAAAAAATAAAAAGTCTCGTCTCACCTCCATCAATGGACCTCCAGGCATCGACACGCAATGCTTACCAATTTGCTTTGCACAGAATTTGTACGATGGTAGTGTAGTATTCAAAATCTGGTTACAATCTGCGTTGTCGATAAAAATCAGATTTGACGTTTGTAATTCTTCTTTGTATATAAAATCGTCTGTGGCTACATGATTCCACCCTGCCAGTCTAAAAAACATGTTGTGTAAGACAATATTATCTGTGAGCAATATGCACATTGGCATCACAAATTCTGCAACAAAAAAATATTCATATATACTGTTCTGTAGAGTAAAAAAAAACTTTTATCTTCTTGAAATCTTACTTGTATAATATTTATAAACGGCTCGTATTCAACCGATCAGAATTTTAATTCAGTTTCAGTCATAATTTTTAATAAATTGGTCAAAATTTATATTAAATGGTCATAATGTATCGGTCAGAATTACAGAGGGCAGAATAAATAATTAATGGTCAGTATTACCTTACCTAACCTAACCTAACTAAAATGTTTATAAAAATCTGACCGTATAATATTTTTATTCTGACCGTTCAGATTTTTATTTTGACCAAAAATAAATTTTATTCAGAACAAAAGTTTATTTGAATTCTTAGCAATAATTGATTTAAGCTCTGACCATTTATTTTGTTCCTTTTATAAACGCAGTATTTACTATTTTCATTACACTGACATTTGAAGAAGCATATTTCGTAGAAGAAGAAGTAGATCTCGGGACATATATCGACACCCCTGCAGTATTTAAATTATAAATAATATAATTTTTAGAATATTTGAAATGTTTAAGTTTGGTAACAAATATATTTCGTAGAAGAAGAAATAAACACAAAATTCTTTCTTCTAAAAAAATACACTGCACGAAAAACATATGCATGATTAATTATTTTTAAATTTTTAGATTAATTTAAATGTTTATGTATGCATGTGCAGTATGCGTATTTTGAAATTTTTGGAATAATTCAAATATATGTTTAATATATATAATCTAATTTTATCGAATCTGTCAATCTGACAGTTACCTCAGTGGTAAGAGTTTTGGCTGATATTCCATAGTTCCGTGTTTCGATTCTTGGCCGCGGTGGTTTTTTTTTTTTAAAAATTCAAATTTTCAGCGATTTTCCACGACACAAAATGTGCTTCTTCAAATGTCAGGGTAATGAAAAAATATGTCTAGAATGAATAAAAAAATGGTGACAGCGGGACAGGGGAGGGGGAGGGGACATCTTTCTTGACGTCATCGAAAAGGCGAAATCGCGGACCCACGTGCCTTCATACGAACCTACAGATTACATTGTCGACTGTTAATAACGAAAAAATATTTTTAAAAAATCTGAAATAAAGACCATAAATACATGAAGAATTTAAAATGAGTGAATGGTATAAATGCATTGACCCAATGCCACATTGACCGGCCGGCACTGATGCATAGTGTATTTATTTTTCAATGTCTCAAGAACGTGAATGGTGTATGATTATGAACGGTTCTTTGCGAAAAGCATTTTTAGTTACTTCGTGCGGTCAGTCTTAAAGATTGGCTTACAATTAATTAGAGCTGATATAAACATGACAAAACAATCTGCGCTGAATAAAATATCTGAATAACCGTTTTGCTAATTTTTCCTGACACAGTTGCATTGACTTAGTATGTATCTCGCTGTTTCGACTTTATCAATAATAAGTTCAAAGATCTACTAAAGTAATAAAAAAAAAAAGTTTTATGATACTACTTACCGTTGATTTTAACGGGTTTTTTGAGCTTAAGCAGACCGACCTCATATGTTTCATTGAAGATTTTCTTTTGGATATAAACCTTCTGTAGGGTGTCTTTATAATCATCACAATTGCAATCCCAAGTGCTGGTCATGATGTATTCACCTACCATTACCCCTTGCCTGTTGTTAAATGCAAATATTTATTAAAACTCTATTGAATCTCTAATATTGACAGTATTTTTTTCAACCGTGTTCCCCCTGTGCGAAAGACGTGGACTCGTATAAATGCATCTACTGGTCATGTAAACATGCGCTCAGCCGTCTCTAACGATTGATCTATTCAATACCCGTTTACACGGTATGAGTTAATAAATCTCTTAAGTGGAAATATGCGGTTAAAACTTGTTAGTAAACATCACCGAACTTTTGCCTGTATTTTTGGAAATAAATAGAGCACAATTGCATAGCCTTTCGATTTTAAATAAAATATTAAACCTACCGGGATCTCCACTTATATACCCAATATAAATATAATCATAAAACCTTTGCTGACAAACAAATAAATAAAATTATTGAAACTACTTACTACTCAAATCTGTGGGCATTCCCATGAGCTTATCCTTTTCGCCAGCAATGGCTTTAAACTCAATGAAACATTTATTTCGTATACAAACAAGAAGCATTCATTTACTAAGCGTCAGTTCAAGTTCATTCGTGCACTTTAACGCCTGAAGATGCCGAAAGGCGAAACCCGGGTCGTTAGTGACAAAATCTGTGAGAATGTACATAGTTTGAACGATTCAAATTTAATATTGAAATTCCACTAAGCACCTTCAGTCGAAATCTTAAATTACATTAACGATTTGTTAAAACTTCAACAACATTTTTCCCTGAATTATTTTGTGCCGTCAATAAGACCGATAACTCATTTCGAAGTTTATAGAATCTTAATAGTCCTTTTCTTCTGGATAGCCATCTCACATCAATTCGTAATAAAAGTGCTTTATGCCCAATACCAATTTCATCGTACAATTTTTTTTAAATAATCTGAATTGAAGTGATCCAGATTTTTCATAGTCCATCATTTTCACGGCTTCCTCCAAAACATTTTTTAAATTGTGTTTTTTTGGTTACCAGTGCTTCCCAATGCAAAATACAATAACTGTTGGTGACTCTTGTAGCTACTTTTAGAATACGTGATACAACACCTTTCATCTTTCCTACCATTTCTTGAGCACCGTCTGTACAAATATCAATACACTTACTTTATCTCCTGTTATGTCATGTTATCATTGATGCAGTTTAATATATCTTCTTCTGTTGTTTTTGTCTATGGAAATATGCGCACATGACTTAATATTCTTCAAAGATTTTATAATATGAGTAACAAATGCCGCCTGTGTGGTCGAGTGGTCAACATCGTTAGCTACCGCTACGGAGGGCACGGATTCGAATCCCAGTAAGGGAAGTTTTATAAATTGATTTTTCGATCGATTTATGAATTTCTGTTCAAAGGCATGGATGTATGTGATGTCTTGAATTCACCCCTCCCACCCATCCTATCCTATGAACAGCGATTAGCTAACAACTAGTCCTGTACTAGACCTTTCCTTCTATTCCTACTCTCTTTGGAAAAAGAGAGGTTGAGCAACTGAGTAACAAGCAGTTTTCGTAGAAACATTTATGTTGAGATAAACTCCGTTAGGAGTCCATATGCTCCATATTGGGAGCGGGCATGGTAAAAAAAAAACGTACTCGTAGTACAATTAATCCTGAAACATCTCTAGATTCATCCTTTTGTAATGCATATTCAATGCAAAGCCCAAGTAGATGAATTAACTCTTTCTATATGCAAGCAGAAAGATCTTAAATGCGAAATAAAAATTTCGCCATTCATCGAGGCTTTTTAACGCACTTCAGATTTTTTGATTTTCCGATGCAAACAGCGGGAGTCTGTGTCTGCCTGCCTACACTATTATGGTGACAGATCAGCAAACTCGTAAAAAAAGTTGTTCATATATTTTGAACAATCCAGATAATCGAGGTTCTACTGTATCTGCAGAAGCACTTAGTCTGTAATATGTTTTTGAATATGTAATAAAATTGTCAAAATTGACTAAAAATTGATATCATCAGCAATCAGACTAAAATAGAACTATGATCTTTCAACTTCAAAATATTTGGCGCGTTTATTTTCATTTACAGTTACAGTTATCAGTTACATTTTCATGCAAATAAATTTCATTTAAATTACCAAAAGTATACACCCAATACCATTTATACGTAATGTATATTGGTTCCAGTAATTGATGCGTAGAACCAAAACGCGTGAAAAATTACGATGAATTCATATATTTTTTTTACAAATTAGTTGCCAAAAATGTAAAAAGGTATCAAAAATGTGCTAAAAAACTAGAATGGTACATTGAATTTTCATTAAAAGTCTTTCCGTATTTATTCATTGTTAAGTTAATTAAAAAAATATATATTTTTTCCAATTAAGTTTATTATTTAAGATGATTTTTAAACAATATTCAATAACGTTAATAATATTTTTAAAAACAGTGGCGAGTTTTGGTTCATACCGAAACAATTAGTTTTCGAAACAATTCAATGAATGTATTTCATGAATCATTACCCGCACCTAAATATGTATATATTTTTTTTAATAAATTCGCGTAGATAAAATTCGCAAACAAAGAACTCTGAGTGAAGATCTCATATCCTGTGATAAATTAAAAAAAAACAGTTAAAAGTCAATCAAATTCTACAGTTTAAAAATTTACTTATGAAGCTTCTCGCAGACATTTTTCTCCGGTATTTATATAATGGTTTGCTGAATAGTTAACGCGTTTTTTAAAGCTTTTTATCAGATTTATGAAAAACATTTATAAGCGGAGCTAACTGACAAGACTTGTAGTAAACGCACAATGTGGGGTGTGAAAATTCACTCTCGGCGATAGAAATTTGACACAATTTTTGTTGCCGTATTCAACTTCTATTCAAAGCCTCCGCTCGTAACTAGATACTTGACATCATAACATATGTAGAGATAGACCATCACAATGTTGAAATGTGTTGCAGCGTATAAAATCATTCCAATTTTTTGTGGAAAATCTACTTTGGCCTTCGGAACACCGACTTCGATTCCGCGGAAAACCAGTGTTCCACGGAACATAGATTGGGAAACCGTGCTCTATAACATTAGAAATCGATTTACGGATTTTCCTGCAAGTGCATGAAGATGTGTGAAAAATTAATTCCCTTCTACCAGTCTGCTCGTAAAAATAAGGCGCTGCGAGAGCGTTCTCCAACTGTTTGTTTTTATCAAGCCGTGACCTTCTTTCCACAACTTCTACGATAAAGAACGAGTTCAACTACTGAAAAACAACCAATGAAGTTGTATGCTATTCAATGTTTTAATAAAGTCAATCTCTCTCTTTGGAAAGAGTTAGGATAAAAGGGTATGGTTTGGAAAGTCCCAGTAGTAAACAAACCTTGTGTCTCATGATACGGGTGTGAGGAAATGTAACTTTAAAGTTAAAGCAAATCCATAAAGATTAAACAATCAATGTTTGAATGATCCCTATCTGACACTGCGTTCAAAGAAGATGTGCGCCTGTCAGCATTTACTTCTAAGCGTCAGCTATGGCAAAATGCCTGACATCGGCCTTAATTACAATGTAGGTATGTATACCCTATTCTTTTTTACGTGATACATTGGTACCAGATAGTGGCTCGAAAAAAAAATTCACTTTCATATAATTTGATTCCAAATATCAAAATATCGCGTAAAAAAGAATCAAAAATCTATGAAAAAACCAAATTCGCGCAAAAAAATATTTTTTTGCATACAAAATGTAATTTATTTAAACGGATACATGTTATGTATACATACATGAATTATTGTATTCCCATTTTGATTCTTTGAACGAACGTATTGAATTTTGCTTGAATCTGAGCTTAGCTCGGGCTAATTCGATGAAATGCTGTTTTTCCTAGATTCTTGATCTTAGACAATTATCATCACATTGGATTCGTTTTTGTTGATCCGACAAACAGTTAAACCTGATTTATTGTAATACGTATAATATACGACCGGGAAGCGTGCCATTCAACCAATTTAATAATTTAATTAATAATAAATTTAATTGTATTTAAACAAGCTTAAGAGCATAACTATATCACGTGAAACCCTTTACAACGACTAAATCGGCTAAAAAAAGTAACGTTGCTGTCCAAAAATGTCGCTTTAATTCAAAATCACGTAAAATAAGGATTGGGCGTAATACACTAATAATATAATACTAGCTGACCCGCCGAACTTCGTACCGCCTCAGAATCAATAAATGTTGTGTTAACTTATTGGTTGAATTAAATTAAGTTTTTTTATTAAATTAAAATGACTACTCAAAATAAATTAAGTTCAAAAAATGTGCAAAAATGAAGAGAATTTCAATAACATTGAACTTAATGTAATTCATGTGGCACAGTCTATAGCTTTGAAGGGATGCAGTGGATCAACGATTTGATTTTAAATTGAGACATTTTAATGCTCCACATCTTTGTTCTTTCCCGCAAGAATTGCTCGTTCACACAACCAATTGTGATTTTTGTGATTAGCAATGATGTTCGGGAACATTTTGTTGATGAGGCCGTCTTTCGTTGAGATGAAATTGCAAAAGTTCAGCGGAAACGAAATCAATCTGTCCGATTCGTCGACAGTTTCGTGAACACGGTCGTTAACGATAGTCGATTTCTTGGAGAAATCTTCGGCAAGATGGATCGTTTAGCAGTGCAACTCGCATGTTTTTAAGTATGCAAACAAATATATTTCAAAGAAGAAGAAGAATACCTCGGGACACATATCGACAGCCCTGCAGTATTTCATTTTTACCATCTTTCTAGACGTAATCATGAATACTAATGAAAATCGGAAAAAGAAAAAAAGGCGAAATCAAGGACCTACAAACATTCAGACAACACTCAAACACTCGTATCGTGAGCGATTAGCTTACCGCGAAAAAGATTTGCTTAAGCAAATTAAAATCATCAAATCATTTATAACTATGATTATATAATATGTCCCATCAAACGATTGGGGATTCTTGGCATTATAAACGGTGTTTCCTTAAAACATAATATGTGTATTTAGCTGATGAAATATACTAAATATGCTCACAGTTCATCACTCCTGATACATTCTGCGGAACTGAGCACCCATTGGTCAGCAACCAAGACTCCTCCGCAAGGGGAGATTTCAGGATCTATAATAAAGGTTAAAAACTGTCGTAATTTTTGAAATTTTGTTTTCTTAATTTTTTCAAGGGTCTTCAATAATGATCATTCTACTTAAATGTTGTAAATATCTCACTTTATATATAAGCCCCCGGGAGTCCCGGAACACCGTTTCACTGCGTTACATGGGAAAACAGTGTTTATATATATATATGTATATATATTGATACGATACGGTCCTTTGGCATGATTTGTACTTGCATTTCCTTATACGGTTGTTAGCAAAGCTTGATAGGTATAATGAGGAAAAGAGAAAGAATAAACACATCATTTTTTCGATTATTCAAGGTCAAATGGACAAAGTCGCCAATGTAAGCAAATATTAAGATTTTTGCAATCCGCGGGTCTCGCCGCGGATTATTGAGTGCAAAGACAAACCCACTGCTTTGTAAGTGAGTACGTGGGCGCACAGAGCCAAATAGAAATACCGTCTCTCGCTCGCGCGCGGTACTCGACCGAATTTGCGGTCGAGTGCGGCGAGAGAGGGAAATGGAAACGCTTGCCGTTTTCCTCCTCCTCAACGGAGGCTCCCCATAATTTACAGGTACACCTAGCATAGGCTGTTCTAGCCCCTGAAGAAATTTCGCTGAATTCTATCGACGCAATTTCCAATTGCGATCGAACAAATGAATCCCGCGGCGACCTCGACCAGGGTCGTCAGGGACAAAATTCGTTTGAGAATTTTTGTTTTTACGACACTAGCCATGTCCTAGTATGCACTGCATAAACTAATATTAAAATCATGTTCGCGGTTTGGACTCCACCAAGCCCTCACCTGCGCCAATTAAAATCGTGCGGAACCGGCGCCCGAGCCAAGCTTCGGCGCCGAATTTTTTTCGAGCCGTAAAGGACGATGGTCCGAAACGGTGTTGTAAATTAAATTGCAATCGGATAACAGGTTTATTAGTAATTCAATAAACTGTGATTTCCCCATACATTTTGGCGAGACGAAATTTCGAAACGCGTTCGGCGTGTAGCGTTTGCCGTTCGATACTAAAATAAGCCCCGCCCAGTCCGACCAATCGTAGCGGTTCGCGTGGTCATACGTGCGATTGCAGGCGGCCTCCCCTCCACCGCGGTCAATCAAAATTTCAATCTGATATGAAGCGCGAACACACGAAGGGAAGGTGGGAAATTTTAGTTTCATGGAAGCGAACGACTATCACGGACGTTCCTTCGAATTTTCAGCCAAATCCCTTCAGGAACATTCACCATAAAAAAATATTTAGCATAAATTTGCACTTAAATCGATTTTAGGCTTTTATAAAAATCAGACTCGATTCAGTAATTACTTTTTCGCGGACGATGACATCTCCGCTTTGATTAACCGGTACACCTGACTCGCTCAGGTGGAAAATTTTTCTTCTTTTTCTCATAACTCGCTTCAGCAACGAGTTATGAGATCGCTTGTAAGAGCAATATTTCGCGGAAAACTGATTCTGACACGACAGTGATTTTTCTGATTTTCTATCTGTCATATTAAGATCACTAGAGACGATTTTCGCTCAGCGGAATCGTTGTTCTAGAAAAATCTCAGTTGCCGCCATCTTGAGATATTTCGGCAGAGCCACGGGAGGTCAGCATCTTAGCCAATCGGCGTGAGACGCAGATGCTGAGGTTAGCAGATTTGCTCGGGTCAACCGTTTTTTTTGACCCTGGCCGAGGACGCAGCTGGACCAAATCCTTTACAAAAAGGCAGGTCAGTTTTGCAAAAGCTACCACATCTTCACCGACTTCTACGCGTTACTCTGTTCCCGTGCTCTCTTCTGCCGATATTATCCGCCGCGACATCTTTAATAAAAAAAAACCAGCCAGAAATTCTCTCAGCTTGACCAAGTCATTCGAATAGTTGACATTGTGCAAAGCTGAGTCGAATTCTGTGCTACCTCCTTGTGTGATCGCTTGCCGCCAGCTGTTTTGTTTGCTGAAATTGTTCCTGATAAGCTGTCTCCGGTTCCTGAGAACTTCCAAAGGTTCGTCTACTATTATACGTTGCATAAATATGTCGCGGCCTATTGTTTCTGAGTCAATACTCTTTAACCTAAGGTCCGCGGCCAGAACTGTAGCTTCCTGCTCGATCTCGACAGTGAGAATCGAAATAAAGACGCGTGTAAAATCGCGGTCATATCTTTGCTCCTAGCCGCATTTTATTAAGTGTCGACAGGACCCCTTCATGTATTAAATGTTGTTTCTTCTAAACTCAGCCTAGTAAAATCGTGTGTCACTTCTTGTTCGAAATGGCAATAACAGCGGCCGGAGGAGAGTACGGGAACGCTAATTTTGATTTAAATTCATTGTCTTATTTTATTGTGTGTTGTACCCTGTCTAACTGTATATTGTAAATATTTTTGCGACCGACTTCGCGCGGAGGATGCTCTCCGTTCGGTCCAGTGTAACACTCAGCGGCGCTTGGTCTTCGGAAAAATCGTGAAATATATAATCGTAATTAATCTTGTTTTTGCAAACGCCGAAGCGTTTTCCGTTTGTTCTCAATTCGGTATCGGCCAACGGGAATAATAAAATAGTGTACGATGGTTCAATGCATAATTTTTCTGCAACACCTAAACGTTTCACGTTTATTTCAAAGTCCGATTTTTTTTTTTTTTTGTTTGTTTCAATATTTAATTATATTTGCAAGTCCGATTTTTTTTGTTCGTTAAATATTTAATTATATTTGCAAAGTCCGATTTTTTTTTATGTTTGTCTCAATATTTAATTATATTGGCAAAGTCCGATTTTTGTTTGTTTCAATATTTAATTATATTTGCAAGTCCGATTTTTTTTTGGTTCGTTAAATATTTAATTATATTTGCAAAGTCCGATTTTTTTGATGTTTGTTTCAATATTTAATTATATTTGCAAAGTCCGATTTTTTTTATGTTTGTTGAATATTTAATTATATTTGCAAGTCCGATTTTTTTTTATGTTTGTTAAATATTGAATTATATTTGCAAAGCCCGATTTTTTTTATGTTTGTTTAAATATTTAATTATATTTGCAAAGTCCGATTTTTTTTGTTTGTCTCAATATTTAATTATATTGGCAAAGTGCGACTCTTTTTATGTTTGTTTCAATATTCAATTCTATCTGTAAGGTCTGAATTTTGTTTGTTGCAATATTTAACTATATTCGCAAGAGCTGAATTGTTTTGTTTGTGTCAATATGTAATGATATTGTAAGGTCGGAAGTTTTGTTTGTTTCAATATTTAATTATATTGGCAAGGCCGGGATTTTAGTATCTTTGTTTCAATTCGGTGACGAGACCACGGGGATAACTAGAATTCGCAAAAACAATGCGATATTCACTGTTGGTTTGCAACGTCTCAATTAGTTTGAGTTTAGTAATCAACTACGAATTATTAGGCAAATTGGGCGCAGTACTCCGGCCGAGCGAAACTACGTGCGTTCGAGCCGCGGTACGTCGCGGGCCCCACGCATCAATAATTAACCACCCTGAGTTGCAATAGAAAAAGAAAGGTCCGTCACCTAATGATGATAATGGTAAATTCAATAATGTATGCCTATCTGAGGGCGAAGTATCTGAACAACAGAAATAGCAAACGACACCAAGCGACGCTGGGGACTTGTATAAAATTGTATGTTATTTATGTTAGGTATTTTCTTGTGTTTCGAAATTGATTGTGTACTTTGTTTTTCCTGTGTCATTGATAATCGTCGATCACCGCCGTCATAACGGCAAATGTTAGTTATAAGGGTGAACTATGGGAGGTGTGATAATTCGAGTCAATTTTAAATATAAATGTCAGACATAATTTTTGTCACTTGTTAACATTGAAAGGTCGCGGGGTCAAGTCTGCGGGACACTTAGTCTCGAGACGTCAGGAAGAGCTGTCATCACGCCTTCCATAGATTCACGATGCAAGGTCGGCGGAGCTAAGTAACAAAGGATCAGACAGCCCCGAGGACTTGTGCGAAAAAGGGCCTCAGGTTTCGTCGGCCTCGCACTAGTTTAATTTTAGCTAGATCGACGTCGGAGGGTGTTTTTTGTATTGAGTACTAGGGAGGCACTATCATTGCGGATTCACGGGAATCCGAGTGATACGGCGCGGTGGACGTATAATTCCGGGGGCAGATAGCCCGCCTAGACAAGCGCACTTGTCTGGGACTCATGTCTGTCGAAGTTTCGGCAGACACTCAATAGTAAAACCTAAAATCCAATTCGTCCAGTTGGATTACGTCACTCGATAGCGACGCCTTCAAGCGGTCTGACACCGTGCCTGGAGCCGACCTCGGACGGAGGTCTGGTCTCCGCCAATCCTCCCTAATACTCGAACAAATCGAAACACGTAGTGTAAGTAACTTCATAGGAGATTTCGCTAATGCGATTGACCAACGGGCGGTTGGACGGACTCGTATTCAGAGTGCCGTCGATAAAATGTGCTCCGGCCTAAACGGCTTGCGGTCACTGGAAGTGAACGCACACAGTAAGGGAGGACGGATATGGAAATCCGCCTCACGAACAGACCTCGGTTCCTTGCTGTGGGAGTCCCGCAAAACGTTGCGAAGTCGTATTAGCAAATCCAATAGGAATTGAATTAGAATCGTTAAACTAAGAAATCATAACTTTGTATGTAAATTTTCACTGAATATTATAAATTGAATTAAATGTATGCCACGACTTAGCGTACATACCGATTAATAATAAATCCAAACAATCATTAGTCATGAGGACTGTGACGGTGCTAGTTAAAAATTAATTTTGTTCTGCACCCCTAAGTTAGATATATGGTACGGCTTGACGGCCATATTAATTCATAAGATTTAGCGTAGGGATTAATTTTAAGCAGATCTGTACACGCGTAGTGAGTGTGCAGATCTTAACTTCAAAACAAGACTAAATAAAATTTGCCCACTACTAAATCAATAACTGTTATAAGAAACCGCCGAGTGCGAAACTAGTTTAAGAAAAATGGTATGATGAATGTTGTTTTTTTTTTCTCTCTTGTAAAAATATAAAATCATAGATGTCTCCCCGTAAGGGAACATAAATATTGTAATACTAGGGACCCTCAGTCCAGGCGAAGGACCTACTGAAAGGCCCGGTCTGCAAGTCGACTGTCATTCGGCACTAGGAGGCTCGGCTCGCGAGCTTCACGCCGAATGACAAATTTATTAACATGTATTTAGAGCGCACTCCTGTGTGGCTAGCCAAATTATCGAAATTTACTGTAAACCCTTTTTGATTATAAATAAACCGGTGGATTTCCACCTTTTACTGTTCACGAGCGTTGTTTAATTGAATTTGATTGTTCCCATATTTAATTCCTAAAAATTGTCACAGACTGACTGCGTCACACCAAACCGAGACGTTATGGGGAGAGACGGATTTCTCTGTCTCTCGTCTAACTGCTCGGGACTCAGTCGTGTCATTTGGCCCCCAACGAAAAGGGCCGATTTAAATTCCTGATTTCATATGATCAAAGCGCAGATCAAGTAACGTAGACTTTATGTTAAAAATAAATGTAAATTCATAATTAGAGTCATGCGCCGACTGACCGGTGGTCGAATAAAACCGACCCCGGAAAGCACATAGAAAATCGACCGGGCGCAGTCCGCCCGAAAATTGTTATTCGAACGATGCGACGTGAATCGACTGATCACCGAGGAACCGAGTGACGTCGAATAAACAACGATTAGTCGGATTAGACTCATGCGAATTAACATCAGTAAAGTATGCGGAGATGAATGATTGGAAACAAATAAATCGTCACCGACGGCCCTGAGAGGATGAGTTTCGTGCCTCCGCCAATGCTAATTTAGAAAAATCACTCTTTCAGACAGAGCGGGAATATGTCGAGAGTGACGCGCTCGCGATCCGTTGTCGTGGACGATACCACGACTGGCGCCCAAATTAACTTGCGACCGGGGTTTCAGGGAGGCGAATCGCCCGTATCGGAAATGTTCGAAAACGGACAAATCTTCCCGGAAGAGACGGAGCCCCGGACTCCGACGACTCTGGTAGATGAGCTGCCAGCGCCGATGCGACGAGAGGAGAGACCGAGATCGGGACACCCGCCGGTGTTCTCGATCTCGTTCCACGGAGGTCCGGAAGCGGACACGGCGCGCTTCATCGCGCGTTGCGAGAAATTTTTCGCTGCGGCCGACACAGACGTGGAGGACCGGGCCACGAAAGCCGCCACGGCTTTTCACGGCGAAGCGTTGAGTTGGTGGCAAAGTTTGCCAGTCAAACCGACGTCTTGGGAACGGTTTACGTTTGCGATGCAACGCAATTACGATAGCGTAGGACGGAAATTGCGGTTGGAATATGAGGTGAAAAGCGTCCTCCAAGAGGAGGATGAGGACGCATACGAATTTTTAGAAAAAAAGAGGGCTATCGCGAGAATCTGCACTGCACCGGCCGATCCGCTGGAACTGGCGAGGATGATCCAGGGACTGATGACGCCCAGGGATCAGGAGAGGACCGATAGACTGCGTTGGACAACGCTCGATGAGCTGGTCGATGCGGTGCGAGAAATGGAATTGCGCCAGAGGCGAGAAAAGGCGCCAATACAAAAACCGATTCAGACGACAAGACGGAATCAAAACGTAACAAACACCGACCGCGCAGGAAACGGCACGTGCAATCATCAGTGTCAGCACACCTGCAACCCTCCTCAACAATCGTACAATGTCCCTCCACCTCCCCTACCCAAGTCTCCCCATCACCACGACGCAAAACCGAGGTATGATAACCGGCAGCGGAAAGAAGAGCGGAGGCCTCAGCAATACGGTGCTCACGGCCCTCCGAGGAGGGAAAACGGCCCTCTCCGCTGTTGGTCGTGCGGAGGCCCCCACAGGGAGGCTGAATGCCAACGTAGGCAACGGCGGAATTAATTAATTAACGGAAAAAACAACACAAGTAAACGAGAAGAAAATGGGCGGAATATTTTTTTTATTATCAACTTTAAATGACGAGAAAAATAAACGGGAAAAACGTATGCAAGAAAAAAAAACCGATTCGAAACAAGAAAAAACGATTTTTTTTATAAGTATTTCATAAGTGTAAATAAATATAAGTGGGCTCGGGAACAAATATTAACTTCGAAAAAAAACTTTTAATAACTTAGACGCGTGCCACAAACATGAATCCGAGCCCCAAACATGTTATCATCGAGAAAAGGAGAACTGTATTAGTTAAGTGTTGAATAAGAAACCAATAAAAATAATTTTTAAAGAACAATGTAAATAAATATAAATGGGCTCGGGAACCAACGATAACTTCAAACAAAAAGAATTTTTAATAATTTAGAATCATGCCTCAACGATAAATCCGAGCCCAATCGTGTTACAATCGAAGATAGGAGGAGAAAACAATTTAATTAAGTGCAGTAATATCATTAAACAACATAATTATTAAGTGTAGTATATTTAATTAAGTGTTACGAAATATAAGTGAACAACATTGATTAACAGTGAAGAAATAACAAATGAAATACAATAACTAGCATAAGTGAAATGACTTACGAACAATGAACAATGTGTAAAAGTTTCTGTGTTTTTAAATAATTTTAATTTTTTTACGTTTATAAATATTTTGTGGTAAATACACAAAGCGGCACACCGAAGAAAAATCAACTCAAAGAAAAAAACATTGCTAATTTAAATTCATTTGTATTAAGAAGAGAGTGCGCGCTATTTTTTATCAAGGCAGAGAGAAGCAATCAAAATAAGTACAGGGAGGGCCGAAAGTGTGCGAATCGATCGATATTTTTTTGTATGGAAAAAACGACATAAAAAAAAAATGGAACGAGTATTCAAACGAGCATCCAACGTGTGTTATAGGGAAGGGATGGCCGCCACCGCCAGACGATACGACGCCACCGGAGAATCCAGCCCGACAAGCCGCCTGCTGAGGATCCAGGTGTTCCTCGAGGACGGAGGAATCAGCTGCGAGGCCATCATCGACAGTGGTGCAACACACACGCTTGTCGACGCGAGCCTCGTGAGGCGCGATTCACAGAGGACACCGGAGGCCGAATTAAAGGGAGTGGGAGGACGATCCGTGCCTACGTACGGACACGCCCTCCTAAAGGGGAAACTACAGGAGGCCCCATTCGTCGCCTCCGCCCTCATCATCAGCGGGTTAGGAATCGAGATGATTCTCGGTCTAGACTGGCTGGAACAGGAGGAGGCCAGTCTAGACTTCAAACGACGGTGCCTACATCACGGCCGGGAGGCGCGATATACAGCGCATTGTATAACACTCATCCCTCCGACGCCGATCGAGGTCCCCGATCTACCGGCGCTCACCGACGACATTCCGGAAGACGCCCGGAAAGCGATCACGCAATTGATGCGAGACTATGGAAGTCTCTTCGCAGCAACGGGACCGAGATGCGGCTCGGCTATGCACGAAGTGCGGCTATCGGATCACACGCCGTTCCGAGTTGGACCCCATCGCCAGTCAGACGCTACCAAACAGATGATACGCGAGGAGGTGCAGCAAATGCTGGCGGACGGTGTGGTGGAACCGAGTCGATCGCCATACAGCTCACCTGTAGTCATCGTGAAGAAAAAAGACGGGAAGCCGCGTTTCTGCGTCGACTACAGGAAGCTGAACGCTGTCACGATCGACGAAGCGACGCACTTGCCGCGGATACAGGAAACGTTGAAGGAGCTCGGACCTGCCACAATCTTCAGCTCTCTGGATTTGAAAGCCGGATACTGGCAGGTGCCTCTACATCCGCACACGAAAGCCCTGACTGCTTTCAACACGCCCGACGGAGGATGCTACCAGTTTACGGTGATGCCGTTCGGACTGAAAGGCGCACCCGGCACTTTCCAAAGACTGATGAGTCAGGAGGTGTTGGTGGGGCTCATCCCGCGGTGTTGCCTAGTCTACTTGGACGACATCATCGTCTACAGCGAGACGTGGAACGACCACCTGCGCGACTTGCGCAAAGTATTCGAACGGCTGCAGTTACATTCGTTACGGATATCGGTATCAAAATGTCAAATCGGGAGGGACAGCGTGGAATACTTGGGACACCAGGTGACAGCCGGAGGAAACATTCCTCAGCCGGTTCACCTGCGCGGAGTAGAAGAGGCTGCCACTCCGAAGACGAGAAAGGAACTGCGGGAGTTTCTCGGATTGTGCAACTGGCTGCGCGAGTATGTGCCGCGCTTCGCAGACATTGCCGCGCCGCTAACCGATTTATTGCGGACAAATATCAACTTCAAATGGACGCCGCAAGCAAATGCGGCTATGCAAGCCGTAAAGGCGGCAATGCGAAAGCCACTGCAACTCGCCAGACCGGACTTCTCTCGAAGATTCACCCTGCAGACCGACGCGAGCGGACACGGCGTCGCGGCGGTGCTCTTTCATGCGCGCCCCGACGGCGGTAGAGATATAATCTCGTATGCGAGCGCGCGCCTTTCCGAAACGGAACGACGCTATCATTCGAACGAACAAGAAGCCCTCGCCGCCGTCTGGGCAATCAAGAAGTATCGGGCATACGTCGAGGATCGTCCCTTCACTCTGATAACTGACAACCGAGCACTGACGTGGCTGCACAGCGCCAAGGATGAGCGCGCAAAGCTGACACGGTGGGCGATAATGTTATCTGAACACCAGTTCGATATACAACACTGCGCCGGCAAACTGAATCAACTTCCGGATGTACTGTCGAGAAATCCAGACGCCACGGCGCCTGCCATCGAGGAGCACGACGACCGAATGCTGGTACCGAGTCACCGGAAGCCAGTGGCGCTACTATTAGAACTGGCAACGTTGCACGACGCCGTGAAAGCCGCGCAACGCGCCGATCCGGATACGCAGCAAACAATCACAGCGATAAGGACGCCGACAATGCATCAGCCGCACCCAAGTAACATCGTTCACGACGGGCTGTTGTGCCATCGAGAGAGCAGCGGAAGGCTGCTGACTGTGGTGCCATTCCACTTGAGGAAGGAAGTCGTCGCCGCCTATCACGACGACCCCTTAGCCGGCCACCCTGGAGCCGCGGAAACGAATCGGGCCATACAACGGCTCTATTTCTGGCGGGCGCGCAGAAATGACGTGAAGGCGTATGTGCGCGCCTGTCGTATATGCGCTACACGAAAGCGAGGAGCGCTGCAGAGACCGGCGCATATGACGTCGCACACAGAAGCGACACGGCCGTTCGAGGTACTGGCCCTCGACTTCATGGGTCCGTACCCGGCGAGCCGACGAGGGAATAAATACATTTTTGTCGTCACTGACTTGTTCTCGCGATGGACCGAAGCTTTCGCCATGCGGAACTCGTTAGTGGCGACCTTCCTGCCTCTGTTGGAACAAGAAGTGTTCCACAGATTTGGATACCCGCGGGCGCTGCTTACCGATAATGGTACGCAGTTCCTGCATGAGAGATGGGTATCAACCCTTGAAGCATGGGGATGCCTTCATTGGACGACGCCACCCTACCACCCCCGTGCTAATCCTACGGAGAGAAGAAACCAGGAAATAAAGAAAGCTATGAGAATTCAACTTGAACCGGGCGCGCACGCACAGTGGTGCGAAACATTACCGCGCACACTGTTTGCGTTGCGCTGCCGTCAGAATGCCGCCACCGGCCTCACACCCAGTCAAGCGGTGATGGGTTATGAACTGCCAAGGCCTGGCGAATGGCGGGCACAACTGGATATGCCGCCCGCACGCACAGAGGCGCTGGAGAGAGACGAACAAGATGCTGCCATGTTACGCCACCAGGAGGAGTACAGCGGGCGCACAAATGCGCGCGCCGCCCAAACCGCCCCGCCTGAGCAGTTCTCAGCCGGGCAGCGGATCTACTTGAGGGGCTTCACGAAGCCAGGGGTGAGGACTGGAATCATCCCCAACTTGGCTCCCAGATGGGAGGGGCCGTACAAGATAATTACAAGGGTGGGCATGAATGTGTACTGGGTGGACAGACGAGGTAAGCCGATCAAGGCGCACACCAACCAAATCCGCCCCGTGCCGACGCCCTACGCCGAACCACTTCCCCTCGGGCAGACACCGCCGCGACGGAGAACTGAGGAAGCACCCTTGCCAGAAGAGGAAGCTGCCGACGCCCCGGCCCGCTAGGACCAGACCAAGTAGATGAAGAGGACCACATCCACCCCTCGCGCCGATGAAGACGCCCAGAAACATCACCAAGTATAGTACCTTTGCAAATCCCTCTTCAAGGCTAATCAATAAATTCAAGTAGAGTAAAAATATTTAACTTAAAGTAAATACAGTCAACTCCTGTACACAAGACCTAATTAATTCATTTTTTTCAATTTTTGTAATTTTTAAAAAAAATTAGACAATGTCAATTAAGTTTTAGTATGTTTATTGTATCTTGCACAACATCAAATGACTATCTGATGAATATTGAGTTTTTTCTTTCTCGCATATAATCGAGTAATAGAGTACTTGTAACATGTTTAATTTTCTCCGGTTAATAACGAAGCGAGTCTGCTCTCAAAGGATGGAAAAATTTGTTCGGCCTCGATAGCGTCAGCAGCTATGTCAGGCGGATTAATTCGAAAAAGTAATAATTTCATTTTTGCAAAGACCTTAAAATTTTAAAAAAAAAAATAATAAATAATAATAATTCAATTTGTTTTGCAAAAGTCATAGAGAAAAATTTTATAGTTAACATTCCTGGCGGCACTAACCGCAACAGTCAGTATGACGGAATTCTTTTGTGTTTTGTATTTGTCATGTTTTCCCGCTTCAAGGAGCGAAAGAGAAAAGGGGGGGAGAAATGTATTAAAGTAAGATTTGTTTTTCTTGAAAATAGAATAAATTATAGATTTGGTCTCGAACAGACAATGGTTGAGGAATAACTAATTCTTTTTGCGAATGGCTATCGAACCTCACGGAGGCTCGTCAGAGAGGGAGGAGAACCCTCCTCTCTTAATAAAATTGTAAATACACAAGACAGGAGTCAGCACACACAAATAATTTTTTTTTACCATGTATGTAACTTTTGCCTACAGATAAAGTAGCGCACTTTTGTAAACTTGTTGCGTTTCCAGTGAGAAACATAGAATCAAATGTCGTGAATTTGTCCAATTTGACCCGGCCTCGGCCACTGGCGCCGAGGCGTCTGACGCAATAAATTCTCGCGGGTCAACGCATTCTCGCGCGGCGGGGTTAGACTGGATCAGCCCGCCCGCACCTCGATTTCTCATTATAACTAAGGCGATATTTTTTTTTCTAGCAATGCTAACAACTGCAAAAGCATAAGTGTAAATCACGCCATAGGAAGTAAGGGGGATTGATACGATACGGTCCTTTGGCATGATTTGTACTTGCATTTCCTTATACGGTTGTTAGCAAAGCTTGATAGGTATAATGAGGAAAAGAGAAAGAATAAACACATCATTTTTTCGATTATTCAAGGTCAAATGGACAAAGTCGCCAATGTAAGCAAATATTAAGATTTTTGCAATCCGCGGGTCTCGCCGCGGATTATTGAGTGCAAAGACAAACCCACTGCTTTGTAAGTGAGTACGTGGGCGCACAGAGCCAAATAGAAATACCGTCTCTCGCTCGCGCGCGGTACTCGACCGAATTTGCGGTCGAGTGCGGCGAGAGAGGGAAATGGAAACGCTTGCCGTTTTCCTCCTCCTCAACGGAGGCTCCCCATAATTTACAGGTACACCTAGCATAGGCTGTTCTAGCCCCTGAAGAAATTTCGCTGAATTCTATCGACGCAATTTCCAATTGCGATCGAACAAATGAATCCCGCGGCGACCTCGACCAGGGTCGTCAGGGACAAAATTCGTTTAAGAATTTTTGTTTTTACGACACTAGCCATGTCCTAGTATGCACTGCATAAACTAATATTAAAATCATGTTCGCGGTTTGGACTCCACCAAGCCCTCACCTGCGCCAATTAAAATCGTGCGGAACCGGCGCCCGAGCCAAGCTTCGGCGCCGAATTTTTTTCGAGCCGTAAAGGACGATGGTCCGAAACGGTGTTGTAAATTAAATTGCAATCGGATAACAGGTTTATTAGTAATTCAATAAACTGTGATTTCCCCATACATTTTGGCGAGACGAAATTTCGAAACGCGTTCGGCGTGTAGCGTTTGCCGTTCGATACTAAAATAAGCCCCGCCCAGTCCGACCAATCGTAGCGGTTCGCGTGGTCATACGTGCGATTGCAGGCGGCCTCCCCTCCACCGCGGTCAATCAAAATTTCAATCTGATATGAAGCGCGAACACACGAAGGGAAGGTGGGAAATTTTAGTTTCATGGAAGCGAACGACTATCACGGACGTTCCTTCGAATTTTCAGCCAAATCCCTTCAGGAACATTCACCATAAAAAAATATTTAGCATAAATTTGCACTTAAATCGATTTTAGGCTTTTATAAAAATCAGACTCGATTCAGTAATTACTTTTTCGCGGACGATGACATCTCCGCTTTGATTAACCGGTACACCTGACTCGCTCAGGTGGAAAATTTTTCTTCTTTTTCTCATAACTCGCTTCAGCAACGAGTTATGAGATCGCTTGTAAGAGCAATATTTCGCGGAAAACTGATTCTGACACGACAGTGATTTTTCTGATTTTCTATCTGTCATATTAAGATCACTAGAGACGATTTTCGCTCAGCGGAATCGTTGTTCTAGAAAAATCTCAGTTGCCGCCATCTTGAGATATTTCGGCAGAGCCACGGGAGGTCAGCATCTTAGCCAATCGGCGTGAGACGCAGATGCTGAGGTTAGCAGATTTGCTCGGGTCAACCGTTTTTTTTGACCCTGGCCGAGGACGCAGCTGGACCAAATCCTTTACAAAAAGGCAGGTCAGTTTTGCAAAAGCTACCACATCTTCACCGACTTCTACGCGTTACTCTGTTCCCGTGCTCTCTTCTGCCGATATTATCCGCCGCGACATCTTTAATAAAAAAAAACCAGCCAGAAATTCTCTCAGCTTGACCAAGTCATTCGAATAGTTGACATTGTGCAAAGCTGAGTCGAATTCTGTGCTACCTCCTTGTGTGATCGCTTGCCGCCAGCTGTTTTGTTTGCTGAAATTGTTCCTGATAAGCTGTCTCCGGTTCCTGAGAACTTCCAAAGGTTCGTCTACTATTATACGTTGCATAAATATGTCGCGGCCTATTGTTTCTGAGTCAATACTCTTTAACCTAAGGTCCGCGGCCAGAACTGTAGCTTCCTGCTCGATCTCGACAGTGAGAATCGAAATAAAGACGCGTGTAAAATCGCGGTCATATCTTTGCTCCTAGCCGCATTTTATTAAGTGTCGACAGGACCCCTTCATGTATTAAATGTTGTTTCTTCTAAACTCAGCCTAGTAAAATCGTGTGTCACTTCTTGTTCGAAATGGCAATAACAGCGGCCGGAGGAGAGTACGGGAACGCTAATTTTGATTTAAATTCATTGTCTTATTTTATTGTGTGTTGTACCCTGTCTAACTGTATATTGTAAATATTTTTGCGACCGACTTCGCGCGGAGGATGCTCTCCGTTCGGTCCAGTGTAACACTCAGCGGCGCTTGGTCTTCGGAAAAATCGTGAAATATATAATCGTAATTAATCTTGTTTTTGCAAACGCCGAAGCGTTTTCCGTTTGTTCTCAATTCGGTATCGGCCAACGGGAATAATAAAATAGTGTACGATGGTTCAATGCATAATTTTTCTGCAACACCTAAACGTTTCACGTTTATTTCAAAGTCCGATTTTTTTTTTTTTTTGTTTGTTTCAATATTTAATTATATTTGCAAGTCCGATTTTTTTTGTTCGTTAAATATTTAATTATATTTGCAAAGTCCGATTTTTTTTTATGTTTGTCTCAATATTTAATTATATTGGCAAAGTCCGATTTTTGTTTGTTTCAATATTTAATTATATTTGCAAGTCCGATTTTTTTTTGGTTCGTTAAATATTTAATTATATTTGCAAAGTCCGATTTTTTTGATGTTTGTTTCAATATTTAATTATATTTGCAAAGTCCGATTTTTTTTATGTTTGTTGAATATTTAATTATATTTGCAAGTCCGATTTTTTTTTATGTTTGTTAAATATTGAATTATATTTGCAAAGCCCGATTTTTTTTATGTTTGTTTAAATATTTAATTATATTTGCAAAGTCCGATTTTTTTTGTTTGTCTCAATATTTAATTATATTGGCAAAGTGCGACTCTTTTTATGTTTGTTTCAATATTCAATTCTATCTGTAAGGTCTGAATTTTGTTTGTTGCAATATTTAACTATATTCGCAAGAGCTGAATTGTTTTGTTTGTGTCAATATGTAATGATATTGTAAGGTCGGAAGTTTTGTTTGTTTCAATATTTAATTATATTGGCAAGGCCGGGATTTTAGTATCTTTGTTTCAATTCGGTGACGAGACCACGGGGATAACTAGAATTCGCAAAAACAATGCGATATTCACTGTTGGTTTGCAACGTCTCAATTAGTTTGAGTTTAGTAATCAACTACGAATTATTAGGCAAATTGGGCGCAGTACTCCGGCCGAGCGAAACTACGTGCGTTCGAGCCGCGGTACGTCGCGGGCCCCACGCATCAATAATTAACCACCCTGAGTTGCAATAGAAAAAGAAAGGTCCGTCACCTAATGATGATAATGGTAAATTCAATAATGTATGCCTATCTGAGGGCGAAGTATCTGAACAACAGAAATAGCAAACGACACCAAGCGACGCTGGGGACTTGTATAAAATTGTATGTTATTTATGTTAGGTATTTTCTTGTGTTTCGAAATTGATTGTGTACTTTGTTTTTCCTGTGTCATTGATAATCGTCGATCACCGCCGTCATAACGGCAAATGTTAGTTATAAGGGTGAACTATGGGAGGTGTGATAATTCGAGTCAATTTTAAATATAAATGTCAGACATAATTTTTGTCACTTGTTAACATTGAAAGGTCGCGGGGTCAAGTCTGCGGGACACTTAGTCTCGAGACGTCAGGAAGAGCTGTCATCACGCCTTCCATAGATTCACGATGCAAGGTCGGCGGAGCTAAGTAACAAAGGATCAGACAGCCCCGAGGACTTGTGCGAAAAAGGGCCTCAGGTTTCGTCGGCCTCGCACTAGTTTAATTTTAGCTAGATCGACGTCGGAGGGTGTTTTTTGTATTGAGTACTAGGGAGGCACTATCATTGCGGATTCACGGGAATCCGAGTGATACGGCGCGGTGGACGTATAATTCCGGGGGCAGATAGCCCGCCTAGACAAGCGCACTTGTCTGGGACTCATGTCTGTCGAAGTTTCGGCAGACACTCAATAGTAAAACCTAAAATCCAATTCGTCCAGTTGGATTACGTCACTCGATAGCGACGCCTTCAAGCGGTCTGACACCGTGCCTGGAGCCGACCTCGGACGGAGGTCTGGTCTCCGCCAATCCTCCCTAATACTCGAACAAATCGAAACACGTAGTGTAAGTAACTTCATAGGAGATTTCGCTAATGCGATTGACCAACGGGCGGTTGGACGGACTCGTATTCAGAGTGCCGTCGATAAAATGTGCTCCGGCCTAAACGGCTTGCGGTCACTGGAAGTGAACGCACACAGTAAGGGAGGACGGATATGGAAATCCGCCTCACGAACAGACCTCGGTTCCTTGCTGTGGGAGTCCCGCAAAACGTTGCGAAGTCGTATTAGCAAATCCAATAGGAATTGAATTAGAATCGTTAAACTAAGAAATCATAACTTTGTATGTAAATTTTCACTGAATATTATAAATTGAATTAAATGTATGCCACGACTTAGCGTACATACCGATTAATAATAAATCCAAACAATCATTAGTCATGAGGACTGTGACGGTGCTAGTTAAAAATTAATTTTGTTCTGCACCCCTAAGTTAGATATATGGTACGGCTTGACGGCCATATTAATTCATAAGATTTAGCGTAGGGATTAATTTTAAGCAGATCTGTACACGCGTAGTGAGTGTGCAGATCTTAACTTCAAAACAAGACTAAATAAAATTTGCCCACTACTAAATCAATAACTGTTATAAGAAACCGCCGAGTGCGAAACTAGTTTAAGAAAAATGGTATGATGAATGTTGTTTTTTTTTTCTCTCTTGTAAAAATATAAAATCATAGATGTCTCCCCGTAAGGGAACATAAATATTGTAATACTAGGGACCCTCAGTCCAGGCGAAGGACCTACTGAAAGGCCCGGTCTGCAAGTCGACTGTCATTCGGCACTAGGAGGCTCGGCTCGCGAGCTTCACGCCGAATGACAAATTTATTAACATGTATTTAGAGCGCACTCCTGTGTGGCTAGCCAAATTATCGAAATTTACTGTAAACCCTTTTTGATTATAAATAAACCGGTGGATTTCCACCTTTTACTGTTCACGAGCGTTGTTTAATTGAATTTGATTGTTCCCATATTTAATTCCTAAAAATTGTCACAGACTGACTGCGTCACACCAAACCGAGACGTTATGGGGAGAGACGGATTTCTCTGTCTCTCGTCTAACTGCTCGGGACTCAGTCGTGTCAATATATATACATATGCGTATGATGACGCCATATGCTCAAAATGAATGAGTGGAATCTTATTGTCAAGACATTCATACCAATGTGGAATAAAATATTTTATCTTTTATTTTTATGAATAGAAATATTTTTCTTGAAAATAAATCCCTCACCCTGGACCAGTTTGAGCACGAATCTCGAACGTCCTTACCCGATTCAGTCCGTACGGCCGTTGTAAACTTAAGGGGGCCGTGGTATGTTTTTTTTGGGAAGCACTGCTCTAATGGATGTAAGATACGGATAACATATTTAACCGTTAATCTAATGACCTCCAAAAAACTGAATCTTCAAAAGTATACGCACACTTGTAGAGCAGTTTGACCAACCAAGGAAAGTTTTCTCGACCACAAGATTTAATGAACAAATTTCGTGGTTCACAATCTGTTCTATTTTGTTCGGGAGTGGTCACTCGAACATTGCCTGCAAGTAATGCGATAGTTTGTATGAAAATATTTATCTGATTGCAATACTGGTAAAAATTAATGAATCTGGTATACCAGTTTATACAGTTTACCATTAAAAAATATCGTTATATTAAAATTTCCTTACGAAGCAAAACATACTTACCCAAAACTTCACAAATATACGCAATGACAAAAAAAAGATAAATTTTCATTGTACTGCTTTTTAATATTTTTAAAATTACTTGATACAGAGTCTTATTGAATTATGTTGTATATTTTTTGATGTTTACTTATAAACACAGCCAATTATCGCTGCTACGTAATGTTAGCATATGGATATAAAGAGTTTTAAGCAATTTGACTTGCATTAAATTATCAATATATCATAAAATAATACACGTAGATAAGGCATGCCAGGGGTGGGTTGAAAGAGGCTCGGAAGGGCTCATGCGAGCCTTTCGTTAAATTAAGAAAAAACAATTCTCTCAGATCTTTGTGTTGTACAATGTACAGATATGCATTTCAGTGCAATTTTTGAAAAATAAGGTTGACTTTTTTCTATAACATTATCAGTATTATAAAAATTATCCGCACACGTGTGTAAAAGAATAAATTTGAAAAAAATGTGTTTGAAATGCACAGAGAAAATAATGATAATAATAATGTAAAACTGTCATATTTTTTTTAGTTTAACAGAAAGCTGCCCGTTGTGTTCATGATTTTTTTTTAACGCTATTTATTGAAAATGGTTTTTGATTTCACGCACGTCTTGATGACGTAGTTTCCAAAAAATACAATGATTCAAACACTATGAATAATCTGTTATAGAAAATATCAAATATAATATGTCAGGCAATTTTCAGAAACACCAAACACGGTACTTTTAAATTCAAACACCTTTTTTTTCAAAAATTGCACTGAAATGCATATCTATACATTGTACAACACAAAGATCTGAGAGAATTGTTTTTTCTTAATTTAACGAAAGGCTCGCATGAGCCCTTCCGAGCCTCTTTCAACCCACCCCTGGCATGCCTTATCTACGTGTATTATTTTATGATATATTGATAATTTAATGCAAGTCAAATTGCTTATAACTCTTTATATCCATATGCTAACATTACGTAGCAGCGATAATTGGCTGTGTTTATAAGTAAACATCAAAAAATATACAACATAATTCAATAAGACTCTGATATCAAGTAATGTTTAAATAGTAAAAAGCAGTACAATGAAAATTTATCTTTTTTTTGTCATTGTGTATATTTGTGAAGTTTTGGGTCAAAATGTTTTGCTTCGTAAGGAAATTTTAATATAACGATATTTTTTAATGGTTTTAATTACTGTAAAAATCTGGGATACCAGTTTCATTAATTATTACCAGTATTGCAATCACATACATATTTTCATAAAAATTGTCTCATTACTTGCAGGCAATGTTCGAGAGACCACTACCGACAAATATAGAACACAATGTGGAACACGAAATGTGACCACTACCTCTCTAGGTCGGATAAACTTTCCGTGGTTGGTCAAACTGCTCTACAATAGTGGGTATAGTTTTGAAGATTCAGTTTTTTGGAGGTCATTAGATTAACGGCTAAATATATTATCCCTATCTTATATCCATTAGAGCAGCGCTTCCCGAAAAATTCATACCACGGCCCCCTTAAATTTGAAAAATATAATCCGCGGACCCCTCAATATAAAACATATTCCACCGCGGCCCCTGGAGAAAGCATGCGGCCCCCAATTTGGGAAGCACTGCATTAGAGGTCTGCAACGGACGTCCGGATTGAATCGGTAAAGAGTAAGGACGTTCGAGATTCGTGCTCAAACCGGATCAGGATGAGGGATATATTTTCAAGAAAAATATTTCTATTCATAAAAATAATAGATAAATTATTTAATTTCACACTGGTATGAATGTTTTGACAATAAGAATTCGCTCATTCATTTTACGCGATTGGCGTCTATATACACATATAGTATTTTTCTCCGGTGGAACGGTGTTTCGGGACTCTCGGGAGCTCATATATCAAGTGAAACATTTACAACATTTAAGTGGAATAAATTTTGACAATTATTTATCACTGACAGTTTGTAATCTTTATTACAGATAAAAAAATCTCTCCTTGCGGAGGAGTCTTGGTTGCTGATCAATGGGTGCTCAGTTCCGCAGCATGTATCAGAAGTGATGAACTGTGAGTTTATTCAATATATTTCAACAGCTATACAAATATTATGTTTTAAGGAAACACCGTTTATAATGCCAAAGATCCCCAATCGCTTAGTGGAACATTTTACATAATCATAATTATAAATGATATGATGATTTTAATTTTCTTAAGCAAATTCAATTTTTTCCAAAAACAAAATAAAAAAATCTTTTTAACGGTAAGCTATTCGCTCACGCTTCGCCTGTTTGAGGATGGGATGAGTGGTAATAAATTCAAGACATCACATAGATCTATGCCTTCGGATCCATAAATTGATTGAACAATCAATCTATAAAAACTGTCCATACTGGGAATAGAACCCGCGACCCGGAAACGGAACGAGTGCGAACCGCACTATCATAATTATGTCCTTCGTGCCGGTCCGCTTCCATCCCGCTTAGCGAGTAATTTCCATAACAAGCAAAACAGATTGTGAAAAAATGCTCCCTTAACGAGCGACATTTCGCATAACGAGTGACGCAGAGTTTTGGAAAGACCACTTTCACATCGTTGCTTGTCTCAAGATGATTGGCAAGGCGTGGGAAGGGGTTACCAAAAGAACCCTCACTTCAGCTTGGAAGAAGCTTTGCCAAGGAGCGTTGTCGAATGTAGTTGAACGGTACCTGTGAAGTCTACAGTCAAAGAGATTGTATCTTTGGCCAATACCATGGGACTGGAGGTAGATAACAACGATATTGACGAGCTTGTGAAAGAATACAGTCAAGAGATGACCGCCAAAAAGCTTATGGAGTTGCATTGTTTTTCACACTACAAGAGAAAAGCTGAAAGCACGTTAAGCTGTTGCATCGTACATTGAGAAGCATCACACTGATAAGCAGGTGGCTATGCGTTTTACAAATGTATTCATTGATAATGTTGTCACATTTTCATCAAATTTTGAAGCGTCGGCAAAAACAAATGTCTGCTAGTAAAAAATAATTAATTATTTGGCATAAATAATAAGCTACTCGATTTTATTATCGTTTTTTGCAAATCGAAATCGCATTCCAGGTTGTTACGCTCCTTAACAATTTATATGTATGTAATTTTACTTTAATACACGTTAAAAATATAAAAAATGTTTTTTTTCCGGCATGGAACGCATTATTGTATTTTACTTTGTTTTATATGAGAAAAAAAGGTTTCGCTTAACGATTGCTTCACATAACGAGTAAGGTTCTGGAACAAAGTAAACTCGTTATGAGAAGTTCCGCTGTAGTTATCAACTGATGAATTTGACTTTTCTTTTTTGAGTGCCTATCGGTCTGATTGTTTATTAGTATTTATAATAAAAATATACTTGACAGCCACTGGTCGCGACCCGAGTACCACAAGGCGTGTAGATTTGTATTAATTCTTCACACATCTACATGCCTTTGAATGCATATCCGTAAGTCGATTTTTATTGTTTGAGAGTGTGCGTATCAGGATTCGGCTGAGCGTATGCTTACATGACCAGCAGATGCATTTATATCCACGTGTTTTGCATTGGGTAGGCAAGGTTGAAAAAACATTGTCAAGCCATCAATAAAATAGAGATTCAATAGAGTTTTGATAAATATTTGCATTTAACAACAGGCAAGCCGTATTGGTAGGTGAATACGACACGAGCCACTCTTGGGATTGCGTATGTACTAAAAATAAGGACACACGACAGAAGGGTTATATCAAAAAGAAAATCTTCAATAAAAAATATGAAATCGGTCTGCTTAAGCTCATCAAACCCGTTAGAATCAACGGTAAGTAATATCATAAAACCTTATATTTTATTGTTTTAGTAGAGCTTTTAACTTATTATTGATAAAGTGGAAATAGCGAGGTACATACTAAGTCAATACAACTGTGTCAAGAATAATAGGCAAAACGTTTATTCCGATATTTTCTTTAGCGCAGATTGTGTTTTATATTAGCTGTTATTAATTGTAAGCCAATCTGTAAGACTGACTGCATGAAGTAAGTAAAAATGCTTTTCGCAAAGAACCGTTCCTAATCATACACCATTCACGTTCTTGCGATATTGAAAATTAAATACACTATGCATATTGTAGATAGAAGGTGAGCCGCTTATTGATATTATACAAGAAAGATTTCGAGAAGACGAAATTTCTTTTACTCTACAGAACAGTGTACATTAATATTGTTGTGTTGCAGATTATGTGATTCCAATGTGCATACCGCTCACAGATAATTTAATCTTTCCCGGCCTGACCGGTAGAGTGGCAGGGTGGAGTTATTTACCCACAAGTCATCTTTTATTCAAAGAAGAATTGCAATCGACAAATATGGTTAGAATCGACAACACAGTTTGTAACCAGATTCTGAATACTACACTACCTTCGTACAAATTCTGTGTAAAGCAAATCGGTGAGTCGTTACCTTGCTTGCCGATGCCTGGAGGCCCATTTATGCAGGTGAGACGAGCTGGAATACTTACGCTTTTTACTTTTTCGAAAAAAGCAATGATATAAGAATAGAGCACACTAGTCGAACTTGCTTTGCCCGACAATTTTAGGATTGGAAGCATGGGAGGATTTTTTTAAAGATATCATTAGCACCTATGCCTTTTAACATAAATCGATTGAAGAAAATGCCATTCGAACTGGTACTTGAATCTGTGAGATCCGTCACGGAAGCCTTGTCCTCCTCTGAGTGACTTCTCATCAATGTATTTTTAAGTGTAGAAAAGTGTCGAAGGTGCAATGACGAGTTTGTAGAACAAAAGTGACAAAACTATTACAGATGAAATCCACGTAATACAAAAAGCGCACTAAATCAAGCTTTATACCCCTGGTTCTGGTCATAGAGTAAGTCTATGGACCCTGTATTGCTTTTTATGATGACAGTAATTTATGAGTGTTACGATACCAGGTACATTACATTCAAAAGGTTCCTAAGATAGGGACAGACAGCTAATTTTATTTCTTTTTAATATCGATTTGAAATATTAGACATGCAAGAAAAAATGTGACGGAACACGGTTAAAGTATTAAATTCATCTGTGTTATATTGGCTGATGTTTCTCATCGTGTATTTGAAATCTCGAGCGCGCAATTGCGTAAACCGAATCTCGAGACTGATTAATACCTAATAGAACTCTTGACAAGAAAATATATAAACAAAAAAATAAGGTCAGGTTAGTGTGAATGGAGCCACGTTCAATTACCTAATAAAAAATAGAGGTTCGGAACTCACGCTGTGTAATAAAATAACTGACTGTATTTAATTATTTTCTTTTTATTGCAGTACTACTGGCCAGATGAAGACAGGATCTACGCGGTAGGGATTATGTTGAAAGAAGCCAGCGGATGCGACGCGACGAAACCGACCGTCTTCTTGGAAACTGGATATGTGCGCTATTGGATACGAAATATAATCACTAACCCCAATTTGCAATAAAACATGTTAGAATTTCGCGGGTTTTTAAAAATATAAATCATCTATTATTTAAAATTTCGACTGAAGGTGGATGATGGAAATTGAATAATAATTTAGAATTATTTTCATATTGATTTTGTACACTTCCATAAAATTCTTGGTCGAACACGGCCCGGGTTTCGCCTCTCGGCATCTTCGGTGCTAATCAGTGCGCGATGCACTCGAACTGACCTTAATAAATCATCATTAGGGATTCCACATAAAGACTCATAAGACGCATCTGATAGGGGTGATGTGTTTCTGATTTGTGTAATTTATTTGTTATATTTAGTAGGAAAAATAAATAAAATACATCAATACACTCAATTATTTTATTACGCATTTTTTGCGCGATTTTGAATTAACGCGACTTTTTTGGAAAGCACCGTTACCTTTTTTACGCGATTGACTCGTACGATATACGTCTTTACGCGCGATTTACAGCATTTCATCAAATTAGCCCGAGCTAAGCTCAGATTCAAGCAAAATTCAATATGTTTGTGAGGTTTTTTTTACTCGCGTATCGCGTAAAAAAAGGATTGGGTGTATATCAATTTTGTTATTTTAAAGACAAACTTCCACATGTCATTTACGAAAAAACATAATGCAGACAGCAAATAAAAAAAATAATGGTACACATTTAAAATTAAACAAAAGAGGAAACTGTTTTTTTCTAAAGAATTTTTTACACTTTTTTCCGTAGGGCTTAAGACAGCGAATTCCAATCTTTATGCTACTGCGCCTCCCTAATATATAAGTAAAGTTGCCGAGCTTCCCTTACTTAGACCTTAGTTACGTAGACACGTTTTAAATATTAATCATTTTTTTACAAAAAAATACTTAAATATCCAGAAACATCCATCACATTCAAAATTAATAAATTATAATTAATAGTTTTATTTTATAATCTAGGTGCATTTTTAGACGCATTTGATCACTTTTATTTTAATAATATTTTACACAAAAGACCAGTTGTGAATTTAGTGGTCCGTGAGCCCAAAAAGTTTTCCAACCGCTGCAATATAATATCAAAATAATTTTAGGCGGGCATAAAAAAGTGCTTAAAACTGAATGTACAATATAATCTATATATATAAAACAATGTGGGGTTATTTACACCACGTATATCTCGATAATGGCTGCACGGATTTTAATGATCTTTGATTTTTTAAATTTTTCTCCGCCTAGAATAGCAAAATAAGCAATAAACATCGGAAAATTATCACGGAAAAGAAGTTATGAAGAAAAATAATATTCTCATACAGTTTTCAAATGACGAACAGCTTGAAATATTGAAAATATCGTTGTATGCCGATTTTATCCACTAGATGGCAAGGTTTACAAAATTCATTTGTTTTTTAATTTGAGCTAAAGATGTACCGACGAACTTGGCTGTGTCAGAATTGGAAACTAAAATCGTCGCCCTAGGGTCAACATCTTCAATATCCATTAAAGAAAAAAAACTTTTAGAAATTTATGTCTCATGTTTATCACCATTGCTAGAATATATACTGAAATATGAAAAGTCGAATGAAATTACATAAAATCAGAAAGTATGTAAAAAAAAATCAGTATTATTTTCATGTTATGTATATTATATTGATATAAAATACTATCAAATCATCATTTTATTTTTGATCCCCATATATAATTTTTTGTATGTGTGGAACAATAAACAAAAAAATAATATTATTTTTTTTCTAATGAAAGATAATCTCATAAATATAATATTGAAGATTTGGACAATGTTGCGTTCTTTGTTATAATAAGAATTTATATCATTTCGTAATATAAATAATATGAAAATTTTGAATGAACTTTCGTAAAATTATAAAAAAGTATTATTTGAATAATTTTGAAAAGCGCCCTGTCATTATGTTGGTGACATGCATTGAGAACAATGTTATCCTAGACAAACACATTCCATAGCAACTCTCAAATGAATGGGATTGTTTGTCAACATTGTGAAGACATAATCTTATTATTTCAAATACAGTGAAATAAAGAGGTATCAGCTTCGCCAAGTACTTCTAAACCAATCCGTAGGAGTGCCCGAGATGGTTTTCTAAAAGACTTTCAGTTTTGTGAACATGAAAAATCTGAAAAAGAACCAATAATTCCCAGCAACAGCTCCGTAGAATGGGCGGCTAATTTCATTCGGTTGAACCAAGCAAACTGCGTTCGGAGAAGTATATTCATTTATGCAATCAACACCGAAAGAGATGCAGCTAATGTTGGTCGATTGACTATTCTACCAGCGATGTACGGTAGTCCAGATCTATTTACCACCTCTACGTACAATCCGAAATGGATAGAAATTGTTCAACTGCTCCTCCCCAGACAAACATCAAGTGATCGACACGACATCACCGCACGTAATCCGGTCGCTGATGAACTACATTGTTAAGCATCGCGTCTTTGAGAACGATGAGGGGATTTGGCGTATATTCTCATCCTCCATTCATGAACATCATCCCACTGTTGTACATTTGTCGGAGAATCTGGGGAATGGTCAAAGAGTTTATTTCAACGCATCGAGTGTTGCTCAGTGTGTTGAAACACCTCCAGCGACAACATTGACCAGTTTCTTTTCGATTTGCCAAAGCGATCCGTTTGCACGAATGTTGCTCTACTCTGAGATGCCACGTTGGAACACATGGAACGCTTCATCAAAGAAATTTCAACGTCTGAAGCAAGGCGATGCGGTTCCTGATAATCCGTATGTGCGTTCTACTGATGCTTTTGGTCGCATTTACACAGTTCATCCGAATAATGACGAATGTTTCTACTTGCGGTTGTTGCTGGTGAATATTCGTGGGTCGACATCATTTGAATCACTTTGAAATGTCAATGGCGTAGTGTGCCCAAAATTTCGTGCCGCATTTCAACAGCTCAATTTGCTTGAAAACGATACTCATTGGAACATGACAATCGCTGAAGCAATTGTTTCTGCATCTCCAAGTCAGATACGCACATTATTTGCTTTCATTATTTCAACATGCTTCCCATCGAATCCACGTGAACTGTGGAACAAGTACAAGGATGACATGTTCGAGGACTATTTACAACGAATTTGTGTCAGTTAAGGGAATCCCGATCTCGAGGTGAATGAAGAGATACATAACTAGGCTTTGCTTTCGAAGACATGTGTTATCTCATTCACTGCATGGTGCGCCGCCAGATCGTGGAATGAACGACGTTTTCAATCGAAAATTGAAACGTGAACGTGAATATGATCGAGATGCATTGAAACAATCAGTTCGAACGAATGTACCAATGTTGAACCTCCAACAGAAGGAAGTGTACGATACGTTAGTAAAGGCAATTGATGATGGAAATGGTGGCTTATTTTTTCTCCGTATTGGAAGCACTCAACCGAACTATGATAGATCAGCGCAATGATGTTTTTGAGGCGCAATGATTCTACTATCTGGCGATTTCCGCCAAACACTACCAGTCATTCAAAGATCGACCGCTGCCGATAAAACAAACGCTTGCCTCAAATCATCGACCCTGTGGCGCTATGTGAAGAAACTTCAGCTAACGACAGACATGCGAGTTGCATTTCTAAACGATCCATCTGCCGAAGATTTCTCCAAGCAATTGCTGGCTATTGTCGATAACGGCCGTGTTCCTGTTAACGAATCGAACAGATTGATTTCCGCCGAATTTTTGCAATTTCGTCTCAACGAAGGACGTCTTCATCAACAAAATTTTCCCCAACATCGAGTCAACGATCTGACTTACTGTCCTGAAGAGTGTCATGTGGCAGGTGTTTTTAGTACATTTAAATTAAAGCTTATTTATAAGAAAATTTATTTCATGCTTTTCAGTCGCTGTGTGTGTTAAGTTTATGTTCAATTCATATCAATATACAATAAATATCATGTTCAAATCATATTTTGTTTATTATTTAATTAATTGTAAGAATTAACAATTCTCCGACATTCAACAAGAACTGCAACTTAACCCTTACCGGGCTAATTATTCAAAAAAAAAATATTCATATTTAAAACGTGTCTATATTACTATATGTAATGAAACATAAAAGATATGGGGAAGCGCGTCAACTTTTTTGTTATATTTTTGGGAGGCGCAGTAGCATAAAGTTTGGAAATCGCTATCTTAAGACGTACAGAAAAAATGTAAAGAATGCTTTAGAAAAAAAGTCAAGTTTCCTCTTTTGTTTAATTTTAAATGTGTACCATTATTTTTTATTGTTTGGTGTCTGTATTTATGTTTTTTCGTAAATGTTATGTGGACTTTTGTCTATAAAATAATAACTTCAGAACGACAGTTTTGACAAAATGAATAAGCACCTAATATTTTTTACGCGATACATTGTTTCCAGAAAGTGGTGTGTAAAAAAAATCGCGCAAAATAACTTTACTTTCATATAATTTGATAGATCGGTTCCAAAAATTAAAATATCGCGTAAAAAAGTGACAAAAATGTGTGAAAAAAAACTATTCTTCAAATTCGCGCAAAAAAATAATTTTCATTTTAAATTTTATTTATTTATTATAAAAGTTCAAAGAGTACAAATACATACTATGCAGTGGTTTAGGAAGTAGTCCTGCCGCCCGGGACGATCCTTGAATTTGCCACCCTCAATATATCCTCTTATAATTTAAAATTTCGACTGAAGGTGCTTGATGGAAATTTAATAATAATTTAGAATTATTTTCATTTTGTACACTTCTATAAAAATTTTGGGTTTTCGAGTGCATTCGCGCACTGATTAGTACCGGAAGATGCCGAGAGGCGAAACCCGGGTCGTGTTCGACCAAAAATTTTATGCAAGTGTAAAAAATGAAAATAATTCTTAGTTATATCCTCTTATTTTGTTTTTAAATATCTTTTACTATTTTTCATCTATGAACTAGGAGTTTTTAATACAAGTGCATACTTCATACATAACAGGTAACGTGACGTCAGTCTGGCGATACCTACGTATTATTAATAATAATAAAGGCTCGAGCTATTTTAGAATTAGTCCGAGCACTCTGTTTACACTGGAGCGCAATCAAGCACGATTAGAAAATTATGTATTTTATTCACATTGGCCATACGAAAACATCCTCTAATCGTACATGACTGTGCCTCGCGATACAGCCTGCGTCATACGTCAGTGGGCTACTTCAAACTAACCCACACATACAAACACAAATACCAATCTCGTTGTATTGTATGACAGTTGATGACAGTTCCGTACGGCTTTTTGTACATGTAAGTTTGAGGAGACGAATTTGAGGTCCAGTTTTTACTATTCTATTATTTCTTACTTATGATTTTATTATATAATAATTTATGCTTTGCAGTAGTGTCGTAGTATTTGTAAATTTGCTTGTAGATTAATGTATTAGGTGAAGTAGAAACATGCATAATGTCGTAAATAGTATACAATGCTAAACTTTTCTCTAGCCCACCCAACATTATAGGTCACGAAACGCCACAATATAATTTATCTTTCTACACTCGGTCTGTAGTATGCGTTTGAAAGTTGCCACCTACCGATCGATTTTCTAAGCCAGGGATGGGGAACCTTTTCTTCTCGCAATGCCGCATTCATTTTTCTGATTCAACATGAAGGCCGCAGTAAACATTGACAAGAGAAATTTTAGCCGGAAACAATTTCATACCAATTTCTGAAGCCCAGAAATTTACGGATTTCCCAAAATTACCAGCGTGGGACCTTATTTGTTAGGTCTTTCAAGGATTTTGACATCGAAAATCCCAAGTATTTACGAAATTTCAAAAATTTACGGAATTAGATAATTGGCTAGAAGGCCACGGTAGAGTAGCCAAAAGGCCGCAGGTTTCCCACGCCTGGTCTAAGCTGAATGTTGCCGCAACTTCGTTCAAAAGATTTAAGTTTTATAATAATATACTGAGTTGTAATACTGTAAGACGAATGTTGTTTATAAATCGATTATAAAAAGTCCTATTGTTTCTTAGAAGCTTGTAAAATTACTGTATGAAAGAAAGTGTGTAGATAGAACTCTTGAACTCTGCTTACTTATTTATTTAAAAATGTATGACTCTGAAATATATATATGTTAGATTGTGGCAAATACAATAATTCATTCATCATCATTATTTGCCAACATGTCATTTAAAGCCTTGTCAAAGTCAGATAACCACGTTTTATTGTCAGTGATCATATTTTTTATCCAATCGCGCACATGTCTAGTTCCCAGGAAGACGGTCGGCTTCGTGGCGTCGCATTTGCTGACTTCTTCCAACATAATTCCTACCGCGTAGACCCTGCCATCATCTGGCCGGTACTGCAATAGAAAGAAAATAATTAAATACAGTCAGTCGTTTTATTATAAAATCTACAAAAGATTTCATCAAAATTTCTCCACATTTAAAGAATAATTATGGTAATTACAAGGTAGTGGTTTTTTTGCCTTCACCCAACTCGAAAAATGGTTGTTAGCAAACTTAAACATTATTCCAAAAATTAAATAATTTACGACATTTCGGCTACTACGAAAAATGGTTGTTAGCAAAATTAAACATTATTCCAATAATTAAGTAATTTACGATATTTCTGCTACAACGAAAAATGGTTGTTAGCAAACTTGAACATTATTCCAAAAATTAAATAATTTACGACATTTCGGCTACTACGAAAAATGGTTGTTAGCAAACTTAAACATTATTCTAAAAATTCAATAATTTACGAAATTTCTGCTACTACGAAAAATGGTTGTTAGCAAACTTTTTTTTTAATCCAAAAATTCAATAATTCACGAAATTTCTGCTACTACGAAAAATAGTTGTCAGCAAACTTGAACATTATTCTAAAAATTAAGTAATTTCCGAAGTTTCTGCTACTACGAAAAATTGTTGTTAGCAAACTTAAACATTATTCCAAATATTAAATAATTTACGAAATTTCTGCTAACTATAAAAATAAAATAAATTAAAATAAAATAAAATAAAATAAAATAAAATAAAATAAAATAAAATAAAATAAAATAAAATAAAATGAAATAAAATAAAATAAAATAAAATAAAATAAAATAAAATAAAATAAAATAAAATAAAATAAAATAAAATAAAATAAAATAAAATAAAATAAAATAAAATAAAATAAAATAAAATAAAATAAAATAAAATAAAATAAAATAAAATAAAATAAAATAAAATACCATAAAATAAAATAAAATTAAAATTAATACTATGCAACAAAAATCTCACGTTGCTGGGCAACGGGCTTACGGCTAGTTATTATAAAATGTATATCAGTGAACAAGGAAAGGTTAATTGTGCAACATCTCTATGTGCGTACGAGTTAAACGACTATTTATTAAATAAAGCCAACGTCAACCGCTACTGAGCGAGTATTTCCAATGGCAGGGACAATTAAAACTAAGTTTAAAACAAATTTGAAGTATAAAACATTTAACGCCCTGTTATTTTTGAAATAGGGCAAAACATACAATTAATGTCCACTTAAGGATTTTTTTTAAATTTGTTCTTGATTTGTGGACACGTATCATAAGGAAGGTGAAATAAAAAAATATTATATGTGAAATTACCTATTTATTGATGATAATCAATTATCGAAACATGTAAAAAAATATATTTTGCACTTGGTAAAAAAAATAAACAAAAGAAGGCAGAAATCTAAAATTATTGGCCACTTTTTTCAATTATCGACCACCAAAAGATACAATTATTGGCCATACCAAAAATTGCAGTAAAAAAATAATAAAAAATAAAATAATAATTAATGATTTAATGTTATGTTCCCACATCAATATAAAGTGTAAAATTAAATTATTAATGCAACTTTAATATCATTTTCATGTAAGTATTTTCTCATTAAATCGAGCTGAATGGACATAAATTTCAAAATCGGAAATACCTACAAGGATTTTTTTGTAATATTTTTTAATCATGTCCGCTCTCAATGTGGAGCATATGGACTCCTAATGAAGTTTATCTCAACAGAAGTGTTTCTACGAGAACTGCTTGTTACTCAGTTGCTCAACCTCTCTTTTTCCAAAAAAAGTAGGGATAGAAGGATAAGGCTAGGACAGGATTAGTGGTAAGCTAATCGCTCTCAATACGCCCCGTTCATAAGATAGGATGGGTGAGAGGGGGGAATTCAAGACATCACATACATCCATGCCTTTGAACAGAAATTCATAAATCGATTGAAAAATCAATTTATAAAACTGTCTGTACCAGGATTTGAACCCGTGACTTCCGTAGCTGAAGCCAACGACATTAACCACTCGACCACACAATATATGTCATCAAAAATTAATAATCCAAGTTCGTTATTATCTTTGACGTGTTTAATCAATTCATCTAATGCTGAGTCTTAATAACTGATGTCAAAGGGTTCAGAAATTTTATAATCAATGTTCTCTCGGTCATTCAAAAAAATTGTTTCGTCATTACTAATATTTTTATTCTGTATTTAATGATAATGTTTTTTTTTTGATGATGACTCTATTGCGTGAAAAAAGTTTTAATTATTGGCCATCAAAACCACAATAATGGGCCAGGTGGCCAACATTTATATAGGATTGTCGGAAAAATCTGATAATTACATGGGTGATTATTAATATTTTCAAAATACTATTTTCGAAATAAAATTGACTATTTTACTTATAAGTCACATATTGTATTACTGGCCAGCCAGGCCAATAATAGAAATTCTTCAAAAAATTGGAATTAGTTATTGGCCACCACCATTATAACTTTTTAGAAAAATATCCAATTCAATCAGTGAATGATTTATAAATACACTAAAGACAAACTACTCGAATCAATTTTCAGTTCATTCAATGAGCATATAAATGTGTTAATAAAAACAATAATCCTTTGTACTTCATTCCACTTTATTTAATATGTCAGGACCGGTTTCGCTCATTGCGAGCATTGTCAACTGATAAGAAATATAATTTAACAATGCTATTTATACAAAATTGAAAAGTTATACACAACAGTTGGCATTGAAAAGAAATTGCCAATAACATTAAAGTGATTCTAAAATAACACAAAATTAAAATGTTCAACACAACTAACATATAATTAAAAATTCATCCCAGATTCATAAATTCAGAATGCGATTGAAAGTAATTACAAACATAATTAAAATTTGGGAAATTTTTGACAAAGTGATAAAATGCTACAATAATAAAGTGAATATGCTTAATGATATGAATATGCTTAATGATAGTTTTATGTTTTCCCCGCTTCCAAGTAGTTGGTGTGTTCATTCATCACATAAACAAAATCGACAGCCAGGAAGATTCTGAAAAACAAATTTTTCAAAGACCATATCAATTCTAACAAAAGAAATCTATATTTATTTATTTTTTTTTTAATTTATATAAAAGAATAGTTAACAAGGGCTAATGCAATGGATAAAGTAACGGGGAACTAGCAAAAATTATTTGATCGTTTAAAAGATCTGAATCAGGTAAAAATTTGAATCTATTGATTTCTAGGATTTCTTGCTTGTCTAGTTTGACAGACTTGTTATTTAAATGTAGAACTTTAAAGTTTCTACCAATATCGAAAGTGTGTTTATTTTTAAACAGATGGTTTCCAAATGAAGACTGTTCATCCCCTTTCTTAGCACAATTCAAATGCTCTTTGATTCTAATATTAAACGATCTACCTGTTTGACCAATATATTTGGCGTTACAGGAGTCGCAATTGAGTAAATAAATACCGCTTTGGTTCAAAAAGTTTAATTTATCTTTAGAATTAACTAAAACACGACTCAAGTTGAGTGTGTTATAAAAGGTTACATTAAATTTATTTCTATCAATCTTACAGCGACAATATTATTAGTAGTTCTTCTAGACACCATATTTCACATAAATTAGCCTCCTTCCATTGTTTTATTCATCGACTTCTAATGATTCCGATGACTAAAGCAAATTTTGATTTAGAATTAGAGACCATTAAACAAATAGCAGTTAACAATGGTTATGCTACGGATATAATAGATCGTCTTTTATTTAAAAAAACTAAAAAACTTGCACTCTTAAATGTTAGCTCTGGCCTGGTGTTGGATAAACCTGTTGTTATAAAACAGTGGGTTGAATTAAATTACTTGGGTAGAGTTACAGAAAAAATCGCTAGGAAAATTGATAGAAATAAATTTAATGTAACCTTTTATAACACACTCAACTTGAGTCGTGTTTTAGTTAATTCTAAAGATAAATTAAACTTTTTGAACCAAAGCGGTATTTATTTACTCAATTGCGACTCCTGTAACGCCAAATATATTGGTCAAACAGGTAGATCGTTTAATATTAGAATCAAAGAGCATTTGAATTGTGCTAAGAAAGGGGATGAACAGTCTTCATTTGGAAACCATCTGTTTCAAAATAAACACACTTTCGATATTGGTAGAAACTTTAAAGTTCTACATTTAAATAACAAGTCTGTCAAACTAGACAAGCAAGAAATCCTAGAAATCAATAGATTCAAATTTTTACCTGATTCAGATCTTTTAAACGATCAAATAATTTTTGCTAGTTCCCCGTTACTTTATCCATTGCATTAGCCCTTGTTAACTATTCTTTTATATAAATTAAAAAAAAAAATAAATAAATATAGATTTCTTTTGTTAGAATTGATATGGTCTTTGAAAAATTTGTTTTTCAGAATCTTCCTGGCTGTCGATTTTGTTTATGTGATGAATGAACACACCAACTACTTGGAAGCGGGGAAAACATAAAACTATCATTAAGCATATTCATATCATTAAGCATATTCACTTTATTATTGTAGCATTTTATCACTTTGTCAAAAATTTCCCAAATTTTAATTATGTTTGTAATTACTTTCAATCGCATTCTGAATTTATGAATCTGGGATGAATTTTTAATTATATGTTAGTTGTGTTGAACATTTTAATTTTGTGTTATTTTAGAATCACTTTAATGTTATTGGCAATTTCTTTTCAATGCCAACTGTTGTGTATAACTTTTCAATTTTGTATAAATAGCATTGTTAAATTATATTTCTTATCAGTTGACAATGCTCGCAATGAGCGAAACCGGTCCTGACATATTAAATAAAGTGGAATGAAGTACAAAGGATTATTGTTTTTATTAATATAATGCCTTTCCACCAAGTATTGACAGTGAACACCCTAAAAGTGATATAAATGTGTAACGTACCTCTACACAGTTACAACAAATCTCGCTTGTTTCACGGCAACACTCCAACAATAAGTTTAATGTCATACTTTAGATTATTTGACAATGCTTTAAATGACAGTTATCTAGTATACCAACGAAGGAATACATAATCAACTTCATTATTAAGTCAACGAGTGCTAATGTTTGTTTAATATCTTATAAAACTAGATTTTATCTGCAAGTGGCCAATAATTGAAAATGGCCAATAATAGTAGGTTTTACCCTACGCATTTTTTGATTTTGCATTACTTTTATTAAAAAACGAGCTTGTTTTTAATGTATTATTTTAGTATATACAATAATGTATATACTAAAAATTATCCAGATATCCGAATATATCCGGATAGTTTCAGTTTTACTATTTTAAAATGAGTGAATGGTATAAATGTTATGTTTGAATGTAATTTCATGAAATATAACTGCCCCTGCATATACAAGGGGTGCATTGATATTGATCGAATGCCACATTGACCGGCCGCTACTGGTCCTGATCTTGCCCTATCCTTATATCATTACTTTCTTCGAAAAAGTAAAAAGTTTAAGTATTCCCACTCGTCTCACCTCCATCAATGGGCCTCCAGGCATCGACACAGAATGCTCACCGACTTGCTTTGCACAGAATTTGTACGAGGGTAGTTTAGTGTTCAAAATCTGGTTACAATCTGTGTTATTGATAAAAATCAGATTTGTCGTTTGCAATTCTTCTTTGTATATATGATTGTCTGTGGCTACATAATTCCAGCCTGCTAGTCTAAAAAACATATTGTGTAAGACAATATCATCTGTGAGCAATATGCACATTGGCATCACATAGTCTGCAACAAAGAAATATTCATGTACACTGTTCTGTAGAGTAAAAATGTTGTAAATAAAAGTAAATATGTTTATATTTTAGAGGTGTATTTAATAAGCTAATTTATTTTTTACGATACTTTAAAACATGTAGAATTTGATAATGCATCTGACTCTTTTATTCCTAAAGAAACACTTGGCCCACTTCCATTCTTAGGGGAACATCGATAACTAATTAACACGCTCCGAGAATGTATTACTAGGCAATATTTAAATACGAATGCGCGGGAATTTTTCAACTTGTACTCCCCAATACAGTATCGCGATGCCAACGCTTGGGTCGTCTCACTATGTATGAATCGCGGGACCTATATAATTTTTAGGTTTACTTGGGCATGTTCATGTATTTATTGTCTATAATAAATATTAAAAATTGTCTATAATAAAATAAATATAAAGACAATAAATAAATCAAGAATTTAAAATGAGTGAATGGTATAAATGATATGTTTGAATAATTAGTTCATGTAATATAACTGCCCCTGCGTATACAAGGGATGCATTGATCCAATGCCACATTGACCGACCACCACTGATGCATAGTGTATTTATTTTTCAGTGTCGCAAGAACGTGAATGGTGTATGATTATGAACGGTTATTTGCGAAAAGCATTTTTACTTACTTCATGCAGTCAGTCTTACAGATTGGCTTACAATTAATAACAGCTGATATAAAACACAATCTGCGCTGAAGAAAATATCGGAATAGACGTTTTGCCTATTATTATTGACACAGTTGTATTGACTTAGTGTGTACCTTGCTGTTTCGACTTTATCGATAATAAGTTAAAAGCTCTACTAAAATCATAAAAAAAAGGTTTTATGATACTACTTACCGTTGATTCTAACGGGTTCGGTGAGTTTAAGCAGACCGACCTCATATGTTTCATTGAAGATTTTCTCTTGGATATTACTCTTCTGTAGATTGTCCTTATAATCAGTTAATGCGCAATTCCAATTGTTGGTCGTATTGTAATCACCTACCATTACGGCATGCCTGTTGTTAAATGCAAATATTTTTTAAAACTCTATTGAATCTCTATTATATTAATGGCTTGACAATAACTTTTTCAACCGTGCCCACCCCAATGCGAAACAAGTGGATATAAATGCATCTGCTGGTCATGTTGTCAGTGTCTAGTTTTTTCTGGTCTCGATTTGAACACGCATCCACATATTAAATAGTTAAGCTATAGCCAAAGGATGAAAGAGAAATCACAGTAAATATAATCGGTGATAATAGTAATGAGTTTCAAAAATGTAATGAGTAATACTTAGGGTAAGTCATTTTGGGCGTTGACAACTCCGATTTTTTGCAATATGGCAAGCGTCACGAGAGAAAGCGAGACGAAATACGACCGCTGCAAGGTAAAACGGCCTCTTTCACACTTTACAGTGTTTGCCGGGTGAACACAAATTTCCGTTTGGGTGGCTGCGGGCTACGCTCGCAGTTGCTCCACGTGTTGCGATACGTATCTATAGCCATCCGCTCCATTTAAAACCACTTGCAAATATTATCACCATCAAACTTATTCTCAAATAGTTATTTTGACGTGAAATATTTTTAAATTCTGTTTAACAAACCCCCGACGCCGGATTCCGCCCCGAAGCTGAGATCCCAGTTATATCGTCTAAAGGTTGGTCCAACTTGATGAAATTCATGTGGCACAGTCGATAGCTTTGAAAGAAAGCAGTCGACCAACGATTTGATTTTAAGCTGTGAAGTTTAAATGCTCCACATATTTTTTGTTTGCCGCAATAATTGGTCGTTCACTCAACCAATTGTGTTTTTTGTGATTAGCAATGGTGTTCGGGAACACTGATGAGGCCGTATTTCGTTGAGACGAAATTGCAAAAACTCAGGGGAAACGAAATCAATCCGTTCGATTCGTCGACAGGAACACGGTCGTTACCGATAGTCGATTGCTTGGAAAAATCTTCGGCAGATGGATCGTTTAGCAATACAACTCGCATGTTTTTCGTTAGCTGAAGTTTCTTTACATAGCGCCACAGATTTTATAATTTGAGGCAAGCGTTTATTTCATCGGAAGCGGTCAACCTTGGAACGATTGGTAGTGTTTGACGGAAATCGCCTGATAGTAGAATCATTGCGCCTCAAAAGCATATTGAGTCATTTTTTCATTTTCGATTGAGTGCTTCCAATGCGCGTTTGCGCGCCATTGTGCATTCATCCCAGGTGATGATTTTACTTGCGACCAAAACTTTTTCCATTGCTGAGTGTTTCGCAATCTCGCATGATGGTTTTTCAGTCGTTACAAGGTTTAACGGCAATTTCAGCTGAATGAGCTGTTTGGCACACTTTTATCAACGTGACCGCTATTCCAGAAGAAGAAACTGCTACAGCAATTTCGGATCTCGCACGAACAGTGGTCAAAATCAATGACATGTGGAATGTTTCCCCAGTTCCACCGAACGCGTTAAGGAAAAATAAGCCACCTTTTCCATCATCAATTGTCTTCATTAACGTATCGTACTTCCTTCTGTTGGGGCTCAACAGTGGTACATTCGTTAGAACTGATTGGTTCAATGCATCTCGATCTGATTGGTTCAATGCATCTCGATCATATTCACGTTCACGCTTCAATTCTTGATTGAAAGCGTCGTTCATTCCACCATCTGGCGTTGGCATTTCTAACTTTACTAATAAACTGCCGCACATGAGGTAACACATGTCTTCGATCAAAAACGAACCCTGGTTATGTATCTCCTCATTCACCTCGAGATCGGGATTACCTGAACTGACACGAATTCGATGTAAAGTGACTTCCGACATGTCATCCTTGTACTTGTTCCACAATGATGTTTTCAAATAATGTGCGTATCTGACTTGCAGAAATAATTGCTTCAGAGATTGCCATGTCCTAATGGGTATCGTTTTCAAGCAAATTGAGCTGTTGACATGCGGCACAAAATGTTGGGCACACTACGCCATTGACAGTTTGAAGTGATTCAAATGATGTCGGCCCACGAACATTCACCAGCAACAACCGCAAGTATAAGCATTCGTCATTCTTCGGATGAACTGTGTAAATGCAACCAAGAGCATCAGTAGAACGCACATCCGGATGATCGGGATGATTCGATGAAGCGTTCCAAGTGCTTTGGCAAATCGAAAAGAAACTGGTCAATGTTGTCGCTATAGGTGTTTCAACACGTTGAGTAACATTCGATGCGTTGAAATAAACTCGTTTACCATTCTCCAGATGTACCGCCAAATGTACAACAGTGGGATGTCGTTTATGAATGGGGAATGAAAATATACTCTAAATCACCTCATTGCAGCTCACATATAGACCAACTTGATAGTGAGTTATTTCATCGTTGGCCATTTGTTAGGTCAGTGTCTGCCAAAATTTTTTACTTCACGGCACACTGGTGAATAAAACTTTTTTCGCGGCACACCAAATTAAAATGTATTAAAAAAAGAAATGTACCTTATTAATATGAATATATATTTTTTTGGAGTATTTAACATTTTATAAAATACTTTATCAACATATATGTATGTCCAAAGGTGATAATAATTTTACTTGTAAGAATAAAGAAATTGATTCTAGGATTTTTTTTGTCAAAATGCTGAGATCAATTAGATTAATTAGGTAAACAAACACTCCTCATCTACCATCTGTAAACGTTCTCGTTTTTTCCACGTGTACTGAAAAACCAAATTCGCAAAGATACGACGATCCAAACGTTAACAGAGATTTAGTTGCTGTTGTAACTAATCGAAGATATTGACTCCGTGAAAACTCTACTTAAGCAAATGAGGCTTTGTACACAGAACCGTTTGTTTAGATCCATTAAAATTTCCTCCTGTGTTGGTGTCGGGCTTGTACTGTCTAGGGATTCTGAAGTCTCGGGTTTTTCAAAGTACCGGGATTCGAGACGTGATAAAGTCAAAGTCCCGGGACTTGGGACTTTTATTTCCCCTTCAATAAAATTATAAATTTAATAAAATTAAATATTTTTATGTACGTACTAAAAAGGGAATATAACGGTACATGTATTGAAAAAATATCAATGAATTGGGTAAAATTATGACCGTTACTTCACAAAACACAATTCAGCTTTTATACCTTTTTTTTGTCTTATTGAGACATTGGTAACTTTGTGTAATAGTGAAAAACATTTGTAAATAAAACAACATCAGGTATAAACATTTAATTTTAATATTTTGTAATTTCTTTTTGCAATAGTTATATTTTTATACGATTATTAATCGTTTTAAACAAATTTCTAATAATATAAATGGAGATATCTTTCTCCCAATTTTTTTAAATGTTTTCTTTCAATTAAACTATTTTTTTGCGCAGCTTCAGCCTGTAAAATTTTTCGTGGCGCCAAAAGTATGTGTTAATTTTTAAAAAATACAGTTTTGAACACATTTATTTATTAATTATGAAAATATTAAATTAATTCAATAATGTGATGAACTCTTTCAAGATGCCTCGATAATCCAGTTGTATTTGACCATTTGCATGTGATTTGTTTTGGACAACGGGTGTTTTTTTAGTGTCTTTTTTGCAATGTTTTCATACTTCAGATTGATTTATTCCCATTATGGGCTACAATAATAATATATAATAAAACGATACCACTTATTTAATTCGAGATATGTGGAATTAATAACAGCCTTTGAGAAATTTACTGGAAATGTTGATATGTACATTCTGTCAGCCACACGTCAGAGACCGGATACAAAAAATAAGTACGATCTTGCTCAAAGTCAGGATACAAACTGATCCTTCGTGTATTCCTTTCGATTTTTTCAACGAATCTATTAGCATTTACAATCGCTATGATATATGGCACTATTTTCCAGAAATAGCTGTGCGTTCCATTATTTCTTAGAATTATGCGCGGTTATCTCATGCTATAACAATAGTTGTGCGAACACGTGCCTAAGTGTTTTTTTTATATCTGCATGTCTGTACCCATCATAAAAATCATCCGCTTTTTTTGGAGCTACCCTCTTATACTTGCTGTCATTCAATACACATCAGTCCTTTTGAGGGTTTCTTAACCAGAATTGTTTTTTCAAAATTAAAATGTACAATTTATTAGCAAATTTTAAATCACAGTCTTAATTCCCGGGACATAAGACAACAAAGTCCCGGGACTTAAGACAGCGAAAAACCACAAAAGTCCCGGGATGTCTCGACACAGAATCCCTAGTACTGTCGAACCTTAGGAATGGTTGATGATCCACTGGTACATTTGATAATCAAGCGATGGAAAATAAGACTATAGACGAACGTGATAAATATTTATTTGAATATGTACATGTTAAATTTATTACAAATCGAAGAAAATTTAAATGAAAAAGCTTTGTTTAAAATAAGAAATTTGGGTCTTCTTCCTTCGCGGCACACAGTTTGGCAGACACTGCTCTAAATACACCGCCAAATGTACAACAGCGGGATGACGTTAATGAATGAGGAATGAGAATATACGCCAAATCGCCTCATTGCAGCTCACATATCGACCAACTCGATAGTGAGTGATTTCGTCGTTGGTATTTGGAGTTTGAAAGCCAAAAACCGCCATATCGCTGCCTTTGGCGACATATTTGCAGATGTATTTGATGGACTTCACTGAATTGCAGCACATCTTGAATGTTTTGGGAAGAAGTGGCAAATACGGAACAATCCGAGTGTTGACGATCACGATATCGGTTACTTTTACATTCGTTGTGATAGTTCTACCGTTATCGTCGGGTGATCGAAGCCTATACAGTGGATAACCATCGTTGCCAGTAATAGCCTCCGCCATCAAATTTCAGAATATATTAATTAATTCAAAAATGTCCCAAATTTTTTTTATAAGGTTATAATATAAACACACTAGCTGCAAGTCCGTTGCCCTCAACGGGGGGATTTTCGTTGCATTATTAAATAGTGGCGTGAAAAATAAATTGCAAATCTATTTATTTAATAAGCCAGAAAATCTAAGCGTTATTAATTCTCTAAATGGATTTTTTAAGGAATACGCCCAATTCTCTAAAAAAATAGCGGATATAATAAAATATATTCATAAAAATCTTAATTGAGCTGCCCTGCTAAGCTACTATATCCAATATCAACAGCCCCGCAGTATTCAATTTTTACCATCTTTCTAGACGTCATCATGAATACTAATGAAAATCGGAAAAAGTTTTTCTTTTTGAAATCCAGGGCCTACAAACACTCAGCCAACACTCGTATCGTGAGCGATTAGCTTACCTTGAAAAAGATTTGCTTAAGCAAATTTAAATCTTCATATCATTTATAACTATGATTATGTAATATGTCTCACCAAACGTCTGGGGATTTTTAGCAATATATACGGTGTTTCCTTAAAACATAATATTCGTATAAAGCTGTTGAAATATACTAAATATACTCACAGTTCATCACTTCTGATACATGCTGCGGAACTGAGCACCCATTGATCAGCAACCAAGACTCCTCCGCAAGGCGAGACTTTGTTATCTGTAATAAAGTTTACAACTTTTCAGCGAGGTTATTGTAAATAAATTGCGAAAATTTGTTTGAATTGAAAAGTGAATTCAATAATGATCATTCCACTTAAATTTTGTAAATGTCTCACTTGATATATGAGTATATTCCTTAAAAAATGAATGTGTGAAATCTTATTGTCAAGACATTCATACCAATGTGAAATAAAATATTTTATCTATTATTTTTATGAATAGAAATATTTTTTTTGAAAATAAATCCCTCACCCTGGACCGGCTTGAGCATGAATCTCAAAAGTCCTTACCCAATTCAGTCCGGACGGTTGTTGCAGACCTCTAATGCAGTGCTTCCCAAACTGAGGGCAGCAGGCTTTCTCCAGGGGCCGCCGTAGAACATGTTTTGTATTGAGGGGGCCGCGGATTATTTTTTTCACATTTAAGGGGGCCGTGGTATGATTTTTTTAGAAAGCACTGCTCTTATGGATATAAGATGATATATTTGACCATTAATCTAATGAACTCCAAAAAACTGAATCTTCAAAAGTATACTCACACTTGTAGAGCAGTTTGACCAACCAAGGAAAGTTTTCCCGACCGCGAGAGTCAAACCCCAAAATTCGTGGTTCACAGTGTGTTCTATATTCGTCGGAAGTAGTCTCTCGATCATTACCTGCAAGTAATGCAACAGTTTTTATGAAAATATTTATGTGATTGCAATACTAGTAATAATTCATGAAACTGGTGTCCCAGTTTTTACAGTAATGAAAACCACTAAAAATATCGTTCTATTAAAATTTCCTTACGAAGCGAAAAATTCTGACCCAAAACTTCACAAATATACGCAATCACAAAAAAAAGATAAATTTTCATTGTACGGCTTTTAAACATAACTTGATATCAGAGTCTTATCGAATTCTGTTGTATATTTTTTGATGTTTACTTATAAACACAGCCAATTATCGCTGCTACGTAATATTAGCATATGGACATAAAGAGTTTTAAACAATTTCGCTGCATTAAATTGGTAATATTCTATAAAATTGTACACGTAATTAAGTTAGATAAGGCATGACAGGGGTGGGCTGAAGGAGGCTCGGAAGGCTCACGAGAGTCCTTTGTTAAATTAAGAAAAAACAATTCTCTCAGATCTTTGTGTTGCACAATATATAGATATGCGTTTCAATGCTATTTTTGAAAAGAAAGGTGTTGGAATTAAAAAATACCGTAATGCAGCGGCTCCCAACCTTTTTGCTACTGCGCCTCCTTAAAATAAAAATAAAATTGCCGCACCTCCCCTAGTTTTTATTTTTTTATTAAATGTAGTAAAACAGACACGTTTTAAATAATAATACTTTTATTACAAAAAAATACTAAAAACCATAATTAACAGAACAATAACCATATAATATAAGAAAATGCAGTGCTTTTTTTTAAAATAAAAGATGCTGGAACTCACTTGTCAATAATAAAAGAAAGTTTTTTTTCTCATCTATATCCGTTTCTAATATGGAGCATATAGCTTAATAATGGAGGTTTCTCGATGAAAGTTGTTTTACGAGAATTTCTTGTTACCCAACCTCTTTTTTTTAATAATAAAAATGTGGGGATAGGACAGGACTAGTGATTAACCAATCTCTCTCGCTTTGTCTACTTTATTTTAGATTTGAAAGGGTGCGAGGAAATGGTTAGATATCACAAACACGATTGAAGATTGAAACGATTGAAGAAAATGTTGTTCGTACTGGGACTCGAATCTGTAAGATCTTTCACGAAAGCATTATCTTCCTTTTAGTGATCACTAGGGCATCCAATCCCGTTCAATTTTCGGATCCCGAAATTCCGGGATTGATACGGCTGCGATCCTGGAATTTCGGGATTGAGAAATTTTGACCAAATCCCGAAAATTGGCACAAAATTGGCAAATCGAGTATTTCATATTGCTCGGTGAGCTAAAAAAAACGAGTTTCTGTGAGAATCTGGTAAAAAGTATAGCGAATTGAGGATTTCAAATTCCTCGGTGAGAAAATCTCAATCCCGGGATTCAAAATAAATCAATCCCGAAATCCCGGGATTGGATACCCTAGTGACCACCATTCAACATATTTTAAATAATAAAAAAAGTGTCAAAGTTGCTTTGATGAGTTTAATGAACATGGAATGATGGAATACGTGTGACACAAAAGGTTCACTAAATCAAGCATTAAATCCCTGTTTCTGGTCACAGAGTAAGTCTGTGGACCTTATATTGTTATATATAATGACATCAATTTACACTTGAGTTTTGCGATACCCGGTACATTATGTTATATTCAAAAAGGAAAAACAGCTAGTGGTTTTCAATTTTTTTTTCCACTAAAATTTGTTTTGAAACATTAAAAATGCCCAGAAAAGGTGCCGAAACGCCGTTTCACGTTTCGTAAAAAAAAAACACTACGAAGGTATACATTTATTTTTATATTAAATTACTAATCAAACAACTTTAACGTATCAAAAGTTAATGCGAGGGATACTATTGTTTATTGGCCCAAAGTGCATCAAATCTTGAGGGCAATTTGGACAGTGCTCATAACTAGGGTATCCAATCCCGGAGCCTTTTTCCAATCCCGGGATTTCGGGATCTATCCCCTTATTTTCGGGATACTGGGATTGGGGTTTCGGGATCCCGGGATTGTGATTTTCTTGCCGAAAAATTTGAAATCCTCAATTCGTTATACTTTTTCCCAGAATCTCACCGAAACTCGTTTTTTTTTTTAGCTCACCGAGGAATTTGAAATCTTCGATTTGGTATACAATTTCCCACAATCTCTCCGAAACTCGTTTTTTTTTAGCTCACCGAGGAATTTGAGATCTCCGATTTGGTATACTTTTCCCCAGAATCTCGCAAAACCTCGTTTTTTTGTTTTTAGCTCACCGATTTACCAATTTCGAGTAAATTATCGGGTTTTCCTCAAAATTTCTCAATCCCTAAATCCCGGGATCGCTGCCATCTCAATCCCGGAATTTCGGGATCGGAAAATTGAACGGGATCCCGGATACCGGGATTGGATGCCCTACTCATAACTCTGACTAAAGCTTGACATAACTCTTTTTCGGCTATTAACCTGGCTCAATATTTGGTTTTCATTGCAACCAGTGCCGAAAAACACGTTTTGAAGGGAAGAAGCACAAAGATTAATACTCTTCACTAATATTCATCCAAAATTGAATTACAGTTTCATTTTGAAACTTTTGTTTTAGTGTGCTATTATTGCAATGATAATTATATAATTTTTTCTTTTTCGATGCTAGTCAGCTGAAATTCTACTTCTCCACTGTTGATAAACGGATTCTGTATCCACAAACACATTGAGAAATAAATGTCTTTAAAATAATTTAAAAAATGTGTTCAGTAAAAATATTTTTCTGATTCTTTTGTAAATTTTGATTTCCATAACTTCAGCATTTTAATGAAAGTTTTTACTTTCTCTTTTAGAACAAGTAGATGCATTTGTAATCCCTGCATTGATTTAAGCCGCTCAATTTTCCTAAAATTTCATCCAAATAAGTCGTTTTGTGCATTCCAAACAAACTTTTTGCTAAGGCACCATTGCTAAATCTTCAACTCCAGATAATGTGTTTAATAGAAATTAAAAGTACAGTAAGTATATATTATATATATATAAAAATGTAAGAAAAATAAGATAAACATACACTGAATTGTTACCGTACGTTACGATATGAAGCTTTATTTATATAAGAAATTATGGTATGAAAATTATTTTTTTATTTTAAAAGTTTTGGCGCCTCCCCTAGCGGTACTCCGCGCCTCCCAGGTTGGAAGCCGCTGCCGTAATGGACATTTGGTGTTTCTGGCATAAAGTTTAATCAAAACGTTTGAATTATGAAATTGTAGTGAAAACAGTGGCACTTGCGGGGCCCTTAAGCTGCGCGTTGTGTTCATGTTTTTTTTAAATTGCTATTTATTGACAAATGTTTTTGATTTCACGCACGTCTTGATGACGTCATTTCCAAAACATGAAATATGACCGTCATAGTGTAAAAGTTTGATTTATAAAACGGCATGTTTCATCTGTTGATGAAGTTTTATACATACTGTTTTTGATCAAAAAATATTTATTCTCAAAACCTAATGTTGAAAATGGATGATATTAAAGTTTGTCACTCAAGAAAGCGTAAAAAATAGTCTCCTTCAAGGAAAATTTCCCTAAGGAAAAGCAAACAAAATAAATGAATTGAAATATTATTAATTTCACTGTATACAAATATATTGTTTGGTTTTAATACGTCGATTAAATAGACGTATACTTTTTACATGTGTTTCAAAAGAGATGATAGTTTATATTTTCTATTGTTTTTATATTTCGTTTTTCTACAAATGGCCATAGAAATAACATTTTTACCGACAGTTTTATCACTTGACAGAAATAGTTTTTTTTTTATTACATAACTAATATTTTCAGTTGGAATTGATTTATCAATCGATTTGTGAATTCTTGTTCGAATACATGGATTTTTGTGACTCCCACCCACCCTTTGACGAGTATCGCCGTACCCGTACGTCCAAATGTCTAGTCGTCTATTGTATATCGCCATTCTCATATTTTTGTATTGGATCTTTGTTATTTCTTTGTGAAAGTAAGATTGTCTGAGGATGCCTCTGAAAGAGACGAAACACGTATCGCAGTTAGTCGCACAATACGTGGAATAATCTAAGTTATTTTAAATTTTATATTAAAATGAACTTCCGCAAAGTTACTGCCGAATCCATCGAAAGTATTTTGTACATTTATGTATCTATCTTTTTAAATTGTCCCGTTATCACAAAAAAATGTAAATTGAGGACTCACTGTATTGTGAAATGTAAATAAATAGCTATTTATTAAATTGCCTTAAGTTAATGATAAAGTGTTCACTTTAAAATATCAAAGTGAAGTTATAAAAATATACCTATAAGTGAGGGCTGCCAATAAGTTAACAAGGGACTAGTTAAACCTCAAAGCTATTCGCGATGTTTCAAGGAAAGGTGGATTTTCCCAGCACTCCTATGCAAACACACACAATCTTTATTAAAGCAATCGAGTGTTACATTGTATATTTTCTTCTACGATACAATGCACGCTAAAATAATAATAGCAATGCCTGAAAAAAGTACTTTCCTACCAAAGATGTCAAGAGTCGAGAGTTCCACGATTCTGCGTTAAATTAGATGCTATTCTTTCCACTACAATTCCATAATACAAACGTTATGATTAAACTGTTCTAGAAAATATTAAATATGTCAGTCAATTTTCAGAAACACCAAATGTGCATTACGGCATTTTTAAATTCCGATACCATTTTTTTTTCAAAAATTGCACTGAAATGCATATACAACACAAATATCTGAGAATATTGTTTTTCTCAATTTAACAAAAGGCTCGCGTGAACCTTTCCGACCCTCCTTCAGCCCACCCCTGCCATTCCTTATCTACGTGTAATATTTTATGGTATATTACCAATTTAATGCAGCGAAATTGTTTAAAACTCTTTATATCCATATGCTAATATTACGTAGCAACGATAATTGGCTGTGTTTATAAGTAAACATCAAAAAATATACAACAGAATTCGATAAGACTTTGATATCAAGTTATGTTTAAATAGTAAAAAGCAGTACAATGAAAATTTATCTTTTTTTTGTCATTGCGTATATTTGTGATGTTTTGGGTCAGAAGCTTTTGCTTCGTAAGGAAATTTTAATAGAACGATTTTTTTAATTGTTTTCATTACTGTAAAAACTGGGATACCAGTTTCATTAATTATTACCAGTATTGCAATCACATACATGTTTTCATGAAAACTGTCACACTACTTGCAGGCAATGTTCGAGAGACCACTTCCGACAAATATAGAACACGTTGTGGAACACTAAATGTGCCCATTAACTCTCTAGGTCGAGAAAACTTTCCTTGGTTGGTCAAACTGCTCTACAAGTGTGCGTATACTTTTGAAGATTCAGTTTTCATTTTGAAGGTCATAAGATTAACGGTTAAATATATTATCCCTATCTTATATCCATTAGAGCAGTGCTTCCCAATAAAATCATACCACGGCCCCCTTTAATCTGAAAAAATAATCCGCGGCCCCCTCAATATAAAACATGTTCTACGGCGGCCCCTGGAGAAAGCCTGGTGCCCCCAGTTTGGGAAGCACTGCATTAGAGGTCTGCAACGGCCGTCCGTATTGAATCGGGTAAGGACGTTCGAGATTCGTGCTCAAACCGGTTCAGGGTAAAAGGATTTATTTTCAAGAAAAATATTTCTATTCATAAAAATAATAGATAAAATATTTTATTCCACATTGGTATGAATGACAATAAGATTTCACTCATTCATTTTGAGCGTATGGCGTCATTATACACATACGTGTACATATATATACAGTGTTTTTCACATGTAACGCGGTGGAACGGTGGGGGCTCCCGGGGGCTCATACATCAAGTGAGACATTTACAACATTTAAGTGGAATGATCATTATTGAATTCACTTTTCAATTCAAACAAATTTTCGCAATTTATTTACAATAACCTCGCTAAAAATTCTAACCTTTATTACAGATAACAAAGTCTCGCCGTGCGGAGGAGTCTTGGTTGCTGATCAATGGGTGCTCAGTTCCGCAAAATGTATCAAAAGTGATGAACTGTGAGTATATTTCAACAGCTATATACGTACAAGGATTATGTTTTAAGGAAACACCGTTTATAATGCCAAAGATCCCCAATCGCTTAGTGGAACATATAACATAATCATAGTTATAAATGATATGATGATTTTAATTTTCTTAAGCAAATTCAATTTTTTACAAAAAAAAAAAAAAACTTTTTGACTGTAAGCTAATCGCTCACGCTACGCCCGTTTGAGTATAGGATGAGTGGTTAGAAATTCAAGACATCACATATATCAGGGACGGCGAACCTATGGCACGCGTGTCCGAGGTGGCACGTTTGAGAATTTGGATGGCACGCGAACGATTTCCAATTTCAAAAAAAATATTTTTTAAGCCTAAAAAAATAAAATTATAATAATAAATAATCTTTGAATTATCAATTTATTCCGTTTTATAAATTTTCAAATGTTGTTGTTGTAATTGTAATTTTTAAGCTTGTAAATAAAATTCAAAAAAAAAAACATTTTTAATTTTTTCTATTTTGTTATTTTTTTACTGCTTGGGCACGCCACACAATCAAGAAATAATATTTGAGGATTTTTGGCACGCGGACCCAAAAAGGTTCGCCATCCCTGACATAGATCTATGCCTTTGGATTCGGATCGGAAAAATTGATTCAACAATCAATCTATAAAAACTGAGATTAGAGCCCGCGACCTCTGTATACTGAGTCAACGACACAAAACGATAGTAAATATTATTTATTTTATAACAATCATGTTGCCAGAGTAGAATTCTACTACAGCATAAAATACAGTGTTACCAACCTTCGATACGTTACTTGATCGTAATTATTTGTTAGAGGAATACGTCAGCCTTTCGGTTGACGTGTGTTCAGAAAGCTTAATTACTATCAAGAATAGATTTAAATTTGAGTTGTGATTATTTTTTATCGTATTTAATTTTATTCGAAATAGTTATCAACATAGAAAATTTAAATGAACTTTGATTATTCCACGTATTGTGTTACTAACTGTGACACGTGTTTCGCCTCTTTCAGAGGCATCTTCAGACTTACTATCGCAAAGTTTGCTTAAGTTATGAAGCAAGATTGATTCTATCATTTTAAAATTATAAAATTACAAAATGGAGGTTTGGGTTTTTTTCCTTTTAAGAGGAGCAAGGAGGGGGGTGTAGAATCGAAATAAAACAAACAGATAATGATACTAATGAATTATAATCAATCAGATTGGGATTTTTCCTCTTTAAGGGAAGCAAAGAGGGGATTATAAAATCGAAACAGTGCAAACAAATTTAATCATACTACTAATGACGTTAAACATTACAAACTATTAAACTAATGAGCTACAATCAATCAGCTAGGTTTGTGATTACTCTATTAATTGGAAACAATTTGAGTAACGGGGAACCACCTGTGCTATTAAGAATATTATTTAATAATATTTCTTTTTTGTTAAGAGTTTTATTAATTTCTAAAAATCCTAAGCTATTCATCTTTAAACCCTTTTTATTTACTCGGTGGAGTATTTTTAAAATACAAATCTGATTAGAATTATGATTATTTTCTATTAAATGATTGGCAAAATCAGAGAAATTGTTACTTTTTAGACATCTTAATCTTTATCTTTCGTCTCGGAGACGAGGAGACATCTCGTCAAAGATAGTTAAATTTTTGCCAGCCAATATAGAACCCGCGTTTAATACAGTAAATAATTTAGGTAAAATTTTATTGAACAGTAAAGATCGCGTAGATTCATCGTCACAGAGTGGTATCTATCGACTCTCTTGTGGAGACTGTCAAGCGTCTTATGTTGGACAGACAGGTAGATTTTTCACATATCTAATTCTAATGTTTAAGAGTGTGCGCATCAGGGTTCAGAATCGTGTAAACCAGTGTTTCTTAACCATATTGAAAGAATCGCCCCCTTTACCACAGTAAAATTATCCAGCGCCCCCCTCCCCACAAAAAAAATACTCTCTTTTTTATGTATTTCATGCAATGATTTTCTTTACAAATAAAAAATTAGAAGAAAAACATGATTATTTTTATAAAAATTATGTATTTATTGCCATTTATGTCATATTAACATTACATACAAAATTATATTATTATTTTAACTAAAAAGTAAATAATTCAATGGAAATGAGAATTTTTATTAAAAAAAATAATGAGATCCTTGAGCCTCATGTGATTGGGCTATTTTCGTAATATTAGGTTCAAGTTTAGTTAAATATAGTCTTAAATCTCCTCTTTGGCTTATCTGTAATCGATTTCGGGATTTTTTTAATATATGCGTTACTGCGCTAAAACCCTTTTCCACTAAATATGATGAAGGAAATGCTACGATGGGTAATTTTACCTCTTTCCACAGAAGAGGGTATTGATGGCGAAAATGGACCCAAAAAACATCATAATTACATTGATTGAACACAATTTTAGCTTCACAGTCATTTTGTAGCTCAATAAACTGCTCTTTTAAATTTTCACTGACATTTTCTACATTTGATAAAAATGGATTAATTATCCAATCTGGTATTAAAAGTTCATACAAGTCTTTGAATCGTATTATCATATCTTCGATAAGGGCGTCAATGTGGCTACAGTATGTTTCCAAATCAGAATCCTTAAGTATATCTTTTTTTAATTGTTGTAAAGAAGGAAACTGATGGAGTTCTCGCCGACAAAGATTATCTTTAAATAATTTGAGTTTGTTAATAAAGCTCAGTACAACACCTTTGGCTTTAATAAGGCTGATATTGTTTCCTTGAAGCTTCAGGAGATTTTCATTCATCTTTTCGAATATATCCGAAAGATAGGCCACATCATTTCGCAGTAATTTTAATTCAAAGCATATGTTTTCATTGTTTACTTCCAAAAATTCCACAATTGTATCAAACAATGCATAAAATCTTTTTAAACAAACACAACGCCCACTTCAACTGCCGCAGCGCCCCATAAATGCTAAAAATTTAAAAACGCCCCGCCAGACCTTTAAAACGCCCACAAGGGGGCGCTGGCGCCCCGGTTAAGAACCACTGGTGTAAACGGATACCGAATAGATCTATCGTCCGAGACGACTGAGCGCATGCTTACATGGCCAGCAGATGCATTTATATCCACGTGTTTCGCATTGGGTGGGGACGGTTGAAAAACACTGTAAAGCCATCAATAAAATAGAGATTCAATAGAGTTTTGATAAATATAATATTTTCATTTAACAACAGGCAAGCCGTAATGGTAGGTGAATACGTCACGACCAACAATTGGGAATGCGTATGTACTGATTATAAGGACACACGACAGAAGGTTTATATCGATAAGAAAATCTTCAATGAAATATTTGATTTCGGTCTGCTCAAACTCATTGAACCTGTTAGAATCAACGGTAAGTGGTATCATAAAACCTTATTTTTTATAACTTTAGTAGAGCTTTTACCTTGTCAGCTGTTATTAATTGTAAGCCAATCTGCGAGACTGACCGCACGAAGAAAGTAAAAATGATTATCGCAAAAAACCGTTCATAATCATACACCATTCGTGTTCTTGCGATACTGAAAAATAAATACACTGTGCATATTGTATATAAAAATTTGATCAATAATGTCACTCAACAATTGAGCCCCTAAGAATGGAAGTGGGCCAAGTGTTTTTTAGGAATAAAAGAGTGAGATGCATTGTGAAATTCTACATGCTTAAAAGTATCGTAAACAAGAAATAAGCTTATTGAATACACCCCTATAATATAAACATTTAATCCACAAAAATACCAAGTTAAGACGTGGTTCTACTTGTTCTGCGTTTATAAAGCAAACAAAATAAATGGTCAGAGCTTTAATCGATTTTTGGTAAGAATTCAAATAAACTTTTGGTCTGAATAAAATTTAGTTTTTGGTCAGATAAAAATATTATACGGTCAGATTTATATATCCATTTTGGTAAGGTTATGTTAGGTTAGGTTAAGTTTTTTTTTTTATTTTAATTTAAATTATCACTACTTTATATAAATACTGACCATTAATTATTTATTTGTCCTCTGTTTTTCTGACCGATACATTATGACCATAAAATATAAATTTTGACCAATTTATTAAAAATTATGACCGAAACTTAATTAAAATTCTGACCGGTTAAATACGAGCTGCTTATTAATATTATACAAGAAAGATTTCGAGAAGATTCTTTTACTCTACAGAACAGTGTACATGAATATTATTGTGTTGCAGATTATGTGAATCCAATGTGTATACCGCTCACAGATAATTTAATCTTTCCCGGCCTGACTGGTAGAGTGGCAGGGTGGAGCTATGTACCCACAGAAACCACAGAAAATCTTTTATACAAAGAAGAATTGAAATCGACAACTATGATGATAATCAACAACACAGTTTGTAACCAGATTCTGAATACTACACTAGCTTCGTACAAATTCTGTGCAAAGCAAATCGGCAAGCCGTTACCTTGCGTGCCGATGCCTGGAGGCCCATTTATGGAGGTGAGACGAGTGGGAATACTTAAGCTTAATACTTTCGATGGTTTCGGCGGTAACTTTGTGGAAGTTCATATTAATAGAAAATTTAAATTAACTTTGATTATTCCACGTATTGTGTTACTAACTGTGACACGTGTTTCGCCTTTTTCAGAGGCATCTTCAGACTTACTATCGCAAAGTTTGCTTAAGTAATGAAGCAAGATTGATTCTAACATTTTAAAATTATAAAATTACAAAATGGAGGTTTGGGTGTTTTTCCTTTTAAGAGGAGCAAGGAGGGGGGTGTAGAATCGAAATAAAACAAACAGATAATGATACTAATGATACTAATGAGTTGTAATCAATCGGATTAATGAGTTGTAATCAATCAAACACGTGTCACAGTTAGTAACACAATACGTGGAATAATCAAAGTTAATTTAAATTTTCTATTATACTTAAGCTTTTTATTTTTCAAAGAAAGCAATGGTAGAAGGATAGGGCAAGAACAGGACTAGTGGTTAGCTAGTCGATCTTGCGTTAATGCCCTGTTAATTTTAGGATTGGAAGACTGGGAGGATTTTTTAAAGAAAATGCCATTCGAACTGGTACTTGAATCTGTGAGATCCGTCACGGAAGCCTTATCTTTTCTCTGAGTGACTTCTCATCAATGTATTTTTAATTGTAGAAAAGGGTCAAAGGTACAATAACGAGTTTATAGAATAAAGTGATAAAACTATTACAGACAAAATCCACGTGATACAAAAAGCGCACTAAATCAAGCTTTATACCCCTGGTTCTGGTCATAGAGTAAGTCTATGGACCCTGTATTGTAATGTATTATGACAAAAATTTATGAGTGTTACGATACCAGGTACATTACATTCAAAAGGTTCCTAAGATAGGGACAAGCAGCTATTGTGTTGTTTTTTTTTTCTTTTTAATATTGATTTGAAACATTAAACATGCCAAGAAAAAATGTGCCGGAACGCGATTAAAGTATTTAGTACATCTGTGTTAGGGATTCCAATCCGGATATTCGAATATTCGGGGCTATAAAAAACCTTCAATGCCGTAATTCGATTCATTAAAAATTTACCACTGGAGTAATTCGATGCAGCTGCAAATTTTAAATATTGTAATACAATGAAACGATATTTAAATATGAATTTATATGTTTTGTCTTTATTTAATGCAGAAATGTAATCATATTTAGTATTAAATTATTATAAATGTATATCAGTGAACAAAGAAACTTTGATCGTGCAACGTTTTTGCGTGCGAGTTATGCGATTATTTAGTAAAAACTCAAAAATCGAGACCACTGTCTAACAGTCGGTTATTCCTTGTTTATTAAAATGTGTTTTTTTTTTTTAATCATTTTCTCATCGGGTATTTGAAATCTCGACCGCGCAATTGCGTAAAACCGAATTCCGAGACTGATTTATACCTAATAGAACTCTTGACAAGAAAATATAAAAACAAAAAGATAAAGTCAGGTTAGTGTGAACGGAGTCACTTTCAATTACCTAATTAAAAATAGAGGTTCAGAACCCATCTCTGTGTAATAAAATGACTGATTGTATTTATTAATTTTCTATCTATTGCAGTACTGGCCAGGTGATGGCAGGTTCTACGCGGTAGGGATTATGTTGAAAGAAGGAAACGAATGCGATGCGACGAAACCGATCGTCTTCCTGAATACTAAACTTGTGCGTTATTGGATAAGAAATTCTATCACTGACTCAATGTAAAAAAAAAATAAGTTGGCATTCCGTGGGTTTTTAAAAATGTAAATCATTATTAGGGATGCTACATAAAGACTCACAAGACCTCTCTGATAGAGGTGATGTGTTTGTGGAATATTTATTATATTTAGTAGGAAAAAATAAATACATCAATACACCCATTTTTTTTTTGCGCGATTTTGAATTTATGTAATTTTTTTCCAGAACAAATGGTGACAAGAATTTTTTTTCATACATTTTTGAAACTTTTTTACGGAATATTTTGATTTTTGGAACTGATTTATCAAATTATATGAAAGTGTAGTTTTTTTACGCGCCACTTTCTGGAAACAATAAACTGTTTTCTTTCTAAGGCATTATTCAAATTTTTCTGTACTGCTTACGATTTCCAACTTTTATGCCACTGCGCCACCGAAAAATATAAAAAAAGTTGCCGCGTTTCCCCTATCTTTTATTTTGCATTAATTATAGTTATATAGACACGTTTTAAATAATAATAATTTTGTTACGAAAAAATACTTAAAGCAAGACAACAAATAGAGTTAGACAACAAATAAGAAAATAATAAAAAGGTAATATTTAGTGGTAATCTATTTATTTTTATTGTACGTTACGATATAAAGTTTTATTTATTTGTGGATATTTTTGTGTGAAAACTATGTTTGTACTAAAAAGTTTTGGCGTCTCTCCTAGCGGTAGTCCACGCCTCTCAGTTCGGAAACCGTTGGATTAAGGAAAACAGAATGAACACAATCTTGCACACATCCAAATCTTTGGGTAAGAATTTATTATATATAGAATAACAATTTCATACAAAATTTACGAACTCTTGAATGTTGAGAAAACTTGAGAAAACACCGCACTGGAGAATAGTAAATGTTTTATTGAAATGGATAAAGAACGATTTGCTACTTTATCATGTTTTAAGATATGAGTGTTAGAATATTTAACTGATCATATTTTGAAATTGAAAAGAAAAAATGAACTTTTAATGATGAGCAACCATAAACATAATTATTTTACTAATTTTAAGCAAAATTTATTTAATTTAAGCTCTATAAATCTGGAGATAATCAGTGCATAAAATTGTAATAAGAACCTTTTTGCTCTGAACTGACAACAACAATGAGTTTGAAAAGCTTGTAACGTCCAGTTGATCTTTCTACACTCGGTGTGTAGTAGAGCTTATACAAAAAACCGGTTTGTCGAATGTCAGTATTGTTCAAAACCCGGTTTTATCCGGTTTTCAAAGTTTTACAAAAAATGGATAATTCAATTAAAATAGCGAGAGAAGGTTTAATTTTTTTATGTTGTTTATTTATATAATGCACGACAAGAAATTATTTGGTGTTACTCTTATGAAAATATGATTTAAGAAAACACAAAGCGTCCACTGATCGTTTAGTAACAAAAATTTTGATATCGAAAATACCCTTTATCTGGGTAATGATGTAGGGCATATGGTATTTAAGCCATCAAATAAGAGATCCAAATTTTCTGTCTTTTTGTTTAAGATTCGTTTATGGAAAATTCAGCTCAACATGTTACATAGTTGAAAAACCGGTTTTCGAATGTCACAAATTTGGCAAGAAAAGCGATTTTTAAAACCGGATTTTGAAAACCGATAAGCGATAAATTAATAATAAGCTGATAAAACCGATGACCGATAAATTTATAATAATATACTGAGTATACAGTAAGACGAATGTTGTTTATTAATCGATTATAAAAAGTCCTATTGTTTCTTAGAAGCTTGTAAAATTACTATATGAAAGAAAGTGTGTAGATAGACCTCTTGAATCTTGGTAACTTATTTATTTAAAAATGCATGACTCTGAAGTAAATATATATGTTAGATTGTGGCAAATACAATCATTCATTCATCGTTATTTGCCAGCATGTCAGTTAGACCAGCGGTTTCCAACCTTTATGCTACTGCGCCTCCCTAAAATAAAAATGAAATTTCCGCGCCTCCCCTACTTTTTATTATTTTAGTAAATACAGTAATACAGACACGTTTTAAATAATAATAATAATTTTATTACAAAAAAATACTTAAACCCATAACATACAATATATGAACATGTAGTGCTTTTTTTTTGAAAAAAAAGATGCTGGAACCTATTTGTCAATATTTAAGCGAAGGTTTTTTTCTTATCTATGTCCGTTCTTAATGTGAAGCATATAGCTTAACAATGGAGGTTTCTCAGCGGAAGTTGTTTTACGAGAATTGCTTGTTACCCAACTTTTTGAAGAATAAAAATATTGGGATAGCACATGACTAGTGATTAACCAATCTATCTCGTTTTGTCTAGGTTATTTTAGATTTGAAAGGGTGGGAGGAAATGCTTAGATAACACTCATGCCTTTAAACAGAAATCGATACATCGATTAAAGATTATTTTATTTGTACTGGGACTCGAATCTGTGAGATTCACCACGAAAGCATTGTTTCCCTTTTAGTGACCACCATTTAACGTATTTTAAAGAATAAAAAAAGTCTCAAAGTTGCTTTCATGAGTTTGATGAACAAAAGTGACAAAACTGTTTGACGCAAATTGAATACGTGTGACACAAAAGGCGCACTAAATCAAGCATTAGATCGCTGTTTCTGATCACAGAGTAAGTCTATGGACTTGATATTGTTTTTTATTATGACATCAATTTACATTTGAGTGTTGCGATACCCGGTACATTATGTTACATTCAAAAGGGAAAAACAGCTAGTGGTTTTCAAGGTTTTTTTTACTAAAATTGATTTTAAGCATTATAAATGCCCAGAAAAAGGTGCCGAAACGCCGTTTCGCGTTTCGTAAAAAAAGCACTGCAAACATGTACATTTTTACATTAAATAACAAATTAAACTTCTTTAACGCATCAAAATTTAATGCGAGGTTTGCAGTTGTTTATGGGCACAAAGTGCATCAAATCTAGAGGGCAATGTGGAGAGTGCAACTCATAACTCTTTTTCGACTAATCACCTGTCTCAATATTTGGTTTTTATTGCAACTAGAGCCGAAAAACACGTTTTGCATAAATAAGACGTTTTGAAGGGTAGAAGCACGAAGATTTATACTCTTCAATAAGATTCATCCAAAATTGAATTATAGTTTCATTTTGACACTTTTGTTTCAGTGAGCTATTATTATTATCGCAATGATAATTATATCAATTTTTCTTTTTCGATGTTTGTCAGCTCAAAATCTACTTCTTCGTAAATGGATTATGTATCCACAAGAATGTTGAAAAATGAATGTCTTTGAAATAATTTTAAAAATGCAGCAATAAACCATCCAAGTGTTCAGTTAAAAGTTTTGCTTCTTTAATATTGGTTGTGGCCCAGAAATCTTTTGAAACTGAAAACATATCTAATTCATTCTTTTATAAATTTGATTTCCATAACTTCAGCTTTTTAGTGAAAGCTTTTACTTTGTCTTTTTGAATAAGTAGATGCATTTGTGATCTCTTTATAATTTATATTTTAAGCAGCTCAATTTTGTCTAAGTAAGATAACGATGTTTTACTGTCAGTGGTCATATTTTTTATCCAATCCCGCACATATCTAATATCCAAGAAGACGCTCGGCTTCGTCGCGTCGCATTCGCTGGCTTCTTTCAACATAATCCCTACCGCGTAGAACCTGCCATCATCTGGCCGGTACTGCAATAGAAAGAAAATTAATAAATACAGTCAGTCATTTTATTATACAAGGATGGATTCAGAATATGGGTTCCATCTCAGATATTCAAATATTCGATGTCCGAATATATTCGGTCCTTTTTTAACTATTTGATATTAGGATATTTGGGGAAATATCCGAATAGTATACGTTATCATTTTTAATAATATTTTGAACACTATTACTATTATTGAAAATATTTATTCTTAAATTATTATAAAATGTGTATCAGGGAACAAGGAAACGATAAGCATTTTTAAAATTTGCATTAATGACTTTTATTAGAAAATGAGTTTTTTATGTATTATTTTAGTAAATACAATAATGTATACACTAAAAACTATCCGGATATCCGAATATATCCGGATAGTTTCAGTTTTACTATTTCGATATTCGAATAGTTGATAATGACGAATAATTGGAATCCCGTGTTCTGAATCTCTATTTTTATTTAGGTAATTGAACGTGGCTCCATTCACACTAACCTGACCTTATCTTTTGTTTTTATATTATCTTGTCAACATTCAAAAAAAAAATCAATAAAATAGCTGCTTGTCTCTATCTTAGGAAACTTTTGAATGTAATTTACCTGGTATCGTAACACTCATAAATTATTGTTATCATACAAAACAATACAGGGTCCATAGACTTACTCTATGTCCAGAACCAGGGGTATAAAGCTTGATTAAATGCGCTTTGTGTATCACGTGGATTTCATCTGTAATAGTTTTGTCACTTTTATTCTATAAACTCGTCATTGTACATTTGCAATTTATCTATGCTTCAAAATACATTGATGAGAAGTCACTCAGAGGAAGACAAGGCTTCCGTGACGGATCTCACCGATTCGAGTACCAGTTCGAATGGCGTTAGTGCTTATAATGTCTTCAAACAATCCCCCCAGTCTTCCAATCCTAAAATTAACGGGACAAAGAAAGAGCGACCAGTTAACCACTAGTCCTGTCCTTGCCTTATCCTTTTATCATTACTTTCCTTGAAAAAGTAAAAAGCTTGACAAGAAGTGTGTTCCTGAATGTATTTAAAAAAAAAGCTTAAGTATTCCAGCTCGTCTCACCTCCATCAATGGGCCTCCAGGCATCGTCACGCAAGCTAACAGCTCCTCACCGATTTGCTTTGCACAGAATTTGTACGATGGTAGTGTAGTATTCAGAATCTGGTTACAATCTGTTTTGTCGAATATACTCACATATGACGATTGCAATTCTTCTTTGTATAAATTATAGTCCGTGGCTACATAGCCCCACCCTGCCACTCTAACAGAAGTGTGGTGTAAGTTAATATCATCTGTGAGCAATATGCACATTGGCATCACATAGTCTGCAACAAAAATATCCATGTACACTGTTCTGTAGAGTAAAAAAAAACTTTCATCTTCTCGAATATTTTTAAACGAATTTTACCGGTCAGAATTTAAATGTATAATATTAATACTATGTTCTCTCTATAATAAAGAACGTAACTAAGGAGATCAACAATTTCTTTTCTCGCGCATGCGCAGTGTTCATAAATTTTAGTATAAACCCCCCCTCACCAATGAAGTTCGATTAATGTTCATCCACACTGCTAACAGGTAGGATGGTGTGTTTTTTCTGTTGTTACTAAAAGTCGCAGGAAAGAGCTAGAATAAGAATAGTGGTTAACACAGCGTAGATTTACTGAATTTAATCTCTTTATTTCCTATAAATATTAAAAAATTAGTTTTATTAACTTTTTTTGAATTTTCGCTCACAATTCGGAGCATATAGCCCTCTAATTGTTCATAAATGCATTAGGCGCCTCAAGACAAATAAGATGACTTAATAAGTTGATAGTGCTAACATCTAAGTGCATCGCCCGTGCACTTCGCACATGCTACTTTTCCGTCTTGCCTGATAGTACCCATGTTCCGTATAACATGGCTTGGGAGGCCATGTCTCTATACTTATTCTCTTCACCAGATATTCAATATACAGTTAATCAATCCGTTTTAGGTAATATCAAACCACGGCAAAAAAAAAAAAAATTATCAGATAAGCGTGAGGTCAAACGGTCGCCATAAGAGTTAATATTTGTTAACCACCAGTCAAGTCCTAGCATTATTCTTCTATCCTAACTCTCTTTTCTCGAGGAAAAACTTCTGTTGACATACCCCAATTACGGACCATATGCTCCACATTGGAAACAGACATGAATAAAAAAATCACCCTTCAAGGCATTAAAACTAAATTTATTATTTCACTTGGGGGTCCATGGTCCGGTTTTTGCATTGAAAGGGGTCTATGACCATAATAAGTTTGGCAGCATTACATTCCCGACTATTTCGCGGCTCACAAACGTGTTCTTTGACGGTAATTTTGCTGTCAAAGTTCTTGCATTTTTTTTAATGAATACACATGACTTTCGACGATTGGTAGGTCAATATTTCTTTTACTTGTTTCCCAATAAAAAAAAATATAGATAAAAATAATAGTTTAAGATATGTCCTAAGTAAGGAAAATATAAAATTTATACTTAAATTCTTTTATAGCACAGAGAAACCCTCGGTGTCCATAAGGACACGCCGGGTACTTACCAATACATTTTAAGAAATAACACAACAGTTCCAACTTATTTTTATTTTGTATTATTTAAATATATCTTTTATTTAATTTTTAAAGATATATGTCACACTCGTGTAAGAGAATTGGTGAAAAAGTAAAAAGTGGTGGCATAAGATATTCTTCAGGATAAAAATATGTGGAGATTTGAAGGATTTCTATTTGAATAAATACAAAACACTATATAAACATACTAGAATTTTAAATTGTTCCAAGAAAGCCAAATAATCTAAGGATGTAAGAGATCATTTAAAAGCAAACGAAGATGTGCAGGAATCAATTGTAAAAAAACAGTCTGCAGTCAGAGCGTAATGCGGAAAGTGTAATGAAGGCCTCTGTATTTCATGATTTAAAAGATATTATGTTGCTTAATATTTGTAATCTATAAAGAGCACAATATTTGTGACTAAATTGTTAAACTAGTGATTTTATTTATTTTTTTATAAAATAGTAATGTAACCATATGTGCCCAGTGCGTCCATATGGAAACACATGTTATCTTGTAAGTCTCAACAGTTATTATAATATTTTTTCAAAATGACTGCTAGTGTAAATGTAATAGAAAAAAATTAATGAAAAAATCAAAAAATAGCCTGGGCACTAGAGACTAGGACACCGTGGGCGCTAATGAGTTAACTCTGACCATTTATTTTGTTCCTATATATATATATAAACGCTGTATTTACTATACAACTTATTACAAGTACAATCATCTCTTACGTTGGTGTTTTTATGGATTGAATGTTTATATTATAGGGGTGTATTTAATAATCTCATTTCTTTTTTACGATAATTCAAAACATGAGGAGCAAACATTCAAAAAGTGTTTGTCACAAATTTTGAAAAATGGCGTTTTATATCAATTCTGATAGCCCATAATAAAACCTATGAATGGAAATCAAAATTAGTGTTCAAAAAGGTTTTTTTTCATATTAAAATGAAGTCATAAAGTCGACACATTCATACGAACCGTCACTTTTGCAACACTTAAATCATCATTATCCAAGCTTTGTATTTGTGTGACAAAACACTTTTTGAATGTTTGCTCCTCACATGTAGAATTTTATAATGCATCTCACTCTTTTATTCTTTTATTCTTTAGCTCACTTCCATTCTTAGGGGATCAATTTTCGAGCGACATTCTCGATCAACCTTCTATCTACAATATGCATAGTGTATTTATTTTTCACTGTCGCGAGAACGCGAATGGTGTATGATTATGAACGGTTCTTTGCGATAACCATTTTTACTAACTTCATGCAGTCAGTCTTACAGATTGGCTTACAATTAATAACAGCTGATATAAACATCACAATACAATCTGCGCTAAAGAAAATATCGGAATAATCGTTTTGCCTATTTTTCCTGACACAGTTGCATTGGCTTAGTATATACCTCGCTGATTCGACTTTATCAATAATAAGGTAAAAGCTCTACTAAAGTCATAAAAGTAAGGTTTTATGATACTACTTACCGTTGATTCTAACGGGTTTGATGAGTTTAAGCAGACCGACCTCGTATGTTTCATTGAAGATTTTCTCTTGGATATAACCCTTCTGTAGATTTTTCTTATAATCAGTGCATGCGCAATCCCAAGTGTTGGTCGTATTGTATTCACCTACCATTACGGCATGCCTGTTGTTAAATGCAAATATTTTTTAAAACTCTATTGAATCTCTATGGCTTGAGAGTATCGCTCAGCCGTCTTCGTTATCCGTTAACACGGTTCCGAAACCTGATACGCTCACTCTCGAACATTAGAAATCAATTTACGGATTTGCCTTCAAATGCATGTAGATGTGTGAAAAGTTAATTCCCTCCTACCAGTTTGCTCGTAAAAACGAATCGTTCTCGCTCAATTTCTTCCAAATTAATTCTTAAATCTTTGAATTTTGGTGTCCATATCAAACTCTACGAATCATCCAAGTCCACAAATTCAAATATTGTCAAGTTTAACTGTTGATATGTATAATATGTGTTTGGATGGGTAATAGATCTTTTAGTTTCTATAAGTTGTCGGAAATGAGCAAAACTGACTGAAAATTGTTCTATTGTTGCTTCTAAAGCATTGACTTGCATTTACGTATCCAATACACATCTAACTGATAAAATAATCGATTATCTCAAAACAAAAAAATCCATGCCACTTGAACCAACAAAAGTTGGATAATGTTGATCATCTTTTTTCAAGCTATGCTGATACGTTTAAAAGTTTTACCCCTAGATGACGAGCGGTATTAAAATTAGATTTAGATAAATTGTTCACTGAAGCCGAACATCGAAATTTAGATGAAAAATAAAACAAACCATAAGTAGTCCTTTCACATATTCAATTGCCTCTTTTGATTCTATATAACTATCGGACAGATAATCAATTCGTTTTTATCCAATTCTCACATGAATCCAAACTCATCCTAAAGTATTTTATACACCATCAATGTTGTGGATACAAATAATTATTTATTTAGTGAAGATGCCAACCGGCGAATGACTCAATATTTTATTACTTTTTAATACACATTTTGTATCAATAAATTGTAAAAACAAACTACGTATGTACCTCAGAAAAATAGCTAGATTTTCTTTTAAGCTAATAGGTTCTCTCCAGTTTGTATGCTGTTTTGTTATGTACGGTTACGGTTCTAACAATGTATGTAGTTTTTTTTCAAAAACATGGACACTCGTACGAAAATATCCATAAAATTTGTCATCGTAGCACATTTCTGTACATAAATTTGCGTATTCACCATAAGTTTTTCTTTTTTTACTGATGCCATGAACCCAGACGCTTCGTTTTCTTTTCAATGCCATGCTCAATAGCAACATTCCTTCTTCGATACCATACTGGTATCTTTCATCTTCACTTTCATTACTGGTTAAAGAAGTATCTTCTTCAGTATCAGAACTACGGTCACTATACATGCTGTGCTATTTTATAATTTACATATATCAGATAGGTTGTAGCTTATCGTGACAGTACAGCGTATTGTCAGAAATGAAAATGGCGTGGATTAGGTTTGCATCCGTCTACCTGTTCACAAAGGAGTACTGCGCGAAGCCGATACGAAGCCGAATCGTATGGCACGGTTCGCTTTCGTTCCGTTTCGTTCGTTGACTTAGTATACAGAGGTCACGGGTTCTAATCCCAGTATGGACAGTTTTTATAGATTGATTGTTTAATCAATTTATGGATCCGAAGGCATAGATCTATGTGATGTCTTGAATGTCTTACCACTCATCCCATCCTCAAACAGGCGAAGCGTGAGCGAATAGCTTACCGTTAAAAAGATTTTTTTATTTTGTTTTTGGAAAAAAAATGCTTAAGAAAATTAAAATCATCATATCATTTATAACTATGATTATGTAATATGTCCCACCAAACGATTGGGGATTTTTGGCATTATAAACGGAGTTTATTGTATATAGCTGTTGAAATATACTAAATGTACTCACAGTTCATCACTCCTGATACATTCTGCGGAACTGAGCACCCATTGATCAGTAACCAAGAATCCTCCGCAACGGGAGACCGTGGGATCTGTAATAGAAGTTACAAATAGAGACTTCAATTCGAATATCGAATACTCGATAGTCGAGAATACTCGTCCATTTTTCAAGTACTCGATACTCGTAATTTTTCAATAAAGATTTATTTCCAAATTTTATTAACTTATAATATATAATTTTTCAACCGTTGCGTTTAACTAAGTCTTGAGCGTGGATTTTACTATTAAGTATTTTTTTTTAATGGTTTTGCATAGTTTTTCCGTAGACTATGCTATGCGAGAATCTTTTGTATAAATAATAAACATTTTTGAAATATATTTTTTAAATTGAAATAAATGCATCAATGAAATTAAATATACCTATTTATTTATTTATCGTCTATACACAAATTTGAATTCATAATATATATTTTGGTACATCTGAAACTACTAGAGTATAATCGAACTCTCGAGTATTTTTTAATTTTACTACTCGATAATCGAGTAGTTGAGATGTCGACTAATTGGAGTCTCTAGTTACAAACTGAAAAGAAATATTTTTTTTGAAAATAAATCCCTCACCCTGGACCGGCTTGAGCACGAATCTCGAACGTCCTTACCCGATACAGTCCGGACGGCCGTTGCAGACTTTTAATGCAGTGCTTCCCGATCTGGGGGTAGCAGGCTTTCTCCAGGTGTCGTAGAACATTTTTTGTATTGATAAGGCCGCGGATTATTTTTTCACATTTAAGGGGGCCGTGGTATGATTTTTTTTGGGAAGCACTGCTCCAATGGATATAAGATGATATATTTGACCGCTAATCTAATGACCTACAAAAAACTAAATCTTCAAAAGTATACGCACACTTGTAGAGTAGTTTGACCAACCAAGGAAAGTTTTCTCGACCGCGAGAGTTAAAGCTCACAACTCGTGGTTCACAGTGTGTTCTATATTCGACGGAAGTGATCTCTCGATCATTACCTGCAAGTAATGCGACAGTTGTTATGAAAATATTTATGTGATTGCAATACTGGTGATAATTAATGAAACTGGTATCCCAGTTTTTACAGTAATGAAAACCACTAAAAAATATCGTTCTTTTAAAATGTCCTTACGAAGCAAAACATTCTGACCCAAAACTTCACAAATATACACAATGGCAAAAAAAGGAGAAATTTTCATTGTACTGCTTTTAGCTACTTAAACATTTCTTGATACACTCAAACTTGATATCAGAGACTTATCGAGTTATTTTGTATATTTTTTGATGTTTACTTATAAACACAGCCAATTATTGCTGCTACCTAATATTAGCATATGGATTAAACAGTTTTAAGCAATTTGACTTGAATTAAATTGATAATATGCCATATAATAATACATGTAGATAAAGGCATGGCAGGGGTGGGCTGAAGGAGATTCGGAAGGGCTCACGCGATCCTTTTGTTAAATTAAGAAAAAACAATTCTCTCACATCTTTGTGTTGTACAATGTATAGATATGCATTTTAGATTTATATGTATAGGTTTCAGTTATCTGAAACCGGTACCATACCTGCGAAAAATGCGTTTTCGACATTTTTCTATAAAATTAAAAATTATCCACACACTTTTGTAATAGAAAACATTTGAAAAATGTGATTTTAGAAAATAGATTCTTTTTTGCATGTGAGAAATGCACTGAGAAAATTTGGGATGCAATAATGTACAACTGTCATAAAAAATAGTTTAACAGAAAGCTGCGCGTTGTGCCCATGATTTTTTTTAAACGCTATTTATTGACATTTTTTTTTGATTTCACACACGTCTTGATGACGTAATTTCCAAAACATACAATATGGACGTCATAGTGTACAAGTTTGATTTATAAAACGGCATTATATTCATCTGTTGAAGAAGTTTTATACATACTGTTTTTGATTAAAAAATATTCATTCTCAAAACCTAATGTTGAAAATGGATGATATTGAAGTTTGGCACTGAAGAAAGCGTAAAAAATAGTCACCTTCACTGAAAATTTTTCTAGGAATAAGCAAATAAAATTAGTGAATTGGAATATTATTCATATAAAATAGTATGCATCTATTTAATCGACATATTAAAACCAATCATAATAAAATTTTATACGGTGAAATAAATAATATTTCAGCTCATTAATTTTATTTGGTTTTTTCGTTGTGAAATTTTCCGTGAAGGTGACTAATTTTTACGCTTTCTTGAGTGACAAACTTCAATATCATCCATTTTCAACATTACGTTTTGAGAATAAATATTTTTTGATCAAAAACAGTATGTATAAAACTTCTTCAACAGATGAATATAATGCCGTTTTATAAATTAAACTTGTACACTATGACGGTCATATTGTATGTTTTGGAAATGACGTCATCAAGACGCGCGTGAAATCAAAAACATTTGTCAATAAATAGCGATTAAAAAAAATCATGGGCACAACGCGCAGCTTTCTGTTAAACTATTTTAACCGATAAAAAGGGACTCCAAATTGTATTGCGCCTGGGACACTGAGGCACCTCGCAAGTGGTTAATCCGCCACTGCTTTTCACTAATATTTCATAATTCAAACGTTATGATTAAACTATATGTCAAAAACATCAAATGTCCATTACGGCATTTTTAAATTCCAATACCTTTTTTTTTTTAAATAGTACTGAAATGCATATCTATACATTGTACAACACAAAGATCTGAGAGAATTGTTTTTTCTTAATTTAACAAAAGGATCGCGTAAGCCCTTCCGAGCCTCATTCAGCCCACCCCTGCCATGCCTTATCTAACTTAATTACGTGTTCTATTGTATGGTATATAATCAATTAAATGCACGTCAAATTGGCTGTGTTTATAAGTACACATCAAAAAATATAAAACGAAATTCGATAAAACTCTGATATCAAGTTATGTTTAAATAGTACAATGAATTATTTTTTTTGTCATTGCGTATATTTGTGATGTTTCGGGTCAGAAGCTTTTGCTTCGTAAGAAAATTTGAATATAACGATGCTGTTTAATGGTTTTCATTACTCTCAAATCTGGAATACTGGATTCATTGATTATTACCAGTATTGAAATCACATAAATATTTTCATAAAAATTATCGCACTACTGCAGGCAATGTTCGAGAGACCACTTCCAACAAATATAGAACACAATGTGGAACACGAAATGTGGCTATTAACTCTCTAGGTCGGGAAAACTTTCCTTGGTTGGTTAAACTGCTCTACAATAGTGCGTATAATTTTGAAGATTCAGTTTTTTGGAGGTCATTGGATTAGCGATTACATATATTATCCGTATCTTATATTCATTAGAGCAGTGCTTCCCAAAAAAAATCATACAACGACCCCGTTAAATCTAAAAAAAATAATTCACTGCCCCCTCAATACAAAACATGGTCTACGGCGGCCCCTGGAGAAAGCCTGCGGCCCCCAATTTGGGAAGCACTGCATTAGAGGTCTGCAACGGCCGTCCGGACTGAATCGAGTAAAGACTTTCGAGATTCGTGCTCAAACCGGTAAAAGAAATTCATCTCGGGGCATATATTAACAGCCCTGCCCTGCAGTATTTAAATTGTATATAACATAATTTTTAGAATAATTGAAATGTTTGAGTTTGCTAACAATCATTTTTCGTAGTAGCAGAAATCGACCTCGGGGAATATATCGACAGCCCTGCAGTATTTAAATTGTAAATTATTTAAATTTTGGAATAATGTTTAAGTTTGTTAACAATCATTTTTCGTAGTAGCAGAAATCGATCTCGGGGCATATATCGACAGCCATGCAGTATTTAAATTGTAAATTATTTAATTTTTGGAATAATGTTTAAGTTTGTTAACAATCATTTTTCGTAGTAGCAGAAATAGAACTTTATTACATATATCAGAAATAAACCTCTATTATATAAAATATATATTTTATTCAACTAATTTTCAAGTACGCTAGCAAATATATTTCGTAGACGAAAAAAAAGACCCGAGGACATTAGTATGAACATATTTGTGATTTGTGATTATTGGTGATTTGTGAATATTTTATCGACTATTATTATATAGATGTTTAAGTTTTCTAACAAATATATTTCGTAGAAGAAGAAATAGATCTCGAGACATATGTCAACACCCCTGTAGTATTTAAATTGTTAATAATATATTTTTTTAAATATTTGAAATGTTTAAGTTTGCTAACAAATATATTTCGTGGAAGAAGAAATAAACACTTCTTTCTTCGAAAATTCTTTCTCCTTATAAATACACTGCACAAAAATTTATGCAGTATCAATTATTTTGGATTTTTTAGAATTATTCAACTGTTTATGTATGCATGTGAAGTATGCGTACTTTGTAATTTTTAGAATAATTTAAATGTGTGTTTAATATATACTAGCTGTAAGCCCGTTGACCTCAACAGGGAGATTTTTGTTGCATTTTTAAGTAGTCTTAAAAAAATTAATTGCCTGAAAAATAAATTGCAAACCTATTTTACTGAATAAGCCAGAAAATGTAAGCGTAATTAATTCTTTAAATGGATTTATTTAGGAATACACCCAGTTCTCTTAAAGATCTAAAAAACACCGGAAGTGCTAAACAAAATACGCAAATAGCGGAAAATTCCGGACTATTTAATATATAAATTCTGGCCATTTATTATTTATTCTACCCTTTGTTATTCTGACCGATACATTATGACCAGTGGTGTAGTAGTAAATAAATAGGTACCAGGTCGGTCGTTGATTTCTATTTTTTTAATCCTTGCAAAATTAAAAAACCACAAGTTTTAACAATTAAATCAATAAAAAAAATTGTCAGGTTGCCGACCTGGCCCAAAATGGCCCTACTTCACCACTGATTATGATCATTAAATATATACTAGCTGTAAGCCCGTTGCCCAGCAACGGGAGATTTTTGTTGCATTGTGTTTAATTTTATTTAGTTTAATTTAATTTTATTTTATTTTATTTTATTCAAAAAAGTGGAGACTGGAAGGTGTGAAATGTGGTCGGACAGACATTATCGGCTATTAATATATAGAATAGCTGTAAGCCCGTTGCCCAGCAACGTGAGATTTTTGTTGCATTGTGTTTGATTTTATTTTATTTTATTATATTTTATTTTATTTTATTTTACTTTATTTTACTTTACTTTACTTTACTTTACTTTACTTTACTTTACTTTACTTTATTTTATTTTATTTTATTTTATTTTATTTTATTTTATTTTATTTTATTTTATTTTATTTTATTTTATTTTATTTTACTTTATTTTATTTTATTTTATTTTATTTTATTTTATTTTATTTTATTTTATTATATTTTATTTTATTTTATTTTATTTTATTTTATTTTATTTTATTTTATTTTATTTTATTTTATTTTATTTTAATTTATTTTATTTTATTTTATTTTATTTTATTTTATTTTATTTTATTTTATTTTATTTTATATTATTTTATTTTATTTTATTTAAAAAAGTGGAGACTGGGAGGTCGAGGACACCTTACACTCACTCATACGGACCTTATCGGCTATTAATATATAGATTCTGACCAATTTATTAAAAATTATGACCGAAACTGAATTAAAGTTCTGACCGGTTAAATACGAGCCGCTTATTAATATTATACAAGTAAGATTTCGAGAAGACGAAGTTTTTTTTACTCTGCAGACAGTACAAGAATATTATTTGTTGCAGAATATGTGATACCAATGTGCATACCGCTCACAGATGAATTTATCTTTTTTTACGTGAATGGTGAAGTGACAGGGTGGGGTTATGTACCCACAGGCAATCTTTTGTATCAAGAAGAATTGAAATCGATAAGTATGATTATAATCAACAACACAGTTTGTAACCAGATTCTGAATACTACACTACCATCGTACAAATTCTGTGCAAAGCAAATAGAAGAAAGCAATGATAGAAGAATAGGGCAAGGCCAGGACTGTCGCGGTAGTGTCGCAGTGGTTAACTAGTCGCTCTTGCTTTGCCCCGTTAATTTTAGGATTGGAAGACTGGGAGGATTTTTTAAAAATATCTTAAGCACCCATGTCTTTTAACATAAATCGATTGAAGAAAATGCCATTCGAATTGGGACTCAAATCTGTGAGATCCGTCACGGAAGCCTTATCGTTTCTCTGAGTGACCATCATTATCATTTTTTATGCATCCAGGAACACACTGCTTGTCAAGCTCCTTACTTTTTCGAAGAAAGTAATGATAGAAGGATAAAGCAAGGATAAGACTAGCGGTCAACTAGTCGCTCTTGCTTTACCCCGCTAATTTTAAGATTGAAAGACTGGGAGGATTTTTTTAAAGATATTACCTGCACCAATGCCATTCGAACTGGTACTCGAATCAGTGAGATCCGTCACGGAAGCCCTTGTCTTCCTCTGAGTGTCTTCTCACAAACAGCGCACTAAATCAAGCTGTATACCCCTGATTCTGGGCATAGAGTAAGTCTATGGACTCTGTGTTACGGTACCGGGTACATTTCATTCTACAGGATCCTAAAATAGGGACAAACAGCAAAATTTATTGTTTTAATATTGATTTGAAACATTAAACATGCCAAGAAAAAATGTGTCGGAACGCGGTTAAAGTATTTAGTTCATCTGTGTTATATTGGTTGATAAATTAAGGTTAAAATGTTTCTCATCGGGTATTTGAAATTTCGACCGCGCATTTGCGTAACACCGAATCCCGAGACTGATTAATACCTAATAGAACTCCTGACAAGAAAGTATAAAATCAAATATATGAGGTCAGGTTAGTGTGAATGAAGCCACGTTCAGTATCCATCCCTGTGTAATACTGGACATCTTATTCGTCTCTTTCAAAGTGAAGTAAGCAGTACAAAAAGCCGTACAGAACTGTCATCAACTGTCATACAATATAACGAAATTGATATTTATATGTGTTGGTGATTTTGTATGTATGGGCTAATCTGAAGTAGCTCCTGACGAATGACAGCAGGCTAAGACGTATGAGGCGCAGTCGTGTGTGCTTAAATGACGTTTTTGTATGGCTGATGTGAATAAAATACATACTTTTCTAATCGTGCTTGATTGCGCCCCAGTGTAACAGAGTGCTCGGTCTAAATCCATAGCCCGAGTCTTTACTATTATTAACACGTAGGTATCGCCAGATTGACGTATTAATAATAATAATACAGGTTCTGTATGAAGTATGTACAGGGTTATTGCTTTTTTTTATGCCTGTTCGGCTTAAAATTGTAATACAAAACACAATCGAGAGTTTTATTGTAGGTAGACATAGCACTGTCTTATATTGACAGAGGAAAATCAAAACAAAGATATTGTATTCATTTTGGAAAGGTTAGTTACGTTTAGAAATGTGGTTATTTTGTTCAGCGGCTGAATTGCTGTTCATTTTTATTCAGCCATCTGAAGTTTTTTTTCTACACGTTTTGGGTGAAAAATGCAGGTCGGGCTAAGCCCACTTAAGTAAGTAGAACCGCCACTGGCTATTTATTTATTAATTTTCTTTCTTTTGCAGTACTGGCCAGATCATGGCAAGTTTTACGCGGTAGGGATAATGTTGCAAGAAGGCAGCGAATGCGAAGCGACGAAACCTATCGTCTTCCTGAAAACTAAACATGTGCGCTATGAGATACAAAATTCTGTCACTGACTCAATGTAAAAAAAAAGTTTGCATTTTGCGCGAACTTGAATTTACGCGACTTTTTTTTAGACGGCTCCGTTACTTTTTTTAACTCGTATGATATATTTATTTACGCGCGATTTACAGCGTTTCATAAAATTAGCCCGATCGAAGCTCAGATTCAAGCAAAATTTAATATGTTTTTGAGTTTTTTTTACGCGATTTATTTTACGCGCCACTTTCTGAAACCAATGTATCGCGTAAAAAAGGATTGGGTGTACATATATATCAATTTTGTCAAAGCTGACGTTCTGAGGTTATATTATAGACAAACGTCTACATGAAATTTACGAAAAAACTACAAACACCAAATATTAAAAATAATGGTACACATTTAAAATTAAACAAAAGAAGAAACTGTTTTTTAAAGCATTTTCACACATTTTTTGTTTGGTTTAAGACAGCGATTTCCCATCTTTATGCTAATACGCCTCCCCAGAATATAAAAGAAGTTGCCGCGCTTCCCTTCCTTTTATTTTTCATTGAATATAGTAATTTAGACACGTTTTTAATATTAATAATTTCCTTACAAAAAAATACTTAAGACAACAAATCAGAGAATAATAACAAGGTAATTTTACGAATATGTATATATTTTTTTTATTGTTAAAGTTTTATTTATATGTGAATATTGTGGTATGAAAATTATGTTCGCACTAAAAAGTTTTGGCGATTACCCTGGCGCTAGTCCGCGCTTTTCATGTTGGAAACCGTTGGATTAAGAAAAACAGAATGAACACAATATCGCATACATCGAAATCTTTGGATAAGAGTTTATTTTATATAGAATAACAATTTCAAACTAAATTCACGAACACGAAAATGGTTGTTAGCAAATTTAAACATTATTCCAAAAATTAAATAATTCACGAAATTTCTGCTACTACGAAAAATGGTTGTTAACAAACTTAAACATTCTTCCAAAAATTAAATAATTCACGAAATTTCTGCTACTACGAAAAATGGTTGTCAGCAAACTTAAACATTATTCCAAAAATTAAGTAATTTACGAAATTTCTGCTACTACGAAAAATGGTTGTTAGCAAACTTAAACATTATTCCGAAAAATAAATAATTTACAAAATTTCTGCTACTGCGAAAAATGGTTGTCAGCAAACTTAAACATTATTCCAAAAATTAAGTAATTTACGAGGTCTGTTTTTGCTACTACGAAAAATGGTTGTTAGCAAACTTAAACGTTATTCCAAATATTAAATAATTTACGAAATTTCTGCTACTACGAAAAATAGTTGTTAGCAAACTTAAACATTTTTCCAAAAATTAAATTATTTACAATTTAAATACTGCAGGACAGGGCTGGCGATATACGACGCGAGATATATTTCTTTTACTATTATAATTTCTGGTTTATTCAATAAACAGGTTTGTAATTTATTTTTCACGCCAGTAAATTTTCTGACTACTAAAAATGCAACAAAATCCCCCCGTTGAGGTCAACGTGCTTACATCTAGTAAGTATTAGAACTGTCGTCAGTTTTAAAGTTTTTAAGTAAAATGGATTATAGTATCTGGACCTTTTTATTTATAATAAAGTGAGATGACTGAAGAAAAACGCTTTAACATATGACGATGATACATTTTTCTTTTTGTTTGAACTCAACTGTGCATTTGTAGTAATGTGAGTGTTGAATTATTTTACAAACTTAGAAAACTTGAAAATGTAAAAAAACCGGTTAGGCCATTTTTCATTTGAAAATTGAACACAAATGCAAATCTTAAACGAGCTATGATGAATGCTCTTAAATGCAAGTAACCATTCAATATGCTGTGTCATTCAGTGTTCGATTGCTAAGTCTACAGCAGCGGTTTCCAACCTGGGAGGCGCGAAGTACCGCCAGGGGAGGCGCCAAAACTTTTTGATATAAAAATAATTTTCATACAGTAATCTCTTCACATAAATAAAACTTCATATTGTAACGTACGGTAAAAATTCAGTGCATGAATGTTTATTTTCATTAGCCGGGTTAAAAGTTGAAAAAGAGTTGCACTTTCCACATTGCCCTCAAGATTTGTTCAACAGCAACCCTCGCAATAAATTGTAATGCTTTAAAGTAGTTTAATTGGTAATTGAATATAAAAATGTAAAAATGTACATGTTCGAAGTGCTTTTTTTACTACGTAACGCGGTGAAATGGCGTTCCGGTACCTTTTTCTGGGCAGTTTTAATGTTTAAAATCAATTTTAGTAAAAAAAAAAAAAAGATCCCGGGACATATAACGACACCCTTGCAGTATTTAAATTGTTAATAATATAATTTTTAGATTATTTGAAATGTTTAAGTTTGCTAACAAATGTATTTCGTAATAAAAAAAAAATAGACTTTGGGACATATATCGACACCCCTGCAGTATTTAAATTCTAAATAATATAATTTTTAGATTATTTGAAATTTTTAAGTTTACTAAAAATATATTTCGTAGAAGAATAAATATATACTGAGTTGTAATACTGTAAGACGGATGTTTTTTATAAATCGATTATAAAAAGTCTTATTGTTTCTAAAAAGCTTGTTAAATTACTGTATGAAAGAAAGTGTGTACATAGAACTCTTAAACCCTGTTAACTTCTTTTTTATAACTGCATGACTCTGAAATTAATATATATATATATATATCGAACTCTAGAATACTGCTAACTTCTTTATTTAAAAATTTATTACTCTGAAATAAATATAATCAAATAAATATAAACAAATACAATCATTCATTCATCATCATTATTTGCCAACATGTCAGTTAGAGCCTTGTGAGATAACGACTTTTTATTCAGGGCTGTGGAGTTGGAGTCAGAGTCAGAGTCGCGGATTCGAGGTATTTTGGCCGGAGTCGGAATCGCGGTATTTTGGCTGGAGTCGGAGTTGTGACAAATGAGTGGCTCGATTTTTTTTGAAAAATATATTTAATGATGTGTATTTAAACAAAATAGTCAAAAGTGTTTTCAAAACATTTAATGCTTGGCTGACTAAAGATGATCTGATGGTATACTTATATATAAGTTTAAATTAAATTATTGAAAAATTTCCTCGGATTCGGAGTCGTTAATTATTTTAAGGCTGGAGTCGGAGTCGGAGTCGGAGTCAGAGTCGGAGTCGGAGTCGGAGTCGGAGTTGGAGTCGGAGTCGTCGTTTTTTTACGCGACTCAATATTTTCGTCAGTGATCTTATTTTTTATCCAATTGCGCACATATCTAATTCTCAGGAAGACGATCGGTTTCGTCGCGTCGCATTCGCTGACTTCTTCCAACATAATTCCTACCGCGTAGACCCTGCCATCAACTGGCATGTACTGCAATACAAAGAAAATAATTAAATACAGTCAGTCATTTTATTATAAAATCTACAAAAGATTTCATCAAAATTTCTCCACATTAAAAGAATAATTATGAATCCCCAGGTAGTGGTTTTTTCGCCTTCACCCAACTCGGGTGCTATCAATATCTTATCATAATACTTGAGTTTGACGAAAAAAACCTTTATGTCGTAATGCGATTATGCCGTTATTTCATTCATTAAAGAAATACCCTTGGAGTAATCCGATGCATCTGCAAATTTTAAATATTGTAATACAATGGAACGGTATTGAAATATGTATTAATATGCTAAGTCTCTATCTAAGATTTTAAAGAAGTGCGAAAATATTTAGTCTTAAATTATCATAAAATGTATATCCCTGAACAAGGAAACAAGGAAGTAAGGTTAATTGTGCAACATCTCTATGTGCGTACGAGTTAAACGACTATTTATTAAATAAAGCCAACGTCAACCGCTACTGAACGAGTATTTCCAATGGCAGGGACAATTAAAACTAAGTTTAAAACAAATTTGAAGTATAAAATATTTAACACCCGGTTATTTTTTAAATACGCATTTTTGGAATTTGCATGACTTTTATAACAAAATGAGGTTGTTTTTAATGTATTATTTTAGTATATACAATAATGTGTATACTAAAAACTATTCAGTTTTACTATTCGATATTCGATAATAGTTGATAATGACGAATAATTGTAATCTCTAGTTCTGAACCTCTACATTTAATTTGGTAATTGAACGTGGCTCCAATCACACTATCCTGACCTTATAACACATCAACCAATATAGCACAGATGAACTAAATACTTTAACCGCGTTCCGGCACATTTTTTCTTGACATGTTTAATGTTTCAAATCAATATTAAAAAAAAAAAAAAAGCTGTTTGTCCCTATCTTAGGAACCTTTTGAATGTACGTAATGTACACGGTATAACGTTCTTTGAAAAAGTAAAAAGCTTCGCAAGAAGTGTGTTCCTGGATGTATTTAAAAAATAAAAAGTCTCGTCTCACCTCCATCAATGGGCCTCCAGGCATCGACACACAATGCTCACCAGTTTGCTTTGCACAGAATTTGTACGGTGGTAGTTTAGTGTTCAAAATCTGGTTACAATCTGTGTTGTTGATAAAAATCAGATTTGTCGTTTGCAATTCTTCTTTGAATACATAATCGTCGTCTGTGGCTACATAATTCCACCCTGCCAGTCTAAAAAACATGTTGTGTAAGACAATATTATCTGTGAGCAATATGCACATTGGCATCACATAGTCTGCAACAAAAAAATATTCATGTTCACTGTTCTGTAGAGTAAAAAAAACTTTTATCTTCTTTAAATCTTACTTGTATAATATTTATAAACGGCTCGTATTCAACCGATCAGAATTTTAATTCAGTTTCAGTCATAATTTTTAATATTATACATTGGTCAGAATTTATAGTATATTGGTCAGAATTTATATTAAATGGTCATAATGTATCGGTCAGAATTACAGAGGGCAGAATAAATAATTAATGGTCAGTATTTATATAAAATAGTCATAATTTAAATAAAATTAAATAAAAAAAAAACCTTACCTAACCTAACCTAATCAAAATGGTTATAAAAATCTGACCGTATAATATTTTTATTCTGACAGTTCAGATTTTTATTCTGAACAAAAATAAATTTTATTCAGAACAAAAGTTTATCTGAATTCTTAGCAGTAATTGATTTAAGCTCTGACCATTTATTTTGTTCCTTTTATAAACGCAGTATTTACTATTTTCATTACACTGACATTTGAAGAAGTTCATTTTGTCTGTGAAAAATTGCTGAATTAAAAATCCTGCCGTAGTAAGATTTGAACGCAGAACTTTCGATTAACAGTGGTACGGCTTACCACAGAGGTACGTACGTCAACTTTAACTGAGATGACAAAAATAGATAGTATAAATTAAACATTTGAAAATGGAATTTTTCAAAAACTCAATTGTCTGTATTAAAAAATTAAAAATGGAATATGTCAAATCTGTCAAATATGTGATACATTACGAATTACGAATATTTTTATTATGATATGACTATTTTTATATAAGGAGTTACATTTTGACTTTTTTCTAACAATTGAATATATTATATTTTGTAACATGTATATTTGGATATTTTGAGAAAATTTTCCTACTTATATCAAACATGATTTTTCATAGCAACATTATTAGGGACGATGATTTTTGATGAATTTTGTCTTCCTACTTGTCAGTGCTTCCCGAATTGGGGGCCGCCGCAGAACATGTTTTGTATTGAGTGGGGGGCCGTGGATTTTTTTTTTGAGATTAAATATTTTAAAAACTCTGAAATAAAGACCATAAAAACATGAAGAATTTAAAACGAGTGAATGGTACAAATGTTATGTTTGAATATTATTTAATGAAATATAACCGGCTCTGCATATACAAGGCGTGCATTGATCCAATGCCACATTGACCGGCCGGCACTGATGCATACAGTATTTATTTTTCAGTATCGCAAGAACCTGAACGGTGTATGATTATGAACGGTTCTTTGCGATAAGCATTTTTACTTACCACTTTTAAGGTGTTCACTGTCAATACTTGGTGGAATGGCATTATAATAAAAATAATAAAACATTTTTAGTACTTTTTCCACATAAAATTTATTAGATCAGGACCGGTTTCGCTCATGATGAGCATTGTCAACTGATAAGAAAAAACAATAAAACAGTGATATTTATACAAAAGTTAAGTGATAAAAACAAGGTATGACAAACAATTGGTATTACAACCTAGCAAAAGAATTGAAGTAAATTACAAGGAAAATAAACTATAAATAAAAAGTTGAAGACCACTTAGCAATGAAACTATTATGACAAAAACCAATTAGGTATGAATTATCATTACCAAAGTAAAAACCAACAATTAGTGTATATAATAAATAATCTTAATGTCTGTCAACCAAATTGAGTTTGGAAAATCCAGTAGAGTTTAATCCTTTTTATTTATAGTTTATTTTCCTTGTATTATACTTCAATTCTTTTGCTAGGTTGTAATACCAATTGTTTTTATCACTTAACTTTTGTATAAATATCACTGTTTTATTGTTTTTTCTTATCAGTTGACAATGCTCATCATGAGCGAAACCGGTCCTGATCTAATAAATTTTATGTGGAAAAAGTACTAAAAATGTTTTATTATTTTTATTTTTACTTACTTCGTGTGGTCAGTCTTACAGATTGGCTTACAATTAACTACATACAGCTAATATAAACATGACAATACAATCTGCGCTAAAGAAAATATCTGAATAACCGTTTTGCTTATTTTTCCTGACACAGTTGCATTGACTTAGTATGTATCTCGCTGTTTCGACTTTATCAATAGGATTTTATCAATAAGTTCTACTTAAGTAATAAAAAAAAGGTTTTATGATACTACTTACCGTTGATTCTAACGCGTTTTTTGAGCTTAATCAGACCGAGCTCATATGTTTCATGGATGGTTTTCATTTGGATATAAGCCCTCTGTTGGTTTCTCCTATGACTAATACAATTGCAATCCCAAGTGTTGGTCGTGATGTATTCACCTACCATTACGGCATTCCTGTTGTTAAATGCAAATATTTATTAAAACTCTACTGAATTTCTATTGTAATAATGGCTTGGCAGATTTTTTTCAACCGTGCCTAATCCAATGTGAAAGACGTGAATTCATATAAATGCATCTGCTGGTCATGTAAACCTTCGCTCAGCCGTCTCGAACGATTGATCTATTCTGTACCCGCTTACACGGTTCCGAAATCTGATGTGCACACTCTACAACAGCGTTTCTCAACCGGGGGCCATGTGGCTCCCTTGGGGGCCACAGCATGCTCCAAGGGGGCCACAGAAGAAAATATCAGTTTTGGAGAGCCACAGCAGACTTTAGGGGGGCCACGGCCACTCAAAAATATAATGAACTAAAATTTATATTAAAATAAAATGTAATAAAGTAGGATAATAATACATTGTAGCAGAAATAAGGTATTTATTATACATACTCTTTAATATTTTTTCAATGATATTTAAAGATACCATAATAACTGCATCCAAATGTAAGTGTCGACAATATTGTATTGACTATCTTGTCCACGGATTTCTTTCGTCACCCCATGATATTATGAAACTCATGTGCGTTAAATATGTTTTGCTTCACTAATGCTACTATCCATTTTATACAAAACACATAAACATGAAAGAAAAGCCATTTTAATAATTAAAAAAGCTTTAAGAAGTTTCCGCAACAAAAAAATAGGATTTATAGTATTCAGTGAAAAATTAGACACTGGTTTAATTAATAGTTTCTTACGAAATTTCTAAATTAATTGCAAAAGCTAGAAAAACGCATTATATTTTCAAATCTTTCATTTTGCAATTTCAAAATATGAATCAGAGTGAAAATGCAATTATTCAGGTGATTCCTTTGAGCAATTCCGTTCAGTATCAAGGCGTATGTATGAGATAGCAGATGATAAAAAACAACTAATTGAACATTTTGCCTTGCAAATTGACTAACCTAAAACGATGTGTCAGATTTTTGATGACGAAAAAGTTAGTTAAGATAATTTAATGCTCTTTACCAAAATCTTAAGACACTAAAAGTGTAACGATTGAACAAGGAATAAAGATTTTTTATAAATAAAAAATATAACGCTCTTCAATTAATGGAAGTATTGAAGTTTAACTATTTTTTTTGAATTCCCTGCGTGATTCATCGTCAACATTAGGTTGTAAAAAATGGGATCTTTGTGTAAAACCCTTAATATTGTAATAAACAGTAAATTTCATAAAATCCCATTGACTTCAAGAATGTCTTTTTCGAAATTATTTTTTTTAATCAGCTCGATGCAAATACCAAAACGCAATACTAAAGACCAAAACTGATCATTGGCAAAGCTTTGTCCCTTTGCTTAGTGGCTAGTGTCCTTAGGGTCCTCCATGGGGCTGCAAATTCAAGTACCACCCCGGGCGGGAGGACCCTTCCTACACCACTGCATATCATTCCAAAACTTCTTGCGTGGTAGGTATTAAGTAATTGAAGCCTAACACCCAATCCATGGGAGTGGCTGGTAAAGTACGTGATACAAGGTTCGTAACCTTATTTTCTTACAGAAAATTCTTCTTACCGAATAATACAGTGCATTGATAGTCTTTACATTAAAGTTCAAGGCGCAACAGCAATGCTACATAATGGGTGTCATATCCCAGGTGAGGATAATTCTTTGACTGTCTTCTTCTCGACCAGACCCTTCATTCTTAAGGCCCACAGAACTGTGGTGCACAGTATTGCTACAGACGCTTCTATGCAAATTTGGTAAAATTGATGGGAAATTATTTTAAGGACAGGCATTCTTATAAATTCTTTCAAAATTTAAAAATGCGAATGGAGACCAACGCTTCGGCTCCAAATTTTCGGATAGACCAATTTATAACTAGCCATGATCACTTCACTGCCAAGCTCTTCTAGGTCGAGTGATTAGTAAATAGTTTCAGAATGCTGATCGCATTTTTGAGAATGTCCAAGCATGAACAACGAACGGGAAGAACTGCATAAGATTATACGACCACAGTCGCATCTGGTGGTCCTTTTGGTCATGCCGAGTTGCATCTAGGGAAAATTACATAGCATACAAAGAGTTCACGGCGTCTTATGAAAAACGAAAAGAATTCATTTCATAAAAACTCTTTTGATAACGTTATTTTATTTCATTTAGCATTCTGCACCCTGCAGTGCATGCAAACTAGTTTTCAGAAATTTATGCATAATTCGCGCCCGTAAGAATAGTGTGAACCATAACGGACTGTGACAGGTACAACGTTGGGTACCCTAGGGATTTACAAAAAAATGTAATATTATAAACTATTTTGTAAACATATTTTTTTAACAAACAATTTTATTTTATTGTATTTTTAAAAAAAAAAATACCTACTTTTTATTTCATTTTTCCGAGCCCCGAAAATTTTACTACTATGGTTAGGGGGGCCACGGAAAAATATGAGACTCAAAAGGGGGCCACGGGCTTAAAAAGGTTGAGAAACTATGCTCTACAACATCAGAAATCGATTTACGGATTTGCCTTCAAATGCATGTACATGTGTGGAAAATAATTTCCCTCCTACCAGTCTGCTCGTAAAAATAAGGCGCTGCGAAAGCGTTCTCCAACTGTTTGTTTTTATCAAGCCGTGACCTTCTTTCCACAACTTCTACGATAAAGGACGAGTACAACTACTGAAAAACAATCAATGAAGTTGTATGCTATTCAATGTTTTAATAAAGTCAATCTCTCTCTTTGGAAAGAGTTAGGATAAAAGGGTATGGCTTGGAAAGTCCCAGTAATAAACAAACCTTGTGTCTCATGATACGGGTGTGAGGAAATGTAACTTTAAAGTTAAAGCAAATCCATAAAGATTGAACAATCAATGTTTGAATGATCCCTATCTGACACTGCATTCAAAGAAGATGTGCGCCTGTCAGTAATTACTTCTAAGCGTCAGCTATGGCAAAATGCCTGACATCGGCCTTGATTACAATGTAGGTATACCCTATTCTTTTTAACGTGATACATTGGTACCAGATAGTGGCGCGTAAAAAAACTTCACTTTCATATAATTTGATTCCAAATATCAAAATATCGCGTAAAAAAGAATCAAACATCTATGAAAAAACCAAAATCATGCAGAAAAATATTTTTTTGCATACAAAATGTAATTTATTTATAGATTATAAAAATATAAGGAGAAACGGATACATTTTATGTATACATACATGCATTATTGTATTCACATTTTGATTCTTTGAACGAACGTATTGAATTTTGGTTGAATCTGAGCTTAGCTCGGGCTAATTTGATGAATTGCTGTTTTTCCTAGATTCTTGATCTGAGTCAATTATTATCACATTGGATTCGTTTTGTTGATCCGACGAACAGTTGAAACTGATTTGTTGTAATACGTAAAATTTACGACCGAGAAGCGTGCCATTCAACCAATTTAATCATTTAATTAATAATAAATTTAACTGTACTTAAACAAGCTTAAGAGATCACTTTTAAGGTGTTCACTGTCAATACTTGGTGGAATGGCATTATAATAAAAATAATAAAACATTTTTAGTACTTTTTCCACATAAAATTTATTAGATCAGGACCGGTTTCGCTCATGATGAGCATTGTCAACTGATCAGTTGACAATGCTCATCATGAGCGAAACCGGTCCTGATCTAATAAATTTTATGTGGAAAAAGTACTAAAAATGTTTTATTATTTTTATTACAAGCTTAAGAGCATAAATATTTCACGTGATTTTGCGCAGGGTCATAACTTCGTTAAGCGCTGGTCTCCATTTCTCCTGCAAAAAAAAATTTGAAACACGTAACAACGACTAAATCGTCTAAAAAAAGAAACGTTGCTGTCCAAAAACGTCGCGTTAATTCAAAATCACGTAAAATAAGGATTGGGCGTAATACACTAATAATATAATACTGGCTGACCGGGGAGCTTCGTACCGCCTCAGAATCAATAAATGTTGTGTTAACTTATTGGCTGAATTAAATTCAGTTTTTTAAAGTTAAAATGAATACTCAAAATAAATTAAGTTCAAAAAATTTGCAAAAATTAAAATGAAAAGAATTTTAATTACATTGAACGTAATGTGGCACAGTCTATAGCTTTGAAGGGATGCAGTGGATCAACGATTTGATTTTAAATTGAGACGTTTTAATGCTCCACATCTTTGTTCTTTCCCGCGAGAATTGCTCGTTCACACAAACAATTGTGATTTTTGTGATTAGCAATGATGTTCGGGAAAATTTTGTTGATGAGGCCAGGCCGTCTTTCGTTGAGATAAAATTGCAAAATTCAGCGGAAACGAAATCAATCCGTTCGATTCGTTGACAGGAACACGGTCGTTACTGATAGTCGATTTGTTGGAGAAATCTTCGGCAAGATTATGCATACAAATATATTTCGAAGAAGAAGAAGAATATTTCGGGACATATATCGACAGTCCTGCAGTATTTCATTTTTACTATCTTTCTAGACGTTATCATGAATACTGAAAATCGGAAAAAGAAAAAAAGGCGAAATCAAGGACCTACAAACATTCAGACAACACTCAAACACTCGTATCGTGAGCGATTAGCTTACCGCGATCATTTATAACTATTGTTATGTTATATGTCCCACCAAACGATTAGGGATTCTTGGCATTATAAACGGTGTTTCCTTAAAACATAATATGTTTATTTAGCTGATGAAATATACAAAATACACTCACAATTCAGCAGTTCTGATACATCCTGCGGAACTGAGCACCCATTGATCAGTAACCAAGACTCCTCCGCAAGGGGAGATCTTGGGATCTGTAATAAAGGTCACAAACTGTCAGCGAGGTTATTGTAAATAATTTTCGAAATTTTGTTTTCTTAATATTTTCAAGGGTATTCAGTAATGATCATTCTACTTAAATGTTGTAAATATCTCACATGATATATGAGCCCCCGGGAGTCCCGGAACAACGTTTCACCGCGTTACATGGGAAAAACAGTGTTTATACATATGTGTTTGATGACGCCATACGTTCAAAATGAATTAGTTAAATATTATTGTCAAGACATTCATTCCAATGTGGAATAAAATATTTTATCTATTATTTTTATAAATAGAAATATTTTTCTTGAAAATAAATTCCTCACCCTGGACCGGTTTGAGCACGAATCTCGAACGTCCTTACCCGATTCAGTCCGGACAGCCGTTGCAGACTTAAGGGGGCCGTGATATGTTTTTTTTTGGGAAGCACTGCTCTAATGGATATAAGATACGAATAATATACTTAACCGTTAATCTAATGACCTCCAAAAAACTAAATCTTCAAAAGTATACGCACACATGTAGAGTAGTTTGACCAACCAAGGAAAGTGTTCTTGACCGCAAGAGTTAGTGAGAACTTGTCGTGGTTCACAATCTGTTCTATTTTGTACAGGAGTGGTCACTGGAAATGGGAAGTGGGTCGGAGGTGGGCCTGCAAGTAATGCGATAGTTTGTATGAAAATATTTATCTGATTGCAATACTGGTAATAAATAATGAAACTGGTATCCCAATTTTTACAGTAATGAAAACCATTAAAAAATATCATTTTATTAAAATTTTCTTACGATACAAAGGCTTCTGACCCAAAACTTCACAAATATACGCAATGACAAAAAAAAGATAAATTTTCATTGTACTATTTTCTTTTTACTATTTAAAAATGACTTGATATCAGAGTCTTATCGAATTTTGTATTATATTTTTTGATGTGTACTTATAAACACAGCCAATTATCGCTGCTACCTAATATTAGCATATGGAAATAAAGAGTTTTAAGCAATTTGACTTGCATTAAATTGTCAATATATCATAAAATAATACACGTAGATAAGGCATGCCAGGGGTGGGCTGAAAGAGGCTCGGAAGGGCTCATGCGAGCCTTTCGTCAAATTAAGAAAAAACAATTCTCTCAGATCTTTGTGTTGTACAATGTATAGATATGCACTTCAGTGCTATTTTTAAAGAAAAGGTGTTGGAATTTAAAAATACCGTAATGGGCACTTGGTGTTGCTGACATATAGTTAAGTCATAGCGTTTGAATTATAAAATTGTAGTGATAAGCAGTGGCGGATTAAGCACTTGCGAGGCCCCAGGCGCAACACAATTTGCCCCCTTTTTTCTGCTTGCACAACAAACGCGTTACAAAAAGAATTGGTGCAAGCAGTGGCAGGATATCTCCTTAGAGATTGCTTTATCGGTATTACCGAAACTGATATTTTGCAATATCAACATTATGGTATATTAGTCGTTTCCATTGCGAAATTGCAAACCTACGAAAAATGCGTTTTTGACTTTTTTCTATAACATTATCAGTATTCACACGTGTGTAAAAGAATACATTTGAAAAAAATGTGTTTGAAATGCACAGAGAAAATTTGGATGCAATAATGTCGTAAAATGTCATAAAATTTTTAGTTTAACAGAAAGCTGCGCGTTGTGTTCATGATTTTTTTTAACGCTATTTATTGACAATTTGATTTCACGCACTTATTGATTACGTAATTTCCAAAACATACAATGATTCAAACGCTATGATTAATCTGTTATAGAAAATATCAAATATAATATGTCAGGCAATTTTCAGAAACACCAAACACGGTACTTTTAAATTCAAACACCTTTTTTTTCAAAAATTGCACTGAAATGCATATCTATACATTGTACAACACAAAGATCTGAGAGAATTATTTTTTCTTAATTCAAAGAAAGGCTCGCATGAGCCCTTCTGAGCCTCTTTCAGCCCACCCCTGGCATGCCTTATCTACGTGTATTATTTTATGATATATTGACAATTTAATGCAAGTAAAATTGTTTAAAACTCTTTATATCCATATGTTAATATTAGGAAGCAGCGATAATTGCCTGTGTTTATAAGTAAACATTACAAAATAAAAACCAAAATTCGATTAGACTCTGATGTCAAGTGATGTTTCAATAGTAAAAGCATTAAAATGAAAATTTATCTTTTTTTTGTCATTGCGTGTATTTGTGAAGTTTTGGGTCAGAAGCTTTTGCTTCGTAAGGAAATTTTAATATAACGATATTTCTTAATGGCTTTCATTACTGTAAAAAACTGGGATATCAGCATTAATTTTTACCAGTATTGCAATCAGATAAATATTTTCATAAAAACTATCGCATTACTTGCAGGCAATGTTCGAGAGACCACTTCCAACAAATATAGAACACAATGTGGAACACGAAATGTGGCCCTTAACTCTCTAGGTCGGGAAAACTTTCCTTGGTTGGTCAAACTGCTCTACAATCGTGCGTATACTTTTGAAGATTCAGTTTTTTGGAGCCATTAGATTAATGGTTAAATATTTAATCCGTATCTTACATCCATTAGAGCAGTGCTTCCCAAAAAAAATCATACCACGGCCCCCTTAAATCTGAAAAAAAATATTCTCGGCCCCCTCAATACAAAACATGGTCTACGGCGGCCCCTGGAGAAAGCCTGTAGCCTCCAATTTGGGAAGCACTGCATTAGAGGTCTGCAACGGCCGTCCGGACTGAATCGGGTAAGGACGTTCAAGATTGGTGCTCAAACCAGTCCAGGGTGAGAGATTTATTTTCAAGAAAAATATTTCTATTCATAAAAATAATAGATAAAATATTATATTCCACATTGGTATGAATGTCTTGACAATAAGATTCCACTCATTCATTTTGATCGTATGGCGTCATTATACTCATATAAATGTATATATATATGTATATAGTGTTTTTCTCGTGTAACGTGGTGGAACGGTGTTCCGGGGCTCCCGGGGGCTCATATATCAAGTGAGACATTTACAACATTTAAGTGGAATGATCATTATTGAATACCCCTGAAAAACTCAAACAAAATTTCGAAAACTATAATATAAACAATAAACCTCGCTGAGAGTTTGTAACCTTTATTACAGATAACAAAATCTCCCCTTGCGGAGGAGTCTTGGTTGCTAATCAATGGGTTCTGAGTTCTGCGAAATGTATCACAAGTGATGAACTGTGAGTATATTCAGTATATTTCAACAGCTTTATACAAGTATTATGTTTTAAGGAAACACCGTTTATAATGACATAACCATAGTTATAAATGATATTACGATTTTAATTTTCTTAAGCGAATTCAATTTTTTCCAAAAACAAAATCGAAAAATCTTTTTAACGGTAAGCTATTCGCTCACGCTTCGCCTGTTTGAGGATGGGATGAGTGGTAATAAATTCAAGACATCACATAGATCTATGCATTCGGATCCATAAATTGATTGAACAATCAATCTATAAAAACTGTCCATACTGGGAATAGAACCCGCGACCTCTGTATACTGAGTCAACTACACAAAACGATAGTAAATATTATTTATTTTATAACAATCATGTTGCCAGAGTAGAATTCTACTGCAGCATAAAATACAGTGTTACCAACCTTCGATACGTTACTAGATCGTAACTATTTGTTAGAGGAATACATCAGCGTTTCGATTGACGTGTGTTCAGAAAGCTTAATTACTATCAAGAATAGATTTAAATTTGAGTTGTGATTATTTCATATCGTATTTGATTTTATTCGAAATAGTTATCAACTGATGAATTAAACTTTTCTTTTGAGTGCCTATCAGTTGGCGGCTTGGCATTTTAGAGTTACCAGCGGTTTGAGTGTTTATTAGTATTTATAATAAAAATACACTTGACAGCCACTGGTCGCGACTCGAGTACTACAAGGCGTGTAGATTTTCATTAATTTTTCACACATATTTTTCTAATGTTTAAGAGTGTGCGCATCAGGGTTCAGAATCGTGTAAACGGATACCGAATAGATCTATCGTCCGAGACGACTGAGCGCATGCTTACATGGCCAGCAGATGCATTTATATCCACGTGTTTCGCATTGGGGTGGGCACGGTTGAAAAAAACATTGTCAAGCCATCAATATAATAGAGTTTTAAAAAATATGTTACAACAGGCAAGCCGTAATGGTAGGTGAATACGACACGACCAAAAATTGGGATTGTGTATTGACTGATAATAAAGACACCCTACAGAAGATTTATATCAAAAAGAAAATCTTCGGTGAAATATTTGATTGCGGTCTGCTTAAACTCTTCGAACCCGTTAGAATCAACGGTAAGTTATGTCATAAAACCTTATTTTTTATAACTTTAGTGGAGTTTTTAACTTATTACTGATAAAGTCGAATCAGCGAGGTATATGCTAATTCAATGCAACTGTGTCAGAGAAATAGACAAAATGATTATTCCGATATTTTCTTTTGCGCATATTGTGTTGTCATGTTTATATCAGCTGTAGTTAATTGTAAGCCAATCTGTAAGACTGACTGCATGAAGTAAGTTAAAATGCTTATCGCAAAGAAACGTTCATAATCATTCACCATTCACGTTCTTGCGATACTGAAAATTAAATACACTATGCATATTGTAGATAGAAGGTTGATCGAGAATGTCGCTTGACAATTGAGCCCTTAAGAATGGAAGTGGGCCAAGTGTTTTTTGATGAATAAAAGAGTGAAATGCATTATAAAATTCTACAAGTTATAAATTATCGTAAAAAAGAAATAAGCTTATTAAATACACCCCTATAATATAAACATTCAATCCACAAAAACCCCAAGGTAAGTGATGAATGTACTTGTACTGCGTTTATAAAGGGAACAAAATAAATGGTGAGAGTTAATAATAAAAATATTATACGGTCATTTTGGTTAGGTTAGGTTTTGTAAGGCTTTTTTTATTTTTAATTTAAATTATGACTACTTTATATAAATACTGACCATTAATTATTTATCCTGCCATTTGTAATCATGACCGCTTATTAATATTATACAAGTAAGATTTCGAAAAGACGAAGTTTTTTTTAATCCTCAAAACAGTGTACATGAATATTGTTTTGTTGCAGACTATGTGATTCCAATGTGCATACCGGACATAAATGATTTCACCTTTCCCGGCGTGCTTGGTAGAATGGCAGGGTGGAGTTATGTACCCACAAACAATCTTTTATACAAAGAAGAATTGCGATCGACAACTATGCATATAATCGAGAACACAGTTTGTAATCAGATTCTGAATACTACACTACCTTCGTACACTTTCTGTGCAAAGCAAATCGGTAAGCTGTTACCTTGCATGCTGATGCCTGGAGGCCCATTTATGGAGGTGAGACGAGTGGAAATACTTAAGCTTTTTACTTTTTCGAAAAAAGTCATGATAGAAGGATAGGGCGAGGCTGTCGCGGTAGTGTCGTAGTAGTTAACTAGTCGCTCTTGCTTTGCCTCGCTTATTTTAAGATTGAAAGACTGGGAGGATTGTTTAAAGATATTAACAGCACCAATGCCATTCGAACTGGTACTCGAATCGGTGAGACCCGTCAAAATCTGTCAAAGAGATCTGTCAAAATTCGTCAAAAAACCGTAAGAATAGAGTTTCAGAACCCATCTGTGTAATAAAATGACTGACTGTATTTATTAATTTTCTTTCTTTTGCAGTACTGGCCAGATGATGGTAGGTTCTACGCGGTAGGGATAATGTTGCAAGAAGGCAGCGAATGCGACGCGACGAAACCGACAATCTTCCTGGAAACTAATCATTTGCGCTATTGGATACGAAATTCTATCAATGAATCAATGTAAAAAAAAAAGTTAGCATTCCGCGGGCTTTTAAAGATATAAACCAATATGATGGATTTTTTTTGCTTTGATTTGATAAATCGGTCCCAAAAATCAAAATATTGCCCGGTCTTGAATTTACGCGGTTTTTTTGGAAGGCACCGTTACTTTTTTTACGCGATTTACTCGTACGATATATTTATTTAAGCGCGATTTACAGCATTTCATATAATTAGCCCGAGCTAAGCTTACATTCGATCAAAAATCAATATGTTACAACAATATCCACAAATAAATAAAAATTTATATCGTAACGTACCTACAATAAAAATAAATAGACATGTTCGTATAATTATGGAATAGCAAATATTACCTTTTTATTTGTTGTCTAACTCTAACTCTATTTGTTGTCTTGTGTAAGTATTTTTTTATAATAAAATTATAAATATTCAAAACGTGTCTATATAACTTTATTTAATGAAAAATAAAAGGTAGGGGAAGCGCGGAAACCTTTTTTTTATATTTTTCGGAGCCGCAGTAGCATAAAGGTTGGAAATCGCTATCTTAACAGCTTAACGACCGCGGACGCGTATTTGAGTCTTTGAAAAACAAAATTTTCTGGCCGGCGGACACACATATGCGTATAGGCGAAGTATCTGGAAGCTAAGAACATTAAATTTTGTAAAGATATCTCAATAGGTTTACAAAAATTTAGTGAATTAAGAAAAATTACAATTTTTACGAATTTTTCGCGAAATTGCCCGGACGCTAGGTAAAATTCTATATAAAAAAAACGTGCGGTCGTTAAGCTGTTAAGCCGTACAGAAAAATGTAAAGAATGCTTTAAAAAGAAAACAGTTTATTGGTTCCAGAAAGTGGCGCGTAAAAAAATCGCGTGAAAAAACTCCACTTTCATATAATTTGATATATCGATTTCAAAAATCAAACTATCGCGTGAAAAGGAATCAAAAATGTATAAAAAAAATGATTTTGAAAAAGATTTTCCCCGTAAAGTATTTTCCTTCATATAAGAATACTACAAGATCATTAATGGCATTAATAACAAGTGGCCAGCGAGTAAGAACACTGGAGTAAGAAGACAGTGAAGAAACGTATTTTCTTGTGTACTTCTTTCAATTTCCCCCTTTTTTCATCCTTTGCTCGCCCAATCAATTCTTTTTTCTTTGCCTCTCTGCAGCTCGTTCTTTTTTGAAAAGTTTTATTTCTTCTTTTTTCCTCTTTTATTGTAGGAAACACTGCTGGCACAGGTTGCCGGAACAATGGTGGAGGTGTTTTTTCCTTTGCCCTTTTCTTGGATTTTTTCCTCCATGTCTCTTGAATGGACTAGCCACGAGTTCACTGGTAATTAAAGACGACATATCATCATCAGTCGTAAGACCAGCCACAAGTGCACTGGCGATTGGAGACGAAACATTTTCACAAATCGTAGAATTCCATGCGGCCAAAGACATCATATCATCGGTTTTCTCTTCTTGCAATGCCTCATCGATGGATCTATCCGGCTCAAGAGAAGTGATGCTTTACAACTCATGTTTTACTTTTCGCCACAGTACGAACAATGAAGTCATCTTGATTAGGTCCATTGTTTTGTGGAATGAATCAAGTTTTTCCTCATCAATGTTTTCATTTAGGAACTGCAGTTCTCTCTGTAAATACCGCTTGCGTTCCTCTGATGTAACCGTTGGAGGCATATTTTCAGATTCTCCTGGCACCGTCACTGCTTGAGGGTTCCATGGATAAAGTCCATATTTTCGGAAATCATTTACCAGAACTGATTCTGTCACAACTTCATTAATCACATGTTTAAGGAGTTAATACACAAAAAAACATTAATTGACTATATGGTGTTCCAGTAGTTGACCCTATGTCATCTACTGGATAGAACAGTCCGGCACACTTCTAATTCATAACTAATCATCATTCCACACTTATTAATGACAATTTTTTTCACAAATTATTGATGTAATTTTAATTAATTTATCGAGTAGTTGACCCCCCCGGTCAACTACTTGAAAAGTATGAAAAAATGTTTGAATAGTTGACCCCCCCACAAACTCGCTTCCCTGTAAATATAATTTTAAAAATTAAAATGATCTGAATACTTCAATATTATGGCAGCCCGTATTGATATTATGAAGTCAAAAACATTGAATTGCCATATGATTATATTCACTCATGTCCTTAACAATTTCCTTAAGAAATGAAAAATAAAACACTTTCCTCAATAGGTGTTGTTTTCAAATAGCTGCCATAACACTAAAATTACATAAATGTTGATGGGTTAGTTTCTCAATCTGACCTTCTTACTTTCACAAAGAAATAACAAAAATCTAATACAAAATATGAGAATGGCGATAGACAACTTATAAAAACTTAAAGATCTATTAACCATCCAAACACATATAAATATCAACAGTTAAACTTGACAATGTTTGAATTCGTGGAAATAGATGATTGGTAAAGTTTGATATGGACACCAAAATTCGAAGATTTAAGAATTAATTTGGAAGAAATTGAGCGAGAACGATTCCTTAGACCATTCCAGGGGAATGCCGAAAATGAAGTACTAACAACTTGGCAATCCATCCCGGGAAAATTTTCTTGTCTTAAAAAAACAGCGATGGGCATTTTACCAATTTTTCATCAATTTTCATCCTGTGAATCAATGATTCTCTTTAATGAACTGACATTATCAGACATAAGAAGTAGGCTAAAAGACGAAAGTAGTATTTCTTGCATTGTATTAAAAGCTTCCAACTATAAACCCGTTATAAAACATTCGTCATCTAGCATCCAACAACAAAAATCTGATTTTTTTTTAAAAGTTCTGTTCTAAAAGTTCTGATTTTTTAAAAAAATTTAGTCTCTTTTATTTTGCCATTAATAGTCATGTGTCATTAAGTCATTAAGACATTTTTTATTTCCATGGTATGTGGCATGAGTCATATTATCATATTAAAAAAAAAATTGGCACCTGAGTGCAGTTAGTCTAAACTCAAAAAGGTTCGCCACCACTGATGTAATTGAATTTTATTGCCAGAAGTTTTTGCTAGCTCATAAACATATTTTTTTATTGTGTTGACTGTATTCTGTGACTAATTTATTACCATTGGTGTGTGAACAAAGTCAAGTACAGGAAAAAAATAAGTAGGTATATTTTTAACCCTTTGAGGAGTATGGCCGCATTCGTGCGGCCAAATGTTGTGTTATCTAATTTTTATTGTCATTCTCATGGCTTTAATTGAATTGTCATTATTTTTTTAAATATGAGTAAAAAACAATTGTATCTGTGATTTTTGACGATCGCGTTATTTTTATTATTTGTTGAAAATTAAAAAAAAATTTAAAACGTTTAATACATATCGACTTTGGAAAGGAAAAAGGACGTAACCCACACATATAAAATTTTACAGGAGGCGCTAAATACGTGTTTTGATGATTTTGTGACATATGCAAATTATGAATTATACACAACCTTGAAGTGCACGGATACTTCTAAACTGGTGTTTAATTGACATAACCTAATATTAATTAAATAAATTGTCTCGGAAAAACTTTTATTTCAGTGTTTTTTCTTGGTTTTAATTTTTTACAAGGTCATCTTTTTCAAACTAAAAAGCTAAATTTAGATACTTATTCGGCATTTTCAGTTTCCATCCTTTTGATAGAATGTGTGTCAAGTTGTATACATTGTGATTATCGAAAAAAAGCTGTTTTGGAAAATTGAGGGTTACGTCCGTTTTCCTTTCCACAGTCGATATTTAATTCAAAAATATTTCTTTAGCGCAGATTTTATTGTCATGTTTTTATCAGCTGTTATTAATTGTAAGCCAATCTCTAAGACTGACTGTATGAAGTAAGTAAAAATGCTTATCGCAAAGAACCGTTCATGATTATTCACCATTCACGTTCTTGCGATACTGAAAATTAAATATACTATGCATATTGTAGATAGAAGGTTGATAGAGAATGTCGCTCGACAATTCCTGAACAATGGAAGTGGGCCAACTGTTTTTTTAGGAATAAAATAGTGAGATGCATTATAAAATTCTACATGTCTTAAATTATTGTAAAAAAGAAATAAGCTTACCCCTATAATATAAACATTCAATCCAAAAAAATACCTTGGTAAGAGATGATTGTACTTGTACTAAGTTGTATAGTAAATAATGCGTTAATATATATATATATATAATATAGGAACAAAACAAATAGTCAGAGTTTAAATCAATTATTGGTATGAATTCAAATAAACTTTTGGTCTGAATAAAATTTTATTTTTGGTCAGAATAAAAATCTGAACGATCAGAATAAAAATATTATACGGTCATATTTTTATAACCATTTTAAAAATGTATTTATGCTTGCAAATATATTCTAGGTATCATTTTCACCTTCATTTTAATTATAAATGCTTTAATAAGGGCATAAAATCAGCTTTAATCAAATTCAAATATTTTAAATGCTTGATATTCAAAACTCGGCCTCAAAGCGATGTCTCAAGCATGTTTCATACGTGAAGGTCTTAAGGTGAATGCAAAAATGAACCTTTTTGGTCATAAACTTGCCCCTCTGAGGTGGATGTAACGATAGCCAAACATAAGTTGATTATACAGCTCTTTAAAAAGTTCAAAATATTATTTGGATTATCCCAAAAATATTTCGTCAATAAGAAGTCATATTTATTTATTGCATATTATATTATATAAAGAAAAAAGGAAAGATTGCAGAGTGTGTCGATATTTTATATTGATTTTAATTATATTAAAAATTGTTGTTTTTAACATGAATACAATTTACCAATCAGATTCAATCCAAGTTTTATAGACTGTAAATATTCAGTGAAATATATATACAAGTAAAAAAAGTATCATTATTGACTTTTAAACTTTTTCCTTACAGGTTATTTGCTTATATGATAATATGTTTACACATCCTAATAATTATTCATGAGCTATAAATAAATGATGCGTTCATTGAGTATCTCATCTTAAAATCGTAACTAAATATTTTATATATAATATCACCGTTTAAAAAGATGATTTACTATAAATAGGTACAACATACCTATATATTTTAATAAAATAAAAGCAACGAACCATTCAAATTATTCACCATTTCTTCATGTGATCACAATATGTTGCATTTTATTGAATAGATTTATATTTTTTTCGTTGCAGTATGTTAATTAGCATTATAAATAATATGTTAAGGAAATACAGACGCAGGGCATAATAACATAATAAAATGTAATATAAATTTTAATTTATTTCCATATTATCTATTTTTTTTAAAAATACCTTAAATGATAAATAATTATTGACAATAAATAAGAAAAATATTGAATGTTTTAATGGATTGACCGGCTATGCCTGCATCATGGGCATGGAAGTGTTTAAATAATTCCCTCATCTAAGCAACTTCCTGGCCACATGACAGACTAGTTATCCAATGGAAAAGAGCAATAAGTTTTTGATGGAACTCAAGGACCAAAAAAAAGGATACTCAAAAGACGAGAAAAGATCCTGAACAATTTGCGAAAGTGTGAAAAGCAGTAAATGGTAGCATTGCAAACAATACTGGTATTTATTCATCTGAGTTGTACATTTATTAAAAAATTTAAAATAAGCTTCGTGAAAGTAAGATTGTCTGAAGATGCCTCTGAAAGAGACAAAACACGTGTCGCAGTAAGTAACACAATACGTGGAATAATCTAAGTTATTTTTAATTTTATATTAAAATGAACTTCCACAAAGTTACCGCCGAATCCATCGAAAGTATTTTATACATTTTTTTAACTATGTTTTGAAAGTGACACGTTATAACAAAAATTTGTTTGATTGAAATTTTTAGTCGACATAGACGATAACCTTCAAAATTTAGTAATTTAACGTAAATTGAGAACTCACTGTATTGTAAAATGTTAATAAATAGCTATTTATTAAATTGCCTTTGGTCAACGATGAAGTGTTCACTTTGAAATATCAAACTCAAGTAATCTCTATATATATAAAAATCCTGTGTCACGGTGTTTGTGGCCAGGCAAAGAAACAACGTTTAAGTCCATCGATACTATAAATTGATCAAGACGAAGTTGTCAATTATCCAACTGAATTCTTAAACTCACTTGATTTGCCAGGCATGCTACCGCACATTTTAACACTGAAAATTGGCGTACCTATCATTCTTTTCCGAAATATAAATCCACCACGACTTTGCAACGGTACCAGGCTTTTAGTGAAAAAGATAATAAATAATATCATCTAAGCTAAAATTTTAAATGGAAAATTTAAAGGATGCGATGTACTGTTTCCAAGTATCCCAATAATTCCGACAGATAGGCCATTAGAATTAAAATGTTTGCAGTTTCCGGTTATAATGCACTATATTCTATTTTCAAAAATCAAAATTTTCAGTAGAGCCAAAAAACTATAGCGAACAACACAAGCATAATATTTTGATTGAATCAATCGAAAATCATACAATAAATGAATGAATGAATTTGAAATCATTTACCTGCTTTACAAAATTGGTATATGGTGAAAATTATTTGAAATTCGTCATTCTATTGTATTTTTTTTCAAAACACACTTCCATGCCTTCGAACACACACATCCTTCCCCTTGCCTTCGAACAGAAATTCATAAGTCGATTAAAAAATCAATTTATAAAACTTTCCGTACTGGGATTCGAACCCGTGACCTCCGTAACCGAAGCCAACGACCTTGAACACGCAGGGAGCACATAGATTTTTATATTTACCAACATTAATATAACTAATTCTTTCATTGAAAATTGTTTTTATTAATAACTATAATCTAATGTTTAAATAACAATTTGATAAAGTATGTTTAAAATTTGATATACATACTCATTTTTTAATTAAATGTATAATATATGAGTATCAATAAGATAATAAAACCATGTAAAAGTACTGTGTATTTGAATTTTCAATATTAAATACCTATATAAATGATATTTTTTCAATACAATCAAAGATCGGCCTTATCCTGATACAGTACAATTTTTCTAAATAAATTAGCCATAATACGTATTAAATGATAAACTGTTCAAACACAATATATACATTATAATTAAATATTTTGCTTGTTTCCATTCTGAAAAATATTTACCTATATATGAATTACTATACTTATCAAGTGAGTCCTCAATTTACGTAATTAATAAATTTCGAAGGTGATCTAGTATGTCGAAAAATCGCTAATGTCAAATAAAACTTTAAATCAAGCAAATTTTTGTGATACGTGTAAATTTCAAAACATAGATAAATAAATGTAAAACATACTTTCGATGTATTCAGCGGTTACTTTGTGGAAGTTCATTTTAATATAAAATTTAAAATAGCTTATATTATTCCACGTATTGTGCTACAAACTGTGATACGTGTTTCGTCTCTTTCAGAGGCAACCTCAGACAATCTTACTTTTACAAAGAAATAACAAAAATCCAATAAAAAATATGAGAATGGCGATAGACAATAGATTTTATTTATTTAATTAACATTGCACAAGGTTGACAAATTATAAATTTAAAACTTTTACAATGGAGAAAAAAATAGTTTAATTTAACATTTAAAGCAGTAGAAAAAAAAAATGGCAAGGAAGTCAACTGAGTAAGCTCCGACGAACTCTACTTTAATACATAAAAAATAGTATTCGTCGGAACTCACCCACGTCTACGTGGAATATGTTGACATCCGAAGCAAAATTGTTGAACACCGTTAAAGCTCTCCCCAGTGGCATCCCCATTGGCAGGCTGGTTCTACACCTTCGGAGAACAAACAATTCATGTAAAAATGTTAGAAAAACGAAATGGCTTCGGCACAAGATATAAAAACAATAAAAAATATAATCTATCATCTCTACCGAAACACATGTAAAAAGTATGCATCTATTTAATCGACATATTAATACCAAACATAATAAATTTTTATACAGTAAAATTACTAATACTTCAACTCATTAATTTTATTTTCTTTTTCGTTGTGAAATTTTCCGTGAAGGTGACTATTTTTTACGCTTTCTTGAGTGACAAACTTCAATATCATCCATTTCCATCAATAGGCTTTGAGAATAAATATTTTTTGATCAAAAACAATATGTATAAAACTTCATCAACAGATGAATATAATGCCGTTTTATAAATCAAACTTGTACACTATGACGGTCATATTGTATGTTTTGGAAATAACGTGCGTGAAATCAAAAACATTTGTCAATAAATAGCGATTAAAAAAAATAATGGGCACAACGCGCAGCAATTTTTTTATGACAGTTTTACATTATTTCCAAATTTTCTCAGTGCATTTCTCACATGCAAAAAAGGATTTTATTTTCTGAAATTACATTTTTTTCAAATGTATTCTTTTACACACATGTGCGGATATTTTTTATAATGCTGATAATTTTATAGAAAAATATCAAAACCGCATTTTTTGCAGGTATGCAATTTTGCAATTGAAACGACGAATATACCATTATGTTGATATTGAAATCCACCGGGATTCCGGTTTTGGTAATACCGATAATGCAATGTCTAATGGGGCATCCTGCCGCTGCTTGCACGAATTCTTTTCATAACGTGTTTGTTGTGCAATCCGATAAAAAGGGCCTTCAAATTGTATTGTGCCTGGAACACTGAGGCAACTCGCAAGTGGTTTATTCACCACTGCTTTTCACTACAATTTCATAATTCAAACGTTATGATTAAACTTTATGTCAGAAACACCAATTGTACATTACAGCATTTTTAAATTTCAAAACCTTTTTTTTCAAAAATAGTACTGAAATGCATATCTATACATTGTACAACACAAAGATCTGAAAGAATTGTTTTTTCTTAATTTAAAAAAAGGCTCGCGTGAGCCTTTCCGAGCCTTCTTCAGCCCACCCTTGCCATACCTTATCTAACATTACGTATTCTATTGTATGGTATATAATCAATTGAATGCACGTCAAATTGTTTAAAACTGTTAAATCCATATGCTAATATTAGGTAGCAGCGATAATTGGCTGTGTTTATAAGTACACATCAAAAAATATATAACAAAATTCGATAAAACTCTGATATCAAGTTATGTTTAAATAGTACAATGAAAATTTATCTTTTTTTTGTCATTGCGTATATTTGTGAAGTTTTGGGTCAGAAGCTTTTGCTTCGTAAGAAAATTTTAATATAATGATATTTCTTAATGGTTTTCATTACTGTAAAAACTGGGATACCAGATTCATCGATTATTACCAGTATTGCAATCACATAAATATTTTCATAAAAACTATCGCACTACTTGCAGGCAATGTTCGAGAGACCACTTCCAACAAATATAAAACACAATGTGGAACACGAAATGTGGCCCTTAACTCTCTAGGTCGGGAAAACTTTCCTTGGTTGGTCAAACTGCTCTACAATCGTGCGTATACTTTTGAAGATTCAGTTTTTTGGAGGTCATTAGATTAATGATTAAATATATTGTCCTTATCTTATATCCATTAGAGCAGTGCTTCCCATAAAAAAATCATACTACGGCCCCCTTAAATCTGAAAAAAATAATCCGCGGCCCCATCAATACAAAACATATTCGACCGTGGTCCCTGGAGCACTGCATTAGAGGTCTGCAACGGCCGTCCGGACTGAATCGGGTAAGGACGTTCAAGATTCGTGCTCAAACCGGTCCAGGGTGAGAATTTATTTTCAAGAAAAATATTTCCATTCATAAAAATAATAGATTAAATTTTTTATTCAACATTGCTATGAATGTCTTGACAATAAGATTTCACTCATTTATTTTGAGCGTATGGCGTCATCGTACACATATGTATATATACATAATATATAAACAGTGTTTTTCCCATGTCACGCGGTAGAACTGTGTTCCGGGACTCCCGGGGGCTCATATATCAAGTGAGACATTTACAACATTTAAGTGAAATGGTCTTCACATTAATGGCGGATAAAATAATCACCAATAATCACAAATCACAAATATTTTCGTCACATCGTCCTTTTCTCCCAATGATAACGGTTTATTTTGAATCGGATATTTTTTAAGTTGTCTTATCTTTATATATTTTAAATTCAAATTTCTTGGTTTAGAACTGAAGCATCGTAACAATATTGAGAGAACATTATTTGCAAGTTTGCATCGCTACGAAGTTTTTCAAATAATCAAAGATACTGATTCGATTTTTTGAAGCTATAATTATAGGGCTGGGTGACGATTTTTTTGGAGCTGATTTGTCAGATTTTGATCAGTGTCATTGATTCGATTATTGGAAGGTATGGTTATATTTTGCATCCGTCCTTGAAAATCTTTTTAATGTCTTACGTGCATTAGGAATATTCTAATAACGGTATGGATATTTTATAGAACTATATTTCGACTTTTATTTGAACATCTATATATTAAGTCAGTCCGCGATTTCACCTCTTCGATGACGTCAAAAAATATGTCCCATTTTTTAAATACTGCAGGGCTGTCGATATATGCCCCGAGGTCTATTTCTACTACTGCGAAAAATAATTATCAGGAAACTTAAACATCATTCCAAAAATTAAATAATTTACTATTTAAATACTACAGGGCTGAAGATATATGCCCCGAGGTCTATTTCTGCTACTACGAAAAATGATTTTTAGCAAACTTAAACATTATTCCAAAAATAAGATAATTTACAATTTAAATACTGCAGGGCTGTCGATATATGTCCCGTAGTATATTTCTTCTTCTACGAAATATATTTGTTAGCAAACTTAAACATTTAAATTAAATTATCTTATATATAATTTAAATACTGCAGGGCAGGGCTGTCGATATATGCCCCGAGATATATATTTTTTACTTTTAGAATTTCTGGCTTATTCAATAAATAGGTTTGTAATTTATTTTTCACGCCAGTACATTTTCTGACTACTTAAAAATGCAACAAAAATCCCCCGTTGAGGCCAACGGGATTACAGCTAGTCATTATTGAATACCCTTGAAAAAATGAAAAAAAAAACAAAATTTCGAAAACTATTTACAATAACCTCACTGAGAGTTTGTAACCTTTATTACAGATAACAAAATCTCCTCTTGCGGGGGAGTCTTGGTTGCTAATCAATGGGTTCTGAGTTCTGCGAAATGTATCAGAAGTGATGAACTGTGAGTATATTTAGTATATTGCAACAGCTTTATACAAGTATTATGTTTTAAGGAAACACCTTTTATAATTATATAATCATAGTTATAAATGATATTGCGATTTTAATTTTCTTAAGCGAATTCATTTTTTTCCAAAAACAAAATCGAAAAATCTTTTTAACGGTAAGGTAATCGCTCACGCTACGCCTGTTTGAGGATGGGATAAGTGGTAAGACATTCAAGACATCACATAGATCTATGCCTTATGATCCATAAATTGATTCAACAATTAATCTATAAAATTGTCTATACTGGGATTAAATCCCACGACCTCTGTATACTGAGTCAACGACACAAAACTTTATAACAATCACGTTGCCAGAGTAGAATTCTACTGCAGCATAAAATACAGTGTTACCAACCTTCGATACGTTACTTGATCGTAACTATTTGTTAGAGGAATACATCAGCTTTTCGATTGACGTGTGTTCAGATAACTTAATATTAAGAATAGATTTACGTTTGAGTTGTGATTTTTTTATCGTATTTAATTTTATTCGAAATAGTTAACTGATGAATTGAACTTTTTTTCAGTTGGCGGCTTGGTAATTTTAGAGTTGCTGGCGGTTTGAGTGTTTATTTGTATTTATAATAAAAATATGCTTGACAGCCACTGGTCGCAACCAACGTTCCCTGTTAGCTGCGCGCGTGCGCAGCCGCGCAGCAGTTGGGAAGCCCCCGCGCACTCATTCCGGGTTGGCGCGCACTACAAGTCAGTTGTTCAATTAATATTTGATCGGTCCGCGCAGCCTTTGAAATTTCCGCTCAGCTAACCCTTCAGCTTAGAGGGAACGTTGGTCGCAACCCGAGTGCCACAAGGCGTGTAGATTTTTATTGATTATTCACACATCTAATTCTAATGTTTAAGAGTGTGCGCATCAGGGTTCGGAAACGTGTAAACGGATACCGAATAGATCTATCGTCCGAGACGACTGAGCGCATGCTTACATGGGCCAGCAGATGCATTTATATCCACGTGTTTCGCATTGGGGTTGTCACGGTTGAAAAAAACATTGTCGAGCCATCAATATATTAGAGTTTTAATAAATAATTGCATTTTACAACAGGCAAGCCGTAATGGTAGGTGAATACGTCACGACCAACAATTGGGAATGCGTATGTACTGATTATAAGGACACACGACAGAAGGTCAAAGAGAAAATCCGCAATGAGTTATTTGGTTTCGGTCTGCTTAAGCTCACCAAACCCGTTAGAATCAACGGTAAGTACATAGTATCATAAAACCTTATTTTTATTACTTTAGTAGAGCTTCTAACTTATAATTGATAAAGAAGAAAAAGCGAGGTATATATAATACTAAATCAATAATGCATCTGTGTCAGGAAAAATAGGCAAAACGATTGTTCCTATATATTCTTTAGAGCAGATTGTGTTGTCATGTTTATATCAGCTGTTGTAAGCCAATCTGTAAGACTGACTGCACGAAGTAAGTAAAAATTCTTATCGCAAAGAACCGTTCATAATCATACACCATTCACGTTCTTACGACATTGAAAAATAAATACACTATGCAGGGCAAAACATACAATTATTGGCCACTTAAGGATTTTTTCAACTTTGTTCTTGATGTGTGGACATGTATCATTAGAAAGGTGAAATAAAAAATATCATGTGTTAAATTGCCTATTTATTTATGATAATCAATTATAGAAACATGTAAAAAAAAATATTTTTCATTTGAAAAAAATAATCAAAAAAAGGCAGAAATCTACAATTATTGGCCTCTTTTTTTCAATTATCGGCCACCAAAAGTTACAATTATTGGCCAGGTGGCCAACATTTATATAGGATTGTCGGAAAAATCTGATGAATAGATGGGGGATTATAAATATTATCAAAATACTATTTTCGAAATAAAATTGACTTGCTTATAAGTCACAGCCAGGCCAATAATAGAAATTCTTAAAAAAATTGGAATTAGTTATTGGCCACCACCTTTATATCTTTTTAGAAAAATATATTCAATTCAATCAGTAAATGATTTATAAATGCACTAAAAACAAACTACTCAAATTAATTTTCAATTCATTCAATGAGCATATAAATGTGTAACGTACCTCTACACGGAAGTCAAACCCTTGTGATTTTTACAACAAATCTCACTTGTTTCACGGCAACGCTCCAACAGTAAGTTTATAATCAGATTTTAGGTTATTTGACACTGCTTTAAATGAAAGTTATCTGGTATGCCAACGAAGGAATACATAATGAACTTCATTATTAATTCAACGAGTGGTAATGTTAGTTGAATATCTTATAAATCTAGATTTTATGTGCAAGTGGCCAATAATTGAAGATGGCCAATAATAGTAGGTTTTACCCCATATTGTAGATAGAAGGTTGATAAAGAATTTCGCTCGACAATTCAGCCTCTAAGAATGGAAGTTAGCCAAGTGTTTGTTTAGGAATAAAAGAATAAGATGCACTGTAAAATTCTACATGCTTAAAAGTATCGTACACAAGAAATAAGCTTATTGAATACACACCTAAAATATAAACATTTAATCCACAAAAGCACCAAGTTAAGACGTGATTGTACTTATACTGCGTTTATAAAGGGACCAAAATAAATAGTCAGAGTTTCAATCGATTTTTGGTAAGAATTCAAATAAAATTTAGTTTTTAGCCAGAATAAAAATATTATACGGTCAGATTTTTATAACCATTTTGGTTAGCTACTTTTTAGGTTAACTACTTTTTATAAATACTGACCATTAGTTATTTATGCTTTCTATAATTCTGATGGATACATTATGACCATTTAATATAAATTCTGACCAATTTATTACAAATTACTAGCTGTAAGCCCGTTGGCCTCAACGGGGGGGATTTTTGTTACATTTTTAAATAGTCAGAAAATTTAATTCCCTGAAAAATAAATTGCAAACCTATTTTATATAATATAATATAAATAAATATATAAGCCAGAAAATCTTAGCGTTATTAATTCTTTAAATGAATTTCTTTAGGAATACACCCAATTCTCTTAAAGATCTAAAAAAAACACCGGGAGTGCTAAACAAAATACGCAAATAGCGGAAAATTCCGGACTATCTTCATATAAATTCTGGCTATTTATTCTACCCTTTGTAATTCTGACCGATACATTATGACCAGTGGCGTAGTGGTAAAAAATAGGTACCAGGTCGGTCGTTGATTTCTATTTTTTTAATCCATGCGAAGTTAAAAAACCACAGATTTTAACAATTAAATCAATAAAAAAAAATTGTCAGGTTGCCGACCTGGCCCAAAATGGCCCCACTTCGCCACTGATCATAACCATGAAATATAAATTCTGACCAATTTATTAAAAATTATGACCGAAACTGAATTAAAATTCTGACCGGTTAAAAACAAGCCGCTTATTAATATTATTCAAGTAAGATTTCGAGAAGACGATTTTTTTTTTACTCTGCAGACAGTACATGAATATTTTTTGTTGCAGAATATGTGATGCCAGTGTGCATACCGCTCACAGATAAATTTATCTTTCCCGACGTGATTGGTGAAGTGACAGGGTGGGGTTATGTACCCACAGGCAATCTTTTGTATCAAGAAGAATTGCAATCGATAAGTATGATTATAATCAACAACACAGTTTGTAACCAGATTCTGAATACTACACTACCATCGTACAAATTCTGTGCAAAGCAAATCGGTAAGCTGTTACCTTGTGTGCCGATGCCTGGAGGCCCATTTATGGAGGTGAGACGAGTGGGAATACTTAAGCTTCTAATTTTTCGAAGAAAGCAATGGTAGAAAGATAGGGCAAGGTCAAGACTGTCGCGGTAGTGTCGTAGTGGTTAACTAGTCACTCTTGCTTTGCCCCGTTAATTTTAGAATTGGAAGACTGAGAGGATTTTTCTAAAATATCTTAAGCACCCATGTTTTTTAACATAAATCGATTGAAGAAAATGCCATTCGAACTGGGACTCAAATCTGTGAGATCCGTCACGGAAGCCTTATCGTTTCTCTGAGTGACCATCACTATCAACTTTTATACATCCAGGAGCTAGTCGAGCTCTTTACTTTTTCGAAGAAAGTAATGATAGAAGGATAAAGCAAGGATAAGAATAGTGGTCAACTATTCGCTCTTGCTTGGCCCCGCTAATTTTAAGATTGAAAGACTAAGAGGATTATTTAAAGATATTAACAGCACAAATGCCATTCGAACTGGTACTCGAATCGGTGAGACCCGTCAAAATCTGTCAAAGAGATCTGTCAAAATTCGTCAAAAAAACCGTAAGAATAGAGTTTCAGAACCCATCTGTGTAATAAAATGACTGACTGTATTTATTAATTTTCTTTCTTTTGCAGTACTGGCCAGATGATGGTAGGTTCTACGCGGTAGGGATATTGTTGCAAGACGGCAGCGAATGCGATGCGACGAAACCGATCGTCTTCCTAAAAACTAAACATGTGCGCTATGAGATACAAAATTCTGTCACTGACTCTATGTAAAAGAAAAGTTTGCATTTTGCGCGATCATGAATTTACGAGACTTTTTTAGACGGCACCGTTACTTTTTTAAGAGATTTACTCGTACGATATATTTATTTACGCGCGATTTATAGCATTTCATAAAATTAGTCCGATCTAAGCTTAGATTCAAGCAAAATTCAATATGTTTGTTTTTTTTTACGCGCCACTTTCTGAAACCAATGTATAGCGTACAAAAAGGATTGGGTGTACATATATATCAATTTTGTGAAAGCTGTCGTTCTGAGGTTATAGCACAGAAAATAAATAATATAAAAAAACAGTTTCTTCTTTTGTTAAAATTTAAATGTGTACCATTATTTTACAAATTGAAGATAAATGTTTTTTTTGACTTTAATGGAAGAAAACTTGATAATGTAAAAAAAACCGGTAGGCCATTTTTCATTTGAAGTATGAACACAAATGCAAATCTTACGCGAGCCATGATGAATGTTCTTAAATGCAAGTAGCCATTCCAATATGATAAAACTTCATATTGTAACGTACGGTAAAAATTCAGTGCATGAATTAGTCGGGTTAAAAGTTGAAAAAGAGTTATGAGTTGCACTTTCCACATTGCCCTCGAGATTTGATCAACAGCAACCCTTGCATTAAATTGTGATGCTTTAAAGTAGTTTAATTGGTAATTTAATATAAAAATGTATAAATGTACATGTTCGCAGTGCTTTTTTTTACCACGTAACGCGGTGAAATGGCATTCTGGCACCTTTTTCTGGGCAGTTTTAATGTTTAAAATCAATTTTAGTAAAAAAAAACCTTGAAAACCACTAGCTGTTTTTCCTTTTGAATGTAACATAATGTACCGGGTATCGCAACGCTTAAATGTAAATTGATGTCATAATGAAAACATTTTCTTCAATCGATTTATCAACGTTAGTCGTGTTCAAAATTTTGCCAGAAATGTCCCGAGAAGAAATTCTTCAAGACTTGGTTGCATGCACTACAGTGTGCAGAAATTAAAAGTTAATTAATAATTAAGTGCAGTTGAAAATATGAGATTTTATCTATTTAACTCAACTTTTTTTCCAAAGGATGTGATCAGCATCCTGAATCATATATCCGCATTTACATTCAGGGCTATTTACTAACCGGCCAAGCTGGAAGAGCTTGGCAGCGAAGTAACCGTGGCCAGTTATGAATTGGCTGGTCCAGATATTAGGAGTCAGGACTTTGGTTATCTCCATTCGCCATTTAACATTCGGAAAGAATTTAAAAGTTTGCCTCCCCTTAGAAGATTTCTCCCATCGAGCCTGCCAAACTTTCATTGCAGCTTCTATCGCCACGCTGCGCGCTGCAATTCTATGAGCCTTAGAATTGTAAGGGTCTGGTCGATGAGGAGGCAGTAACTGAATTTCTCCCACCTGGGACTCAAGACCTTTGTACAGCATAACTGTTGCGCCTCTAACTTGAATGTGCAGGTCCAACGGAAGTATACCAGCCAAGACCGGCAATGCATCCGTAGACGAGGATCTGTATGATTTGGTTAGGGCTATCATCGCACTGCGTTGTCCACTTAGAAGGATTTTCTGTATCGATTGAACGGTGCATCTTTTGTACCATGTGCTAGCGGCGTAGCCAGCAATCCCCATGTATATGGCATCGTAAGCGATTTTAAGGGCACTAGATCTTAAGCCCCAATTTCTACCTGCTAGGCGTGAGATTGAGTAGAAGGCAGAAGTAGCCTTGCTCACTGATGTCTTGGCATGGTATGAAAAAGAAAGTCTGTCGTCTAGAATAATACCAAGGTAAGTGACCTTTTCGGAAACTTTAACCGTCGTAGATCCCATGCGTATAGTGGGAGGTCTTTGTCTGCTTAGACTGACACCACCCTTGAGAAAAATAGCTTCAGTTTTTTTGGGAGCGAAAGACAGTTTGTTGGCGTCGCCCCAAGCTAGGATTGATGAAAGCGCCTCTTTTGCTGTTGTTTCTATACCCGTGCGACTATTTGCACTTACTAAAAGTAGAGCATCGTCTGCGTAGGCAAAAATACTGCAGTCAGGTGGAAGAGAGATGGACAGAATATCATCAAATAAAATGTTCCACAGCAAGGGGCCAAGAACGGAACCCTGTGGACAGCCCATTGTGGTGTTTCGTTTTACAATCTGTTGTCCATTTTCTTATAGAACAGATTACAGTTGTTACGCTACGGAATACACCCTATAAAAAGAGTGTGAAGCCGTAGCGAGTGGTGGTGGGTACAACGTTGAGTACCCTAGGGAATTTAAAAAAAAAAATCGATTTATCGATTATTGTTTATAGGCATGAGTGTTTGTGATATCTAATCATTTTCTCCTACCATTTCAAATCTAAAATAAACTAGACAAAGCAGGAGAGATTGGTTAATCACTAGTCTTGTCCTATTCCGATATTTGTATTCTTAAAAAAAAGAGGTTGGATAACAAGCAATTCTCGTAAAACAACTTCCGCTGAGAAACCTCCATTATTAAGCTATATGCTCCACATTAGGAACGGACATAGATAAGAAAAAAAACTTTGTTTAAATATTGACTAGTGAGTTCCTGCATCTTTTTTTTTCAAAAAAAAGCACCACATGTTCATATATTGTATGTTATGTTAATTATCTATTTAAATCTGGTTCTTTTGTTATGAATGAACTTACAACTTTAAATTCGTTTAAATATTTGTAAAATGAATCTATATATTAATAGCCGATAAGGTCCGTTTGTTTGAGTGAGTGTAAGGTGTCCTCGACCTTCGAGTCTCCACTTTTTTTAAATAAAATAAAATAAAATAAAATAAATTAAAATTAAATTAAATTAAACTAAATAAAATTAAACACAATGCAACAAAAATCTCACGTTGCTGGGCAACGGGCTTACAGCTAGTAATTATAAAAATAGCAATAATTTGCCACTTTCCCTTCAAACATAATAAAAAATACAATTACTGACATTTTTTTTGACACATTAAAAAAGTTCCTACTCAAAAAAAAAGGTTCTTTCCTGTTAAACGTGCATCAAAACGTGCAAAATCGACGCGAACGGAGTATCATAATTGTATTTTGCTACCTAAAAAACGCCCCACTTCTTACGTACGCTATTTTAGATTTTATTATACCACTCGACACCCCTGCAGTATTTAAATTCTAAATAATATATTTTTTAGAATATTTGAAATCTTTAAGTTTGCTAACAAATATACTTCGTAGAAGAAGAAATAGATCTCGGGGCATATATCGACACCCCTGCAGTATTTAAATTGTTAATAATATATTTATTAGAATATTTGAAATCTTTAAGTTTACTAACAAATATATTTTGTAGAAGAAGAAATATACTGAGTTGTAATACTGTAAGACGTATGTTGTTTATAAAAAGTTATATTGTTTCTAAAAACTTGTTAAATTACTGTATGAAAGAAAGTGTGTAGATAGAACTCTTGAATCCTGTTAATCTCTTTTTTAAAACTGCAGATTTTGAAATTAATATACATACACTCATCCTTCGATTTACGTGGTACCCATTTTACGCGGTCAGAAAAAAAAACACAAACTCGTATGTTCATAGCAGTCTTTAGTTCCAACCAGTGCTGTAGAAAATCAGCAAGTGAAATCCCAGCCTTTAATTACAAATTGTATGGCGGTTATATGTAGTATATATTAATTGATTAAAATGCCAATAATAACATTGTTTTTTTTAATGAAAAATCCAACCTTATATTCTGTATTGAAATATTGTAAAAAAAATAGTTTAAATAAAATGATTTGCCTTCTTTGTTTGCTTTCGCTCTCCGAGTTTTTTATTTAAAACCCTTAGAAAATGTGATTTTTTCTTATTTTGAAAAATATTTAATTGAAAACATTATGAATCCGGACCGCTCATCTAAAAAATGTATAATTAAGTATTTCAACTGAGAGTGCTTGATGGAATTTCAATATCAAATTTGAATTGTTTGAATTTTGTACTTTTCCATGAGTTTTGTCGCTAACGACCCGGGTTTCGCCTTTCGGCATCTTCAGGCATTCCAAGTGCACGGATGTACTTGAACTAACGCGTAGTAAACAGTTTGTATCGTTTATAAACAAAAATATAAGTAGATCACTAAGTTAAAAGGTTATTAAAATATAAATTAGCGAAAATTGAATGTATACAATTTTCAATGGATTAAGTGGGTTTGTTATAATTATGGGGATTTTTGAAAATATTAATGACCAGATAATAACATAGGAATGTTTAAAATAAATCTAGGATTTTATCCGACCTATTATTTTACCAAGAAATCTTAGAGATTAATCGAGCTCAGCTTAACAGTTTGCCAATTTTAAACGAGCAATATGTAAAAAAAATGCATAATAGCTACATACATGTATATTGAATTATTCGTTGCTTTTATTTAATTTTAATATATATGTATGTACCTATTTATAGTTAATCATCTTTTTAAACGGTGATATTAAATATAAAATATTCAGTTCAGATTTTAAGATGAGATACTCAATGAACTCATCTTTTATTTAAAACTCATGAATAATTAAAAGGATATGTAAACATATTATCATATAAGCAAATAACCTGTAAGGAAAAAGTTTAAAAGTCAATAATGATACTTTTTTTACTTGTATATATATTTCACTAAATATTTACAGTCTATAAAACTTGGATTGAATCTGATTGGTAAATTGTATTCATGTTAAAAACAACAATTTTTAATATAATTAAAATCAATATAAAATATCGACACACTCTGCAATCTTTCCTTTTTTCTTTATATAATATAATATGCAATAAATAAATATGACTTCTTATTGACGAAATATTTTTGGGATAATCCAAATAATATTTTGAACTTTTTAAAGAGCTGTATAATCTTAATAAAAACAATAATCCTTTGTACTTCATTCCACTTTATTTAATATGTCAGGACCGGTTTCGCTCATTGCGAGCATTGTCAACTGATAAGAAATATAATTTAACAATGCTATTTATACAAAATTGAAAAGTTATACACAACAGTTGGCATTGAAAAGAAATTGCCAATTACATTAAAGTGATTCTAAAATAACACAAAATTAAAATGTTCAACACAACTAACATATAATTAAAAAGTCATCCCAGATTCATAAATTCAGAATGCGATTGAAAGTAATTACAAACATAATTAAAATTTGGGAAATTTTTGACAAAGTGATAAAATGTTACAATAATAAAGTGAATATGCTTAATGATATGAATATGCTTAATGATAGTTTTATGTTTTCCCCGCTTCCAAGTAGTTGGTGTGTTCATTCATCACTTAAATAAAATCGACAGCCAGGAAGATTCTGAAAAACAAATTTTTCAAAGACCATATCAATTCTAACAAAAGAAAAGGGGATGAACAGTCTTCATTTGGAAACCATCTGTTTCAAAATAAACACACTTTCGATATTGGTAGAAACTTTAAAGTTCTACATTTAAATAACAAGTCTGTCAAACTAGACAAGCAAGAAATCCTAGAAATCAATAGATTCAAATTTTTACCTGATTCAGATCTTTTAAACGATCAAATAATTTTTGCTAATTCCCCGTTACTTTATCCATTGCATTAGCCCTTGTTACTATTCTTTTATATAAATTAAAAAATAAAATAAAATAAATATAGATTTCTTTTGTTAGAATTGATATGGTCTTTGAAAAATTTGTTTTTCAGAATCTTCCTGGCTGTCGATTTTATTTAAGTGATGAATGAACACACCAACTACTTGGAAGCGGGGAAAACATAAAACTATCATTAAGCATATTCATATCATTAAGCATATTCACTTTATTATTGTAACATTTTATCACTTTGTCAAAAATTTCCCAAATTTTAATTATGTTTGTAATTACTTTCAATCGCATTCTGAATTTATGAATCTGGGATGACTTTTTAATTATATGTTAGTTGTGTTGAACATTTTAATTTTGTGTTATTTTAGAATCACTTTAATGTAATTGGCAATTTCTTTTCAATGCCAACTGTTGTGTATAACTTTTCAATTTTGTATAAATAGCATTGTTAAATTATATTTCTTATCAGTTGACAATGCTCGCAATGAGCGAAACCGGTCCTGACATATTAAATAAAGTGGAATGAAGTACAAAGGATTATTGTTTTTATTAATATAATGCCTTTCCACCAAGTATTGACAGTGAACACCCTAAAAGTGAGCTGTATAATCAACTTATGTTTGGCTATCGTTACATCCACCTCAGAGGGGCAAGTTTACGACCAAAAAGATTCATTTTTGCATTCACCTTGAGACCTTCACGTATGAAACATGCTTGAGACATCGCTTTGAGGCCGAGTTTTGAATATCAAGCATTTAAAATATTTGAATTTGATTAAAGCTGATTTTATGCCCTTATTAAAGCATTTATAATTAAAATGAAGGTGAAAATGATACCTAGAATATATTTGCAAGCATAAATACATTTTTAAAATGGTTATAAAAATATGACCGTATAATATTTTTATTCTGATCGTTCAGATTTTTATTCTGACCAAAAATAAAATTTTATTCAGACCAAAAGTTTATTTGAATTCATACCAATAATTGATTTAAACTCTGACTATTTGTTTTGTTCCTATATTATATATATATATATATTAACGCATTATTTACTATACAACTTAGTACAAGTACAATCATCTCTTACCAAGGTATTTTTTTGGATTGAATGTTTATATTATAGGGCTTAATAGTATTATTATAATAGCTTATAGTAAGCTTATTTCTTTTTTACAATAATTTAAGACATGTAGAATTTTATAATGCATCTCACTATTTTATTCCTAAAAAAACAGTTGGCCCACTTCCATTGTTCAGGAATTGTCGAGCGACATTCTCTATCAACCTTCTATCTACAATATGCATAGTATATTTAATTTTCAGTGTCGCAAGAACGTGAATGGTGAATAATCATGAACGGTTCTTTGCGATAAGCATTTTTACTTACTTCATGCAGTCAGTCTTAGAGATTGGCTTACAATTAATAACAGCTGATAAAAACATGACAATAAAATCTGCGCTAAAGAAATATTTTTGAATTAAATATCGACTGTGGAAAGGAAAACGGACGTAACCCTCAATTTTCCAAAACAGCTTTTTTTCGATAATCACAATGTATACAACTTGACACACATTCTATCAAAAGGATGGAAACTGAAAATGCCGAATAAGTATCTAAATTTAGCTTTTAAGTTTGAAAAAGATGACCTTGTAAAAAATTAAAACCAAGAAAAAACACTGAAATAAAGGTTTTTCCGAGACAATTTCTTTAATTAATATTAGGTTATGTCAATTAAACACCAGTTTAGAAGTATCCGTGCACTTCAAGGTTGTGTATAATTCATAATTTGCATATGTCACAAAATCATCAAAACACGTATTTAGCGCCTCCTGTAAAATTTTATATGTGTGGGTTACGTCCTTTTTCCTTTCCACAGTCGATATGTATTAAACGTTTTAATTTTTTTTTTAATTTTCAACAAATAATAAAAATAACGCGATCGTCAAAAATCACAGATACAATTGTTTTTTACTCATATTTAAAAAAATAATGACAATTCAATTAAAGCCATGAGAATGACAATAAAAATTAGATAACACAACATTTGGCCGCACGAATGCGGCCATACTCCTCAAAGGGTTAAAAATATACCTACTTATTTTTTTCCTGTACTTTACTTTGTTCACACACCAATGGTAATAAATTAGTCACAGAATACAGTCAACACAATAAAAAAATATGTTTATTAGCTAGCAAAAACTTCTGGCAATAAAATTCAATTACATCAGTGGTGGCGAACCTTTTTGAGTTTAGACTCACTGCACTCAGGTGCCAATTTTTTTTTTAATATGATAATATGACTCATGCCACATACCATGTAAATAAAAAATGTCTTAATGACTTAATGACACATGACTATTAATGGCAAAATAAAAGAGACTAATTTTTTTAAAAAAATCAGAACTTTTAAAAAAAATCAGATTTTTGTTGTTGGATGCTAGATGACGAATGTTTTATAACGGGTTTATAGTTGGAAGCTTTTAATACAATGCAAGAAATACTACTTTCGTCTTTTAGTCTACTTCTTATGTCTGATAATGTCAGTTCATTAAAGAGAATCATTGATTCACAGGATGAAAATTGATGAAAAATTGGTAAAATGCCCATCGCTATTTTTTTAAGACAAGAAAATTTTCCCGGGATGGATTGCCAAGTAGTTAGTACTTCATTTTCGGCATTCCCCTGGAATGGTCTAAGGAATCGTTCTCGCTCAATTTCTTCCAAATTAATTCTTAAATCTTCGAATTTTGGTGTCCATATCAAACTTTACCAATCATCTATTTCCACGAATTCAAACATTGTCAAGTTTAACTGTTGATATTTATATGTGTTTGGATGGTTAATAGATCTTTAAGTTTTTATAAGTTGTCTATTGCCATTCTCATATTTTGTATTAGATTTTTGTTATTTCTTTGTGAAAGTAAGAAGGTCAGATTGAGAAACTAACCCATCAACATTTATGTAATTTTAGTGTTATGGCAGCCATTTGAAAACAACACCTATTGAGGAAAGTGTTTTATTTTTCATTTCTTAAGGAAATTGTTAAGGACATGAGTGAATATAATCATATGGCAATTCAATGTTTTTGACTTCATAATATCAATACGGGCTGCCATAATATTGAAGTATTCAGATCATTTCAATTTTTTAAATTATATTTACAGGGAAGCGAGTTTGTGGGGGGGTCAACTATTCAAACATTTTTTCATACTTTTCAATCAGTTGACCGGGGGGGAAGTCAACTACTCGATAAATTAATTAAAATTACATCAATAATTTGTGAAAAAAATTGTCATTAATAAGTGTGGAATGATGATTAGTTATGAATTAGAAGTGTGCCGGACTGTTCTATCCAGTAGATGACATAGGGTCAACTACTGGAACACCATATAGTCAATTAATGGTTTTTTGTGTATTAACTCCTTAAACATGTGATTAATGAAGTTGTGACAGAATCAGTTCTGGTAAATGATTTCCGAAAATATGGACTTTATCCATGGAACCCTCAAGCAGTGACGGTGCCAGGAGAATCTGAAAATATGCCTCCAACGGTTACATCAGAGGAACGCAAGCGGTATTTACAGAGAGAACTGCAGTTCCTAAATGAAAACATTGATGAGGAAAAACTTGATTCATTATACAAAACAATGAACCTAATCAAGATGACAAGTCATTGTTCGTACTGTGGCGAAAAGTAAAACATGAGTTGTAAAGCATCACTTCTCTTGAGCCGGATAGATCCATCGATGAGGCATTGCAAGAAGAGAAAACCGATGATATGATGTCTTTGGCCGCATGGAATTCTACGATTTGTGAAAATGTTTCGTCTCCAATCGCCAGTGCACTTGTGGCTGGTCTTACGACTGATGATGATATGTCGTCTTTAATTACCAGTGAACTCGTGGCTAGTCCATTCAAGAGACATGGAGGAAAAAATCCAAGAAAAGGGCAAAGGAAAAAAAACCTCCACCATTGTTCCGGCAACCTGTGCCAGCAGTGTTTCCTACAATAAAAGAGAAAAAAAGAAGAAATAAAACTTTTCAAAAAAGAACGAGCTGCAGAGAGGCAAAGAAAAAAGAATTGATTGGGCGAGCAAAGGATGAAAAAAAGGGGAAGTTGAAAGAAGTACACAAGAAAATACGTTTCTTCAGAGTCTTCTTACTCCAGTGTTCTTACTCGCTGGCTACTTGTTATTAATGACATTAATGATCTTGTAGTATTCTTATATGAAGGAAAATACTTTACGGGGAAAATCGTCTATATTTTTAAAGCAGCAGCTACTATTTCATTGATGCAAAAGTTTGGGAGACGATATAAATGGCCAGAGTGGCCTGATGTACTAAGCCATGAATGGATGGAGGTGGTATTCCACATAAATGACCTGACGTAATTAAGCAAAACTCCTAAGGTTTTTTCAGTTCCGGATTGGACTTTATTTGGAATATCTAAAGATTTTTGTCTGAGAAAAATCACTTGTCTTATATGCGGTGGAAGTTACCGAGCCTATAATTTAGTAAGTATGTACTAAGCTGCTAAAATAAATACATTTTTCTATTTTTACTTTGATGAAGTAACATGGTCAACTTGGAACATTCAATTTTTTAGATGGTCAACTACTGACACTGAAACATGGTTCTTCAAAATTGAACACAATTCTTTTGAAACAGACCCTTTCTCAATTTTGTCCTATCATATTAATTAAGATACTTGAGCCATTATGAATACACTTGCTTTGCCATCATTAGGCCCAATGCTAAACGGCAATCGTTATTTTTGTTGATTTTTTGCTCTTAAGAGGTCAACTACTGATACATTTACCTTACGCTTTACCTTAGTGGAGGGCTGCCAATAAGTTAACAAAGGACTAGCTAAATCTCAAAGCTATTCGCGATGTTTCAAGGAAAGGTGGATTTTTTCATCACTCTTATACAAGTATACACAATCTTTATTACAGCAATCGAGTATTACATTGTATTTTTTCTTCTACGACACAATGCACTCTAAAACAATTAATATCAATGGCTGAAAAAAGTATCTGGCTACGTATTGATAAAGATTGCAAGAGTCAATAGGTTTATGGTATATAGCCAATTGAATGCACGTCAAATTGTTTAAAACTCTTTATATCCATGTGCTAATATTAGGTAGCAGCGATAATTGGCTGTGTTTATAAGTACGAATCAAAAGATATAAAACAAAATTTGATAAGGCTCTGATATCAAGTTATGTTTAAATAGTAAAAAGCAGTACAATGAATTTTTTATTTTTTTTTGTTATTGCGTTTATTTGTAAAGTTAAAGGTTAAGTATGGACATTTTAAAATAACGATATTTTTTAATTGTTTTCGTTACTGTAAGAACTGGGATACCAGTTTCAGTAATTAATACCAGTATTGCAATCACATAAATATTTTCATAAATCTGTCGCATTACTTGCAGGCAATGAGACCTCTCCCAACATATTAAGTCAATGTGGAAAACGATATATTTTCGTTAACGAAATAAATCAGGATAACTTTCCTTGGTTGGCCAAACTGCTCTTTAAGTGTGCGTATACTTTTGAAGTTTCAGTTTTTGTGGAGGTCATTAGATTAACAATTAAATATATTATTCCTATCTATTAGAGGTCTGCAACGGTCGTCCGGACTAAATCAGGTAAGGACTTCGAGATTCGTGCTCAAACCGGTCCAGGGTGAGTGAGGGATACCATTTCAAGAAAAATATTTCTGTTCATAAAAATAATTGATGAAATATTTTATTAAACATTGGAATGAATGTTTTGCCAATAAGATTTCACTCATTCATTTTGAGCGTGTGGAGTCATTGCCACACATGTGTATACAGTGTTTTTCCCATGTAACGCGGTGGCACGGTGTTCCGGGACTCCCGATGGCTCATATATCAAGTGAGACATTTACAACATTTAGGTGGAATGAACTTTACAGAATACCCTTACAATACTAAATTTCGACAATTATTATCAATAAAATCGGTGACAGTTTGTAACCTTTATTACAGTTCCCAAAATCTCCCGTTGCGGAGGAGTCTTGGTTACTGATCAATGGGTGCTCAGTTCCGCAAAATGTATCAGAAGTGATGATCTGTGAGTATATTTAATACAAGTATTATGTTTTAAGGAAACACCGTTTATATTGCCAAGAATCCCCTATCGTTTGGTGGGACATATTACATAATCATAGTTATAAGTGATATGATGAGGTTAATTTTCTTAAGGGGTTATTCTAGTGTAGAGGCACGAATTTCGGGTGTTTTATCGAGCTCTGTAAAAAATAAACAAAGAAAAATTTTAATATACATTTTTAACCATTCGTTTATTTGTATTTAAAAAAAACATAAAAAAATTCAAAAAATAAATAAATTCAAAATTCGAAAAGTTATCGGCTGGTAAAGGGCCCTCCCTTAGTGGTCCAAAAAAAGGTACATGATTCAAACTCTTCTGGTCATTTGAAAAAAAAATCTAACGGTTTCTCAATAAATACAAATGTCGCTATCGCCCGTACGTCAGAGAAATCAAAAAAAAATCATTATATGGCAGCCGTTTGGAAAACAAATCAGGCTTTTTACAACAGCTTCATTTTTTTTTTAAAATAGTAAAAATTAAAATTTTGACTTAAATCTGCTACCGGCTATAGAAGAATTTTCACACAAAATATCACATAAATCGGTTGGGCAGAACTTGAGATATTACGTACGCCAGTTTGAAAAAAGTAGTTTCGAGAAAAACGCTTAAAGTTTTGAGTTTCGATTTGTTTCGATAGGACCAGTGTAGTTGCTGTGTCACCAAAATCACTGTAACTGCGTAAATAATTGAAATTTTGAAAAATCCCTTTGAGAACATACTGTCCAAACTTCAGAAAATTATAAAAAATAAGAATCGATTTTTTCAAATTTCTACACTAGAATTCTACAAGCAAATACATTTTTTTCCAAAATCAAAAAATCTTTTAACGTTAAGCTACGCTACGCCTGTTTGGGGATAGGATGAGTGGTAGGAAATTCAAGACATCACATACAATCCATGCCTTCTGATAGATATCCATAAATTGATTGAAGAATCAATCTATAAAAACTGTCCATCCTAAGATTCGAACCCGCGATCTGTATACTAAGTCAACGGCGTTAACGGTAAACAAAAAGATAATAAAAATTGTTTGTTACAAAACATGCATTGTTAATTTTATAACAATCATGTTTTCAGGGTGGAATTATACTACAGCATAAAGTACAGTGTTTAATCTTTGATACATTACTATAGGGCAGTGATTCTTAACCTTTTCGAAGTCGCGGTGCACTTTTGATCATGGGAAAAAGTGGCGGTGCACCAGCTTAAGAGGTCGAAAAAATATGTGGACATATTTAAAAAAATAGTTACATAAAAAATTACAAACATTTTTTTTACATGTTTTCTTTTTAAGTAATTATATAAAAAATGTTTAATAGTGAAAATAAATTTAGTTCCCTAGAAACAATTTTATACTTATACGCGTTTTATTTAATTTTTTGTAATGATATTTGATTTGATTTTGAAAATCCACAATACGATGTATCAATCGTAGCAAATGGATTTCGTATTCAGTCATAATTTTCTATATTTAAGGAAGGAAAACAATGTGCAATCTTTTCTTCCAATAAAGTAAAATGTTCTATTATTGCGGAAATAATTCCCTCGAGAATGTTTTTGTTAATAAGTGCCTTCACTTCCTTAACCATATTCACTTTTTTTCTATTATTCAATTTTTCCAAAGAGTTATTTTTTTCCGAAATCCTGTGAATTTGTCAACGGATGTCAATTTGTTTTTCGTTTTTTCCTTGAATGCTTGTGTGAACGTTTTTAAATAATTAAAAATATGTGCTTAATATGCCACTTTAGCATACCAATCATTATTTTGAAGACGTTTTACAAAATCATCCATACATTCATTTAGAAAAAAGATCAACAATTCATTCTTAAGTTCTATGAATCGACATAAAACTTTACCCATAAATAACCACCTGACTTCAGCGTGGAAAAGCAAACACTCGTACTTAGCTTCCATAGAAATGCAATGTTTTTTTAAACATATCTGCTTTTAAAGGTCTTGACTTTATGAAAATCTCCATATTTACAACATGATCTAGTACAGGTTTTAGTGCTGCTGGTAATGTTTTCGAAATAAAGAATAAAAATTCTCTATGTAAAAAAAAACAGTAAATATAATATTAGGGCTTCTTATCTGTGCAAGGGTAACAAATCCTTTAAATAAGCCTGCTATTGAAGAAGCAACATCCGTAAAAATTCGTACACATAACTCCCATGATATTTTAAATTGTTCAAATATGAAGAAATATAATCAAAAACATCTTGTTCTGTCGTATGCTCGTTAAGTTCTTTGCAGCATAGATATTGATTCACTATTTTGTTTTCATTTATGAAACGAACGAATCCTAATATTTGTGCCTTACAGCTAATGTCAGTAGATCCGTCGACTTCTAAAGCAAAATGTCGTTTGGAAAGTTTATCGGTAACTGTTTTCTCAATATCATCCGAAATATTTAAATTCTTTTTTTTATTGTATCGTTTGAAAGAGAATTTTTCATAATTTCCTTTTTTGCTTCATCGCCAAACATAATTTTTCCTATTTGACAACATGCATTGACGACAAAATTAGAGACTCTGCTATAGTATGTGGTTTTAATTGTACAGAAATCAATTCAGCAATCTTGTATGACGCCAGTTGTGGCTTATCGGAAATTCGAACGGTTTTTTCAAAATATTTCGCTTGTTTATTTTGCATGTTTAACAATCTTCTGAAGTAATCTTTACCTTTTGGTGCAAGGTCGGCGTGTTTCGTAGTGAAGTGGCGATTTAACTTGTCAGGATACATCGCGCTGTTGGACAGTTTTTTTCCACATACAACACATAGTGGAATTTGATAGCCAACGACTTTTTCGGTTTTCACTATTTTGCGGATTTTTCGGTTTTCACTGTTTTACGGATTTTTTTCATTTTTACCAATTTTTTCGCGGTGCACTTGCAATAAGCTCGCGGTACACCGGTTAAGAACCACCGATATAGGGATACATCAGCCTTACGTGCCGTGCACACGAATCAAAAACCACGCCCAGGGATGGTCGCGTGCTGTGCATGCAAAAACAGTGCCCAGTTTTATCTTCCATTTATTGGAGCAATAGTAAACCGATTTTGCTCAGATAACCTGATTTCTCTAAAGAGTCTAAAGAATAGATTCAAACTTGAGCTGTAATTATTCTTTATCATATTTAATTTTATTCGAAATAGTTATCAACTGTTGAATTAAACTTTTCTTAGGAGAGGGTAAAAATATCAAAGTATTTTAGTTCTACAGTTTTGAATCATTTGTATGCGTTGATAGCTATTTCGGCTTTCACCATCGTCAGAACTATGTTTAACGGAACGGAAAGACAGCTAAGTATTTTACTACTTAAAGCTAACTTAATACATAGTAATATTAAAATTCACGCTAGAAGTAGAGATAGACAAAAGCATCAATTTTCTAGAACTAACTATAACTAGAGTAGATAAAAATCATAATTTCAAAATTTTTAGGAAACCAACTTTTTGTGACACTACCGTCCACGCAAAATCCCTCCACTCGTGGAATCATAAAATGGCAGCATATAATTCCATGATACATAGATAAGTATCAATTTAAATGAATAATTTAGATTAGTAAAATGAACATAATACTATCATACATATTGCGATCAATAACGGGTATAAGGCAACGGTGATACAAAATTTACTACATAAAAAACAATTAAAACTATCAAGGCAACTTATTTACCCTAACGTTATACAAGAGAACCGCTTCTTAAGATCAATTAACTACCTAGGAAGAATTGGCGAAAAAATCCACAGTGAAATTAAACATTCGGTTAACGTAGCATTTAAGGTGAATAACAATTTAGGAATCCAGCTTAAAAACAGTCGAGATACAATCAACAACCTTGACAGAAGCGGAATATATAAAATTTCTTGTGGATCGTGTAATGCGATTTACATAGGACAGACAGGTAGAAGCATATCAACACGTGCTAAAGAGCATATAAGATCTTTTAACAATACAAATTTAGACACATTTAGACAATTTGCCAACCATTTTTGGACCGAGTCTCATGACATAAGTTTAAGTTTTGCACCAACCGTTTTGCATCTTTGTCATAAGAGTCAAAAACTAAATTTATTGGAACAACTTGAAATTCATAGGCATAAACAAAACATCTTAAATGAACAAACCACTATCAATACATCCTAATTTATCCTAATTTACCTTGAAAAATCCCATATTGCTTATTGTTTTTCGAAACACTAAAGCCATATAGTTAATAAATTTAATGTAATGTAATTAATAATAAATATCAGTTTAATTTTATCCTAATTACTTTTTTAAGAAAAAAAGCCCAGATTGCTTATCGTTCTTTGAAACACTAGAATCACATTTAATAAGTGTAATATTGTAATTATAATTTGAATTAGGATGTTAGAGTGAATAACTTGATGCATTGTGTATCTCTTCATAGCCAGTATATAAAGCTGAGCAAAATATAAGTTTAAACACAGTTCTGACAATGACGAAAGCCGAAATAGCTATCAACGCATAAAAATTATTAAAAACTGTAGAACTAAAATACTTTGATATTTTTACCCTCTTACAGTGGAGTTCTACCAAGTAAATGCCAAATCAATTAATAAACTTTTCTTATTGAGTTCCTAAGAGTTGGCGGCTTGAGCTTTTTAGAGCTACCGGCGGTCTGGGTGTTATTTTAAATAAGTCAAATACTTGACAACCACTAGTAGCGACCTGAGTACAACAAGGCTCTAAGTGTAGGTTTTAGAGAAACAGAAGTAACAATGCCTCTTTGGACGGCACCGTTATGGCACGTGTTTTTTTTTACAGAAGAAATGGTGACCCGGCGCTTAAAGGAGTAATGACCCTGTGCGAAATCATGTGATATAATTCTGCCCTAAAACTTGTTCAAATACAATGCATTTATTAAATTCGTTGAAAAGCACGTTTCCCGGTCGTAAATTTTACCACGGAGAGTTACTCTGTCAAACAAATGCACTCCAGACGTCCGAATATTTAAAATATAAAATAATAAATACAAATTGAAGGTGAAAATATCATTTTTAATTTTAAAAAAAATTATGGTGATGTTTTAGGCACGTTCCAAATAAAAAAATGCATTTAAAAATAAAATATTTTACACTTACGTATTTCAATAAACCAGTTTCAACTGTTCGTCGGATCAACTAAACAAACCCAATGCTATAATAATTGACTCAGATCAAGAATCCAGGAAAAACAGCATTCCATCAAATGAGCCCGAGTTAAGTTCAAATTCAAGCTCAATTCAATAATATGTATGTTCGTTCAAAAATTCGCAAACGAATATATTCGTAACCGACAGTGAAAGCAGTGAATAACTCCTATAAGTGAATACAATTATGCCTGAATACATAACATTTATCTGTTTCTCATTGAATTTTTATAATCAAATAATAAAAAATAGTATAAAATTAAAAAAAAATTGCGCGAATTTTGTTTTTCAATACATTTTTGATACTTTTTTACGCGATATTTGGATTTTTGAAACCGATTTATCAGATAATGTGAAAGTGAGGTTGTTTTTACGTGATTTTTTTACGCGCCACTTTCTGGAACCAATGTATCGCGTAAAAAATGATAGGGTGTATCTACATTATAATCAGGGTCGACGTCAGACATTTTTCCATAACTGAAGCTGAGAAGTAAATGGTGACAGGCGATCATTTTCTTTGAATACAGTATCAGATAGGGATCTTTCAAACATTGATTGTTCAATCTCTGTGGATTTGCTTTAACTTTAAAGTTACATTTCCTCACACCCGTATCATTGTGGAAATGGGACACAAGGAGAGAGATTTGTTTACTACTGGGATTTTCCAAGAAATACCATTCTTTCCTTACTCTTTCCAAAAAGAGAGATAAATTATAGTAAAACATTGAATAGCATACAACTTTGTTGGTTGTTTTTCAGTAGTTGAACCCGTCCTTTATCGTAGAAGTTGTGGAAAGAAGGTCACGGCTTGATAAAAACAAAACCTCATTTTTACAAGCAGACTGGAAGGAAGGAATTTATTTTTCACACATCTGCAAGCATTTGAAGGCATATCCGTAAATCGATTTATAATGTTTTAGAGTGTGCGCAGTGTCTGTAAATCAGGTTTCGGAACCGTGTAAACGGATGCCGAATAGATCTAGAGATTCAATAGAGATTTGATAAATATATGCATTTAACAACAGGGAAGCCGTATTGCTAGGTATATACCAAACAACCAACGCTTGGCCATGCACATGCGCTGAAAATTCGGGATTCCTTCAGAGGCTTTATATCAAAAAGAAAATCATCAATGATGTATATGATGCCGGTCTACTTAAACTCTTCGAACGCGCTGAAACTAACTGTATGTAGTATCATAAAACCTTACTTTTTATTACTTTAGTACAATCCACAAAACTACCAAGTCAAGACGTGATTGTACTTGTACTAAGTTGCACATATAGTAAATACTGCGTTTTTAAAAGGAACAAAATACATGTTCAAGTCAAAATAAATTTTTGTTCAGAATTCAAATAAACTTTTGGTCTGAATAAAAATCAATTTTCGGTCAGAATAAAAATATTATACGGTCAGATTTTTATAACCATTTTGGTTAGGTTAGTCTTTTTTTCACTTTTAGGGTGTTCACTGTCAATACTTGGTGGAAAGGCATTATATTAATAAAAACAATAATCCTTTGTACTTCATTCCACTTTATTTAATATGTCAGGACCTCAGTTGACAATGCTCGCAATGAGCGAAACCGGTCCTGACATATTAAATAAAGTGGAATGAAGTACAAAGGATTATTGTTTTTATTAATAGTCTTTTTTTATTTAATTTCATTTAAATTATGACTATTTATATAAATTTTGACCGCTGATTATTTATTCTGCACTCTGTAATTCGGACGGATACATTTAATATAAATCCTGACTGATGTAATATAAATTCTGACCAATGTATTAAAAATTATGACCAAAACTGATTTAAAATTCTGACCGGTTAAAAACGAACCGTTTATAAACATTATACAAGTGAGATTTCGAGAAAACGAAAGTTTGTTTTTAACTCAACACAACAGTGTACATGAATATTGTTCTGTTGCAGATTATGTTAATCCAATGTGCATACCGTTCGTGCATGATTATTTGATACCTAACACGACTGGTAGAGTGGCAGGGTGGACCTATTTAGCTACACAAAATCATTTATACGAAGAAACTTTCCTATCGTCAAGTATGATCGTAGTCAACGACACAGTTTGTAACCAGATTCTGAATACTACACTACCCTCGTACAAATTCTGTGCAAAGCACGGCCCCAAGGTGCTGGTACCTTGCGTTCCGATGCCTGGAAGCCCGTTTATGCAGGTGAGGCGATTGGGAATACTTGAACTTTTATTTTTTTAGAAAAATAGATCCAGAAACACACTGCTTGTCAAGCTTTTTACTTTTTCGAAGAAAGTAATGGTAGAAGGATAGGGCGAGGACAGGACTGTCGCGGTGGTTAACTAGTCGCTCTTGCTTTGCCCCGTTAATTTTAGGATTGAAAGACTGGGAGGATGATTCTTTTAAGATATCATAAGCACCCATGCCTTTTAACATAAATCGATTGAAGAAAATGCCATTTGAACTGGTACTCGAATCTGTGAGATCCGTCACGGAAGCCTTGTCTTCCACTGTGTCTTCTTATCAATGTATTTTGAATTAAAAATAGAGTTTGAGAAGCTGTGTAATAAAATGACTGACTGTATTTATTTATTTTCTTTCTATTGCAGTACTGGGAACGAGATAAACGGTACTATGCGGTTGGGATAATGTTGGACGAAGCCAGCGAATGCGACACGAAGAAACCGATCGTCTTCCTGGAAACTAGACATGTCTACTATTGGATAAGAAATTCTATCACTGACTCCGTGTAAAAAAAAACTTGGCATTCTTCATTGGTTTTTTAAAATGTAAATCATTATTGAGGATACCATCTAAGACGCATCTGATAGGGGTGATGTGTTTCTGATTTGTGGAATTTATTTGTTATATTTAGTAGGAAAAAATAAATAAAATACATCAATACACCCAATCCTTTTTTTAACGCGATTTTGAGCTTACGCAACTTTTTTGGAGGGCACCGTTACTTTTTTTAGGCGATTTACGCGATGATACGCGATTTATTTTCGAAAAAAAAATACAGAGGAAATGGTGACAAGAATCTAGGAAAAAAGGCATTTCATCAAATGAGTCCGAGCAAAAATCAATACGTTCGTTCAAAAAATCGCGAACGATTATATTTTGTAACCGACAGTGACAGCAGCGAATTACTTCTGTAAGTGACATAATATTTATCCGTTTCTCACTGTATTTTTATAATAAATAAATACAATTTTGAATGTAGAAAAATATTTTTTTTGCGCGAATTTAAAGAAATTTTTTTTTTCACTCACTTTTGATACTTTTTACGCGATACTTTGATTTTCGGAACCGATTTATTAAATTATATGAAAGTGAAGTTTTTTTACGTGCCATTTTCTGGAACCAATGTGTCGCGTAAAAAATGATTAGGTGTTTATTCATTTTGTCAAAACTGACGTTCTGAGGTAATTATTTTATAGACAAACGTCCACATGACTTTTACGAAAAAACATAAATACAGGCACCAAAATAATAAAAAATAATGGTCCACATTTAAAATTAAACAAAAGAGGAAACTGACTTTATTCTAAAGCATTTTTCTGTAGCGATTTCCAACCTTTATGCTACTGCGCCTCCGAAAAATGTTTAAAAAAGTTGCCGTCCTACCTCTTATTTTTCATTAAATATAAATTAAATATAAAATAAAATAAAACTATATAGACACGTTTTAAATATTAATAATTTTCTTACAAAAAAATACTTAAAGACTAAAAATACCAGAAAAATAAAAGTAATATTTTCCATAACATAATTTTACGAACTTGTATATTTATTTATATAGTGCGTTACGATAAGAAGTTTTATTTATTTGTGGATATTGTGGTATGAAAATTATGTTTGTATGTATTAACAAGTTTTGGCGTCTCCCCTGGCGGTAGTTCGCGCCTCTCAGGTTGGAACCGCTAGAATAAGGCAGACAGAATGTATACAATATTGCAATATAATAAATTCTTGTCCAAATCTTATCGATAAGAATTTATTATATTAGGATAACGATTTCATACTAAATTTACGAACAGTTGAAGTGAAACTTTTAAGTAAGAAAACCCCGCACTGGTGTAACAACCATTTTTCGTAGTAGCAGAAATTTCGTAAATTGTTGAATTTTTGGAATAATGTTTAAGTATGCTAACAACCATTTTTCGTAGTAGTAGAAATTTCGTAAATTATTGAATTTTTGCAATAATGTTTAAGTTTGCTAACAATTATTTTGCGTAGTAGAAGATTTTAAAATAAAAGTCTAAATATAGTTCTATAAAATATCCATACCGTCATTAGAATATTCCTAATGCATGTAAGAAATTAAAAAGATTTTCAAGGCCGGATGCAAAATATAACCTTCTTCTTCTTTCTTCTTTGACCATGTTCGCTCCCTATGTGGAGCATATGGCCGCCACGCGGCACCTCCATGTTTCCCTGTCTCCCGCCAATAGCTTTGCTTCCTCCCATGACATGCCAGCATCCCTCAGTTCCGCCGAGTACATCCTATGGATAGTACCCGATGGACGTCCAGGACGCCGGAATCCCACCGGTCGAAAGAAGAGGCAGGCAGGATTGAAGCTTTCCGGAGGCATCCGCAGCACGTGACCCAGCCAGTTCCAACGTCTCTCCATAACCACTGACGTGACGGGACGCTGTCTTGCACGCTCCCTTATCTCTGAATTCCTCACAAAATCAAACCACCTCACCCCCATTATCCGACGCAAGCATCTGTTCTCGAAGCTCAGTATACGGTTTTTCTGAGTCTTCGTCAGGTGCCATGATTCGCAACCGTAAAGCATTACCGGCAGAATGCAAGCGTTGAACAAGTGGCATTTGGTTTTAATCGAGTACAGCTGTGTGTCCCAGACAGTCCGCATTGAGTTGAATGTGGCTCCAGCCATTCCTAAACGAATGGCGAGCTCGTTTTTTGTACTACCGTCTTCGGGGATATGTACGCCGAGGTATCTGAAGCTGTCAACCCTCTCGATGATCTGTCCCGCGCTGGTAAGGGTCCTATCAGAGTCATGACAGGTTTGGTTACACATCACATTGGTTTTACTAGTATTAATTTTTAGACCAATGCGACCTGAGTTAGTTCCCAACCCATCAATAGTCTCCTGGATGCCCTCAATGGATTTATCGAATATTACAGCATCATCGGCATATTCAAGGTCACACAGCTTCAGACCGGGACCAACAGCTACACCTCGATCAGGCGGAATTGACCTGCGAAGTATGAAGTCAAAGATAATAATAAACAGGAACGGTGCAAGAACGCACCCCTGTCTCACTCCGGTTGTGACCCCGAACCATTCGGTATTTGAGTCACCGATTCTCACACAACATGCACTATTCTCATGTAAGGATTTGATAATGGCCACAATCTTTGGCGGAATCCCGTAGGCATCCAGTATCCTCCACAAAGAGGGTCTGTGCGGACTATCAAATGCCTTCTCATAGTCGACGAAACAACAAGCAAGAGCACTGTTAAATTCATTGCTCTGCTGGAGGAGACATCAAAGATTGTGTATTTGGTCCGCACATGACCTTCCAGGGAGGAAGCCCGCTTGATTTTTCCTAAGTATTTTCATAATGGGACCTCTTATTCTCGCCAAGAGAATGTGTGCCATTACCTTCCCAGGAATACTGAGAAGAGTTATGCCTCGGTAATTGTTACAGCTGAGGGGATCACCTTTTTTGTGGAGTGCTAACACCTCACCGTCCACCCAGTCCCTAGGACAACGCTCACCGTCCCACACCCTGGCCATCAGGTGATAGAGAGGATGTAGGACGGCGTTAAGACCACATTTCAGAAATTCAGAATGTATTCCGTCTCCACCCGGTGCTTTGCCGTTTTTAAGCCTCTTCACTGCCAAGATGATTTCGGCATGTGTGGGCGTACGGTCTGAAATACCGGACACTCGGGGGAGGTCCATAGATGTAGCCTCTTCGGTTACGTCAAAAGGGTCCTGGGGGGGCGGTCGGTTCAGCACCTCGCAGAAATGATCCTTCCAAATCTTTTTAACGCTTTCTGCATTTGACTCTATTGCTCCATCAGGGCCGCGAATTGGCCCGGGAGTCGGTGGTCGCTTTCCGCAGACCTCGCGCGTGATTTTAAATAACTTCTTGGTATCATTTCTGCGGGCCGCCACCTCAGCTGTCTCAATTTGCCGATCCAAGAATCGGCGCTTGTCAAGTCGCGCAGACTTCTTGACAACTTTGTCCTGATTACGATAATCAGCGCGACGTTCTTCAAATCTTTCAGGGTCAGCTTCACTGTCCTTCAGTGCTTTAAGCCTGGCCCGCTCTTCAATTCTCCTCCACGTATTTTCGGACATCCATTTTGGTTGCCCCTCCCTCCGGAATCCGAGAACATCTTCGGCCGATGATGCAATAGCACGTTTGATACAGCACCAGTCCGCCTCAATGCGATCGGACCCGGATATAGGTCGCACGGAGACACGATCTATTTCCTTCCTTACAGCAATCTCGAATCTTAGTTTCGTATTTACGTTTTCTAGCTTCTCGATGTCGATCTTTTTCCGCGCTGGATTTTGAGCTATGCGACTTAGTTTCAGGCGGATTTTGCCGACAAGTAGTTCGTGGTCGCTATAAATGTCGGCACCTCGATATGTGCGAACATCGAGAAGTTCAAATCTATGTTTCGTGCTGTAAAGAAGATGGTCAATCTGCGTCTTCGTGCGACCATCAGGAGAGGTCCATGTGTATTTATGGATGTCTTTATGCGGGAAGATAGTTCCGCCAATGGTGAGCTCATTCATGATAGCGAACTCAATCAGTCTCCCACCATTGTCGTTTGCGGTGCCCAGACCATGCCGTCCCATCACTGAGGGCCCGAGAGCCGGATCAGCCCCTACTCGCGAATTATAATCCCCCATTACTATCACGCGATCCCTACGGGGGATTGCTGCAACTGCCGCGTGAAGGGAGTCGTAGAAGGCGTCCTTTGCTTGCTCGTTGGCGTCCTCAGTGGGGGCATAGCACTGAAAGACAGTCACAGAGCTGTCACTAGTCCTGAAGGTGGCACGTATCAATCTCTCAGAGATCGGTTCCCATTTCACAAGGCAACGGGCCGCTCTCCCAGACATCAGTATTGCCACCCCCTGGCGATGATATTGACTCTGGCCAGAAAATATCAACGTGCACCCCTCCAACAGCTTCTTTCCTGCGCCTTTCCAGCGTATCTCGCTCAGTCCTAAGACGTCAAGGCCATACTTTCGCAAGATACGGGTAGCATGCAGGTCCTTTCCAGAAGTGCGCATGGTACGGACGTTGTACGCACCAATGCGCATAATGTATTTGTTGGAGAGGATTTTTTCTTCTCGGTCCATGGTTGTGCTGGGTTGTCTATTTTGGCATCCGGGAGTCCGAGGCGCTTGTGGCGGTGTTTTAATCGGTTTTGGGTTTAAGGATGCAGGGTGATTAACCCTGCGCTCCCGAGGCCTGGGTCACAAGGGCTCTAGGGGTCGGCTCAACCCTGGTTTTTCTGTCGGGGATTTCCTTCCCTTAGCCATATAACCTTACCTTCCAATAATCGAATCAATGACACTGAACAAAATCTGTCAAATCAGCTCCCAACCCTATAATTATAGCTTCAAAAAATCGAATCAGTATATTTGATTATTTAAAAAACGTCGTAGTGATGCAAACTTTCAAATAAAGTTCTCTCAATATTATTACGATGCTTCAGTTCTTAGCCAGGAAATTTGAATTTTGAACATAAAAAGACGTCCATTTCATTTGTTTTAAATTCGAATGACGGATGTCGGGAATATTGAAAAAAAAATCTGGATAGAGACACCCTTCACCTAGCGGGATGAAATATACTTTACAACCTATTCTCATATCTAACAAATATACATTAAAAAATCATAAAAATCGGTCAAGCCGTTTCGGAGGAGTTTGACCACAAACACCGTGACACGAGATTTTTATATATACATATATAGATTAAATGAATTGAAAATTGATTTGAGTAGTTTGTCTTTAGTGTATTTATTAATCATTCACTGATTGTATTGGATAAATGAAATATTTTTATAAAAAAATATAATGGTGGTGGCCAATAATTAATTCAATTTTTTTGCAAAATTTCTATTATTGGCCTGGCTAGCCAATAATATAATATGTGACTTATAAGTGAAATATTTAATTTTATTTCTAAAATAGTATTTTGAGAAAATTATTAATCACCTATGTATTTATCGTACACCTAATAGTTTGAAACAGACGTGGGGAACCTGAGGCCTTAAGGCCGCATGCGGCCTTTTGACTACTCTGATGCGGCCTTCTGGCCAATTCTGTAATTCTGTTATTTTATGCAAATTCGTAAATTCCTGACATAATCTGACCGTAAATTCCTGCTTCCGGTCAAAGATTCCCTAGTCAATGTTTGCTGCGGCCTTATGTCGAATCAGAACAATGAATGCGGCCTTTAGATAAGAAAAGGTTCCCCACCCCTGGTTTAAAACCTCGTTTAAAAATACTTTCAAACCTAAAACGTATAATCAATGCATGCATAGCTATCAAAATACTCTTAGCATTTACATATAATAGTTGACAAAACATAAAAAAGAAAATGTACATTATATAAACACGAAAAATTCGTTTACTAAGCGTCAGTTTAAGTTCATCCGTGCACTTGAACGCCTGAAGACGCCGAAAGGCGAAACCCGGGTCGTTAGTGACGAAATCTGTGTGAATGTACATAATTTGAACAATTCAAATTTAATATTGACATTCACCTTCCAAGCACCTTCAGACGAAATCTTAAATTGTACAATATTCGTTGAACATCATGAAAATAATCACTCAAAACTCTCTTTGTTAATAATTTCGCATTCGAGATTATATAAGAACATTTAATAAGAGAAAAACCGTTAAATATAAATATAGAATGCTTTTCCATCAAGTATTGACAGTGCACGCAGGAATCATGTACCTGTAGCAGTTTATGCATAATATCTTTATTCACATGCATTTAAAAATAATGGCTTACTAACGTTATGTAATATAATTCACAATTACATTTGCTGTCAAATATCACGATATAGTTTTTTGACGTTCTATATATAAATAGTATAGTATAAATTGAAGTTAAAAGAGTACAGTTTCTAATTCCAAATAGAACTAATCTAAGAACATCGCATAAACAACAAACACATTCAAATTTAATGTCAAAATTTAGACCATACGATCTGACAGATCTGAAATCAAAACAATCGAACACAATCAAAAATCAAATTTGAATTGTGAAATCTTAACAAATCGGTGTCGAAATTCAAACGGCGGCCATTTTTGTTTTGGAATACTCGGAAGTTTGACTGGTAAAAAACATTGAAATCTACGAATATTTTATTTTTTCGACACTGTTCGTTAATTTTAATACGCTTATGTTCTTCCCGGAAGAGCAAGTTAATTTATTGTCGAAGTTTTATCGCAATCGGACATGTGGCATTTAAACGCATAGACGCCAAAGTTTTTGCAAACATACAAAAATTCATAAGATAAGATATAAGATAAGTGAGTTTTTTTCGCCCGATTTTTTTTACGCGCCAGTCTCTAGAACCAATGTATTGCGTAAAAAACGATTGGGTGTACATTAATACATATTATTAAAGTTTATTTCAATAAATACGTAAATGTATATTTTGTTGATTGTTGAATAAAAAAAATAAAAGATATTTTAACAAACTTCGATATTTTTTTTGAACGCAAAGACTATTTTTATATGACACTCAAGCCTCGCATAACACGGATTTGTATTCCACGGCGTTTTTGTGGACCCACATAACCGTGTTATACGAGGCCCAAATGTACTAAAAATGTGAAAAGAACTCGAATACATTGATGTAAATAAATGAACACGCTACGCGCCACATTCTGGAACCAATGTATCGCATAAAAAAGGATTGGGTGGACCAATTTCAATATCCTTCTAAGAGACATCTTTGTGTGAGAATCGATCTTGGCCTAGTAGGTATAATGAGTTTAATTTCGAGCGTGTAAACGCTAATTTTGTATGGCTAGCTCTACGGGCAAGGAATCAAAGGGCGTGTTAAGACATTTGTGGCAGTCGTCTGGTTAAACAGATGACATATGTAGCTTCACTGTTTACTTAGAAGCAAGGAATGATACGTGTCCTGTAGATACCACGCAGGAGATTCAAAACGGAATTTTCCGTGACCCGAACGCAGTGACGTTCCTAGGCTATGTGCCGCCTCTAGGCAGACCCCTAAAATAGCGCCCATTTTGATTCATCCCTTCCCATTATTCTAGGAATAAATATACACAAATAAAATTTCGAATCCTCTACTCACTTACGTACATACTCAAACAAATCTTTTGTCACTTATTCAGTAGCAGAGGAAAGAGGGTGCGGGAAGGGTGACACATTTTTGGGGGTTGCAGTTTCAAAAAAATATAAAAAATATGTTTCGAGAAATAGTTTTCATAAATAAAAAAAATTAAGCCACCTGTAGTAAATCTTCTAGTTCATAGATTTGAAAACAAAATTAGAGACAATTTTGGGGGTGGCAAATTCAAGGACAGCCCCGGGCTGCAAGACCCCTTCTTACACCACTACACTTATTCCGTTTTGCTTTCAGGTGATTCATAATATGTACCTTATTGACAAAGATCCTCACAGATAACTTTGATCCAGAAGGCCACATTATTGTTCAATAATCATAAAAAAATAACCATTACCTTCACTACTCGTCACAAAAAATAATGTAAATTTTAAATGCACTTAAATTGTATAAGTATCGAATCTTGATTTGTTATTTTGTTAATCTAAGACTTGATACTTATTGTAAATCATTTTTTTTTAATTCCTTAGGGTACTCAACGTTGTACCCACCACCACCCACCACGGCTTCCCACGACGACGGGGCCGACAAATCCGACAGATAGTCGTATCGTCTTGAGCATTTTTTCCGTTCGTTATTTAAGTATGGGCATTCCCAGAGGATGTGATCAGTATCCTGAATCATATATCCGCATTTACATTTAGGACTATTTGCTAACCGGCCAAGCTGGAAGAGCTTGGCAGCGAAGTAACCGTGGCCGGTTCCCGGTAAATTGCTCGAATGCAATTGCTCGAATGCAAATTGCTCGAATGCAATTCCTCGAATGGAAATTGCTCGAATAACAAGTTCCTCGAATAACCAATTCCTCGAATTACAAATTGCTCGAAAATTTTTATAAAAGTTTTATAAAAGCCTAAAAATTAATTACTCCTTGAGATTAAAATTTCGACTGAAGGTGCTTGATGGAAATTTAATAATAATTCAGAATTGTTTTCATTTTGATTTTGTATATTTCCATAAAATTCTTGGTCGAACACGACCCGGGTTTCACCTCTCGGCATCTTCCGGTGCTGATCAGTGCGCGAATGCACTCAAACTTTCGTTTAACCCATTCTTACTAAAAATTGGGCGTAGCGATAGTGATAAGCTAACCGTTTGTTCTATCTTAGCCTTAGTCTTCTATGTGTTCTGGAAAAATATAGAAACAGTTTGAGTAACATATTAACAAGCAGTTCTCGTAGAAACACTTCTGTTGAGATAAACTCCATTAAGAGGTCATATGATCCGTATTTGGAGCGAACACGATTAAAATAAATACTTGCGAAAATTATTTTTATATTTCACTCTCTAAACATGTTTCGCACGAGACAAAAATGAAATTCGTAGAAAAAGTCGTGAAAAATCTTAAAACAAAAAAAGTTAGGATAAAAAAATACTATTTACATTTTTATTATTATTTACATTTGGATGTGTGGCCGAGTGACCGTTTTTTTTTATTATTACTTTTTTTTTGATTTATGGTTTTTTATTTAACGTCTTGCATAAATATTTTTTTAAAGAATGAGTAATTAATGTTTAGGCTTTTATAAAACTTTTATAAAAAAATTCGAGCAATTTGTAATTCGAGCATTTGACGTTCGAGGAATTGGTTATTGGAGGAATTTGTTATTCGAGCAATTTCCATTCGAGGAATTGCATTCGAGCAATTTACCGGCTCCCACCGTGGCCAGTTATGAATTGGCTGGTCCAGAAAATAGGAGTCAGGAATTTGGTTATCTCCATTCGCCATTTAACATTCGGAAATAATTTAAAAGTTTGCCTCCCCTTAGAAGATTTCTCCCATCGAGCCTGCCAAACTTTCATTGCAGCTTCCATCGCGCACTGCGTGCTGCAATTCTATAAGCTCTAAATCAAATTCGTGTCAAAAATATTTAGTCATTTAAAAAAAGGCTTACCGCCCCTAGGCAACTGCCTACTCGCCTATGCCTTCGGGACGTCTCTGCCCGCAAGTGTTTAAATAACATACAAACTAAAGTCAAAAATAAATAAATATTTTTATAAACGCCTTGTCGTCGTACTTAATTTTACTACCGTACGGTATGTTACCAATGTCATGTACGTCAAATTGTTAAAAATTGATAATATCCGTATGCTAATCCTAGGCAGCAGTGATAATTAGCTTTGTTTATAAATATACCTCAGTAAAATATAAAACAAGAATTGATATGACTCTAATATTGAGTAATGTTTCAATAGTAAAAAAAAATACAATGCAAGCTTTTATATTTTTTGTCATTGCGTCTATTGGGGAAGTTCTATGTGAGTCAATTTGGTTTTGGTTTATGAAGTTTTGTTTCTTCTTTCATTCCATATGTGGATCGTATCCCTGCCACACGGCACTTTCGTGATTCCGTGAATATGACTTAATATTAGCAAATTTATTTTGACGTTACTGCCTATGCATTCTGATATACACCTGATGAGTATGAATGGGCTCTTTTTTGTTTTTTTATTGCTTTGCGTTTTTTGAAAACATTATGTTTATTATGAGTATGTATATGCAAAGGCGTTTTGGCTTAGTTAATTGCTGTTAAGTCAATTTGTAAAACTGCATCACCGATTTTTATAAATGCACTCACCAGTCAAGTCAGTAAAATCAAGTGTACAATTTACTATAAATTAACATATACATTTAGTTTAATTAAAAACTATCGTGATTTTGGTATAATTCTCAGTATGGCGCTATAAATATTTTAACGAAATACTATAAATACATATTCGGAATTCTCAATTATACATAATGTGACCAGATGTCTCGTTTTAGGCGGCGAGTCCCGGTGTCCCCGAACACAGCTTCAATATCCCGTTTTCGAAAAGAGAAAAACTTGCAGTAGCAATTTATAAATTCGCAAAATCAAAATCCTGGCGGTAGATTCTAGACTAGTTAATGTGAAGGCATGCGCATGCGCTCACAGTAAATAATAAATTTAAATGTAACTATTATATTTTTTATATGATTTCGTATAGTATATCTAATATGACATGAAAAACATTACTCTCTAATCAATTGTATTGTATGCATGTGTGAGATGCTTAAAACGGGGCCTAAAAATACCATTTTTTTAGATGTCCCGGATTTGGGGGAAAAAATAAATGGCCATGTTAGTGATGACATATCTAACTCATCTCTGATAAAACATGAAGACTGCCATCTTTTTTTTTAGAGCCTCGTATATATTATATTATATCAGCCCCCGAGAGGTGAAGTGAGCCACGTAGTAAAGTGGCAAATCTTTTCCATTGGAAGTACAATCATGTCCTTACTTGGTGTTTTGGTGGATTGATTATTTTTGTTTTAGGGAGACAACACTTGCAGTTTGTATTTACTGGTCTCACTTCACTTTTATGATACTTTAAGACATAGAATATAATAAGGAGTTCTACTATTTTTTTTTCCTAAAATTCCACTTGGCTCACTCATTGTAAATAAATATATTGATTATTTATTGTCCCTTCTCAAAATTTCTTTCATTCAATCTGAAAATATAGGGAATAAGTCTTAATAAAATGCGTATAAAATTCCATGAATATTGTGTAACAATACATTGGTAAATCTCATTGCAGCGAAACTCGGTCCAATCATTCCCGCATTTGAAGATAACGGGTTGGTATTAGATTGCGGAAAGCGATTTCCGAGACAAACAATTGATTATCGTGGGAATCAAGAATATCCTTGGTTGGTCAAACTACTCTACAATTGTGAGTATACTTACGAGTCTTCACCTTTTGTGTCGATGAATTAATAAATGAGATTTTTTAACCCTTTCCATGTTGTCGATATTTTTTATCATAAACTAATAGAATATTCATAAACTCTGATCAGACTGCTGTTGATACTGCTGAAACCCGTAGTGTCAGTAGTAGATTTTATTACAAATAAATGGTTTTTGATATTACATGAGCTGTAGAGTCGAACTCTAAAAAAACTATCTAAAAACAAAAACAATTTTGTATTCGAGTCGCTAGCGTCAAAAGTGGTGCCACTGCTAAGCAAAGCTAAGTTGTTATTTTATTTCCAATCGATTAATTTTTTTCACAGATATGTTTGTAACAGTGCAAATTAATTCTAAATAAGATGTAATTTTAACAGAAAAGTTATCTTGGGTAAGTAAATTTCTGTAAATGAGCCGTCCACAATACAAAATAATCTTATTTGCTTATGTCGAAGTTGTACTGCGTCTCGAACGCAAAAATCGGCCCGCTTATTTCCTGCGAACTAATGTTGGGGTGCCAAAGAGACCCACACGTTTTTAAAGATTTTTATAAAACATTAAAATAATAAAATACGAAATATTGAATTTTGAATCGTTCAAATTATGTACATTCACACAGATTTTGTCACTAACGACCCAGGTTTCGCCTTTCGGCATCTTCAGGCGTTCAAGTGCACGGATAAACGGACGCTTAGTAAATGAATGTTTCGTGTTTATATAATAAATAAATGTATCACTGAGTTTAAAGCCATTGCTGGCGAAAAGGATAAGCCCATGGGAATGCTCACAGATTTGAGTAGTGAGTGGTTTTGTGAATGTACATAATTTGAACGATTCAAATTTAATGTTGAAATTCCACCAAGCACCTTCAGTCGAAATAGGACGATCGCTGAAGAGCGTAGACTGTTTGGCTAGAGCAGGCGTGGGGAACCTGCGGCCTTTTGGCTACTCCGGTGCGGCCTTCTGGCCAATTCTGAAATTCTGTAAATTTTTGTAAATTTGTAAATTCCTGACATGCTCTGACCGTAAATTCCTATTTCCGGCCAAAGATTCCCTAGTCAATGTTTACTGCAGCCTTATATCGTAATCAGAAAAATGAATGCGGCCTTTAGAGAAGAAAAGATTCCCCACCTCTGGGCTAGAGGATTGGCATTGTGAGTGTTAAGTAAAACAACTGTAACACTTGCAACATTTTAGTGAGCCGGGTTTTATTGAAAACATTATTTCAGATCCCAAGATCACCCGTTGCGGAGGAGTCTTGATTGCAGAAGAATGGGTGCTCAGTTCTGCATTTTGTATCAGGAATGATCTACTGTGAGTAAATCAAATGTTTATGACGTACGTTTACGACAGCTACGATCATGTAATATTGTTTATTTTTGTTTTAATACGAGATGCTCTGCCGCAAGACTGTCAGATTATTCAGAACGAGTTTGTAAGTTTCACATTGGGAGCGAGCACGGTTGAATGAAAATACTGTCATCACATCGATAGAAGTTCTACAAAACATTGTTGAATATTTGTATATATTTACAGACAAGCGGTTATGGTAGGCGAATACGACACGAGCGATGATTGGGATTGCTTAATAATAGAATTCAATGACGTCCCGCAGCGGATTCTCATTTCAAAAAAATTCTTTAACCATCGCTATGATGTAGGTCTAATCAATCTCAACCACGGAGTTAGAACTAACGGTGAGTAGTTCTTGTCGTCAAATATTATATTAAAATTGTCTAAAAACTTAAGAGTTAGGTTTAATCATTATTGAAATACACAATTGTGGAAGGTTAACATTATCATCACTCGTGACTAGGGATTCTGAAGTCTCGAGGTTTTCAAAGTCCCGGGACTCAAGGCGTGTGATACAGTCAAAGTCCCGGGACATCCCGGGACCCGAGACTCATATTTCCCCTTCAATAAAATTATAATTTTATTAAAATTAAATATTTATGTACTACACGTGACGCCTTTTGAAAGTACGCACTACAATACAATGTTTAATAATTATTATTTTTCTTATGTAATGGATATGTGCAATGCTTACGGTTAATTTGTACTAAAAACGGATGATAACGGTACATGTTATGAAACAATATCAATGAAGCCGCCGTCAGGAGTAAATTTATGACCGTAACTTCACAATACAGCTTTATTGTACTATTGAGACATTGGTATCTTTGTGAAATAGTGAAAAACATTAGTCAACTGAGTCAAATATTAACTACACAACGATTGAAATTTATTTTGAGAGTCAAATTTTTAAAAATTAAACTACATGTGTTGGTACATTGTTATTAACTTGATTAGGGTACTTCTAAGTCGGCTTTTGCTAAAAACTTTCTCAATATGATTGAGGTACGTTCGCTGAGATCACCTCTTCCAACTCATAGTTTTAAGACCGAAAACCTTCTTCAGTGAGTGGGGCACGAAGTTTCAATCGCACTATATGTGGTTTTGTGTGGAAGAGCGACACTCAAGGGGCCAGAGAGGAGTTTGCTGACCGCTGGTCAGACATTCATAGTTTTTTTTAAAAAAAATGAATAACTGCTTACTAGATACTTTGGCATTATGTACTTATAATATCGACTGTGGAAAGGAAAATAGACGTAACCCACACATCAAATTTTACAGGAGGCGCAGAAAACGTGTTTTGATAATTTTGGGCCATATGCAAATTATGAATTATACCCAACCTTAAAGTGCACAGAGAATTCTAAACTGGTGTTTAATTGACATAATCTAATATTAATCAAAGAAAGTCTAGGAAAAACCTTTATTTCAGTGTTTTTTCTTGGTTGTAATATTTTACAAGGTCATTCTTTTCAAAACTTAAAAGCTAAATTTAGATACTAATTCGGCATTTGCAGCTTGCATCCTTTTGATAGAAAGTGTATCAAGTTGAATACATTGTGATTATCGAAAAAAAGCTGTTTTGAATAAACTGTGGGATACGTCTTTTTTCCTTTCCAAAGTCGATATTATAACTTAATGGATCGTTGTACATATAATAAAATTATCTAATATGAAAAATATTTGTTGAGCCACTCTTTTTTGTGAATATATTCTGTTTTTAGAAAAAATACGGCAAATAATGAAAATTTATTTTATTGTGTGAATATTTTATATTTTTTACTCGTTACGCATTATTATTATTTATTTTTTAAATCAATGTCCGCTCCTAATGTGGAACATATGGTCTCCTAATGGAGGTATCTCAACAGATTTTTTCTTGGAGAACCGCTTGTCGCTCAATGGCTCAATGGTTTACATCGCAATTTAGCCACTCGGTTACATCTTCTTGGTCATATTCAGCATGTAATGGAATTTGTGCTATTGCTACCGCAGTGTCTTCTATACCAGTGCTTGCTGACCTTGTTCATGCCACGGACCCCTAAATCTGAAAACAATAATCTGCGGACCCCCAAAAATTGTTTTCATACTTTATCACGAAGAATGAAAATTTTCGCGGACCCCCGTGAAAAACCTGCGTACCCCAGCTAGGGAAGCATTGTTCTATACTACTTCCTACTGTGTTACTGGAACTTACTAATGGTTTTTTCAAAATTTCGTTCCATGACTAACCTCAAAGTTCACACAACTAAAGAGTTCCAACTCTCTGCTACCATGTAGCAACAATCTTTTAAATTGTGAAAGCTAAAAACTGTTTCTCATTATTTTCGTTTGCTAGCAATAATCGTAGTAGCATATGTTTTTTTATATAAGCGTTTGAATGTTTCTAAAAGACCTTGATCCATCGGTTGTACGACTTGGCATTTGGTGGAAGAAATTTTACCCTTAAAATTTGATCAATCTGGTTTTTAAAAATTCTAAAGATGGCTAGATTCTTCTTTTATCTATGAAATTTGAATATTTTTTTCTGATGATCATATTCAACCGAAAGATTTCTGATGTTTTTTAAACATCTGGTCGTCTTCGTTTTCCCAATGACAAACAGTGGGAGTCTGTGTCTGCCTGCTGCATTGGCACACACCATTATGGTGACAAAACAGAAAAATTGTAAAAAAAATATTTGCATATTTTAAGCAATCCGTATAATTTTAATGTATTGTTGCAGCATATGTGAATACAATATGCTTACCGTTCATGGATGATTTCCTGTATCCCGGAGTGATCGGCAGAGTGGCGGGATGGAGTCATTTGGACAGAGACGAGCAATTATACAATGATCAATTGAAAGTGACAGATTTGATTGTTATGAACAACACAGAATGTGAACGAATTTTAAATATTACAATACCTCCCTACGAATTTTGTGCTCGATCAATAGAAAGGCAATTGCCATGTGTGGCCATGCCTGGAGGACCATTTATGGAAGTAAGTTACGTGTAAATATATACTATTTTAAGCCATACACACTTTACGAGCAAGTTTAATACCAATATTACAGGGTGTACTTTCGTTTTTAATAGACCGCCAAAAATATACATAGGGAAAATTGTAAAATTTATAAAATCATATTTTTAGGTTGCTTATTTAAATTCTTTCAATGTAGTATCAAATTTAGAATATTTTAGACATACATTACACATTTATTAAGTTACAATTAAAGTTTTGGGAACTAAAATCAGTTTCACAATGCAACGCCGATATTAGACCCCTGGTGCCAGTGCCGTCCATGGAATATAGACCAAGGGGGCGAGGGCACCGAAATGACTGCAATGTCAATAGCCTCTCCTTTCAACAGCAAGAAAGTTGCATCGCAAACCTGTGCACGGAGGTTCAATGGAAGCAATTCAACGAGATGTTTTAAAAGGTCTCCGTAATGGCAATCAAGAGCTGCATTCCCTTTTTTAGTTGAACGTTCCCAACGTGGAGTATATGGCCTCTCAATGGAGATATCTTAACCGAAAGTTTTCTATGATAACTGTTGTTATTTAGTCAATCAACCTCTCTTTTTTTCGAAGAAGGAATAGAAAGGATATAGCTAGGACTGGACTAGCGGTAAACTAACTGCTTTAGCTATGCTCTGTTATTCATCTCACAGTCACTCCCACACTGTTAACAAATTTGCAGATAGGCTAAAGTGGACAACACCATGGTTACTCAACCTTTTGTGTGACCAACGTGGCCCCCCACCTATACTAATAAGCTTTCTCTCTAATCTAATCTCGAATCCCAATTTATACACGATTTTATGTTGAATGTTCAATCCCGAAATTCCGGGATCACAAAGCGGGTCCGGGATTCGATGCCCTAGGCGCCGCTCCAAGATTTCAGCACTATTCACTCATTAATATCTAGTTTTGAGAGGCGTCTCGCACACATGTGCAGAAATCCACGAGCCGGCCCAGCTTGTACCCAGCACCACCAGTTACAAACTCGTTAATCGTGTGTAAAAGTGAGAAGTGAAATTCCTCAAAACTTGGTTGCATGTTCCTGGGATTCAGAATTTCACAATTTTTTCGGGATCTAAAATTGACAGATTCTTGACACGAAGAACGTTTTTTTAAGCTCCATCGCTTAAAATTTTAATTTCAAATACAAAATGCCAAAAAACTTATTACGATATAAAGTTCATCTTCTACTGTGTTATAGGGAACCCATGACCCTTAGTTGAGAAACGTGTGCTAACACAATGAACAGCCAGTTATCTTATTTGACTGATTGTTTCAACTTAACACTGACATATTGCCGGGTCCTATGGTGCAGCAGTTACCAGTGTAGGCTTCCGTGCCGGATCTCACGGGTTCGAGTCCCAGTATGTACAGCATTTTATTGATTTCTGTTGAACGGCACGTGTGTTTGTGATGTCTAAAAGTTCCCTTTCACCCTTTCCAATCTTCTAATAACTGGGCTTAGCGACAGTGATTAGTTAACCACTAAGACTGTCCTAGCCTTATCCTTCTGTATCTCTACTACTCTCTTTGAAAATGAGAGGTTGAGCGACTACGTAACAAACAGTTCTAGTATAAAAACTTCCCTCTTCCATTAGAAAGCCATGTGCTCCACATTGGGAGCATGGATAAAAAAAAGAAAAAAAAATGATGGCAGATTTTTTTGTTTTTTTAACGTTTATTGGTTCTTGAGCACCAAAGAGAAAAAAAGGCTTCTACTATGACGATTTCTTTCAAAACAGTATTAAAACACATATTTTACACCTCACGAACAGCTTCTGAAAGAATAAATGAATGCTCTTAACAACGGTTAGACTGTAGCATATTTGTTATTTGTATTGCAGTACTGGGAAAATGAGGATGAAGGCCGATACTACTTGTCGGGGATATTGGTGAGAGAGGTTAACGAATGCAATATAAAGCATCCAATGATTTTCCTCGATATCAGATACGTACGAGATTGGGCTAATAATATTATACGGCCTCTTACATATCGAGGTGAAGGTTACAATTTTTTTTAAATACATAAACACTTCTTTTGAATGACAAACAATAATAACTGATATGAACCCATGAAACATTACTTTTTACTATGCATTTTAAAATTGAAAAAAATTGTACTTCTTGTAATAATAAGTAAAATTCTACCCATACTGATCCGTATCCAAAAAAAAAAAATATATTTTTGTTTGTAACAATAGTACAAATAATTAAAATATACGAAAAAACCTAATTTAGTTTAAAATAACTCACCACTAAAAGGGTTAAGAATTGATGTGTGCTATGCAAACCTTTGCTCTTCAACTAACCTTCAATATCACCGGAGATTACCATCCATAGGATGTACTCGGCGGAGCTATGGGACACTTGGATGACATGAGAGGAAGCAAGAAGATAGAGAATCTTAGAAGAACCGTGTGTTGGCCATATCCTCCGACTAAGGAGCTAATATGTTGAAAATCACATTTTTTAGAAGTAAACTAATATCGTCAAAATATATTTTTATTATTAATAATTTGATTCGTGAACCAGTTCTCAAGTGATTAGTAGTGCATATTAATTAAATTTAATATGAAATCAAACTAATTTTAGAGTTATATTTTGTTTCCTTCTCTCACATTGAAAACACCTTTTTTAAATCAGTATTAGATATTATTTTAAAGTTTATACGCTTTGCATATCGAAAATCTTATTAAAATGTTTACCAAAGAATCTTCGGCTATTTTCTGGTATACAGTGCATTTCTTTACTCAGCAGATAAAATAATAATTACTGATTTTATTATTGTAAATAATTATTTGATCATGGTTGAGCGACAACTGACAGTATTTTATGATCTGGGTCTCAATGCTTCAATTGTTTAATGGAACCGGCATGATGAATCAAGTTGAATGTAATGTTTTTTTCTTATTACAGATGCTGTTAAGCCACCGAATTATTCAATCGGATTGGATCCGACATCTTTGAATTATTTCGATTTAATCGACGAGTGCGGTCTTTCGTCGGACGTAACGCCGGTGTCGAATCAATCAACAACGGTGGGAATAGGGGAACATCCGTGGATCGCCAGACTAGTTTACGCTAGTGAGTAATTAATGATTTTGAATTCGCTACACTTTGCCAGACTAGCTTTCATTTTTTCAGCGGACAGATTAAAAATGAACAAAAGAGGAAAATAAAAAGACAACGGTACGCCCAAATCACAAAGTAAAATATTCTATTACATGACATACTACACAGAGAGAAACTTAGAACGATCACTGTCCGTGAACATTACTAATTCCAAAACATCTCGCAAACCTAATATTTTTTTTAGTTCAAACTGATGATTTGAGACATGCACTTAATTCATCAGCAGCTATTGATTGTGGTATATCTGGTAGAGTTTATCGAAAATCACCAGACAATAAAATAAATGCACCACCGAAGACCTGCTCATTTCCTGTCAAATCTTTTAATGTATAGTGAAGAGCTTCCGATGCCTTTTTGTGTGTCATAGTACATTCGTCCGATTTAATGAGTTGACATGATTGAAGTACTTCACCCATTACTGTTTTTTTTTTGATATTGCATGTTGGTATCTCGGTGATTTGCATATTCAAAGGCAATATCCACCAAAGGCATGTTTGACCACCATCCAAAAGAGTTACTGCAATTGAAGACGAAGCGATTGCCAATGCAATATTGCTTCGTGATCGTATAGTTGCCAAAATAAGTGAAATGAGAAAAGTTTTGCCTGTGTCTCTGGGCGCATCTAGAAAATACAATCTAACACTTCAGCTTGTGATTGATTTCATAATAATTCTATACGCTATGGGTTGCTCTGGAACCAATTTCGGAAGATATGTTTGAACAAATGTACCCAATTTGTCAACATCAAATTTTGTTTCTCGTTGCAAATCACGATCAAAAAGGTTGTTTGCAGATCGATTCAGCTTGAGCAGTGCCAGCTCAAACAGTTTCCAAACTTGCTTCCCATTGCTAGTCTGTTTCTTAAGCTCGTGGCTGCCTTTTTCTTTCACGCTTGAGGTGTAGATTGACTTATAGCTTGTCGTCTGGGTGCCATAATTGTTTGACGGTGACTGATTTTTTTTTGGTAATAATGGTGACATCATATTGCATTGCTTATTGGTGCAAAGTGGAGTTGTTTACCACAAATCTTCCTATGGGCGAGCGATACTACTACTACCTAACCTAACCTTACCAAAATGGTATAAAAATCTGACCCTAATATTTTTATTCTGACCAAAAATTGATTTAAATTGTTCCTGCAACAAATCCCCGTTATAGTACCGTCCTCTTCCTCACCATCTCGTAAATTTATACCGACTCCAGAAGATTCTTAATGCCTTCGATATCTTACCAAGGTAATCAGCATTGTACTCGACATTGCCAGCTTCTAATTAACAGCAGCATTAAGTGCTTTCAAATAATTTCAAACAAGTCCCTTAAGAGAAGGTGACCGCGCATCGGTTGCTATACACATTAGTGTGTTGTTTCTCATAACTACTAAAATCTTTTTTTCAGCTACAATATCCATTTATTCGAGCGATGAACCGGTTTCTTTATGTGGGGGCGCGTTAATTACCACTACCTACGTCTTGACTGCTAAGCATTGCATCAAACCAGAACTGTAAGTATTCTCCCAGAATATAATATACATACATACTATTAGCGCTTGTTTTACCTTGCAACACGGTGGAACAGCGTTCCGAAATCTTATTTCTTGGCATTTTTAATGTTTCAAATCAATTTCCGAATTTTTTAATTTTTATTTTGCTTTAACTTCTGTAGCACATTTTAACACTTTTTAATTCTTCAAAGTTTGTTGATCGGTGGTCATTCAGAGGAGAACGAGGCTTCCGTGAGAGATCTCACATATTCGAGTCCCAGTACGAACAGTATTTTCTTCCATCGATTTCTGTTCAAAGGCATAGGTGTCTGTCTGTCTAAAAGAATTCCTCCCACCCTTCCGATCCCAAAATAAATGGGGCAAAGCGAGAGTGATGAATTGACCACTACTATCTAGTACTACTACAGTCTTTTTCCGAAAATAAGACACTGTCTTACTTTCTTTTTTGGTCCGAAATACGAGCTAGGGCTTATTATCAGGGGAGGGAAATCGCACGCGTACGTCAGCCCTCGACAAGTAGTAACACCTAATGGTCGAAAGTGGTGTCAAGTTTCCGCTATTTTTATATTAGTTTACTAGCACGCTTAGCAGAGAAAAAGAAAGATAAAAGTTAAAAGGTAACGAGTACAAACATTTGAAAAGTCAGACGGTGATCTCATCCACCGAAGGTGAAACACGAGCCCTCGGTGGCCCGTTACCAAAATACCTATTGTGATTTCTTCCGCTTACTTAGTATTTAATTACGACTTGCGAACTGTGTCAAAAAGATTAAAAAACATATATATATAAACAAAACGGTCGTCTACAAAATTATTTTTGCAAGCCAGACGGCGAGAGGATAAATCAATTCTATCAACACTACCGGATCTAATCCGGTAGTGTTGATAGAATGTGTTGATAGTTGATAGATAGGAGTAAAAGCGAACAGACGTGTCCCATTTCTTTCTCTCCAGGTATGTGAACCTTATTTGTTGCAAAATAACAAAGCCATAATTCACATTATCGCTGACACGGTAAAGCGAGAAACGCTCATAATATTTTTCCAATAGCAAGTTAATATACTCCGTAAAGCTCAGGTCAAGTATATTTCTTATGGAAATATTTACTATTGTAACCTTAGCTAATAAATAATTATTATGTAATCAATATGTGTTTCTTGAACATGAAATAAAATATATGTTACGACAGACCCTTCACTAACTAAGATCTTGGTTTTCCTTTGTAAATAACCATAGACCAAAGAAATCATTAATCCAAACGATGTAAGACAAGAGAGTTTTCCCTCTCCCACCTTGTACCCTAGTGGTGATCGGTTCTTGACAGTAGGCGGCGGCAACTGACGTGCGATCACGTGATTCACGCATCGATCGCTGTTTCAAATGGGAAAATATAAATAGTGTGGCACTAGCAATAATCGCCACATGTTGGCGTTCACATTTTAACAAGGGCTTATTTTTGGGGGAGGGCTTATATTCCAAAAAATCCTGAAAATCGTGCTAGGGCTTATTCACTTTTAAGGTGTTTACTGTCAATACTTGGTGGAAAGGCATTATAATAAAAATAATAAAAGATTTTTAGTACTTTTTCCACATAAAATTTATTAGATCAGGACCGGTTTCGCTCATCGCGAGCATTATCAACTGATAAGAAAAATATATAAACAGTGATATGTATACAAATTTAAATAAAAAGGTGTAAGCAACTATTAACAATTTAAAGGATTAGCAAATTACATTATAATTACACAAAATTAAAATGCTTAACACCCATAACAATTAAAAAATCATCATCAAAGAATAATAAATCTAAGTGGCAAACGATATCAATTATAAACACAATTAAAATTTGGGAAATTTTTACACAAAGTGAAACACTACATTACTAAAGTAAATATCCTAATGATGATTTGGTGTTTTTCCCGCTTCCAAGCAATGATGTACTTCAACAAAATCAGCAGTAATGAAGATTCTGAAAAAGACATTTTTAAAAACCATATCAATTCTTACAAAAGGAATAAATTTTGAAAAACGTATAAATAATTTAGAAGAGCAGTTAACATAGGTTAGTAATTATAATGTAATTTGCTAATCCTTTAAATTGTTAATAGTTGCTTACACCTTTTTATTTAAATTTGTATAAATATCACTGTTTATATATTTTTCTTATCAGTTGATAATGCTCGCGATGAGCGAAACCGGTCCTGATCTAATAAATTTTATGTGGAAAAAGTACTAAAAATCTTTTATTATTTTTACTAGGGCTTATTTTCGGAGGATGTCTTATTTTCGGAAAAAGACGGTAGTACTGTTTTTCTATCCTTACTCTCTTCAAAACAAGATAGAGTCTGAGCAATTGGTAACTCTCGGAAGTTTATACGTATTTACAATAACATTTTTTGTATTAATAAGAAGAAAAAAACAAAAGAACATACTGATTTATTGATAAACTAATTGGTTTGTAAGAAAAAAATATTATTTTCCCTTATTAGAATAACTTGATATTGAATATATATTGGTATTAACTAGTTGAAAAATTATTAGCAAATCCGTAAATTTATAGGATTTTGGATTTGGAAATTCTTAGAAGAACTAAAAGAAAGAAAAATGAGTCATGCTAAAATTTTGGGCAAATCGGTAAATTTCTGGGTTTTGAGATGATTTTGAAATTCTTGGAAGAGCTAAAAAAAAAAAGCGAGTCACGCTGGTATTTTGGGCAAATCGGCAAATTCCTGGGTTTTGAAATTGGAAATGAAAAAGTTTGAAAAATTCATTAGTGATTCATTTTGAGCTATAATAAATCAAAAGGATTCACCGCGATACATACTGTACGATTGTAGATAATTCTTACTAATTTTTCGTTTTTTTTTTCAGAACAGCTGTAATACTCGGTGACTATAACTTGATCTTGACGGCCTTCTGCTATGAGGATGTCTGCGCTGATCCTCCTCAAAAATTCTTAATAAACCGATACATCAAACACCCAACCTATGATGTAGCCATTGTTGTTTTAAAAGAAACAGTTCAATTTACATGTGAGAGATTCAGTTCAATAATTGACTATAGTAGGGGTTGACTGCGATACCAGTTGTCAAATAAATCAATACCGGTATTTTGAAATATCATTTATCATTATATCAACACTAAGTAAACAATAAGTAAATGAAAATTAGAACAGTAAATGAAATATGACCAAATGGAATTGTATGAATTCGATAATAGGCAAGTCTTTTGCATGAAAAACGCGTATTTCATTGCATGGTACAAAAAACATTACATATCTAGTAGCAGGTAAATATTTAAATACTTACCACCTTTAACAGACACTAGTTGTAAACTATTCACTGTACTTCAGTACAATTCAATGAGACGAGTTGCCTAAAACAATGTCTTGGTTAATGAATTCAAACTTTTTTAAAATTTATTGAAGGCCTCTTTCTAAAAATATCAGATGTTTTCATAGTGTGTAGAACTTTGACAGAACCAAATATCAATTTATATTTTAGTTTGATGAGAAAAATCATAGCATTCTTCCATTGGGATTTATCGTACGTTATGTAGGTAATTGATTTGTAATTGGTACTTTCAATGTTTCTATTTTACCCCCTCCCTGATCCAGTATAAAAGAACAAAGCCCTGACATAAATTTTGTAATTTATAACTTATAAACAATTAGAATCAATTTTTAGTTTATTAGTAAACCTTGCCACGCTCGGTCTGATGATGCTTCTCAAAGAGGCGAAACACATGTCACATTTTGTAACATAAATTTAATAACAAAGCTTTGTTATTAAATTTATCAATATTTATTAAATTTTTTTATTAATTTATTAAATTATTAAATTTTATTAAAAAAATTATTAATTTATTAAATTTATCAATATAAAATTAACCTTGATAGCTATCAAGGTTAATTTTATATTGATAATGAACTTCTACAAAGTTACCACCGAATCCATTGAAAATTTTAAGCTGTCAATTTTTTACATGTACAACTTTATAATATTTTTAGAGAAAAATCGCCACATTCAGTGTTTTGCTCGTAATATAAAATTATACACACCTTTTTTTGCTCAACTTCTAATAATATTTAATTTTTTTAAGTTGTTGTTTGACCCATTCTTTACGCTAGTATTGTTTACTTTTTTTGACTTCTATTGCTGTCTACTTTTCAGTGTACATTCGACCTATCTGCTTACCCTGGAATAACACCGATCTAGAATCAAACACTGGCATCAGTCTGGTGGCCGGTTGGGAAGCGAAGGAAGACTTAACGAGCCCCATGAAGTATGCGAATCTACATACTCGTCTGATGACACACACTAATAAACAGCTCTGTCAAAAACAGCTCAATTTGACTCTTAAAAGGGAGCAGTTCTGTACTGGCGGCCACTTCGATCAGGGGATATGTAAAGGCGTCGACGGAGGACCACTGATGAAGGTGTTTTGGTGTTTCATGCTTATTTATCAGTTTGTGATTGTGATCAGTGACGGATTAACCCATAAGCGCAAGAGGTGCACGCTTGGGGCCTCCAAATCTCGGGGGCCTCAAAGATAGCATCACTCCATTAGGAGTCCATATGCTACACATTGTTAACGTGGCAAAAGGTGTTTAGCTGAAATCTCTTATTTTATTCATGTCTGCTCCCAATGTGGTCCATAGGGACTGTTAATGGAACATTTCAAAAGAAATGGTTTCTACAAAACACTTCCTTGGTCAACTTTTACTTCAGAAAGAGTAAAAAAAGAGGGATGTAATGAGGAAACCTCTGGTACCGATATAGGTCTGTACCTATATCGGTACTAGAGGTTATATATATCTGTATATAGATTAGATAGAGGCATAGAAAATACAATTATCGGTGGTCCACGGATTTGTCGAAGTAACATCATTGAACCGACGCTACACTAAATTATATCAAACAAGCAGCCACAAGTCCACCACACCACTTATCAATTCTTTATAATTAAATATGACGGTAAAGTTATCATTCGATACATTTGAGGGCATTATTCTGTATAGGTTTGCACTATTTAAAAACAACATTTTAGTGGTACATAGGATTCAAAATCGGTCTGTGAGATGAAAAAGCTTAAGAGAATAGATAAAATCATTTAAGTCACGCTGGGCTGGGATAGGATGGGTCGGAGGGATTTTTAGACATCCATGTGAGCACCGCGCACGGAAGCCAGCGACGTTGACCACTCGACCGCGGACCTGACTATGCTGGCTTTCGTTAACTAATATGTCGCAATTTTAATGAATATTTTATATTTTATAATTATTAATTTGTTTTATAGTACAAGATGATAAATGGCACCCGGAAGTTCTTTGTCACTGGAATTTCATCTTTCGGAGGCATTTGCAATGGACACGATCCCGTAGGCTTTGTGAACACCTCTAGTATATTAAGATGGCTCTTCAATGTCATGGAACCTGCCAAATGAAACCGAAGGGGTCCTGCCGCCCCCCCCACCCCCAAATAATTCCTCCACTTTTTTTAAAAATTACTTCTATTTTTTTTAGCTATGAGATTATATTACAAGTGGCTTAATTTCCTTTATTCATAAATAAAATTTCTTTAAAAATATTGTATTTTGTTATTTTTTTTTCTTATAGATTTTTTTTCAGAGCAGGAACTTTTTTTAATGTGTCAAAAAAAATATTAGTCAATTGTCTTTTTTATTATGTTTGGAGGAAAAGTGGCAAATTATTGCTATTATTACAAGTATTCATTTTACAAATAAGTAAACAAATTTAAAGTTGCAAGTTAATTCATAACATAAGGTGCCAGATTTTATTTTGTAAACATAACATTTGGAAAAAACAATTTAAAATTAAACTTTCTGGCTTTTCTCTTCACAAAATCGTCAGTAACGTTATCAACATCTATTTTATCCGACAGTTAAAGTTTTATTAAAAACATGGTTGTAGAGTTGGAGTCGTGACCGTAGTCGGAAAAAATTAACGACCCCGACTGATTTTTAAAAAAAAATTGAGTGTTCAAATCGCAAAATACAAAGTCAAAAGTCGCCACTGGTCGACATGGTATGAATGTTAATTAAATAAGAAAGAGATTTTTTAAATAAATTGAAAAAGTATAAGAGTAAGTAATTAATTTTCTTTTACATCTCTGTTTGCTTAGCAGGAACAGCAACGATTTTAAATTCTTCCCAAGCAATGTCATCATGATCTTGATTTTAGTGTTTTACAAAACATAATCATGCGAGGAAAAAATAGTGAATTAATTATTGCTTGCATTGATTCTTTATACGAAACAATTTTTTGTTTATTACCTCTGAAGTTTTTTTATTTCTTAAAAGCGCGACCCCCAAAAAGTTGTGTTTAATCAGCACAAATTAAACGAAAGAAAGTATAATATTGAAATAAAGCTCGCATTGATCCAAAACAATTTTTTTACCTTTGAAAATTTCAAAAATGCCACCTCCAAAAAAGTATATATTGTCAGCGGGCAGAAGAAAATATAGTGATAGTGATATTGCTTACATTGATTCTGTATACAAATCAATCTTTATTTTCATATTACTTTCAAAATTTTCTGTTCATTTTCGAAAATGCCGCCCACTGAAACGTGCCGCCCGGGGCGGTCCACCCGCCCCACCTTGCTAAACAGGTAACGTGACGTCAGTCTGGCAATACCAACGTATTAATAATAATATTAAAGGCTCGGACTAATTTAAAATCAGACCGAGCTAAGACAAATGCTTTTTTGAAATACTCAGTTTACACTGGGGCGCAATCAAGCACTATTAGAAAACGTATGTATTTTATAACCATTGTCCAACGGAAACGTCATCTAATCGTAAACGATTGCGTCTCGGCATTCAGCCTGCAGTCATTATGTCACAGGGGCTAATTCAATCCAGCCCATACATTCAAAATCACTCGTACCAACCTCTGTTCATTAAAAACAGAGATAATATACTAGGTTAAAAAATAAACGTCAGAGTTCTTTGTATTCAGAGAAAAGTTGTATTGTATGAAACAAAACACGGTAGTTCACTTTGTAGTCCAGTTTTTACTATTCTATTATTTCATACTTAGCTTTGATTTTATTATATAATAATTTATGCTTTGCAGTAGTTTCGTAGTACTTGTAGATGAATGTATAATGTGAAGTAGGAACATGCACAATTTCGTAAATAGTATACAATGCTAAACTTTTCTCTAGGCCACCCAAGATTTTAGGTCACAAACCGCCACTGCATACAATGCTTTAATTATACTCAATAAGGTTTTGTCATATGTATAAAAATTGGTCTATTTATCAGAAAGTCTTGTTCATCAAAATGTAAATGTTAACAATAATAATATACAATATGTAACATTCTACAAGGCAAGGTGGTTTATGAATGGATAATTGGTTATGGAGATTATGAAATAAAACATTGTTATTAAATACAGTTCATTTAAAATATTAAGTTACAAAAGAGAGAACACATCACAAATAAGAATTGCAGTTTAAACACAAGGGGTTGTATACTAAAGCTAACTAAAAGCGTTATTTCAGATTTTCTATTTTCTATTTTATGACTTTCAGTTAGTTTCAATAGAATAGATATTGGAACTATCATCAAATCTATGGGTGTATTATCAAATCATATCGAATTTGGTCTAAAATACTGAGGTTTTGACATTGTTAAATGTTTTTTATGTTGTGTACAGTCAAAGCCCTCTATAGTGAAAGCCATGCTATGGAGCTGAAAACAGGTACTTTTTTCAGATAAGCGGGCCGGCGTCATAATTTTCAAAGTAATATCACATCATTATGAAGCCATTTGTTTCTGATATATTGTAGGAAATACATATTTATATTGTAATTATATATCTTTTCAATTACATATTTTTCAAAATAAGAAAAAATCACATTTTCTAAGGTTTTTGAAGAAAAATCTCGGAGAACAAAAGCAAACAAAGAAGCCAAATCATTTTATTAAAATTATTTTTTTTACAATATTTCAATACAGAATATGAGGTTGGATAGTTCATTAAAAAAATCAACGTCATTATTGGGATTTTAATCAATTAATAATTAATCTCAAAATTTATTTGTGCACACTGGTTCGTTACTCAATCTTTCCATAGGATTTCTCAAGTCATATCAGTAATCAAAAATCAGTAAGTCAAACTAGGGTAGCACATTTCACTTCATTATTTTTTAAATATTATTATTGATTAAATCATCATTTACTTGGTATATTGCCATTATTTTATGATAAGTCGCAGCATTTATTTCATAATATCACAATAGGCGTCAAAATCGTATATAATATAATATGGATTCCGCTTGTTACTGTTGTTTTATGTTATTTATAATCAATATTTTATATAACTGTGATATTTAATAGTGGGAAGTTAAATTTTATTTGTTTTACCACACATCGCATTTCTTGCCATTCGCTATATTTCTTACAATCATTACTTAATTTGCATATATGACCCGTCCGATGTATCGTAAATTGTAAATTAATAACACCAAAGAATAACAGAATATCCATACAAGAAATCTTTCAAACATACATGTTCAACGAAAAATAAGCTCATAAATTTGAATTTGGTGGGCCCCCAACTACTGGACTACGACAGTGTAAAGCAGCGGATTATTTCTCAGTTGATTTAATAGAAGTAATGTTGGAAAAGTGTCTTCGGTAGCTCAGTGACGGGTTCCATTACGTTGAATAGCCACTCCAATATAACCGAAGTGTTCACAAAGCCTACGGGACCGTCCCCGCAGATTCCTCCGAATGATGAGATTCCAACGACAAAATGTGTCCGTTTGCCATCTATTGTTTCAGTCTATGAAAATAAAGAAAATGTCATGGTCAGAAAAATTGCAAAATACCAAAGACCAGTGTTCTTCAACCTGTGGTCCGCGGACCAGCACCGGTCCGCAACAGTTTATTGCCGGTACGCGAATAGTCGTAAGTCGATAAATGACTGCACGTTAACGTGTGTATCTGGTTAACACCGGTCTGCAAAATATTTTTCCAATTTTTACCGGTCCATGGATGTAAAAAGGTTGAAGAACACCGCCGTAGACAACACACGAGAAGCTGTGAAGGATTGCGCAACGCATTTCTGCTCGTAGAATACATAATATTTTGGGATACATTAAAATCCCTCTTCAGTTTCATGGGGATTTTTTGAAATTGTACATACTTTTAATATTAAATTAAATCAAACTCGATCCTAACCAAGTGATTTTTCAATAGAATAGAATGTATGACGTAGGACTCGTATATGCGTCCACGGCCAGCAACCGTTAGATTTCAAAGACTTAAATACGCGTCCACGGTCGTTAACTCGTTGGGTGCTAACGACACGCCTAGCGTGTCAGTCGATTTATTCAAGCATGCCACAATTTGCTTTGGAGTGATATTATTATTATTTCATTGTTTTGCAACAAAAAAATAATAATAATATCGAATGGGTAGTGCGAGTCTGCAGAAGTCGTGTTTTTTCTTCTTGTTTTTTCACATAAAGGTTGGCTTACACTTTCGCTTAGAATACTTTTACTACATAAGTTTCAAATTTTAATTTGCATTATTTACTGTTCTTCATTTTACATTCCTTAAGATTCTTTGAGTATTGAAGTGTTCTGTCTAGAATTTTATACATAAAAAGCTACAAATATATTTTTTTAAAGAAGTGAGTCCGTGGTCAAATATACCCCAGAAGGAATATGTGTAACTAAATGGAAAGACCGCTGAGACGTTCTGACGATTTCGTCAGAAATTTCATGGCTGGAGTGGTTACGATGGTCAAATGCATACTTGGCATGGCTACGATAATCAAATGCATACTTCCCATGTAGAAAAAAAATGATACTAAATTCTTATTATATGTACAATTTTCAAAACTCAACTAAAATATCATTATATACAGGCTACAAGTTATTGAAAAATTAGTATGCCCCCCCTCCAAAACAAAAAATTAAAAGAGCCCATCTTCTTATTTTCTGCAAAACATAACTATTAATATTTTTAAATTTTTCGAGCCGCTCATTTTTCACGACTGACTCCATAGCCCTGATTGTGACCTTTTAATTGAGTTTATATCAATGGAAACCGTTTTACAAAACCTTATTACAAAATTTCCCAATTTATTTTTTCCGAAGAGAGTGAGGATAGGATTCTTTAGTATCTGTGTATATACCTACAAATTTGATTGCGCCTGAGGCCTACCAATTGCTTAATCTGAGGAAGGTAGAATGAGCACACTTAAATCTTTATATGAAGCTGTGTTTAGCTTTTTTAACAGTCAACGCATGCTTTTTACGTGACTTAATGGCACGATTACTCTGAAGTATTAAAAAATTTGAGATCAAATCAATACTAGTTTTATCACCTGTGGAGAAAATTGTTAAGCTTTTATTGTGTTATTAATAAACAACAAAGAAACCTGTTTTACCTACCCACAGTAATAAAAATCTCAAATTTTATGAAGTAAGGACCCAATCCACTATTATTCTGAGCCTCTCTACAAAAGTTGTTTATTATTCAATCGCTAGATTTGCTATGGAAAACTGAGTCTCATCCCTTACTTGTAAACTTGGCTGGTTCTTTTAAAACAACGATTCCTATGTCATATGTTGGATGTTTGATGTATCTTTTCATCAAGATATATTGAGGAGGATCAGAGCACAGATCCCCGATGCAGTATGCGTTTGATTGTGAATTAAAGTCACCGAGACTTACCCCCATTCTGCAAAAAACAAATAATAAAAAGCGTTCTCTTAAAATCATAATTAATCCTTATCAATCATTATAGATTATATCAAATCACTGAAAATTTTGAATATGGTGATGTAATGTTATGTTAGTAGAACAGCAGTCAATACTGTGTTTGGAGAATTGGCCGGAGGATCTTGGAAATAATCTTTGGTAAAATAAATTTGTTACCCAATTTCCCAATGTACATCAAGATAGATATACGACTGTGGGATGCATTATTTAAAAAATATCCTACGCAGTTTCACTGCGCAAACAAGCGGCCTGATTGGTATACAAAAATTTCTATCTATTCCGTTATAACATCTCAAACGAAACCCTGTTGTAATATGCCCCTCGCAGGCAATACTCACCGTGAGCGGATTGTATGATAAAATATAAAAAAATATCTATATATTGTGGGAGAGCACTTACATTCCAGGTTTGATGCAATGCTTGGCAGTCAAGACATAGGTAGTAGTGATTAAGACTCCTCCACATATGGACATCAATAAAATATTTGTAGGACTGGAATTCGGAGCTGAAATTAAGAATTCAATACTCTGAGAAAACTCCTGGAACTAGTATAAAATACTGTAACGCATAAAGAAGTAGCAAAGCATTATCGGCTTTCGCGGGCTACTAACTTCATCCAAGCAACCGAGACGGTCCTAGGTTCAAGTCCTAGCACGGTCAATATAAAATTTGAGCTTTTTCTACATAAATTTGAATTCTTGGGTATATGGGTTTTTGGGATGTTTTTTTATCCTAGCGTGAATCTCGAGTGACTAAAAAATTTCAAAATATCTCACGCTTTGGGTAGATATTTTTTTACAACTATCTAATTAAAACTTTAATTATTATATATACAGAGTGATCACCAGAAAGGCTTACTACATTGTTTGGTCATCATGTTGGTACACATAAATTCGGACAGCTCATATTTAGCAGTCGTGAAGTATTGACGTGGCAAATTTATTATGGAAAATATTTAAAAATTTAATTTTACATAACACTATCCTAACACCTCGAATCAGTAATGCATTCCTATGTTTTTTTATGTAGTCAACATTGCACTTGACATTGATTACAGCTTTGTATATTTCTTAAAGGGTGAAATCGACAGTACAATAACGTATCAATTTTTGCAAGGAATGTCTTTCACAAAATACTCACAAACGTAAATGAGTTTTGCAACCCACGGAAGTTCCCCGATTGATGCCACTGTGGTGTGAAAGGACACCGGCGTTCCGGGCGCTTGTAAACCACATTCGTCGATTAAATCAAAATAATTCAAAGATGTCGGATCTAATCCGATTGAATAGTTTTCCGGTGGCTCACCAGCGCCTATGACAATAACAAAGGTACATTTAACTGGATTCATCGTGCTGGTTTCATTAAACAATTGAGGTATTGAGGCACACAACTATGTCAAAAATAATATACACTAACAAATATTCTACCTCCTGAGAAAAGAAGTGCACTGTTTACAAAAAAAAATACCAAATCATATTTAATGAACATTATTAATAGATTTTCTTGATGCATGTACACAGATACACTAAGCTTCAAAACAATTATGTCACACTGAATGAAAAAATATATATGGAAATAAAAATAAAAAAAAATAAAAATTATTGTTATGCATATGAAATAAATATGCATTGCTAATTAAAATTACACAGTAACTATGTATCATAAAAAAAACTACTAAGTTAAACAATAACAGAACAATTAGATATAGTAAAATCAGCATTTATAAAATGCTGCTTATAGCGTAAATCAAATTATTTACAATATTAATACATTTTGACCGTGGAAATTGGCAATTTGAAACTTGATTGTGAAAATATAACAATAAAAATTTATCTAAAAATGATAAATAATATTCTTAATTCACCAGATATCTTGGCAATTTTTAAATCATGTAAGATTAACTCGATTTGAATTTTTAATGAACACCCGTCTAGAAGATCTCAAAACTTTACATTAAATTTTAAGCTGCCGCTTGTTCATTTGCCTCCATACTTCATAGGAAATTTGATCATATTGTATAATTAATAAACTCCATCTGTTATCTATTACCAACGTTTCTACGTTGATAACACCTGTTTCTTTCCAAATTTTCTTTTTAACAAAATCTTAAAAGAATCCTTCATACATATCAGAACATCGTGGAACTATTTACTATTAAAAAATACAAATATTTGAAGTTAAAATAATCCTACTAATAAACTATATTACTGTGATAGGGATTTATTGAAAATACACCTGGACTTAAACCTTTGAGTCAGGAGTGGAGAGTTATGATATTGTAGAATGAGAAGAATATTAGGTTTTTTTGTTGATTGCGAGGCCAGGTTCCTGGGGATCACGCTGAACTCCTCTAATGCAGGCCCTGAGTGTTTTATAATATATTCGTAACAAGGGTTTTTTTCCCATCTATTGCGGTGAAACGGCTTCACGGCACCTTTTATCTCGGCATTTTTAAAGTTTCACAATGTGAACTTTTATATTGCAAATCAAAAAAATAAATGAATTAGTTTAAGTTTTTGATAAGAGAAAACATAAAATAGGACCCTTTTAGAAATGTGCAGTAGCTGTTGAAAAAAAGTTTCAGATAGTTTTCCTAGCCCTCTCTCTGAAAAAAAGAGGTTGAGCAACTGAGTAACAAACAGTTCCCGTGAAAAATGTCTCTTGAAATACCTTCGTTAGGAAGCCATATGCTTCACATTACGAATGGACATGAATAAGAAAAAATCATAGTAAAAGGCTTGACATAAAGATCTCTTTTGCTCAAAAAAAACACCGGTCGTAACCAATGTTCCCTCTAATTTTCCGAAGGTTATGTGCGCAAAATACATTGGCTGTGCAACTTTGAAAGGAAATAAAAAAAATTGTGCGCCACATAAATGGGTATTTTTTATAATGACAATAATTAACAACACTATATAATGATAATTAATTTATTCTAGTGGTGGTATATCTGGTGAAACTTTTGTGCGCTCTGATTCTCATGCGCGCTCGACGAGTCGTGTGTGCGCGCACACCCGCACAGCTTAGAGGGAACACTGGTCGTAACCCCCAAATGTTTTTGGCGGTATCTTTGAGGTTATGAACATTTTATATATTTTTTTAAATTTAATTGATGAATAACTTTCTGTTCTATCTTTTACGACATAAATTAGATATTAAAATACATTTAAAAAACACATTTTCGGTCGTAAAATTATTATTTTTAATAAACACATTCATTACAGGTGGTTTTAAAGATGGATTCACAACAGTATAAACTATAAGCGAGTTATATATTAATAATTGTTATTTTATAATTATGACTGATTAATAGAAATAATGTTCAAAAAGAGTTTTCGGTTTCACTTTGACAGGTTCCATGACAGTGAATAGCCATTCTTATATACAAGAAGTGTTCACAAAGCCTACGGGATCATGTCCTTCGCAGATGTTTCCGAAAGATGAAATTCCAGCGACAAAGTACTTCCGGATGTCATTTATCATCATGTACTATAAAGCAAATTAATAATTATAAAATATTCATTAAAATTGAGACATATTAGTCAACAAAAGCCAACATAGTCAGGTCCGTGGTCGAGTGGTCAACGTCATTGGCTTCAATCGGCAGTGCTCACATGAATATCGGTGATGTCTAAAAATCCTTCCTACCCATCCGATCTCTTAAATGGGGCGCAGCAAGACTTAAATGATTCTATCTATTCTCTTAAGTTTTCTCATCTCACGGACCAATCTTGAATCCCATGTACCACTAAAATGTTATTTTTAAATAGTGCAAATCTATACAGAATAACACCCTCAAAGGTATCGAATGGTAACTTTATTGTCTTGTTTAATTATAAAACATTGATAAGTGGTAAGTTTGGGCTGCTTATTTAATATAATTTAGTGTACCTTGCAGCGGCATAGCAAGAGGGGTGCGGAGGGGCGGGCACATTTCTATGGGCGTCATTTTCAAATATAAATACAATATTTTTCGAGAAATTATATTTATGCATAAAAAAATTAAGCCACCTGTAGTAAAAACTTCTGGTTCGTAGATAAAAAATAGTAGAAGTGATTGAAAAACAAAATTAGAGGAAATATCGGGATTGGCAAATTCAAAGATCGCCCCGGGCGGCAGGACCCCTTCCTACACCACTACTATGTGTTGGTTTTAATGACATTAATTTGACAAATCCGTGAACCACCAATAACTGTATTTTCTATCCCTCTATCTAATCCCTGTCTACCAATAGTCTATTTGACTTTGCCTAAATCAGCCTATACATGCAACTTTATGTTTTGCGAATTGTCATGAACACTTATGTCTCATCACATTTAAAGCAATAATATGCAAGAATATTGAAATGAACGCTTTTATCCATGATCAGAAACATCATAGAACTGATCTGAAATTCAATATTAATGTCAATCGCTAGCACACCCCTTTAGTTGAATAATCATTAAGTTTAGTTAAGACAAGCTAATACCTTCATCAGCGGTCCTCCATCAACTCCTCTACAACTTTCCATCAGATGGTCATAATGAGTGGTAGCACAGAACTGCTCATCTGTAAGAGAGATTCTTAATCGTTTTTCACAGTACAATTTGTGAGGTTGCACCATCTTATGAGTGTGAAGAAACGTAAACTCTCTGTAGCCATATTCATCCCTGGATTCCCAACCGGCCACTAGGCTGGGACCACCGAGTGATGTGATGATTCTGTTGTTCCAGGGTAAACAAATAGGTCGAACATATACTGAAAAGTTAAGGTAAATTTCTTTTGACCATTACTGTCATGATTAACATTCATATATACACACAAAACGTAAAAGAATTTCTTATTAATTCAGATTCATACACACAACTATAGTTCTTATTAAATTATTAGTCTAGTAGTGTCCCTCTACCTTTTTTTCTGTACACTATATACAGTGTATAAACACCATCTTTTGACACTTTCGCAAATCGTTTGAATCCGGGGTCTCGATTGAGTCTCTTGTCTTCTAGATTTCGGTCAAATTCTTTGGCCGTTTTGACTAGTTTGCTAATACAATTGTTAACTTATTCCATTCCTTACTCATGAAAGATATTAAAATTTCGCCTTAGACGTCGCCGAGAGTTGTAAATGTGCTACTCTTTCCAGAATTATGCTTAAATGCATTTCGTAGGAAATACTTTTTACACGTATGTATAATACCTAGATCGATTGGTCGAACAATGGACAAATCTCTCAAACATGAATATAATATTTATTTCATATTAATATGTCTCGTAAAACTAAAGCAGCTTAACTAAGCGCAGTAACTCAAATTCGTGTAAGTTGAGAACCTATTGTTCATATAATTTTTCTTCGGGTTAATTACAAACTTTCTTCTGTCTCTTACGTGTAAACTTGACCGGTTCTTTTAAAACAATGATCGCTATGTCAAAGCTCGGATGTTTGATATATTTCTTCATCAAGATGTTCTGAGGAGGGTCAGCACACATTTCCCCGACGCAAAATTGGTCAGAGCCTGAATCATAGTCGCCAAATCTTGCTCCCATTCTGAAAACAGTCTAAAATGTTAACTAAACCTGTTCCTATGAACAAATGGATATTTTTTTTTATCCATGTCTGCTTCCAACGTGGAGTCACTCAACCTCACTTTTTTTTCAAAGTGAATAGTAGGGAAAGAAGGATTAGGCTAGAACAGGACTAGTGGTTGACTAATTGCTATTGCTACACCCAGTTATTAAATGATCAGAAGGACGGGAGGAGAGGAAAATGTTGTGAATTGACATCACATACACCTTAGTCTTCGATCACAACTTTGAATTGAATGATTCTCAAATTCACTGTGATCTTACCGGGATATCCGGGTCCGATATCTCTTAAAGACTCACAAAATGAATATTAAGAATTCCTTTATCAGTTTTTAGAAAATTGCTAGCTTACAGGACAAAAAACGATATTTTTTTCTAGCTGTTAACGGGTTAAATGTATTTTCCATTAATCTTAATTCTATATTATCGAGTAAATATCCGCTTAGGCAAAATCTTTACACATATGCTTTAATAATGCATATAATTTCTATTACCTAGATATACATATATATTTTAATTATTGGATCGGTCAGTCACACAACATTGTGAATGAAACGTGAAAGACACGACAAAAATTATACGGATTTTAAAATCACCACTCTATCGCTATAATCGCAAATACAGCAGCATTGGTATAACTGATTCAAGAATACTTTTGAAAAATTCTACCTCCTGAAAACACAAAAGCACTGTAGATTAGAAAAACAATCAAACATCCCTTCACCGACATATTAATGTGATTTTTTTCTTTCAAACATGTACATTGAACTAGAAAGAATAATGCAAAACTGAATATTGCATTTATTCAGGGATTTTTTTTAAATACAATGCTTCGATTATATAGTTTGCTGTAACATAAAATTAAGTTAATATTCATTACTAATCAAGATTATGAAAAACCTAAATTATGAAAACAGTAGTTAAATACGCATGTTAATAACAAAAACATTATTTGAAGAGCAATAAACCTCCATACAATGTTTTGTTAGAGTTTTGCCGAGTGTAGCAAGTTTGCTCTAAAAAATTTGTAAAGCTGTACATGCAAAAAATTAACAGTTTTAATATTTTCAAATGATTCAATGGATTCAATGGATTCAATGGATTGAATAATTCGGTGGCTCACCAGCAACTGTGATAACAAAAAAACATTACATTCAAATTGATTCATCACAATGGTTCCATAAAAGAATTGAAGCATTGAGTCCTGGATCACAAAGTTTTGCCAGTTGTCAGTAAACCGCAATCAAATACAGTGGAACCCCGATCTACCGTTCTCGCATTGTTCGTTTTCCCGCATGGATCGTTCATTTGTTATAGTCCCGGCCAAACGCCAATAAGAACAATGTTAAATAATCTCGCATTAATCGTTCCCAGATTATACGACTTATCGCCTAAATATTATGGTCCCTTCACAAACATTATCCCGATTTTTTTGAATATGTATTTCTCATTTCGCTAAGAAATATGATCGACTCGTACAATTTGTTTTTGAAAAAAAACGATACTGCAGGCGCCGTAGAATTATTTATTATGACTGCAAAAAAAACGAGACTGCAAGTGTGCAGTCGCCGTAGAATTGTTTTTTATGATTTCCCATAATGCTTTCGCTGATGACTCACTTACTCCTGTGCACATATTCATTTGTCTCACTGAATTTCAACACCTCTAATGACCTTTAGTTTTGCCTTTAATCTCGTGCTGTAAAGTGTTCTAATTCGGATTAAAATGCCCCACCATGAAAAAAACTAGAACTCTCGCGGAGAAACTCAAAATAATTCTAGACGTTGAAAAAAATCCAAGAGAAAAACGAGTTGACATAGCAAAACGTCTAGGACTTGCACCATCCACTCTGAACTCGATTGTTGCTAGGAAGATTGACATTCGCAAATCTATCGAAAAGTGTGGCAAATCAGCCAAAAAGAGAATGTCCGCTAAGAAGTCTACTTTTAAAGAGCTTGAGGAGATTCTTCACGCGTGGTACCAGGAAGCGCGAGCTGAAAATATACCTATTGATGGAACCATACTCCGAGAAAAAGCATTACAAATAGCCGAAAAAAAAGGTATTTCAAATTTCTCTGCATCGAACGGATTGATCAATAGGTTTAAAGATCGGCATGATATTGTATACAAAAAACTAGCGGGCGAGAGCGCTGCTGTGGACTATCACACGACCGCAGCACGGATAGCGAGATTGCATGAGATTGTTGAAGAATACGAACCACGAGATATTTACAATGCTGACGAGACAGGACTCTTCTACAAGTGCCTTCCAGATAGAACACTTACGTTAAGGGGGCAGTTCTGCCACGGTGGGAAAAAATCCAAAGAACGTGTAACGGTGCTGCTATGTGTCAATAGTGATGGCTCGGATAAAATACAGTCAATCTTAATTGGAAAATCGCTAAAACCTCGTTGTTTCAAAAACATAAAAACTTTACTCGTAAAATATCACGCCAACAAGAAAGCATGGATGACCATTAATATTTTTACAATTTTTTTAAAGTCTGGACTTTTCTATGTGTGCTCAGAAACGTAAAATCTTTTTTTTTATAGATAATTGTGCCGCCCACCCCAGAGATACTTCATTTTTGAAAAATATCAAAGTAGTTTTTTACCCTCCAAATTGCACCAGTGTTTTGCAACCACTAGATATGGGTGTGATTGAAAGTTTCAAAAAACTATATAGGAAGGAACTGGTGCAAAGAATAGTGTGCGTAATGGATTCAGGAAAAGATGTTGACCGAGCAACACTCCAAATAAATGTATTGCAGGCAATGAATTACACAGTGGCTGCTTGGCAACAGGTGAAAGCTACGACAGTAATTAATTGCTTCCATAAATGTGGCTACAATCGCAGAGCAGTTTTGATTCGGAAAGAACTGATGGCAATTGAAGAGGAACCAGAAGACTCATTTGATGATGATTGGTGTATTGTAGCCCAGGGGGACGTCGACTTTGCAACATATGTGCAGTGTGACAGTGAATTAGCCACCTGTGGCGTTGAGACAATCGAATCATTATGTGATGCAAATAATGACAGCAGTGGGGAAGAAGATAGTGAGGAGTGCAACATTGAACCAGTTCCGACATTTCCAGAAGCATTATTGGCTTTCGAAAAAATAAAAACATTTTTCTATTCAAAAAACATAGATGAATCTGTTGTGAGAAAACTACGTGAGTTTGAAGGGTCTTTGCTAAAATTGAAGTGTCAAACTGCAAAGAAGCAACTGAGCATAAAGGACTTTTTTAAAAAATAAGTGTGTTTTTTTATTATTATTTTTAGCTTTCCCGCATTTTTCGTTGTGTTTTTTCGATCCCTTGAACAACGTAAAATCGTGGTTTCACTGTAATTATGTATTTACAAAAATAAAATCAATAATTATTATTCTACCTGCTGAGAAAAAAATGCACTGTATACCACAAAAATAGCTGAAGATTTTTTGTAAATATTTTAATAAGTCAAAACTAAAATGCCTAAATGAAGAAAACTAGAACTCTCGCTGAGAAACTGAAAACAATTTAAGGCGTCGAAAAAGATCTTGGAGAAAAACTAGTCGATATAGCAAAAAAGGTTAAATTGGAAAAGTATGCGAGTTTGAAGGCTGACTCAAAATTTAAGTGCCAAAATATAAATAGGCAACATAGTATGTATTTAGCAATTCAAGATTATATATATATTTATATATATATTTTTTAATAAAAAACGTTAAATAAATAAATGAGTTAATTGAAAATTAACCATTTTTTTATATGATTCTAAGATTTCCTGCATTATTCGTTGTTTTATTACGATCCCTTGGAAGATGTAGAATCGGGGTTTCACTGTATTAAATTTTTATGGTACCTAATTTTTTAAACATATTACCTCCACATATCTTTATTAATATCAAAGTTATATCTTTTTCTGTTTCGCAAATGTTTTGTTTTATATTTTTCTGCCATGCATTTATAAACACAGCAAATTATCACAGCTGCCTTTCATTAGTATACGGATATAAACTATTTTAAACAATTCGACGCACATTAAATTTGTAATATACCATAAAATATAATATATGTATGTTAGCAAGATTTAGCATGATCGAGCATTTAAATATATTTATTTATTACTAGTAAATTTTCTTTTAAAGATGAATCGCCGTCAGTTACTAAAGGCAGTTCAATAATCAAATTTTATCATTGACAATAATTATTTTTAAACAATAGTTTGTGTGCGATAAGATGACTTGGAGTATTATATTACTGGTCTTGTACTGCTGCACTGCCTTGTGTCTTTGTAAAGGTGTTTAGATTAAAATAAAACTAAGTCTTTTAATATAATTATATATACTATAAACAACTTATATATATATACTATAAATAATTCTATTAAATATTGTCATTTTTATAAAAATGATATGATGGACGCAATGTCTGCTTCCAATGTCGAACAGATGGACTCATAGGAGAATCATTATAACAGAAATTGCTTGCTGTGAAGTGATTTTACTATTTGGTTGCTCAACTTTTACTTTTTGAGTAAAGAAGAAGAAACAGAAGGATCAGGTTAGGATAAGACATATAGTAAGCTAATTGTTTCCGTTAAGTCCTGTTTTTAGGATTAGATGAATGGGATAGTAACCACAAACGGATAGAAAGAATATCCAAGATTGCTTTTCTTAATCTATATATTAAGCATAAAACACTGAATTTCATAAATTAATTGTTTCTTTCAATAAAAATACCACATTAAAAATGATGAAACCTGTTAAACTTGATAGCATCTTCAAAGAGATCCAGCTGCATATGAGGCTCTTTTTATTTAACACATTTTGCTCAATTTCGGTATTTTGATATACATGAAAAAAACAATTGAAACACCGGGATTTCCGTTTTGGTAATATCGGTATTGCGATTTAACGATCAGCGATCGATGCCGCTGGAAGGCGGACAATCAATCGAAGTGAATGAGGAAGATTCAGACAGCCAAGGTTCACTTGGGACTGTATTACCATACAAGATATCAATGTTAAATTTAGAGTAATAAAACTGTAACAAATCTTTTCAGATACTGCACATCCGCACGGTAATCATGTTGACGACAAAACGAATTGGTCGGCTTCACAATTTAAACTCATTAACGACTGTGGAATACGTTCACCCTTCTATATCGAAAATCCAGAAGGTGTTGGAAAGTTTCCATGGCTAGCTAAGCTCCTATATATGTGTAGGTATCAACATATCTTTTTTACTTTAACTCCCACAGTCTCTCAATATGAAGTTTACTGACTCCCATTAACAACTGGACTGTTATCTGGTTGATCAGTGCCTCTTTTTCGGAAAGAAAAAATCAGAACTGATCTAGTCCCGGTTTTAGCGACAAATGAATTGATGGGAAAGAATATAGGCAATGCAGACAATCACCCGCTTCTAACCAAATCTATAGATCGATTGAAAAGTCGAATCTGTGCTACACTCACTCAGCTACAACACTGACATTAACTAAAAGACTGGCTAAATGAATTTTTCATACATGAGATACATACTGTTCGGACTTCTTTTTAAATTTCAATGTCAAATCAATTGTATTTTATCAATCCAAACATTCAGGTTAATATTACTAAGGCGTATTTACATGAGTATAAAACTGAAATCTAGCCTAACCTTTGTCCATTATATGTAAAAAAAAGCTGAAATTGTATTATTACATACTAATCATATGTAAAATATTGGTGATTAACAATTACATCTTGATTTAAAAGAAACTACAATTACGAGTGGTCAACAATATTTTAAATTTGTCAGTTGAATCCGTTGTATCAAAGCCTAGCTGTGATATCATTTTGGATGAAATAATATTCCTCAGTGGTGGAGCTAGAAATTTGGGGCCCTCGTCCAAACGCCACTCAAGCCCCCCCTTCTTAATATTTATAAATTTGGGCCCCCTTATTTGCTTAGCTCTCGTGTATCGCAAAACTCCGCTATGAGGCGGCTACACCGCTGACGGTAGTGGTTCAAAGAGTATTCATATTATAAGTATGTAACATAATACCACGTTTGTGCAGTGGAAAATAAAATCGTGGTGCATATAAATGTTTCATGTAAGTTATTTTTTTGGAAAATTAGTTTGTAATTTTGAGTATGAAGAAATTTGGGCACCCCATTTTGATGGGCCCTCGTGCATTGCAGGTGGCTACACTGCTGCTTTTCCTTGTATGACATCATAGGAGAAGAACAATGCTGAAGGTTCTTTGATTGAAAAATACATAAGTTATATTGATGATAAAAATAATAATTGTAATTTACATAAACATTACTGCACATTTCACATTTAGTCCATCTTTGTTACAAAGACATTATAAGTGTGCGCTATTTATTATTGCAACCCACCGATTCCATCCTCCAATAGTTACTCATTGAACTGATGATATTATTTTCTAGATCAGAAAGTCTCTGATTGCGGTGGCACTTTGATTACCGACAGATTTATCTTAACGTCAAAAGCTTGTCTTCTGAAGGAGCATCTGTGAGCATTTTTGCATTATTTTTCTCTCCAGGGGTAAGGGTAATGTCAAATTTATTTAGCAGTGACATCTATTGACGAGAGAAATTGATAAATGTTTTTTTACACCTTGTCTAAAATCTAAATCTTAAATCTAGATAGATGCATCTTTGCATTTTGTGATCAGTAAATTGACCTTCACCATAAATACATTGAATGAATTATAAAAATTATAGTGTTAAATAATTTTATTCTGGTAAAGGGGATGGCTTTAGTAGGAGAAACACTGGTGTACTCTTTACTCACTTTACTACATAGATTATAGAGTGTAAAGAGTGCCATTGTCGATCTCAAACATTTTTATTTCAATAAATAAGTTCACTCCAACCAAGATTCCATATTTTACATTTACTATAAAATTATAATTTATCAATTATGTGAAACCATGGCCTTCGGTTATATTTGTTCACTGTTTTCATTTGGTTAATTTGAGGTTTAAAAAAAAAATATATTGTCATTGAATATTTAATTTATGATTTTTTCAGTGTTGCTGTTTTATTAGGTCATTACGATACAACAAAAGACTGGAATCGTATATCAATTGGTCTCTCAGATCACGCAAAAAGACTAACTATTCGCAGATGAATCCACATCCCACCTCCAACATAGGTTTGATTCGTCTTTCAGAAGCAGTTGTTTTTAAATGTAAGTTAAAGATAAAATTCTGTTTTTTTTTTCAATTTCAAATAAAATTGTTTTCGAAACTGAATCTGAATCTCATCATTTGTGGCGGTTAAAAATATAAATAATATTCAGTTAAATTTAAGCATAGCAGAATTTTCAGAAGTTGATTGATTGAAAACGCAATAATTTGTTTCATACACTCAATTCTTCATTTATACAGTTTTGAAATGATAACGTTCACTAAAAATATGGAATATCATTTTTTTTTTAAACCATGTCCGCTCCTAATTTGGGGCATATAGACTCCTAATGGAGTTTATCTCAACAGAAGTGTTTCTACGAGAACTGCTTGTTACTCAGTTGCTCAACCTCTCTTTTTCCAAAGAGAGTACGGATAGAAGAATAGGGCTAGGACAGGATTAGTGGGTAGGATGGGTGAGAGGGGGGAATTCAAGACATCACATACATCCATGCTTTTGAACAGAAATTCATAAATCGATTGAAAAATCTGTCCTTACCGGGATTTGAACCTGTGTCCTCCGTAACTGAAGCCAACAACGTTGACCACTTGACCACACAGGCGGCATCATATTTTTACACAAATTATTTGTTCTAACACGATTCCCACGTAAAAAACGGTTAACAGATTTCTCAATAACAAGAAATTTACAACTCAATACAGTAATAACACACAAAACACTTATTAGATCCCAACACATTAGAAGTGTCAGGGTCATTGAAAGCGGTTTATGTTCAGTCTATCACAAAAGTCGCCATATATAATCAAATAGCAATGAATAGTACTATTTGTTCATAATATTGGATACAATTTACTTATCGAGTCTTCTCTAAGATTGCGTTATCGTATATTTTCTGCAAAGCTTACAACTACACCACTGGCAATTATCTAATTATTTTAGCATGGTTACACCCTATCTGCCTGCCATGGAATAATGGTATTTTACCCAGAAATATATCCGGAGAGGTGGCAGGTTGGAACCATCTTAATCAAGGGACACAGAACTTGAACAATTCCATTCTCCACAACCACACGTTGACAGTCGTGCCGAAGCACAACTGTGGCGAAGAACTAAAAAGTGATGATATTTGCGCTAATACTTGATCATCATCTGTAGACACGTGCAGAGGCATGCCAGGAGGACCACTCATGGTGATAAGTTTTTTTTAAGGCAGATAGCGACATTAAAAGAGGCATAACAGTTTTATCTATATTTGAAAATATACGTTGATTGAATTGACATTTACTTGGTAGAACTCCATTATAATCGGGTAAAAATAGCAACGTATTTAATTCTACAGTTTTTATATTATTATTTGATAGCTATTTCAGCATTCACCAAGATTAAACTTACATTTAAGGAAGTTAAGTTTTGTCATTAATCTTTCGGCACCTTAAGGCATTCAAGTGCATGGATGAATTTCAACATCGAAGATTTAAATTTGATATTAAAATTTCATCTAGCTCTGGGGTGGGGAACCTTTTCTTCTCTAAAGGCCGCATTCATTTTTCTGATTCGACATGAAGGCCGCAGTAAACATTGACTAGGGAGTCTTTGGCCAGAAACAATTTCATGCCAATTTCTAAGTCCCAAAAATTTGCGGATTTTGCAACATTACCAGCGTGGAACCTTTTTTTTTAAGGTCTTTCAAGGATTTTGATATCAAAAATGCCAAGAATTTACGAAATTACAAAAATTTATAGAATTAGAGAATTGGCCAGAAGGACGCACCAAAGAAGCCAAAAGGCCGCAGGTTCCCCATGCCTCATCTAGCCCCTTCAATTGATATTTAAATTTTAACACATCTTTTATCAATTTTATATTATTTTTCAGAAAAAAGAAAACAAAGTTTTCGATACGTATTACACAATCGGTATCCAGACAAATGAATCATACCTCTGCGACCTTCATTACCCGATCACGTATACCAATGTCGGACTTCACATCAACTGGATTTTGGACCAATTGGAACCAATATTTGATGTGTGATTTCATTAAGATTAGCAGATAAGATTGTTTAATTCAATAAACATGCTAGATTTTTTGGTGAAACATTTAGCTATTATTAACTAAAACAAGTCATTTGAATGTTAAAATTATTGAAAATGTAGGTGACAATAGCTTTGAAAAAATTTAAGAACAGTGTGGTGGCTTTTAATCTTGATTCTGACTAAAAATATAAAAAAAAATAATACAATACTTATTAAGCCAAATTATTGTTCTATTTATTCTTTCTGTTCCGTTAGAATTTTTTCTCATCCATACCCGGTCCATATGATATTGTGACACAAAATAAAAATGAAAACACACGTTTCGTACAAAACAATTAATTTCCAACACGGTTTTTTGCGAGTATTGAACAACTTTTCAATACAGAAATGTGCTCTTTTGAAAAATTAATTCTCGAATATGTTCTTAATTTTTAAAATTGTATGATCTTGTTGTCTCCAAACACATTACTTGTTGTTCTCAACTGAAAACATTTACCAAAAATACTGATGTTAATTTACTCAAAAAATTGTTTTTTTAACATAACTCCTTCATTCATTTGTGTCGTCAATGGGCTTAATAGAAATAATGTTCGAAAAGTGTCTTCGGTTTTTCATTCACAGGTTCCATAACGGTGAAAAGCCATTCCAAAATAACAGAAGTGTTCACAAAACCTATAGTATTGTGCACTGCGCAGACGCCGTCTCCGAAAGATGAAATTCCAGCGACATAGTACTTGCGGGTACCATTTGTTGTTGTGAACTATAAAAGAAATCGTTTTCTTATTTTTTTGTAAGAATGCTCTCTTTTGATACCCATTTTTATCAGGGCTGTGAAGTTGGAGTCAGTAGTCATGGAGTCAGGTGTTTTTTCCGAAGGCAGAGTTGCAAAAATCGGAAAAAATAATTTAAAGATACTGAAAAAATATTAGTCTACGTATCATATTGATTGGTGAAATCTACTAGAATTATTCTTGTATCTAGAATGATCTGATGGTATAAAGATATGTTAGTTGAACGGAAATGATTAAAAAAATCAATTCGGTTGGAGTCGACATTGTATTTTTTTTACCCAAATCCACAGTCCTGTTTATAATATGTAGCAAAATTTACTGATTTCATTCAAGTAGCTTGATTTCTTATAAAGATTAGATTGAAGTTTTAGTTATACATTTATGTATACTTTTTATCATATTATTTTTAATCCCAAAAAACCGTATTTTTTATTTAAAAATGTAGCTTGAAATCGTAATGCAGCTCATGGTATCCTAATGAACCATGTCAGCAGAAGCTATTCAACGAAAGCGGGCTATAATTCAATATCTAAACTTTTCTTTTTCTAAAAGTAGTAAAATCCTAGTAATATAATAACCATTGCTATGCCTCATTATATAATTGGATCGGTGAGGGGAAATAAGACATCACTGACAGCCATACCTTTGAACATATATGAATGTCTCAATCGATTTTTAAAAGTTTCCCCATGGAATTTAAGCACGAGGACGCCTCAACTAAAAAAGTCAACTTTGACTTATCAACTACACGTACGGCAACCAATTCACCATTTAAAATAAAAGAAATAGGTGTACCTTCATAAGTGGTCCTCCGTCGATGCCTTTACATGGGTATATATCATGGTCGAAATGCCCGCCAGCGCAAAACTTCTCTTCTGTGAAATTCATTTTCAATTTCTTTTCACAATAATCTTTTTGAAATTGCACCATCATATGGGTGTGAAGGGGTGTGAACTCTTTGAGACCGGTTGACTGATTCTTGGACTGCCAACCGGCCACCAGGCTGACGCCGCTGCTTGACACTATGCGACTGTTATTCCAAGGCAAACAGATAGGGCGGACATATACTGAAATGCATTTTTATTGACTTCACATATTGATAATGGATTTATTTTAACAAGCCGGCATTCAAAGAAAACCTCCATTTGATTAAGGGAGTATAAATCAATCAAAAAGAGATCTGATCTCTCTAAATACATCATTCAGATGTAGTCAATAATTAAATCTGAAACTTCCCACCAGAAACTGGTTCTTCTTTCTTTTTCGCCTTAAATAATTGTGAAACAATAAATCCTACATTTTATATTTCAAGATACACTGAAAAGCAAAATAGCACCTGCATACTGGTTATAGGTACCTGGCCCATTCCAAATCGTAATATATCTATTATTTCTTTCTACAAATATAGTAACGAAAAGATTTTTACAAAACAATAACGAAACAAAATGCATTCCTTTTAGTTATTACAGTATTGAATAAATACAGCGATTTTTATTTATTTTTTGAATAGTTCATGATTATGGATTCCAAATGTTCCTTGAAAACAAATATTTAAATGTCGTATAGTATAATATATGAATTTTGACACTTATTTCTAGTGTGACATATTAATAATAAACATGTACTGTAATAGCTGTCAACGAGTGCTTCGATTGGCAATTATGTGGGTTTGAATTAGCAAAATAGATTATATCAAGATATAATGTGATGAATAAAGTTTTTTGTTGTCCTGCTGGCTTAATTTACGTTAATACTAAATATTCTAACATTCGAATATCAAACGAGAGCAAAATATATTCAGATATTTAATTGAAATCCTCAGTCATAGTATGAGCTCTCTACGGCAGTGCTCCGCAACCTTTTCTCTCCCACGGCACACCAAAATTTTCTCCATATTTCCGTAGCTCACTTCAAATATGCATATATGTAAAAATAACATTAGACATCATTCTCAATTGTGTAATATATATTGCCACTTTAATACTACAACTAGGCAACTCTGATTTGATCATTGTTAGTAAAATTAAATTAAATTTTTATTTGATTAATATGTTAAATACATTATCTATATGCTATAATCATTTTTTAGAGTAAAAAAATAAAAATAGTGTTCTGTATAATTGAGAACAATCAAATAATGTTCAATTGAATTTTTTAGATGGAAATGTGAGCACATATTCATTAGCTATCTCAAAAACAGCGAAAATTAAGTTGCCTAGTAGTAGTATTGAAATGGCGGTATGATATAAAAAAAAATTGTACGTGGACAGAGAATTGGATACTAGAAACAAATTATTTGATCTTATCTTCAATGAAACAATGCACTGCGGCATGCTTAGCATCGCTCCACGGCACACTGGTGTGTCGCGGCACAACGGTTGCGGAGCACCCCTCTAAGGTATACCAGTTTTGGCACTTACATGTATACTTAACTGGTTCGTTGAAAACAACGATTGCAATGTCAAAACTTGGGTGCTTAATATATCGTAACATCAATTTAGTTTGAGGAGGGTCGGCGCATAGATTTCCAATGCAGTAAATCCATGGAGATGAATCATAATCGCCGAGTATTACTCCCATTCTGAATAGAATCAAATATATTCGTAAATCGATATGATTGTTATACATTTATTATTCAATGATACTTCTCAATGATGTTCTCCTAAAGTCTAATGTTATCCTGTGTATGAATTGTGAAACTGGGATCTCGGTATATTTTCTGTACGAAAATATGATAGCAATTGAATAGCTTATGCCTGAGTATTTATAAAATGTGTTTATTTCATATATCTTTCGCACGACTGATTTTCATAGAACATATTCCCATTCTAAAAGGGTATCGGGTGTACTTCTTAATATTCTTTTTATTAATTAATTCAATATTTTTTAAGTTTATTTTACATATTGTCACCAATATTGTAAGAACAACTCTAAAAGTACTTTTTTCTCTATTTCTTTTAAATCATTGGCACACTTTTGCATTTACACATATCTTTATTTTCAACACATTAATTGATTATTGCAATATAAAGCGAAGATAAAAAGTTTTCTATTTTTGCAGTATTATAGTTTTTTGTCTCTCCTGTCAAATTTACCCTAATTCAAGATAAACGTTCTTGCAGTATTGGCGACGATATGAGGCGTCTAGTTATAAAAATCAATATATTCACATTTAGTCAAAATTGGAAACAAGATATGTGCGTATTCTACTCGCGTTAAAGCCTACAAAAAAGTTCAAATTCTAGTCAATATCTGGAATTTACTATTTCATTTTGCATATATCAGCTAACAAACACTGTTATTTAAAGATAGATTTAGCACTTGAAAACAATGCATTTTAAAAAAATACTTAACCTTTTTGTCGTCTAATTTGATTGAAGTGTTTTAAGTTATAATGAAAATTGTGAGCAGTAAGTTATTAATTGTCTAGGAATATGCAGAATAAATACTTACATCCCCGGGACAATGCAATGTTTGGCCGTTAAGACGTAGGTAGTACTGATCAGGGCACCACCGCAAATAGAAACCAGTTTCATATCAAATGCAATGGACAACTGAGCTGAAAACAAAATTAACACTTTACGACCCACTGACGCCTTTTGGCGTAAGTTTCTCCCCAACCCCTATGAACCGTTGACGCCTTTTGGCAAACGGAGCATACTTCCTCATATAAAAAAAATATGTTACCGACAATTAAATCTCCTTATACAGATGGTTCGACATGTATACAAGATATGACTTTTACCACATTTCAATTGATTTCGTGATCTCACTTTGATGGTCGGCATATATATGGCAGAAATGTATATTTGACGTATAATCATTTCGAATTATTTTTCTAACCAATGCTATTTCTATTATTAACTCGATATTCGCAGTTATTATAAACAAAAAATATGCTCACATACAACTACAGTTATTAGCCTTTTAACTGCCTGTTTTGATTTATGAATGAAAAGTATTTTTTTCATCTGAAAAAACAAGTTTAGCCGTATTTTGTGTATTGAATTCCGATTAACTTAACGCTTTTCAGTATGTGAATCAAATTACTTAATCATTATCAAATTTCATAAACTTTTAAAACGATAAGTAATAGCTGAAGTGCATAAATAAAGATGTTAAAATTTCATGATTATTGAAAATGATTATATATATCAACACAAAGTTTTTTTACTTATCACCTTCTGCCAGTATAACAACTTCATATTGAAACATGCCTGCAGGAGAGGAGAGGATTTCATTACTAGTAGATTTAGCGAATGCGTTTTTATATAGAAAATAAACAGAAACAGTCAGTTGTATTACTGATATTGATGGCTTAGAGGCCAGAAGACCTCGTATCTTCTACATCAACAGTGCTGGCGACTGTCCACTTGGTTCTGGAGAGATCACGGTCCGCAGCACTAGCTGTAGCCCCAAAAATAATTAAAAAATTAAATATCTAAAAGTACTAACACAAATAAACTATTTTGGCGATCCACGGTAGTTCACCGATTCCTGCTGTAATAGTGGGGCTGGGCTTTTCGACCGCATGAAGGCCGCACTCGTCAATCAAATCAAAATAATTCCAGGGCGTTGGATCTACTCCGGGTGTATAATTTTGCGGTGGGTCACCGGCTCCTGAAATTATGTTATATTTAGATAAAATCGCCGGGTACGTGAATCCTCTCGCTGTTTGATAATTTAATACTCAAAAAAATTGGCTGTGTGTTGCGTAAGGTATCTGAGGCGTCTAAAAGGCTATACCTAAGCAATGTGAAATAGTAGAAAAAGTGTTTTATTTTTTATTATAATGCTTTTACACCGAGAATTGACATTGAACACCTTAAAAGACATGAATTTGAAAATTAATATAGGAATCTCATCACAGATATCTGAACATAACATTACTTCTGAACCATGCTGTTAAAAGTTACACGGACTCAGCACAATCTCACTACATAGGTACTTCAAACATATTATTCAATAATTTTACCCAACGAGAAAAGAAATGAACTGTATACAGCAAAAACAGTCAATGAGCCCACAGTCAACATTTTTATATGAATTTCTCGATGTATAAGATTGACACTCGACTTAAAAGAAATTATGTTACACTGAATTGAAAAACAATATTTTCAATGAAATATAAATTAAATAAAAAATATTTAGTTTACAATATAAACAGTGGCGACTCATGGTTGAAATATTTAGGGATGCTTAAATAACTAAATAGTTAGGAAAATATTTAGGATCTTGACTGAATTGACATTTCAATACAAAATTAATCTCTTAGTGTGGACCCATAACAACTTGAATACCACGCAAATAAATCATTAATATGTCCCAGAGATACTACGTGTTTTTGAGAAAATAATTTTGCCTAATATACACTCGAATTCGATATTTTAAAAACCTTTATTGACTCAGTATAGATAGCACTACACGTATTCATCAACATATTGCTTATATTCTATTAGAATACCAAGTATTTGATTTTTTAAATGTCTTGGACATCCATGTTCGCTTGCATATGTTCCGGACACCGGTGTCAGCTTGGTATTCAAGTGGTTAACGGAGGTATCTTAACAGAAGATTTTTCTACAAGAATTGTTTGTTACTCAGTTGCTCAACCTCTCTTTTTCAAAAGAAGTAGAGATAGAAGGATAGGAGTAGGACAGGACAAGTGGTTAGCTAATCGCTCTCGTTAAGCTCATTTTTAGTTTAGGATGGGTGGGAAGGTAATTCAAGATATCACATACATCCAACGCTATCCTTCTAAGACAAGAGGTTAGCTGCGGGGAAACTTCAAAGGCTGCGCGGGCCAATCAAATATTATTTAAATAGTTGTCTTGGAGTGCGCGGGGGCTCTCAAACTGCTGCGCGGCCGCGAGCACACGCAGCTTACAAGGAATGTTGCATACATCCATGTCTTTCAACAGAAATCAATAGAAAATCAATTTAAAAAAAACTTTCCATACTGAGATTCGAGCCCATGACCTCCGTAACCGAAGCCAACGACGTTGACCACTCGGCCAGGCAGCCGGGAAGAATTATACAATAATATATTATATTCAATGTAATGAATAAAATTACATTTTTCCTCAATTTACTTGGGAGTGCTGTAGATCTGCAGTGTACATATATGGACGAGCCGCCCCTGAATATAAGTATTTTATTATGCATTACTAATGGAAATTACGGCATACTAATTCATAAATAAAATGCTTCGACATGCATTACATATTAATTACAATTGGATATAGCAAAATCAGCAAATCAGTTCAATCATGGATTGTAATAACGATATTTTACTGTTTGCACAAATTAATCAACTGATTTATGAATTTATGGATTTACGCTCGAAGGCATGGATGTGTGTTACCCATCCGATATTAAAAACTGCAACCACTAGCTCTTGTCTTCAAAAAAGAGAGGTCGAGCAACCGAGTAACACACAATTCTTGTAGATATTTTTTCTTAAGATATCGACTGTGGTAAGGAAAAAGGACGTAACCCACAGTTTTTTCAAAACGGGTTTTTTTCGATAATCACAATGTATCAAACTATCAATGTATATCAAAAACCTCGCCGATGAATGCTAAAAGTTCCCTCCCACCTTCCGATCCTTCAATAACTGGGCATAGTGAGAGTGATTAGTTAACCACTAGTCTTTTCCTCGCCTTACTCTTCTATCCCTACTACACTCTTTGGAAAAGAGAGGTTGAGCGACTGAGTAACAGACATTTCTAATAGAAAAAGTTCTGTTGAAATAAAAAATATTTTTATTTACCGAGATGAATACTACATTTTCTATTTTGCCATTTCTTCTTAATCGTTATATTTACCACAAATAAAAAGTACTGATATATTTTAGCACCTTACCACGTGTGTAGTACAAGAGGGCCATCCAAGGAAATTCATAAAAAAATTCTCTATCTCCGTCAAATCGTGAAGTTGTCGTTTCACCACAGGTTTCAGGGAGTAACCTGAGGTTGGGGTGAGCAGTTACATCAGGCGGTGATGTCGGAGAAATAAATGCTTCATTGGAACCTTTTCCATCGGTAGGACAGCAAACCTGCAAGTCAGCAGCATAATATTTGTTAAAACAATAAATTTTGTCAGGCATGTGGCCTAGTGCAGGGTTTCTCAACCCGAGTCCACATCATGTTCCAAGGGGGCACAGAGAAATATTATTTTGGGGGGCCACGGGCACCCTAAATACAATCAATTACAAAATTTGTATTCAAACAAGGCATTCAATTTATAAAAACATTTGTTAATATCTGTGCAAACCGTAAATTCGTCACTTTTTTTCGAGAAGCGAGCTTAAAAAAAAGTCTCCCATTATTCAATAATATTATTTATAATCTGTCGATTCCCAAAATTTTCAAGTTATCAATAAAAAAATAAGGTGTTTGAGTTATTATTTTAGAATCCTTTCATTTTTCAATTTTTTCCCAGTCACCAATCCCAGGATCCCGAAATAATTGTGTGAATCAAAAGAGCCACAGAATCAAAAAGGTTGAGAAACAATGGCTTAGTGGTCAGTTAAAATATATCGTAAACTGTCATTTTCGAACGCCTTTATTCACAAAAACTCAATGCACTCATTCTCTTATAAATTTGCAGCATTTTAACAGTTATTCCTCTCATAACACGAGTTCTCAAAAGGCGAATGCCAAAAATATTTGAGGCGACGTTTCACAGACTGATTCGAATTGTTTCATGTGTTCGGTTGTGCTGCTCTAAAATTAATTTTATTTCCGGTTAATGGTGTAAATGCAGAAAGATTCTTCAATAATTATAATTTATTTGTAACAGATAGTCCCACTTAACTTAACAAATAATCTGTATAAAAATTTACCGTGCTTATTTTTAATAACTTTAAATTTTAAGCTATACTGATACATGCTAATATGATGTTGATATTTATGACTTGTTATCAATTTTGATGTAAAGATATTTTGCAATTGATGATTATTTGAAATTAATATCTAATTAAAACGGATGCTAAAGTTAAAAAAATGAATGCGATAAAACGCTAAAATTTATAAAAATAGATGCCTTCAATGAGGGTGTTAACATTTGACATTTGCAATGCTTATGGGTTGCTTTCATTTAGGTCTGTAAATCCTTTCAAAATGTATTTGAAGTGACGGTTGATAATTATCAATGCGTCAAATATTTTGAAATTGAAAATTATAGAAGAAATCATATGGTATAAAGTTATGTTTTAGATCTCGAATATAAATTTGATGACCGTCGCCGGAAACCTAGATTAATCTTAACACCGGGGTAAAACTTTAACCGCTAGGCTGCAGAGCCCAACTTTTCTGTTTGAATTAAATATTTGACACTTTATGTATTGGTTGTGTCTCACCTTCTCAAGTCGATTTCATGTGGCTATACGAACTCTCGCCCGGTTTGTGTGATTACAATTTCAAAAAATTTGGCACATAATCAATTATAAAGTAGCCAATGCCAAGTGCATTTATACATTTTTTGTTAATGTCTAAGCTTGTAGGTTAGGTTAGGTTAGCTCGTGGTTAGAATTTTTTTTTTTTATTTGAATGACCCTACCTTAGCAACTGTACCTTCAAATCCACATTGGAACCTTTTCAAATAAGATATAGTTTCTTGCGCAGCTTTGGACTCTTGTGTAATTTTTAATAGTTCAGGACAATCTATCAAATTAACGCACACACCTATGCGTTCATTTATACCTGTGCAAGTTTCTGGAGAAAAAAACAAAATCTTTGAACTTCACGAAGTACCTAATGAACATCATTTTGGGTAAACATGGTTCCATCTGTATTTTTTTACAAAATGACTTTTTAATGCAGTTTTATTCACATTCAAAAACCCTTCAAATTGTCATTAAATCCATCAATATTCAAAAAAGAAAAATTTTCAGTCTCAAAAACATTTTTTATAGAGCACCAAAGTTCCGTCTGCATGCATAATTAAAAAATCAGCGTGTAGAAAATCACAGTCATAGAAACACTTTCAATTGCGTACGTAGATGCATAAGTGACATGTATCCCAGGTGCTTGAAAAAAATTGTCGTAAAGTGCCTAAGAGAGTAAATCCTCATACAGATTGTTTATAAAATTTAAAAAATGGCCGATGCCAACTCGAATTATTGCACTAAGGTTCTGCCTGCAGACTTTTTTCATGTGCTTAAGAACATTTGAGAGCACCAAAGTTTTATCTGCATTTTCGTCTATTCTAAATATGCCAATATAATTATGAAATTGAAATAAATTTAATATGTCAGAACGATATACATGTAATTCTGTTTATACTTCTAAATAATTTATTTTTTATCTAAAATATCGTTTCTACACAGTTTCAGTTTTTTCAGATGAAAACTTGTTTATCCAAGGCAACGAGTAGTCTCTAAGTTTATACATTCTTAAGTGCAAAAGAAAACTTTGTTATAAAATACAAAACACCAGAGTTGCGGTGTAGAAAATTAAACAAAATATTTTTTTTTTCTTTAAATATAAAGTTTATTAACGCAGTAATTGTGAAATTATTTTACAAACAACCACATCCTGTCATGGTACACGTATTTGGTGGCGCGTACATTTACACACAGGTTTTTTGCACCTTAATCAAATTCCCGACCGCAGTTATTATTTCATTTTTTCATAATAATCTAAATATAACAATTTTATATTTAGGACATTTAAAAAAAAAATACACAGCACACACCTTTTTATAGCACAGAGATAGGGACCACGCAATAGGAGAGTTCCACAGGTCAGAGAGGTCAGGCACCCATACAAAATTTAAGGTTAGGTTTTTTAAATTATATTTTACAAATCAACCATTCTTAATTATTTCCAAATTATAGGCTTATGATTAGTGTTGAGATTTTTATTGCCAACCACTGATTTATAGTATAATTAGGGTTGTCAGATTTCTTTCAAGTCAAACCGGGACATTTGGGCATCCTGAAAGGTTTGTTCGGGACACCGGGACACGAGACTCAAAACCGGTGACACTCCCGATTAATCGGGACGTCTGACAACCCTAAGTATAATATCACTGTTTGATATATTAAAACAATTTTTCTCAAACGCAGAATTTTGCCATCGCTAATGAATAAAGTAGATAGTATAATTGAGTTAAATCATTCTAAATATCAGTCAGAAAAAGCAGTGGAAAATTTAGTTTTTATTCCATTTCGTATCAGAGCTTGATTGCTTTTTACAATAACTCTTTCAACTCTTTGCTATGCAAGATTGAAAGTTATAATATACATATGGTAAACAAAATGCAAAAGCATGAATAAACACTTTTAAACTGCAATTAATAACAAAAGAATGACTATTCATGTGATTTGGGCTCATAAATCATTTAGTCTCAAAAACAATTTTCACCATTTCTCTCTGAATGCATTATTAAAAAATACGTAATGTAATTCATCTCAAAATAAAAATGACTCACGAGAAAATGTTCCATGGAAGACACTGCAGATGATGAAGAATTTTAGAAGAAGAAGAAACATAAGTATTTGACTAAAGTAGCTATATTATAGGAAAAAAGATCAATCGTCCTCGCATTCACGTTTCACTTTACTTTTTTATAGTCCTTAAAAAAACACTTTAGGGTTCACTGCAATACATCAATAATTGCTCCCTTTACAATCGATTATAGAATATAACATGTTTGAATCATGAGACTGATGTCACTCGGTTTTCACTGTTGACGGTTTACTTCAATAATCTACTTCGGTGCTCCGTAATCTTTTTTGCCCAGGGCACTCTGAAGCACTTGCTGCTACAACACTGCTACAACCAATAATATGTAAATTTCAAAGACCTGATTGCTGACCTTCGACACTCGTAAATTACAACACTTTGTATTCCCCCAAGAGTGTCTTTCGCTTAAATAGTTCTGAGAGATCTAAGAATCTAGACCTCTGACTCATTCGCCAGAACTGACCATATGAGTGTTTACCCTAAAAGTTCTTTAAATAATGAAAAATTCTTTTGTGTTTCGCATTTATTAGTTTATGATAGAGGAAAATAAAACTATATGTTCATATTCAACAGCTCTCACTGTACTATTTTGTTTATTTTAAGTTATTTTAAATTCCAGTACAAATAACAGGATATTTTAATCAAAAAAACTTAACTCTCAGGTGAAGTTAGGGTGGTATGGAAAAGGTTAAAAAAATAATTAAATTACATAATATAACTATTCTATTATACTACAAATTCACCATTGGATGGTACTCTTCTTTTAAAACGCTATGTTATCAAGAATCCAAGGCAAATAGTTAGCGACTCTTGTAAAAACAGATGACACAGCAAGAGTACAGTTTTTAGGGCTATAGCTGACAATACCATGTTGGAAATGTAACGTCTTCGAGCCCACGATACTGGCCATCATTAGAGGTTCACCGTTATTTGATGTGCAGGGAAGCATTAAGCCGCATGCTTGTTTGTCGGTTATCAGGATATCGATGCTGAAATGAATTTGAATCAGTATGCATGAATTAATAAGAAGACTATTTGATTATGACATCGTGAATGCTAACTGTGAAAGTGACTGAATCGGTTGACACCGCTAAGAGGAAGATTCTGCGGCGCATATGAGGCCCCATGAATGAGGGTGGAGTATAGATAATTAAGCATACTATTGAACTTTATTGCTTATATCTAGGTTGGAAACAACTCAGCTTAATAAAACTGCAAAGATTGACCTAGACAGGTCGTGTCATCTGTACGAAGGAAGATGTTGTCAAAAAAAATCTCAAAAGTGGGAAAGATATCAGTGGGAATGCCGGGGATATGATGAGAGCACAGGGAAGCGATAGATGCCGGCAGGTTTTTAAATATATTCAATCGATTGTCGGCGGGATCAACAAAAGAGACCAGCACTTTGCTTGAGCTGATGCCCCACCAAAGTTTATATTATATAGACCCGTTAGAGGTGAGGTGAACCAAATGGTATTAAAAAAAAAAAAAATGTGCGTTATAACATTCTATGTCTCAAAGTATCGTAAAAGTGAAGTAACCTCAGTTAATACACATCGCAATAGTGTTATTTCCGTAAAATTTAAATATGCAATACACCAATGCACCAAGTAAAGACATGATAGTAATTTAAGGTTCTAGAAAAAAGTTTTACCATTTTACTATTTGGTTCTCTTCACTTTTAATAAACCCGTGAACAAAGACACTGAAGCAAAAATATCGCATCCTCGATTAAATACCGCTTTATGTCTAAACATTTTACAGGACAAAACTTCAAAAAATTCCTGTAAAAAACTAAAGAAGTTGGAATGCATAAATTAATATCTAACTATCATGTTTTTTTTCAGTAAATAAAAGCAAAGATATTGTTAAAAATAGACAGTTAATTTTATTAATTAAGTCTACTGTGCTTATTTTCAAATAATTATTGAAAATGGATAATTTGTATCATAGATAATGATCGAAAAAAACTACAGAATGGGTTCTCAAATATCAATGGTTTTCTTGCTTACCTCTGTGTTAATTCCATACAACGTTTATTAGAAATTACATAATAAGCCTTTTTTTCTAACGTTCGGACCTTTTTGCCAGATTCATCTGGCCAACCGGCTGAAATCATTTCACTGTCTTCGAGTGCCATATTGATCAGCGGTTGGCTAACAGGAAGACAAATAGGGCGTGAGTTTTCTGAAATACAAATACACGGATAATGTAATTGATTTAAAGCATATACCATCGCTCTAAAAATCTGTGATAATGGGTCCAATTTTGGAAAAGTGATATCAAATAATTAAAAAAATGTTTGGGTATATTTTTAAGTGGAGTCAGAGTCAAAAAGACCTTACAACTCTGACCCACTTTCTTTGAAATTATTTAATGACGTGCATTCAAACCACAATAGTCTATTGTTTTGTCACTACACGCTAGTATGAAAAAAGATGATCTAATGGTATATATATAAGTTAAAAGGGAACGATTGAAAAAAATAATTCACAGTTGGAGTCGATTTTTAATGTAAAGCAGGAGTTCGAGATAGAGTCAGAGTTGTTTTTTTTACCCGACTCCAACATTTTTTTTGGTCGATGAATTTACTAACTAGAATTTGAATAAAATTTCAGTTGATTAAGCCATTCCTTACAACATTATTTCATTAACCATGCACCGGGCTGGATCTTAAGCCGAACGGTAAACATCATTGCCTTCGCTTAAATTACTCACAAAGTCAAATCCAATGATAGTTTCATTAATTGATTTTTCAATTAACTTATGGGTTTGTATAGGAAACTCTCTTCCACCCATCTGATTTCTGAAAGATATGGTGTAGAAGGAGTGATTAACTAACCGCTACTTCTGCCTTAGTCCACAATTACTACTGTTTTTCAGTAAGGGTAATACAGAATTAATATACACCTTTCATAGTATATTACCGCGGAATACACATACAAAATAAAACAAACCCCGTGTGAAGTCAATTGGCCTAGTGACACGAATTAGTCCGATATCATTCTGCATAGTGTCTTTATTGTAGTCTGTATGGCCGTAATATCCTTCAACGCCAATATCCTGCACACAGTTCTTTCCGTCTTTGTCACAGCTCTGGTCTTTGGAGATGTCATATTCTCCAATTCGCACCCCAGCAACGGTCACTCCGCTGCCGAGCTGGACGATGCAGCTAGCAGCCGTCAATATATAAAATTTGTTTATGACGGTGCCGACACAAGCGTATGATATTTTCCCTTCTGTGGCAATAAAACATGTAAGATTAACAACTTTGTTATTCCACTGGTAATTTTACTAGGTTCATTGAGAAATTCTAATGGATTGAAAATGAATAGCTTAGAATTAGTAAAAATCAATTAATACAATATGTAATTTTCTTGATTAATCTGTAACAAGTACATTTTATGATTTATGGATACAGTGAAACCCCGATTCTACGTTTTTCAAAGGAGTCTAATAAAAAAATGAAAAATGCGAGAAAATTGTAATGCAAAAAAGCTTCAAATAATACCAAAAAAACTTATTCATTTATTTCACTTATTTTATTACGGAATGTAGAATATGTATTTTTAAAATATTCTTTTCTTAACGATAAGTTTCTTTTGCAATTTCTTTAATTTTAAGAAAGACCCCTCAAACTCGCTCGACCCGTTTTTCTCCTGGATTTTTTTCAATATCTTAAATTATTTTCAGTTTATTAGCTACAGTTCTAGTTTTCTTCATGGCGTGCATTTTACTTTTTAATATGAAAAAATATGGAAATAAGATAAAAAGTAAACCGACTTTATAAGCAAAATGGGAAATATTCAACCAGAACAAACAATCGGGGTAATATTTGTGATGCGATCATTATATTTATATGAAAGATTGAGGAAATGGGTAAATTGGGATCTATTAATGCAAAATTGTTTAACATGTTGTTATGAGTGTGAAATGGGACTATGGAAAACAATGATCCATACGAGAAAGTGAAGAATGTTAGAACGGTAGTTCAGGAAACACAGGGAATACAGGTTCAGTTAAAAAATATTTAAGTTTCTTACGTATATTGTGAGCAATAAGTGCCATCCAGGGATGCTTATAGACGTCATTGCTGTTTGCTTCTAATCGCCCATCACTAATCTGTCCACAGTCAGCCGGTAGGAGTTCATAGTTTACATGACTAATAACATCTGGCAAGTTCTGCTTTTCTGCTGCCACTCTGTCAGCGGCTTCAACTAGAGAAGGCAATGTTAATGGTAGTTTCGATGATGTCACATCTTCAATTGGCGGAACATATTGAAAAGTGTCTTTGACGTTAAGGGTGTTCTGGGTTGAGAGTTGAATCGGTGGAATTGACGATTCTATATTTCCCCCTTGATTGGTTGATTGTTTTGGAATTCCCCACTGGTTTGGAGACGGTGAGGGTTGGCCCCATTGGATATTTGGTGTTTTTGAAGTTGTATCATCTGAATCTTGATTCTTTATTGATGTAGATTCTTTTTGAATACCCCATTGATCCGAAGATGACACAGGAGGACCCCATTGGATATTTGGTATTTTTGTAGTCGCAGACAATCCTTGGCCATTATCATCTGAATCTTGATGCTTTGGTGTAGATTCTTTTGGAATACCCCATTGATCCGAAGATGACACAGGAGGACCCCATTGGATATTTGGTATATTTTTAGTCGCAGACAATCCTTGGCTATTATCATCGGAATCTTGATGCTTTGGTGTAGATTCTTTTGGAATACCCCATTGATCCGAAGATGTCACTGAGTTGCCCCATTGGTTATTTGGTATTTTTGTAGTCGCAGACAATCCTTGGCTATTATCATCTGAATCTTGATGCTTTGGTGTAGATTCTTTTGGAATACCCCATTGATCCGAAGATGTCACTGAGTTGCCCCATTGGTTATTTGGTATTTTTGTAGTCGCAGACAATCCTTGGCTATTATCATCGGAATCTTGATGCTTTGGCGTAGATTCTTTTGGAATACCCCATTGATCCGAAGATGTCACTGAGTTGCCCCATTGGTTATTTGGTATTTTTGTAGTCGCAGACAATCCTTGGCTATTATCATCAGAATCTTGATGCTTTGGTGTAGATTCTTTTGGAATACCCCATTGATCCGAAGATGACACAGGAGGACCCCATTGGATATTTGGTATTTTTGTAGTCGCAGACAATCCTTGGCCATTATCATCTGAATCTTGATGCTTTAGTGTAGATTCTTTTGGAATACCCCATTGATCCGAAGATGTCACTGAGTTGCCCCATTGGTTATTTGGTATTTTTGTAGTCGCAGACAATCCTTGGCTATTATCATCAGAATCTTGATGCTTTGGTGTAGATTCTTTTGGAATACCCCATTGATCCGAAGATGACACAGGAGGACCCCATTGGATATTTGGTATTTTTGTAGTCGCAGACAATCCTTGGCCATTATCATCTGAATCTTGATGCTTTAGTGTAGATTCTTTTGGAATACCCCATTGATCCGAAGATGTCACTGAGTTGCCCCATTGGTTATTTGGTATTTTTGTAGTCGCAGACAATCCTTGGCCATTATCATCTGAATCTTGATGCTTTGGTGTAGATTCTTTTGGAATACCCCATTGATCCGAAGATGACACAGGAGGACCCCATTGGATATTTGGTATATTTTTAGTCGCAGACAATCCTTGGCTATTATCATCGGAATCTTGATGCTTTGGTGTAGATTCTTTTGGAATACCCCATTGATCTGAAGATGTCACTGAGTTGCCCCATTGGTTATTTGGTATTTTTGTAGTCGCAGACAATCCTTGGCTATTATCATCTGAATCTTGATGCTTTGGTGTAGATTCTTTTGGAATACCCCATTGATCCGAAGATGTCACTGAGTTGCCCCATTGGTTATTTGGTATTTTTGTAGTCGCAGACAATCCTTGGCTATTATCATCGGAATCTTGATGCTTTGGCGTAGATTCTTTTGGAATACCCCATTGATCCGAAGATGTCACTGAGTTGCCCCATTGGTTATTTGGTATTTTTGTAGTCGCAGACAATCCTTGGCTATTATCATCTGAATCTTGATGCTTTGGTGTAGATTCTTTTGGAATACCCCATTGATCCGAAGATGTCACTGAGTTGCCCCATTGGTTATTTGGTATTTTTGTAGTCGCAGACAATCCTTGGCTATTATCATCGGAATCTTGATGCTTTGGCGTAGATTCTTTTGGAATACCCCATTGATCCGAAGATGTCACTGAGTTGCCCCATTGGTTATTTGGTATTTTTGTAGTCGCAGACAATCCTTGGCTATTATCATCAGAATCTTGATGCTTTGGTGTAGATTCTTTTGGAATACCCCATTGATCCGAAGATGACACAGGAGGACCCCATTGGATATTTGGTATTTTTGTAGTCGCAGACAATCCTTGGCCATTATCATCTGAATCTTGATGCTTTAGTGTAGATTCTTTTGGAATACCCCATTGATCCGAAGATGTCACTGAGTTGCCCCATTGGTTATTTGGTATTTTTGAAGTCGCAGACAATCCTTGGCTATTATCATCAGAATCTTGATGCTTTGGTGTAGATTGGTTGGGAATACCCCATTGATCCGAAGATGTAACCGGGATCGGTTGGCCCCATTGGTCATTTGGATTTGTTGCAACATGTAGGCTCGTATCCCTGTAATCTTGATTCTGTATCACAGTAGATTGATTAGTAATACTCCATGAGTTCTGAGGATACGGTTCTGTCACATCTTGGCCATACGGTTGTTCAGTCTCATCACCCTTTACCCTTGCTGTAGCTGTACCAAAGTGATTAGGTTGTTCTTTTATTGGACAGCAAACCTAATTTTTAAAATCATTAATTATTAATACACGGTACATTTAATACGAATAAATATTGCTTTTGGGTCTGCCCCGATAAAATGAACAGACTCAGCAGCTCATTATAATTTCTTTAATAAAATTACAGGAACAGAAACGCATATTCAATTTACTAAAATAAAATGACACTGCATGAATTCTGGACAAGTAAAATGGAGAACATTTTATAAAAATATAAGATCATTTAAATCAGGCTGAACTTAATTGTACACAATAATAGATCATACTATGCACCTAAAACACAATAAACTGACTAAAGAAACATTTTATTTGTATTGATAAATTTTGTATTTTTTTAAATAAATTGTATAAATATTATGTAAAAATATCACTTTCTAATAATAGTATGCATGTTGAAGCGATTTTTTAATAGAATTACTCATGTACATAAATATCTTCCGGTTTGGTCCCACCCAGCCAAAATTTTTTACAATCTGGCCGTTTCCAAAAATTGTTTGCTGATCCCTGCTTTTGTAGATCACTATTACTTATTGTCTTTGAAAGTTCTCGAGTCCTTTAAAATAAGAAAAATATCTCTTTTACAATGATAATTAAAGTGTTTTAAATACGCCAGCGTTCATTACCTTTGGTGCTCTTCCTTCAAAGCCGCAATGCGCTTCTTTCAATATGGATTTAACTGAATCCGATAATGGAAAAACCAACGGTAAATGTTTCTGTAACAGTTCAGTGCAATCTCTCAACACTATACATTTTTTAAGGGGAGAGCCTACTATGTTGCAGCCATCGCTTTCTAGAAATCAAATTAAACAAAGCATTCAATAAAAATAACAATACAGTCTTGTCCAAAGTGACAATGAGATATTTAATTTTAATTTTGACGTCTCAAATACAGCATTAAGTGCGTGATCGAAAGAAGGCTTTAGTGTTTACTAGCTGTAAGCCCGTTGCCCAGCAACGTGAGATTTTTGTTGCATAGTATTAATTTTAATTTTATTTTATGTTATTTTATTTTATGGTATTTTATTTTATTTTATTTTATTTTATTTTATTTTATTTTATTTTATTTTATTTTATTTCATTAAATTTTTATTTATTTTATTTTATTTTTATAGTTAGCAGAAATTTCGTAAATTATTTAATATTTGAAATAATGTTTGAGTTTGCTAACAACCATTTTTCGTAGGAGCAGAAATTTCGTGAATTATTTAATATTTGAAATAATGTTTGAGTTTGCTAACAACCATTTTTCGTAGTAGCAGAAATTTCGTAAATTATTTAATATTTGGAATAATGTTTCAGTTTGCTAACAACCATTTTTCGTAGTAGCCGAAATTTCGTAAATTATTATATTTTGGAATAACTTTTAAGTTTGCTAACAACCATTTTTCGTAGTAGCAGAAATTTCGTAAATTATTTAATATTTGGAATAACGTTTAAGTTTGCTAACAACCATTTTTCGTAGTAGCAGAAATAGACGTTGTAAATTTTTTAATTGTGATTATTTTATCGAATATTAATATATAGGTATTTATTTTTTGAAAAACTTATCACGCTTATCAATCGGATTTTATTATTTTCATACGATCAAGATGTAATGTGTTTAAAAAAAAATGTTATAAACAAAAAAAAAAAACGTTTAAGGTTAGACTCGAACCACTGACCATCAGCTTACGAATCTGGCGCTCTGCCTTTTGGGTAGAGCGGAATTAAATCTACGTGCGAAAATTAGAACATATATGTTTTGCTTCAAATAAAAAACAAAAGTTTCAAAATTCGAACGTAATTCAATATATATAATGTTATTTTATCGTATCGTATCGTATCGTTGTTTGTTTACCCGAGTGGTAAAGCTCTCAACTCATAATTCAAGGACCGTGTTTCGAATCCAGACCAAGGCGCTTTTTTTGTATGAGAATTCAATTTTTCAGCGATTTGATATGTTCCATCAAATAATAGTATATAATGACGTCATCGAAAAGGTAGGAATAAAAAATGGCGACATCGAGGCTGGTGAGGGGGAGGGGGAGGAGGAGAGGAAATCGAGGAAAATCATAAGTAAGTGTATATTGGAAAAATATGTCTTAAGTATGAATAAAAAGTGACAGCGCGGCTTGGCAGGAGGAGGAGGGGGAGGGGCAGGGGGAGGGGAAATCGAGGACATCTTACACTCAGACAAACATACGGACATTATCGGCTATTAATATATAGATTATATTATAAGCTTATTTTCTAGTAAGTGATTCATCTTAATCTGGCTTTTCTGTTGACGAATATTGATTGGAATACCCAAAGCGCTCCTAGAGGATGGATTAACCACATCTTTAGCGCTGTTAGATTGTTCAGCCTCATCTCCAATATGTTGAGAACTGGTTGTGCTACGAGCTTGAGGTGTTTCTTTTAACGGACAGCATACCTAAAAAAGAATTCATAAAGACTTGCATATATTACACCCCTACAACTAAACCTACACTTTTTATATGCATTAAAATGAGTATAGTTTTCGAAGTATATATTTATTAAAAAAAAAACACAATATAATTCTGTGTTTGAAAAAGAGATAAAAAATTGAAAAACGAGTTAAATATGCCAAAAAAGCGAAAAAGCTTAAGAGACTATTATGTAAATGCAAACCTGGCACATTCCAGAATTGGTGAAACATGAACCATGAATGTAATTTAGTTAATGCTGGCTTGATAAAACACAAAATAACGTTCCAAAGTCATTTAAAACTAAAAATACTTTAAAAATGTATATATGTAGTTTTAGAAAATGAAATTCGAGTTTCATTTTTCAATCGTTTTTGAATGAGCCAGGCTTGCAAACAATATATGTACATAAAGGAAAAAATACATTGGTTGAATCAATGTCACTGAGTTTAGCGTCCTTTTTGTTTGCTCTCACAATCATGAAACATTTAATTATTTAATATTTTAAAAAATAATTGCGGCATTAATATTCCATGCCACAATTTATTAAAAAGTCTCATTATACCATTTTGTATCGACTATAGTACAATCCAACCAATCAAAATACATACATTTAGACTTGCAGTATTTTAGTGGTGGGTGTGGAATATATTAAATTTAAAGTTTTATGGTATGGTTAGTTTAGTTTAAAAAATCTATAGACTCATTCTCAAAAGCCTTCATCGTAAAGTCTAAATAACGTTTCAATTTTTCACCACTTCAAACAAGTCATGAATTAATTATATATCATAATGTCGTACAATCAAAATGTCTTTCTATTTTATTTTGATTTGGTGACGTGTCATCTTCAAGAAGAGTAAATGAGGAGCAGTTCCTTATTGCAAAAAGAATAATGGTATTTATAAAATCAAAAACATATGTTCAATACCTTCGGTACTCTTCCTTCGAAGCCGCAGTGCACCTTCTTCAAGATAGATCTAAGTGTATTTGATATTGGAAAAACCAACGGCAAGTACCCCTGTAGTAATTCAGGGCAGTCTTTTAGTATTATACATTGTTGAGAGATGTCCTCACTGATACATTCATCGTTTTCTGAAAATAAATTTCAAATTTAAAAAATTCATTAACATCCAAAAAACGGGTTCACATTTCGTATGTCATCAACAAATGAAACATATGTTTTACTGCGTGTCATAGACGAGGCTTCTTTTAGATTGAGGCATAGAGACGGAGATGGTGGTATGCTTTTTCCCCAGACAAGGTGTATCGCCGACCTGCTCGAGTAGAGCGAGCTACAGGAACACAGGTCATCCGTGACTCATCATAATGAATTTGTGCCCTCTTAGTCAATATGAATGTCACTTTTAAGGTGTTTACTGTTGATTCTTGGTGGAAAAGCATTAAAGTAAAAAATATTATACCCGTTTTTGCATTAATTCCACATTATTTTTTAAATTTCATAACCAGCTTCACTTATTTTCTCTATGAGCTAGTACAAAAAAAAAGTTTTTGTTTTATTTGTTTATTTAATGATATGAATGTTTTGATTTTATGTTAAGCTTCCGACTTCCTCGTCCAGAAAACTGTCCGTTCCCAATTTGGAGCATATGCACTCCTAACGGGGCATCTCAACAGAACTTGCTAAAAACTCCTTCTTCTCAGTTTTTCAACTTCTCTCTTTTCAGATACTGTTGTTAGAAGGACGAATATTACAGAATAAATCAGTTAGCTGATTGCTTTCAATACTTTGTATTGGATTTCGGATTGTACGGGTGGAAGGGACTTTGTAGACTGGTTAAGTGTTATTTCGGCTATTAAGAAAAAACACAATATTCCTTTGTACTTAATTTCCACTTTTATTTATCAAGATCAGAACCAGTTTCGCTCATGGCGAGAATTGTCAACTGATCAGCAGTAGACAATGCTCACCATGATTAAGGTAGAGCTTAATATCCATTAAAAATCCTAGCCATTAAATTTAATAATCATTCTTGAATTATTCAATACGATTCTTCAAAATTGCACGTTCTGTAGTGATACAATATACCTACCTACTATCTAATGACTCTTAAAATTAGGCTGTCTTACACAGCACAGAAGATTTTACGGCGACAATGAAGCATTCGTTATCCATGGTTATCCATGTTATCCATTATGTTATCCATATCATTGTTATCGATTGTTATCCATGTTGTTGGGTTGCCTCTACTTTTAAAAGGTTCAAGAATTTTTTGAGAAATACCATAAAAAAACCATACATCATAAAAATATTACTCAAAACGGTCTAAATACTATAACAAAATTGTAGAGAAATAGTGAGTTTATATCGTCAATATCGTACATTGGTGTCCGCGTTGTTGCAACTCGTAATGTTTTCATAATCTAAGAAATAGAGGATGAACTTTTGATCTTAGGTAATTTAGGTCAATCCTATTATCAAATCCCTACATGAGAATAGTGCATGTTGTGTGAGAATCGGTGACTCAAATACCGAATGGTTCGGGGTCACAACCGGAGTGAGACAGGGGTGCGTTCTTGCACCGTTCCTGTTTATTATTATCTTTGACTTCATACTTCGCAGGTCAATTCCGCCTGATCGAGGTGTAGCTGTTGGTCCCGGTCTGAAGCTATGTGACCTTGAATATGCTGATGATGCTGTCATATTCGATAAATCCATTGAGGGCATCCAGGAGACTATCGATGGGTTAGGAACTAACTCAGGTTGCATTGGTCTAAAAATTAATACTAGTAAGACCAATGTGATGTGTAACCAAACCTGTCATGACTCTGATAGGACCCTTACCAGCGCGGGACAGATCATCGAGAGGGTTGACAGCTTCAGATACCTCGGCGTACATATCCCCGAAGACGGTAGTACAAAAAACGAGCTCGCCATTCGTTTAGGAATGGCTGGAGCCACATTCAGCTCAATGCGAATTGTCTGGGACACACAGCTGTACTCAATTAAAACCAAATGCCACTTGTTCAACGCTTGCATTCTTCCGGTAATGCTTTACGGTTGCGAATCATGGCACCATTTTTGGTTTTTTTAAGTTCTTTACCATGCAACCGAGTGTAATAATGAAAGCCTAAGGGTAGGGCACCTGACGAAGACTCAGTAAAACAGTATACTGAGCTTCGAGAACAGACGCTTGCGTCGGATAATGGGGGTGAGGTGGTTTGATTTTGTGAAGAATTCAGAGATAAGGGAGCGTACAAGACAGCGTCCCGTCACGTCAGTGGTTATGGAGAGATGTTGGAACTGGCTGGGTCACGCTGCGGATGCCTCCGGAAAGCCTCAATCCTGCCTGCCTCTTCTTTCGACCGGAGGGATTCCGGCGTCCTGGACGTCCGTCGGGTACTATCGATAGGATGTACTCGGCGGAACTGAGGGATGCTGGCATGTCATGGGAGGAAGCAAAGCTATTGGCGGGAGACAGGGAAACATGGAGGTGCCGCGTGGCGGCCATATGCTCCACATAGGGAGCGAACATGGCCAAAGAAGAAGAGAATTAGGTGAATATTTTTTTTGCACTCCTCAATATTTTTGTCACCACCCGCCACTGATTGACAGTGAACACCCTAAAAGTGATTTCTGCTATAGGCACAATTTTTACAGGAGAGCAAAAACAAATGTTTTAAGACAGGAATACTTTTTACCGTTCAAAGTTAACGGTAGGTAACGTTATTATGTTAAATATTATAAAATGATAAATATCCACAAGAGACGTAATTAATACAATTATTATTTTATTTTTTCTTTCATCAGAAATAAGTCACGTCTTTACAAAACATTGTAAATATTTGAATTGTAGATCTAATATTTTGCCAAATCAAAGAATATTACTTTTTAGAACTGTTATGTGTAGAAGAGAAGAAACTTGGAAAATGACAAAAACTGCTACAGCACTTTGTCATTACAGTACCGAGACATTCATGTCTTCGAACACAAATCTAAACTATGAAAAATCAATCTATGAATGTGTCCATAGTGAGGCTCGAACCCGTGGACACATCACAACTGAAGATGACAACGTTGACCACCAAACTACATATCAACATTACTTCATTAAATGAAATTATAAGCAATTAGCCAATGACAATTTATTGCTCGATGAAGATAAATATGTGATTTAAATAATTTCTTACGCGTGTTTGATGTTGAGCAGTGTGTAATTAACATGAATACTAGCAAGAAGTTTTTGTCCATCGTTGGCTAGCTTATGTACTCTTCATTCCAGTTGAATACGTGATACAGAGTGTCATCTAAAAACAAAAAAAAAATGATACGATTGAATCAATACTTTTATAAAATAATGTAAGGAAAAATTAATATTCTTTCGAATATTTTCCTTCACATGGCAACTACCAGTTCTGTCTCCAGAACTCTCTCACATCTCTGCGAGTAAAGGAACAAAGCTCGGAACATTTTTTGGCGATGTTATCGGTGATCTTAATAATAATGTGTGTTTTCTCATTCCCACAAAATCCACAAAAATGGATTCTAAGTCATGCTGTTTTCAGTTACATTTTTAAGTTTTTCACAGATATTATTTCGGAAATACAATGATACCTGACTATGACAATGTTCTCATCTTTGTTATATATTCAAATGTTGCGATGGACACCGTTATCCATTGTGAATTTTATCATTTTATAGCTATTCCGATAATGTTGCAAATTCGCCAAACAGTTTCCTTTGTTGTAACAGTGTCCTTAAGATCATTTTTAATTACAAATTTTCACATATCATCAATAATATTACACAACTTCACAATAACAACTTTAAAAACGTAACTTGTCCACTTCTACGCTTACAGTCTACTAAAGCTGGATAGTTAATGCCCCAGCAGGCAACGCCCTACAAAACACTGTCACTAAGTGTGAAGCTGACTTATTGTAATAATTAACAGTTGTAGAAACAATATTTTCACTTGCAATGAGAAGAAATGATAAGTATAATAAGTAAGCAAAGTGCCTTACATGTCTAATGAAAACAATCTCATTTACAGTATAAGACGGTCAATACGTCTAAGATGACAAGAATTAATACTAGGGTTTTTCCTTATACCTATCAGCAAGTTTTTTTGGCACTTATTAAATTCATGACTCACGTTCGAGACTATAAAAACCCAATAAACAATGCCGTTTGCCTGGATGACATCATAATTCATATTGAACATCAGCAATCAAAATGCAATATCCACTTGCCAGATTTGAAAAAGTGTACACGTAAAATTAACATAAGGCAAATCCTAATTTAACTCTTAAGTAACAGAACACTGTACATCAAAATATGAAAGAATTTTTTTACATTTATATAAGAAATTTTCTCAAAAGTTATTTTTACAGGAACTGGCTGTTATTCATTTGATCGACCTTTCTTTTTTTCAGAGTGGTCAAAGATAGAAGAATGAGGAATTTAAACTTTACAGAATCAGGAAACGATTTTTCAATCAATTAATTAAATGTTGGAGGATTCCTGTAGGACTATCGCCCGAGAGCGTTTACTATTCAGCTACAGGAACAGGAATATTTGTTTTTTATTTTAATAAATAGACAATCGTTTCTTGCAAACACTAGGTCAGGGATGGCGAACCTATGGCACCCGTGCCCGAAGTGGCACGTTTGAGAGTTTGGATGGCATGCGAACGATATCAAATTTTTTTATTTTGTTTAATTAATTATTAATTTTCAATTTGTTCCCAAGATAAACGACAACCGTTTAAAAAAATCATTTTTTTCTATTTTGCTATTTTTTTTACTGCTCGGGCACACCACACAATCGAGAAATAATATTTGAAGATTTTTGGCACGCGGACCCAAAAAGGTTCGCCATCCTTGCACTAGGTGTTGTGGTTTATATTTGTTTCTAGGCTGAGACAATAAATAGAACATTTATTATCACATTGTTGACAGAGACGTATAAAATAATATTTTTATTATCACCGGTGAAATTACTGACATGTAATTTTACAGGATAACATATTTCGTTCTCAACTATCATTCGAGTATAATAATTATTATACTGTGGGTTTTTTTCTTTCTACTTGATTAGGTGGACGCTTTATACTGAACACAGAAGGCAGTTGAAAGAAAAAGAGCTCTGACCCCAATGTTGAGAAAATATTTGCTAAATTAAGAATTAGAATTCATGTTTCTTTTATTAATAAATAAACTTATGATATTCTGAAGATGCTTCTCAGTGAGGCGAAAGACGCGTCACAATTTGTAACACAATCAGTGGAATAACAATGGTTTCAAAGTTACCGCCGACTTTATAGAAAATATTAAATATAACGTCATTGTATGTACTATTATGAAAAATAACCCATTCAATTCTTTGTCTGATTCTTAGGCAACATGTATTTGGGGACCCGAGAACTATAACGTTCTGAGTGTATATTTTTGCATAACCAAAGTTAAAAATAAATAAGAAGATTACCTCATTGTTACTTTTGTTTCGCAAAAAAACTTCACTTAAAACATTTCAACCACTTAGAACCTTATTCAGGTCGCAATTTGCTTTTGTATAAATTAACACTTTTAAAAACATCTGTGATTCTAATTTAATAGTGTATATTATGAAACACTTGAATAACTTGAATAATATACACTTTTTTTCTCTCTAATTTCACTTTTTGATTACTCATTATGTTACACTGGTTTAGTTTTTCAGCTTCAAAGTGTCAAACAATATTAAAATTAGTGATGTTAGGTTATTTCACAAATTAAGACCAGAAGAAAAACAAAAAGTAATATTAATTTGGTTTTTGATATTCAGATTATTCTTTTGTCATGTCAATAAATGGATAACCCTACACGTAGGTTATCATCATTTTACATGTATAAAAAATACTTAAAAATTAAAATTAAAATATTCAAAGAGTGTGTAGTGTTTTTTTTATCTACAAAATTCAGTTTCTGTGATAGAAAAAATAGTTACCTTAAATACCTGCCTCAAACTAGGTACCAACCACCGCATGTTAAGCGATCTACTTTTGCGAATACATCCACTGATATAACATGAATACATAGAATACAGTCACTGGTGTATCACACAGAACATTTATGCATACTCACTTTTTTCTTTTTTTGGTACTTCGTGCCTTTTTTATTTCCTGTATTCGTATGTTGTTCATCCATTATCTCTCATTTTAAATTCATTTTATTTTTAATATATTTTAGTAGTAAAGTTTAATCTGAATATGTTAACCTTTAAACGACATCGTTGAACAGTACTAAAGTACTAAAGCTTTTCCCGGCAGCATCACCTTTACCTTGGGGGGAAAAACCATAATTCATGCCCACGATTTTTAGATAATCATCAGAAACAATAAAGTTTAACGCTCTCATGAACGTTAGAATTCTCACTTTGGTCTCGTATAAGCTGAATAAAATATGCAGCTTTGGGAGTTCAAAACATGTTATCTAGCGTAATATAAGAAACCAGATGGCAATAGTACCTGACAAAATTTGGTCAACGCGTACAATGCACATAATTTACCTTTGGTGCTACATAGGCTGACAGACCAATAAATAATATAAATATATTGTAATATTATATGTATTACAGTAAATAGCCTGGTGATATAAAAGACAAAGCCATCGCTTGCAACAAAGCTTGACTATTTAATAAGGTCAGATTGTTCTGAAATTGTAAAGGTACCGTGATCTTTCACGAATGAAATCCAAGAGAGATTTGGCCATTTATCATATATCAAAAGAAAAACATCAATGACCCCCTTGTAAATGGCCAAAGATTACTTTTATTGATTTATTCAAACCAAAGATGATGACAATCAACCGAGGTGATGATTGAGATTTAAAAAAAACCAAATCAGTAACAACAAAAGCAAACCAATTTTGATAAATTTTGTTGCCGTATTTAAATAAAGTGAACAGCAATGCCCAAAAATGTCAGCTGTGGGTAAGACCAGAACATATTGTGTTGAATGATTGCAATTCATAAGGAAAATACAATACTTTTGTTTTCTACCGGTTTCAATGAATGAACAACTTCAAAGCAATGTACAAAAATGTTCATGGAGGGAACAGGTTAAAAAAAACTGCAATGAATTTGAAACTTTGGGAGATTATTGCGAGTTAAAACAGCAATGTCAAATAAAAATATGAACACAGTCAATGAAAGGCAGGAGATTCGTAAAATATGTATACTTTCAATTTTTATGGGTATAATACATAAAAGATTTGCTTTAAAAACTTTAAAAACAATACAAACATAAAACACGTTTAAAGCAGATTGTGTACTCAAATTACTTGTACATATATTGTAAATCACTCACACAACAAATAAAAAACCATTTTTGTCAAACACATTTTATTAACAACATTAATTTGTAGCACCAATTTCAATATGACTATTCATTTTCACTTGTGCCATTGCTTGTTTGTCTTTTTAAGCACTTTCCAATTTCTCACAATTGTTTCATTAATTATAAAAACATTTTCAATCTTTATAATGTCACGTTATCACTTTTTTAAATGTTCATAACAAATTTTAATTGTGTCTTAAAATCAATGTATTTATTATAATGATGTCAGAGGAACTTTTCTTTAAATAAACTATCAAACAGCTAGATCAGTTTATTCACTTAAAGCATAATAAATTTCATTTAAATTTAAAACTCTTCAACCATCGACCCCGTCATCACATTACGGTATTATACATTTTTAAATAACTATTAAGCTTGTCAAAATGGTACGTTAAATATTATTCTGTTCATCGATACAACCTTTTCTAGTAAATATAGCATTATTTAATAACAACAGTAAATATTTCATTGAATTATTTATCTATATTATGTTTTCATACTGCATTAAGGCAATGCCCATAACTAATTCAGGGGCTATAAGGTAGTGTCATGTCTGTTCAATAGTGGGTGTGCTACAGGATATTTTAATCAACCTTGCGTACTACATTCAGGAATAATTCTTTCATATTGTCTACAAAACTTCAAGCAATATTATGTAAATATTAATATAGTTAAAGAACTAATCAATTGAATTGAAAATTAACACCATGTTAATTTAATTAGCTCTTCGTTATAATTTTATGTTTATATCGAAATTTAACTTATGGGACAATCGTCGACTGTACTGTTTATACCAGTGCTGGGGAACCTGCGGTCTTTTGGCTACTCTGATGCGGCCTTTAAATAAATTTGAATATTTTTTTAATGAATACACAATTTTATTATGCAATATATTCACCTTGCAAGCACTTTGAAAAAGAGCGTAATCAACCCATTATATGTTGGACAGTCGAAAAAAAGGGGGGGTCAACGTTTTCTTTACTGCGGCCTTATGTTGAATCAGATAAATGAATGTGGCCTTTAGAAATGAAAAGGTTCCTCACCCCTGGTTTACATTTTTCTTGATTCCTTTTGACGTAGTTATATCACTCAACTCCGTTAACCCTTTGAGGAGTATGGTCGCGTATGTCCAAATGTTGTGTAATCTATCACAAAATTTTTTATTAAAATATGTGATAGTTTCTATACATCAAAAATTCAATTTTGTCTAATTTTCAATACCGTAATACCAGTATTTTGATATTCTTGAAACCGGTGTTTCAGTATTGAATGAACATCATGAATACTGAATTGTAATCCCTATTTGTCATATATGAGGCATCTAAAAGTGAAAACCATTCCAAAATTTTTCAAAATCGAAGAAAAATATATGTACTAGTATTTCATACAAAAATATTGATTTTTAACATGCTAAACCCAACAAAAGTATCCAAAATAAATCTTAAAACTCATAACAAGTGCGTTGATTATTTAGAGTGGACTCAATCACGCCAATCAGGAAGTGCATACACATTAAAATTGACCTAAGTTGCTAATTACTATTAATTAGCATTAACGCTTCAATTCCGGTTGACGTCCTTTACATGCGGATCAGAAAACCACTCCCAGGGATGGACACGTGAGAGCACGCCCCGAAAACAATGCCCTGTTTTATCTTCCATTTATAAGAGCAATAGTAAACTGATTTCATTCAAATAACTTGATAACTATAAAAAATAGATTCAAATTTCAGTTGTAATTATCATAACATTTTTTTTGAGCGCCTATGTGTTGGCGGCCGGAGCTTTTTAGAGTAAGGCGGCCCGAGTGATATTTCAAATAGAAAAATACTTGAGAACCACTGGTGTCATATGGTGATTGGCCGGCATGTCACTAACTATGTTTTTCAAAACAAAACTATTCATTTATCTTTTAATTAATGTGTTCAAGCTGGGAAATTATTTTGTTTATTGGAACCAAATAAACGATAACAAATAAAGTGTTGATCGAAAAAAAAAATATTATAAAATATAATGCTATTAAAATTATCTTCGTAAAAAAAAATATGTTACGTCCTGGGACTGAAAATCGATTTCAGGTTGCCGAGCCCGAAGGGTTAAGCTTGTTCTGCATGTCACGTAGATCACATGCAGAACCTTAAAATACAATGTGAGGGAAAAAATAAATTATTCCTCACAACTCCTAAATTTAAGTGACAAACACAAAAATTACATTTATTATGAACAATGAATGCATGGTGGGAATATCGGTTTTTGCTTTTAGACACCTCATATTTGAATTCCTTATTTCTACTTACATTGAGCACTTTGTATATTGCGAAAAAAACTCAATTAATGTCAATTAAACTGGCATTTCCCAACCTTTCTTCTACCGCATCCCACTTGAAATATCAATATTTCTTTCACCAGCAATTTCACCACAGCCAGGGTAACTTTATATCGAAAAAACAATGTGGATAACATTTGAATTGAAGCACCTAGCTGTTCTGTTATTGGCTGGACACATTACACTGATTTTAAATGTGATCATGTGGTCATAGACAAACTCACTATACAAATACCATAATAGTGCAGTGACGTATTAAAGCAAATGATCAAACTCAATCGTCAGATATCGGCATATCCCTTCTATTTCCAGCACTATTTTACACTAATAAAAGCAGCATACGATATTCTTTTCGGTACACTTAAGATTAAGATCTGACCTTATTATTGTATTACTGTCACTGTTTATTCATATGTATATTATTAGCTGTTGATAGTTGTCGACATGGACTCTTTTATTAATAATCAAATATATCACGATTCAGGACACAACAAACTGTGTCGTGATACATTTGATTGACTCTCAATATTCAAATGTGTAGATTCGGCTGAGCTTGCAGCTGTCACTGTGTTCATTGTCCGTTTTATAATTATGACTATGTTACAGAAAATGTTTATGATATTTCTCAGTGTGCTTCCTAAATTTGTTACTCCTAATGTATCACCATGTATTTGGATGAATGGAGTATAAATTTAGGTATTCAATACACCAAAATAACTGAAGTTTAATATTTATTATTTAGTATTTTAAAAAAATAATAAAAATTCCATATATCTTCATATAAAAGCATAAACTTATATTTGCATAAAGCTAGTTAAATTACACTAGGTAACTTTGTACGCACATTTTCAGTTTCAAACTGTGTCTAAGATCCACTGGGAAAAACGTTACACTCGCATAGATGTATCATATTGAAATAATTTTGATATACGGTCTATATTGAGTCGAGAATCCAATCGAGGTAAGCGTGCACCCGAGTATAAACTCCGGGTAGGGCTGCAGTGCCGCATCTGCGTGGTCCGAATGATACTATTCCAATGAGAGTCGCCCGTCTGTCATCGTTTCCTTCCATGAATAGCGGTCCACCAGAGTCGCCTGCGGAAACATTGTAATATAATTAAATCAAGGATCGGAGTATAAATCTGGGACTTAATGCTAGAAGTCCCAATGTCAAATTTTGTACATTTGGAGTTAAGAATCAGAAATACTTCTAGCACTAAGACCCAGAAATAAACATATCGGACGAAGGTTTTATTGATAAATTTTATACAATATTAATTGTTAGTCGAAGTCGATTCATTTTTTAGAGTCCAATTCTTAAGTTAACAATTATTTACATTGGAAGATGAGCAAGAGTATTTGATCATTATTGATTTGGTATTCGGTACCGCCTTAACAAAGATTTTCCTTTTTCATGAAAAATATTTACTACAAGATGTTATTTATCGGTGCTGGAATCGAGGTCTCCACGTCTTGATCAGATTCATAGTCCACAGACTAAAATTCTCATACGGAGACTTTTGTCAATTTATTTTTCAATCAAATTCATGCCTAAAATTCTGTCTCACCCATAAGAATAGGGCCTACTGAGAGCGTTCAGCTATGTATTAGTTGTTTCCTAGCCCCATCCTTCTGTCTTTACAATGTAATTCCCTCTACCGCCCACCACGGCTGTACATTTGTATTGAACAGAAGTTTCCTGTGGCGTAACGAACATTATGTGTTGTTCAGTTGTGTACTAGAATTGTCTCGGGAGCAATTGACCTATAAAAATGTCCGGAGTTTCTACGAGCGTATCTCAAATCATTCTCCGTATGACGCTGCAAATTAAGTACAGCTAAGAAGTTTGCCCTAGTAGCTACCAATTCAGCGTGAACAGGCTAAGTCAGTAAATATTGACTTGCCAGACTGACTCATTTTTCTTTTCAATAAGAATGACATAACATACCTTCACAAGCGTCCATATTTTCCACTCCAGCTGTGCAGATTTGTTGATTGCTCACTGTAATGTCAAACCTAGAACGATATGTCTCGACGCACTGGTCCATCGGAATGATCGTCAAACGAACCCATTTCAACGTTGGTGACCCACTCGTGAATCCTAAAATCAAGATACATTTTGCTTAGTGCTATTTATTATAACCATACCTAGGACGGCTGATGCGAACGCAAATTCAAGGCTGCAAACAACATCCGCATTCAGGGCTAAGCTGTACCTGTGCTCTGCAAACTGTGACCAAACAGTTTATCGAACTGTGGAAACTTTCTTACGCGGGCTTGTGAAAAACATATCAACCGCGTAAATTGGGAGATAGGTGTAACATTGACGTTATGTTTCAATGACGTCATGTTATTTTAAATAAAAGGGCATTACCTAAAACTAGATGGTATAATTATATGATAAGGAAAACCACATTGCGTCAGAGAGTTCTGTGGAGATAGGGTTAAAATTGATTGAATTTTATTATAATATGGTGTATATAATATAAAATATTTGTGTATATATTATATACAGTACCAGTGTACGATTGAGATGTTTTATTCATAAAATAAATATAACTATTTGGAAAGTATTATTATTTTATAATAATAATAACAATCGGTGTGGCGAAATGAGCTATCATCATGCTCGGGGTTGCAAGGTTAAAAGCTGAAAGCGCCTAAAGACATTAACTAATTTTAAATTTTCGCCTAAGGCATGGGCGTCTGTGTATACATTCATTAGTTCCCACCCGAAACATTAAAATAGGACATACAGAGATTGCTAAGCTAATCTCATTCACAGCCCTATTTTATATTTTACCTTCTCTGAAAAGAAGGGTCGAATGACTTAATTAAAACCAAACATTTTATTTTAAAATTACTAATTTTACGCCAATTTAACATTGACAGCTGATGTATCTTATAAATATATATATACCTGTATTTGTTGAACCCCATCCCGCTACAACAGCTCTGGTTCCAGTCAAGTTTGAGAGAGTTTCTGGAGTTCCATCAAACGGCAAGCAAAGTGGACTGACGGATCCTGCAGTCACAAATCAATTCATCAATAATAAAAATCAGGAACATTTGTCACGCATTATTACAAATTGAATCCAAAAATGAAAAATGAATCGAAAAGTGTAAAATAAATGTTGCGTTAAATTAAAAAACACTGAAATTCAAGACAAAGTGTATCAAACATAATGAACGCATATGGATCAAGCAAAGCTTATAACTTTCTTTCGTAAAATAATTATAAATTTCCCAGCGATTGAAATAATATAATTCTTAAAAATACACACCATTTAAATTTTAACAATAATCATATTCTCACAGAGATTGTATCTGAATATGTGATTACTTCACCAATAATTGAAAGTTATAAAAATTAAACCATTAGTAGAATTAATCCATATCGCCACCAACACTTAGAACATAACATCTCGATGAAGTTGCCTTTTATGAAGTAAAATATCAATTCATAAATCATTGGCAAATGAGGCGTCAAACAGCAAAACCGAATATATCCACTTTGTTATGTTAGTAGTAAACATTCTATTTTGTTTCATCGTTTGTTTATATTTTCTGTCATACTGTATGTATTTCCAATTGATATGCCTATTTTTATAGGCAGTCAAAAGCAAAAAATATATAAGGGAAATTAAATTAGAGATTAGGACATGCGTGTGATTTCCGTGACATGTAAAAAGTTGTTCACTTTTGTTAAGTTTTACAAATTATATAATTGAGCCATTGAGAGGTGAAGTGAGCCAAGTAGTAAAATGGTAAAACTTTTCTATTAGGCGTATAAGTACAATCACATCTTGGTGTTTTGGTGGATTGTATATATTTTTTTATGGTGATAACACTATTTTAGTGTGTATTTACTGGTGTCACTTAACTTTTATGCTACTTTAAGACATTTAGAATAATACATGTAACTCATTTTTTCCTAATTCCTTCTTGGCTCACTTCAACTCTTAGGTGCTTATATCATTACATATTATCTGAAATAACTTGACTGATTTGGAGAAATCAACATAAAATAAAAAATGCCAACCTGAAAATATGGCGGGATTGTTGATCTGCACCAAGGCAATGTCATTGGATAGTCTTGGATTATTGTAAGACGGGTGGACCACAACTTTTGTAGGAGCAAAATCCTGAGGAGGATCAGCACATGTTCCACCGTCCGGGTTACAGTCGATGTTCGATCTCTCGTCAAGTTCTCCCAATCGTACCAGCATACTGAAATAAATTATCAAAGATTGTTTTAGACTTAGAAAGAGCTCGCAATTACCATAAACTTCCACAGCTGGTTGATTTAATATCGCACTATGCCACAATATAACTAATGCTTGTAATAAGACCCTAAATACTGTTTATACTAACAAAACAATTCATTTATAAACTAAGCCTAGATTAGAAAATAAATTGACATTGCCACGAATTACTTCTTCACCTGTATAGTTTTGATGATAACAGTCAAAAAAAATATAATACGTACAATTCTAAGCCAATTGGAAGGTTCGTGACACAATGTGCTGCTGTCAAGACGAACTTGTCGCTGATCAGAGTTCCACCGCATCTGAAGAGAGTTCTCGGAGCTTGGTTTCCTGTAATGGTAAAGAATTATAAGAATTATATTATATTAACACACTATAAGCGGGCTCTGCTAATAACTAACTGGTATATAACGCGGGCGAAAATCAGCAGCAGGTGAAAAAAAAACAATTTTGCAATAATTGCTCTATCTTCCAAACCAGTGGTTATTTTTTAATAAAACTTTGAATGCATTCTAACCACATGTAGCTGCTTACTTCTGAAGTACTTTTTTTCAACGAATAATTTAAGGTTTAATCTTCAGCGGAATATTCAGATATATTATCGGCGAATATTTCGTCATCACAATAATTGTCTGAAGCCATTTTTTAAGGTTTAAAAAATATGTAAATAAAACACAAACGAATTATAAAGATGTATTTCAAAACTAAATTTAAATCGGAGTGGTTTCAAATTCGATACACGCATGTTATGTTTTTTCTACACGCACATGTGAAACGGGCTATGCATAATACAAATGCATACGCTTCAAATGCATTTTAATAGTAGTATTATTATTTTCTTGTTGATGTATGTTTTCTCAATGTCCTCAATGTCCTCAAGAGATTGGTATATAATAACCATATAAAATAATCGAGTAGATATACGTAATCCAGCTTTAAAGCGGATCCGGCGCAAAAGGTAGAACTACCTTTCCCGCCGTTAAGCAGCAGTCGAGCTAGCGGGTAGAACTACCTTTCCCGTTCAATGTGTGTTAATGTTGATGAATTACATGAAGATAATTCTAGCAAATTTCTTTTATCAATCTTAGTGAAAATTGTGGTCAAAAAGAAGCTATTGTACATTTTTTAGACAAAGCAACGCACAGAAGTGGCGCAGGAATTTTTAACCATTTGTGACTGAATTCTATTGCAAGTAGACCTTTTTTTGCTTCTGTGATGACTGCTCATGCATGGGATACCGTGTGTCTACAAATTGTAAAAATTAGTAATAGAATATTAAAGATCAAAGTTTTCCCACTGTCAGACCTTAATTTAATATGACTTGAATGGTGAAACACTAAATACTTAAGCATGTTTAATAACTCAATTCAGTCTTACTTTGATATCCGAGCCTAGCCATCCACGGGTAGTCTCCGAGCTTGGCATCCTGACCCCCAACAATTCTGCTCTCGATTTTAGTCCCGCAGACCTGTTCAATCAGCTGCGTCCTCTTGGAGGCTCTATCCGCAACAGGAGCAGGCATAGTGGTAACTTCGACAGCTACTGTCGTCTCAGGAACCACTACCGGTGTTGTGACTTCCGCAACAGTCGTTTCAGGTGCCGGAGTAGTAGTCGCCACTGGTTGCTCCATTTCAAAAACTGTAGGATTTGCATCTTCTTCAAAAATAACCGGATTGTCTCCATCAGTTTCTGTCGGCGGCTGTGGAGGCTGAGGTCTGCCATGGTGCATCATGTTAGACCACCAAGTCTGTGACCCACCTCCGTGGTTGTAATTACAATCGTGAGTACTGTCGCCTCGAGCGCCGGGAGCATGATTCCAATGGGGAAAGCTATAACCGTCCCAAAAGAAATGGTGGTTATTTCTCTCATCGATGTTGTACTCAGGTCTGTACCCAGAATGACCGCCGTACGAAAAATGTGCTCGTTTTTGTTTCTTGTGCCGATTCAGTATCTTTATTCTGATGAATGCTTCGCAGCAAACGCACGATCGCAATCCCCTGTATCCGCAAGTCAGCGATCTGATCAGCTCCAGGTCCTGCCTGAGAGGTGCCTTCTGTCGAAAGACTGCTATTATTGCAGGGCACTCGTCGATATCGATACACTCACAAAATCCAGGCGCATAGTTTTGCATATGCGGATCCAAGACTTCAAAGACGATGTTGTCTTCCGGCGCTTTGGTAAGTCGCGCTGGATCCCGCCAAAAACGCCACAGCCCTCCTGCCGTCGGCACCATCTCTCGCGAGCCGGGGGGTTCGCCATACTGACCTGAAGACAAATAGGATTATAATTTAGTTATGTAAAGTAGAAAGGAATCGGTTCTATTACTTTTATCACTTATGAATGATGGGGCTCTAAGCAACGACCTGTACAAACCATGAATGTCTTGCATCTGCTCCTGCATCTGACATGATTATTTAAAAATAATAATCTAATGTATAAAAAAACACAATCACTCACATACAAAATAATATATTATTTAAACATTTATAATTCCAAATTTCATTTATTAATTAGGTTTAATTAACTATATTTTTCCTCTGACAATTAGCTCCCCTAGTGAAATAAAGACACAAGTCTAAATTAATTTTCATTTTGTAGGAGAGTTATGGAATGTTTTCAAAGATTTGCTGTAAATCATAGTTGTTAAACGAAATCAAAAGATGTCACTATAACAAATGCAATAAAATATAGAATTTAATTAAATTTAATTTAAAAACAGTTGTACACAAACTTGAGTATTAATGCTTTTGAATGTGACCAGGTAAAAAACGAAGTTCTACAAACTGGCAAGGAATACTATCCACCGAGTGATCTCCAACAACATTTGAAAGATTTAGTAAAACAGTATTGAAACACACAGCTGTAGACGAATAAAACCTATTACATTCTGCCAGTGCTGCTTTATGGTAGCGAATCAAAGCACCTGACTTAGAAAAGATTTAGAAAAACCATTTGCTGAGCATCGAGAACAGATGCTTGTGTCAGATAATGGGAGTGAGGTGGTTTGATTTCGTGGAGAATTCGGAGATTAGGGAACGTACATGACAGCGTTCCGTCACGTCAGTGGTTATGGAGAGACGTTGGAACTGGCTGGGTCGCGTTCATTTCGCTCATAAATAGTCTTGCCTCACATCTCGTTTCGCTTTTTTTTTTATCGCACAATTTAAACGCTTACCCCCCCCCCCAATAAAGAAAACTAAGGGAAAATTTAAATAAATCAAAACGTTGAAAAAAACCAGTTTGTGTAAAGTACGTGAATTTGAGGGGTCATAATAAAAATAAGTGCCAAACTGAAATTAGGCAGCTAATTATTAAGAGCCTTTAAAATATACACAGTGGAACCCCGATCTACCATTCTCGCTGTCTTTGTTTTCCTGCATGGATCGTTTATTTATTACTCAACCAAGTCTCCATAATAACAATGTTAAATAATTCCACGTTCATCGTTCCCCGATTAACCGATTTCCCCAATCTATATCCCAAATATTATCCTGATTGACCGCTTTTATAGAATATTTCTTATTTCGCACATAAATAGTCTTACCTCTCAACTCCAGGAGAAAAATGAGTCGACATATCAAAAAGAGTTGACTTAGAAATTCACACGAGTTTGAAGGGTGTGTGTTAAAATTTAAGTGCCAAACTGCAAATCGGGTACTTAGTTTGTATTAAGCAATTTAAAAAATATATTTATTTATTCTTTGATAAAAAAAGTGAAATAAATAAATAAGATCATTGAAAATTATACATTTTTTTGGTATTATTTAAAGATTTCCCACATTTTCGGTGAAAATGAAATGAAAATGAAAACGTAGAATTTCCACTGTATATCAATCATTATCAAACAAGATAAAACTTGCCATTGTTTAAGTATATTTTTTTTTCATGTATAAACTTGTGTACATCTGACATGTACAGGATTACCGTTTTCACAATTCAGTTATTAAGTAGGAAACATTTTTTTTTCATTTGTTGTATGTGGTTATGAAACCACAAAGCTTTCAGTTCATTTTGTACATAAATATTTGTTATAGTAGGGTTAACGTTTGCTTTTGACCAATGTATTAAAAATAAATCCCGTCTTTTTATATTATGTGCTACCAATGTGGAGCATATAATCTCTTAATGGAGCTTATCTCAAAGGTTGCCCAATCAGCTTCTTAGGATTCCAAACATCGAAGAGAAGATTCGACCATGCAACTACCGACCCAATTGTATGTGCGCAAAACGTTTACCCATGTCCGTTTACCCAGTCATGTTTCATTTAAGTACTTTGAGTCGCCTGCTATCAAAAGCAGAACTGTTCCATACGTCATGCATGGAACAGTTCTGCTATTGATACCAGACAACTCGCTTAACACCTGATTTTGTATTTCTATTTCTACCAATTTACCCCTGAAAAGTATTAAATTTATAAACACAGTCAACGAACAATTCATGATGAGACAATCGTTGAAATGAAAAGAAACTTGTTCGTCAAAAGAACTTTAGTCTTTAGTGAGAAGAGAAAAACTCAAAAGAAAGCGCTATGAGGTACGTTAAGATCTTGAAAATCTTTTACTATCATTGATGACATACAAGATGAAAATTTTAAATTTTATAGGGTGTTTATAAAAGTATTTTAGTTCTAAAATTATTATTTGTTTATATGTAGTTGATAGCTATTTCGGATATACACCTTCATCACGACTAACTACTACAATGAAGTAAATGCCAATTCAATTTTCTCGTTTATTTTAAAAAACAAATGCTTTATTATATTAATTATAACAGACTTTCGGCATTAACAAAAACCTTTTGGCCCTTATTAGTTTGGCATATCGTGGTGTTATTATTATTAATTTATTATATCTTACTTGGGCTCGAAGCGGCCATCAAGATATGGATGAGAAACAGAACCATGACTACCACTCCGATCATTCTCGCCATCCTCAGGGCGACTCGATATATCTTCAACTTCTCCTCCTTAAATCTCATCTAAATCTTTTCTGACTGCCTTTCCACTCCGCCCCTCTTCTCATTCTCCACTTCTCACTTGTGCCGGTTAAATATACTCATCGTCTGTTCAGGGTTGGCGTGGTGTCACCTAGAATAAAATACAAATAAAAAGGTCAATACAATTACTTATCATTGTGATAGATTAGGCACTACCTGCCAATTACACCACTGCATGACATCCGACAATCAAAGATAGTTTCAACAGAAATATCCTGAAAATGGAAAAAATGGAGCGATAAGCCAACTGTAAGTTGTTATCTGTCACCATTATCATCCTTTGTTGGAAGAGATGAAAAGCAACTGACTACAGTGTCGTTTTTTCTCCATACATTGGTAGCAAACATGTTAATAAATAAAATAAAATTGCCGTAGCTGTTTCCAATGTAGACCATAATACGAGCATATTATATTTATATTAAAATTTTTCCTAGAAAAATCTTCACGAGTATTTCACATTGGTAGTGAATTGGTAACAAAAAAAGTTGATCCACCATTTGATACTTTGGCACTTTAACCAAATTTCATTAATTCCATCAAAAAAAAACATGAAATAACGTACCTATTTCAACACACGTTCCAAGTCAAAGCGTATATTCTAAATATGCATGCATACAACCAATTGTATGCATATTTATAACATACGCTCTAAATTGGAGGAATGACAATAACATATTTCCGTGTATGGCATAAATTATTTCTCTGACTCACAAGCATTGCCAGACAAGCTAAGAAACTCCCAAATGGGAAATACCCTTTATTTGTATGTATTATATATTGGCTGGCTTTACATTAAAACGCCGGCGCCGATGATAAGAGGACGCGGTTTATACTGGGGTATAGATAGGCCACTCGGGCAATCGCGAGTAATAAAAAAAGATTTTCGAGCTTATTGAAGTACGAATTATGGCCACATCGATACTAATTTACATAATATTAATTAGCACGAATGCGCAACGACGACACCCGCGTATTTTATTAACACGAGAGCACGTTTAGTGTAAAGAGGTGTACGTCGACTTGTACATGATGGTGTGCGTATTTTATCGGACGCGATCCTCTCATATTTGTCTGCATTTACATTGACAAGATTTCTGGCGCACTCGGACGCCATCTAATCCTGTACGACTGAGCCCCAGTGTACAGTCCTATATTATATATCGACTGTGGAAAGGAAAAAGGACGTAACCCACAGGTTTTTCAAAACAGGGTTTTTTCGATAATCACAATGTATCAAACTTGATACACGTTCTATCAAAAGGATGCAAGCTGCAAATTCTGAATTAGTATATTAATTTAGCTTTAAGTTTGAAAAATATGACCTTGTAAAAAAATAAAACCAAGAAAAAAGACTGAAATAAAGGTTTTTCCCAGACAACTTCTTTAATTAATATTAGATTATGTCAATTAAACACCAGTTTAGAAGTCTCCGTGCACTTCAGGGTTGTGTATAATTCATAATTTGCATATGGCCTAAAATCATCAAAACACGTTTTTTACGCCTCCTGTAAAATTTGATATGTGTGGGTTACGTCCTTTTTCCTTTCCACAGTCGAATGTATGTAGTGATTAGGGTATCCAATCCTGGGATTTCGGGATTGATTAATTTTGAATCCCGGGATTGAGATTTTCTCACCGAGGAATTTGAAATCCTCAATTTGCTATATTTTTTCCCAATCTCACAGAAACTCATTTTTTTTTTTTAGCTCACCGAGGAATTTGAAATTCCCGATTTGGTATACTTTTTCCCAAATTCTCACAAAAACTCGTTTTTTTTAGCTCACCGAAGAATTTGAAATCTTGAATTTGCCAATTTCGTGTAAATTTTCGGGATTTGCTCAAAATTTCTCAAACCCGAAATCCCGGGATCGCGGCCATCTCAATCCCGGAATTTCGGGTTCGATGGGATTGGATGCCCTAGTAGTGATGGATTAATGCACAAAGCGCACGCTTCAAAAATAATATAATATATTGTATTTTACACAGTCAGTTTCTAATATTTATTATAATTTTATAAGGAATTTGTCGACGCTTTTATGTTATTGGATAAATAGGGCCACCGAATCGTATTGCGCTTGGGGCCTTCCGAGTGCTTAATTTACGATTGTATATATGAATGTTTAAAACATAATGAAAACTAACTTAATAATCCTTCCATTTCAATCGCTGTAGACATTATTTACTTCATTTTTTTTATTAAAGAATATGTATATTTTTTAAAGCTGCGTATATACTTAGTTGCCCATTCGCTGTATTGAAACAGAGACTTTTTAAATAAGTGTAAATTTTTAAGTTATCTCTTTTTGCTAACGTTATGTCAATTCGTTTTGCTCCTGGATATTTTTCAGCGTCTTGAATTGTTTTCAGTTTCTCATAATAATAATTTTTAAAAATCACATTTATTGAAAAACGCGATAATCACGTATCTCTATTAAATCATTCATCATAAATTCTTGGAGAAATTCGGGATGTAGGTTTTCTGGATCCCGTGATCGATCACTCGGAAAAAGTCAGAAATTGAGAGATTTTTGCTAGAGATTTTAAAATTATGACTGGTTGTCTGGTTTCAATAACTTTTCGAGAATTGTTCACTTATTATCCTCAAAACCCAATTTCAATCCATATAATACTATCACAATCCCGGGATTAGAGAACTTAGTCACTAGGGAACGGTTTTTACCACAATACCACATTTGCTTGTGGATAGATTTAAATTATGTTTAATTTGTTTCGTTTTTGGTGAAGCAAGTGTCATTAAAGTGAAAGATATCAACATGACGTGACGTAGTTAATTATCTAATGATTTTGTGACGATTTGTGACAGTCGGGTATGGTTAAAAGTAACCAAAACGTGTAACGTCATTTATGGACAAACTTTACCGACCGCAATTGAACTATTCCGCGCCTTGACAATCGGACGCGTCAAAATAAATGAATGTTAGATGTCAATCTTGTCTTAAATGAAATTCCACTCAGTAACCAGTAAACCCGGTCCTATAGCCGAATGATAATCGCTCTAATCCGCGGGCTCGAACACTAACTAATACGAATACGATATAAAAAAAAGAGGAGCAAACATTCAAAAAGTGATTTGTCACACAAATACAGAGCTTGGAGAAAGATGTTTTTTTATGTTATTCGAAAAACAGGGCCTCCAAAATGTTTTGCCCGTGGGGCAGCGGAGGGCTGCCAATACGGTAACAAGGGGCTCGCTAAATATTATAAGCTAATCGTGATATTCTGGGGAAGGTGTGATTTTTTTTTATCTTTCATATGTATACGCAATAATTATTTACGCTATCGAATGTTACTTAATACAACTATATTTTGTAACAGTACGCATTATGTCGTAATTTTATCAATATTAAAGCTGAAAAATGTAAGTCAGAAATCCCGAATGTATATTACAACTGTTTTAATTTAAATATATTGCATATTTGTAGATTATATAATGCGAAGATGTGAGAATAATATTTTTCTTTAAAGGGCTCGCCGGCCTGAGTAATATTTAACAAGGGGATCGCACGAGCCCCTGCGAGCCCCCTCCAGCCCACCCCTACCCTGGGGCCTCTCATGTGCTCTCATCAAATTATGTTAAAATTTCGTTTTACCAACGATGAAAAAGTCAGAGCTAACTAGTTGTAGTATTGAAGTGAAAATGAACTAAGTATCCATCTTTACAGTGACGCATAATTTACGGTTTGCCAACCTTCGTTTAAAAATATTATTATTTCTAAAGATCTGTTAACCTCGTACTTGAGCGTACACTGATTTCGATACATTATCATAATCTTTGGGTAAATTTTGTGAGTCACGAGGCATAAAAATTAAACTGCAATGCTATGGTAATCACCTACGAACATAAATTGTAAGCCATTTAATTTTTTGGCAATATATTATAAGGCATTATAAAACCATTTTGCCAAACCTATGACGACTACTTGTTATAAGTCTATATCGTATTAATTGTCCGAAACATTAAAACGGTTTTAATAGAACAACGAAGACTTGCTGTTAGTCTATCACATGGTTGGATTTTTGAGTAACTGTTTGCTTTCTATATCGTATCACTTTGTTGACAAAATACAATGACTTCGACAGAGTAACGAGAACTTATTGTAGTGAAATAAAAGTATGCAAGGAGTTTTAACGTTTTTAATAATAATAAAAAAAACAGAGGACTATCTGTCTCTATCTATCACTTTTTGTTTAGTAAAGAGACTTTCACAGAGCAACGAGGACTTGTTGTTAGTCTATCCCTCTCAGACTTTTCTAAGATATACTATAAATGATAAGTTGTTGAGTACAATCGTTTAAAATTGTAGAATAAAAAAATGATTTTATGAGGACTGCCTGTCAGTCAATCACATGGTTGTTTTTTTTATGAATATGCAAGATATCGTATCACTTGCTCTACACAAAAAAGGTTTTCACAAAACAACGAGTAATTGTTGTTAGTCTAGTCTAGTATGCAGGATAGACATATTTGGTTAACATAATAACAGCTTACGCCAATGCGTCAAATACTTTTAAGTTGAAAGATCATACGAGATATACTCGATGAGATTTTTTAAAAGTCACATGAGATAAACTCAAGGAGAATTGACTTCACAAACACCCATGTCTTAGATCTCAAATTAAAATTGAAAAAAATCCAATTTTGACATTGACCTTACCGGGAATCGAACCTAGACCCACCTGGTCGGTAAAGCAAGCTCTAACCAACTAGACCACAGCGGGCGACTTATCACTTGTTCAACCTCATAAATAGATTTTGATAGCCTATCCTTGTGAAGGCTTTACTACGGTTATACTCTTCAAGGAGTTCTCAAGTAGAATTGTTTACAATAGTTGAATGTAAAAACACTGACAACTTTTTAACAATATGCAAGAAAGAATTATTCGGTATATATAATTTATCACTTCTTAGAGATTGTTAACAGATTTAGACGGAGCAACGAGGACTCACAGTTAGTGTTTCCCTCTAAGGGTCTTACTAAAGAGGGAAAGATACTGAAAGTCGCAGCATGCTCCGCTATGGACTGGTATTACCGTATGTTTTTTCTCCGAGAACTATTTGAAGTCCAGTTGCTTAACCTTTTGTTTTGAAAGAGAGTAGGGATATGAGAAAAGAGCGAGAATAGGAATAGTGGTTAACACAGCACAGATTTACTGAATTGAATCTGTTTATTTCTTATAAATATTGAAATAGAAGTTTTATAATCTTTTTGTTCTATACTTATTCTCAACGCCTGATATTTAATATACAGTGAATCAATCCGTTTTAAGTAATATTAAGCCACGGCAAACATAAAAAAAATGATCAAATAAGCGTGAGGTCAATAGGTCGCCATACGAGTTAATATTTGTCATGTCCTAGCTTTATTCTTCTATCCCAACTCTCTTTGACAAAGGGGGGTTGAGCAACTGAGTAAGAAACAGTTCTCGAGGAAAAACTTGTACTATAAAACTATAGGAAACTTCTTTATATGAAGAACGCTATAGGGGTGTTAACTGTGTATTATGGTACAATATAAACATTGTAAACCTTATTTCCGGTCATTGAAAAAGTTCAAGGAAGTAGCATCATTTTATTGTAAAAATAATTATAATATAATATTTATCATTTTACGATGTCAAATTTTGTGACTCAAAGTATGACTGTTGAAACTATGTATCCCTGGGCATAACGAACTTGTGGTTGAAATCTGATATGACAAATTAATTACAATGAAGATTCCGGATATAACGGTGGCTTTTGTGTTTTTTTTTATAAGTTTGATTCATTTACAATTTTTAACTGTAGCATACTCAAAAGCAGCGATAGGGTGGCAATACATTAAACAGAGGCTCGCTTAATCTCTAAGCAATTCTCGGTGTTCCGGAGGAGTATTTTTTTTTAAATCCCCTATGCAATATTTAAATCAGCAATCGATTACTACTTAATACACTTATAATATGTAACAATATGAAATTTACCGTAAACTAATTAATTTAGATGGCTAAATATGTACTACTGTGTATACTGAAGCTGTCGTAGATTAATATATAAGACAGAAATTGCAGCTATGTACTAATTTGATCTGAGAATATTGTTTTCTCTAAAATTAACAAAGGACTCGAGCAAGCTCCTCAGAACCCCTTCCAGCCCACCCCTGCTCTAAAATAGACATAGTTTTTTGTATTAAAGAATTGATCTAGTTAATTAATTTAATAGTTGTTGTTTTGACACTCTTGGGTGTATGAATATATTGGAGATACAGTGGAACCCCGATCTACCGTTCTGGCATTACCAGTTTCCCGCATTTTTCTTTTTTTTATTACGGTCCTTTGAAAAACATTAAATCGCGGTTTCACTGTATAAGCATTTTTATTTTTATTGAACGTTCATATGTGTTTTCAAAATCGAATGTGTATAGCGTTTTTGTAGAGATTAAGCACGCTTCATCTCATCCGTGCACTCTTACAAAGTAAATGAAATCATTGGCGGATCCATGGCCCCCATGCCGCATCGTGTAAAAATACAGTATTGATTCTTTTTAGTGGATCGTGCTATTTCAAAATCTTGTAAAAAGAGTTAAATGTGTGTAGAAATGTGTCAAATGTGTAAAAAATTGTCTGCCTGTGTGGTCGAGTGGTCAACGTTGTTGGCTTCGGCTACGGAGTTTTTATAAATTGGTTTTTCAATCGATTTATGAATTTCTGTTCAAAGGCATGAATGTGTGTGATGTCTTGAATTCCCCCCTCTCACCCATCATGTCATATGAACGGGGCGTATCGAGAGCGATTAGCTTACCACTAATCCTGTCCTAGCCCTATCCTTCTATCCCTACTCTCTTTGGAAAAAGAGAGGTTGAGCAACTGAGTAACAAGCAGTTCTCGTAGAAACACTTTTGTTGAGATAAATTCCATTAGGAGTTCATATGCTCCACATTGGGAGCGGAAATGGTTAAAAAAAATGTGTGCCCCCATTTTCGCCGATCCTTCATTCGTTGGATGACTCTGCTATAAGGTGGCTACGACGCTGGTTTGATATCGTCAAATACACAAATATTTGGTTTTTAGTGAGTTGTGGTAGGGATTTCTAATGAAATATTTGATAAACTATTCGAATATTATAATAAAAGATAGCCACCAACCACAACTCGCTGTCTTTCCAAGCTAAGAATTATAGTTACTAACATAAACCACGACCGCTGCGGATGTGATCATATGGTCTCTTAATTGATGGAGATTACTTCGACACATGTGTTTCTTCCAGAACTGCTCATCCAGTCACTCTCAATGAGAAGATATAGAAGTTTAGGACTAGGAAATCACTAGTGGTTCGCTAATCACTTAATTAAAAAATAGCGTTTTAGATATCACAGAATCATACAAATAATAATGCAAATTATACGAATATCTGTAAAAAAAAGCATGTAGCATTTTCTAATTAATTCAATAAATATCATCAGTGGTGGTTTAAGCACATTCGAGGCCCCAGGCGCAAAATAATATTTGGACGTTCTATTTTTCTCATAACATAAAAACTTCGAAGTAAAATACTAAAAATATACAAAAAAAAACTAAACAAAAATTATATGGATCATATTATGTAAGGGCTCGTATTTTTCTGTTCAGAATTTATATTGAATGGTCATAATATATCGGTCAGAATAAATAGTCATAATTTAAATTAAATTAAAAAAAAACCTAACCTAACCTACTAACCAAAATTGTTATAAAATATTCTGACCATATAATATTTTTATTCTGACCGTTCATATTTTTATTCTGACTTCAAAAATTCATTTAAATTCTGACCATTTAATTTGTAAGCCGTTTTGAGGCCCGTGAGATTCGGAAGCTCCAATACGCGCGCATCATTTGCTTACAGGAAAATCCACCATTGAATGTCATTGTTAATTTGTAGCTTTTCATTCAATCTTGATGTGTCTTATGAACCCCGTGTTTCCAAAGAAGTCCTCGACGAATTTATATTACGTCACTTACTAAACTAGTAGGTTTGTTTATATATTTTTTTAAATATTTACAATTACGTAACGCAATACAAATATTATTTGGTTGTATGTTACGAAACAACAAAAAATTATCATTATTTTGACAATAAATTGTGATAGCTCGTCCCAAATATTTGATAACTTATGCTCGAAGAGGTCAATAAAACGCACTGATTGTAGAATATACTAGATAAAGATTCAGTTGTTTTTGGGTGTTAATTGTCGAGCTAGTACACTAGCGACAAAAAGAAAACATGAGTGACCTTTCTTAGAATTCTGCTATTCAACTCCTCACGTCAAATCGGTCAATGCGGAAGGGATCTTACCTTTTTTTAAACTTATTAACATTCTTTGTTAATATTATGTATTAAAACGAAAAAGTCTTATATATTTACTAATCGCTTTAGCTGAGTGGTCACGCTCCAAGACTTTAATTCGAATGGACAATTTCAAAAATGAATGGATTCGTTTGGAAGGTTTGTTTTACACCGAGACGGCACTGAGAAATTCAATTCTCTCTCTCTAGTAACGCCATTTATATTTGTATGCCAGAGCGTTTTTTTTGCTGCAGTTAACCTTTCCAGAATGAAGCATACGATCACTTTACATGTCTATACTTGACGGAAAGGCATTATATTCTAAAAATAACACACTAATTTCTACTAACTTCACTTTGATTTTATATGATCAGGACGGTGTTCGCTCATGACGATATAATGCATAAATAATCGTCACAAATGAGTGTTTTATTTTTCTAATGAAGCATATGGTATACGTTTATTGGGATCTTACGAGAAATCACTGCGAGTCAATCAATTCAAACTAATTACCAGAGTGCGGAGAAACATTGAAGATGACGTATTTTTATGAGATTTCACGAAGCCAACTTTATTATTAACGTTTCCACACGCTATAAACATTCGAAAAGGCAAAGAATATCCTTTTCAAAATCATGAATAATATGAGAGATATAAAAGCTTCTTACAAATATTTACATTGTGCGCACAAACTTTCAATTCATTTATAATCAAGCTATACGGCTTAAAAACGGGACAGGGAAAGAGATTATCTCACAACTAGTTCTATCAAGCCTAGTTTTTACATTCTTACCTTCAGCAAAAAGAGAGAAAGGTAGAGTTCTTAAATTACAACCAGTAGTCATAAAACAACTTTTATTCAGATGCATCATATTAAAAGCGGACATGGTATTATAAAAAATGTATCATAATATATTTAAAAAAAACTCGTTTGACCTTTAAGCGTTCAATTTAAATTATAATACACAATAATTAAAATTATTTACCTACCTATTTTATTCGTCAATTAATTCTCACTGGCACCAATATTCAAAGTGTAAACAAATATTTTTTTCTTTGCACCCAACACTTCTATTCTATTTCATTCCAATTTCAAAAAACATCGTCTTCTTTAAATTTGACATACGTTTTCAAATAAAGAACTGACCTACATGTACTACTATTAATCACAGTTGAAGTTTTTAACTTTGTATATTACTTTCTAACAAAATTTATATTATTAACACACTGAATTGACTGAGCGATGAGTAAATCCAAATTGACGTTTCAAATGTGAACCATTTCACAAGACTGCCAAATTACAATTAAATTAATATTTTGTAACGCAGATTACGAATCGAACATTACATGAGTTGTTCAAAATCAAATGAGTTTCTTTGTTCAAGACTCGCGTTGTAACACACAAGCGAACTACTAATGATTATTTTATAGTACAATAATATACACAAATTTTGATACGATAAATCCAATTTTAACTATTTATTAACCTATAGAGGAGGGAATAAATCTGTACTGATTTTACTCTACATTTCTGGCTTTTTTCCTCATGACAATTGTGTGACACATTTCCGGTGAATATATGTAATTCATACTTGAAGCATATACATATGTATATCGACTGTGGAAAGGAAAAATGACGTTACCCACAGTTTTTTCAAAACACATTTTTTTCCGATAATCACAATGTATACAACTTGATACACGTTTTATCAAAGGATGGAAGTTGAAATGCCAAATTAGAATATGAAATTAGCGTTTAAGTTTGAAAAAAAATGCGACCAGGAAAAAGAAATTTAAAAAAGGTTTTTCTTCCAATAATTATTAAATTTATGTAAGATTTAGTGAATTGAAAACCAGTTTATCAGTCTCTGCGCACTTCAAGGTTGTTTATATTTCATATTTTGCCTTCGACTCAAAATCATCAAAAAACGTTTTTTGCGTCTCCTGTAAAATTTGTTAACTGTGGGTTACGTCCTGTTTTCTTTCGAGTCGATATACTCACAGACAGACACTACTGTGTTGAATTAAAATTACGTCCGTACTCCTTTACAGAAAAATGGCGCCGACGTAAATGCACGTCCATACTCCTCCAAAGGTTAACAATACAATTTCACAAAAAAGCTTTGATTTTTTTTTTAAAAATTCAACATTTCTCGTTCAGCATTAATATTTGGTATATTGGTTGATACTATTGATAGCTTCGTTGGAATGTAATTAAAAAATAATTATTTATTAAAATCAATAAACTGAAAAAATATTTTTATGTTTAAATGTAGTTTTTTTTTAATATAAAAAATAATTCGAATGCGATCAGAATAAATGTGAATTTGCTTTTGAACCACTCATATAAATAATTACTATAGTACGCATGTTAGTATTTATTTTTGCAAAGTATGCACGCAAAAGACAACTGTTGAAATACACGTTACCAACTATTCGATGCTCTTGCTAGTGAATAGAAAAATTACACATTTCATTAATAGATAAATAAATAATGTCGATTATTATTAAGAAACATGTAATTATGGACGGCATTGTCAAATTTACGTCTTACAAATGTCAAGTATTATAAATAAATATCCCCTTTATATAACTGTATTTCTGTCGTTGTAGAATTTGTATAACAAAATATCCGATTTAACAATTGAGTGTTTATTTATTTTTATCCTTCCCCTAATACACAGTAATGAACTAATATATTCAACAGTAAAATTATGTTAACAGTAAAAATTGCTTTCTAACCATCTGATCGAGCTCATTAACGCACACCAAAACCTGAAGATGCCAGAAAGATAAGAAAACCTGCTCCGGATTTTTTTTATCCATGATTGCTCCTAATGTGTAGCATATGTTTTCCTAATTGAAATATTTTCTTACTCAGTCGCTCTACTTTTATTTTAAGAAGAGAGTAATAGGGAGAGAAAGGATAAGGCTGGGCAGAACTAGTGGTTGGCTAATCACTCTCGCTACACCCCATTATTTTAGGATTGGAATGATGGGGGGCTAATTTTTAGACGTCACAAACATCCATGCCTTCGAATAGAAATCGAAAAATCGACTGAAAAAATGCGGCTCTTACTGGGATTCGAACCCGTGAGATCCGGCATGGAAAACAACGTCGTTGACCACTGTGACACTAAAAACATTTTACATTACGAATCAAATTTGATATCGAAGTTGCATCGAGCACACTCAGTCAATATCAGTGGCGGCCGGTCAGTGTGGCATTAGATCAATGCACCCCTTGTATATGCAGGGGCGGTTATATTTCATGAAATAAAGTTCAAACATCACGTTTATACCATTCACTCATTTTAAATTATTCATGTACAATCTATAATAAATATTTTAAAACATTTTATTTTACTTTAAACCAGTGGTTTCCAACCTTTATGTTAGTACGCCTCTCTTTGATGTAAAAAATATCTTCGCGCCTCCCCATCCTTTATTTCATATATGGGCAACCACCGGCCCGCCGAGCTATTTTGTCCGGCCCTGATTCATCTCGGCGAAGTATTAGAGAACGAAATTAATAGTTCCAGGGAGTGATTACATAATGGAGATGACACGGGCGCTTGCAGTGGCTCCACTTTATTCATGAAGTTCATGATCAACACCATATAAGAAATAACAAGGTGTTTTATTTAATTTAATATTACTTTACTATTTTTAATAATTTGGTCCAGCCCTTGACTCGGAGACAGAATGATAATTTGGCCTCAGACCTAGGAAAGGTTGCCCATGCCTGCTTTATTCCAAATAGTAATAAAGACACGCTTTAAAGGCTAAATAAATATTTTGGAATGTTCGCGCCTCCCTTTGCAATAGTCTACGCCTCCCATGTTGGAAATCGCTGCTTTAGACAATAAATACATGAATAATTTAAAATGAGTGAATGGTATAAATGTTATGTTTGAATATTATTTCATGAAATATAACCGCCCCTGCATATACAAGAGGTAAATTGGTCCAATGCCACATTGACCGGCCGCCACTTGTCAATATAGACTGTATAAAACTTCAACCTTGTAAACTGAGGAAGAGTTTCGTTTTAACGTACACTTAACTCAATTTTTTTATACCTTTAACGAGGGGCACGAGCTAACCCTCCCCCCTTCTAACAGCTAAGCCTTCCGCTGTTTGTCCTCCAACACACTAACAGTAATAATTCTTTATTTGCGATTTTAATGAATTGTTAGATCCACGAAAACACGCCTCGTCTGAATATTAAATAATTACACCAAGAGGCGATACTTATTTGCGAGATTGATCTCGAATCCGGTTTAGGAGCACTGAAAATATTGTGAATAGGGACTCTATTACTTGTATTGCCGGAACTGGTTCAACCGGTAATTTTTAACAATTCGGTATCACCATTTTTCAAAATATGTTTGATCATCAATTCATATATTATTGACTGCCAACAGAGTTTGTAACAATGATGAATTCGGAAACTACTTGAGAAATATTACTCAATAACAATATTTTGGGTAGCCTATGAATTGTAGAAAAGTTTCAAATAAATTTAATATATATATGAAGATGATTTAAATTGTCACATTGAATTCGACTATGATGACGATGGTGTTCGATATGTCACTGCGTGCCATCTAATCCATTATTGCTATCACTATATAACTTCATATCACAATAAAACAAAAAAGTAACTTCCATTTACAAAATAAATATGGTAAAATTAACTTTTAGTAGTAAAAAAGACAAGGATTTTTTGCAAAGAAAATGGTCGTATAAAAAAATCTGGAAATCTTATATCAATTTCCACCACTCCCTACGATGAAGTCAAACACATGACAGATGAAAAGGGCATTGACTACAACTAATAATAAGGATCATATAGGCACTAAAGAAGGGAATAAAATGGAAAGGAGAGGGAAGAAACAAAAAAAAACGATCAAAATACATTACAAGTAATAAGCATGAAATTTTCTCCCTGTAAAAAATGAAATACACTAATATCTAAAATAATCGTATGTTCTAGATTAAAGACCATTTTCTGACCATAACTTGGTCAAAATTTGCAAACACGGGTTATTCCATATAATATATATATTATAGCATATGGACTCCTAATGGAGTTTATCTTGACAGAAGTGTTTCTGCGAGAACAACTTATTACTCAGTTGCTCGATCTCTTTTTTTCCAAAGAGAGTAGTAGGAATAGAAGGATAGGGCTAGGACAGGACTAGTGGTTAGCTAATCGTTCTCGATACGCTCCGTTCATATGATAGGATGGGTGGGAGGGGAGAATTCATAACATCACATACATCCATGCCTTCGAACAGAAATTCATAAATCGATTGAATAATCAATTTATAAAACTGGGACCCGAACCCGTGGCCTCCATAACCGAAGCCAACGAAGTTGACCACGAAAGTTTATTTAAAGTCGGAGTCGGAAAAAAAATAAAGCACTAAGCTTACCTGATATAACACGATTTACAGTTAACTTATATTATGTGTATTGTTGATGAAATCAAATTAAGTAAATACGTAAATATATTAAAATGTATTGTATTTTTAGTAAAAAATGCTTTCTGACAACCGGAAACACCGGTACTAATGATATGACGATTTTGTTTGAATCCCTAATTATAAATAATAAATAGTAAAAGATTTGGGCGTCAATACAACAACACAAAACTAGTTTTTTTTTTATTACAGTCTTCGTGCGCAAATCAAAATAAATACTGGTATTTAAGAATCCAGTTTTGGAGTTGGGATAGGTTTGCTAAAATACAATTTGCTCGTGCATTAGGATGTGTTGTAAACAAGCAATTGTAAATGGAATTCATTTATCACTTTTCAAGTCCACGGAAATTTTTAATACATTATTAGATTTTTTGCTAACGAGATTTATATATCGAAATGATTGCATTGTCTTTAACGAGAAGTAAATATTAATATGTGCATACAGTGGAAATATATTATCTCATTATGTCAGTTTCTGGGCCAGTGGCGTAGCAAGAAGGGTGGAGGAGGTGTAATTTCCGAATAGGAAAAAAAAGTTTCATTCAATTAACTCTCGCGGCTCGGAGACTAGAAAAATACTTCTCTGCCGATGGGGGTCGTTTAGGGACCCCAGTGGTTTCCTCTTTATTGGCCTTATTCTTATGAATTTCAAAAAAAAAATAGTCTAAGGGTTTTAAAATATCTCTCTGCATCATTCCTCATTTTTCCATCCATCTTTTTATAAAAATCCGTGGTTTTTAAATAAATAATCATACTTTAAGTTGCGCGTAAAAAAGACGTCATCCCAGCACACATATGAAATTACAACTGACGAATTTAGCCCAGCTATCTTACGAACGATCGTTATCGCGAGCGCTTATCGCCTTATCGCGTATTTACATAAACTACAAAAGGTCCAAAAAACTATGATATAAGAATGCCTTAATTATAAACATTGTATCACCTATATTAAAATAGATGTTGAAGAAAATGTGGGTATTGGGGTCGCATTTCTTGAGCTTAGAACCGGAAAAGTTAAAAATCGTTTTGGACATAGAATCAATGCAAGCATAATTCAATGCACCATGTTCACTCACGTATTATTTGTACTTTATATGACTTGCTGGCATTATATGCTTTTTGTAGGAAAAATATAATATTTTTCAAGCAGTTATACCTATTTGAGTACAATATAATATGAAACAAAATAGCCCGCAGCTCAATACTTCTTGGATAAAAAAAAACCGTCAGTCCACCACTATTGCAAATTTAAAAATATTTTTGGGGGGGAATATTGGGCTGGCAAAATTGAAAACCGCCCTGGACGGCAAAGCTTCTTCCTACGCCACTGTTCTGTTATGTTTTAGTAAGAGATTTGCTCTAGCGATCATGTCGATCTGAGCTTAAGCCCCTTCAAAGTCGGACTTTTAAAAAAAATGTTACGTATTTTGTCCTCGAATTTATCTTGGGTGACTTATTCTATCTCTTGTAATTAAAAATATTCAAAAATTTGACAACTATTAGCCATTTAATATGCCAAATAATATTCTGTTAATATAATAAGTTTTATAAACTTTCTTTAAATTCACGAATGCAGGATGTATGCGATGTAAGAATGTATTTCTCACCCTTCAGGTGGACTAACTACTAATCTTTTCATTGTCCTATCCATCTCTCCCTACACACTTAAAAGCGAGGTTGAACGACTAAATAACAACCAATTTTTGTTCATAAAACTATTCCTGTGCTAGAATCTCCATATTTTCAACACTAGGAACGGACTTACATAGTTAAAAACAGTCTGTTTTATGGAACATTAAAAAATATCTTTACTAAGCTTAATTTTTCAATCAAAAAAAAAAAATGACAATTACAATAGGAAAAAAAAATAAACGATCTGTTCAAATTATCGTAAAACTTTCATGTTTCGTCAATTTGATGCTGTTAGGGCAATAAAGTGGGAAATAAAACTACCCTGAGTCTCCTTCATCTGGTATTCTTTTAAGTTTAGTCTGCTTTCATAGTCACATAAAATGATGTAGGTTTTACTAACTAAAAATTAAAGCATTTTGTTATATCAACAGTCTATTACAATAATATATTTATTATAATTGTAATAGTTGTAAAATTTTCATGTTTGCATGATAAACAAAACAAAAAAGAAATGTAAAAAAATACTAATGTACGAAAAAATGCATTTTAGTTAATTGAGGTAAAAAAATAAAAAAAACTTGCTTGACGACAAAATTTGATAGTATATTACAATGTTCCGTTTACCTGTCAGTCAATAATTTAACTTCTGAAATAAAGATAATGACGTACATAAAAAGTAATAATTTAATGTGTTTAAAATGTAAAAAAATGCTCAAATATTTTTACTTCCTACAACCGAGACGTGCTCATTTTAAGGTTATATTAATCATTTAAAACACATTAAAAATCTAACAAATATTAAGTTCATTGTTCTGTTAAATGATTTCAGTCTGTCCAGTTACCGAGTAGTACGGGCTGATCAACACCAGATCATTGCCGGTCGTTGAAATAAAATATTTTTTAATATCTCGTTTTATCGTTAATTATCATAATTGTAGAGTCATATGGCGCAGCGGTTAGCGTTATGGGCTTCCGTGACAGACCTTACGAGTTCGAGTCCCAGCATTTTTTCGATTGATTTAACCATTTCTGTTCGAAAGCATCCCACCTTTCCCATCCTGCGATAACTGGGCGTAGCGAGGGTTTAGTTAACCACTAATCCTGTCCTAGCCTTATCCTTCTATCCCTACTACTCTCTTTGGAAAAGAAAGGTTGAGTGAAATCTCTTGAGATACCTCCATTAGGAGGCCATATGCTCCACATTGGGAGAAGACATGGATAAAAAATATCATAATTATTTAAATTGAAACCACCTAAAGGAAAAAAAAATCTCTAATAGGAGCTTTAGACAGAATCCAAAATTTCATTTAATTGTTTTCAATAATCTACAGACAATCTGTAAGTACCTATATATAAGTATAATTGAATTTTATTGAATTCAACCATAATATATTTGACAGAACGGATACGACCCTCTTTTCTCCAAGATGACAATATTCCTCAGCCCTACCCTTAGGCTTTCATTATTACACTCGGTTGCATGGGAAAAACTTAAAAAAACCAAAAGTGGACTTTTTCAATTAACCCTTCTGCCATTTCTGTATTTTTTCCAACATTTCGAATCCTAACGCCACATCAAAAGTTGTTCTTCGACAATTAGTTGTTTTTTTAGAGTAAGGATATAAAGAGCTAGCACTAGGGTCTCCAATCCCGAGATCCCGTCCAATTTTTTGGTACCGGAATCCCGGGATTATGATAGTACTAATCCCGGGATTTCGGTATTGAGAATAAGAAGTGAAAAACTCTTGAAAAGTTTACAAAATTGTTTGAAATCCGCCAACGAACTAAAAAAAAGTTGTTTCACCTTCTTTTGTAGGGTATTTAAAAAATCTTTCAATTTATTACCTTTTACCAGTGATCAAATCCACATCCTTAATTAATTGTGAATCCCGAACAGTTTTGACACGATTAAATGGTAAACGATCAGTCCCGGGATCCCAAAAATTGTAAATCCCATAATCCCAGATCACAAAAGGGGTCCGGAATCGGATGCCTTAACTAGCACATAGCTAGTAGTTAGCTTATAGCTCTCACAACGCCATTTTTTTAAGGATACAAGTTTGAAAAATAAATTTATCAAACTTTCAGAAGCTGGTGCTCCATCCGGATGGAGCTGAATTCAGACATGTCGACTGCATGTAAGACATGGCGACTTTGGCCTTTCGGTGTCCAATTGGTCAGTGTCTATTTTTAAATTGTAGCATTTATGCATGCAGTTTTTTATTGCAATGCGGTTTCAAACAGTTGAGGTTTAGCGGCCAATTGATCCTATTGAACAATTCCTCGAACAGTATCCAAACTGATTACGACTGGTTTTATGAATGATAACCATACCAAAACATTTAATATGGTGCAGAACCTTTATTCATATTTTTTTTTATACAACAGTACTTCTCAGAAATTCATACATCGGTCAAAAGTTTATACTCAACGAGTCTAAAAAAATTAAGCCAGTTAAAAATCGCCGAATTTTACTAAACCGCAAGTAATAAAAAAAAAATAACATTAATATTATTTCATTTTAATATCCGTAAACTAAAGTAAAACAAATTCAACAAAATTTTGAGGAACTATTTTTTTTCTGTTCGTAACATGTAGGGCATCCGATCCCGGACCTTTTTTTCGTGACCCCGGGATTATCAATTTTTCAATACCAGGATATGTTATATTGGATTCAGAAATCCCAGGAACGGTATAAGAGGATACCGGGAATACAGGATCGCCAGAATAATCGGGATCCTTGATCCAGGGATTAGATGCTCTAGGCCAGTGGTTGGCAAACTCATTAGTCAATTGAGCCAAATATCAACTATTCGATTGAAATTTATTTTGAGAGCCAAAATACCTTGTTATTAACTTGATAAGGGTTAGGAACAGTGTTCTCTCTAAGTTGTGAGCGCGTGCGCGCGCACACACATCACAACAGAGCGCACAAGAAATGCTTTTTTAAAATAAAGTTTAAAAATATTTCTTCCCAACCTTTACTTTCCAACTGAAATTATGGTTAGCTAATTCTGTTATTCTATGTATATAGTACATTAAATATAATTGAAATTATATAGTGTTGTTAATTATTGTCATTATTTTAAGTTAGCTGTTCCTTTGTGGGTGTCTAGACACCGTTATGTCGTGCACATTTTTTTTCATTTCCTTTCAAAGTTGCACAGCCAATGAATTTTGCGCACATAACCTTCAGAAAATTAGAGGGACCATTGGTTAGGACTGCTGGCTTTTGCTTAAAATATACTCAATCTGATTGAGGTACATTCGCTGAGATCGCATCTTCCAACTCTTAAGTTCTAAGACTTCCGGTCTGACTTCTGCGCGTGTATATACAATCGCACGTATGTGGTGTTTTGGGGAAGAGCCACACTCAAAGGGTCAAAGAGCCGCAGTTTGCCGACCACTGCCCTAGGCGCATAGGCTTTCGCGTGCTAACTTAGCTAGACATAAAAGCGACACTAAAAATATCTTATTACTGTGATGCACACTACTATTTCATAAATTAAGTCATAGGTTCTCAACCTTTTTCGGGTGGCGTCCCTTTTTTATAAAAGCCATGTGACTAGGCGACTCCCCCGAGGAATTTGAAATCCTCGATTTACTACACTTTTCCAGGATTGTCTCCGAAACTCCTTTTTTTTTTAGCTCACCGGGGAATTTGAAATTCTTGATGGCGACCCCCCAGAAAACCCTTGGCGACCCCCAGGTTGGGAACCCGTGAATTGAATTCAGTTTGAATACATTAATTTTTACATACAAAAAGTAACGGCTTTGCTAACTAAGTCAAAACATTGATAAAAATCAAACATGCTAACAAAATTGCTAACTTAAGACGTACGGTGGTTGAACCGCCTATAACCTTCTCCTTAGTTCGACCCTGTACGACAAGCACCTATCTATAAAATTCAATTTGAAAAAACTACACGTAATAATAATTTCAATTATTTTTTTAAATATACCTGCATGTGTCAAAAAGCAATAACTAATAATATGTACATAAAGGAGAAACCTGTATTATTATTGGTTGACAAAGCTGTGTATGTAATAGAAATCTGCATCCCAGCGCTAATCGCTTCATATATTTGAAAGTTGTCCAACATGTTTTTATATTATACACATTAAATAAAACCTTTTTTTATATTACCAGCCGAAAACACATCAAGAATGTTAGCATATCAATTATTAAAAAAAAACGCAATCTCAAAAAAGAAATGGCACCAAAACTATTGTAATCTGATAAATCACATAAATAGATTTCTCTAGATTTTTCCTCGTTTTTCATTGTGACTATATTTATTTAGCATCCTCTCATATCAATAGTAAATTTATCAATTGTTACAAACCACACGCTCAAAAAATGGCACTATACATTTTATAATTAAACATATATTTTTTTTTAAACCATGTCCGCTCCCAATGTGGAGCATATGGACTCCTAATGGAGTTTATCTCAACAGAAGTGTTTCTACGAGAACTGCTTGTTACTCAGTTGCTCAACCTCTCTTTTTTCAAAGAGAGTAGGGATAGAAGGATAGGGCTAGGACAGGATTAGTGGTAAGCTAATCGCTCTCGATACGCCCCGTTCATATGATAGGATAGGTGAGAGGGGGGAATTCAAGACATCACATACATCCATGCCTTTGAACAGAAATTTATAAATCGGTTGAAAAAACAATTTATAAAACTATCCGCCTGTGTGGTCGAGTGGTCAACGTTGTTGGCTTCGGCTACGGAGGACCCGGGTTCAAACATATATTGTCCTCACATTTTACTTTAATATACTTCTTATTCACTACATTATTTTTTTCGTACAAATTGTTAAACAATTATTTATTATTCACCATTCCAATAGTAAATTTAATTGGTATATTAAGTTTCGAATAAATTGTCTGTACGAAATGGAACTAAAATTATTCTAAGCGATCAAAATTTTAACTGACAGATAGTTAACTGAAGGCTCATAACTAAACTAGGTTTTACAAGGTGTATCATCAGTACAGTACAGAGCTTTTATCTTATCATTACACATTTCCTTTTAGGTTGCATGATGGTTAGGTTATTTCCTCTTGGCAGCATGATCAATACGACGATCTTGATGTAAATGCGTTAGAAAATGATATTAAACATCAATGAAAGAAAAAATATGACAAATTAAATTTTATATTTCGCAACGTTGTAAATCTTTTACGAGTCCTTCTTCGGAAAAACGACGATTAACGAATAGTTGATTTTACCATGGCAACGGTCAATGTCATATAATAGTTTTCGTAATTATTTATCATTATTAAAAAGGTCACCATTTTTTGTTTACGTCACACTATCGTTTTCAAGTGTTGATAATTTGATGTCATTTTTTTAAAATTCATAATGAATGTGTATTATATTTGACAGATACGTAGATACTGCAAAAAATATATAAACTTCAATAGCATTTTCTTTCATAAACAAAAGATATATCATTATTTGTCGCACTTTATTTGATAGATATTTAATGAACTAGCTGTTCGTGTTATTTTCTAGTATTTAGCAGTATTTAACAGTACAAATATTCTACTCTGCATTAAATAATAATTATAGTATTTATACAAAAGTAATTAACGGTAATCTTTGAAGCGTATTTTTGAATACTTTTTTTTGTTAGCAAGTTGATTTTAATGCTTTTTAATTTTGTGTTAAAGAGATTATAAAAATAATATTATGAGTATACAATTCAAATTGATAACTTTGCTATTCTATTAATTATTTAACTCGATGTGATTAACACTTTTAGAAAACTTTAGAGAATATGATTGCCTAATTTATTTACTGTCCCATTTTCAAGACGTGGCTAGGTAGGGATGAGATCGCAACTGAGCACACATACCAAATATTATTTAGTTGATAGTAAATACTGCTAGATGCTGATCCAATGGGAAGATATGGGATAGATAATGAATAAAGAACACTCGCTCAAAGCAATTCGATCAACGATTTCATATCGACTGTGGAAAGGAAAAGGGACGTAACCCACACATGTCAAATTTTCCAGGAGGCGCAAAAAACGTGTTTTGATGATTTTGGGCCATATGAAAATTATGAATTATACACAACCTTAAAGTCCACGGAGGCTTCTAAAATGGTGTTTAATTGACATAATCTAATATTAATTAAAGAAATTGTCTAGGAAAAACTTTTATTTCAGTCTTTTTTCTTGGTCTTAATTTTTTACAATGTCATCTTTTTCATACTTAAAAGCTAAATTAAGATACTAATTCGGCATTTGCAGCTTGCATCCTTTTGATAGAACGTGTATCAAATTTGATACATTGTTATTATCGAACAAACCCTGTTTTGAAAAAACTGTGGGTTACAACATCCTTTTTCTTTTCCACAGTCGATATGATGAGCGAATCTCAAACTCAAAGAAAATAACTTATATTTATTTAGTCATCATTTTTATCACAATTTTATGAACACCAACCAAGTTTTTAAGAAACCTGATAAAATCTTAGCCAAGGTGGGGAACATTTTCATTGCTAAAGGCCACATTCATTTATCTGAAAAGCAGTAAAGAAAACGTAGAAACTCTTTTTCCTAACGATTATGTATATTTTTTTGATTAAAGTGAATATTTTGATCAAGTCAAAAGGCCACGTCAGAGTATCCAAAAGGCAACAGGTTTCCTTCCACTGCTCTTGGCAATACATTGAAAGCTTACATTATAATTCATTGAACACTTTATAGGGCTGCAATTCCGTAGCGGGTGGTTAAAATATGCAAATGACCACCTGGTGATTTTAACTTAAGACTATAATGATAGTGAATATACATAATTGAAGTGTATCGAGCTTATGAATATAAAAAAGATTTCTAATCTCTAAAAACATCGTCAGTTTTTAAAAAAAATATGACTCACATTAACAAATTGTTGCAAATAATTATTTTATTGATAGTATTATCGATTACTTTGTGGTTCATAAAAACGAGCAAAAGCGAGAGCGATTAGTCACCCACTAACCCTGTTCTAGTCAGATCTTCTTAACCTTTGGTAGTATGATGTGCAAAATACTGCGGTTTTTTATTTTCCAACATTTTTATCATAAAATTTCCTCAATACAAAATTTTTGATGTGGCAAAAGATTAGAGCTGCAATTTTAATATTTACAAGGCTACACAAATATATGTTTTCTTGCTATTTAAACTTAATTGTATATTTTTTTTTAAAATACGTCTGTTCTATTTGATACTGAAAAATCTTAAATTATAACTATAACTTAACCCTCATGAATTTCGATTGTTTTTGCTCTCTTCAAAAATTGTGTTAACAGCAGACACATTTTGGTATTACAATTCTACTGTGCCATCTACGAAAATGACACATTTTGTTTAAAAAAAAACAATTTTATCTGTTAAGATGTTTCTTATGGTGTTCATAATGTCAGTACCCTACCAGAAAACGTCAAGTCAATATTATTTGTTTTGAGATAATCAACATATACGAATATCATGAATATAACTTGGTTGTAGACCAGAGGCACCAAACTTTTTGAGAAACAGGCAGGATGATTTTTATAATATTTTAAAATATTCTTGCTGGAATCCTTTTGGAAATTTAAAAAAATCAATATTTAGTTTGTGTAAAATATTTATATATGAAAATAGAGGGCCGTAGTTTGGTGACCCCTGATTTAGACAACAATTCAAAAGAATCAACGACAATTAACCAAAATGTTAACAACTTAAAAATGTTTAGTCGTCGAATCGTCTTTGGGTACAGCTTAAAAGCGTTAAGTTGTTTATAGGTTTTTATCAGTAATACCAACCAACGAAATTGACTTTGTTTGCATTTAAATATTTAAATAAATAAATGTAATATTAGTATGATTTTTTTCAGACTATAAAGCGTCGTTTTAATCTATCGATATGTACTCTTAGCCAGTGGTGGGCTGTCAATACGTTAACAAGGGGCTCGCTTAATCTCGAAGTTATTCTCAGTGCTCTGAGAAAGGAATGAATTTTCTAATCGTTCCTATGCAGTTATATGCAATACTTAAATAATCTATCAATTGTTACTGAATACACTTATAATATGTAATTTACCGTAAACTTATCGATTTAAATAGCAAAAAATGTTATATTGTGTATGTTGAAGCTGTCGTAGATAATTTATAAATTAGAATTTGCAGCCATATACTAATTTAATCAGAGAATATTTTTTTCTCTAAAGTTAACAAGGAGCTCGCCGGCCTTAGTAAAATTCAACAATTCAACTCGCGAGAACCTCTCCGAGCCCCCTACAGCCCACCTCTGCTCTTAACCAGAAACATTATTTTTTTTATACAGATAATATGATCCATATTGAGAGAGGAAATGGTTGGAAAATTATACGTAATACAAGTGGCAATCGACAATTGAAAATATGTATTTGTTCAAGAAACACAGGGCGTTAGCAATATATACAATAAGCGAATAAATTTGACGAAATAAGATATAAAAAAATATAAGTTATATGCATGCATACTTATTATTGAAATACTTGAAACATTCATAAATGCAAATAAAACAAGCCGTAAGTCTGCGTCACTTTTGATTTTAAAAATGATAAAACCGCAGACAAAAACATAGCAATTAATGGAATTTTGTTTCAATAATAATTCTTGTAATAAATGAAAAAAAAATAACCACAAATCAATAAAATTTACGTTAGCTGGATGATTTATATCCGATTTTCAGGCCCTGATTATATTATGCTATTGGAATTGGTGACTAGAATGATCTGATAGTATGCAGATATGTAAGTTAAACTAGCAGTGGGCTACCAATACAAATTTCCCTTGCAATTAAAAAAAACACGGACGCTACCCAAACATCACGACAAAAAAATCGACTGTCAATCCACAGTAAGCACATAGCAAATATTCTAAAAAATATATTATTTACAATTTAAATACTTCAGGGGTGTCGATATATGTCCCGAGGTATATTTCTTCTTCTACGAAATATGTTTGTTAGCAAACTTAAACATTTCAAATATTCTAAAAATTATATTATTTACAATTTAAATACTTCAGGGGTGTCGATATATGTCCCGATGTATATTTCTTCTTCTACGAAATATATTTGTTAGCAAACTATTTCAAATATTCTAAAAATTATATTATTTATAATTTGAATACTACTGTCAAACCGCAACGACGACATATAAAGTATCTATTTATAATATAAAACATTTGTGAAAATTCTAATTTGACATTTAGAATTTAGCGTTTTATATAAAAAAAAAAACTACGCTATAGGGGTGGTTTATTGTAGGTATTGTATGTTCAACTTTACCGGTACAAAAGTCGCCCGCTGTGGTCTAGTTGGTTAGAGCTTGCTTTACCGACCAGGTGGGTCTGGGTTCGTTTCCCGGTAAGGTCAATGTCAAAATTGGATTTTTTTCAATTTTAATTTGAGATCATATACATGGGTGTCTGTGAAGTCAATTCTCCTTGAGTTTATCTCATGTGACTTTCAACTTAAAAATATTTGACGCATTGGCGTAAGCTGTAATGTCAAATATTTAAAAAAGAAAAAAAACTTTTTTTCTTATTAAACAAACTAAATTGTGTGTTGGAGTTGGAAAGTTATCGATGTACACCCATCCCTCGCTTAACATGATTTCGGTTTAGCACGGTTTTAATTTTGGAGATTTTTCTTAGAACTATTACGGCAAAAACAGTAAAAAAATGGTTTACAAATGGCAAGAAATATAGATATTCATTTTCTAAATAATGTTCCGGATTTGGATCAAATTTTAATTAGCCAACAAGAAGAAAAAACCCCCGTGATAATGTCTAGTTATAGTGAGATAGAATAATATTTTTTTATGTTTCATAATATGTTTTGATAAATTTTCAAAAGTAATAAGTATTTATTTAAAAAAAAAAGAGAACATATAATATAACCCTCTTTCCCATACATTTGTTGGTCTCGCTTCGCAGGGTTTCGTTCAACACTAGCAAACCTATCTTCCGTGTTATGCGAGGGATGGGTGTATTTTAAATACACTATACGTTATAAGTCATTCGAGATGTTGTATGTATTATATATTGAAATAGTTTGAATTATTGTCGTACCGCAAGATGTCTTGATCACTTAACCTTAAAATGAATATGACATTTTGGCCTATTCCAACAGCACGTACGCAACACTCCCACACATTTAAATAAATCGTTATTGTTAAGAAAAAGAAATAGTTTTTACAATAAATATTAATTGAATCATTAATAATTCTGAGAAACGAAGTGATATCTTATAACAGCTCACTCCAGAAATGTGGGTTTGGTAAGATTATATTATCCCGATTATTGGTGGGCGGATTCCCTACGCGAATTCCGGGCACAAGAAAACTCGCATACTTTGTTATTAAATATAATACTTACAAAAATATAGTTAACCGCTAAAATAAGAGGATAGGGGGCTATAACAGTAAAATTGGTTAACTTATCTCTCTCGCTAGTTTTCGTTTTTTAGGATAGGATGAGTGGGAGGGAATTTAAAATATCACATACATCCATGCCTTCAAACAGAAATCCACAAATTGATTAAATTTTTCGGTAATGGTATTCTAATCTGTTATCTATATTCTATATTATATTAAATATCAATATATCAGAGTTTTCTTGTGCGGATAATTCTTTTACGTAAAAATCTGTTCACCAATAATTGGCATCATCTAAACCTGCGAGTCTCACAATCCTGAAATGGTTAGTTAAAAAGAAAATACTTCATTTCTAAGAATGATTATCGATCCAATTGTTTATTATTAAAATAATATTTTCGTTGAAATATGTGAGCAAACGTTGTGAAAACAAGTTAATTATAATATATGTCATATCCGTTTAAATGTTTAGCGATCTGTTACTGTGTTTTGATAATTAATTTCAATTCTTTCCGTAAATTGACAACACCGGAAATGATTAATTATACAAAGTGTTTTTTTTTTTAATAAATATTGATAACTTTCTTTTTCTACACAGTGACCGATTACCTCATAAGAGCACGAATGAAAATAACATCAGTATAATCTATAAATATAAAATTCATGTATTATTTTAATTCCGATTTAGTAATTCGAAAAACAGTTTTTCCGATTTTGATTGCGCCTATCCGCCACTCTTTCTACATTTAATTTAACTTGTCTAATTGATAAAAAAATATAAAATAAAACCATGTTTATTAAAAATTGTTATGGAAATAAATTGGTGACCGCTACACTAGGTTACAGTGTACTTACGTGCACGCAAATGACATTTATCATATTAAAATATTATAAAAAATTTAGAATACTATATTAATTACCGCCGCTCGATGATGTCTGATAACAATTAAATATGTAGCATTACAGCTAACAAAAACGTGATAAATATGTTTTAATTAGAAAATTATTCAATGCGATCTTCTTATCACTCGAGATCAACTCGAGGACACATAAAATCATATACAAAATCTCAATTTTTAATTTTTGAAAATCTACATTTTATTTTTACTGACCTTGTCGGAAACCCAGACTCACCTGGTGTTCAGTGTGTAGATTTTACTATTAGACCACAGAGGCCGATTGTTGTTTTATGTAAATGTGTGTTTTTTTCTCACCTTCGCTAATTATTCATAGCAAAATAAATACGTAGACAAGAAGTATAAATATTCATAAAATAAGCCAACTGAATCTAATCAAAGTGCGAATCTAATTGAGTGAAATCCCAAATGTGACTCCGGATGCTGACTCCAATATTTACAATAGTTTTGATTGGGGAACCTCGAAATAATTTAATTACGCAACGTGAGCCGTGCATCTGTTTGAAGGCTAAACAAAACAAAATAGAATTGCAGTATTCCATCGTTTTATAGCAGGGCTTAGCGAAGCGCGGCTCGTGAGTTAATTTTGTTGTTTTTGTCTACTCCTGCAGATTTTCAAAAATATTAAATATCAAAATGAAACTTTTTTAACCCACGCCAGCTCCCAATGTCGAGCATAATATAATATACAGAAAATGGTAACCGACTCGCGTTTTTTTTTATTAAATTACTCCTGTACTAAGTTGGTTAAAAGAATTCCTTAAATTCGGTTAGTAAATAGTAATATATGGTCAATGTCTATCCTGATATTATATCGACTACTTTCAGTTGTCTAAATCAGCGTTTTTCAACCGGGGTCCAGTGCAACACACGATTACAAGTAAAAACTCTCAAATTTACATGTCTTGAAAAAGATCAAGAGGGGAGATAAAGTTATATTTTTTTTCACTGACGTCTTAGGCGATATTGTAAAGTTATTGGCTTAAAACGCAATTTCTCTTATTGTATCGCTTAAGCTCTTTTTCTTTTTATGGGTCTATGTGTCCTCCGAATAGAGATATTTCAACAAAAAAAAATCTACGAAAACTGTTTGTTACTCTGTTGCTCAACCTCTCTTTTTCGAAAAGAGTGTGAATAGAAGGATACGATAATGACAGGACTAAAGATCAAATTAGCATATAACTGCAATCTCTGAATTAAATATTATCTACGACAGCTTCAGTATACACAGTAGTACATTGTTAGCTATTAAGATTGATAATCTTACGGGAAATTGCATATTGTTACATATTATAAGTGTATTAAGTAACAATAGATTGCTTATTTAAGTATTACACATAGGTGTGATAAAAAAATTCACTCCTTTCCCAGAACACCAAGAATCGCTTTGATATTAAGCGAGCCCCTCGTTAACGTATAGGCAGCCCACCGCTGTGCAAGGGTGTCTATGATATATATTCTTCTCGGGGTGATTCCGAACGTCTCGCTAACGATAGCATAATTGAAGCCGCTGGTATAAATTATGTTATAACGATGACCGAATTGTATTATTACAAAAAACATCTCTGTAATGTACCAAAATATATTTTAGATAGTCGTATTATTTATATTGCGAATTAGATACAATATAAAAAATACCCAAAAAAAAATACACACACAAAGAAGATGGATAAAACGTGTTCTCGGTCTAACGATTTGCAAACTTAACGTACTGTGTATGTAAATGTTTTATTTAATATTTTATTGTTGATATATCTATACTAGGGCCTCCAATTCCGGCACCATAAATCCCGAAATCCTGACCAATTTTGCAATCCCTTTATCCCGGGATCGCCTTAGTACTATTTACTTTTTTAATACTATGGATTTTCGGATTATTGTGGAATCTGTCAATTCGTAACTTTTTCGGAGGATAGAGCTTAAAAAAGTCTATAAAACCTCAAATGTGAATGGAGCCAAGTATTAAAGTAAAATGGTAAAACATTTTACTTGAACTTTTAAGTACAATCACGTTGTTATTTGGTGTTTTGGTGGATTGAATTTTACGGATATAAAATTATTGTAATGAGTTTTAACTGACTTTACTTCATAGAAAATTTAAATTAACTTTGATTATTCCACGTATTTTCTATTAAAATGAACTTCCACAAAGTTACCGCCGAAACCATCGAAAGACTTTACTTCACTTTTACGATATTTAATGATGTGTAGAATATTACAACACATGCGACTTAACTAAAATACCACTTGGCTCACTTCACCTTTGATTGGCTCTGACCTCTGAATATTTGCGTATCTTTCAATTCGTCACTTCAAATGTACAAAAAACCCAAAAGATTGTGAATTTCTAAATCTCGGGATCAAAAATGGAGTCTGGGATTGGATGCCCTAATCCAGACGTGAGGAACTTGCGGCGTTAAGGCCGCGTGCGGTTTTTTGGCTACTCTGGTGCGGCCTTCCGACCAATTTTGTAAATTTATCTAAATTGTTGACATATTCTGACCGTTAATTAATTTTTCCGGGCAAAGATTCCCTTGTCAATGTTTACTGCGACCTTATGTCGAATCAGAAAAATGAATGCGGCCTTTAGAGAAGAAAAGGTTCCCCACCCTTGCCCTAATCCTTACCAAAAATGCACACTCAATTCTTTATTTGAAAAAATATTCCTTCGCAATATTTCGTTTTTGTAATCATAAGTAGTTTTAATTTAACCTCTGATTTATAATCACAGCATGTATTATTCGTTAAATTTATTTATTTAAGAAAACGAGACCAATAAAGAGCGGTGAGCTGTTTCTTTGGATAGTACCCGACGGTCGTCCATGGAGTCGGGAAATCCCCGGCCAAAAGAAGAGGACTGAAGCTATCCGGCAGCATCCGCGTCACGTGACATAGCTTGTTTCCTACGTAACGAGGCTACGCCTTTTATGCTCCCTTATCTCATCACCAAATCACTCTACCTTACCCACAAGTGGTGGTATGATCCGACGCATCTATTATATTCTCGAAGCTTTGAGTCTCTCACTATCGTAGAGTAGGATTGGGAGAATGCAAGCAAATGCTATTTGGCTTTAATCGAGGTAATAGTAACAGGCTGCGTGGTCGAAGGTCAACTTCGTTGGCATCGTTAGGCTACGTGGTCACGGGTTCGAATCATGAGCATCTCGACAGAAGCTGTATTTTTACTATTGTTAATTTTTATTCGGTAGCACAACTTTTGTTCTTTTGAGAGGATGAATAGAACTAAAAAAGGGACTATGAGTTAGTTGTTTACTCTCTAAGTTAGACTACGACCCTGGTTACAAGATCGTAAAGGTGAGAGGAAATTTAAACATCACATATATCCATGTCTTTGAACCATAATCAATATATGAATGTCTTCTATAAATTATATTTAATTTCAATATTTGAATGTTATAAAATAATGATTAAGTTTTAATTATACCACTAAATATTCTGAAAAGGTAAGATAACATCTATTTTAGAGATGTTTCGTTGAGTACGTTGTTCACTGAAATTCGTTTCGGGAGTATATTTATAAAAGCTCCACTTAACAATAATTAGAAGTTCTGAATACAATGGCAAATCGAACGACAATGGTTTTCTCAATTCAACTTTAGTGATGTTCGTCATACGTTTTTGTAATACCTTTCTTTTCGGGCTATAATCAAACTCTTTGACAAATAGTTATAATGATAATCTCATTTGCCGTAACCTGGCAGGAAGGGCAGAGTTTACAAAAGGAAATTTATCATAGAAAATGTATGGTGATTGAATAATAAAATGAAAACTTTCAGTGCCTTAGTGGTGACTTCAAAACACCATTTAAATTATTTTAAAAAATCGTTCTTACGGCGGAACTGTCACGTTCATAGAGGAAAACAAGGAAGTTAAATGATAACACTATTAAAAACGAGAAAACTTGCCGTGGCAATCGACAGTAAGTGTTGTACTAATGTACAACACTTAGATATGATATGATAACCTAATCATAATGAAGTTCTGCGCATAAAATATTAACTAAGTACACCATCAAAGAAAGCTAATTGACCCCCCTCTGTATGGGGCAAATTACACCCATCAACTTTACTATAAATGCAATAATCAAAAAAAAACAAGGTGCCGTAACTCATTTCTTGACAAGCATTTTACTAAAAGTTTTTTGCAACACGTGTCCGTTCTCAGTGTGGAATATATAACATCCTTATGGGAGTATCCCGAAAGAACTTTTTTACAAAAAATCCTTGTTAATCAGTTGCTAATTTTTGTATTGGAAGGGTGAGAGAGAATTCAAATATCACAGAAAACCACACCATCGAATAGAACTTATCCTGAACCTGAACCTCCATTATAGCGTTTTTACAATGAAAAATATGACCAATTTAGTTCATTCAGTTTAATTTTTCTTTGCTAATTTATATTACACAGCTCGATTTTTTTGGTTTTATTACATTTTCGTGAAATATTGATTTGAATTGTTTTTTCAATAGTTTTTTTTGTTGCGAATATTGATTAAAAACATTAAAATGCCGAGAAAATGGTGCTGGAACGCCGCTCCACCGCGTTTCATGGAAAGAAAAGTACTGGTTACATGAAATTATTTTTACGTTATACCAAAACGGAGCCAATTTAAACAACAATTTCAGGATATGATTGATGATATTTTTTTGATGTTAGCTTTTTAAAATCTGTAACCTGTAGAGAATAATATCTATATGCATTGAATTAATAGTATAAATATTTCTTCAGCAACAATTAGCTACATTTGAAAGCTGTAGTGTCTTTTTTTTAATTATCGACAGACCTGTAATAATCCTTAAATAAATGAAAGTGTACACGTCGCTTAGTTTAATACAAAACAGAGTAATCAAATATTTAAAAATCCCACCTTTCTTTCGTAAAGCTCATTTTCTGGTAACGATCCCAAAGTAGGAAATTAATTTTCAACGGGCTTTCTAAAAACACTTGAACACACACGGCACTTACAATAGAAACTGGGCACACTGAAACACTTGTTGAAACAAAACAGAATCTATACTATGATAAACAAAAGCACTGGCTTATACGATCGATAAAGATAGACGAGTATGCTTGAAGGCGCGGATTTGATGACTGACGAAGTCTGATGAGAAGCCTTGTTTAAATTGACACTACAACATATCCGTGGGGGCAGAACCACACTAAGTATTTCATTGCCATTTACTATAAAAATTACTTAATTAATGTCGATTTTAAAACAATATTACTGACCATGCAATAATATACTGCGCTGCAATAAGAAAATTTCGACCTGATCTACACATTTTTAAATGTTTTATTAACACATAAATTATTGTTTTTTTAATCCACGTTCGTTCCCAATGAAAAACATATGACCTACTAATGGAGGTATTAATAAAAACACAATATTCCTTTGTACTTTATTCCAATTTATTTAAATGGTCTTTATTGTCAATGTCAACTGATCAGTTGACAATGCTCGCAATGAACAAAACCGGTCCTGACCTTTTAAATAAAGTGGAATAAAGAACACAGGAATATTGTGTTTTTATTAATATATTTTTTTCCCGCCAAGTGTTGACAGTGAACACCCTAAAAGTGATTAATGGAGGTATCTCTGTGTTGTAAAATTAACACGTTAAAAAACATTATTAATGAAGTCAGTCACTAGAATGTTTTTAAAACAAGAGATTGAAGAGCCGGGTTCGTTGTCGAATGTCAATTTCGTTTGCTAAGAACAGGGTTTCTCACTGGGGAGCCACAGCACAGTTTACGGGGACCAAGGGAAAATTTTCCGAAATCCAAAAAATTTTGTGATTTTGAATTCGAAATTCTTGGAAGAGCTAAAAAAAAGAAAGCCCCTGGGCACATTTCTGGGTTTTTGAAATTCGAACTTTTATGGGATGACAAAACATTGGTATGGGGGCCACAGAAAAATAAAGACAAAAAGGTTGAGAAACACTGACTTTAAACACAGAGGTCACAGGCTCGAATCCTAGTGCGGACAGTTTTTATAGATTGATTTTACAATCGATTTGTAGATATCCTTCTTTCCCTACTACTCTCTTTTGAAAAGAGAAGTTGAGCGACTGAGTAACAAACAGTTCTCGGAGAAAGCCTTCTGTTAAGATACCTCCATTATGGGGCCATATGTCCCACATTGGGAACACATTCCATATCCGAGATTCAATCGATATGGGCCTGTGTTTCTTCTTAATCCATCACTGTACTCAAAATCTAAGACGCATTAGTACAAAAAATTGTCGCACTATAATATGTACAGTGAAAATTAATGCATGATTAATTATGTGGTTAAATTTTAAATAATATTTAGCGACTATTCAATAATAATATTCAAAGCAGAAAACTGCTGAATAAATGCGATCATTTTATGGGGGATTTGATTTTACTCATGACTTATTGCGTGGTTTTATGGCTGGGTTTCCAATTTACTATCGAGGACAGCCAGGTTTTCGGATGAGTGATATTGCATCAATAGCCTAAGATTCCCCGGAATCGGTGGAGTAAATCATCGATGTTCTGGCAAAATTACGAATCAGAAATTATCCCTGTTTTGAGTAAATCTATGTTGAATAATTGTGCGCTCCATCACGATTAAAAAGAGTATCCCAGTCGTGGGGAATCTGCGGCCTTTTGGCTACTCTGGTGCGGCCTAATGACCTGATCGGGCAAGTCTACAAATTATCGTAAATTCCTGATATTTTGGATACGAAATTTTTTGGAAGAGCTAAAAAAAAGTTTGTGGCCCATGCTCGAGAAAATCAACGTCATTCCATATACAAGCATTATCATGGAAATATACATACATTCTATACCCTCCACAGACATCTATCTAAACATTAAAATACAAATTTATATATCGTTTGAAAAAAATATTGAATTTAAATTTCATACACAACACCGCTACCGCTCGTCACGGCAGTTATAAAGTTTTTTTAAACCACTGATTAGTCTACTAAAATTCTTTTTTTTTATTATTATTACATTCGACTAGTCACAACTCTGAGTCTCTGCCGAATGAAAAGTCACGATTGATTAATTATTTCATTTATTTATTAAAAACTCTTTGAGAAACGTAGCCAAATTTTAAAATAAAATAATATGTTGCTATTAAAAGTTATGTAATTCATATAAGGAAGAGAATTTATCACATTCAGATTGGTTTGTGGAACGCGTTAAATGTTGGTTATGTGAAAGAAAGGTTGATTCAATTTACGTGTGGCACCTGACGAAAACTCAGAAAAATTGTATACTGAGCTTTGAGAACAGATGCTTTCGTCGGATAATGGGGGTGGGTGAGGTGGTTTGATTTTGTGAGGAATTCGGAGATAAGGGAACGTACAAGACAGCGCCCCGTCACGTCAGTGGTTATGGAGAGACGTTGGAACTGGCTGGGTCACGTGCTTCGAATGCCTTCGGAAAGCCTCAATCCTGCCTGCCTCTTCTTTCGACCGGTGGGATTCCGGCGCCCCGGACGTCCGTCGGGCACTTTCAATAGGATGTACGCGGCGGAACTGATGGATGCTGGCATGGGAGGAAGCAACGCAATTGACGGGAGACAGGGAAACATGGAGGTCCCGCGTGGCGGCCATATGCTCCACATATGGAGCGAATATGGTCAAAGTAGAATTTTTAAAGCTATCGAATTTTATTATAATATAATCTTATATAACGTATTAATTTTATGAATATTTATAACTGAAAATGTATTTATTTACTCTAGGTTGCAAGAGTGAAGTGTTCCAAAATTAACACAGAGATGTGTTCTATTATTTTCACTCGAATTGCATTTTTTAACGTTATACTGAAACCATTGTATTAAAACACTAAACGTACATCACTGCGTGCACATAATTATAGCTCATAGATCCGAGAATATTGATTTTCCTAATTTAACAAGAGGCTAGTCGGTCTGAGGCAATTTAAACAATGGACTCGCACGAGCCTTTTCGATCCCTGCAGCCCACCTGGTGAATAAGTTCCTTCAAAATCTTCTTTAATATACTATAGAAAATTATGCTGGTTGCGGTATCACATGTCGGAATATGCTGACAACCAAAGCCAGACCGCTAAAGAAGTTAATTTAGATCAGTGGTTCCCAAAGTGGTTCATACGGACCTCCAGGGGTCCGTGACAAATTAAGAGTCATTTGGGGGTGCGTGGACAACGTCAAGGGGTCCGTGGAAGAATACATATAATAAATAGTCTTGTTTATTATAACGAAATTTAAAATAAATAAAATGTTAACAACTTTTACGTAATGACAATCACCCACCGTGCAATCAAGCCGATTGCGGCCGTAATTGCAATTTAGTTCTGATTTGTACGTCATATTATAGACAATAAATACATGAAGAATTAAAATGAGTGAATCGTATAAATGTTATGTTTGAATATTATTTCATGAAATATAACCGTCCCTGCATATAAAATGGGTGCATTGATCTAATGCCACATTGACCGGCCGACACTGGTTGAACAGAAAGAGGGCGAAAATGAACATACATGTCTAACATGATGTTTTTTTTTATCGTTAATAAATAAAAATGACAAAAAAATATAATTAATTCATGCCATAAAATAAAACACTTTTATATTCAAAATGCGACCTGTCAGTCCATCACATGATTGGCTTTTAATAAGTATGGAAGGTATCGTATCACTTGTTCTACACAAAAAAGGTTATGACAAAACAACGAGGATTTGTTATTAGTCTATCATGGTTGGCTTTATAAGAATATGCAGGATAGACCTATTTGGTTAATATAATATCTTATCACTTGTTCAACCTCATAAATAGATTTTGACGGATCAACGAGGAATCGTTGATAGCCTATCCTTGTGAAGGCTTTTCTAAGATTATACTATTCAAGGAGTTGCTTAGTAGAATTGTTTACAATAGCTTAATGTAAAATTCATATTTGAATGTAAAAACATTGTCAGTTTTTAAGCAATATGCAAGAAATTCCATCAAGCACCTTCCGTCGAAATCTTATCCAAGAAAGACTTATTTGGTATATATAATTTATCACTTGTTAGACATTGTAAACAGATTTAGACGGAGCAACGAGGACTCACAGTTAGTGTTTCCCTCTAAGGGTCTTACTAAAGAGGGAAAGATACTGAAAGTCGCAGCATGCTCCACTATGGACTGGTATAACCGTATGTTTTTTTTCCTCCGAGAACTATTTGTAGAGGAGTAGGGATATATAGAAAGAGCTAAAATAAAATAGTGGTTAACAAAGCATAGATTTACTGAATTTAATTTGTTTATTTTTTATAAATATTAAAAAAATATTAATAGTAAATTTTGTAGATTTAATAAATTTTATAATTTTTTTGTCCGCTCACAATATGGAGATTTTTTTATAAATGTATAAGGCACCTCTTAAGACTAGAACTAAATGAGTTCAAAGTGCTGGTTTTTGCTTTGAAAGGGGTCCATGAGCATAATAAGTTTGGGAACCACTGATTTAGATCAAGATTTCATACTTTTAAGACTGACAGAATTCTCATTTTGGTATTTACTAATCCAGTGCTTCACAGATATTTTTTTCAAACAGACAATATTGAAATCAAAACAATTTTGGCAGGCTATACCTTTCTTAGGTAAATATTTTCTGTTTAGATAAAAATATTTCATCGTGTGTTTTGATATTTTTGACTATAAATACATTTTTTTACCATTTAATTCATGCAATTGTTCGTATGAAACTAAATCCTTCAATTTAATCTTAAATTGTGTGGTGTGAACAACAGACGCGATAGGGCTGTGTTTATTTTAAATGTTCATTGTATAAAATGTTTTTTTCACAAATATAGGTATTTCCGATCAAAGAAGCCATTGGATGTGCATGTTTACAAATATTAAAATTACAAACCATTGATTCGTGCCCGAGAATATTTAATTTAAAATATATATTTTTTTATCCATGTCCGCTCCCAATGTGGAGCATATGGCCTCTTAATGGAGGTATCTCAACAGAAGTTTTTATACGAAAAATGTTACTCAGTCGCTCAACGTCACTTACTTAAGTACTATAGATAGAAGGATAAGTCTAGGACAGGACTAGTGGTAAACTAATCGCTCTCGCTACGTCCAGTTGTTATAGGATCGGAAGGGTGGGAGGGAAAGTAATTTTTAATATTACGTACAAAGAAAGTAATCTCAATATTCAACATAAATCTAGCGGGACACATCAAAAATTCACTGAGTGAACCCCTGGTCTGAGCCGGAAAAACAAGTGACCTAGTAAATTTATCTTCAACCTTTCAAACTATGAATCACAATCAACTTTTTTAATCAAAGACTTAGATATGAAAACAGTTGGATAAAGTTAGGGGTAATAACCATACACCCTAAATCAGCGTTGTCCAACAGAAATCGTTTGATGGGCCAAATAAAATATTACTGGTACATGGTGGGCCGCATAAAAAAACGAACGTATTAAAATCAATTTATTAATTAATAATTACCATGATACTTTTTTTTTTTACTTTATTTTAATTTTAAAAACAGCCAAACAATTATTAAAACATTTTTTACTCAATAATTAATGTGACACTTGTTTTTTTATACTATTTGATATATTTTTTATATCGACTGGTAACTTATTCGATGCACATCGCAGTTGATTGTTCAAGTTTTCATCGGCCAGCCTGTTGCGACATTTCGTTTTAACTATTTTTAATTTTGAAAAGAACGACTCGCAGCGATATGTGGTCCCAAATGCACATTGCCAGCTTTTTTAGTTTTTACTCTGATGTGTTGTCAAAAGTACCCGAATAGAAAATACAGTAAAACCTCGATACAACGGACTAATGCGAACAAGGGGTTGACAAATAAAGTAGTCCATGCAAGGTTAGTGAATTTTCCATGTCAGTAAAAAGTATTATCTTTGTTTACGAGGATTTTTAGTTGGGATGTTACTTGGCGAACATTTTCCCCATGGGTCAGGAAATGACTTGATCTAAGCAAATTCTACAAACCTTAATACAAACTTTGTAAGAAAATTTACTTTGAACACGACACGCGTTGAAATTGGTATTGCTGTGCTTAAGGGCCTATCATGCGTAGAACACGGTTTGCATTGATTGAATGACGCTTGACAAGACATATTGACTTTTGGTATTAGATTCATCATATTATATGAATAGTATTGCCAGACATTATAATCAGGGCATCCGATTAACCGTCAGAATCAAATAACCGGCTTAAACTTTTTTTTCCTATAATACCAATCTTAGTACCACACATCAATGTTCCAAAACATAAATATAATATACGGCATTTTGCTTGCTTGACATTCGAGAACCGAAACGTCGAAAATAAGATTGAAGACCGGTGGGGTACAAAGTGAACGCAGACAAATTTAAGTCATATTTGAACTGCATTGATTGAGGTGGCATTGTAGACTAGAACAAATATCAACTAGGTATTATTGTATTACTGGGTACCCGATGGTTAAATAATAACTTTTTTAACCATGTCTGTTTTGTCTAGACCAGCGACTTCCAACCTGAGAGGCGCGCCTCCCTGGGGAGGCGTTGACTATTACAAAGGGAGGCGCGAACAGTCCAAAATATTTATTTTACCTTTAAAACGTGTCTTTATTACTATATTAATCAGAGGATGGGGAGGCGTGAAGATATTTTTTTCTTCTAAGGGAGGCGCAGTAACATAAAGGTTGGAAACCACCGGCCTAAACAAAGGTTTTCTTCTTGCGAACTGCTTGTTACTCAACCTCTTTTTTTTCAAAAAGAGTAGAGATAGAAAGATATAGCTGATATAGGACAAGTGGTTAACTAAGCACTCTTGCTACGCGCCATTCATTTAGTATTGGACGGGTGAGATGAATTTTTAGACATCACATACCTTTGAATGAAAAAACACTGTTTTTACAGGGACTGAAACCCGTGAAATCCACCACGGAAGACAACAACGTTGACCACTGCTCCAAAACCTCTAAATATGAATAGTTGTACAAACTATATTGTATTCAAGGCAGAAAGAGAGTTTCCTATAAACTTCGGTTAACCGTGCAAAATAAATCAGGTTTCAGTTTTTTTAAAACAGGCAATAAACCGGTTAACCGATATCGGTTTAAATCGCGATGGAAGCCCTAGTTGCAATGCAGTGAATTCGACTGTCAATACTTCATTCGAAACATTCGGACACTGTGGAGTTAAATTTGATACGTCATTGATTTTGTTTTACAGTTGTCACAGAAACATTGACCTCCAAAAAAGTTGACAATATTGGACAATTCGCTTAGCAATAAAACATTGACAGGTGCTTGCTTTTTTTCATCTAAATGTCATGCTCGTCAATTTTCAACAGACGCGATTACCGTTATGAGAATCAATATGGCAGATTCAATCGAGCTCTGTGACCAACTGAAATCTGGATATTTATCTTTGATTCAGCCAGCTGGAAAATTGACTGTTTATTTTTCGTTTCCGCCTGCATAATCTACACTAGTAAGTAACATAACGTCATATTGGATGGTACAACAGTTCATGTCGAGCGGTTACCTCCTCTGTGGCTTTCCTTAGCTCGCTGGAGCTAGTCGAGTAAAAATAAAAAAATAAAACCCAAATCTCTGACCCTTAATTTGTAAGACAAATAAAATTGCAGTTCGGGGTTTACCAATCAACGCTGCAATGATAATTAGGCAAAAAAAATCTAAGGGCAGGAAAACTTTTATTTATTATTATTATTATCAAATTTTCATCCCTTTAATTCTTAAAAAAATATTGTTTATTATTGTTTTCGTTTCATATAAAAGTTACCCGGTCATTTTAAAAGGAAATTGCGGCACGAAAAAGTTTGGGAGCATTAAAAGAACTATTACTCACACGTTGGTTAGTGTCACATTATTATATATCTAAACAAAGTTGTTTCCCTTTAAATTTGGTGTCTTACATATCTCTTTATACGGAAATAGAGGCAATGCATTTCTCCTATATCCTGCTTGGAAAGCAGCATTCAAAACATCGCCTACTACCTTCGGGTTTTTTTGTTGTTCATCATTATAGTCATATAACAAACCGCAAAAAACAACGTCGATAAGATAGTGTCACATTGTTTTTTTATTTTTCTTAATCAGGATTCTTTAAAAACAACAGTTTTTACCATATCCGCTTCCAAAGGAAAGCATATGGATATAAACTATTTCAGTGTGAACTGCTTTCTACTCAACATCTCTTTTACAAAGAGAGTAAGTAATCTCTCTAACTGCCCCGGTAAATCCGGGACGTAACCCGAGGAAAGCAGCATCAAAATACACTAGACGAAAGGGGAATTGGAGCATGGCTTCACCGGTCCCAGAATTTTATGTATAGATATCATCATGAAAGCATTCACTGGAAAAACATTGTATGAATTATATATTCAACAAAATACATAGCTGTGGAAATATTATAAGAACTAAATGCGAGATAAAATTAATTATTGAAAACTGAATAGATATATGTGAATTATATATCGACAGTGGAAAGGAAAAAGGACGTAACCCACAGACTTTTCAAAACAGCTTTTTTCAATAATCACAATGTATGAACTTGATACACGTTCTATCGGCAAATGCCGAATCAGTATCTAAAATTAGCTTTTAAGTTTGAAAAAAGATGGGCTTGTGAAAATTGCAACCTAGATAAAAGATTGAAAAAAAGGTTTTTCCTAGACAATTTCTTAAATTAATATTGGATTATGTCAATTAAACGCCAGCTTAGAAGTCAACGTGCACTTCAAGGTTGTGTATATTTCATAATTTGCATATGGTCCAAAATCATCAAAACACGTTTTTTGTGCCTCTTGTAAAGTTTGATACGTGTGGGTTACGTCCTTTTTCCTTTCCACAGTCGATAAGTAATATTATATTTTTGAGACTCCTCATATTTGGAGGCCAATACGCGCTCCTCGTGTGTTTATGGGTTAATCCACCATTGGATACTTCAATTTTTTTATGGATTTATGTTCGAAAGTATGGATGTATATGACGTCGTGGGGTGGCGTAGTTAGATTGATCAGCTCACCTTAGCTCTAACCTTATATCCTTTCTTTCTTCAAAAAAAGTTGTTCAACAACTAATCAACAACAGAAAATATGTGAAATACTTCATACAGGGACAACGGTTTCCCCTCCTTGCCATATTCAGGTTTCTGAACTTGGTAAACTGGATGGTTCAACCTGTGGAATAACAAAATTATCAATTTTAACAATGACTTATAAGTAATTGTAGAAAAAAGCTTCTCTTAATATAATCTCTATTATTAGTACATATTTTACACATTGGGAGTGGACATAGATAGCTTCAAAAAATATATATTTACTATAAAACAGATCGACGAGTAATGACTAATGGAACATCGCTGCTAAGTGCAGTTCCGGCCGGGGACTTCCCCGAAAATCACTCATATACATTTGAAAACAACTGTTCAGGTACAAATTCCGTTCCGTGGTAACCCATTCCTGGAATACATTGGGCGATTTGTGGAAACGTTTTTACGGTACTATTTTTATCAGGGAATAAATCCGATGATATGTGAATAACATTATTACAGTGAAGGAAATCGCTTACCACATACAGACACGGAGGTGTTGGCAGACGACAACTATTGCCATATAATAAGCAGAGAATATGATTTTTAAATTGATTATACACACTTGACATTATTTTATTATATGTACATATTGAAACTATATTGTCGCCGACAACTACTATATCACGTTGAATGCACCGGTTCTCGTCCGATCACCAAAATTCAGGAGCTAATGCCGAATTCTTTTTTTGACGTTTTCTTTCAGCTTCAATGTTGATAATTATGACTATTAACTAAAGATTGTATCTGCGTGCACTTTTTTTTTTAAAAAACAAACACTTTTAAAAAATCCTTTCTACTAAAAAAAATAAACTGCACGAAAACTATATTATTCAGCATAAAACAAATATATGTAACTTAAAACAAACAATGTCTATTTGAATATTATCCCAATGTGGGAGCATGTGGACTCCTTCTGGAGCTTATCTCAACAGAAGTATTTATACGAGAACTGATTAGTTGCTCAACCTCTCTTTTTTCCAAAGAGAGTAAGAATAGAAGGATAGGGCTAAGCCAAGACTAGTGGTTAGCTAAGTAATTCAAGACATCACACATATCTATGCCTTGAAAAAGAAATTCATAAATCAATGGAAGAATCAATTTATAAAACTGTCCGTACTGGGATTCAAACCCGTGAACTCCGTAACCGAAGCCAACAACGGTGACCGCTCGACCACGCAGGAGGCCTTAAATAAGAAGTTCCCACAAAAAAAATACTTCGCATATTAACAATAATATCTACATGATTAGCTGCACGAAGACTTCTTAACTGGTGTTTAATTGACATAATCTAATATTAATTAATGAAATTGTCGAGGAAAAACCTTTATTTTAGTCTTTTTACTTGATTTTATTTTTTACAAGGTCATCTTTTTCAAACTTTAAAGCTAAATTAAGATACTAATTCAGCATTTGTAGCTTGCATCTTTTTGATAAAACGTGGATCAAGTTGATACATTGTGATTATCGAAAAAAGCCTGTTTTGTAAAAACTGTGGGTTACGTCCTTTTTCCTTTCCACAGTCGATATAATAACACAAAGTTTAATATTTTTTTTGAAAAAATAACATACAACAATTGATCCGCGTGCCATGCACGTCATTCGTGTTTATAGGCTTGTAAAAAAGTAAGATCTAGATAGATTGATGTTTGACATCAAAAATCTACGTCGTGAATTGAAACCATTATAAATTTTAAATACCTATTGACTTACTTGCGTCAGAAATGCTTTTTTGTTATTATTTTTTTTCATGTCCCGGATGAAAACTTGTTTTTCGAAGCGTTCATTTTATAGTACATATCGCTTAAAATGTATTTACGAATAAAATTTTAAAAAAAAAACACTGCAGGAAAGGTCAATATACTATGAAAACAATAAAACTAAGCCACACCGTATTCACTTTAACCTCATATTCAATTTTTTGCATACATATGAAATTATAACATATATCATCAATGTTAAAATATATATAAAAATCGTAATATGTACTTATTTTGCCGCGTCTATGGCGCAATGATTATCGTTGTTGGCTTTCGTGCCGGATCTCACGTGTTCGAGTCACATTACGAACAGCACTTTCGATCGATTTATAGATATCTGTTCAAAGACATGAGTGTTTGTGATGTCTAAAAATGTCCTCCCACTCTTCTGATCATTCAATAAATGGAGATAGCGAGAGCGATTAGTTGACCACGAGTTCTTTCCTGGCCCTACCCGACTCTCTTTAAAAAAGAAAGGTTTAGCAAATAGGTAACAAAAAAAATTGTAAACAAATTGATAGCCACATAATTTTGGACGTTAAAGTTTATTTCGGGTCGTTCTTTAACTGGAATTCACGTAAGTAGAGTGTCCTGTGAACACAGATGAGGTTAGAAAAGGATCTGAAACAAATTCGAAGTTGAAGCTTCTAAAACATTATGCAAAATGAATTAGTTTACTTTGCACTCTTATCCAGTGGCATAGCAAGGGGGGAGCAGCAGGGGCGGATCGCCTCGGGCGACACATTTTGGGGGCGGCATTTTGAAAGATAAGTGTGAAATTATTTGTATACATTAAAAAAATTAAGCCACCTGTAGTAGTCTCTTAAACTCTTTTTCATAATTTAAAAAAGTTAACAAAATTAGAGGAAATATTGGGGGCGGCAAGACCCCTTCCTACGACACTGCTCTTAACACTGCGCTTTACACTTTTAAAATTCTTCACAGATTGACCCGTATCCAAAAAAAAATGTTCTCAGTTCTCAAAAGGTTAATTCTTTATTTTATTCTGAATATATGAAATACCACTGCATGGTTGTTTTTTTTCAAAATCACAATATAACAAAAACCCGATTTACCTAAATCCATAATATTGCATTTGAATATTAGATATTGTATTCTAAAATCATAGACGTTTTATTCATCTATATTATCTGTGGTAAAAATATCATTAGTCTGTGGTCAAAAGTTTACCTTGAACAGGATTTTCGACGTTAGGTAAATGCTAATAACGATGGGGATTCTTGGAATTTTCTCGGCAAATTCTAATAAAGAAGTTATTTATTCGATGTGGAGTTATCTAATATTGTTATAAATATAACAACATCGAGGTGATTCAAGATAAAAAATAATATTAACCCAAATAATATCGAAAATTTAAAATGTATCACAATTATAATAATTCAACTTTGAAAAGGAAAAAAAGAAGTAACCTACGTATATAAATTTTTACAGGAGGCACAGATAACGTTTTATGGTGATTTTAGACTAATAAACTGTTGTTGAATTGACTTAGTATATTTTTTAAGTACATTGCGAATGCGCAATTTTAACTGGCCCAATTTTTTTGAAATTTAAAAGCTAAATGTATGTATTAATTCGGCCTTTCCAGCATAGATTCTTTTTGTAGAAGATTTATATTATTGTATATATTTTGAATATCAAAAAAAACTATGGGATACGTCCTTTTGTCGATCCACTGTTGATATTATTATCATCGACCTCTATAGACTAGTGGAAAAAAATATTTGGCCAAACGGTTAATCAGTGTGCTTCACCTAATTTTATTTAGTTAATTAAATAATTTATTTGGTCGTCCAAGTATAATAGATATAATTGGTATTTTCCCAAAGAATTATCTTACAGTGATAAACAAGTTTAAAATAGTAAAATATTTAGCTTAACAAGAATTAGGTTTTTTTTAACGCCTTCGCCGCAATTAAACTTGCATGCACTCATAATATTGTTTATCTAAACATATATCTTTTTAGGACAACTGATTGTTACTCAGTTGGCCAATCTTTCACTTTCTAAAAAAGTAGAGAATATATAGGACTACTGCTGCAACACTCCATTTTCATGCTCGGATAGGTGGTTGAAAGGAATTTAAGACATCGCAGACATGCTTTCGAACAGAAATCATAAACCGACTGAAAAATCTGTCCGTAATGGGATTTAAGCCAGTGATCTCCGCAATCGAAGGTTACGACGTTTACTACTCAACAATGTAGCCAGCTATGCAATACAGTTGATATTAATTTCGGCAACACGCCATCATCATAAATAAAGAGGCCATAATAGTTCGACGTGCTTAATCTTGGTACGAACACATTAATTTTTAAGACGATTTAATTACGGTTTTGTGTTGGAAGCCATGGTGTATGTGATGTCTAAACAATTCTTCGAACCCACTCGTTTCCAAAAAATGGAGCTACTAGTCCTATTTTAGCACCATCATTATATTATTCCTCTAAAAATATTTGTGTGACGGAATAAATCCCTTGTAAAACAAATGTTTTTACACGATAAAATGAGCTTATAAATATTTTTTATTTAAATTTCACACATTGAAAACGATCTGGGTTAAAATATAATATATACACAAAAATTGAAAACACTAAAAAAGAATGATTGAAATCTAAAAATATATATTTTTTTTAACCTAATTAAAAACTTTTGAATGACACCTATTTAAAAAGTACCCTACGGCTTATGCATGTCTTGTGTAAGGCGAAGTGTAAACCTTCAATTTCTTTTTTAGCCCACCCAAAATTTTAGGTCACGAGCCGCCACTGATAAATATTAAAATGTATGGAATATTATGTGTTCGTAGTTTTATGTGTACGAAAAAATCTATGAACGGAACATTCGTGTACGGAGAATTCGAGTTGGGTGAATCTTGTACGGAAGAATTACAAAAGCGTTCCTGTTCATTCATAATATTAAAATACTAACTGAAGGTGTACGCATTCAGTTACCTACTGATCTAATATATCAGAAGTTTTTCAAAGAAACTTGCCTGTCACTCGGTTGCTTGACCACTACTCTTTCGATACTTGGGGTAGAAGAATAAAGCAAGTCAGTAATATTATATTAGATTAGCTAATCTGACATCAGCCAGAGACTGATAATTGGTTATCAAAAATATTAATAAATATGAGAAGTTTTCTTTATTTTTGACCACTGACGTTAACAAAACTGACATTTGAATATAGTAATAATACATAATCTATATTTTCACAGATTCAGTTAAAAATTTTCGGTACGATTTTTACATTTTTTGTGATATTAAACTTGATAAAACGTGGATACCGCATTTCCCAAAACCACATCTATCTATACCGCAAAAATCATAGGCTTACTGTCACATACATATAATCAGAAAACATTGGTAATCTGTTAAAATATCAACAAAATATTTGAAATTGCTACTTTGATAAGAGATGTCATAAACTAAAACCACTGGTTTTAAATAGGCCACGGGTGGCCAAGACGTCGACCGCGTAGCCTTTCCAAGTCGTCCACCTAATGCTTTGAAACAAGAATTGAGTGTCTTTTATTATCTATCCATTGTGTTGCTTTTTCATACACATTATACTGTGCTTTGAATTACTTCACTTTTTATGACCAATTAGCACATACGGTATAAATAGATCGTTACGACTGATTTCAGAATAAAGTCGCCCACAGAGGTCAAAGTTTGCCCACCCCAGAAATAGGCGTTGCCAATATACTAACAAGGAGCTCGCTTAATCTCACCTATAATGCCCCCACACCAAGAATGATGCACAACCCGTAGCCCGTTTGTTTCTTCTGTGACTCTCAAATGTTTATTTTTAAAATTAAAATATAACAAATATTTTTAAAATAAATTATAGAATTTAATCAATTTAAGCCAGCTTTTGGCGTTGACGATGCAGAACAAATCGGTTCATATAAATAATCTTACTGATTTTGCATCTTAATACTACAAAATTTAAAGAATTATTTTAAGTTATAACAAAGACAAAGGACGCATTCACTTTTAAATTATGAATACAACATTTATTTCACAATAAAAAACATATGAAAATAAGAAAACCTTATTTTTTAAATAACACGGAAAATATCTTTCATTTATTTGTAAATCCGTTGAACAAACTGAATTCTATAAAAAAATACCGTAAATGTGTGTTTCCGACAATTCGTACAATTATTCATAAAATGTAACACAAACAAAATAAATAATATTATTATATATCTGCCAATTTTTTCAGATAATAATTAGATTATTTCATTACATTAATAATTGATTAAGGAAAACGAATTTAAAATAGCTTAACTAAATGCCCCGTTTTTTTAGTAATAATATACCAGATAACACATCAACGTAGGCGGTTAGATTTTCTTTAGAGGAAAAAATTAATATCGGTAATTTTAATGATACCTACATTGATATAATTTCTGTACTTTTTGAAAGAAGTAAACGATACTAAATAAATGAAACATAAGTTAACGAAATTCTTCGAATTGAAGTTATAACCTTATGTTATTTGCGTAAATTTAATAGAATTGTTTCTTGATACTGGTTGGTCATGCGGTGTAAACTCCATACAAAATATGTACATAGATTACGGATACACACTACAAATCCTTTACATAAGATAAGCTAACGCTGTCGGTTGTTTTTCTTTGACTGCGGTAGGTAACGTGTTTATTCAAATACTCGATCGGGAAAAAATCATAGCCGACGATTTATAAATTTTACAGGTTTTTTTTAAATAAAGTTCGAAAAAGGAATTACTTAAGTGCGATGAGTAAATAGTAATATACGGTCAATCCCCATTTGAGTGTCTTTGTTTTTCTGTGGCCCTCATTTCAAGAATTTGCGGATTTTCCAAATGAACGGCGTGGGACCTTTTTTTTTAGCTGTTCCAAGAATTTCAAATCCGAAATCCCAGCAGTCTAGGGATTTCGGAAAAAATGCCCTTGGCCCCCCTAAGCTGTGCTGTGGCTCCCCAAAACAAAAATAAATATTTTGTAAGAAAAAAAAACCCATGGGGCCCACCGTTGAGAAACCCTGCTCTATATCAGCGTTTCTCAATCGGGGTCCACGTGGAACGAACGATAACAATTCAAAACACTAAAATGCATAGGCCATTAAAAAGATCGGGCGAATGAGATAACGCTCTAAAATTGTTGTCACTGACGCTTTTGGCGATCGATATTGAACAATTATTGGCTTAAAACGCAATTTACCGAACTGTGTCGCTTCATGCTCTTTTCCTACGGATTAGGACTTCCAATTCCAGAATCCCAGGATCCCGTCAAATTTCAGGATTAAGGAAAGAAATGAAAAATTCTCGAAAAGTTTTTGAAAAGAGGCAACCAGGCAAAATTTTAGAAAGAAGACAACGACCTAAAAAAAGCTACATTTTTTTGGGAAATCCGTAATTCCTAGCTTTTTGAAATCGGGCAGCCGTTGTTTAGAGAAATTTGAAATTGGCTAGCAAAAAATCTGTCAGCGATCTTCCAATCCAGAATCCCGAATTTTTCCACGACTTTTATGTTGAATGATTAATCCCAGGATTGGAAAGATTGCGAATCCCGAAATTCTGAGATTACAAGGAGGGTCCGGAATTGGATGCCCTTCTACGGATGGATGAACTTATAACACCATATATAATTAGCATCAGTGACCCACAGAGTAAATATTTTTTTGCCATTATTAATTTTCAATGCGACGCCGAGTGACATTAATAACCCAGTGGTTTAATATACATTCATACTATGAACTAATAACGTTCGAATAATTCGAAAGGAATTCCTAATTTTTGAAATATCAAAACATGTCTAATGATAACGTGTTCTTTCGTTAACCAGCTCTCGATGCGGTCATAATATTAATAAAGACAGGCGAATAAAATATAATAAATTGCGCAATTACAAAATTTATTCAATCAGATTGTTTTTAAACGATTACTTATTTCAAAATGCGAAGGTTAGTTTTTCGATCGCTTTTTAACGCGCGAAAAAAACGAAAATAATTTTTAATTATGCAAATTGATTTGAACGTATGGACGGGTATGTAACTAGGAAAGACAACGTCGTGATTCGGATGTACTGTATATATATTTTAAATCCTCTAATGGCTTGATGTGCTATTAATCATTTTTAGAAGGTTTTTTTTGTACTGGCAACAATTAAATAGATAATCGTGCTCAATATTTGTATATTTGTTTGTGCCAATGTTCGGCCGGTAAACAAAACCTATCCTAGCGGTTGGTTACTTGAGGGTATTACTTGCAAACCCGGCTCATTCCAAAGTTGTTGAAACGTGAACCATGAATGTAATTTATTAGATAAAAATAAAGTATTTTTTGAAATCAGTTTCAAACATGGCTTGACAGCATCCAGAATATCATTACAAAGTAACGCAAGACTAAATACTTTTAAAATGTACGTTGTTTTTCAAAATGAAATTCAAGTTTAATTTTTTTTTTCAAACCATTTTAGAATAAGCCGTGTTTGCAAGTAATACCCACACTTGTCGATTGCGCAGGATTGATGGTATTGCAAAAAACATATTTTAATAATCTATGGATAGGAAAATGATAGAGATACAAATAAACATTTTAAAAAACAAAATTCCAAAGTTTTTAAAAATTTCTTTCAAATGCAAAAAAAATAAAATGGAAAGCTAGAACATACATACCTACTTATATATTTTTTTAGACATGTTCATTTTCGATTTGTAACATGCAGCGTTTACTTTATCAGATGTTTTTCTACAAGAACTGCTTGTCGCTCAGTTGATCAACCTCATCAACATTTTTGGAGAGAGTAGGCATAGAATATTAAGACTAGTTCTCTAATCACCCTTGCTTCACCTCGTTTCACGATCCAAAGATAAGGAAAGAATTTCACATATCGCAGACATCCATGCATTTAAACATTTTTCCATAAATCATTTGAAAATCAAATTGTAAAACTCTCCGTTCTGGGTTTCTGAAGCCAGCAATGTTGTCTAAAGGCTCGGCTAGATTGATAGTGTCATAATTTATCAATATTGTTTCAAATAAATGAATATTTTGCCTGTTTTTAATAGTATTTTCAACTCCGAACCGCTATGGTAGAAGATTGTAACACGTCATGTTTCACGTAAACTGTTATCAGTTAATTTCTATAAACAATCACGAAAACAAACCACAAAATCCTAGCGTTTTCCCAGATAGTGTGAAAACATTTTAAATCTATATGAATCATTTTACATAGGAAAATGTTTAATGTAATCATCAGATTAAAATCACAAACAGCTGTTGTATAATATAAAATGAAATCTATTACAGGGGCTCCTCACCATCAATCAACAGACTATTTAAATTATGCATTGATATGAGAGCTATCGTGAGAAGACCAAGACTTTCAAATTGCACTGTCATGACTCTAGCAACTCCACTCGGTTTGTAATGTAAGTACTAAAATACTAATGCTGTTTTTGTTTAGACCCTAAACTGAGATATTTGGTATTTTCAATATGCGACATTTCTCTGGAACATTTTCCTGTATACAAATAGTGAATGAAATTACTAACTCAATACACATATTTTTTTCCTAAGGATGGACCTCCAACACCATAGATAAGTAACATCAGTGATGCAGAAGCCCGACGGTCGCACGTGACCACAGATTAAATAACTAAATGTTTCCCGTGGTTAATTTTTAAAATTGGCTAGTGCTATTCAACGTTCCCTCTAAGCCGAAGCGTTAGCTGCGCGGAAATTTCAAAGGCTGCGCGGCCCGATCAAATATTAAATGAGCAACTGTCTTGTAGTGCGCGCCAACCCGGAATGAGTGCGCGGAGGCTTCCCAACTGCTGCGCGGCCGCGCACGTGCGCAGCTTAGAGGGAATGTTGGTGCTATTATCAATTGAATTGACATTTTTTTGGTGGACTCCATTGTAACAAGGTAAAAAAATATTAAAGTATTTTAGTTCTACAAATATTATTATGTATATCAACCATATATTATGGTTGATAGCTATTTCAGGTTATGTCAGAACAATATATTTTTTTTATCCATGTGGCATATGGCCCCCTAATGGGGTATCTCAACAAAAGTTTTTCTACAAGAATTGTTTGTTACTCAGTCGCTCAACCTCTTTTTCATAGAGTAGTAGGGAAAGAAGGATAAGGTCAGGACAGGGCTAGTGGTTAACTAATTGTTCTCGCTGTGCCTACTTATTAAAAGATCGGAAAGGGTGGGAGGGAATTTTTAGACATCACAAACACACATGCCTTCTAACAGAAATTGTGCTATATAAAAAAAAGTGCTATTCGTACTGGAACTTGAACCTGTGAGATCCGGCATGGAAGTCCGCAACCGCTGCACCATAGGACCTGGCAGTAGTAGTATATTATATACTACATCATAAACCGAAATACAACTATACGTTATATAATAAAAAATTGTAGAAATATAATACTTTGAAATGTTTTCACTTCATGAGAAGTTTCAGATTATTGCTTTCATAACACGCATTTAGGAAAAAGTTCTCCACACATATTTTGTTAGAGGGCTGTTTTTTCAGAAGGAATTACTTTTCATCTATCATATAATAAGCACACAATGCATAGTAGATGAGTATTGAAATACATGGTTTGCAGTTAATAAATTGAAAAATTACTATTCACTTCTAGATTGGGAGAGATTATGATTACTATCATAATCCGTAAAACATTTTAATTCTGCATCCCGTAAACAATTGAAAGATGGATAAATTGGCTCGTCTGTTGAATAGGTTATGCATGTCTATGCTTGATATTTGGTAAACCACAAATTATAAACAATAAAACAAAATGCATTTTTTTTTATCATCATTTATTCATACAATCTATCACAGATATATAAAAGATAAAAAACCTATTCTGTTTAGCATACATCTGCGAAAACCTAATAAATAAGGATATTAAAAATAATATTTTATGTAAAAAAAAATGATTTAAAACAGTTTATAAGTTAAATAGGAATGTCATACAAAAATAAGAAAAGGGAACGTAAAAAAATGGAATGAAAGAAAAGAACTTAGTCTATTTTCCAGCTGCATTATTTTGTGCTTACGCTAAGAAATATATTAATAAAAACACACAGTTATAAATTATTAATATTAAATTACAAATCTTAAACAAAATTATATAAAAACTACCGAAGATTCTCAAACAGAAATCTTTTCATTTTCGAACATTTCTTTCAAACACCGCTACAATAAATATTTGTAAGAACTAGCTTGTTCCATCCATAGATGTTTTAATATAATTTTATTTATATACTATAAAATCGATGATCCCTACGTAATCAATGAGTGAAATATACGAAGGGATCATTAATATCATCTTAGAAAAGAGTATTCTCCGTTTTTTTGGGGCATACTCGACGATTGTATAAAAAAAATATATGAAACGTGTTTATATGAAATAAACTACAAAAGAAAACTGAGTTATAAATTAAAATTCAAAAAGTTTAATTTTTAAATCATAAATCTTGATGAAAAATTGACATATTGACCTCATTTATGGCAGCTATCTCCAAACTGGTTGAGGTGTTTTATGTGTAGATACAAAATCCATTTACCGATAATGAATTTGATCTGACAACCATTGAAGATAGAATTATCAAGCGCTAGTTTATTAAAACAAAACTTTTAAAATGAAGCCATAATTCAATGATGGTTAAGTGCTGAATACTATGCAACCTTTTTATTGCAAAGCAATGCAAATACGCTTACCGTTTGAAACTTTATATTTTAACGAAACAGGCTTTTCAGAACTGGATGCGATGAGGTTAGCAGTAGAAAAAGAGTTACAAGAGTAAGGATGCGCAAAGACATTTATTTTTCAAACGGAGGCGTAAACACATAAAGTTTGGAAACCACTGATGTATTATCTATTGCCGTTCTCATATTTTTATCGAGTCTTTATTATTTCTTCAGATAGAGATACTACAAATATCTATCAGCGATATTTAGTAGTCAAATTGTTTTTATTATTTGTTGCAAATAAACAAAAGCACTTTGTTAAATGGTTAATATTTATAAACAAACGGTAGACACACAATAACATCGATTTCCTTCTAGGAATCAATGAACCCACAGATGAACGCAATAAAGATCTAGGCCCGAATTAGGTGCAATACCTGCTAGAAAATTATTTTAAAAATAACAATGTATTATTCACTCTTGAATATGAGATTTAAATTTCATTTTTTTTTACTATTTAAAACAATAAATACAATCGACCCCCCTATAGCGTAAAGATTGGGACTGCGCTATAAGAAAACTACGCTGTAGGGGACTAGGCATACATACCAAATTTGAGGTTAGGTTATTTCAATTGTATTTTGTAAATTTAGCGAAAACAACTGATCAAAAAAAAAATCCGTTACATTCAACTTGCCGTTACGTTTTGCCTGTCAAATAATATGCGATAAAATTTAGCGTTTTGTGTGTAAGCAACATTAAAAATATCTGAAAATAAATAATTTATTAAAAAATATTTCACTGATCAAAGGGTTATCAATTGCTTAAACAATTCAAATAAAACCATTAGTGTGTACAAATTTACTGCCAAATCCACTGAAAATATTAACAACTACGTGTTCATAAAATATGTATGTAGGTTGCCATGAGCTGACATTTAAATTTAAGAGTGCATTATTGGTTATGTTTTTTTTTTGTGTTAGTAAATATTTACTTTTGAACTTGAACAACTCGCCATTATTAGATTACATAGCTAGAAATAATAAGCGTTTTTGTCATTGTTTTTATAAACTGTTTTAGGAAAAAAAACTGCATTCCAGCAGGTATGTTAATTAATTAAATTATAAATTCAAACCTGTTTTTTTTTGTGAAAAAATAGAGTGGTATTACTTCGATGAAGTGAAGCATTAAAACGCTACAATCGACTATCAATCGGTCAGATTCAATGCAGTGAGTAAAAAATTGACAATCTAATGCTTATACATATATCGAAAGTAAATGGTATGCAAACCAGTTGGTATTTATTTTTATTACAGAGTCAAATTAAAGTATTTAAAACATTTAATGTTTGCGATTGAAATTTCCAGCTAGCTATGCATGACACTGGAATTTAATATGTAACAGTTTAAAAGCATCCTGTTCTGCATTAACATAATATGGTGAACTTTTGTACAGGCAATAAGTTACAATAAAGTTACAAAACTGCAATAAGTGTACAGACACACATCATTACTGTCATGTTAAATCTCACAATAATAGATTCACGTCCTCTTTTCCAATAACACATTACTTTTTTCTTTATTTATTTTAAATGAATTCGCTAAGAGATGTTGTTTAGTATTAATTTTCCTCAGATAATAAGAATCTTCAGTATCAAAACAAGTAAAGCAAATGGTCTTTTGCAATTTCGAGTGATATGCACTACAATAATGATAATGTGAAAGAGACAAAGGGAGTCTCGAGGTGACTCCGCCTTATTTCTAAATAATGATACGATTATTCAACAGACAAGATAATAAATCTTCATGCCAGCACACCGAGCACACCGAGACAACATACTGCATTTTTACCGCATCAAAAATAATAAAAAGGAAGGTTTAGGATTCATGGAGTGGGCTATAATTGGAGATTTAAGGTCCAATTCACTTACAGTTTGCCAAGCACTGACAAATTGGGCCACACATTGGTTTCAATCTCTACAAAATATACAACACCATAAACATCAAAATTACAGTAAAAGGTAATCATTGAGTATTAAATGACGATTTAGTACATACCTTGATTTTTAAAAATGTTATAAACATGTATCTTGTCTGAGGGGAGCCTTTTACAATAATTATTACAGCAATACAAGCGTCAATAGCTGATAATACATAGTACTTACATACGTAGTACAGACTCAGCAATCAGAATAATTTTTTCATATTCACAGTACAAAGGTGAGCACATGCTTGTACAACTGCAGTCTGCCCTTACTCTGCTTATTAAATTGCATGCTCTTCCAGATATGGGATCCAAATCAATATCTGAGACATCGACAATACAATATATTCCCCGTTAAATATGCTATATTTATTTTTAAATTATTACATGTTCAATTATGTATTTTAAATTTAAACATGAACAATCATTTCAACTCTTCTAAGGCCATACATAGTATGTAATTAATGCATTAAGTGATTGGCTTACATTAAGACTGCATCTGCATATCAATTTCTGACTCAAAGCCCATTCTTGAAGTAATAGAAACTATTGCATGAATGTTATTACAGGTAAATGTGTTTTCGAAAGCAAAGTGAGTTGATATTTAGACAAAAATACTTTATCAATAAAATGTTTAAAATTATGTGTGTTTTTTAAATATGTACAAATTTACCAAGAACAATTTATGGCAAATCGAAGGCAGTCTCAAAAATAAATTAAGAAGCTAGAAAAAGGTTCAGCTGCAAATTTAAAATAAACAATTAAAAACAAACAAAATTGTTTCAATGTCGCCAGCTTCAGATCATAATCAATCATTCATTACGAGATAAAATTTCGTTGTATATTATTTTCATACATGATTATTATTATAAATAGACATAGATTTCTTTTTTATAACCTACAGTGCTGAAATATCTTTGCATGTCTAAGAAATACAGTGACTTATCTAAAGAATAAAACAAAAATACTATTCATCATAGACATCTGTGAAGCTGTGTATTTTCAATTATAACAATTGGCACCACTGAGTAAATAAAGCAGACATTTAGTTTTCGAAACATAAATATGATGGCGGCTTTATTAAATAAAATAGAGTATTCAACGACACTCACTATTCAAAAATAAGTGTCCAAAGGAACATTAATTTAATGTTTTTTAATAAATTTAATATCATATATCCCGTCAAGATAAAGAATGCCATTTCTATTCCTGATATATTCCCATCAAATCTGCAGTCGGAAAATGTTTGTCATTTTACATATAAAGTGGCATTCTTGAAACTGTTAAATTTCTGAATATGACTATAACCTGACTCGTTACCATGGCAATCTTGTTTACTTTACATATATTGTAACAGATAATGGAAAACCTTTTTCACTGTCTTTCACATATTATATTATGTGCTTCAAATTGGAAGGTAATATAATTATTATTAATGTTGAAATATACAGATATATAGAAAAAAGAAATGGAATGAAAAATCTAATTAATTGGTACATCATAGCTTTGAACATTGTCTTAAAAATAAATATAAAATAATTCACACTTTTATAGTGTCGTCTACTGAACCTCTTCAGTCACCCTTAACCGTTCAGAAACGTACACCTGAATAAGATTATCGGTCCCAGGGATGGATCAATTTTTTTTATTGAGATAGCGGTAGAATTGATATAAGTTATAATAGCAAAATTTCATTCAATCAAAATTTGGAGTCTTTAAAATATTTTTTCTCAACTCCAATGGATAACAGAATGAGCATGTGACCGATCTGACAACAAATAATTTTATGACACAGGTGGTTGTCAAGTTTTTTATTTAACCTTTTGACCGCGGCTCCTATCCAAATCAGTTCAGATTGGGCTGCTATAGCAGTCAACCGCGGTCAAAGGGTTAAGAAAAATATTTAAGCAGACTGGCACTATATGGTAATAAATTTTATTTTTTTTCCCCATTTTAAATAACACTTGAAAATAGAGCCCCATAAACCATTTTTTTGCAGTTTTAGAATGTGTTAAACTCGAAAACTATTCTATCTTTCTAGATTACATATTTTACATACAACAGTTCATAGTATTCAAAATTAAATCTTCAATCTAACTATAAAGGAATTTAATTTATTTGAATGAACTTTTGCTATTATAAATGGACGTTAAAACAGAGCATTGTTTGCGCATCATGTGCACTTCATATGCACCTGAGAGATTAAGCGATGACAAAATAAGATTCATCTCTGAATATTGCTGTTCATGTTTCAATACACTTCGATAAAAAAAAGAAATAATAAAATAATATCGATACAGTTTAAAGTTGATAAATATACTTTTTTCTGTCGTAAAATTTATGATTCATTAAATAAATTCTAAGATACATAGAACTTGTATTATTTCACCTATCTACTACATAGGATATAAATATGTATATGGAATTCTATAGGTAATTATACCTAAAATTATTTATGCAAAAATTGTTGACATTGAGTGAAAATTTTTACGAAAACTGTATAGTTTCCGTAGAGTTATAATTGACATTTTAAAACGAGCAACAATGACACTCAATTTTTCACAAATAGATTCATTTTCCTCAATTTCAGATCGTTAGTCGGAGTTGTTTCAAATGAAATAATTATGCATTTTGCATGCATAATAAATATATAAAATCAGAAAATGTTCATTTAACCAGACCGTAAATAGCGCAAAAAATAATAGATCGAATGGTGTTTTTGCCCTTAAAATTGACTGCACATTAAGAAACAAATTTTAGCTTTATCAAAGTAAAACGGACAGGCTTGCTATACATGTGTATCGAATATGTTTTATGGGAGATAATTGTTTAAAATGTTTTTTATATATCTAATGTTGTAACAGATGATGTAGAAAAAACACTTAGCAGTAAAAAATTTTGCTTATATTGTACACCCATACCTTGAATTACACGAAGACTTACATCAAGAAAAATACATTTTTTAACGGAAAAAAAACAACATACTATTTAACAAGGGCGAATCCAGAAGAACCTGCTGCTAGATATGTCTATGAAAATAATGATTTTGAACGAATTCCAAGGAAACAACTGTTAGAATACAGCAGTGACGAAAAGGAATAAATAATATTTTACCCCTTACTGTCATGTTTTATTATATATTGTTATACGAGAATTTACATATAATATGTATATGTTTGAGTTCACTTTGCACTGTCTTTTTGTAACCTACTCCTGATTTTGTATGAGATCTTTAACCTCAATTACTATGATTTTTTATTTCTTGAAACCTGTCTTTTATTTTTGTATGTTATCAATGCGTCAATTTACGCAAATTCGCTTTGCGGAAAATATTGCAGAACCTATCTATCATGCATATCGAAGTACGAGTGTACAAGGTAAAATCATTTGGCATTGAAAGAGTAAAGCTATTTCTTGAATGATTAATATAGTTTGCAATTCAATACTGTCTACCCTTTCGAATATGATTCTGTGATCTATGAAATAATTCCAGCCATTATGTTTAATTGTATAAAAGTTTCAGTACTTTTAAAAAAGTATAAATATACAAAAAATAATCGGAAACTGCAAATGACTTGCACGTCTCGCATGGAATCATTATATCGTTTCGTATTTCGCATTAGATGCGTCTAAGCAGACAATATAGACTCAAAGTTAATGAAATAAATGTTGAATGGTAAATGAACATTTTCGATAGTACAATATATAATATTAACAGAGATGCTTCTCAAAAATAAAAATGTAAATAAAATAAAACCCCATCTTTTTGGAATGTTAGGATAACCATACGTATCAGTGTATGAATAGTAATACTTAAGAAAAGAAAAAATAGCTACACGTTTATTCTGCCGTTATTTCGATGGGGATATTACTTTCCGTGATGAGAACTTGGGGAGTTTCAATTTGATCATCGATAACTTCGTGATTCTCCACTTCTAGATTCTCGGGAGCCGGGTGAGTTCCGTTTTCTACAACGATGGCACTTACGGGTCTCGCCGCCGCCGCATCATCCTCCTCTTGCACCGGTAACGCCTCCGCGTCTACCACTTGTTTGTTACCCGTGATCTCATCTTCGAGTGTCTTGCCGAACGCTTCGTCAGCTTCGGATATCTTTTTGATCAGCTTATCGCGGTCTTCGTTTGTCCAGTTGATAAACCATTCATTAAAAAGCTTTACCTGAAAATAATTTAATCAAATAATTAACAAGTGTTTCCAATAAATAGAATAAACCGGGGCTGATAGAATAAATTTAAAAAAAAAACATGACTGAATCAGATCTTTATTTTTGTAATTTTAAAACAAGTTATTAAAATTAAATAATTTATTAATATTTTTGAAGGTCTGTGGTCCTCTGTGGCCATTAACCTTTGAGCCGCGGCTAAGAATATAAAGAACAACGTCCAAACGCGGCATCTTTTTGGTGAATTGAAATATATTTTTAACCTTTTGGCTGACGTAGAAACAGGAACGTCTGTACCTAGCACGTTGGGTATAATTTGCAATTATTAATTTAATTAGGTATTGACGAGATAACTCGTCTCTGGAATGTTGAGCACGGACAATTTGAAAACATGGATGTCTGCGATGCCTAAAATTCCCTCAAACCCATCTTATCATAAAACAGGGCATAACAAAAGCAATCAGATAACCACTAGCCCTATTTTTCTGTTTCCACTTTCTTCAAAAAAGAGAGGTTAACAGGTTCTGTTGAGATAAACTCCAATAGGAGAGCATATGATCCACATTGGGAGCAGACATGGTCAAAAAACGGATATAAAACACATCACTCGGTTTTCCTCGTCTGAAAACACCACAACACCTTCATTTAAGCTGTACAGCCCTGGTATAAACAAAAATATGCCACAGATAAACACAGCTGTTAAAATATTATAAATTCAGTGACCGATTACATCATATCATAGCGATAATAACATTTCCTTGTTTTTATTTCTGATATAATATCAATAAATAATAAATGAGGACAAGGCATTCTTCAGATACAACACAGTCCCATATTGATTTTTCATTATTATTTATTAAACTTCTAATAATTTCATATTTTTAATACCGTTTAAGGATTTTAAAAATTGGTATTTTTTCAGTGTCTCAGTATTAATCGCAATATTTAATCCGTATCGAATGTGTTAATACATAATAATGTAAAGAATATAAGCTATTGATTAAAATAAAATTATACAAATTCTATAAATTGATTCAAGTCTGTAAATGTGGTAATATGCAGATAATGAAATATTAGATTTTACAATCTATTAAATTTGCTCAGATATATTTATCAAACAGTCGTACAGAACGCCAGATTTCTATCGGTCAGAAGGGATGTGATCTAGCCAGTTTCGATATTTCTCCAAGACCGCTGAAGTAACAGGGCAATACCTGGTGTATTTATTCTCGAGTCTCTCAATTTCTCACGAAATCAAATTACTTCAATCCCAACATCCGATGCGAACAATTATTCTCGATGCTCAGTATATGGTTATTCTGATAATTCGCAACCGTATAGCAGTACCGGTGAGAATGCAAACATCGGTGAAGTTAGCAATATAATGAGAAAACGGAAAGATAATTTATAATGACTCCCGGATTTCATAGTCCTGTCAATTTGAAAGTATCATAGGTAATTGAAATAAATTGATGACAAGTACAATCAACAAAGTTATATGACACTCACTCTGCACTGAAAGAGATTCATAGGCTTGTCCTGGCAATTGGCTGAGCTCATCGAGTTGATGATTCCGTTGACATATACTCCGTTTGTTGCTATTTTCTCAGCAAGTATCGGCAGAAAGTCTTGCCTCTGAAGTTCACTCCATTCTTCGAACCACTGTATCATATATCTAATCTGGGCTTCGCTCGAGAGAGTTGTAGCTGCCATTTTGTCGACGATTGTTAATTAATATATTGAGATTTGAATCTGAAAAGTAAACAAAACGAAATGTTGAAAATTCATCTAGAAATTAAAAACAGATTTGATCATGCCTGTTTGAAAAAAGAATGTTAGGTGTGACAAAACCAGTGAAATAATAAATCTATTAATTTTAATCTGAAATTAAATTTGGCTTTCCTGTTACGTCAAAGAAGTTGAGCAGGTGAGTACCAAAGCTACTTTTGTGTCCTGCGTCAACTAACGTACCTCAACAGAATTAAGTTGTTCTACAAGTACAGTTCGTTTCTCAGTCGCTCAACCTGATTTTTCAGAGAGTAAGGATAGAAGGATACGGCTGGAACAGGACTAGTGGTTAGCTGATCGCTCTGAGACGGATGTATTGGAAATTTAGACATCAAACAGGGCCATACCTTCAAATGCAAATCCAAAAATCGATTGAAAAGAAAATATGAAACTGTCTGTGAGAGTACTTTTGACCGCAGGCATTCTAAGGTGTTTTGTTGGTCTTATTTCACTTGCAGATCAGATTCTTTCAATCAATAAAATCGGTAGAGTTGAATTGAATTTTGAGACATGTTCTCAGCATGAACATGTCTCTCAATTCTTAGAAGAATTTTTATTTCAATCAAGTATTGCCGGTTGATGGAGCTTATAAGAGAACTTTTTAAATGAAAAACACAATTTTTCGACATAGCAGGGTGACCACATCAACTAGTGACCTTTTGACAAACTAAAGATAGCGCATAGTAGGTATTTTGGAGAATATTCTACAATCCACATTCTACAATTGTTTCTACCTGAAAACTTTCCGTATTCCGCTAATAACAATGCAGTAGGTTCTGTAGGAAAAAGTCACGATAATGTATACTGGCAAAAGGAGATAAGTGAAAAAAATTATGAAATTCTAACATATACACTTTAAATAATATTAAAATTGTTTAAAATGTCGCATAAATTATCAGTTTCCTTGATCCCAATGATTGATTTTTTGGTATTTCCGTAATTTTCAAGAATTTTTGTCGTTTTGTGCAATGTTTCATATTTGTTTAGAGGAGAATCAGAGTAGCATGTTGTAAAGCATATATACCGGTATTTTTTATACGCATTACTTAATTGCAACAATTTTATCAAGAGAATGTTTATCAAATATGTAATATTTTCTTTAATACTGTATAATATACAATTAAATCGTGAAGAATATAATATGTATCAATAGATTTCAATAACCGGATGAAATCTACGTGTTTACAGCACATTCCTAGTACTATTAGAGAAAGTTTAAAATGAAATATATTATACTATTGGCTAACTCTTTATTTCTTCTGATGACTTATTAATATTTCTAAGCTGTAAATACAAAGCGAATGTGACAAGAATAAATTGTGATTTAAAACGAAAGAGAGGTCAACAACTTTCACGCAAATATTAATAATTAGACAACCAAATTGTAACAGTTCATCGAGTTAGAGAGTATGCCGGAATACGACATTTAGAAAATCCACGACAGATATAGCATGTTTACATTACAGAATAGATGTTCTAAGATATTTGAAGACCATTTAACGAAATAATAAACAAAGTGTCATTAAATAGAGGAATGTGACGTACCGTTATCGGCGAGGTATTTAAATGCTACGATTACTTTCTAGAAACACCATTAATGTGTTAGTATTATGACATGATTGCATGCTAAAGAATTACGAAACTATAGCGTTACACTTACTGCTGAATTTTTGATCCAAAATGTGCAAGTTATGTAGATACGGATCGAATATTTTGTTGTGCGAAAAATGACAACAGACTAATGTGTTACAAAAATTGACAGGAACACAGGCGACAGAAAGTTGTAAAACGTAAACTTATTTGCCGGCTTCGATTGGCTAGCATGGTAATGACCTTCATTTGGTACGCAATAATGTTGCCACGAAATGAAAAATAATAATAAATTAGACCCCCATAATTTTAGTAATTAAATAAACGAATTGTTCTGACTTAGAATTAGGTACATTAATAAAATATACTAAAAAAAATAATCTTAAGAAACATTCAAATATTACATGGAATGCTATTTTTGATATAAATAAAATAAGCAGCGTCTTTTGTTGTGTTATCATAGATGGCACTACGTGATAAAAAAAATCAGTAGGTTATGCTGTTATGTACCTTTTTAGAACATTTTCGCGGTAAAACCTTAAATTTTATATTTCTTACCTTTTCGAGTATTCAATTTACCGTAATACATTTACAGGTCTTGACTCGAATAATAATAAATGCAATAATTTTGCTTCCACGATAAATTTATTTTATGCTTATCATATTATTATCGTCAGCTAATGTATAATGGTTAACATTTCGTGGAGGATCATTTAAAACATTAACTTGATAATATTTTTTTCTACTTAGAATACTTTGGTTCAACAATGTATTTATACTAATATATTTGAATTATAGTAAAAACCTTTTCGACAAATTATACATAACTGTCTTATCCTAAAAAAAGAAAAAAGGTTTCAAAAATGTTGATTAATCTAGTATTTGTAGTATATTTGAACTGAATCAAACAATACAATGTATTTTTTGTTTTCACATACTTATATATACATACTTCATAATCTATTTTTTTTAACTTAGCACTAGGGCAAGATGTTTCACAATATTTTTATCAATAAAATTTACGAAGTAAATAAAATGTGTTTATAATATTTTAAGTAAATATAAATAGTTCAAGTGGTACATATATATTGTTACAAAATAAGACATTGTAAAACATTATGTTTCTCCATTGAATGTCATGATACATTTTGTAAGCAGTGACGTCCATACAGTAAATCGTGAAATGATTTGAAAGTAACAATGATCCATACATTCAAATCAAAGACATTCATTTTTCCGGCAATACTTAAATAACAACAAAAATTTTAACTAGCTTCGAAAACAAATGTTTGCGACAGGCACTTTTGATATGGTGTTTTGAATTCGCCGGAAATTCGAAGCTTAGAGAGCAAACTAACCTGTTTCATAATGTATTATATACCGTCGGAAATAGTATATATTTTGTAGACGGTATTGTGTGGAACGTAGTGAAAAATAGCCTCTAATTAAAGTAATGTCCTAAAATAGTTAACAAGAAAACTGTCAAATAATACTAAAAAAAATGATCATCGATTGTGTGATTCAAACGTTTTGTTGTATTAATTTGGAGCTTAATTTGTATAATGTACAGTGGGAATTCAAAAAAAATAATGTCCGTTTACTTCATATTATTCTGGAATCTTTTAATTCGACACTTTTTTCGCCAAAATTTTCTTAAGCAATGGTAAGTGATCAATCCCGGAATCATGAAAAAAATGTGAATTCTAAATCCCCGGGATCAAAAAAGGGTGTTGGATGGGATGCTCTAGTGGGGAGGCACAACGGTATTATTTTTTTGTAAGGTAAGTTAAAAAAAATTTGGAAACCTCTGGCATAAGTGAAGGACCCACTGTGGTATCAAATACTGTCTGCTGCTATTTTTGCGTTGCTTTTTTTTATGTTTAACATTCTTTTTGATTGCGGTGGAGTTTATATATCAAATATGGATTGCACGAATAAAATAGTGGCCACCACTGGTATACAACTGTTTTTACAAAGTTTTTTTTTATAAAACATATATCAAGGGACTTGGATTTTTACTGTCATGCAACAGAGGCACTTGAAATATTTACCTTACATAAAAGCAAATATATATGTATTAAGAGTAAATAATAAAGTTATTAAATATTATTTTTTTCACGTAAACTGATTATCTTAATCATTATTTATCTTGTTTTTTATTTATCAGTGGCTAGTTTAAATCCCTTTTAATCTTAAACTTATCTTTATGCTATTCTGTTAAGCTTAAATTTTCCTACAAATATCTTTTTGTTTATTGTGATAGAATATAGTGATTTAACGTTAAGAATGATTTTTGTGATCATTATCTAGGGAAAAATATGAAACGACATTTTTACAAAAATTTGATTTTTTACTTACATAATTTACATATGTATATGTAACAGTAAACCTACATCAAAGTTTCTCGACCTTTTTGGGCCCGTGGCTCTTTTTGAGTCCCAAATTTTTCCGAGGCCCATACCCGTTTTTTTATATAATCAGAATCAGTTTTGCTCACGACTGATGAGTTGATAATGCTCGTCATGAGGGAAACCTGACCCGATCATATAAAATAAAAATGTTTTATTTTTTAAATAAAATGCATTTCCATTTAGTATTAAAATTGAAAACCCAATGGTGGATTACGCCCTTTGGAGTCCCCAGACGCAATTAAATTTGGAGGCTCTTTGATTCGAAAAATATAAAAACGCTGCAAAAGTCTTAAAAACTCAATGGCTATATATTATACATAATACATGTTTTTTTGAGGCCCTTGATATTTGGTAATCCACAACTGTGAACACCTTAATGAAAAGTTGGTACCCCATGGCGAAGATTCAGCTGAATGCTTTGAATGCGTCAAGAAAAGCCCTCCTAGAAATACTGATTGTGAGAGTACAGTATTAATTGTACCACAATGATGACGACATTTAAATCTTATCCGATATAACCATTCTTGCGATTATTTTATAAAAAACTGGTATAAAACTAATTTAAAACTATATCTTATTTAACCCAAAGAACCTGGATCCACTCGGGACCTAGTAACAATGCAGGCTTCTCGTAATTATATCACTTTACTAGCGCATGTCATGGGCAAACGTACAAAAGTTTTTGTATGCAAATTAAGTCTGGGTCCTGTGTGCCTTGCAAAGTTCTAGTGATGCCACAAACACAACCCTAATAAAATTCAAAACGCAGGTCTGCTTACTACTCCCGAATGTCTGTAGTACCTCCCTATTATTTGTAGATGTTTATTGCTGATACAAAATAAAGTACCTACTATACATAGACAATCTACTCCAGGAAAACCCTTCGACAAACTGTACTGCCGTGGTTTTTAACCAGAGTGTTCGTGAGTCCGGAATAGATGCCTCCAAAATAACGTAAGTATCTTGGTATCATTTTTTATAACAAGTACCTAATATAATATGTATGTTATTTGCTTCGGTTGTATGCAGGGCCGTAGCGAGGTCATTTGGAGCACAGGGCAAGAAAATGCGCCGAAATTTCTGTATTTCATATTTTTCTAAAAAAAAATCCTGACATCATTTTGGCGCTCCTTACATTCCTCCAGCGTCTCGGCACCCAGGGTGATTGACATATTCGCCGACCCCTAGTTACGGCCTTGGTCATATGCAATGCCAATAGCAAGGGATGTGCACCCGATCGATGCGTTGCTTAAAAAAGGGGACATATTCAGAGATGAGTTTTGCGTATAATTTCTTTTGGTAGAATTCCATTATTATAAAGTGAACATCAAAGTACGTACATTTTTTTATATATTGTTTTCAATGTACTTTATCTATACACTGCACTACTCCCTCCACCACCCGCCACGGACATACATCGGTGTCCAACATGCGTTTCCCGTGGCGTAACGAACGTTATGCATTGTTCAGTTTTGTGCTAGAATTGTCCAGGGAACAATTGACCAAGATTTGGCGGCTTGCACTTAAGTGTGGGAAAAATTGCACTATAAAAGTGATCGGTGGTATTATGAGTGTAATTCTATTCTTTCTCCATATGACGCCACAAATTGTTCGCAAAACAAAGCATTCGTCGATCACATGCCAACAAAATATGATAATTAAAATGGCATCTGTAATTCGTTATCCGTTAATTGAACACAGCCGTTATGCGTTCAAAGTCTTTCAAATACCGATATAAAAACGATAAGCGAACAATAACGAAACGCATAACGACCGTTAGTTTACCACGTCACTGATAAAGAGATTACGTTTTTTTCTGAAAATGATTGTGAAACAATGCGCACTTAATACAAATATTAAAATAAGACGCAGTAATGCGCAAGTGGATCGTTATCAAAGGTAAGTAGGGATTGTGAAAAATTCGTTGGCAGTAAACAAATGCCAAGTCAAGTACATTTGTATTAGAATAAGGATGACAGAAAATTACAGTTATATCAATAATAATAATAATTATTGTTTACAAAATCATTTCAAACTTTAGTTAGAAAAACACTATCATATAATACAAATATAGTCTGAAAAGATAAAAATAAAAAAATACCGCGCATACCGCTGTAAGACGATTTACTGAAAAAAAGCTGGACATGGGATACGAGAAAGATAATGATCCATTGTATGAACAATGATGCTATTTCACTCAATCTCCGTTTCACTACAGCTCTCTATAGTCTATAATTCAGGGCTTCCCAAACTATGTTCCGTAGCACCTAAATAGGTGTTGGAATAGTAATAGGAATACTCTGCAACACATTTAAACATCTACTTCTTTTTAAAAATCGAGTTATCGTTAACCTCCACTGATGACTAAAACGTCAAATATCTATGTATAGGCGGAGATTTTGAATCACTAAGAACTTTGTTTACACATATTTTTTTATGTGAAATGTTTCAAGTATAATTAATTAATAATAAGTGATTTAATAACATTTTTTTAATTTTTTTACAATTATGAATTTCCCAACCTTTCCAAACCTGTATTCCGATTTGCGAAGTGTTCAATTGCTTAATAAGTTTGGGAAACCCTGGTGTATAGAGTTCGGAATTTTAGGTCCTTCCACATATATGGCATTCACGAGACACTTGTAGCGACCTCTAGATACCTGCAGTACTCTTCTTTATCATCGAAGAAAAAGGCGAACCGAACCCAGCTGGAAATGGAGAAGAAGAAGGACTTAACCTATCTAGTTTGAAATGATGCTTATTTTTGGTTTAATTCAGTAGCGTAGCAAGAGTTGGCAAAACCGGTACAGTCTTTAATTTTGTCACCAACCCCTAATTTTCTCTCCAAAATAATTTTAAATTTACAATAATGGTGGAATGATTTATTTTTAGCCACGAACATTGAATTGAATATATATTTTTAAGGCAATCCTACTCCTACAAATCCTACGCATCGTGTTTAATTAATTTTAAATTAATCTATGATTTCCAGTGGTGTGCACCATTTTTAAGCTAAATGCCACTTTTTTCTATATTAAATTTGTAAAGTGCCACTCAATAGATAAGTAAATTTTTCAACAATTTCTTACTTATTGACTCGTCGTATTGTATAAAAAAGTTCAACAGTGTTAAACATAATAATGAAGAATGCGGATGACCTGTCGCACGGAGCTGGAAACTCAGACCTTATTTAGAGCGGCACCTGACAATGTAACACTTGTCTATTAACAAGAATAATTTATGAATTCACTATGATTTTAATCAAATAGTCTCCCGAACATATGCAAGCGAACACGGATGTCCAAGACATTTAAAAAATCAAATACTTGGTATTCTAATAGAATATAAGCAATATTTTGTTGAATATGTGTAGTACTATATATACTGAGTCAATATAGGTTTTTAAAATATCGAATTCGAGTGTATATTAGGCAAAATTATTTTTCTCAAAAACACGCAGTATCTCTGGGACATATTAATGATTTATTTGCACGGTATTCAAGCGGTTAAAGTCGCTCATTTGCTGAACAACACAGTCGTTATTATTTTAGTTAATTTTAAAAGACATGTAATTATTAGTACCCTATATCTAGTATAATTCTAATTATTCGTAATTCGTTTAACGTCAGTAAATTTATCTTTGTAACGACGATGGTCTAAGCTTAGAAACTTGAGATAGCGATTAATCATATGTCCAAGATTCGTTGATCCGGGAAAACAACTACAGATAGCGAAGTCAATTAATTGATTGGCATTTATCAAATCAAATAAAACTCTCGATAATTTATTGTCTCATATCACCCATGATCATCAATTTTATCACAACCTTAGTCGAAGTATTCTAATCTGTATGCATACATAGTAAGCTAGACTGATAAGCTCTCCCAAGTGCTGGTAATTTTAGTGTATTGATATTATTCTTAAGACATTACCTTTTCTTGAATTTGTTCTGCAATCTGCCATACAGCAGTTCAAAGGGTGCACAGTGCTGTGACTATAACTAGCCACTACATTTATATATAAGTTTGTCAAGCATCCAGGGACGTCCTGAAGGCATAGGCGAGTAGGCAGTTGCGTAGGGGCGGCAAGCTATAGGAAGCGGCAAAAGATCACAGATTTGAATAAATATTTATGACAAGAATATGGTTTCAAATAAATATGATGCCTCAATGTCTTTGATAAACAAAATACCAAACCAAGAATGGATACTCATATAATCTAAGTGCATTTTAAACTTACATTATTTTTTATGATGTATAGTGAAGGTAATCGTTATTTTTTCATAATTAATTAACAGTAATATGGGCTTTTGGATCATATTTATTCGTGAGGGTATTTGTCAATAAGGAACACATTTATATATTATGGATCATCTGAAATCAAAACGGAATAAGCAACAAAACATTTGTTTGTAAAAGATTCGAACTTCTATATTTGTACATGTATTCCTAGAATAATGGAGTCAAGTAATAAGAGAGTCAAGAGGGAGATATGTGAAAAAAAATGGGCGTTAATTTAGGGCTCTGCCTAGGGGCGGCATATAGCCAAGGAACTAGGGCATCCAATCCCGGGATCCCGTTCAATTTTCTGATCCCGAAATTCCGGGATAGAGATGGCCGCGATCCCGGGATTTCGGGATTGAGAAATTTTGAGCAAATTCTCGAAATTTACACGAAATTGGCAAATCGAAGATTTCAAATTCCTCGGTGAGCTAAAAAAAAAAAACGAGTTTCTGTAAGATTCTGGGAAAAAGTATACCAAATTGGAGATTTCAAACTCCTCGGTGAGCTAAAAAAAAAAAAAAAGAAAACGAGTTTTCGTGAGATTCTGGGAAAAAGTATACCACATTGGAGATTTCAAATTCCTCGGTGAGCTAAAAAAAAAAAAAACGAGTTTCCGTGAGATTCCGGGTAAAAGGTATAGCAAATTGAGGATTTCAAATTCCTCGGTGAGAAAATCTCAATCCCGGGATCCCGGGATCCCGGGATTCAAAATAAATCAATCCCGAAATCCCGGGATTGTAAAAAGGCTTCGGGATTGGATACCCTATAAGGAACGTCACGGTAAGCATCTCAGACTTACATTGGTCTTGGTCTAGAACAGTGGTTCTCATGTACGGCCATCAGAGGATTTTGCTGCGGCCACCAACAGCTTCATAGTAAATATTGATAATTAAAATAATGTCTTTTATTGAATATAAACATATGTAGTTAATTATTTTTTTAGTAAATACAACTGTTATTTTTATCACATCTCATTTATCTGTTTGATCGCTTTGTTCCATACGTCATTGGCGTCAAATCCACTGTTCTTGCTTTTCAGTAAATAAATATCAAAATGACCTGGAACTTTAGAGAACACTCATTCAGGTGATATTAAAACGAATTTTTTGATACATATACAGAAACTTTCTATATATACGCGCCACTTTTCAGTTTTCTTCCACAAAGCTCGAAGATGTTGACTTGCTGACCGACACGTAAGCCAGTGCGTGTTACGTCATTCGAAAGCTTCACAAGATTTGCGATCAGCGGTCGCATCCAAAAACTGTTACTCGAAAAGTAAACAAAACCTCTTTCGTCGAAATGGGTAACCATTCTTGATCAGTTTAGTTTACCAAACTGAGTATAATCGTTATATTTGTATAAACTTTAAAGAAAAATATCATTTCTCTCATACCATTGGAATTAGGGCATCCAATCCCGTACCAATTTTGTGATCCCGGGATTGAACACTCAACAGCTGATTGAAAAGTCCTGGGGTTTTTCAAACGATTTCACGTAGATTTCAAAAACCCAAGAATTTGCGGATTTCCCAAAACCAAGCGATGTGAAACTTTTTTTTTTAGCTCTTCCAATAATTACAAATTGACTAATTCTCAAACCAAGGAATTAACGGAATTCCCAAAATAAACAAATATTAGGAATATTCTTTTATTTTCATTAATTTTTACTTTACATGGAATTTCGCAACCAATTTTAGCTTATCCTAAAAACAGGCTTCCAAATTTCATTGCGGCTGGGGCAGTGGCGTAGCAAGGGGGGTGATTTAGGGGCGGACCGCCCCGGGCGGCACATTTTTGGGCATTTTAAAAAACAAATAAAATATTTTTCGAGAAATTATATTTATACATAAATAAAATTAGGTCATCTGCAGTAAGAACTACTAGTTCATAGATAAAATGGTAGAAGTGATTGAAAAACAAAATTAGAGAAAATATTGGGGGCAGCAGGACCCCTTCTTACACTACTGGGCTGGGGCCTCCCAATGTCTTAATCGGCCACTGGGTATTGCAAATATCAATTTAATATAAAGTACCGAAATACTGGTATTGACATATTCGTCCGGTATTGCAATCTCTACTGTCACCCCACGCAGACGAGATTGGCAATAATAATATTATACACGTACATACGATAAATTCACCAGGGTATTGCCCGGCACCCAGACAGCTGGTATACATGACAATACTATGGCGACCGGTAACTTGTCTGTCATCAATATTATTGTACATATTCTTGTATTCAAATTAGCCTGTTCTGGAGACTTGAACGGAGCTGGGCTTGGCCCGAATATCAGGCTAGTTTCTGATGGTAACTGGCATGATTTGAATGAAAAGTTAGTATTTTTTATATACTGAAGCAGTATACATATCGACTGTGGAAAGGAAAAAGGAAGTAACCCACGGTTTTTCAAAACAGGTTTTTTTCGATAATCACAATGTATCAAACTTAATACACGTTCTATCGAAAGGATCCAAGCTGCAAATGCCGAATTAGTATCTAAATTAAGCTTTTCAGTTTGAAAAAGATGACCTTGTAAAAAATTAAAGCCGAGAAAAAAGACTGAAATAAAGGTTTTCCCTAGACAATTTCTTTGATAAATATTAGATTATGCCAATTAAACACCAGCTTAGAAGTCTTTGTGCACTTCAAGGTTGTGCATAATTCATAATTCGCATATGGCTCAAAATCATCATAACACGTTTTTTGCGCCTCCTGTAAAATTTGATATGTGTGGGTTACGTCCTTTTTCCTTTCCACAGTCGATATGATCATAGCTGTTTATCATAAAAAATTTATGAAGTATAATATAACGGATAACCGTATAAATTAATATATATCGTTAAGTAATATAGCGCAGCGGTTAGCGTTGTGGGCTTTTCTCAAAGACCTCACGGGTTCGGTTCCCAATAGGAACACCATTTTTTCTATCGATTTCTGTTCGAAGACATGGGTGTTTGTGATGTCCCATCTACTATTTCTGATCCTTTAAAAACTGGACGTAGCTAGAGCGATTAATTTTCCAATAGTTCTGTTCTAGCCTTATCCTTACTACTTTCTTTGAAAACAAAAGAGGTTAAACGACTGACTAAAAAACAGTTATCGTAGAAAAACGTCTGTTGAGATACCTCCATTAGGAGGACATATGCTCTACATTGGGAGTGGACATGGATAGCAAAATAATATATATGTACATCTCACATAATCAATGACGGATTTAGCACTTCGGAGACCCCAGGCGCAATACCTTCACTAATTTATATTACAGTAAAATTTCACGCGAAGGAAAAATAAATATTATAACTGAATAGAAAATGTGTGAGTCATATTTTATGTCCACCATATGGTTACTCCAAGATTCTCTGTCCACAAGTCTGACAAGCAGAATTCGGCCCGAATTCTGCATAAAATATACAAGCTATTATTGGGGTTCCCAAGACTCGAAGGCCCCAAAAGCGCGCCTCGTGCGTTTGTGGGGAAATACGGCACTGCATATAGCGGGTAGAACACAGCATTTGCTAATGCGGCAATTCAATAATGAATGTAATTATTGGCAATAATGCGATCAATACACTCAATTGAGTTCAAACAGGCTACTTCAATCTCTGCTCTTCGACCGAATAAGGGTTGCAATACCGGACGAAAAAACAATACCGGCATTTCAAATATTTCAAAAAAAAATCGTTCACTCTCAATGTGTAGTATGTGGATTTCTAATGGAGCTTATCTCAACAGAAGATATTTTTGATACGCTGCTCAACCTTTGTAAGTACCCAGAAAGTTGTAATAAAAATTTAGTTAATCGCTCTCTCTACCAGTGGCGGTTCGTGACCTAAAATTTTGGGTGGGCAAAATTTTTTTTTAGCATTGCGTTGTTTTAATTGCTAAAAAATATTTTTGCTTACACATTTTGGCTGACAATTTCAAGCCGGGCTGAGCCCACCTAGCCCAATACATAGAACCACCACTGCTCTCTACGCCTCTTTTTTAGGATCGGACAGGTGCGAGAGAATATTAGACATCACAGATATCGATTAGGGCCTCCAATCCCGGGATCACGACCAGTTTCGCGACCCCGTAATTCCGGCATCGTCTATGTACTAATCCAGGGATTTCGGGATTCAATATAACATCTAAAAATCCCTAAATAGAGCTTGAAAAAAAGAATGCTCAACAGTACTTGACTCACTGGCAGGCGTAACTTTTTCAAAGGATGGAGCTAAAAAAAGGTCTCCGACTTCTGAATAATTGTAGAATCTGTCAATTCGTCACTTCAGGGAGACAATAATTCTGGAATCTTTTAATTACACAGTTTTTCTGGCAATGATCTCAAGCAATTGTAGCATTACATTATTGAAATTGATCAATCCGAGGCCCCGGGATCCCAATCTCGGTATCAAAAGTTGAAACCCGCGTCGTTAGTGACAAAACTTATGTGAATATACAAATCTACTATTATCCTTTATCGTAAACCTTAAAATACACTAAATAAAATCATAATTAACTATTTAAGAACTACAACACAAACCTTAAAGTTCAATTATCTTGAAACTAGTATTGACAACTTATCACACTGTTGCTTTAGGGTAGCGAATTATGTTAATACATATTTTTTTTTTGAATCCTAAAAGCTGAGAAAGGATTTTAAGTTAACTACCAGCATAACAGTTAAACAATATTGCTTCGGATGTCGACATATTCCACATGGACGTGAGTGAGTTCCAACGAATACTATTTTGTATGTATTAAAGTAGACAATGTCAGAGATTTCTCAGTTGTCTTCCTTGCCAATTTTAAATACAATAAAAGTTCTACAATTTTTGATTATTCAATTATATCTTGTTTTTTGTTCTACATTGTAAAATTAATATATGCATAATTTGTCATTTTTTGCAATGTTGATGTTTTTTTTTTACCATGTCCGCTCCCAATGTGGAGCATATGGATTCCTAATGTAGTTTATCTCAACATAAGTGTTTCTACGAGAACTGCTTGTTACTCAGTTGCCCAACCTCTCTTTTTCCAAAAAGAGTAGGAATATAATAGATCTAGGACAGGACTAGTGGTTAGCTAGTCGCTCTCCATACGCCCCGTTCATAGGATAGGATGGGAGGGGAGAATTCAAGACATCACATACATCCATGCCTTCGAACAGAATTTCATAGATCGATTGAAAAATCAATTAATAAAACTGTGCGTACGTGGGGTTCGAACCCGTGACCTCCGTAACCGAAACCAACGACGTTGACCACTCGACCACACAGGCGGCAAATGTTGATGTAAAATAAATAAATTACGTACCCTCAAGAGGTCCGTGGAAACGCTACTTAATAATACCTGACATTAACAAGCATCCAATAAATAAAGCGAAAGTGTGTTATTTATTCTGTATGGCAAAGGTAACACAGATAGAATTGATAGACCGGGAATCCCGGATGGTATTTTCAACATTATTTTCCTCATCATAGAGGTGAGGTGAAATTATTTCCAAGAATTTATGATACGAGCGCTTTGAAATAAGTTTGTATTCTTTTATCATTGCATAATAAAATTATCCGCTTATTCATAGCTGGCTTGTTATGTTTAAGACATGACTTGATAAAAAGTTTTTTCTTAACGAGAAATGAACATAATATCTATTAATAGATATATGAAATAACACACCCATGAAAATGCGAACATTTTTTAGTTATTTTACAATATTATAAGACAGACATAATATAATTGTCAAATATAATATAATTGTCGCCCGCTGAGGTCTAGTTGGTTAGAGCTTGCTCTACCGATCAGGTGGGTCTGGGTTCAATTCCCGGTAAGGTCAATGCCAAATTGGATTTTTTCAATTTTAATTTGAAATCTAAGACATGGGTGTTGTGAAATTAATTCTCCTTGAGTTAATCTCATGTGACTTACAAAAATTCTCATTGAGTCTATCTCGTATGATCTTTCAACTTAAAAATATTTGACGCATTGGCGTAAGCTGTAATGTCAAATATTAAAAAAAAAAACATTAAAAAAACATAGCTGTATTTTCAGAATAACTACTACATCTTTTCAAAAGTGTAAGTAAGCTGTCAATAGCCTGCTTTACATACAGATGCTTTCACTCGCGATGTGTTAAAATGTATGTTTTAAAAGAGTGGAAATTACTGTAAACGATATTGAGGGTATTACTTGCAAACCCGGCTCATTCCAAATTTGTCGAAACATGAATCATGGATGTAATTTAGTAAATAAAAACACATCTTAAAAATATTTTTAGAAAGCAGACTCAAATCTGGTTTGATAACATACAAAATATCATTCCAAAGTTATGTAGAACTAAAAATCTTTTTAAAATGTATATCATTTCACAAAAATGAAATTTAAGATTCATATTTCAACTGTTTTGGAATGAGCCATGTTTGCAAGTAATAGCCAATATTAATATAAAAATTATTGTGTAATTTGTGTTAGTTTAAACGAGAATAAACTCCTTTTACACACCTTTTTGTTCGTTTTAAGCCATACGTAACTGCCCAATCGCACGAGAAAGCCCCCGTGTGCTAATTTATCATCACAACAAAATTCTAGTTATACAAACAATTAGTTTTAATTCAATCGCTCAACTTTTACGAGAAATGTAGGATATCGCTATAAAAGCAACAATGAAATAAAAAAATCGATTTTGACATTAGAAGATTAAACTACATAATAAAACACAGGTATTTTTTTTTTAAAGTATGCGCTATTTAAAAGAATCTTACTGTAACATTAATTACTGAAATTACCCTGCTAACTTCAAAGCATCGATATAATAAGTGAGATATCAAAAACAAACATGTGAATTTGTCAATATTGAGTATTGAAATAATAAAATATTTTTTTAAAATCTTGCGTGTCCCATTTAATCTTTACCCGAATCAATTAACGGTTAAATACTAAAATTGTTGTGTCATTGACTCCAAGGACAATCAAAATTGTTTTGAACGCTAGTCACACTTCGACTTTTGACGGGGCTTCGTTCCAGTACTTCAGTTGCATGTCGAATTTCACACCAAAATCATTGTCACATTATGACTGGAATTATGTTTTTCTATAATATTTTCATATCTTGAACTCAATTGGTGTCAGAGAAAAGGCACTTAGTTCATAACATCTCAAAAAACGGTGATTTTTTCGACGAGAGAAGCTTATTACTCGGTGTCTAAACCTCTTTTTCGAAAATAGATGAGGTGAAATGACAGGATTAGTAGTTTTTGGATTGGCTAGTGGTAATTGTAGACATGGCAGACATGCATGTCTTCAAATATGAATTCATAGTCATATTGAAAGAAATGTGTACATATGGCGCTATCCGTAATAGGATTTGAACGCATAAACACCGCTCAAAAAACGGACCCGGAAATAATCATATCAGTTTTTATTTGGTTTAAAGAAAAACTTTTAAACTTATTTTGTAAAATGATCATGATTTTCCACAGCCATGATCAAAAGGGGTCTATGCTGTTTTCGTGTCATTCCTAAAACCCCAGTGGTGGGCTGCCAATACATTAAAAAGGGATCGCTTAATTTCAAAGCGAATCTCAGTGTTCTGGGGGAGGAGTGATTTTTTTATCACTTCTATACAATTATATGCAATACTTAAATAAGCAATCGATTGTTACTTTATACACATATAATATGTAGCAATATGCAATTAATCGTAAACTTATCAATGTAAATGGCTAAAAATGTACTACTGTGTTGTTTTCTCTTTAATTACCAAGAGGCTCGCCGGCCTTAGCTCGAGCCTCCTCCAGCCCACCCCTGTCCCACAAAATCCTGTAAACCCGGATAGCTAAACGGTCATTTCGTAGTATGTCTCTTCTAATCTTTTGTACAGTGTAAAAAAGTTCTTTTACTAAAAATCTATGATTATTTAATTCGATTACCTTACCGAGAATTTTATTTAGAATTGAAAAACCACATTCCGTGTATATTAAACAAGGTTTTGCAGCGATTGCTATAAACGTAAGTCACTCGGTATTTTTTTTAAATTATATACTGCAAAATTATTTAATAAATTAATAATAATATCTATGATATTATGAACTTATTCAATGCTGATTCAAATGAGAGCAGTCGAATATGATAATGAGGCGAGTAATTGTTTTGCAACACCTTACAAAATCACTGATTGGATTTTTTAAAAAGAGAATAATATTATTTGAACATAGTTTTACTGGCGATAATTGAGTGATTTTTAAATTATTATTTTTTCTTTCTTAAAAAGCCTTTGGCGAAGTATCTTTAAAGAATGATATTGTAAAACTAAACAATACTGGACTGAACATATCTGGCAAAATTCCATCTACATTGCAAGATGTAATTTATATAGTAACATGAGGCTTTGTTTTGTCAGATTCTCCAGTATTTTTTGTCCCTTCCTCATGGGCTGGGCTTCATAATGCAAGACCGTCGCAGAGTTTCCACTGGACCTGGTGACGAACACTTCTCAGCGGATTTGGCAGGGTCGGTGATAAACCTCGTCCGTGTGTATCTTTGATACAAATACGTCACAAATGTACCAAGCGTTTTTGAGGTTAGGAATTGCTTTTAATCAAAATATTCAACAAAACCATTTTTTTCTTATTGAATATAGAGAAGCAAAAATCTTTCGCTAATTCAAATAATCGTAGTTGGGATCGACCAAATTTTATTTCGCGATCGACTGGCTAGAAATCCTTGCCATGCGGCTTTCCAATGGAATTATACAGCCACAACTAAATATATTCAAGTATTTCGGACTAAGGTATCCAATCCCGGACTTTTTTGTGATCCCGGGATATTAAGACTCACAATTTTTCAAATCTCGGGGTAGATCATTCACCATAAATTTGGGATGTAAGTTTTTGGGATCCCGGGATTGGAAAAAAAGTCAGAAATTGTGAAATCTTAAAGTACAAAAGAAGGCGAATAGTCCTTTTGGCGGATTTAAAATATTTTAGTTTATTGGCTGGTATGAAAAAAATCGAGAATATTTTACTTCTTATACTCAAACCGAAATCCCGGGATTTAGGGATCATAAAATTTGAATTGGAGACCCTAGTTCGGACTAATATCTTTTTTATAGGAATAAGTCACATTTCATAGACAGAACTATAAGCCTAACATTGTCAGTTGGCGCAATTTCATAAGCAAGGCCGTCGCACCAGCTTGCAACGCTTCGACTCGAATCGACGAACGAAAAATAAAATCTGAAAATGTCAAGGTACACCAGATCGCGAACGACAAAACCTCTCACCTGTCACTTGATACCTAGAATCGACTCTCAGCGATTGTTTCTACAGCCCTTGCTGAGCTTGCAATGATATAATATGACATGTGGCCATTGTATGCTACTAAAATTCTATCAACCGGCTCGCACTTTGGTGACCATCAACATTTTTATACACTTTTTGCTCAAATTAAATTTTAAAAAATATATCATCATTTATATATTACGTAGTTTCATTCCAAATCATGTTTTGATTTTCATTCGAAACTTTAACCATGGCGGGTCTTATTCGTGTATCATCTGCTGTGTGATGGTGACTTCTGAAGTTTTGAGCCATGTTGTGGAATTCCATGAAGTCAGTGGCAAACCTATCAAATTGAAGGTCATTAACTCTGATATATGGGGCTATTACTTGCAAATCAGGCTCATTCCAAAATGGTTGAAAAATAATATTCATTTTAAAAGCATGTTTAGTTTTAAATTACTTTGGAATGATGATATTGTGTATGTTATCAAGCCAGTTTTGAGATTACCTTCTAAAAATACTTTTAAAGTGTATTTTTATTTACTAAATTACATTCATGGTTCATTTTTTGAATGAGCCGGGCTTGCAAATAATAGTCTCATATGTCGAATACTTATATTTGACTTTTTTCTACAGCATTATATTTATTAAAGAAAATCCTCGTCCCGCCTCTACAGAGCTCATTGCAATTTTATTAATAATGTTTTTTAGCTTTTCTGACCGTTTCAGAAAGTTCTATCGGGAAATATTATCGGTCTGACAGACACATCCATGAGTTCTAACAGAAATCCATTAATGTATTGCAAAATCTTTCCGTACAGTGATTTAATCCCGTGATTCTTCACCCGAAGCTAACGACGTTGACGAATTGACTACACACACGAATACCTATATTTATATTTAATGTTTCCCTCATCCAAAACCTTCAGGTGACACTGAACTCCTCATTTACACGGTGGATACGTTCCACGCGATACCGCGTAAAAAAAATCGTAGATAGGTTTGCTTGTATAAAAATCAATTCAGGATATTTTAAAATAAAATTCATTATTGCTTAAAGTATCTTCATTTTATTTAAAAAATCAAAGGCAATAAAAATTATTCACTATCACTATGAGACAATAGACGAACCCGTTTACGCACATTTGGCACGACATCACTTCATGACTTGAGATATCCAGAACCTGTGTAATATTTCATGTTAAATGAATATTCAAACTTTTTTCTTTTTTTTGCACCGTGCTATTTCTTAATCGTGTTAAAAGGGAGTTCAGTGTACTGCTAAAGATACATGCGGGAAATGAAAATAAAGACAAAGACGTCGCCAGTACCCACCCTAGAAATAAAAACAGAGAGAAAACTGAAAACCCATAGTTTCAGTACAGACAGGTAGAAAAAACCCATAATCCTTTTGAGGAAGGTCAGAAGTATCTGTCATAAATAAAGCCATATTATTGATGTTTTAAAACGTTGGCCTCGCTGAAATTAAATAACAGTTTTAATTCAACAATTTACGTAACAAAAAACTTAGCTTCCCTAACAGGAAAATCCTTGATTTTAATCTTAACAATACAAATAAATATAAGAATTTACGTAATGACTAATTATACTTTTTGTTTTGCGCCACTTATTTCATATATGAATATTTTCCCTCGATGACTGAATAAATATTTTTATAATAACACTTCAGATGTTTTAGGCTAGGGGCTTACCCAAGCTCTTGTTAAGATAAAATATGCCGGAACGCCGTTCCGTCGCGTTAAATATGAGGTAAGGGAGGAGGGATCACTGACTAATACTATAGATTCAATAATTGTTTAATTTAATTTAATTAATTATATACAGGAAGACAATGTTTTAAGTTAACAATCGATTATCCTGAAGTTAATTTATAACGCAATAACGGCTTCGATATAAACGAAAAAATACGGAAATTAAGCTGTATTTTTGCAAACACGGAAGAATGAATTGACATTATTCAAATAAACTGTATATTTTCAGCAAAAAAATACAATTATTGAATAACAGTTAACGATTAAGACTGTCCCCTTTCTTGATTCGGCGGAACACAAAGTAATCGTTTGATCATTCATATAAACGTGAAAAAGTTGTCATTTAAAAATCAAGGATTTATGAAAACAATGCTCCAGTGCCACCTGATACTATAACATTATTGTAAATAATGAAAAATAATAGACAACGATTAAATTAAATTGCACATTGTTACATATTATAAGTGTATTAAGTAAAAATCGATTGCTTATTTAAGTATTGCATATAATTGCATATAAGTGATAAAAAGAATTCACTTCTTCCCCAAAACACAGACAATTTCTGTAGAAAACGAGCCCCTTGTTAGCATATTGGCAGTCCACGGCTGTCTATAATCAATACTAGTTATTCAATTTAAGTTGAATAGCTCTTTTTCGAAGGACTGGACCACAAGAATTGCACAAAATACTTATCATTAATTTTCCAATGTAAAGTACGTGCCGCAAAGTCGTTTAACATTGAAATGCATTTTGTCGATCCGGAAAATTGAAGGTTTGCTTTTTGTATGAGAAAAAACTGGTAGCAGGATATCAGCTTGTAAGCCGAGGAAAATCGTCCGATTGAACGGATTAATTTTAATTTATTTAACTGCCATTCATGTTTATCGAAGGTTTATTCGAAGGCTGCCATGATTGGATTCATAACATGTATATTCATAATCAAATAAAGCTACAGAGACCATACTCTTTTGACAAAATAAAGGATTTATCAGAAAGTTTTTTGTAAATTACCTACTTGAACATCTAATATTTACGTTTTGAAAAAAACTTCATACGTAATAATTAAGTGTTGATAAAGTAAGTAAGTAAAGTAAACCTATGACTACAATACGACAGTACCACATTTTGAAGCTGTCGAAGAAAATTTACAGCGACATAATTGATCATCCTTACCCAACGATACCAGCATTACTTGCCAATTACATAGATTATCCTCATACGTACAACGCGAGGCCACGGAGAGTCCTTTTGTTAAAACCTTCCTAAAACCCCCTGCGCCTGCTGGGCCCAGTTGGTTAGAGCTTGCTCTACACCGATCACGTAGGTCTAGGTTCGATTCCCGGTACGATCACAGTGAATTTGATAATTATTCAATTCAAAGTTGTAATTGAAGACTGGGTGTTTGTGATGTTAATTCACATTATTTCCTCTCCTCCCATCCTTCTGATCCTTTAATAACTGGGTGTAGTAATAGCGATTAGTCAACCACTAGTCCTGTTCTAGCCTTATCCATCTTTCCCTACTACTCACTTTGAAAAAAGTGAGGTTGAGCGACCGAGTAACAAACAGTTCTCGTAGAAAAAACTTCTGTTGAGATACCTCCATTAGGAGGCCATATGCTCCAAATTGGGAGCGGATGCTCCACATGGATGAAAAAAAAACCCCCCTTACTTTTAGCACTTTTTATCTCACCTGCTTGGTTGACGACGTCAGACCCCGGACAGATTGGTCATTGACCACAACTAATAATGAGGAAAGTCGACCAAAAGTATTTGACTCCTTGTGTACGTTCAAAAGACACAAAAAAAACATATGACAGAGTATTTTGTACAGCGGGGATCCAAGATTTTTCATAATATAATTCCCCACTTCTAAAGTCAGTCTGACTCTGACTCAATATTTTACTTTTTTCAAATTTTTAATTTATAAAAATAACTTTAATATACGTAACAATTTCCCTCGACTGAATCTACACACTGGTTGAGAGCCTTAGTAAGGTATATATTATAGCAGGGTTTCCCAAACTATGTTCGAAAAATCGAATGATAATATACTCGGTAACACATTTAAACATTTTCTACTTACATTAAAAAGTGAGTGATGGTAAATCGCCACTAATGTTTAAAACGTTAAATATCTACCTACAGGTGGAGATTTTTAATCACTCAGAGCTTTGTTTACTCATATATTTGTGTAACATTGTTTTAAAAATAATTAACTCATAAATAATAAGTGATTTAATAACATATCAACTGTGGAAAGGGAAAAGGACGTAACCCACACATATCAAATTTTACAGGAGGCGCAAACAACGTGTTTTGATGATTTTGGGCCATATGCAACTTATGAATTATACACATCCTTGAAGTGCACGAAGAATTCTAAACTGGTGTTTAATTGACACAATCTAATATTAATTAAAGAAGTTGTCTGGGAAAAACCTTTATTTCAGTCTTTTTTCTTGGTTTTTATTTTTTACAAGGTCATCTTTTTCAAACTTAAAAGCTAAATTTAGATACTAATTCGGCATTTACAGCTTGCATCCTTTCGATAGAACCTATATCAATTTTGATTGTGATTATCTATATTCTATTATCTATATTTCTAAAAAAAGCTTTTCCTTTCCACAGTCAATATATTATATTTTTACAATTATGAATTATCCAACCTAAAAAAAATCTGTGTTCAGGTAACATTTCCAAATTTGCGAAGTGTTCCATTGTGCAATAAGTTTGGGAAATCCTGTATTATAGTATACAATGACCTGCTAAATCTTTTGATTTTCGGTATTAAGAACGTCTCTCTTTAGAAGGATCGTTGAAGAAGAATTATAATGCATTAGTACTTTTTATCTTAAATTTTATATTACCCCATTAAAAGATGTCATTTTTTCCGTTTCATTCGTCGACGTGGTTTATTGTGTCGCAAAAAAATAATCATGGTAGTAATTATTTGGAACAAGAAAGAATAGCGCCGACTCTTTTGTTCCGGCATCCTGTGTTTTATAACAAAACAGTTGCAGCAATGGCAAAATTTTATTTTTACAAAAAGCGACGAGGCGAGGAAATTGGTATACAAGGATCGTAAACAGTGCCATGTTTAAAATTTATACCGGTCACGTAAAGAGCAAACCGTTGCGAAACATTACAATATAGTCCGACTATACTAAGAAAAAAACTTTTAATATGTCTTCCTGGAGATAAGATACATATTAAATTATCGCTTTATTTTCGTAATCACTCCGTTTTATTGATTAAACATATATAAGGTGACCAGGTTTTGAAAATGTCAATGAAGGACACTGGTCAAAATGGATAATAAAAAAAAATCGTTTAGTAACATTATTTATTGATCATATCGCCGATTTATTACAATGTTAATGATGTTACTTTACCAAAAAAAAAAACAGTTCAAGTTCAAAATCATTTAGAAAACTACTGAATTTTTACTTAGTTGCTTGATGTAACTAACTCAACTAAAAAATATTTTGATACTTCAAAAAAACAAAAATAGTCATCCATTTCTTATCAAAATAACATCTTCTGTCCATTCTTTTTTGATTCAGAATCAACCATATTATTAAAGAATAATATGGTTGATTCTGTGTACTTTCGTATAGTGCACAAGTTTCCGACACCCAAGGCTCACCAACTTTTTTCGGCAAATCGGTATTCTGGGATTTGAAAACTCTCAGAAGAGCTAAAAAAGAAAAAACGCGTCACACCGATCTTTTGGACAGATAGACTAATTCCTGGGATTTGAGAAACCGGTAAATTTGAAAATTCTCGGAAGACCTAAATACGAATACTTTATTTTAAAAAAATCCTTTTTCAATTGCATCGGGGTCGCAGGTCACATGGCTTTTATAAAAAGGGGTCGCCACCAATTTCCACTCTAATTTTCGGAAGGTTATGTGCGCAAAAGACATTGGCTGTGCAACTTTGACAAGAAATAAAAAGATTTGTGCGCCACATAACAGTATTTAGACCTACTAAACCATAGGTTCCCAACATTTTTCGGGTGGCGACCCCTTTTTATAAAAACCATGTGACCCGCGGCCCCGATGCAATTGAAAAAGGCATTTTTTTTTTCAATAAGGTAATTTTAGTTGACTTTAGTTTTAGTTTTGTTGTTCAAATCCAAAATCGAAAAAAGTTGGCGACCCCCTCGGGGGTCGCGACCCATAGGTTGGGAACCCGTGTACTAAGCGAAAAGGTTGATTTTTAATATGGCAGTAATTAACAACACTATTTAATGTAAATTAATTTATTCTGGTGGTGGTATAGCTGATGTAACTTTTGTGCACTCTGTTCTAATATATGTATGTGCGAGCGCTCGGCGAGTTGTGTTCGCGGGCACACGCGCACAGCTTAGAGGGGACACTGGTCGACACCCGAAAAAGGTTGGGAACCTATGGTATAGTGTATACTTTTTAATCTATCGTTTCATACCGCAACACTCCGCCTTATGTCAAAGGTGTACTTTTCTCATTAACCAAATTTGATTAAAGGAGGACAATTTTCCCTAGAGGAGGACGAAGGAGGACACAATTTTTGAGGAGGACAAAGTTTCTAGAAGGAGAACAATCCTCCTCAAAGGACGACGTCAGGTCAACTTAACATATAAATACAAGCAATATTCCCTCTAAGGCAAGAGGTTAGCTACGCGGAAATTTCAAAGGCTGCGCGGACAGATCACATATTAATTGAATAACTTTCTTGTAGTGCGCGCCAACCCTGTGCGGCCGCGCACGCGCGCAACTTAGAGGGAACTTTGCATACAAGACACAACTGTGAAGCTATCATGTCGCTGGCCTTGTATAAGTTATCATGTATATATAATTTGAAAGAGAAAATATTTAATATTGTCTCGCATTCAATAACTATTCACGTGAGACTGTAATTATTTAATTCCATGTCCATCGGCATGCCGTTTTGTCCAACTGTGCGTCGAATACTATCCATGTTTAATACAAATCACAGCGCCGCACAGTAGGTGTCAATCGAATTTGTGGAGGTCTTGTGAATAAATTTGTTTTTTGTTTAAAAAAATCACGGTATTGAGGATTGTTTACAAGGCCACTTTGAAACATCAGCATCGATTCGTCATGGACATCGCCAGAACATCAAAATACATCCTGGATACAATGAGACCGGATGGTCTTAATCAATTTTGCAGGCCCATAATCTGATGAATAGACTGAGAATAGTTTGAGATAGTAGTTATAGTCACATTTTTGCAACCATTTACAAATCATATAATTTAAACACTATTTAAAGTTTTTGAAGAGAGGAAACATAATTTGTACCCTTTTACAAATTAACTGTAGCTGATTTAGGCGGTCTGAATTTTCGTGGAGTTACACGTCAGGAGTCAAAAAAATAGTTTGAGCAACCGAGTAACAAGCTGTTCTCGTAACGCCAAATGCTCCACAAATATTGGACATGGATTATAAAAAATATCTTGAGTGAGGCAGCTTTTTTTCAAAAAAGCACTGCCGATAATAATAATTGATGTACGGATATCAAAATAAATGAAATTTTAACACACTTGTTTTACTTTGACATCGACTGTCGGAGATTGGAGCGGCCGTGCTGGTTCGGTTCAGATCGGCACGGTCCGAGTGTTGTCTGAGTCGTTACCCGCTGTGTCTTGTCAATCTAGCTAATTCGACCGGTAAAATTTTATAATTCAATATTTTGCAAGACCTTTGGTGCGTTAATTGAATAATAATTGTATGCAATAAATAACAATTGATGTATTAATTTCAATAATAGGATAAAAAAATAGCAACGTATTTAGTTGTACAGTGTTTATTATATTAGTTAATAGTTATTTTGACTTCCACCATCGTCAGAACTATGCTTAAACTTATATTTTGCTCAGTTATATGTACAAGCTCCGAAGAAATACACAACACATCGATGTATTCACTCTCAAAATCCTAATTCATATTACAATTATAGTATTACACTTATTAAACTTGACTTTAGTGTTTCGAATAACGATAAGCAATATGGGATTTTTCAAGGTAAATTAGGATAAATTAACGGGTGACTCCGACTCCTTTTTTTTAATTAAATAAATGTAATGAAGGTACTTATTTTAGTAGATATAAAAAATAAGCAAAGGTTCGTTTCTTTTTTAAAATCGAAGTCAGAGTCGCACCATTTGTACATGCCGAAATCACTGTTAATTTTTACTGCATCCCTGAATTAAACGAAAAAGTCAAAATGAACGGTCTGGCTTAGAAATTATCCAAACATCCTTCAAACTGTTCTTAGATAATGTAGATCAATTCAATCTGCAATAAAATTAAAACAAATTTAGCTCATATACAGAACTCCTTTAAAGACTTGACAGTAACAAAACCTATGGGAATATAATATTTGTTTTATTATGTCCGCTCCCAATGTGAAGCATAATGATTCATTGGGGTGGAAGAGGGGAATTCAAGTGATCGCAAAAATCTATATATTCGAACAGAAATCGATTTTCAAACATAATAAATACTGAATAAAAATATTAATTTGTGGTTTTTTTCAAGTATGTTTTAAAATAATAAATGAGCATCGTTGTTTTTCTTTAGCTTTATTTTCTCGTATGCTGTATGTTATCAATTATACATAGGAGTCTTTTCAACAGTTGAGATACAATTATAAAAAATTGATTAATGTCTGATTAAGATCTTAAAACTGATTATTAACTTATCGATATAAAATTGAGAGACAGACTTGGAATCTAATCGATAATAAATTAATAACTCTTTGAATGGACATGTTGCCTCAGATGCTTCTCTTCCAACAATTGATATTTACATATGGAAACACTCCTAATAATAAGTTGCAACAATATATTATATTTTTGTCGTCAATGAATGGGAAAGTTTTTACATAAATACTTATGAATCAACGAACAATACGATACGACAAGAACATAACTAAGGTAGAGTCACGATCAATAATACTTATAGGAACATTCAAAAAACATGACTATTATTTTGTAACGTTCAACAAGCATAAATTGTTTCGCGGTGTCAACATAAATTACTACCAGGGAGTCGTTAAGAAATAAGACGACTCCTACTCCGACCATAGGTTAAGACCAGGGCTGTATAGTCGGTTAAAAAAATACTACTCCGAATTAACATGTCTGTATACCATCAGATCATTCTAGTAACTAAATTTCACCAATCAATATGATGAATAGACTGATACATTTTCAATATCTTCAAATTATTTTCTCCAATTTAACGTCGACTCCACAACTTTTACTCCTTGAGACACGATCTTAATTATTTTGAAGGCTAAACAGCATGTGGTGACGCCACTTTTGATCCTAGCATTTATGAATACACAATTTCAAGATGTTGGAAAAAAATTCAGGAGAAAAACGAGTCGACACAGCAAAAAGAGATGAATTGGAAATGTACGCAATTTTGAAGGGTGTTTAAATTTAAATACCAAACTGCAAATAGGCTACTTAATTTGTATTAAGCAATAAAAAATAAAGATATCCCGAATTATTCGTTCACTTATTACGGTCCCTTGAAAAACGTAGAATCGAGGCATCACTGTATTACGCAATTCAATCCCTATTCTTCCTTGTATACAGTATTTCATTTGTAAATCACAACAATAACATTCTTTATTAGAGTTAGCCACATTTGTTTGTCGTCCACTCAATTATTGGACTTGACTGTACAACAAACAAACAAGCTGATGGTTGGAAATTCTGGTCACGTATTCCATGCCTTAACGGGAAAAGGGTTTTCCCCGTAACTTCGATTTGAAGACTCCATGCCATAAATAATTATGAGCATTTTTTAAATATGAGATGAGTAAGAAGATTTTGATTGAATAATATATAATCATAAAACATAAGTAATAAACTGCACTCGTACTTTGTAATTTCGTAAATGTCGTGCAAGCCATCATCATAAGCGCGTTTTCTTTTTGTTTTCTTGCCCCGACAAATATAAGAAGATTTCATGAGGAGAAACGATCCCGATCATTACATAGAATTTCAAAAAGGATAAAACACACTTCTGTACCTATTCTACAATCATTTATTTGGATTAATACTGGTTTCGCTCATTACAAGCATTTTTAACTGATAAAACAATATAGGGTATTACTTTCAAACCCGGCTTATTCCAAAGATGTTGAAACATAAACCATGAATGTAATTTAGTAGATAAAAATATTTTTTTTTAAAGTATTTTTAGAAATCAGTCTCAAACATGGCTTGACAACATCCAAAATATCATTCAAAATTAATGTAATACTAAAAATACTTTTGAAATATACATTGTTTTTCAAAATGAAATTCAAGATTCATTTCTCAACCATTTTGGAATAAGCCGTGTTTTCAAGTATAATACCCTCATATATTGATATCATATTTTGTCGGGTTCTATGACGCAGCGGTTAGCATTGCCGGATCTCACGGGTTCGAGCCCTACTACGAACAGCATTTTATCGATCGATTTGTCGATTTCTGTTCTAAGGCATTGGTGTTTGTGACCTCTTAATTTCTTTTCCACTCTTCCCATCCTTCAATACTTAGGCGTAGCGGGAGCGACTAGTTCACCACTAGTCCTGTCCTAGCCTTATCCTTCTATCCCTACTGCTCTCTTTGGAAAAGAGAGGTTGAGCGAATGACCAACAAGCAGTTTTCGTAGAAAAAAATCAGTTGAGATACCACCATTAGAAGGCTATATGCTCCACATTGGGATCGAACATGGATAATATATATATATTGATATAGAGGCTCGTGATGAGCGAAACCGTTCTTGATCTAAATACATAATTATTGCAAAAGAGTTTTTTAATACACAGTCAACCCTCATATAGCGCAGATCTCAATATCACGCTATATAAACTCACCCTATAGAAGACTAGGCAGTAGACACCCATACAAAATTTGGAATGAAGTTTCTTTAGTGCTTTTTGTAAATTGCACGAAATCAATACAATATATTTTTGCACATCCATGTACATAGGTATATATTTCAATTGAACTCCGCAGGTAGTTTTTAACGCTATTTCGCGGACCATAATGAGTTTCTATTAAGGTATACATAATCTACATATTTACGAAATATTTATTTTAACTTTTAAAAAATTGCGTAGGTATTGCTTAAATCGACGTTATAAGAGTGATTGCTTCGCGTTTATAGAATAGTACTACGTAACCTTTTCTCTCCTAAGGCACACCAAAAATTTCTTCATATTTCCGCAACCCACTTTACTTCATTGAAGAAAAGATCAAATATTTTTTTCAAACAATGATCAAATCAGAGTTGCCTAGTTGTAGTACTGAGGTGGCAATATATATTACACAATTGAAAACGGTGTCTAATGTTATCATATATCTAAGGGTGTATGCAAAAATAACATTAGACATATCAACATTGCATAATTCTTGAGGAACTTGGTTACACTGCCATTGTTACCTTTATACCAGGGTTGTGCCGCTGTGAAATTGGAGTCGGGAGTCATGGAGTCGTATGCTTTGTCCGGAGTCGGAGCCAGACTTGGTGTCGGAAAAATCTTACGACTCGGACCCATTGTTTTCAAATTATTAATCCATTCATCATATTGATCAGTGAAATGATGACTATGTATGAACTTTAATTATTCTAGTAAATAGAATAATTTATGGTAAACATTTATGTAAATTGTAAGATGTACGGAAATAATTAATAAAAACACAATGTTCCTTTGTACTTTACTCACTTTTTATTTTTAAAAAGGTCAGGACCGGTGTCGCTCATTGCAAGCATTGTCAACTGAGTCATCTTCAACATGATCTAATTTAAGATTTCGACTGAAGGTGCTTGGTGGAATTTCAATATTAAATTTGAATCGTTCAAACTATGTACATTCTCCGTCTTCCGATTTTAAATGAAATATTAAACCTACCAGGATCTACACTTCTATACCTTATATAAATATAATCATAAAACCCTTGCCGACAAACAAATAAATATAATTCTTGAAACTACTTACTACTCAAATCTGTGGGCGTTCCCATGAGCTTATCCTTTTCGCCAGCAATGGCTTTAAACTCAATGATACATTTGTTTCTTATATAAACACGAAACATTCATTTACTAAGCGTCAGTTCAAGTTCATTCGTGCACTTGAACGCCTGAAGATGCCGAAAGGCGAAACTCGGGTCGTTAGTGACAAAAACTGTGAGAATGTACATAGTTTGAACGATTCAAATTCAACATGATCAGTTGACAATGCTCGCAATGAGCGAAACCGGTCTTGACTTTTTTTTTTAAATAATATGGAATAAAGTACAATAGAATATTGTGTTTTTAACTAATATAATGCCTTTCCACCAAGTATTGACAGTGAACACCCTAAAAGTGATGCGGAATAATTCTAAAAATCAATTTTCCATTTAAAGCCAGAGTCGGAGTCGTTTCTTTACCCGATTCCACAGCACTACTTTGTAAAATAAAGTTCTACCAAGTAAAATTCAATAAATGAATAGAAGATTTTAAAAATAATACACATTACTTTGATTGTATTGATTACCGTCGATCAATCAATCCTACACGAAATTCCTAGAAAGAAGTAAAGAAAAGATTATTTTTATAAAAGACTTTGAATTATAGTATTAAAATTATGATATCGAAATTTTACTAGATTATCTTATGATATCTATTTTATCAATCCAAATATTTACACGCTATGCCAACTGGTCCTAATCTTGCAAATAAATACAGTACACGTTGTTCCATATCAATATTTTATTATATTCCATATTAAAATATATACATCCGATTTTACCAGTCTAAATATCGGTTTTCCTTTAGTCGTTAATTTCTATGCGCTGGAAAATATCAATTCTATTTCCTACCCCCGTACTCCCCTCGCGGAACAGCTGATTCGCTCTTCTCGGATCGCAATACAGCCTGCCGGCACAGCCTTAAAAAATAACCACGCTTCCATTTTTCGTTCAGTTATAAGGCGACACTCGACGTGATTGCACGTCGCTCGTTCCTCCATAATAAATAATAAATAACAAGTTCCGCGGAATTGACAAACATACAGTAGTTAATAATAAATGAAAATTAAATGCTGTTGCTTACCTAGATTAATCGAATAATATTGTCTATGATTCAAATATCAGTGATCAATCAATAGACTATTATACAACAAGATTATCTGGTTGATATTTAAAATAAATACAATACGCTGACAACAATTACATGTAGATAGTGATTTTCATTTATGTGTGTTTTTTTTTTCATGTAATGTGTGTGAATTTAATATCTAGATAATCTTTTGGAAGAACTTATCTCTGGTATAAATACAACTGATCGGCTATTTTATGCTCATTTTAGTAGTCGATGCAGTGGTTATTGTCCTAATTTAATACGTATTAAATCACCTAGGATATCATTAGTAATAAGTGCTGTTTTTTTATTAACAATTTGATATTTATTTACTGTGACGCGAAACATATTGCGTGTAAAATTGTGCGATTTTTATGGCTTTTTCGAAATCAATGTAGTAAATGAAAACCATTCTCAATTTAAAAAGCTCTCTTTCCAAATAAGTCTTGCGAGAACATCTCAAGTGAATTAATTTTCCAAGTTTCTCAATAAATCAAACTGTAATAAATCATAAACCATAGCGGAATTACGATTATTCCAGTGTATTTTCTGCAATTTTTATGCAATTATCGCACAAAAGTTGATAACGGAATTGTTGATAATTGAATTATTCACACATGGCAATACTGAATTGTTAAACACCGATTCGATTAGTGTTATAATTTATTTATTTTGAATAAGGAATATTCGATTAATTTGAAAATGGCGATACCGTTGGAACAGCTGATGGCGCGTCATGATCACGGACCCGGCGAAGACGATGACAATTCCGATGTCATCGTCGCCAAATCTGTAGCGATGGTCGTATTGTTCTTCGCTTCGTTAATCTTCGGTTGTCTTCCCATGCTGCTGTCGAAGAAATTCAACTGGATGGGCGACGGAAAATCGGCTGCTGATATTAAATCCTCGAATAAATGGGTCGTAGCGCTGCTATCGTTCGGAGGTGGTGTACTTCTTTGCACCACTTTTCAGCATCTGCTTCCAGAGGTTGGAGAGAATATTAAGGAATTGCAACGTAAGTGTTTTTTTTACATTGATTTTATATTTCAAATGTATAACATTTAACTTTATTTCCTGTATTCAAAGTGACAAGAAATGTTCCTAATAAAAATGATACATGTTTGTGAAATGAAACTTCTAAAGAAAATTACGAATTGATATAATTTCATTTAATTAATTAATCTCAAACCCAGTGGCTGCTATAGGAAACCTGTCGCTGCTAAGCTAGATCTAAAATGTCGCCACAATTTTTTTTACAAAGCATACATTACCAATTTGTATTATAATATAATAAAAAAATAAAGTTTTTTACGTCGCGCATTGAAATCTAAAAACGAAATACTATTTTAAGATATATCGACTGGTATCTGGGCAATGTGTCGCTCACATGCAGTATATTATAACATAGAGTAGCATGTTTTAAATAATATTTAATTTTGTTTACATGTTATAAAATTTACATTAAATACACCATTCTGACATTTTATATTATATCTATTACGCTAAAATAGTATTCAATGTTTTAAAATTGATAATATTACGATGTTCGGTTGATTACTCACTGAATAAAATAAGTCTATATATATTTCGTTATTCATCATAGCTAATTTCGTCGTACATATTCATAAGCCACAAAAATTTAATAGATAATTATAAAAGGTCAATTCCATTTAACCCTCCAAGGACGAGCGTGACCATACGCTCACAGTAAACACCATTGTCTATTGATCCCACAATCTATCCTTTTTCTAACTGAACATAGTACTCAATTTTCCTAAAAAAAAAGGATATAGACTTCAGCTAGTCATCAGTCGCGGGGGCGGAAACAACTACCAAAAGCACATGCGACTTTGTGAACATGCTAGTTATTATTTTATCAAAACTATTTACACTACTTAAACTAATATATTTGTGTTTAAATTGTGTAACTCTAAACAGAGAAAATAAAAGTTATCCGTGACTTCAATATGGCTTAAAAAATATTTATTTATATAAAAAAAAAACTCTTTTCTCTGTAGGGTTAATGTATTTATTATGTAAACGAAATTTCTGTAATAAAAAAATATGAATATTTACTTAAGTATGTATATAATATTACATTTGAAATTCATATGCAATAATAAACAACCGAGTAAAACATAAATTTTATGCAAGCCGGTTCGGGTATTTAAATTACAATAATTTATCAAAAAAACCTTTCATCACTATTTTACTTTTAAAAAAATAACTTCTTATAAAACCCCAAAATAATTTTGTACATTTGCATTGCCAAATAACTCTGAATAGCCAGTTTTGAAAAAAATATTGTATTCAACTGGACGACAGATATTGTCGATTTGAACGATGATCGTTAAAATCACAACATAAAAGATATTTTTATTCTGAATCAATAATACAGAAACCATCTTTAGTTGTTATTTCATTACGTCAAAGAAACTTAACAACCAGACGTCTTTAATCTGATCAACTCCTTCTCAGCCGGAACAACCGACAAAATGGTTTTATAACAATGATAATAAAACTAGACTGTGTCTAGACATTATGACACAGATCTCTAGTGAATTTCCCTACCTGGAATATCAATACTTTGACCTAGGGTTGCCAGAATTTTGGAATTCCGGGATATTAACTTTATAATATCGATTACGACTTTTATCGAATTTTAATAATGTAAAATAACGTATTGGGATTATAAATTCTCCATCCAAAATGGTCAAGTTAATGGAAATAGTAAAGCTATCTATATCCGCTCCTAATGTCGAGCATAACTGTTAGTTTTTTTTAAACAGTAGATATTAAATGATATGACTGGGGTAGGGATAACGGTAAGCTTATCGCTCTCGCTATGCTACATTTTTAGAATCGGATAAGTGACATCAACGCCTTCGAGCAGGAATCCATAAATCGTTTAGAAAAACAATTTATTGCAACTGTCCGCACTGGGATAAGAACTCGGTAACTCCGCAACCGAAGCCAACAGCATGAACCAATTAATCACAGAGCTTTTTAATATCAAAGTACAAGGATACAAGAAAGATTTGGTGAATTAAAAAAAAAATAAAAATGTTTATTTTTTATTTAAAATTGTTTTATCAATATATTATATCGGGTTTATAGAACTGCGGTCAACGTCGTAGGCTTCCATGCCAGACCTCACGGGTTCTAATCCCAGTCCGATCAGTTTGTGATGTCTAAAAATTCCCTCCCACCCTTTCAATCCTAAAATAATGGGGCGTAGCTAGAGCGATTAGCTTACCACTTGTCATGTACGATCCATATCCTTTACTTCCCTACTCTCATCGAGGTTGAGCAACGGTTTTCATAGAAAAATTCTGCGGAGATGCGGACATGGGATATTTTTTATTATTAAAAATAATATTGTTTTTTATTTGCAATTAAAAACTGGCAGCCTTGATCCAAAGCCTCCATCTAAGGTTTTGATTGAACTTACAGTTGGACTTTATTAATTTAGATATGTACCGATGTATTTATTCGGATTTCCTAAACACTTACTGATAAAATATTCGTTTGTATTAAAGATATAATTTGATGCAACACTCAAATACCGTCTTACCGAAAGCAGTGTGCAATGTGCATTATCGTGTAACTTTGTACACAGCGTTATCAGAATGTGAATTAGTATGATTTTTTTAAATTTTTGTGCAGAGAAAAATAAATTGCATGCTCATTTAAACATGTGTTTCTATTACTGTCAAATTCTCCTACATTTACATCTCGCCTTCGAAATTCTGTGTTCTAAGAAACTGATAAACACAGGTAACATTAAATACAACGACATTGCCAAATTTGATTTTGGAAAGGTAAATATGGCTGAAAATAAATTAAAACTTGAACACAGTAGACCTTATTCAATGTCAAATTTCTTGTCCAATCCACATTCCTTGTACTATGATTTTCGGTAGAGTATCACAAGAAAACCATATGCCTACATGTTTTGAATTCGATGGTTTTTCGTTGATTGACTTGGCATTTACTTGGTAGAACTCCATTATAATGGTAGGGCATGGTATTGGATGTTAAAATACTGATGTTATATTAAATAAGCCTGTAACTCACTTTGTATACATTTTACTACACCTTATTCAGAACGAGGCTATTGCTGTAGAAATATTACATGTAAATAAAGCGTAAATTCACACATCATTTTCTTGCCGTTAAATGAATGCTAAACAATGTCACGTACTATTACCAATTTTAATACGTGAAAATACGTTTTTTATTAACTGATTTGTCAATAAGCATCCTCACGTCGCCGTTGTGTGCATTGTGAATGTCCCAAATTTGCTATAATTAATTAGATAACGGCAAATTTGATCAGTTATTATAAAGTACGTATAATATTCTGAAAAATGGGTCAAGTTTACTTACAGCGGTGTTTCTACTATAGCTCTGAGCTAAACTGTACCTGGGGTAAGAAAGATTCAGGAGGATCTCAAATATTAATATATTATTTAAAAAAAAAACAATAATAACAACGGTAAATCACACTTCTTAATAAAACATAAATAATGAAAGTCTTCCGTCCGTGCCTTGGTAGCGTTTTCATGAGTGCCTGTTTTTTCTAGTTACACCACTAGTCACAAACCATGCGATTTTACCTCGAACGTCATAGAAACTAGCCGATCCCCATACTAAAGTATATAAAAATTTATATCGACTGTGCAAAGGAAAAAGGACGTAACCCACACATACCAAAATTTACAGGTGACACAAAAAACGTTTTTTGATGATTTTAAGCTAAAAGCAAATTATGAAATATACACAACCCTGAAGTGTACGGTGACTGATAAACTGGTTTTTGATTGACTTAGCTTAATATTAATTTAATAAATTGTTCAAGAAAAATTTTTTTTAGGTCCTTTTTTCTGGTTGCAATTTTCTCAGGCCTTTCTCTTATCACACTTAAAAGCTAAATTTATATACTAATTTAGCATTTCCAGCTTCCATCTTTTTGATAAAACGTGTCGCAAGTTGTATGTATTGTGATTATCGAAAAAAATCTGAGGGTCACGTCGTTTTTCCTTTCCACAGTCGATATGTTACATGTCCTGTCAAACATAATTTAGTGTTTTTTTTATCATAGAAAATTTAAATTAACTTTGATTATTCTACGTATTGTGTTACTAATTGTGACACGTGTTTCGCCTCTTTCAGAGACATCTTCAGACTTACTATCGCAAAGTTTGCTTAAGTAATGAAGCAAGATTGATTCTAACACTTTAAAATTATGAAATTACAAAATTTAGTTTGGGTTTTTTTCCTATATATATGTATAATACATTTACAGCACGTTCCGCTAATTCTACACCTCATTTTTTTGGACATTATTCAGAGAATACTATTATTATTATTGTTTTTTCATCTTTACATTACTGTCTTGAAAGCAATCTAGACGGCACCTAAATAGATAACACTGTGAATCATATTTGTGTATCCATAACACGCTTCATTTGTCAAGTGAAAAGAATGTGTGACAATGGATTTAAAAAAACATTGACCTCTAACGACTATATTATGGTAACGAGTTGTCATTACACATGAATATGACCTGCTATCAGTTCTAACGGGATCGTAAATTTAAACTGTCATCATTGATTCAAGTAAATTATTTTGAATCACTTCATGGCAATCACTCAGATTTTATTTAAACCATTAAGGGATTCTGGTAGTATGTTAATTGTCAAGTCCACTGTTTAGATGATGCTAGATAGAATGATTTAGTTACCAGACGGATAAAGAGTCATTCACCTAGTATATTAATTAAAACAATTATTCAGTAATCCATCATTATTGATCATATTAAATATATTATTTGAATTGTTCAGAGCTCCTCTTAGGGTCGGGGCTTAATATTTATCAACCGGGAATGCCAACAATCGTGACGGTATTTTAAGTGGTGAATTTAGCCCATAGCGTGCCATGGATTATTTCGGCGAAAAACTTCACAATGTAAGTTAAAAACAACGCCATGATTACAAATATTTTTTTTGCAGACTTGATAATCTCGTTAAAATCACACATTAATATGAAGATCACTGATAAATTATGCGAAATACGAAAAACATTTTAGTATGAAAACTTCGCCATCGTATACGAAATGTTTTGATCTTTGTTCCTTTACCCACATTATAAAATAATCCACGACACGCTATTAGACCAATTTATCTTTTAATTTTTATCTTCAATAATTTGGCGCCTGCTTTCGACGTTTTTATATCTATTCATTTTATATTCAGTTCCATGCAAAATGTTATGTAGCGCTGTGCATGAAATTACTTTAAATCCTGCAATTGTCGAGTATTTTTTTTTCAAAATTTAATCGAGTGAAATCCGTTAGTTAAGCCATCAATCGGTGTGTCGAAAGATTGCGTTGTCGGCGAGAATTAGCCTGACGTGCAATTCGGTATTGCCAATAAAACCAATATGGCGGCTCGAAAGTAAAACTGCGTTACATTTGGCGAATTGGCGCTCTCGATTTCTTATTCTGTTTGGCAACTCTTTGCAACTGCCTTGTAGAAAGTTCGCAACGCATGCAGTCATTATTTCTAATTCTTCTATTCCAGTGAATCTTTTGTTGATGCACTTGTATTCTGTCAAATATTCGAAGCGTAAATAAACACCTAGTACTTATTGCGGTGGACAAAACGACCCGTACCGTGCCATGTTTTTGTTAACATAGAAAGTGTACCGATATTATTTTCTCTGTGAAGATTGTAAAGTAAAACAGTACATTTTTGCGGTGTTATTATTGAATGTGTATTTATTTTTACATCATAAACTATAAAATACCTTTCTTGTATAAAATACCAATTAGCATTATTGACAATGAAATAAAAACTCGTTTCTAACTACCTACTTTCAAATTCAGAACTTTATGACAACACTGAATAGTTTGCCAGTTCTGTTCAACGAAATATATTCAGATCAGATCATTATAATAGCAACATTTTCAATAAACATACTCACTCTTATGCCACGATCATCATAAAATAAAAGTAAATAGAAATGTACTTACAAGAATATAAATTATGATATCTTTTACACGGTATTTCATGTTAATAATTTAATTTTCTTTTTCGCCAAACATTACAACGATGTTTTCCACGTCCCACGTAATATATATCAAACAATTTTTAACTTGTTAATATTAATATAAAAGGCAGAACCATATCTTGTCCGATAATTTAGTAATAAAAACATCAGCATTTCACATTTTTTCATACACTTCATGTGACTCTACCAAGAAAAAAAACATATTAAATTGATTTATTACAACGTTATCTTTGTATGGTGCTAAAACAAGATTAAATTCATATAAATAGTGTTGAAAAAACATTTTTTTATGCTAATTTGCAATTGTAAACGATAAATGAATATTCATTTAGGAAAATATTCTTTTTCGCATTTTCCGAATACAATATGACATTTTTATACAATTATTATATTTAAAAAACGCAATAAAGGTGGTACCATTCACTGTCAAGTGTTAATGCGTCTTCCAGTAGAGTGACCACGTACATCGTTAATGAACTTTACATAACAAATATTGCGAATTCATTATGTTAACTCAAACATACACAAAAACTGGTTACTGATTTTAATATTGGGTTAGGTATATATGGCAATTAATTCAATAAATTATCTCTGACAAAGAACGGTGATTGGATTTTGACGTTCTAAAATTGAATTTGACAGTTCATCATAATTGATTTAACTACATTATGTATTGGTGAAATGAAACTATACAAAGATATTATTAAATCATGTCATTTAATAGAGATTAGCGCGCGAAAGGAAAATAATTTAGCACGATGAATTGTTGCTAGAAACAAATCACGTTTCCGTCCTTGAAACATTTTATGGCCACTGCGTTTAGCTATGGAGGGAACCGGTTTTGGAAGCGAAACAATAATGTTATGTACCTACGTGTTTTGTACATTTCCAAGTAATATGAAATCACTCATTTTTTACTTGCTAAAACTGTTTGTTGTCTGCTGGATTTTCTCCCGTCTGTCTCTCGCACTTGTAAGGTCTGTTGGCGAACCTGATCATTCATTGTCCACAGACTGATCTTTTAAATAAAATTATAGATACGTAAACACATTAACCGTGCGTAATAAGATGTACACATTACTTAACGTCATCAATGATATAAGTAAACAAAACGCGAAACAATCCAGTTAGATCGTTACTTCTGCATAATTTAAATTGTATTGGTTGGTTTAAAACAAAAAAAAAATGACAATGTGGTACTTTTACGGTGCTTTGTTTTTTGACTATTATAGCAAAAATATATAATGGAAGTATGTAATGAAAAACGGATTGGTACTTCCTTGTTTGACGCCAGGCGGTGAAACCTTCCCATATAATATGTCACATTATATGAGATGTGATCATAATTCCAGTTTTTAGTAAGTCTATCGTGTTATCCCCAAGCAGAGCTTAAAATGGCCCGTTTTCTGTACGACATAAACCTAAAATCGCGATAAATCAAAAAACTAATTATGTATAACCAAAATTCAGAAGTATTTGATAAGTATTCCCTTTATTCTAACTAAATTACACCGCAAAAAGTTTACTACACTAGAACACTTGGAATATTTCGTTATTTTCGTTAATAAATAAAAATATATTCGTTTTGCGAACTAAATATTGTTAAACAAATATTTATATTTCTGAAAATTAACTATGTATTCCAGTATCGACTGATAACTTAAAATACCACATTTAAAATGATGTGTTCAATAATTTTAAATGAGTTATTAAATTTTGATGTATGTAATTATCTCCTTCAATTAAAAATGTTACCTATTACTGCACACCATTAAAAATTGCTAGATGATAAAAATACATAACTTCTCAGTAATATTTCAACAGTAAATTTTTCCACCGTTAGTATTGTGCAATAAATAATAAATGGGTACATAATAATAATTAATGTATTATTTATATTAATTTATACATCCGCGTTCAAAGCGATGACTGGCCATCAAATAGCAATTATAAAACCACATAAATATTGAGAAGAATAGAGATAATATATAATGTCAAATAGGTATCTACCTATATTTATTGTCTTTCGTTTGCTATGATTCATAGACACATAAAATAGAAATAAACTATTATTAATGATGAATCTCTCAATGACAGATACACACAATGTGCTTTTGTTTAAAACGTTTTTAATAACATAAATTTTACATTATATAAAGATAATTTACTGTTGTCGTAACATCATGTAAAAAATATGTGAACATCCATCACTTTTATGACATTTTGCATAAATAAAATACAAAACATACTATTTTACATTGAAATGTAATGTTTAAAACGCATCATGTCCTTGTTGTTTCTTTAATTAGATAAGTCCTTTTATAACTTTATATTGTTACATTAACCCTCACCTAAAAGACGGATTGATAAATGAATGCCTAATCTTGCAACATAATTAAGTTGATAATTTACTTCTGGGGGTCCATATCCTTAACAAAAAAAATGGACATCTTATATCATGACGATATCACTAATTCTTCACGTGTGATAGATAACGGTAAAAATTAACTAAAAGTTTACCTCGTATTATCAATTACTGGGAATAGTGACAACCTTATTAAGTAATGATCAGGGGTGTGCTGGAGGGGGGCTCGCAAGGGCTCACGTGAGCCCCTTGTTAAATAGTACTAAGGCTGGCAAGTGATTTGTTAAATTAATGTATACAATATTCTAAGATCTTTGTGTATTATAATCTATAAATATGCAATATATTTAAACTGATGTACTATTTCTGATGTACATTTTTAAGCTATTGATATTGATTAAATTACGATTTATTGTGTACTGTTACATAATATAAGTTTATGTAGTAACATTCCAAAGCTTTAATAATTATTGCGTATAATTAATTGCATATGACTGATATAGACATAGGATTAAACGAGCCTATTGTTACCGTATTGGCAGCCCACCGCTGGTAATGGGGAGGTAGAACGCAATCGTGAAGACTGACTCCATTGGTTAATCGCCATATTTATAAATAATACCGCCATTACTATGAATTGCGTTGCACGGTAGCTATGCAAAACTCATGAGAAGCACACTGCGTCCGGCATCTGGCTTTCGACAGCATCCATCACCGAACGACACTTCATACAGCATACATTTAAATGTATCAGGTCCATATATTGACCTGGCTAGGAATGCGGTTCCAGATCTGCATAATGGCAGCCCAGGGCTTCGAGTCTGTGCTCTACTTCGACGTCCGCTCCAAAACAAGTAGCTTTAATAAAAATTTACCTGACCGCAGTGTCCACCTGTTAAAATATTGTGTCTCTTGTATTGACATCGCTTTTACACTTTTTTTACTGTGCTAAAAAAAAAAGCGCGCGATCCGGCGTTTTTTTTTTGGGATCACGGACCACTAAATTCACAATTTTAATCCAGCGGACCACTAACTGGACTTTTGTGTTAAATATTACATATTGAAAGAAAAGTGATCGAATGTGTCTGAAAATGTCTTAAAATAAAGTCAGATTTCTCTGCGGATCACAATTTTTTTCTCGCGGACCACACTTTTCCCTCTGACGGTATAGTCGATACACACGACTGATTTTAAAGGAATTAAACAAATCGAAATACTAAGAATATTCATTAAAATCGCGTAGATTAATTATATTTTAAGTCAACAAGAGTTAATAATTGAATTGGTATAATTGAGTGCCTAAAAACACTAAAAATCATCGAACGAACAATTTGCAAATTGTCGATAAAACAGAATCGAGTTTGCCTATCTCGCGTGCTCACATTATCCCGCTTTACACACAGGCGTTTCCCGAGTGATTGCGTGAACTTTTAAACGGGAAATAACTCGTTAAAAACCTTGTTTATATATGTTTTTCTTATTCTAAAGTATATGTACACATTCCAACCATGTTCATATTCCATCTCACTCATCAACATATCTCTAAAAACTGAGCGCGCCGACAGCGAAATGCAAACTGCTTGCCCCGTCCGAAAAATACCCTATTGTATTTATTGTCATTTAAACGTTGCCCAAGACTAATTCATGTAATAAATTCAACCATATAGCTAATATAAATTATTCATTGAATCAGCTAGTTGACTATTTTTGTTAAAACGCATGCAGCTTATATTATAATTACTCTTTTATATATTTTGTTCACGTACATCTTCTTTTTCCTGTCTGTTGACTTTTAAATACTTACTCGTTTTGTTTATCAGCTTGTGGGAATCTGTATGCTACTACTGCAAGACGTGAAGAAATATTGATGCAAAAAAACTCTGAAGAAGACGCTGTGCATATTTTAATAAAATAAATCTTGGCAGACATCTATCTGCTTGTGTCAAAGAAATAATTATTATAATTGAATAGCATCCAAGTTTTTTTTTCTATTCAAGCAAATAATACGACATGTAATGGGAAGTATAGCAAAATTATTAAAATCAAAATTCAAATTTTACATCGCTGTCAGTCTGTCACCCAATTTGTATTTAGAACAATAACTTTGAAATGGCATAATCGATGGATTTTTGTTTTATATGCATGCATCATTAAAAAATCGGCGGTGATTTTATTCTATATAATGAAGACATTCAAGTAGTATTGTCTATGGAATAATACATGCTAGTTGAAGGATATAAAAACAATACATAGTTTGGAAAACACAGATGTAATTCAGTGCTTCAGAGACATTACACGATTTTACCAATTGCCCACATTATAATAAATTATTGTATACATTATCATATTATGTTTACGTTTTTTATCATATTCGTATGCGTAGTTAAATAAAATGTTAAAAAATAATTGTGTTTTCACAAAATAATAAACAAATTTTACCAAAAGAAAACGTTTGTTTGCTCTATTATCTATTTGTTTAAATGGACATGCTCTCTTATGCATTCGGGGTACTTAATTATTGATATTAATTAGTATACGAAGCAGAACAATTTTAAGATGGAAATAAAAAATAAAAAGTGTGTCAATAAAAATTACCATATGTATCGGGAGTAAACTGAGGAGCCGCGATACTCTTGTGACGGGTGTTTTATATGCAAATAAGAAAGAAAAGGTACCGAAAGATATGCAACGAAAATTATTGACAGTTCATCACTTGCCATGATTATCTCTCTGAATACCATATTATATATGTAAACATGTCTTTAATTTCCGAATACAGTTTTAACTTATCGAATACATATTATTTATAAAAATCGAGACGTGTTTTAACGTCTAAAAGTAATTAATAGTTATATTTTACTGACATGCTTTTTCAATTTGAATAGCTTGTAAGATTACTTATGCACAGAGTAAATATATTGTAAACAGCAAATCCGTAAATGATCAACAAATTAATAACTCAGAATGGCTCTATTAAATTTTGGAGCGAATACACCAGCAACAGTTTTCTTAATTGTTTACGACAGTGATTTCCAACCTGGGAGGCGTCGATTATTGCAAAAGGAGGCGCGAACAGTCTAATTAATAACCAATTCAAATGTGTCTTTATTACTATATGAAATAAAGGATGGGCAGGTGCGAAGATATTTTTTCTTCAAAGGGAGACGCAGTAATATAAAGGTTGTAAGCTACTGGTTTACGACATTAATGACTGAAAGCTTTTAATATGACAAAACATGCGGGAAAAAGATATAAAGACTCTGTCTATACCCATCCTCAGAAATAAAAGTCTGATACACAGAATTCATATTCCACACGTTCTGGATATGTAAAAATAAGTATAAAAAGACGTTTTATTTTTGTATTATAGTACATTATAGTAAAACTATTTGTGGGTGGCTGACTGAAAGAATTTCCTATAATAGTATATTATTTACACAAGCCTGCACTATTGAAACAGTAGTTTTATAGTTAAAATATGATCTCGACTCAAAGTAAAAAAAAAACTGTTTGATGCTTCTGGCTCTGATGTAATGCGGTGCTTATTATTTACGTTGTGTTTTTTTTGTTTAGCACATGAAATGCAACAACAATAAAAAAAATCGTCAATTTCACAGTCATAAAACAATCAACATTATCATTAAACGTGAGACAATCAATGTTTACGTTTTAATTGATTACATTTTTACGCTAGAGCGTGCTAAAAAATATTTTTTCACCACCGTAAAAACAATGCAAACGTGACTTATGAGTTCTGCTATCGAAAATAAAATGTTTACTTTTTTATAAAAAGTTTATCTAAAAGCTTTCTATTGTCAATTAAACAGCTGTTGTTTATGATGCCTCCTGTTGAACGAACAACATATAATGATTCTTCAAAAAATTAATAATTTCTTTAAAAACACATTCATCAACAATCATTACATTTTTTTGGAAAAAATAAGCTTTGATGATATTTTTAAAACATTTTTTTTGCTTCATTTCCAGGAAAATATTAATTATAATTTAATTTTTCACATTTTAAATAAGCCGATTGAAACCAGAAGCATTACGTTCGTCGTGAATGTGTTGAGCCTTACTGAATTAGCACACGAATAAACCTGAAAATAGAATATTATTTGTAAAGTTCTTAATGCACTTTTTTAATATATTTAAATTTCACCAATAATTGACATTTAACACCTGTAAAGTGATAACTGCGAGAATTAAAACGTACTCAAATAAAATATATTTGGAAGCTAAAAATATTTTTTTCAGTTAATTAAAATTTCGTTAAAAAGCTCATTCACCATAAAGAAAAATATTGAAACAGACAATAAGTAGTATGTATATTGTTTATTTCATCATCAGTGATCGAGCCTTATCACTCTCATTAAGATTTGTTTTTGTTTTATGTTTAGTCGCTGTACTAAATTATTATTCGGTTAAAACGAAAAATATATTTACCAATCCGAATCAAAATATCCATTTCGATTAAAAAATATATTGTATTTATAAAACTTATTGGCAGACACGGAGAGCCTCTTCTTAAATTTAACCCTTCCACTTTCTCTAGCAGAGCCGGCGTGAACTTTTCCGGGTCCGGGTTTCAAAATTGTGCGGGGCACTGTAAAAAAGTTTATTCTATTTTACAAATACTATCGTAGCCTATATCAACTATTGTAAATATTCCCTACATTTATTGGTCCAAAAGAGTTGATTTTTATTTGACTTTGCATCTTAGCGAAATCTTTTAAGAATCCCATCAGAAATTCACGTATCAGAAAATTCCGAGCGCTGGGCCGAATTTTCGCAAACATGCTTAACGCGCCTAGCCTTTGTACAGCCTTTTGACTTCGTCTAACTTTTCCATTAATTTGTCGAAAAATTTTCATATTTGTTTAATTTCATCTCATTGAAGTTTCATGTATGCGGCCTTCTGACGTGAAAATTTTCTGTCCTACATCAATGAATATTTTTTGCACACCAAAAGGATGAATCAATCAAATTAGTTGATGTATCATTTGTACATAACTGGCATGAATGTAATTAAATTGATCAATTTCGTCCATTGACATTAAATAAAGATAAACTTTACCAATTAATGCGGTAATTACGTAGATGTGGAAATAAAAAGTTGATGCTCTTGTGAATCGATTCTACACAGGTGATTTCATCTGACATATTTGCGGTCTAGGAAACTGTTTTACCGACCGTCCACTTCAGTAGAAAAATATTATTATTCCACAATGTGTTTCTGTGGGTGTTAATTTGCAAACGATGTAAATCAGATTATTATATTATATTTTGTACACTAGATAAATGCCACCACAAACTTCTAAACAATGAAAGATAGTCATTCTGATTCAAGTAGGTGCAAGAATGCAGAACTGCAGCCCACATGTTAAAAATAAAGATTCATTATTCACTTTAAAATACACAATATCTACTGGTATGTTACTGTAATTCTAAGATGGAATAATATTTTACACATTTGCAGATCACTAAAGATTTCGGCAAGCTGGTTATTATTGTTATATTAATAAAACTGTCTTGTATTTTTTTCACAGTCAAACTAGAATTAAAATTATCTACATTGAAATTATGATGAGTTTATTTATTTAGTGTATAATCTCTTCTAAGACAGTGCACTATCTACAGAGCTTCTGATAGTAATCGTTTGAACAATGGCCAGAAGCTGAAATAGGTATTAACTATTATATCTTATAATTCTTCAAGTCACAAAATACACAGATGTTACACCTTATTACAATGGAGTTATAGTTAAGTAAAAGTCAGTTCAATCGACCAAAAAAATAATATTTCGAGTACCGAAATATATTTTTGACGATCACGTACTGCTTATTATCAAATAACAGTATCTTCGAATGATTAGACCAGGGGTCACCAAACTTTTTCAGAAGCGGGCCGGATTGAACTTTTTAAAAACTAAAGGGGCTGGACGACAAATCAAATTCTTATTGGAACACAATCAGAATATTATTTCATTTTATGTGGTTACATAATAATTAGAATGTAATCATATGTTTGCCCTTCTTAGAATTTCAATAAATGAGAATATTTGAGAATTTTTTGAGTAAACTAACATCTGGTCGTCTCGCCTCCAATTTCTATCCAACTTCCTTCACTTTGAGTCCCCCTACCAGATAGTTGACAATTGATGATTTGAAATAAATAGTTGTCGTGAATTCACAACTAAATCATGAAAATTTATATTTCTTATATGAATAACTTCTATGCAAAAATCCAGAACTTTTCGCGGGCCGGATGAAAGTCTTCGGCGGGCTGTAGTTTGGTGACCGCTGGATTAGACGGTAACTTTGTAAAAGTTCATTTTTAATATAAAATAAAATAGATAAATTTGTTATTCCACTTGTTGGTAACACGAAGTATGAGACACGTGTTTCGCTTCTTTGAGAATTATCAATCATTCTTTTCAATTACACCCATCAATCATTTTCAAAGTTTTTATCTTACCCCCTCCCTGCGTCCAGTAGAAAAGGACACACCACGAATATTATTGTGTAATTTATAACATTATAATAAGAATCAATTTTCAGTTTATCCGTACACTTAATGATGGCCTGATGATGCTTCTCGAAGAACCGAAACATTTATCACATTCTGTCAAACAACAAGCGAATAATAAAGCTATCAAATATAATTTTATATCAGCTAACCATAATGTTAATATTTTACAATTAAAAAAAAATACATGGTTTTCTTTATTTTATTATCATATATTAAATGACGACCAATCAATAGCTGTTACTTTCATTTTTAAAATCAGTATTCATTAAAATAAAATGACATTCTGAAACAAATGAAATACGTATTACGGCGCTAAAAGTTTCCTTAAATGTCAGATGCTCAAATAATTTTAATACAATCACTATCAAGTGTGTGTGTTTATTATAGGCAAGATATTGAAATTCGTCATACACAATGAATTCCCAATATTTATAATATTGTGACACAAAATACGAATTAATCATAGCAGACGTCTTTTGAAGTTGTTGCGTTGCTAAATATGTAATTATTTATTCGCCAACTTCTTAGAATAATACAAATCAAAACTTGGAATGTTTCTTTTTTTTGTTATTTTTAAAGAATTCAAATTGACATTTATTAATACTACATACTACGAAATAAAAACACAAACACGTTTATATTAAATAATATTAATTACCAGAGCAGTGCTTCTCAAACATTGTATAGCCCACAACCCGAAAAAAAAATATTTTAGACGAAATCCTTATTTGATATTAATTATAACTATGAATACACACATGTTTATATTTTATAACAATAAAAAGGAAATAACTTAGATTTTTTTAAATAAAATTTGAAAAAAACTATACTTATAAAAACAATTTAAAGAGATGAATACAGTTGCATATTTTTACATAACAAACCAATATCTGTCTTAATCAAAAATGCTTACTCTTTCTACAAGGAATCTTACTCCCTGCGGAAAGACATGATGTTTAGTAAAATTAATTACTAAAATGCTGTTTTACATAGGTATGTAAGGAATAAGGATAACCAAGGTATTTTTGCACTAAGCGGATATTCTTGCTGTCGCCTTCTCTAAAATTCTGAAATACTTCATCCAATTCTGTTTCAAGCAAATTAACTTTAGAAAATCGCAGACCCCAGTTTAGGATGCACTGACGTAGACGAGTACTTAACGCTGCAGATTTAATTCTCAACCATCAGAAAAATAAAATATTCGTATATTTCTCGGAAATGTTCGTTGCATGTTCCCATTCTCAGATTTGGCGTTATTGATTTATCGAAAGTTATTTTTGATTAGCTCGATATTTTTTGCTTTCATTTATTATAAATAAAATTGAGCTCGCGGGAAATACCCGCACGAGAAATTTATTACTCCGAGAAGTTGGCGGGTAAATAATTTTGTATTTATAAACACAATGATACCGCCCACCCAATTCATCTGCAATATCGTATTTGCATTATCTATGCGTCACAGCTTTAAAAATAATAAGACGTATATATACAGTTAATGATGCCGCTAAATTATTTTAAGTATATGCATATCGATGGTTATTGTATTTAAATTATTTACACAACTAGCATTTATGTTGTTTTTTGGCAACTGTAAAAAAACGCTTCCGCCGCAAACAGGAAACACGTCTTTGGTAAATTCGTTTTAGAAAGTATTAAATTAGTTTGAAAACTAAAACACAGTTATTGTTTAATCGATTATAGGAGTGACCTACCATTTTATAAAAACAAATTATTAAATTAAAATTTACAAAGGCAACAAAGTCTTGTTTTTATAATACATTTCAACCAACGTTCCCTCTAAGCTACGCGCGCGCGCGGCCGTGCATCAGTTGGGAAGCCCCCGCACAGTAATTCCGGGTTGGTGCGCACTACAAGATAGTTGTTTAATTAATAATTGATCGGTCCGCGCAGCCTTTGAAATTTCCGCGCAGCTAACCTCTTGTCTTAGAGGGAATATTGCTTTCAACCATCTACACAAAGTTCAGTTAAACTGAGAATATTTTTTTTTAATTTAACAAGGGGCTCTCCGGTATATGTAAAATTTAACAAAGGACTCATGTGAGTTCCTACTAGCCCCTTCAGCCCACCCTTACCTTAGACTGACAAGAAAAGTAAACCGTTGTTTTATTGGAAAACCAAATTTTCTTTAACAAATTAAATTAAACTAAATTAAAAACTAAAAAATATCCACTTAACATTCATTTTATCGAGATTATGAAATTTTCATTTACGTGGTTTTACACTCGCATGCAATATGTCCGGTGATGGTCAATCTATCCGGTCAGTAATATAGTTGTAACTTGTAATAGGTTTATTGCACGTGCGTCGTGATATTTCGAAAATGTTTTCTACACGCTGCCTTTCATAATAACAAAACTCGTTTTGCGCGATATTGCCATTATTGAATAGCAGATTGGCGAACACTTTCCCGCCACAATGCGTCATTAACATCAGTTTTTAGGTTAAATGCCATTAACCTGCACCATTGTGTAATGAAAAAAAACGCAGCATAATTGCATACAAATGGAAATTTTCATAAATTGTTCTTTTTTCAAATTTCTTTGGTTAAGTTTACTAACATGTAATTTGACAGTTCGATTAGCTTATAAGAAAAATGCGCCAAATTATTGCAAGTGTCCAAACGATGACAAATCAATTAAATAGATAAATATTCAGGTTGAACACGCTCTATTGGAAATAGTCATGGATATGTAAATATCTTTGAAAGTTGTTCGCAGAATCATTGTGAATTCATTAACCACACTTAACGAAATGTTTAAAAGATGACAGCTTATGATTGTTTTATAAATTCTTTTGACACAGGGTTCAATTTTTGATGAAACTCGTTTTATTTATTTATTTATTGAAATATTCGGTATCAATAATTGCTATCACATTTCGTCGCCTTTTCGTGGAAGGAATAGTGCGCTAGTGGAATGACTAGCTACTAGGGATTCCAATTTATTATTCGAAAATATTCGATTCTTGTTTGATATTCGGATATTCGAATATTTGATAATCAATAAAAAATATTATGTATTTTTTTAATATCCTATACATATATAATATTAATAGAATAAATATTTTAAAACATTTTATTTTTTTGTCAATAAAAAATGAAGAATTTAAAATGAGTGAATGGTCAAAATCAGGGATGGCGAACCTATGACAAGCGTGCCCGAGGTGACACGTTTGAGAATTTGGCTGACGATTTCCAAGTTCAAAAAAAATATTTATGTTTAAAAAATTTAAATTTATAATAATAAATCATCTTTGAATTATTAATTTATTCCGTTTTATTAATTTTCTAATGTTTTTGTAGTTAAGCTTGTATATAAAATTCAGAGAAAAAACATTTTTTATTTTTTCTATTTTGTTATTTTGTTTACTGCTTGGGCACGCCACTTAATCAAGAAATAATATTTGAGGATTATGGCACGCGGACCCAAAAAGGTTCGCCATCCCTGGTCTAAATACTATTTTATTTTTTAAATCGGATTGTAAATTTAAGTCAAAGTGGGAAGGTCTTCATGATTCGATCAAAAAATAATATTCCAAATCAATTACATTGCTCGTCTTTTGCCAGAACGAATCTGTTACGTAGAAAATAATTGTCATCATCTCTTCGCTCGGCATTTACCTCCTCACGGATTGACCTTACGACCGATCACGATTCCGAGACTTTGCTGGCTGCTTCTGCTCGCTGATGCTTAACGAAGCCTTGAACTTGGGCATGACTTTATCGAGTTACGCGATGCGCAGAGTATTTTCACTCCCTAGACTCTTAGATCAATATATGAATCAGAACTACACTCCCAAGTATTAATAAAATGATAATTTAAAAAAAGATTAAAGTTACGGTCTCGAATCTCTTTCGGCAACGTCAAAATCAAATAAAGATTTATTTTTAATTTACGTTTTAGATCTCTGGATTTGGTTGATTAAGAAATCATGTTTATCACTTTAAAAATCTATTTTAATGATAGTCTTACTTTTAACTTTTATGTTATTCACTGACACTTCTTGATGGAATAAAAGTAATTTTCGTACTAACATTAATCACATACGATCAGAACCGGTTTGGCTCATCGCGAGCATTATCCAGGAATAGAAATATAAATATATAAAGGTTTTTTTTTTATTTTTGTCATCCATGTCCGCTCACAATGTGGAGGTATCTCAACAGAAGTTTTTTCTACGAGAACTGTTTGTTACTCAGTCGCTCAACCTCACATTTTTCAAAGAATGATAAGACTAGAATAGGACTAATGGTTGACTAATCGATTTGAAGGTTTATTTATACAAAATTAAGTAAAACTAATAACGATTCTTAAAAAAAACATTAGTAAAATACATATGAAAAGAATTTGTAAATTGTTTTTATTGATTGGACTGAAATTTTCTTGGTATAACTCCATTATAATAAGGTGATAGGTTTAAGCATATGCAGAAATAGTTGTCAACCATTTATAAAATATTATTTGTAGAACTTAAATATACTAATATGTTTTCACCTCATGATAAATTGTCGGTTACACCTTCTTATATTAGTCTTAGTTTTTTTTAATATAAATATCCCAGTATATTCATAATTCTATCCAATGATAATACTCGTTAAAAACAAAACCGTGCTATTATATCAAAAAAGTGTTATACTTTTTATTATGTTCTGTGTAGAATATAAAAGCTTAGTATGATATATTGCATGTCTTGGCTTTTTCTCATTCATCGAAACATTTTCTTATGTCTATGGTAGGTAGATACGTGTAGTGTGATATAAAACTTCGCAGCTATAAAACATGGACAATAAAAATTCTCGTAAGACTATGAAAGTTGCCCCCAGACGCCGACAAGATGACACGACCGCAGTGGAGTACCAAGGCCACGCAAAAGGAGAATATTATATTGTGGATTAAAAATAATTACGCTTGTAGATCGGATGGTTTCCCTGGTATAAGTGAAATTGGTTTTAGATGTTGTTGAAAATATAACAAAATACATATTTAATATATATTTTAAATTTGTTATCACAACCATCCGTGGATATTTTTATTCAAATAAATTATTGTAGACAAACAGAGTTATAAGGGGAGCTGCACTATAAGTCAAAGTTAATTTAATTCTAAGCCTTATATTATTATCATTATCATTTGCGCTGCAGTTCAGTGGTCAACGTCTTTGGCTTACGTGACAGATCTCACGGGTTCAAGCCCCAGAACCTACAGCATTTTTTTCGAAATTATAAGTATTAATGATGTCAAAAAATACTTTTCAATCCAAAGATCATTGGGCGTAGCGACTGGTATTAGCTAACACTCAATAATACGACTCGAATGAACGAATCTTTCTAAAAGATTCGTCAATAATCTATTTATTTCCCAATATTACGACGTTGAAATTATTGTTTGTAACGCTCGAGAGCTGATGGTATAGTTATTCGATCTCTCGTTATTCGTTACTCATTAAAGACATTGTATTCAAATTGATCAATGATAAAAAAAATAGGAAACAACATATTTAGTTAAAAAGCATCTGATGAAATCATTATATGTTTTTAATATTACGAATAATTGAACAAAGTAATCTTTAGTCAAGATCTTTTCACAGTGGCTCCGATTGCTTACCTTTTGCAATGCCTACCTTGCTATAAAAACACCTTACACTTAACTAACTCTATTGCTGAAAAATTGTAAGGACGTCAATGCTCAATGAGGTAAATCGCCGTTATAGAAAGTGCTTAAGATTATAGCAGATAAACAATTGCCAATTCTAAGAAGGAAAAAATATATCTTGGGTTAATGATCTCGACCTGGTTCATGCAAAAATTTGCACTGGTAATATTTAGATATAAATTTTACTAGTATGTTTATTTATATTGAGTTATATATACAAAGGAATAATCAATCAATCATTCATGAAATTTTGCGAAAATAATATATTAGATGCCACACTATCCTTCAATATTGTATGCGATACACGAACTATAGTTTAACTTTATCCCACCTAATTAGGTGTGGGAAAAGTTTTCCAATCTTTCTTTTTGGAGCATAGAGGTTTTAATTAAACGTGTTTACCTTGAAAGGATTGTATTATACCTTGCAAACCTTTGCAAAACTAGAAAATTCTTTCAAAAGCATTTGTACGCCAAAATGCATCACATTTAATTTGATCACATCTCGTCTGGAGTTGTTAATAATTGAAATCCAAAATGGTTTGCATTAGACAAATATAGAAAATAACTCACGTAAGCGTGTATCGCGCGATCCTCTCGTTAAATTTTACTAAGACCGGCAAGCTCCTTGTTAATTACAGAGAAAACAATATTCTCAGATCAAATAAGTATATAACTGCAATTTCTGACTTATGTATTACCTACGACAGCTTTAGTATTCACAGAAGTACATTTCTAGCCATTTGGATTGATAAATTTACGGTAAATTGCATGTTGTTACATATTATAAGTGTATTAAGTAACAATCGATTGCTTATTTAAGTATTGAATATAATTCCAAAGGAATGATTTAAAAAAATCACTTCTTCTCTAGAATACCGAGAATTTCTTTGAGATTAACACGTTGGATACTGAAAACGCGCCTAGCGCGTTCACCTTGTTTACGGAGCTATGCGCTAAGTAACATTCACACAACTCTTTTTATATATATATATATATTATCACTCGAGTAAATACAAATGGTTCCAAAGTCTCGCTACGTCTCACAACCTTTGACAACAAGTGAATGCACTGTGACAAAAAATATGTATTTATGTAGTATGTATGCATACAATGATTTTTTCCGCAGTGAACGTGTTAAGCGAGTCTCTTGTTAACGTATTGGCAGCCCATCGCTGCGTGTATTAAACACATCGACAGATTTGTTTCTCCGATCGCTGCGGAATAAAAAGAATTAACTCGTGGATTAATTCATTTGTCAAACTAATCAAACATTCGTAAGGTTAGCTATCAGTAGAAAATGTTCGTTATGTTTTATGTTAAACGATGCAACGTAAAAACAATGGAGAAATTGATGTGACATTTCATTTTCAAATAAATTTAAATCATTATTCGAATACACAAACTTGTAATTTTATTAGCTGAAATATTATAATTGGTTTCCATTTTTTGATATTGTGCTTTGTCATTGTTCTGACAAACAATATTGTGGCTATTATTATTATTATCATCGTGGGTATTATTGTTTTTAATGTCAAATCTCGTGAGATGACTATCTTATATTTTTGTAAAACGTGATTGATAATGAATTGGATTTTCTTTTTAGATTTTAATCCGCCCATTGTAATCTATCAGAATTTAAATTTCATTCCTGTCAGATTATTCGTTCTTATCGCGTTAAACTACATTTCAAAACTGTATGCATTCAATAACATTCAAATTTGACTCTTTTGACTCGTAGATATATCTCGATTTGATTAAATATTGCAGTAACTGAATCTCTAGTAACAACATTTTAAAACAAAATTTTAAATACAGCAATTAAGAATTGATTTTGCTATTCAGGAAACACTTCCATCTTTTTAAAAAAAATCACCAATGTAGCAGATATTTTCGATTTAAAATCACTACAAAACAACAAAACGCGCATTTAAAAAATCAATCTAAAAAAATCACAGAAAAAAAATTAAAATGTAAGATACACAATCGAGATATCATCTTAAATTCCAGCAATTTCGTTTTTTTTGAACCCGTGAATACTTCTACCAAATAGGACAAACTTTAAACAGCGTTGTTCACTCAGCTACTTTTTTTAAACCATGTCCGCTCCCAATGTGGAGCATATGGACTCCTAACGGAGTTTATCGCAACAGAAGTTTTTCTACGAGATCTGCTTGTTACTCAGTTGCTCGACCTCTCTTTTTGCAAAGAGAGTAGGGATAGAAGGATAGGGCTAGGACAGGATTAGTGGTAAGCTAATGGCTCTCGATACGCCCTGTTCATAGGATAGGATGGGTGAGAGGGGTGAATTCAAGACATCACATACATCCATGCCTTTGAACAGAAATTCATAAATCGATTGAAAAATCAATTTATAAAACTGTCCGTACCGGAATTTGAACCCGGGCCCTCCGTAGCCGAAGCCAACAACGTTGACCACTCGACCACACAGGCGGCAGCTACTTAACCACCTTAAGTAATAAGTGGATTATTATCGGATAAATTAAATCTTTAGTAAGTGTACTAAAAGTATTAATTTTGGTGGTTTCAATTGACGACGCAAATGCATTTAATTAATGCAGCAAGTACCTATCTATTTTCAAACGATTTAATGGGTTAATGTTATCGAACAAAAATCTTCATGCTTCGTTTAGCTTACATGCTACTACGTTTTTTCCCGTCAAACGTCAATCATTACTAACTAAAGTATTCACGGCAACCCCTACCAATACTTCTGAAGATTACGCGGCTAACGTAATTTAGTCATTATATAATCGTTATCGTATTTTTTATGAGAATACCGTGACCGGTGAGTAAATAACCGCCTGGATGTCAATGCCAGCTTCAGTAATAATTCATTTATTACGTTTGCATCATTAACAATTACACAGCTAAATTATTTTGAGTCGTTAAACTGTTGAGAAACACAATATCAATTAAGATTTCAAACAATATTCAAAACCATCAACTAACGAGTGCATCATACACCCACAATACCGAGTCCTCGGGAACTGCGCAGCGCAATTTTCTTTTAACTAGACAAGAATTAAACAACGCCTTTTTGTGACGTGATTAATTTGTCTCGTTCCTTGAAAAAATAAGGCAGCCTTATCCCCACGAAGACATGAGGCATGCTTTTTTTGTTATTGCGAGATGGACGGCAGGATTGATAATTAAAAGGATAATGATTATGAAAATATTTTATACATTCGAAAAACATCGGATGAATCTTTCGTTCGAGATAAATTAAGATAATATATACTAAATGAATTAGTTCAGGTTAAATATCGAACTATGTCACAGTATATTGTCAAATATAAGCAAGCCGGTCAAATTTACAAAAATAATACATTTTAAATGTGTTTATTCTTGTTGGAAAGGCATTATATCGACTGCGGGAAGGAAAAAGGGCGTAATCCAGACATATCAAATTTTACAGGAGGCACAAAAAACGTGTTTTGATGATTTTCGGCCATATGCAAATTATGAAATAAACGCAACATTGAAGTTCACGGAGACTTCTAAACTGGTGTTTAGTTGGCATAACCTAATATTAATTCAATAAATTGTCTAGGAAAAACTTTTTTTAAGTCTTTTTTCTTGGTTTTAATTTTCACAAGCCCGTCTTTTTTCAAACTTTAAAGCTAAATTTAGATACTAATTCAGCATTTACAGTTTACATCTTTTTGATATAACGTGTATCAAGTTTGATACATTGTGATTATCGAAAAAAACTGTTTTGAAAAAACTGTAGGTCCCGTCCTTTTTCCTTTCCACAGTCGATATTTATATTATTTAAAAAATAGTGTTTGTGCTACTTTGACATTTTTATAATGATCACAACTGCATTCAGTTCAAAATGATCGCCATGAGCAAAACGTGGCATGATCAATATAAAAAAAATGTGCGTTATTTTTATAAATTTAATATATATTATTTTACACTATTATTTATTCATCGATTAGATGTTTTACCTTGTAAGCTGATATTTCAGTGTATAGTCTATTTTTATTCCATAGAAAATCGTTATTTTGAAATTCGCTTAGAAACAAACTCAGCTTTTTCACTCTAAATGTTTCGTAGAATAAAAAAAGTCACGTGACAAAATGCTCACTCAGCACATTTGGTGAATTTACTGTGAAACACAATATTCTACTGTTATGTATTATACACAAAAATTAAATTGATTATTTTATTTTTAACATATTATTTTTGAAATCAAATTATTTTTTAATGGAACGATAAAATAAAAGTTATCGAAATCGACTGGTTGGCTATCTTTGCTTTATATTGTTTCCCAGTGTTTTTCAGTTTGTAATTGACTGCCCAGTCTAAATATAATATGGCAAATTATTAACGTTCCGCATACCTAAGTGTAGACAAAGTATTAATAATAAAAACTGATAAACGAACACGCAGTAGTTATTTTGTGTTCCGTTATTTGACATTTTCATTCGAATGTCCGAATGAAATCGATTGATCACTTGTGTTATTTCTCACATAATTTCATTTGGGCACTAAATTAACCATTGTGAACACGTAATTAAAATCTGAAACCAACAAACGTTATAAAAATACGTGCTTTCGCGCACAGGTTCGAATGGTTGATGATTCTACTGAATTTTATTGAATAATTATTACATCAGTGGCCAGTCGCGTGCGGCTGTTTATAATCAGGGGATTATTAATTTAAAATCGAAATATATATCTCAAATCCCAAAATTCTACACAATTTTATGGTGAATGTTGTGCTATATACCCGACAAATATAAATTTACGCGCATAATTATTATTTAAAAATAATAAAAAAGCAACATTGTGATCGTTTGAAAAAAGTTTTCATTGAAGTCGGTAAGATTAATGGTGCCGGATTTTCTATAAGTTGGTGACCGCTGCTTTAATGTATTAGGTTCAATAACTTTCTACGATTGAAAATACATCAAGATCGATGTTACATTTGATAAATAATTTCTGACATTTCTATTATTCGATAGTAAATAGCGATAATATATTCCCCAAAGATCAGAAATATTAAATAAGGATGCCCCAATAAATGGCGTTACCCACCCTCGTATAGTCTCTGAGGGGTCTTGCATATTATATTATGTACTTAAACCCCGCTTGTTGAAATGTCGTGCTCTACTCAAAGAGTGTCAGAATGAGTGTAGAATTATAGACAATACACGCGATTTCATTTTCCAGCGAGTACGGGAAACGGAAGTGGTCAGCAATCAAACTAAAACGCAGGCATATTAATGTAGACGATATTGATATGAAAAAAAACCACTTTTAATTAATCACGTATCATTAAAAAATTCCTTTCCACCTAATTCATACTTTTTATCAACAAAACATATTTAATATAAAACACTCCGTGTATATTTTGAGCTCAGGAGAATAATACAAATAATATTTTTTAGCGTAAATTAAACTTGTTTACAATATTACTTCATTAACGTGATACTTAAGTGCATTTTATTTTATTATCAAACTCACATTTTACATTTATTTCTTACACACAAGAATAACAATATAATGTTTTGATTGTTATTCCATTTCGTCAAAAGCTTATAAAAAAAACTATTACGTTTGGTGTGACTGTGTTGTGTTGCGTATTTCAAACCGTCCAATATTTACGTGAAAATATCTTCGTTTGATGCAAAATTGTGTGTTTAGTGACCGCTGATGTACGTCATCAAGCTAGGTCAAATAGCTATAAAGACCTTCGATTTACGTTAATTGTATATCATTTTAATTGATTTGAATATTACAGACGCAAATTTCGAAACGGGACTGAAGAAATTCCACCCAAATATCGGAAAAATGTAAGTTATGGGTACGTCAAATCGGGGCTTCATTTTTATGTATATTGTATCACTTATAATATATTTATAAAAAAGCACGTGTTATATTTTCTTTTAAAAGTAAATATTAATTATCTGGAATTTATGGCATCGTGTTAGTGATCAACTTACTAGCATTAATGTTGTTATCAATATCTTGTAGTGTAGGTATACTGGCAGAAGTCGTTAAGTCAAGTTTTTTTAATATATAGATTTAAACACGCTCTACTTTCTGAAAAAAACAAATTCAATCATACTGCAGTGTATTTTTACATTATTTGACATAATATAAAACAAGTCAATTAAATTTGTAATATGTATTGTTGGCAACAAAAAATCTAATACATAATTTAACGCTTTTAAATATGTGAATGGAATTTGTTAATCATTGTTAAATTTTATTATTAAAATTTCATTGTTATCAAATATCACGATTAACTCAAAACAAGGTTTTTTGACTCGACTTCTTCTGTCAGTATACCGACGAATTTTAAGACCATTTTCATCACACTTATGTAAATATTCTAAGAAATATATAATTGTTTAATTACTTTTCCAAGGTTAACGCAATCAAAACGTCAAAGAAAATTGTTATTGTTCTAACAATATTATTATCTTTCAGTATTCTGCTTATCTTTTTAGTTTTAAACTGTGAGAGATCACGCGACACTTTTTACTTTCGTTTTCATGTAATAATAAATTAATATAAATCTGCAAATTTGAATACAGATCGTGATACACGGACTTTAAAACGTAAAAAATATATCAGGTGTGTTCTTCTTGTTTGTTCCTCCACGAGGATGATGCAATACTTGTGGGCAGCATGCGGTTCAAAATTACATTTATTGCGGCCCACAGATCAGTGGAGTAGTAAGAAAAGGGTAAAGAGTGACTAGGCAGACCGCCCTAGAGGTACTTTTTTGGTGGCGCATTTTCCCATAAAAAAATTCAGACGTAGCAAGCAGTAAAAATTTTATTCCCATGATTTCACCAATATTTCTTACATCTTATGTGTGCTTTAACTTTCTGATAAAATGTGCTTTTTTGTAGGAAAAATATAGTATATTTCCACAAGTGAAATTTTATTATAATCTTGTTGTTCATAGTTCAAAACCAATTTTACTCAAAACTAGTGTTTTCGACCGGAAGCGCTTGTGCAGAAAAGCGACTTATTTGAATAATTAAGAATTTAGATAACAATAGCAGATACTGAGATTTCGCGTATATAATTGATTTGAGCGCTCAAATTGAAACTGATCTACCCTTTCAAAAACATGGACTCATCTGATTCACCCTCACTTCTTCCCTTATTTCCACACTTAACTCTTTCACTCGGTTCTGTACGTTACGCCACACTGAACTTATACCCTTGTTACACCCTACTCACCCTTCATATTCCAAACCTGAGAGTACATTTGATATTGTTTTATGAATCGTCAGACACTGACTGAAAACGATATACATATGCAGTTGTTATGTAAAATCTTATAATTAATTGATAAATAAAAATGATACTTTTGCGACGTACAACGAAAAAATATTGAATTGAAGCATGGTTGATCATTGACTATAGTACCATGAAATTTTATAATAATAAAATCATTTGCAAATTTTAATTGAACAAATCAACACAGCCACTTTTCCGTTATATTACATGAAGCGTCTAGTTACAAAAAGCGATATGTACACATTTCAATATTTGCCGCAAACAAGGTTTTTATGTTTCAATCAAAAAACGTTTGCTTGAAGTTAGAATGCTTTTTTTAATGCAGTGATTTCCAACCTGGTATTCGCGAACAGTTTAAAATATTTATTTACCCCTTAAAACGTGTCTTTGCTATGATATGAAATACAGGATGGGGAGGCGCGAAGATATTTTAATTTTCGAAGGAAGGCGTAGTAACATAAGGTTTGGAAACCACTGCTCTATTGCATTATATTTTTGAATAACATCGCTTATTATCCGATAAGCCATACAATAAAATAAATATAAGCAAAATAAAGTTTTACAATCCAGATACCAGAATCAATCAGATTTTAAATATTCCGATCCATGAGTATCTATATTATAATAGTCGATAATGTTGGCTGTTTGAGTGAGTGAATGAATGTAGGTCCGCGATTTCGCCTTTTCGATGATTTCAAGAAAGATGGTCCTCCGTTGAGGGCAACGGGCTTACAGCTAATATCGCTAATAACGATTTGATTGTTTTTTTTTTTGACACCTAGAATTCCTACATCAGTTTCTTTCGATTTTGACAGTAACTTTACTTCGCTTTTCGTAAATAGACGCTTCATTTCTTTTCGACGCCTGAGTTGAATTAGCACGAACTTGCATCTTAGAATAATCATAGGTTTAATCAAGCATTAAAGGATGGTTTTACCATGTAAAATTATCAAATAAATTGAATTGAATTGATACCGTTGTTTTCCTATTAGTTTTGTTACCAAGTAATGACACGTGGTTTGCCTTTTTGAGAAGCATTTTCAGACGAACTGTACCACAAGATTTTCTCATTATTTTTTTTATATTAATACGACATTAAGGGTGGAAGTTTTCTTTGAATGGGCGCGGAGTAGGGAAGTTACAAACAGTAATAATACTAATTACATTACTAATCACTCGAGTATAGAAATGTTTGAATTGTTTAGATAACCATCCCATGCATAAACAGCGTATATTATAGGATCGACTCACTCGCGTTTACTATCCCCTAGGCTTCATGCTAATTATATTGCATGCGTAATTTTCTTTTACATACGCAATGTTAATCATTTGATAACGTTCAGTTTGAGTTTTGTTCGCGTATTCGAACGCACAACGATGCCAAAAGGCGACACTCAAGTCATTAATAAAAAAATATATAAAACTCTGATCAATTCAAATTTGATACTCTTCATCAAATAATATTATTATCTAAATTCTTCAGACTTATCAACGAAGCAAATCCCGTGTCACAAATTATCACAAACAACAGAATGGCAACGTTTTCAAATTTAGTTTTTTATGAAAAATTATTTTTTACATATTATGGCCAAGCCCATCGAAAATATGTACATTATTCATAATTGTAATAATATGTAAAGAAACATCAATTTTAATTATTTCAATCATTTGTATGTATATATATTCTTGAATTGCGAGGTTATCTTTAAGAAGTATTTTATATACAAATATGAATATATTCATTAATAAACTAACGCGCTATCGCTGATTAAGATCAATAAAACTTAGTCTCTCACACATTTCCTCTGCTTGGATTAGTGCGCCTGATTCGACACTAATATTTTTCTTTTTTACATAAGGCAGAAAGATATCTGTGACAAATTCCATACATCTAAACACAACCAGTGGAATAACAAATTCAATTGAATTTCAAAGTCATTTTCTTATATTATTTATTTTTCAATTTAAAGAAAATGTTTGGCATCACAATTAACGACAATGAGTTCAATTCAGTGGGAATATTTTTTTTAAGTCACTAGAGATCTATTTGAGGAGAATAATTGACGTCACAAACACTGACGTCTTAGGCCTCAAGATTTAATTGAAAAAATCTGTATTTGATATTCACCTTTACTTGGAATTAAACCAGACTCACCTGATCGGTAGAAGATACTCTAACCAACTAGACCACTGCGGGTGGCTAATATATAATATCGTTACAATTTTTAAAAATGCAAGTTCTAATGAAACATTTTCAATAAAGATTATTATCGGTTTCACTCGAGCAAATTTTTTAATATAATTCCTTTCAATTAGGAACTGGTGGAAACGCCTAATATTTAAATAATCATTCTTTTGTGGATAATTAATGTAGAGTGTTTTTTTTTAGTTATTTCGTTCCACAATAAAATAGTGAACACCTTAAAGGTGATTAAAAGAATATACAATAAGTTGTCATCATATACTCTGCATAAAAATATCAATGGTTTAAAACATGTAATACTATAATTAATGGTCACTTAACGATGTTGATTTTAATTTTATGAATTTTAAAATGAGCAAAACAATTATTTATTTGAAAAAAAATGTAATTTTGTGTTGAAAATGAATTATCATTAAGTAACAAAGACAATCCTTTCGTACGACACTAGTAAATGCGTCTTTCCGTCTAGATGTTTTCTATCCGCAAAATATCCGGCCGTAAAATAAAAAAGATAGCCGTAGATAATAAAAAAAAGACATTGAATAAAAATTGAACATGAAATGTACATTTCCGCACAAGGCGAGCGAGCTCTTGCGATGTTTATCTGAAAATCGCTAGCTTCCTCTCCGTTGCGAAATATTATTCCCCACCCGTCGTAACGTATCCGACTCTGCTCCTCTTCGCTTCCAACTTCCAAGTATCGATCCGAACTCAAAACTACAGACGGAGATATGTGCTTGTAGGCAGACACAGTCATCTGCGAGTGCAAACTGTATTAGGTCTCAACTATTCATCGCAATATCGGAATCCCAGCCGTTTATCTTGTCCTGATACACTCACTATTTAAATCGCGCATTACAGAGACTAGAATTTATATTGATATAACTTTAAGTGCAAGATTGTACCGAACATCGAAACAGTTTTTTGTTGCGCTTCGTGGCCGTTTCGCTCATCTCAACCATTATCAAGTGATAGCCATTTAAATCGGCCATTTACAAAAAAAAAATGAGAAAGTATATATAAATGTATTAATAAAGTGTATAGATTCGAACTTTCATCAATTGATAACGGTCGCGATGAGCGAAACGAAAAAGTGTTTTATTTTTTAAATTTCCGTCAATTACTGACAGCGAACAAATTATTTTTGTTATTTATATACATATGCCTATCTGTACCCTAGTACACATACACACTCTTTATCAACGCTTTGAAATGTTAAGTATTTTTTTTTGAGGTAATCAGTTAATCATTAACTTGCAGTAAGCGGTATTCATTTAGCTATATTTATCAACATGTCAATATTTTGTATTCTTTCAATCCGACTGTTTTTTTATTCGATTCGAAAAATAAATATGAAAATAATACATAAAAAAACATATTATTTTTTCTTAGCGGTCCACAATATATTTGTTATATTTTGACCGCTATGGTTCTCTAAGAACTGTGTGGAAATCAGCTCTAAAAGTTTTTCTACAAGAAATGTTTGTTAGTCATTTGCTCAACCTCTCTTTTTCAGAGTAGAGATAGAAGGATAGTACAAGGACAAGACTAGTGGTTAGCGTATCGCTCTCGCTACGACCGTTTTTGGGATAGGATAGGGAGGAGAGAATCCAAGACATCAAATAACATACTCGCACATCCATGCATTTGGACAGAAGTCAGAGGTGGCACGGAGGGGGCTCGGAGGGGCTAAAATTTACTAAAGCCGGCGAGCCCCTTGTTAATTTAAGAGAAAACAATATTCAAGAACAAATTAGTATATAACTGCAATTTCTGGCTAATATATTATCATCTACGACGGCTTCAGTATACACAGTAGTACATTTTTAGCCATTTAGATTGATAAGTCTACGATAAATTGGATATTTTTACATATTATAAGTGTGTTAAGTAACAATCGATTGCTTATTTAAGTATTGCATATAATTGCATAGGAGTGATAAAAAATATCACTCCTTCCCCAGAACACCGAAAATTGCTTTGAGATTAACCCAAACCCTTGTTAACGTATTGGCAGCCCACCGCTGACCGAAATGCATAAATCTATTAAAAAATGAATGTATAAAAACTCTGTACTGGGATTCCGTGAGCCCGTGACCTCCGTGTTCTAAATCAACGACGTTGTTATCCTGCAGGATATATTGTTTTTTTTTTTAAATTGGATGTACATTTATATTTTCTAGCTGATATCCCTTTCCAGCGCATATAGTGTTTAGGCGCTGTATTAAATGGCGATTAGTCAGGTGAAGCAAAGCAACATACATGATTTTTCCATCAGTTGAATGTCGCTTCATCTACCATTTTATAAAATGGCCACCGTAAAGCACGTTTTTATATAAACAGAAAACATAATGTTTGAACTATTGTTTTGACAGATTGAGACATGCGCTAAAGTCAGTCGCTGCGATCAGGGATGGGCTGAAGGGGGCTCGAGGAGACTCGCGCGAGCCCCTTGTTAAGATAAAAAAATCATTCTTCTCAGATCAAATCATCACATAACTGCAATTTCTGTAGATGGTTAAATTTTAAAATTAGTTGTCCTTTCATTTCTTCATTCAGCGTTGTAGGCTTCCGTGTGAGACCTCACGGGTTCGAGTCCGAGCATTTTTTCGATCGATTTTTCTTTTTTCTGTTCGAAGTCATGGGTGCTTGTGATGTTTTAAGATTGCCTCCCACTCTGCCGATCCTTCAATTCAACTGGGCGCCACTATTAGTTAGTCACTAGTCCTGTTTTATCCTTATCATTCTATCCCTATTACTCTCTTTGGAAAAGAGAGGTTGAGCGACTAAATAACAAGTAGTTCTCGTAGAAAAATAACTATTTTTGAGATACCTTCATTATGAGGCCATATGCTTGACATTGAAAGCGGATGTGGATAAAAAAATTAATAACATTTACCGAGCTCCTTGTTAAGATATTGGCAGCCCACCGCTGGCTGCGATCATTCTCATAAAATATATGTTTAATATACCGTAACACATTGAGGACGTATAAATTATTTATTCAAATAAGGACGTTCACGGACATACAACATGTTAACATTGCTAGGTTATAAACACAAGAATTTTCATAATATTGTATTACCCATTAGCCATATATTTACATCAACCAATAATATGAAAGGATTATTGAGCATTAGTGAGTTTTTTCTACTGCTATGTAGTTTGTTTTCTCGCATGTCTTAAGACAGTATAAAGAGTCTGTCAATTTTGTTATTCGTTGCATAAAAACAAATAAGAAAAACTCTTCAGTAAACACAAATATTGTCAAAATTCATCTGTAATACTTTTTTAAACTTTAAAATTTAATTATTGTAACTTGGCCAGTTTTTAGACCAATGCGACCAGAGTTAGTTTCTAACCCATAAATAGTCTCTTGGATGCCCTCAATGGACTTATCGAATATGACAGCATCATCGGCACATTCAAGGTCACACAGCTTCAGACCGGGACCAACAGCTACACCTCGATCAGGCAGAATTGACCTGCGAAGTATGAAGTCAAAGATAATAATATATAGAAACGGTGCAAGAACGCACCCCTGTCTCACTCCGGTTGTGACCCCGAACCATTCGGTATTTGAGTCACCGATTCTCACACAACATGCACTATTCTCATGTAGGGATTTGATAATGGCCACAATCTTTGGTGGAATCCCGTAGGCATCCAGTATCCTCCACAAAGAGGGTCTGTGCGGACTATCAAATATCAAGGTAAAAATGAAATAAAACCAATCGCTCTAGTATCACGAAAACGTTTATTTAAGAACTTGCAATCACCGAATTAATTATTGTACATACAATATTTAACAGACAAAATTTTAAATTAATACAATACACAATAACCATTTTTAATACCTAGCTTGCTCACACGATTTTATAAAAGTTAAGAAAATTGATGTTAAACTCTGCGCGCAGAACAAAATGTATTTTTTATTTTCGTCGAAATGGAAAATTATCAGCTCTTTCATCGCGGACGAATAACCACAAAATAAAAAAAAACAATGCAAGTGAATTTACAACTAAATGTCTTTGGAAACAAGTTCCAGAGACCAGGAAGTGTCCCCCACACACGTTGTGTTCGGATCGTTCCCAAAGAGCAAGGAAGAAAGAATCAAAAATCACATCAGTATCGAAAAACAATGTTGCCATTTATGGTCATAAACAATAAAACAATTGATATTAATATCAATTAATCAATGGGTTACATGATAACTAAATTTAAACACAATTAATTTAGCTACACATTTTAAAATTATGCCAGTTTTCATCACAAAAGTGGTAGTGGGAGCGGGTAATAATAAACCATACCGTATCACCATATTATCGATATCATCAAATGATATCAAAAAAATATATTACACCAGCAAAGAAGATAGTTTGATTTATTGTTCGTCCATGCTTTGGTTCACAATGGCTTTAAGTAAGACTGTAACTGTTTAAGAGTTCAAACTACATTAATTGACCTTTTAAATTGCGTTATTAACTCATTAATAACTCATAAGCCATCTTGCTATATGAACTCATTGAATGTTATGCGGTATATGGGTAGCAATTATATTTTTACCGATAGTATGCGATATGAAGAAAAAGACGCCAAAGTAAATATTCTAGACGTATAATTTTCAATTTTGTAAGCTGGAATCCATCAACGATTGAACACCATAAAATACCACACCAATAGTGACCAATTTGTCTATACTCTATAGCAGGGTTTCTCAAACTTTTTCTGAAATGGAACACTTTGCCAATCAGGAAATTTTAACAGAACACTTAGCTTATTTTTTAAGGTCGGGCAGTTCGTAATAGTATAAAAACAAAACAATGAAATCTCAATAAAAACACCTATTAATTTTAAATGGTCTGGCGTCGAGTCTGTTCCTGCAATTTGACTTCGTTGCAGCATACAAAAGAAATCCTGCTTCGCATAAATAGGTTGTATAAAATGGATGAAAAACAATAATTACTTGTATTGACACATTAAAGGAGTCTTTTGACAAACTCACCAAGAAAGAATTGGTTGACATTCATATCAGAATCACTGATAAAATCAGTCAGATTTTTATAATAACTTGCGATGAACTAAACATGTAGGTTTTGATGTCACGGAAAATTAATATCAAATCATAGTTGTAAGTTTTCGGAAAATATTGAAAAACAGTGGTTTTTAAGTTTTGCGAGTGTTCGTGGAACACCTATTCAGGCTCTGTGTTCCGCTGAACATAGTTTGGGAAACCCTGCTCTATAGTATAATAATGCATACAATATCTTAGTTTTTTTTTGTACCATGTCCGCTCCCAATGTGCAGCATATGGACTCCTAATGGAGTTTATCTCAACAGAAGTGTTTCTACGAGAACTGCTTGTTACTCAGTTGCTCAACGTCTCTTTTTCCAAAGAGAGTAGGAATAGAAGAAAAGGGCTAGGACAGGACTAGTGGTTAGCTAATCACTCTCGATACGCCTCATTCATAGGATAGGATGGGTGGGAGGAGGGAATTCAAGACATCACATACATCCATGCCTTTGAACAGAAATTCATAAATCGATTGAAAAATCAATTTATAAAACTGCCCGTACTGGGATTCGAACCGGTGACCTCCGTAGCGGTAGCCAACGGCGTTGACCACTCGACCACACAGGCGGCAAAGTTTTCACCCGGTTGTTTTTTTACGAAATTCACGGAATTGAGTCCTAGTACGGATAGTTTCATAAAATAGATTTTCAGTCGATTTGGTAGGCATGATTGTCTGTCTGTTCAGAAAAAAAGATTACTTGGACAACCAAATTTAAGTAGTTTTTAATTATTCGCACACAAATAGTATTTTAACGATATATGCTGCGCTTTAAACAAAATAACAACATATATCGCGTGATTGAGTTCTATAAATAATAACAATCAACTCTCGCTGTCAATTTCTCGTCAGCCCATTATAGATGATCGTGTGTGGTCGTGCGTGTTCGCAAATGCTCGTTGGGGTAGGTATCTAAAATCCGTACCAGCCGGGGAAATGTGGATTGCACAATAAACTCAGCAGTAAGTAAGTATGTTAATAGTGTGGAAGGAAAATTATATATCGATTATTTGCCTTTTTGGGTTTTGTCTATGGCTATAAACAGCGGGATGTTTCGAAAAAAAACAGACATTATATGGCAATTATATTGTCAGACCAAAACTGTCACTAGACAACTGTGATTTGTGAAGTATTATCGAGTAATTGCATTGCTTAAGTTTGTGACACACCGTAAAATCACTCAAATAACTCACGGTGTTAACTTTCATTTTAAAAAGCTTGTCTGCAAACCTAGTCATCAAGACAACACAATTATATTTATATTAAGATCTCTACCCGCTCTGTCATTTAATCTATAAACGGGTCATGTTATAAAAACAACAATGCATTTGCTACACACATGCACCGACACGACACTAAAATGGTACGCGTAGGTACTTTATGCGACGTTGATTAAACCTAGTATGTTGCGGACTATATGAAATATACTGCTTTGTATTTATGGATGGATATGGGTACGTGAATATGGACTTTATATTTATAAATTCGATATAACAGTCATACGCATTCAAAGTTATACGCATTCAGCAGAAGCTATTCAATGAAAAATGTTTATTTCTTAGACGTTTTTCGTATTTTTTTATAAGGTGTAAGGATAAAAGAATATTAAGACAATTTTCTCGCTCTCTCTACGCTCTATTTTTAATAATTCAAATAATAAGAAAAACCAAAACCAAAACATCAAAGAACGTATATGCGTTTAAACCTTTTTTGTGGGGCTCTTTCGTCTCATTAAATTGTTGGTTATTAGAGTAAGCATTCCTTTTTCATGCTGGTAAATATTATCTTGAAAAAAGTATTTTAATTGTCATGTATGCCGAATAATATTCAATTTCAAACGTCAAAATGTTTTAAATTTCGAACCTTCATTATCTTTCTCAAAATTCATCTAAAGTCTGTCCATAGATAATAGAGGTTAGAAGTCTGTCATTGTATGTAAGTTTGCCGGTGGGCGCAACTAGACCGTTTACGTAATGCAGTTTGCAAAGTTGTTTTGAATCATAATATCTACGTGTTTGTTTGTTAACCCAGATCTACCTACAGCCAATAACGTACTGCAGATATTCTAAGGATAGCCCATTTATTTTTAAGCAATCCAAATACTATAAAAACTATAACAATCAAAGCCTATACGTATTTTGTTATACCTTCACAGACTACTAATAATATTGAATACTTAATCAACAATAATATCTTGTATCGTATCGTTAAAAAAGTTTATTAATTAATTAATAATTTTAGAGTTAGAGTTAATTAGCTGAAGCATATTTAGAATGTAGAAAAAAATTTTGAAGCACATTTGCCTTTGAATATTTGCTATTATTATCTTTCTAATGACGAAAGGGACATAGAGGCAATGAACAATCATCTAAGCGTTTCGAAGACAACGCAATAATTATTCTCAAGCGCCAAAATAAAGCATTCACGAAACAGTATGAACAATTCAAAATGTATTCCCCTAAATTAATGTTGCTCGCAAATAACAAAATATAATACATATCGTAATCTTTATTTTTTACAACTATGTACATATTTTTCGGTCAGATTTTTTAATAATTTTAAATAATGAATACTTTATTTTTACCCTATTATAATGGAGTTTTACCAAGTAAATGCCAAATCAAAAAATAAAAATTTGGTTTGCTCTATGATAATTTCATTATTTTGTTTTGTTTTGTGAAGACGCTAATATTTATATACGATATTTATATCATATTATACAATCTTGCTCGGAAAATTATAATTAAGCACACCACAGAAAACATTTTTAGTTATAAGATGTTTGCAATAAAAACATTATTCGTTTTTTTCACATCTCATTCTGCTGCAAAAAGAAAATTTTCACGGCAATTTTTCACGACTTAATCCTCATTGTCTCGTTAACTTTAATAAACGAATGGCAATACGAAGTTTCTTTCATTTTTTCCGATGTCACAATAGCATAGGACATAAAGGGAATGAATAATTATTTATGTATATTATGTTGAGACATTTCAATAGCCGAGTAATATTATCATAATGGAACTTGTTGACGCGCTAAATTTGACAGCTGGAAACTATTCATAAAGATTTCTACATTACCGACATGGTGAATAGATAATTAATTATTATTCTGTATTGTTTATAGCATTTTGACACAAAAGAGATCATCGATTACACCAATTATTATCGAAATCAGATATATTTTTGTTTTATTCGCTATTAAACTGGAGCATTTTAAGTTTATTTAACGACGACTGGCTAGGAAAGTAGGAACTACCGCCAAGCTCTATTTTATAGAAAGAGAGAACAGGATATAACATTTTTTTTACGTTATCTGCCTTAAATTGATACCTTTGAGTAATCTGGATCACGTAATAGTTATAAAATTAATAAAGCTAAAAAATTGTTCAATTATTATAGTTCTACAAAGCTTTTCCAATCTTTCGGTAAATGACAGTCTTCCATTATTATTCTATCCACCTTTTTTGATACAATTATACATAGATGTACAAAATAAATGCACATTCAAACTTATATTATACTTTCAAATTTCTGGGGCTCTTTAAATGTTAATAATTTTCATTTGTCAGGCAATATTGTTGATGATATTTTGTTTTGAATATCGAAAATAGAACCATAAATAAACAAAACAAACTAGTTGTTCTTAATTTAAATTTTGACAGATAAAATAATCAATATGGCCCGTGTTTACCACGTATATGATGCAAAAGTGTTTTTACAATATTACACCTTCCAAATCAAATGCCGATAGATCTATTCTTAGTCAATGCGATAGCAATTAACACGTTCCTGAAATATGTTGACTTTCTTCAAAACAAAATCATTATTGGCATGACGTGTATGGAAAATTATTCTCGGCTGGAATGTCGATAATTACAAGAAGTGTCATTGACTGCCTAATTCACGATGTTCCTCACAAATTAACTAAGCATCTATTGCCGAAACAAATTAAGTGCTTCAAAACAATATGCGAACGGTTTTATTTACTTGGTCCAATACGTCAGTCATTAGTAGACACACTTGGCATGCCAAGTAAAAATAATTAACATATTGGTTAATAACTAAGAATATCAAAGTCAAAAGGTTCAGATTTTTATATATTTAAAAAATAAAAGCGAAATATTTTTAAAAAAAATCTTGAGTGTAGTCGAATAGACCATCATTAAAAAAGTTTTTATTTGTGTACTATTTTTAGTGAAAATACATTACATGTAAAAAAAGAACCTTTTTAAATAATTTCATATTACCTATCAAATATCAGAATCATGAGCGAAACCAGTCTGTGATTCTTGATAAACAATCTGGAATTAGTACAAAAATGTGTTTTATTTTTTTAACTAAAATAAGTTGCTTAGACGAGAACTGGTTATAAGTCAGTCCCTTTGACATAAAAACATCATATACATACGTTATGACGTCATTGACGATTAATGTATTTCAGAAATTTCTTAAAAATCGAGACATTGAACCCGCAACGGATTTAATGAAAATCTAACAATGTTGTCCACTAATAATTGTACGTACATACCAACGCAACTGTATTTTATTATTTAGTAGTTGGCGACACTTGCTAAATCAACTTCTAGTATACTTTATATGGCTACTATAATATATTACACAATTAAAATAAACGCTGCTTACTGGAAAAATTACTTTAACTACAGGCTATCATCACATCGTGTGAACCTATTTGTCTGTAAGGAAAAAAGCGTGACAAATGACAATAAAGCCATCGGGTAGCTATTATTTCTCATCGCTAATCTCTCAAGCACATAATGGACGCCATTTGGCACTGCAGGTCCTTGACACGCTCTCTCATGGGAGTATTCTATTTCGGAATAACCTAAATTTACTATCATTTTAAAGTGGTTATATCAACCATTGAATGTATAGTAAACTCCCGATTATCCGTGTGTATAAATTCAGTAGTTATTAAAAAATATACGTGATTTACTTGGAGCATTTATTGATTAATCACATTGATTTATACCAAATTTTTGTAACTTTTAGTGGAAAATCTTACCAATGAAAATGTTTAATAATTGCGAGAATATCGTAATTTCTGTAAATCAAGGTTTTATGGTAATAAATAATACTAATTAAGCTATTTTTAATATAAGATAATTTAATATAATAAGTTGATAAGGCTCACGATGAGCGAAACGGTCCTGATCTTTCAAAAAAGATGTAGAATCAGTACGAAAAAAATCTTGTACTATCAATAATTGACAACGAACATCTTAAAAGCTTGGTAGCTTGTTAAGACATTAAAACAAATGCACTTATTAATATAATGCCTTTATTACACTTAAAAATATTTTTTATTCATTATCAGATATAAAAAAGTAAGTTAAAAAGTTGTATATAGGAAGCAATCGATTTCCTGTAACAAATACTACAATGCAGCATTAACATTCTTTTTTGCGGCTGAAAATTTGTCAAGTTTGCAAAGTTTAACAGGAAATGCCTTGAATTTAGAACATTAACTATTTATCTACGGTAAAAAATGTGGCACTCTGACGTAATAAATCGTAGAGTTGGATCTGTGCTTAATATCGTAGAATATAAATAGGTCGACATAAAAATGAATTACTGTTCTTATGCATGCTTAGTCATATATTTATTTAATCAATTAACATAATATTCTTAATGAAACAACGTCGACGTTCTATAAACTCCTGTTATTTTGCACGCTTGTAATGTGTTAAATCAGCTATCTAAATACAGCCCGATGTTTGTTTGCGATTTGATCCAAATCCTGCCAAATGAATCACGAATCCTTTTGATGATGGAAAGTAGTAACGTTAAACATCAGTTTAATTTAATGTTATCTCAGAAAAAAATATGTTTTCTTCTTTTAACCCTTCGTTGTAACAAAGTCGTTGTATAGAAACCCCGCATGACTATATGGTCATGCTCATCTTTTTATTACCGTGTAATATTGAGTACGGACAGTAGTAAGGACAAAAGTGACCGTATGGGCTTGCAAACATTCGGGGTTGAAATATAGCTAAACGTGATTTTTTTTAAAATATTTACAATTTGACCTCTTTAGATCAACATAATTTCAAAACAAATATATTAGCAAAATAGCTGTAAATAATTTTATGTTTTTTTAAAAAATATCTAACAGTTTCAAAAAGTAAATTTAAAAAAACGGAAATTCAAAGAATCACATGTGCTTTTGGAGACCGTTCCTGTTCCCACGGCTGATGACTTACTGTATTCCGTACCCTTCTTAACCAAATATGAGCGAAATTAAGTAGAGTTGATTAAATGATAGGCATTATTTAATATGTGTTATATTCAAAAAAGGATTTCTGTATTATCTACCGTTATTACATTCGACTAAGTGACAGAAAAATGTTCATAGATAGTATATTGATAGGAATACATGTTATACGTGTTATCATGCTATCACAGCATTATAAAATAGGTAAAACCTATGTCTGTTATGTAAATAGAATCTCCTAAGCATCCTCCAATTTGCTCCTGCCCGCGTCTGCTTAGAACGACTTGCTATAGACGCATAGTCAACGAACGCTCTTGTTTATTCACCATTTTCTATTATTTTCCTTATTAAACTTTGCTCTAAGCCTTTTTTTCATAACCCTTTATCGATTTATATTTATATTCTCGTGATACGCGAAATCGGTCCTGCTCCTCAAATAATAATGTGGAGTTAATACAAATAAATACATATTGGTTTTTTTAAATAATAATATAATGTCTTTCCACCAAGAACTGTAAGTGAGCACATTATAAGTGTTGTATTTGTTACTTAGACATTTAATCAAATTATATGGTAATTGGTGAGAAAAGAATACAGGGATTTCATTTACTGCTTGCCACAAACAATAACAGCATTGAATTACAATATGTTTATTTCTTTTTAATGTGAAATTTATCAAAAATATATTAAATAGCTAGAAGCTACTCGTCCCATTTGATCTCATAAACACACTGGCAGTCTCACACAGATCCTTATACCATTTTAAAAGACAGATTGAGCTGCTGAGTCTAGCTAGTTGTGTGTCGTTAAACAATATTTGTTTGGGTCCACATTCATTCGAGTCAATCATGAGAAGATGCGGATTCAAATAAAGTTTTCACTGTCTTGTCAAAGTCAATCAGATTATTGTTTCACCCATGACAACAAAAACAAACTATTAATTGTGACTAAGCTTGTACTAATCCAATTTATTCAGAATTTTATTACAGTTTAGCAATATTATGCTGGTATTCGAGTTTTAGTTTTGACCAATCCTGAATAATAATTGTATTTCAACCATAAAAAATCAATACTGCATCGTCGTAGTATTGTAAAAATAAAAACTGCCGAGCAATGAACACGAACGAATCAAGTTATAAGTGTCAAAGTTTACATGCGTGTTTATTGACATGAGTATTTTATCAGGCGATTTAGCTTCTGGATAACTAATAACACGGAGTGTTCGACTATTTTTACTAGAACGAAGACGACATATGAAAATATTCATTTTTTAATACGGGAATAAAACTGCGTTAAATGTGTGCTATTAACTGAGTAGCCAGAGAATTTAGAACATGGCGATTTCATTTACAGCACAGACCCATTCATTCAAATTATGTTTCAACGTCAGCATTTCTTCGTAAGTGATACAGTTATTTTTTCGACAATCTACATATACTACATATGTTTACCTCCCAAATGTGTAGTTATAACCTATTGCTATGTTGCGTACGAGAGGAAAAGCAAAGAAAGCTCTTTTTCATTGATATTAATGGCTCTCCTACGTGGCGGCGTATGTTTTGCGAGAGTAGATTGGAAAATGGAGACGTCGCCGACGCATGACGTCACGGCCGGCGTCCTTCAGGGTTCAAGGAAGCGTTTGCGAACCATTGCCGCGCGGAACACGTTGCCACTCTTTCTCTTGAAAATATTATTTCAATATGTTTACCAGACAATTTTGGCAGGCTGTCAAATACACTTTATAAAAATATATTTATTTATGAGTTTTATATAGCTTTTGTACAATATCGTTCCCAACGAGATGCATATGAAATAATAATAGTACAGTTACACGAAACTCGTGTATCAAAAAACGATTTTTAATCATTTTCTCAACCTATCTCCGGAAATGGACGTAAATAATCAATACTATATTTCAGTTTTTTTTAATCATAGTATACCGCCATTTCCGGGTTCTATGGCACAGCGGTTAGCGTTGTTGGCTACCATGCCGGATTTCACGGGTTCGAATCCCAGTACGAACAGCATTTTTTCGATCAATCTATCGATTTCTGTTCGAAGGCATGGTTGTTTGTGATGTCTAAAAATTCCGTCTCACCCTTCCGATCATCCAATAACTGGGCGCAGCGAGAGCGATTAGTTAACTACTATTCCCGTCCCAGCCTTATTTTTCTATCCCTTCTACTTTCTTTGAAAAGAGGTGAGCGACTGAAAAAATCTTTTGAGATACCTCCATTAGAAGACTATGCTCCACATGGCTTGGGAGCGGTCATGGTTTAAAATAATTACCGCGATTGCAAGTGTCAATACCAATTTACGAACAAAATAAATGGCTATTTGGGATCCAAATACCGGATGAGAAAATCTAAATCGTTGTTTCATATTTATGTTGTAATGTCATTTCCTCATTATCATTGTGATTGTGATTAAATGACAGTAGTAGGTGATTTTATAAATAACTTACGGTTTCTTAAAAAAATAACACATCATTACGGGTTAACAATTCTTATATCAATATTGATACAAATCTTTGTGATATTTCAATTCACCGCGTATTATTAAAATATGCAGTATTATTAAAATATGTGATGGTTTCTATGAATTCGAAATAATATCCGTTCACCGTCCACAGTCCAATCAAAAATTTTCAGAATAATAAGCAAAATTCAGAGCCACAAAACGCTATACGTTGAGCTATTATCATCAATCCTTAATTTGATCATAAATTTGTACAAAAATAGAATTAAATTGCATTTCATACTTAAACTCAAAGAATTTTGAATCCTTCATTTTTGTGATATTTATTCGACATGAACCGCAATTAATAAACTTTCGAATGTAAAATTATAGGTTTGCTCTCACTCTATTTAGAGCTCTGCTAAAAGTCAGCAAAAATAACCCCTTGAAGTTGAATGTTTCATTCAATCAATTTTGTAATAATATTTCACACCGTCAATGTGTCAGTTGGCATTTAGCAAAGATTTCACCTGGATTCCATTTTGAATTTTCCGACAAAACTTTTAACTATCGCCGATAGATGGTTTAATTTCAGATAATTGAAAATGATTAAAAGTCAATTTTTTAGTGTATTTACAACCATATTTAAACTATCTATTTAGATAGTGTACTTTGTTTTAAGTTGTATCATACGATCTAGTTTCTAGTAAAGCCAACACCTAGTGAAAAGGGTATCTTTATTGAATTTCAGTTCCACCAATAAATACATGTAATTCAAGCAATTAATCTCATCGTGAACTCAACTGATACACGTTGCACCATGTATAATAAATAATGTTCTTGAAAAGGTTTCTGTGAACTCCGCTGATCTTATCTCTTATTTAGTGCTGGCTGAGAAGGCAGGTTTGATTAATAATAAAGAAGAGCTTTAAAAATAAATTCAAATCAACAATGACTATTGTTTAACGTTACTTTTTAATGATGGCCGCGTTTGGTTTCCATTAACTAAATCATTGACCAACTGACCGAAATTTCATTAATCTTTCGCTTGGCCAAATGGTTGATTATAAGATAAGTGACTTCCTGGCTAATCATATGCAAATTAAAAATCCAACTAAAAGTTGTAAATCAACAGGAGAAATGCAAAAATAAACTATCGACTTTATCGTATAATATATATTTTTTTAATTGTGTCACTGTTATTGACCGTTCAATGTCAACTATGTGAATTAGAATTTAGAAACGTCAATTGTAAATCCGTTCCAATCGACTGTAATTCAAATTAACAAAATGTTGTTATGAGAAATGTGAGAAGCTGTGTTTAATGTCAACCGATAACATTTATATTACAAATTATTGGGGTATTTTTACTCCATATATCACAGTACAAAAATATTAACATTGACACACTTTCCGCAAAAGCAATACATACACATTAGATAGAGAAACACAACCCGCCGCTCAGTAAGGGTTAAACCTTGGCCATAGATAAGAATACGGCATTGTCAGGATTTTTTATTCTCTATTCACGCTACTCTTCTTTTCCTTCTATTATTGAATTAGTATTCGCCTTATTGATTCGGCACGAGAACATATTATTGCGCCCGTGAAAACTTATTCTTTATTATTCTTATATGTATTCTGGTATCGAGCAAAACTTTTTATTAGGAAAACATAAATCGTACATTCGCCCTACTTTATAAGTGTACCAATTTAATTTTGTTTATTTTTGATACAGAAAAATCAATAAGTCTTATATATTTATAGTTTATCGTTTAAATACCTAACCAACAGAAAATTGCTCGAATTAAGCCCTGTCTTCTTCAGAGCATCTTTTCCATAAATATCGATGTTCTCAGACTTGTTAAAACAAGCTTTCATATCCCGACATCATGCCACAATCACAATTGATAATAAGATCTAAGTAATAATTATTACAAAAGTTTTTTATTTTTATATACCGACTTCGGTTGCCTTAATATAACAAATTATTGTAAATTTTAATAAACTGTATGAATTTGCATGCCATCGTGCTAGCGGCTTGCGTTCAAATCAAACATGATCACAATAATCTATTATCACACAAATTAAAATATCAGCTAATTTTATTTTATTTTATTTGGCACTCTTATTTTTCAGAATCTGTTTTTCTCATTGTTTTAAAAGCGTGATATATTTAATAACAATACACTTTTTAAGAATCCGTTATCTCCATTTCCTGCGATAATTCAAGTAGAAAAAACAAACACAAACAACCCTTCGTATACATCTCTTTATTTTCTTCGTATACGTCATTTGTAAATTGAAAACATCGAAAATTTATATTAACTTTGGAACGGATTTAATTATCACTGCTCTTCGCGTGTCGTCATAATGCTTAACATCCCTTTTTATCGATAGCATAAATGTATTATTTCCACTGAGGCTTACCGAAAAGTTTGGTACGAGACTAAAGTTATTAACACATCACTGCGTTGCACTTTACACCTGTTCCTTCATATTAAAACCCTAAACGACATAATTTAAAATTAACATAGACACATAATTGCGAATTTTGAGCAACTCGCCGCTGAGTAAATTTAAAATAAACAACTGTACCGTTCGAAGGTCTCTGTCGCTATCAGAAAGGTTGTGGGAATCCCCCATTTGTTGGGGGGGAAATCAAGGATGTTTTTCTTTGATAAACATCCGGGCACCTTTAAACCCTCTTGGTATAAATAAGTTATTCAGCATGAAATCTTTTATGTTTGTACATTTTTTTGTTAAGTGAGGATTTTACAGACTTCTCAGGATTCATCTACTATTTTTGGAACAGTCTTTCTCAAATATTTATGTCTGGCAACCTTGCATTCTTTAATAATTACATAAATTTATATGCCTCTCTTTAATTTATCGTACATGTATAAAAGACAACCAATTAAATATAAACCATTCTCAGCCGTGAAATCGAATGAACCGTAAATTTCAAAAACAATTATTCATTATTGACAGTGATTCAGGGGGGAAAATTGCGGTTAGATATATTTTAAAATCGTGAGGAACGTGTAAGAATTTGACGAATGATAAAGTCTATTGTTTGTATAACAAATGATCATCCATTGTCGCGGCCATTTAAAAAGAACTATTACACAATTAAGTTACATAAATCGTAATGTGGTGGGACTCGGAGTTGGTATATACTTATTAAGAATCTATTATTAATTTATTAAATCAGTGTTTTCAAAGCTTGACAAGAATCTAACATCACCATCAATCGTGACAATCATGGGACAACACTCCACATATCTCTATCCAAAGTGACTGTCTCGTCCTAGCTCTGTCCAGCCAGCGAATCATCAGCCTGCCTTCTATTGTATTATATTAAATTGATGGACATTCCTGATGTTTACCAACTGTTTTTCACCCATACAATCATTACATGACAAAACTAGCACAGCTTTCAAATTTTAATTGAAGGGACTGAACATCAATCTTCGTACAGACCGCAATATATTTTCCACTCCAATTATTGACTTCCCTGAGCACTACGTAAATATCCCCAGTATTTCAGTTAAGTTTTACCTTATTTTACTGTCCGCCGCTAGCCTTATCAAAATATCATTAAACAAATATATTATAAAAATTAAAAACTTTTGTTAAATAAATAAAACTTTATTCAATGAGAAAGAATCCGATAAATCAATGAGTTACAAGTATCATTATATATTTTATCTATGTAGGTAAATCAAGAAAAAACATCTTTTCGCTCTATATTAAAACTTACAATAATAATAAAATAAATAAGATTAGTTTTATTTATCAGTTTCCGCGTTAAGATAACATAGTACTCCTATTATCGGATAATTAAAAAGAATATATTATTGTTTACTTAAAATAAATGAATGATTATGATCTAGAATTTTACAACCAGCAAAGTACGCATCTGTTTATTTGTTGCACTATATAAGCATAAAACACTAGAGTGCATTTTTATTAATTACTTTAAAATCCAGCATTGTCAAAAAAATTACAATAGGGTCACCATATCAGCGCCACTGGGCGTAAACCTCAAGAAGTAATTAAACACATTTTTTGTGCAGATTAATAACAATTAATTTTAAAGTGTAGGTTTTTACTTGCAGATATTTTGAACTATAAAATAACTAATGTAGTAATTGTAAGTGCCGCCTGTGTGGTCGAGTGGTCAATGTTGTTGGCTTCGGCTACAGAGGGCCCGGGTCCAAATCCCGGTACGGACAGTTTTATAAATTGATTTTTCAATCGATTTATGATTTCTGTTCTAAGGCATGGATGTATGTGATGTCTTGAATTCCCCCCTCTCACCCATCCTGTCCTATGAACGGGGCGTATCGAGAGCGATTAGCTTACCACTAATCCTGTCCTAGCCCTATCTTTCTATCCCTACTCTCTTTGGAAAAAGAGAGGTTGAGCAACTGAGTAACAAGCAGTTCTCGTAGAAACACTTCTGTTGAGATAAACTCCATTAGGAGTCCATATGCTCCACATTGGGAGCGGACATGGAAAAAAAAAAGTAAAAGAAATGTTCGAACTCGCAATTCACATTCACATCTCTGAATGAAGATCAATTTCATTATTGAAAAAATCTTTCAATTTAAATTAAATTATTTTTAAAATTATTTCCGAAAGAATTTAATAGTAATCGAATCAAATCCGATATTTTATTTTTACTGGGTATTAATCATGAAACGAAACACTTGTTCACTAGTCAAAAATCATTATTTTATTTTAGAATATATATGTAAAATCTGCTCCATACTTCGTCACATGAAATTGTGTATTGCGACTTATAAAAAGTTTCTATAAATCAATACTGTCAACGCATTTTTTTTATAAATTATGCCTGGTGACATCTTAAGAATGTCAACGGCTTAATATTCTAGCGATATCTCCAGTTCATACAAGAGGCATATCTCGTTATTCGAGTTACAATAAAATAAACGTATTACTCAATAAAACGAGCACGCCAAAATTGTGATAAGATTATAAAGGTATATTCATAGAAATTTTCTGTCAAAGAGGGAAATTAATGGTTTAAACTTTGTACGAGATTTAACATGGAAAGTTTTCAAGAAACGAAATATAGAAATCTAACTTTTGAAAATGGAATAAAACAAATCATGGCAATAAAATTTTGACAGTTGTCAAAGAAAATTGTTTACACTATCACCATAACACCCTATTTATGATGTTTTTTTATTTGACTTATTTCTCACAGTAGGGAATTTCCATAAGATGTTATGCTTTAATCATCTTTAGTCAAACATCTCAGTGATGTTGTCGTAATTTAACAGTATCGATTAGTAGCAATCTTTGTGATGCAACAAATATACGGTTAATTAGATAAAGATTATCAGGCCGTTGGACTGATTTTATATTGTTTGACCTGATTAATATTTGAATAACCTGCCAGGGTTACAGTATTAGAGGAGGGGTGATTTGGGAAATGATTCATCTGACACCATTGCCAGAAACCAAATACATTTAATACATTGATTAGAAAATAAGATCCAGTGAAGTCATTACACTACCTTTGACAATTATTTCAGAGCGTACAGACATATTTATATAATATTAAAACCATCACACCTCACGGAACGATTAAAAAATAACTATTGATAAAATAGATAGATTGTGCTGTCACAATATAAGAATAAAAGAATCCTGATATTAATTAATAGTGAGGCTAAAAATAGAAACAACTTTTCAACAACAACAAGTCATTTTAAGTTTTCATGCGTGCAAATATTTTTCAGCGGGTAGTTATTTAGTTTCCCGTCTATTTTGAATTTATAGTTTCACGTTCCACCATATATAATTATCTCCATACGCACGATTCGCTAAATAATGTTTTAATTCATCTTATTTATCAATTAGCAAAAGTACATTCCGGTAATAAATTCAGTCAGTCATCCGCATCAAATATTTTTCCGATTCTCAATAAAAATGCATCATTAAACCAAAAAAAAAACAAAAAAGCTAAGATATTTTATAGATTATTATACAGCAATTCTCAAAATATAGTTTATCCATTAGTCATTGAATTTTCTTCATATTTTTAACTGTCTTGAAGAATAAATATTTTGCAAACCGAAGAAGCTTATTTTTTTACCGGACAGCACTCAATTCAAACGTCACCGCGCAAAAAGACATGGCCGCGTTTGCAAAAAAAAAGTAAAACATTTTTTTCTTCCGGGATTTTACTAGCGGAAGCACGCACACAAAATATAAAATGTTATTAAAACGACGCCCAAATCCAAATATTACAATTATTAGTCAACAAAAATGTAATAACAGCCATGAATATGTATACCATTTGAATTAATTTTAGCTATCGGAGCTCCTTTATGAACACTATTAATGAATAATAAATAAGAAGAGAAAGAGAATGAGATAGCATATTCAAAAATAAGCAAAGATAAGAAATACGATCAATTTATTCTGGCAATGAATGCTCTGTGTGAGAACGAAAAACATTTCTAGGACAGACACTCCATGGCATTTGCAAAGATAAAACAGATACTCATCATAATATTGATAGTTTTGTTATTGCTAACGTTGTTTTTTGTTTCTCTGAGAAGTTAGTCAACACAGCAGCACAAAAAAAACACAATAATCTTGCAGGGCTGTGGAGTCGGAGTCGTGAAAAATGAGCGGCTCGAAATTGATGTTATATGTGTATTCAAACAAAATAGTCCAAAGTGTTGACATTGCAAGCCTGGTCTGGGCAAGATGATCTGATGGAATACATATATACAAGTTAAAATGAAATTATTGAAAAAAAATCCTAGTAGTCGGAGTCGTTTTTTATTTTAAAGCCGGAGTCGGAGTCATCTTTTTTACACGACTCTACAGCCCTGTAATATTGGCTGTGGAGTTGTGAAAAAAACCAATTCCCAGTTTTTTTTTCCGACCGATTTACGAGTAGTCCGATTTCGACTCACAAGCGATATGCGGTTTTTTTTTTAAATAATAAAAATGGGCAGCACCCCGAAGTGATCTTTTTACATTTTTTTTATTGCTCTACCCACAAATTAACCTCTTAAAACCATATTTTTTTAATAAATATTTGTAGATTTTATAATGTGTCTTTGAGTAAATACTTAGGTTCATTTTAAAATCCATTACCAACCTCAGTTTTATACTTTGTATCATTGTGTTTATTTATTCATTTGTTATTGAAACGCTGTCGCGCTTTTCAGGTCATTTGTTTCAATTTTTTTATTTTACGAACGCCATTTTGCAACATTCTTTGGTTGCAAATCCGGCATCTAAACAAGCGTTCCTCAACAAAAATATTGACTTTCCAATCGCGATCCCCAACAAAATGAATATAAATGAAGAGTTAATATTGGTTTAGCGCGAACTTTTTTTTAAATTGTGTTATACCCAATAAAGATTAAAGATACTGTGGCATTTAATATACATATTTTATTTATTGTCTATTGTTTTCCGATTCCATTAGACTACAACTATCAATTGTCAACTATTGCACTTTTCTTCGAAGAATACAAACATGCGAATACGCTGAACTCGTTTGCATGTCTCTCGAATTCGGAGGAGGCCCCGAACGTTTGCTTATAGGATAATCCGCCACCGATTTTAACTCTGGACTGTCGATATTGATGGACCGCGCAAATTTAAAGCTCGGGTAGGACAAAGGCGATCGCTTATCTGACATTTACTTGTCAGAACTCAATTATAATACACTCAAAATAACAAAGAATTAAGTTTCACAAGAATTATATTGGTTAGCTGATAGTGTTTTCCGCTTCACGCCATCGTCAGAACTTTGATAACTAGAGGTGGGCTGGAGAGTGTTTGCGGGGGCACGGGCGATCCGAGATTTAATATTTTTCGATAGCTTTAATAATTATTGCGTATATTGCATATGGGTGATAAAAAAAACTCACCTTCTCTAGAACACCACGAAAAGCTTTAAGATTAAGCGAGCCCCTTGTTACCGTTTTGGCAGCCCAACTCTGCTCCAAACATAAGCAAGCTTAAGTGGTAGACAAAGTGTATCTTTGAAAGACCTACAAAAATTTATAAAAAATAGAACACTTGTTATTAACTAAAAAAAAACATTGATTACAAAATAATTACAACTATACGTACAGTATTTTTGAAATATCTTAAACAATTTTCATATGTATTTAACGTAGTCGGATCTGAATAATAAATATTGCCTCGTAAATATATAAACTGAGCATCATTGAGTGTATTTTTTCTCAGCATAATTTTATTTTACTAAGCGAAATTTCTTTCGAAAAGACGTAAGTCTTAAGTCGTAATTGCTTTTTTATCACCGTATAACAGACATCGCCTTCTTTCATTTGTTACTTCAAAGACGATGGAACGAGAAACGACTTGGTTGGATACAAGCGGGACTTGAAAATATTCATGAAAATATTCTCTATATGTAACGACAGTGGCGTAACCACTACCATACAGCGTGGTCTATGCAACGCACAAGGGCCCATGGGCTCAGGGGGATTTAAACAAATATTTAAAATTTAACAAAAAATTGAGATAATTAATACTAAAAAATGAATATTTTTTAAAGCAACCTGTCAAACGACTAGCTGGCCTTTTCGCCTGTACGTGCAAAATAAAAGTAACGGTTTTTTAGTTATTATTGTCAGCTAAAAATTGTCGGAAAAAGACATTTGCTGTCCCTTATACGTTGACAGCTGGAAATTTATAACTTGAAGTCGTACTTTTTTGCATAAATTTTATTTTTGTAACAAAAAATATACTTTAAAAATAACTTTTGCATTTGGGGCCAAATTTTCTATTTACGCCACTGTTTATCGGTTACTATTTTTATCGATTATCGGTGCTTTTTTATTTTACATATATGCAGATACATAATACGTAAGAGGATTGGAAATATGAGATGAACAGCTGCCCACTGTAATATTATACTCAATAAATAAAAACGTCGTATTTTTGACATAGACAAAACGATGATATTATTTTAAACTTATGAACAAAGAATAAATAATATAATAGAGTATGTCATTTTAATAAATTAAGTTTTTATACATGTATCGAGCATAGAAAAGTGTCCGAAGATATCAAATCTATTCCTTAGCCGCCACTTTCATGAAATGTAGGTGTAGTACAATGGGCCAGATAATGATTCTATATTGAGATCAACTATGCCTTTAAGCACATACATATCCCTTTTAAGGTGTTTACTGTCAATACTTGGTAGAATGGCATTATAATAAAAATAATAAGACATTTTTAGTACTTTTTCCACATAAAATTTATTGGATCAGGACCGACTTCGCTCATGGTGAGAATTGTCAACTGATGACAGGGCCGCGGTTTGTGCATCACTGATTTAGATCCACAAAAAATATTATAATTTGATTATTCTTATAGTCTTTTCTCTTTTGTTTCAGATGACTGCATCCTTCCTGAGCTTTCCTTTCATCTAGAATCAGTTCTGATGTGCACCGGATTCTTCATAATGTATTTAGTTGAAGAATCTGTTCATTACTATCTTCACTCCAGGACCAATCGCAAGTCGCTCCCCGATACCTCCCTCGCCAGAACACTGAGCGTGCGACACAGCCGGAACCACAACCACAATAACAACAACAGTATAAACAACGGAAAGCCACCGACAATCTCAACAACAGACTTGATAGCCAAAGACCCAGAGAAGTCCACAGAAACAATCTCGACTGTATCGATTCCGGAAAACAATCACAATCACAACCACAGTCACTCGCACGACCACAAACACTCTCACTCGCACATTCCTGTTATGGGAGTAGACGATGATCCCGTCATTGCGTCTCTTCGTGGACTTCTTGTGGTGTTAGCTTTATCGGTGCATGAACTTTTCGAAGGCCTCTCGGTAGGCTTAGAATCTTCAGCTTCACAAGTATGGTACATGTTCGGAGCTGTGTCAGCTCATAAATTAGTGATTGCTTTCTGTGTCGGAGTCGAGTTAGTAACAGCTGGAACCAAAAATAAGCTAGCGCTTATCTATATATTCACTTTCGCTGTCGTCTCACCGCTCGGTATCGGAATCGGACTGGCGCTGTCCGGAGGAAGCGGTGCGGCAGCGAGCGGTCTGCCTTCTGTGATTCTTCAGGGAATTGCCAGCGGAACACTTTTGTACGTGGTGTTCTTTGAGATCTTGCAGAGGGACAGAGCTGGATTCATCCAATTCGGTGGAGCGCTCATTGGATATCTCGTCATGTTCGGACTTCAATTCTTGAGTGAGTTTTAATTATAATTAATTTCATAGCCTCTAACATAAACATATCACATTAATCATATATTTTTTAATAAGAAAAGTTATTATTTCTTAAGATCTTCTTTAATCATTCCATTAATTTAAAAGTCCACCGACAAAAAGCAATTGGTGCAATTTTGAATGAACTTAGATATTATCGTGCACTAATTGACTAATGTGCCACTGCAATCATGTAACAGTAGATTCGTTGACAAAGTTGGCATGTTTGCCTTGAACTTGGCTTCTAAAACGGTTTTTCATGGTTTTGATAACTTTTTTGCAAGTAATAATGATGAACTTTCTCTTGCTTCCAGCCGGACACGAGCACAGTCACGGAGATCACGAAACTCCTGACTGCCACGAAGGCCACAATCATCCATGATTTTCTCTACAGATCCCCGATGTCGCCAGAACTGACAGTGCTGTCAAGTGACACCAACCGGAAGAGATTACAATCGCTTAATTCTATTAAGAGCAACACCAATCATTGTGATAAAAACAATTATTTCTAAAAAATATTTTTAATGAGTGAATGATACATAATTAAAATGAGAATGTAATGTAAAACTGATAATATGATAGTTAATAGGTTTATTAATAATTTGTACAAGCTTTTTTAAATGCTCACCACTTAGAACGTCTTCAAATGATACAATGAAGATTTTTCTCCATGTCGTATTGACATTTATTTTATTTTGTATAATATTTTTGAGGTTATATTATTGTATAAATTCTGCTGATTATTTGGTAACTCAAATTTGATAGTATTCTTCTGTTAAACTTGGAACCAACACAAATATTTCATTATTATTGTGTACTATAACTAATTAAAGGATTGAAATGTAAATTCTAATCTAGCCATTGTTAATCAATAAAATATTAGACAAAAGATCTTTGAAATTGTGAATTAAATGATAAAGGGCTAATAAATTAATATAAAGGAACAGAAAGACCGTCGTAGATAAAATATCTTTATTATTCATTTAAACCTTTCATTGTGATTGAATCATTTAAGGGCTAAAGGGACACTCAGTCAGCCAAGGGTAGTTTTAACACCCCTATACAGCTTGAGAAATAGTAATTTATACACAGCCTAGATTTGATCAACCTCGCTTATGTTTTCACTAATATCTTACCGATTACTTTTCTCATTAATAGATGTCACTATTACAGAATTGCACTTCTTAATTGAAGTTTCTCTCAATACTAGAATTAATTGACATAATTTTGTAAATTGAAAAAATACATGGAAAACTGAAACATCTTTTCAATCTACATCTGACTTTTAAATAATTTTGAAAATATTTGTGTTGGTGTATTGATTTCGCGAGGAACTTAGACATTAGGGAACGTACAAAGCAGCGCCCTGTTACATCAGTAGTCACGGAAAAAACGTTAGGATTGGATGGGTCACATGATGTCGATGCCTCCGGAGAGCCTCAATCCTGATTGCTTCTTCTTCTGACCGGTGAGATTTCGGCGCCCCTGACGTCTGTCAGGCACTATCCATAGGATATATTTGGCAGAACTGAGGGATGCCGGGTTGTCATGGGACGAAGCAAAGCAATTGACAGAAGACAGGGAATCATGACGTCTGTGTGCTCCTCACAGGGAGCGGACATGATAATGGCAGATTTTTTTTTTATTATTAAATTTCTAGAAAAGAATGACAATAATGCATATCTTTTTGTAAATAGACTATTGTGCAGCTAGAAGCATTGCGCTATATTTCCCCACCCGAAAGAAAGTCAAATTTACTGTGGATTAAGTCCTCTGGCATCTTTTGAAATAAGACTAAATAATGCTATAGTAACATAATGGTAACACTCAAAAAATAGATTTTCATCGCTAGTGGTTTTTTATTGAGTAAGTGTTAGTTACAGTTGACAGAATAAATGCCGCACTGATTAAGTGAAGTTTCATTTAAAGCTCTCGATACTTCCATTTCAATATTATTTGTTGGTAACTTTTAATGTTTGTCAAGTTACAGTCACATGTACCTATTTTTAATTTGTTCTGTCAATTGAGAACTAGATATGTATATATTATATCTGTGTATTATAAAATGGAACTTATGTCTAAATTCATTAATTTTTATTGGGAGGGGCAATTCATCAATGGAAAAAGAACAGAAAGTAATTACAGATTTACCGAACATTAATTTTGAAAACAAAATATTTAACTCAACATTTAACAAAAATGTAAATGTCTGAATTCGTTACTTACTCACAACATCTCCGTAATTGAAGTCACGCAAAACACGTAACATAGATTTCCTTGAAAATCTTTTATACCTTAAATTTATTTCCATTGCAGATTAAGCTCCTCTTCTTTACAAACATGCATAAAATTATTAGTCGTTTGACTTTACATTTGATAGTTTCTTGTTGTCCCATTTTTAATTATCCACCCTTAATCCCTAATCGCAAATTATCTCTTTGTATTAGGTCCTATCTCCAACTTACAGTGTGACCTCATATTATAATTACTCATTATTTTTAAGACTTACTCGACTTTATTATGCACAGATTTAATATATCGAGAATATTATAATAAGAAATATATGTTGATGTTTGGAAGAAGTTAAAAATGAATTATTGTGATATAGCTAACGATAATAATATGTGCTGTGAAGTACACCTATTTTTAAACTATTGTTTAAGTTATATAAGTGTATTTTTTAGGTTTAACTATGAATTAAAGTCACTAATTCAACAATCTTCAAATAACATGAATACAATTGAGGGGAGTGGTTGAAAAACTTGATTACTCACAAGTGATATTTTGAGATAACTACTTTATCAACTAAAAAAGATTATGTTGAATCACATTATATCATTTCAGTTAATACATGCACTCTTAGGTGGCAGAAATACACAAGAATACATACCACATTTACCCATTGGCTGTTGAGCATTGTAAATATATTTAAACAATCAAATTTAAGAAATGCAGTTGATATTATTAAATTTTAACTTGGGATCTTCAAGGTTATGTAAAAATGTCTGTTCAAGGTGAAAACAATACATTAATGGATAATTTATCTGGTTAGTAAGAAGTTCCTTCACTTGAATTTTGCGTGAGTTGTACGGTTTGATTGATTCCACAATACACTTTTGTGGGTTATGCAGTTTTTCCACGACAACCCTTAAATAATCTTAAACGTCAATATCCAATATTGAATAGTTGAAGGTTAAGCTTACAGAAAAGAATTCGTCGAAAAAGATAACAGTTGTCATATGTTGTATGTACTATTTAAAATATTAATAAAACTATACTGTTTTGGAATTGAGCTTATTGACAATTGGCTGTGTAGATTTATTTATATGCAGGAGATACAATTATATGTGGGATTTCAATCGAATGCATTGGCAGACATCCAAATATATTTAGTTTTTAATAGACTAAAAACTACTTATATATAAAAAAAAACATCTACTTTTTAATTTTTTTGAGAGTTTTTAATTTACCACAATTGCCAAATATTTGTCAGACATCCATTAATTGGTATATACCAAGTAATTTTTACTCGGTTCAGTAGTGATAATTTATGCCCCATATATGTCAGATATCATGTGCATATTCTGTGCAACAATAGCTCAAACATTAAATGCATAACGAAGTATTATATATACTATTAAAAGTAAAGTTTATAGAAAACATCAATCTAATCTGAACCTTCAATGGTTAATTATTTATTAAAATTTATATTGTGATGTTAGTATCCCAAATAAACAAGCAATCGCTTAAAATATGGAGACATTATTATATAACTTTGATTCAAACTGCTATTTTCAGATTAAATGAAATAAGCTTTGGTAAATATGACGTGACAGTTGTTAGGGTTGTAAAGAATTTGTACATTTGTCACACAAATCCCATGACTTTCATTGCATATGTAATGTGTATGTTAACAATTATTAAATACCTCAAGTTAATCATTCCATTTCTGCATCAGACTATATATCTCTTAAATATGTGTACACGGTCATGGAGAGACGTTAGAACTGGTTGGGTCATATGCCGTGGATGCCTTCGAATAGCCTCAATCCGCTTTTTCTTCCGACCGTTGAGATTCCGGCATCCTGGACGATCGTTAAAATACAATCTGTAGGATGTACTTGGCGGAACCGAGGGATGCTGGGATGTCATGGGGGAAGCGAGTAATCGGTGGGGTAACAGGAAATCATAGAGGCGTCTCTCGGTGGCCATATGATCTACATAAAGAGAAGAAATATGTACAGTAATATTAATTCACACTAGTGGCTTAAGGATTGACCATAAAAAGATTCAATGGAATATAATGATTGTGCCTTCTGCAACACATTTTAATGTATGGAGTGTTATTTAGAATGTTTAATTAAACAAAATAAATGTCATATTTTTTCAATATGTGTTTTCATTATGAATCTTACCTAATATCATCAGATTTTTTTATATGATACTACTACTACAGTTATAAACTTTGCAGTGATAAATCACGCTTTGTATGATATCTTAATAGAGGGCTAAATTTACCTATAAGCTAACTAGGAGTGACTTTAATCCTTACCGGTCCTATGTCGAATTTCATTAAACATTTTTTTCATTATTAGTATTGAGTTAAAATGTTAATAAAAACACAATATTCCTTTGTACTTTATTCCACTTTATTTAAAAGGTCAGGACCGGTTTCGCTCATTGCGAGCATTGTCAACTAATAAGAAATACAATTTAACAGTGCTATTTATACAAAAATAAATTGGAATGAAAAGGTGTAAATTTGTTGTATAAATAGCACTGTTAAATTATATTTCTTATCAGTTGACAATGCTTGCAATGAGCGAAACCGGTCCTGACCTTTTAAATAAAGTAGAATAAAGTACAAAGGAATATTGTGTTTTAATTAATATAATGCCTTTCCACCAAGTATTTGCAGTGAACACCCTAAAAGTGAGTTACAATGTATTGAATATATTTTTTTTCACTCGCATCTATTACAACGGTATTCTGAGCAGATGATCAAATGGTTTTTATGAACATTGCAATGTGTAACCATCTACCAGCAATGGATACAAAAGAGTCATTTTAGGGACTGGCTGGGCTCGTGCGGCACAGTTCTGGATTCTTCTTTCCAACAGTTACACTTGAAAATTATTACTTCGATATACATAGGTAGACAGGGAGGAGTATATCAACTCGAGCTCAAGAGCATGTAAGGTCGTTTAACAATAAAAAATCAGACTCACATTTTGCAAACCATTTTATTACAGAAACTCATGACTTAATTTTAAATTCAACGTCAATTTGTTTACATCTTTGTAACAAAGGTCAAAAACTTAATGCATTAGAGCAATTAGAAACTAACAGGCATAATAAAGACAATGACATCTTTAATGAACAAACAATCATCAATCCATCACCGTTACTAAAACCCCTAATGTAACTAATAATAAATACCAGCTTAATTTAAACTTATTTACCTTGAATAACCCCATACTAGTTATCGTTCTTAGAAACACTAAAGTCATGTTTAATAAATGTTATAATTGTAATATAAATTAGGATGTTAGAGCAAATAACAAGATGTATTGTGTATCTCTTCTAGGGCAGTATATATAGATGAGTATATGTAAGTTTATTCATAGTTCTGACGATGGCGCAAAGCGAAATAGCTATAAACTCATTTTATAAAAAAGTGTAGAACTAAATACGTTGATATTTTTTACCTAATTACAATGGAGTTCTACCAAGTAAATGCCAATTCAATTAATTATTACCGATATTTGCTACTGTTCTAATAATTATAGCCTTGCAAAAATGCCTTAACCCTCCAAGGACGAGCGTCACCATATGGTCACACAAAACACCGTTGTCTATTGATCCCACTATTCATACTTTTTCTACCTGAATATCGTTGCTTTCGCTCATATTTGGTTAAGAAGGGTACGGACTACAGTTAGTCATCAGCCGCGGGAACAGGAACGGTCTCTAAAAGCACATGTGATTTTTTGAATTTCCGTTTTTTTTAATTTACTTTTTGAAACTGTTAGAAATTTTTTTATAAAAACATAAAATTATTTACAGTTATTTTGCTAATATATTTGTTTTGAAATTATGTTGATCCAAAGAGGTCAAATTGTAAATATTTTAAAAAAAATATTTCAACCCCGAATGTTTGCAAGCCCATACGGTCACTTTTGTCCTTACTACTGTCCGTACTCAATATTACACGGTAATAAAAGGATGAGCATGACCATATAGTCATGCGGAGTTTCTATACAACGATTTTGCGTTTTTTTTTTTTTAATTTTGGATAGGAATAAAAGTTATCCGTGACTTCAATATGGCTTAGAAAATATTTTTTTTATCGGAAAAAAGCTCTCGTCTCTGGAGGGTTAAATTACAAAAAAATAATTTTACATAAAAAATAGTTTCCCTTGTAATACTGTAAATCTATTGTGGACATGGTGGAATTTTTATTTTTTTGTAGACCGGAAAGGCTTTAAAACCTCTGGAATTGAACAATGTGCTTTTAAGTTTTATATAAAGTAAATAAGTATTCAAAAAGCACCAGTTTCTCTATCTACTAGTTTATGAATTTTTTTTGGGCCAAGGTAAAAAATATATGTTACTGTTGTCAGGCTATTGTTTTAGCTAATCCCAAAGTAGTGTTAGAATGGTTTTTAAACATTTTTTCATAAAGGACGCGGTTCTTAACCTTTTCGAAGTCACATAGCCACATAGCTTTCTATCTATTTAGTCTTGTTCTAACCTCTGTTATTTAAATTTAGTAGGATAGGATAACTCTGATGCAAAGCACAGGCACAAAGAGTGTAACCACTGGACCACATCAATCGGAAGAATAACGTCTCAGGTAAATGTAAATAAAAGTCAATTATTTTTCAATGTTTTTATTTTATTCGTAAATATTTTTTTATTCTATTCAAATATAGATAAAAGTTAAACTGCCATACGTAAATTTTATTAATGTTTGTTGCAGGCATTGAAGAACAATATTTAGATATACACATTTATTTTTAAAAGCATTAACATTGCTCAGACGTCTGAAACAAAACCATTATTATAAGAATCAGACAGAAAGATGTCTGTAATGAATTATAATAGCGCCTTTCTATATAGATTAGAAGGAAATATAGAACCATATTATTTAACCATAGATTAATTATTTCAGTAACTTATGGTTATACAAAAATATAAGCATGTTCATAATAACCAACAAATCTCAAAATTATACATTATTTACAATCAAAAATAGATAGTATCCTATAATTCTTAAATAAAATAAATAAAAATAATTCATTTTAATATATAATATTATTTGTATATACAAGTTGTTTGAGAATTTCGAAAAATATCTATGAAGCAATGCAACAATTAGTTTTTTCGTAACAGCTGAAAAGAGTCGTATTGCAAACTAACTCAGGTAAAAGTTTAGTTAGAAATGACACGTTTTTTTACATTTTATAGCCATTCGAAGTGAGGATTAATGGAAAAAGACAAGTTAAGGGCAGGGGTTATACATTTTTGTTTCAAAGAAGTGGATCAAAGCTAAGATGAATGAATGGTAGCTCAACTGCAGGATTTAATGTCCACACCCAGAGCCGGCCCTAAGTGTGTGCGAAGTGTGCTGCGCACACAGACGCCATCTTTATGAATGATCAGTGGGGCGCAGATTGGTGGATCGCTCCAGAATTAAATGCATTACATTTGATCGTTGAAGTCGCCTCGCACACAGGCGCAAGAATCCACGGGCCGGCCCTGTCCGCACCCAATGTAGAGTGTATAAACAACATATGGATTTTCTCAACATAAGTTATTCCAAGAGAACTGTTAGTTGTTTAGTCACTCAAACACCATTTAAGGGAGAGAAAGGATATACAGATAAGGTTTAGCTAAGGGCTGGAGAATATGCCGATTTCCCTCGAGGTTCTGGAGGAGTATAGTGAGCGCCAAAATGATGACTTTTTGGAGGAATTTTTAGAAAAATATGAAATACTATAATTTGAGGGCAAATCTATCCCTTACTCTGGGCGAAAAAGACCTCACTGCGGCCCGGGGGTGAGGACAGGACTAGTAATTAGCTAATCATTCCTGCTATGCCAAATATATTGGTTCTACTACTAAATTAATTAATTAAGAGGAAAAAGGAAACTGCAATGAATATTATCGTAAAAAATCATGATATGATTATAGTAGACCAGCGAGTGAAAGTTTGTGAAATCGACTGGAGTGTAAAGCTTAACTAAACAAGGGCACCAAGTCCAGTATGAACATTTGGCAGATTAATCAACTCAATGTATTAAAAACAAAAGCAAAGGGATTTTTAAACGTAATGTTAGGCAAATATAAACTTGCAACCTGAGGAACTTTGGTGTTCATTCGTGACAGTGAACGAAATATTGATCCAGGACTGCAAGATTGCGGGAGGAACAGGAAAGAGTGAATGGTAGTTTGGTTTGCATGGAGAGCAAACAGTGCAAGAAAAATAGAAACCAATTATGAAAAATTATTGGAGCAACGTAACAGTTGGTTGACATATTACACACAAAGTGGCACAACGGAGTTTATTTTTTAATACATTATTATCATTCATACTGAATAATATATTTTGTACTGACAGACAGGAAATTTTTAAGTATGTTTAATAGATGAAAACTATTTTTGTTGTTTATAAGCTGAAACTAAATCAATTTTATACATATTTATTTTAGAAAATGTCTTTCGATCTAGATAAGTTCAATTTTGACTACCTACCCTATCATTGTTTTATGTATTAATAAACTGCATCGTAAAACATTTTTTCAGTGAAATTTGACACGCTGAATTGCTTATTGGATGTTATTACAAAAAGGTGTGTGATTATTATTTTGATAACAAGCACAAGCAAAATAGTTATAGTAGCTTATTAACTTTGTGTTAACTATTAATATTCATATTTTCTTTCAATTATATTATTTATTATCAAATTATCTTAATTTACAAAGGCAAACTTGTATCTGAGGCTAATTATGGTAATTTACTATTTATGGAAATTTTTGACTAAAATTTTTTTATCTCTTTGAGCGGTATTGTAGTTTGATTACGGTCAAGTGTTATGTTGTCTATTATCTTCGGCCACTTTCGTAATTTTTCATAATTAAATTATAATTATACATATCTATCGGTGATTTTTGACAGACATATTTTGTTTATTATTTAATTCAAATAATAAAAAAAAACATGTCCCACAGATGAACTCAATGGATATCTAAGTCCGAATTGTAAGTTAAAACTTCCAGATAAATCTTTGATAAAAATTACTTGATTTCGATTATTTAATACATATTTAAAAAGTTTAACAGTTTAGGTACATACTACTACTTTTTTCCCACCAGATTGACCGAATATTTTTCTTTTTTGTGAAGTAACAAACAACATATTATGTTAAATACATTATAATTGACAAACCCAATTTCATACAAATAGCTGAATATTCAAAGGGTCAAAATATTAAAAATACAGTAATGAAATGAAAAAAAAAATATTTTTAAAAAGAAGCAATCTTAATTTCTGAAGTAATTAATTTAATTACATCAGAATTTGTTTCCTCACGCTGTCCAGTTTTTTAAGTTCCAAGCAATGCAGCTGACACAAATCGACAACATGTGAATTTTAATCATTAATTTCAATAAGTGTTGAAGAAGTTAAAAAAACTAAATTTTCTAAATTCACTTTAAAAGCCTGACTTATATTGAACAACAAATTGGAACAGTATACAATTTTCAACTGCCATTGTTTATCCACAACTAGGTTAACATATTTTCGGAATATTGAGTACATTCACTGAACGGCCCAAAAGCATGATATATGATATACATATAATTTTACTTTTTATTAAAGAAGGTATCTATATTATATGATCAATTATTTTAGAGGAGAAAATATCATATTTATAAAAGGTCATTCATTGTCACAAATATATACATTTCGCATCAAAATAATTTTTCATCCTTCAGATAATTTTCTTCTAGTCTAGATTCTATTGAAGATTCATGTTTTCATTATATAGTAACCTGGAGGCGGTCAAGGGGATTGAAAAGTCAATAGTGTTAATTTAAACTACTATATGAAAATGCACTAATGACTTTCTATCATGAATTGACAGTTTTCACCGGTGGTCGTCAACATTGTCTATACCGCCGGGGGTTTTTTTAGAATTTGTTTTTCGTTCATGAGTTTGTTAATGACTTCAAATTACATTTTTTTTTAAAAAAGATAACAATTCATCGGACAGTTTAAGAAAAACAGTCATTGAAAAGGGAGCAATGAATGAATTGTATAACCATCAGTGGCAGTGTTTGAGATATGACTCTATTTCATCAATTAATCAACTTCTACTAGAGTAAGTGTTACATCAATGCTTTTTCAAAAAAATATTATTTATTTATCAACATACGGTTAGCATAAATAATAAGATGTATTTAAATTCACGTATACTTTATACTTTACGTTATTGTGACACCTACTTTTACATCAACAAAAATAATCTAAAAGTAGATGGTAGGCATTTATAGGTTGACAACCCCTGGCTTACACGATTTAAGTAATATAATCTACCTTAGACTAAACAATTTTATGTAATTATCTTCACCTTTTAAAATGTTCTAATAAAATTATGTTAAATGAAATAAATTTGTGTACGTATTTTTCATAAGTTTACAAATTTGTTGAATATGATACTTTTTCGATTATTGTAAACCTTGTGAATTTGATTGAAAAAGGAAGGAATTAAAAAACACTTTTAGGGTGATCAAAAAGCAATTATTTTTAAATATTTCAAGGCAATTTTTCAATAATTTAGTTTTGTTAGGTTCTGTTAACATTTCATATATTATAAATGAAAAAACTCAGAATACATTCCCCATTAAAAAACAATCACAATAATAAAATAAATATATATTGTATAATGTGACAACTTTATAAACAATTAAAATAAAACGATGAAATAATACCTAATGATTTATTAAATTTACATTTCTGATAAAGTTAACCTTAATCACACAAGAAATAATACGCATACAATATATCCGGCGTATTGGCGTCAACTTTAATGCCATGTATTGTCCTTTTCATTATTATAATAAACGAGTACAATCTGAGTGCAAGGCTCTCATTAATTAATATGTTGAAATATATCAATTTATTTCTTGTTTTGTAAAAAATCTAGTTGTGCAAATATTCACAAAAAAATGCTGGAAGAGAGTTTGATACAATGAATAATGAATCAAAGGGTGCATACTATTTTCAAACATTGTGTTGAGTTGTCAATATACATCCGTGTATCCGTACATATGTACATTTACAGTAAATTCTCAATTATTCTAGACAGCGGTGGAAAATTAATCCTGAAACTAAAAAATCCCGAAAGCTGTAGTGTACAAAGCTGGATCGATTTGAATTAACGATTCACAGAAGACTCACTGAAGCTGAAAGTGTTAAGGTTTTACATCCACAGATAAAATGCGTTTTACAACTTTTATTGTGATTCCTCTATAGTTTTACATTTAAAATTGTACATCTTCAGGGATTAGATCATATTTAAAAAATTACACTCAACCATCAAACAGTTTTTTTCCTCAATATGACTGCAAGAGAGAAGAGAGTTGGGCAATCTAAATTGAGAGAATTGGACTGAATTGAAAAAGTTATCCCTGCTTTTCCTGGATGAAGGCTTCGTAAAAAATAAAGACAGAAATTTTGATTTAATTAAGAAACACTTAATTAACAACAAATTGTACGTAAAATGCTTAACACAGAAAGGCCAAGCACCTTAAATAGCAAAATAAATAACTGAACAACATCTCGAAGATACATTTCCATTGCCAGTCACCGGTGATCTCTATATCAGCCAGTTGCCGGAGACTCTCGATGGTGAACAAAGTTTTAAAGCAAACTATACACCCATCCGCTTTGCGTCAAAAGTAAGTACCTAATAAGTGTTCTTTATTTATTTATTTTGTAAATTAATTCAATGTTTATACATTTTTTTGTATTGTCATACACATTAAAATACAAAATTTTCACCACCGTTAATCTAAGATTGAGATAAATGAGAATCTGCTGTAAATTTAATAAGTCCATTTGTGAAACCAAATAATAACATAATTTCAATATTGTCATAAGTTAAAATTTTGTTTATTTTAAATATTTTTCTATAGATGATGACATTTTAGTTTTTGTGACACAATTTCTTTCCACATTGCAATCAAATAATGTGTGCCCGAACAAACTAAAAAGTTGTAAACATTCAATGACTTCAGCTCAAGTGACATTACAATCCCACCGACGATACAATGCTTTTGCAGAAAAGAAAAATATAATTATGTATATTATTTTGGAGCATACTTTTGTTGAATATTCTGAAGGATGTACTGTGGTTTAAGACTTGAGCAATTTATTGGCTCGCTGATTCGCGACTGCTATGCGCGTCTCATTGCTCTCCCCCTGAAGAAAACAAACACATTTTAATAAATCAGATTCAAAGCTATTTTCTAAAAGTCTCAGTCACTCTTCAACTCTGAATAACTCAAATTCAAACATACATATTATATTATTACAAGCCAATAAACAGATTTATGTTATTATCAACATAATAAATGTTTTAACTGTTTTTTACGCAATGTTTTCACAGATATATATCGCTTAACAAACGGCATATGTGTATTACGACGTTCTGCTGTTTTTTAAGTGATATATTAAAATAAAATGAGTGTTACACCTTTTCAACTTACCCTTCATTTGACAGATTTTATAAATTTTATTACCTGTTCCTTTTTCATAAAAGGTTTTTAAAATGTAGACTTTCAGATCAAAATATTCATGTCCGGAAATTGTATACATTGATAGTTCTAAAGTAAATCCATCACAGCAATATTATATCACTCAACAAACAGCACTATGCTGCAACCCTGATTCTTTTATTAGGGGTGTAAAACATGTAAAGGGTGATTCATTTAGAGGTACTTTTTCTTATTGGGATTTGATAATAGATAACACGTGAGTTGTGCCCAAGTGTTATTTTATTTTTGTTCAGTATTGTTTTACAATTCATAATGGAAAGACTTACGCCGGCACAGCGCCTACAAATTATTCAGCTGTATTACGCAAATCAGCGTTCTGCGAGGAATGTTTTTCATGCAACATTTTGTTTAGCGATGAGGCCCATTTCTGGCTTAATGGATATGTCAATAAACAAAATTGCCGTATTTGGTTTGAAGGTCAACCTGAAGAGGTTCAAGAGCTGCCACTAGATCCACAAAAAAACAACGGTTTGGTGTGGTTTATGAGCTGGTGGAATAATCGATCCATATTTTTTTAAAAATGAGGCTGGCCAGAACGTAGCCGTTAATGGCGCCCGTTATCGTTGCATGATAACGGACTATTTGGTGCCTAAAATTCAAGCCTATAATCTCCACTACACTTGGTTTCAACAAGATGGCGCTACTTGCCACACAACCCGTGAAAGCATGGCTTTATTAAGAGAACATTTCGGTGATCAAATAATTTCACCCATCGGACCAGTGAATTGGCCGTCTAGATCTTGCGATATAACTCAAGACTTTTTTCTTTGGGGCTACGTAAAGTCGAAAGTCTATATAATTAAACCGACTACGATTGAGGAATTGAAGGCCAACATTACTCGCATTATTACCTAAATACCAGTCGAAATGCTCGAACGCGTCATCCAAAATTGGAACTTTCAAATGGACCATGTTAGGCGTAGTTACGGCCAACATTTTAAAGAAATAATATTTAAAAAATAAATGTAGAAAATGGGTCTATTTATTATATTAAAGACTATGCAATAAAAAAAAAATTATAAACGTTTTTTTTGCCTTTTGAAAAAAGTACCTCTTAATGAATCACCCTTTAGTTGTTTCTCGATGGATATGAATGCTAACTGATTTAACTATAGGTTTCTTTATTAAAACTTGTATTGCAATAATTATAGTATTCTAAATAAAATCTTTATGTTAAAAATGCTAGTCATATGTTGCTTAAAAGTGAAACATAAAAATTATGATGGTTTTCTCCTTTCATCTTTGTGAAATCGATATCTAATATGAAAGTAAACCATGACCTTATAAAATAGTGTTGTGCAATAATAATTTCATCTAAAATTGTATTTTTACTTGACTTACATTACTTCCTGACCTGTTTTGGAAATAAATCTATTTTGCATCATTTCTAATCTAATAATAAATGTGTGTTTGTGTATTTTCACTAACCAGTGGAAGACAATTATTCTATCCTATGATAAAATAAGAACTTAATTATATTGTTGGCTTTGTCATAATTGCTACAACCCGTCATCGCAGATCACTGTCAATTGAGCCCCCGTGGCTTTTGAATTCAAAAATATACGGATTGCTTCATAATAGAAGGGACAGCCGTGGAATTGATAAAAATAAATTTCAAGCCGGAGTGGTATCATAGATACCAAAATCTCGTTACATATTTATTTTCATTATAAAGGGATTAAAATCATGATCAAAATCAAACTCAGTTTTATTCTTATAAACACAAAATGTCTTTTCTCCAAAGGCGTACAGTTCATATTGAAATATTTATATCATAAATTGAATATTTTGTCATATTCAGAGATATGAAGGCTCCCATGTTTTTTTAAAGGTAATTTAATTTACAGTTTCAAACCCGATACTGGTAATTCTTATATTCACGGTTACAATTCCGCAGCCTTGCTATAAAATCCATCAGCACCAACAGATAGAGGAGCTGCTATCCAATACTTAAGTATATTAAAACTATAAAATAACACTTAATGTTTATTTCTGTTTGATAATAGTTAAAAGATTAACGTAAATATAATATTTAGAGCAAAAATTTTAAATATAAAGAAACAAAACGGAAATCAAATTGCACTGTTGTAAAGAGAAGTAATAAACGTTCACACTCGTATATGACACAACAATTCTGACATCTCGATACGGTGTAAAAGTTTAAATAGCCAAACTAATTTTGTCATCTAGTTTAGCAGTGCACAGTGCCAGCAGTTTCAGTAAGTTAAAACACAGAAAGTAACGAAATGTCTTCAATACTTACACGGTTTGCTCTTCTTGAAGATGGAAGTTGTGTGGAGACGGAGTTGTGTGAAGGCTTTGTTGTGAATTTTGAACAATGTGATAATTGTGTTGATTACAATGATATTTAATATTTACAAAATCTTTTCAATCTCGACAGGAACAATTCAATAATGTTTAAAATTAACCATTCTTTTGTCACTCATCTCACTTTCAAACCAAATAAGCTTTTTAATAAATAACTAGTTGACTTTTCAATCTAAATTTCTTATACTAAACACAATTTAAATATTTTAAGTATCAAAAAAAAAAGAATGTAACGAAGCGAGTAAATTAAAATGTCCAACTGAAATGAAATCCAATCAATAACTTAAATCATATAACCAGTGGCGGATTAACCTATGAGCGAATAAGGCGCACGCTTGGGGCCTCCGAATCTAAGGGGCCTCAAAAATAGCTTTTATTGTTTGCCCATATACTTTTTGTTCAGATTTTAATATACGAACTAATTATTTTACATGGAATTTTGTGACATTTTTATGTTATCCAAAAAACAGGGCCTCCAAATTTTATTGCGCCTGGGGCCTTCCACGTTTTTAATCCGCCACTGCATATTACAATAACTTAATCATAATAATCATCAAAGCAATCGATCAAAGCAGTTTACCCCGAGAAAATAATAACTATACTCAACCTGTATCCCAACAATACCAAACTTTTTAATTATAATTCCTCTTTAACAGGTTTTTATAGGTTACCAATTATTGGCAACAGCCGTTAGACGACACTCATTTCTTTCTTCGTACAAAAATATTCTCCAATGATTGATTGCATCAAATAATACTGCATTTATGACGCAAATTTAAACAAATATTCATCAATGATGCCAATTTCTTCAGTGTATCTCATTTTAAAGTACCCAGTTACATTTTTGGACTCTCGTCCAGTTTATAGAGTCGAAAGCTTTGCACTGGGCTGCACATTGCACTCCACATTTCGCAATAAGCTTTGGTCTGGGCTGGGAGTGTAATATTATTTGACTTCAATTGAAAAGTCTTGTGTATGTATTTTAAATTCTACCTAAAAATATTTACTATTTATAAAACTTAAATTATTTTTATGTAGTTTCCCAAATGTTTCTCGTCTGACATGTTACATGTCAGAAATATGACACAAAATATATTAAATACAGTAAAAGATAAGTAGATTTTATTTTAATATTATTTATTATTCACATTTTTGTAACCAGAATAATTGAAACATTTTTGTATACGTTTTTGATAAACATAAAAATTATCTTAACTTCTTTAACAATCGAATACAAGAAAATTATTACGAATGTTTAACTGATTTTGTAGAGAAGAGTCCATAATAATATCACTATTTTTTAACAGCTAAAATAAAGAGGATAACATTAAGATTGTATTAAAACGTAAAATCTATTTAAAACATTGAATATGGATAAAGATAAAACAGAAAGCTTACCACTTCATCAGTGAAACGACAATTGCTATGTTCGTGTGCTCCCTTTTATTTTTTATACCTCAATTTTAAAATAAAAACTGACTCATTATATGTATCAAATCTGTACTGATAAATTAAACACATAATTATTCCTTAAAAAGAAAAACCTAGTACAGTTTTTTTACTTGGTCAAAATCACAAATAAACATTGTTTAGAGCTTGTTGTTTAAAACTATTGTATTTGACAGATTAACAAAAATGCTACAAAAAAATATTGTAACATTCATCAAAACTCAATATGTATTAACCCACTTATTGTAATTGATGGGTAATGAAATATTTGTTTTTATTGAAAGATAATCTAATTTTTCCACATCGGTCAATTCATTGGCCTAATTGCATTGAATATTTTGTTTCACTGACCAAATGACAGCTTTTATAAACGGTACAATTTATCAAAAAATAAATTAATAAATCATAATTATATAAGCTGCAATATACAATATTTTTTCACATTTATAGAATATAATATAGACTGTATGTATCAATTGTCTCAAAATACATGATTAAAATATATGTTTAAAACGTCTACAAATAATTATATTTTGTTTCGAGTACACGCTTACATTGAGATACATTAAAAGTATTTTAATGCAAAGATTATAAAATTCACGTAGATTGGGTGGATAATAAAAAATATATGACGAAAACTCTGCGTTCCAAAATTAAAGCATTTGGAAATATTCATACAAATTGAAGATAACATGGAATCTTTCAATAACAAGGTAACGGTTCTTATAGACAAACATAACATTAAACTCTATTCTCAGAAGAACTTTTAAAAATAGAAGAATTTTACGAATAGCATTTAGCCTACAACACGCTTAACTATGTTTTCAATGAACCAGCATTAGAGAAGTTGTAGTGGAATATAAAAAGAACTTTTTTTTGTATATTAAAAAAGTGGTTTGGATTATAAATCAACATTGATTTTTTATGTATGCAGATAGACCATTAATTTAACCTTTCTAATAACTATAAATTCAAACGTATTTTTTTGTTTTGGAACTGAATTGGAATTTAGTTTCTTTTGTTTTATGCAGCAATCAATTGTCATACATAACTGGAGAAAATACATTGACAAATCTGGATCAACTCATTGTCATCACTGACTTGACATCTTTTCGCAACCTTGAGAGAAGTAACCTTTCGTAATGCTAGGTTTATTTATATCCAGGGTAGGATTATTAACCCTGCACCAAACCATTCTCTTCTGCGCTCAATACAGTTACCAGTGTCAATAAACGTGTTTTTTAGATGGTGAAGTGTGATTTCTGATTTATGTTAGACTTATAAACTTTTATGGAATTATTTAAAATAATTCAATAATAAATATGTCTAAATCCATCAATTTTATGTCATGGTTAAGTTTAAATTGCAGTTATCAATTTTTTCACCAATGTTGTAAATTTTCAGATACATCTTGGAATGATGCATTACAGAACGTTTATATTTTCACCTCATCCAGTTGTGATATTTGAATATCAGAAAATGTTGAAAGCAAAATCTACCAATAAATTCCACAATATGTAAACTTTGTAATTAATCTGCAACAACCTATTTTTCCTAAAAATGGATCTCACAATCCAATACTGAGGCTATATTATGTTGCTATAATATTATAAGTTAATATGTTATACAAGTATTAGGTTAAGCTGTGCAAATTGATAAATTCAAATCGAAATAACTCAATCAAAGATTGTTTATAACAGTTCAGAGATTACTCTGGGGCATTTCCAATGGCCTATCTTTGCATAATATATCAATGTTAATAGTGGTTTAGTATTATAATTGACTATATAATTACAAATGTCAGAATGACAGTGCATATTCTACTTTTAAATTATTAATGTTCCTTCCTTTTTCAACAAGCAAGGCACATGATGAAAACATAATTGTTTTCTGTCATGTTGAAAATTCTGTGGAAATATTAAACTAAAGTATTTTAATATTGCTACAATCATGTCAACCAGTGACCGAATTATTCAGATCTTGAAATAAATCTGTAACATTTCACAATAGCATTGGAAAAAATTATAACTTTTTATGAATATTCTTGAGATAATCGTTATTTGGAAAAATAAATAATCCTAAACAAATCAACTATTTTAATCAGGCAGCACCAAATAACCTGTCGTGAAATAATGAGAAAAGTAATATTCAAATGGTTACCATAAATCAAATATTATTAATCTAATGATTTATACATTTTAGCAACAGGCGTTTAACAGATTAGCTACTTAGGTTGGGTTCAGTAGTAGGACATTGAAAAATATTTGTGTAATGACCCGGACAATACAATATTTTATTTAATTCTTTTTTTTAAGTTTGTCAGCATTAGCATTTTTTGGTGTCATTTTTTAATATTCTGATTACTGGAGTCCAAAATTGTTCACATAGCTGCATATTTAACTCCAATTGGAATACTCAAATTCATAAATGATTCGGTGATTCTTCCAAACACGAATTCTACGAACAAGAATACTCCGTACACCAATTCTTTCGAACACAGATTCCTCCGTACGCAGAACCTTCCGTACATAGAATACTGTAATTGTCAACTACGATTGCTGCACAAAAAACGATGTTTTAATGTCTGGTAAAAAATTATATAGGTAATTGATTGTAGTGAACCCCAGCATACTAACATGATATTATTCAATAAAATCCAGATGAAATTTCACTAGATATTGGAATCTATCTACTTAACAAGTAATATTAAGATGTCGATTTAAATTTCATATTGAAAATGAATTTCCACAGTATAACTGTCAAATCCATCTGATAAATAGCAAGTATTGTGTTTATATTATTATAAATAGAATCTAGCTAAAAAAAAAATGGCTACTATTTTAATATCATTTAAACTCAGTCAAAATATGTATCATATATTATCATGTAATATTTTTAAAAAATAATATACACAAACATTACTAGATAATGAATGACTTGAAATTGTACTAGTACCAAATTTTAAACCATAAAGAAACTCAAAACTCAGGAAGATCTAAATTTATTTTTTAATACTGAGTAAATTACTAGTGAATGATTAAATTCACATTAGTTCTCAGATGCTATAAAAAAATTATCTTTTACTATTTTTAAGACACCAAACTTGAGCCGTTTACCGAAATCAAATGGGAAACTACATTTAAAATATGTATAAATTACAAATTTAGGACATGAATGAAATGAATTTACACCAAATCAAAAGTGCAAAACATTTTCACATGCATTTTTTTAAATTATATATTATAACTTGTTTTAATTAAATATGAAATACCACCACATTTTCAATAAAAATGTTAATTCTTAATATTACATAATTTATTAACCCACTGAGTCTCGAATTTGTTTTGAAATAATTTTCAGTCTGTTTTTGTTTCAATATACGTTTAAATCTGTAAATATTTACTAATGTGTCTGATTAATGTATTTTTGATGATGTGAATGAATGATTTTTAATTTAGAAATGCAGCATGCATCAGACTTATTATAGTCAATTCAACGCTGTTGGACTCAATGGGTTGGAAAGTAAATTAAAAAAACAGTTACATTCGAGTTCTGTAAACATATTCAATATCTTGTTCTGACAAAAAAGTTTATGTCTCTAATTAAGTTTAGTAATAATAACTTTTGCAATGAATTGCATGCGAGTAAAAACTCAATTTAAATTGATCTTTTCTTTCGTGTAAAATGTATTTATTTGTCATAATTAATGCATTAACATATTTTTTTTTATCAAAACAGGGAAGATATTATTCTGTTTTAAATTTCCTTCTGAAACATCAAAAAAAAATATATATATTGTAATATATATATATATACATATATATCTTTAAAAATATTTGAAATCAGTGTATTCTCATGAAAACTATGATATATTTTAGATGAGTCAAAAGAATTCTTCTTGACATTTTTCTAATCCAATTCAGTACAGGAAGTGCTTGCTATCCGACTATTGATTATACGAGTCAACTATGAGGTTGCAAATAATGTATTATATAAAAACATATATTCTTTATACTCCTTCCTGTTCTCCATTAATTAACCCGTAAAAATAATAACTTCATTGAAATCATGATTCCTGTTCCAGAGGTTTTGTCTCAGTATCGATTCCTCTCGGATAACAAGAAACTACTGTAGTTAAATTTCTTCATTGATGTTTGTATTATTTATAATGCAGATTATAACAAAATTTCAGACGGGACAAATTGTTAATTATCTTTCGGGGTCTGTGAAAGCGGCATCAGTTAATCCATTTAATTTTTATTAATAGACTTTATTGATAAACACCTCTACTGCTTAGTCTTAAGATTAGAACAATTGTGAGTATTGGAGATATGTCGATACAATTTTGCATATTTATAATATTGTATTATTTTTCATCAACTACCTTATCAATAATATTATTAGTCACTTAACAATTTGTTTAGTTTTGTTTCTCAAATTTTGCTGTTTACAAAAATATTGCTATACTGATATCCAAATATTTTTTATCATAGATACACCAAACCTGAACTGTCATTTTTGTAGTGATTATGAAATACGTCCCAACATTTTTTTCAGCCAAGTCCCCGCCAAACATAGCACCGCAACAGAAAATATTTTACAAGATCTCTCTTTATTTGGTAAGTAAGGGTATAAGGATAGAGTTACAACAGGACTACCGGTTACCATATCACTCTCATTATGACACATTTTAAGGATCGAATGTACAATAAGGAATGTAAGCATCACAGACAGTCATACCTTCAAACGGCAATCTATAAATCGATTTGTGAAAGTGTTAATACTGAGATTCGAGCCCGTTGACACTGCAAACGAGTAAGACGATATTGAACACTAAACGCTGTTGGAGATTGCCCATAAGTGGTGTCGCATAATTTTTGATATATTGTCACAAAATCTTTTAATCTGTGTTTTCAATCTTATATTGCCAATGACATTAGCAATTAAGTGAGTATTGATCATATTTTTAATACTATGTAGCAGCAAATCAAATACATTTTTAGCTTTTTTCAATTTTGGTAGATTTTGTGGTTATATTTTTTACAAATTTCCTATTCTCATTTTCACAAATCATTGTATTATATTATACCTTCCAAAAGATTAAGACGCTAAATGAACGGCTCCACACTGTAATATCAGTTATTTATTGTACATGTTGCAATAAGCTCATAAAAAATATATTATTATTTTCTAGAACGTGTTCTAGTTTTCTGTCTCTTTGATTATAATGCATTGTCATCATGTATGATTTGCAGTGTTTGTGGTAATTTAAAGTTAATTTAAATAGTGAGTCTTCCAATTTCGTCACCAAACGTTTGATAGAAGATGTTACCGAAAGCGAAATATATTAAAGGTAATAATTCATATTTACGACTCGAAATTTTAGTTTGCTCAATGAAATATAAAAACCATCAAAAATGTCAACATGATATTGGAATGGTTTAGTGATATTTTTATATCATACTTACAATAAATGACAGTTCAGATTATATTTATTTTTTAGGAGTACTAATCTATTTTATTAGTATACCTATATACGGGGATAAAAATAGGAAATAAAAAGGACAGCACAGAAAAAAACCATTGTAAGAAATAAAAAATACGTTTAATAAAATGATAATTTTATATATATATATTTTTACATAAATAATAATACATAGCACGTTTGCAATAACTGGACGTTGTTTAAGTGTAAAATTTAAATTGGATTCTCAATGAAAGGAATATAATTTAAAATTAACAGTTAGTATAGGAATCGCACCGACTCTGTTACACTATTCAGAATACAAAAAAATTAAGTCTGAATGATGAATAAATTAAATGCATATCATTATCGAGTTGAAACACAATTAGCCTCAACAACCTAACTAAAATAAAGGATTGAAAAATAATTACGGTATCCTAATATATTTTGTTCTAATAGTTCATGAAATTGTTTTTCTATATAATATGTACATATTCAAAACAATATAGAAGCAAGTTAGAGAAAATTCTACCAAAGACTATCATTAAAATACTTTTGCTTCTTTTTTGACAGCTGTCAAATCTACACAAGTGAAAATTAGCAGAGAATAATAATAGTCCTTCAGTACTTAGCAACCACTGGCAAATATTTGTATTTGTATGTCAATTTAGAAGAAATGTTATTAAAAAATAAATATAGGAACATGTAATTTATTTGAATGGCAATATAGATTACTTTTAAATTTAAAACCAAAGTAATAATATCTTTAAATAATAAAACAGCATTTAACATCCAACGATAAACCTGGATATTTTCTCACTGATCAAAATTGAGTGTAACATTAATTTAGTTGTAACTGCTTATTTTGCGAGACATCTGTAACTCTTGTAACAAAGATTTGGGCCAAGATCAAATATAGAAATGAATCGAAGACTGAGATAATAATTACTAATATTAATAATAAATGAATGATTTATAAATTAAATATAACTTTCGTTGTATAAATCAGCTTCGCAGCAGTGATTGGCGAGACCGTAAACAAAATATAGTTTATATGAAACGAATAGTTGGGTGATATTTAATTTGTTAACTTTAAAAAACACAATCAATGAAAAAATAAAAAAATAAATCTTTTGTAAATGTAGACTTTTACTCTCAGCCGTTTTACATTCAAATTTTTGTGGTTGCAAAGTACACGATAATGTATAAACATAGTGTGATTTTCATAAAACTTTAATATTTCTCATCCAGAGATTATTTCCATAAGGTTTTATGAAAGTCTGAGACTATTACAAAGTAGATGTTAATACAATAATCGAGTATGCTAGATGAAAAGGTTTCAAAAATCTACAATACTCCATAATCTTGGCTATAAATATATTCAATATGGATACAGCCTTAGATATAAGAAGGAAAAAACAAATTTAAAACACCTTTCTAAAGAACATAAAAACAACTGAATTTCAATGATATAGTTGCCACCTTTTGAATATTTGAAAACTAACAGCGATTAACATGTGAAGCAGTCGTTTACCATAGATATAGAAAAGTATTTATTACAGGAAAGGTAGATTTTCTGCTTACGGTTAATGATTTTTGTTTAACAGACATTATAATAATTAGATTATATGGTAGAATTAACACCCCATAGATGTTCACGCATAAAAATGAATGAATCATTAATTATTATTATGATAATATACAAAGAATTTTTATGTTCAGGCAAATCCAGGAATGGAATATTTAAGGTTCATTAATGACGCAAAATATATTTTTTTAAACAGTTTATATGTCTTTTGTTCCACAAAGGCTATTTTTTATAATGTAAAATCAATAACTTTAAATGAATAATAATCAACTAACATACAGTATTTAATATTGATTCCTTGGTCATTAATTTACGTAGTTCATTTTTAATAATCATACGATAATGCAAAAAAAAACATATTTATTACCAGCAGAAGCAACCGGTGACTGGCACCTGTTCTGCTAGTTTTAAAATAATTGCGGCCGAGATTCCATAAAATTTTGCTACGCATGACGACATATCCGGTTATTTGTTAAACTTTAAAAATATGTACGTTTGACATCTACAATATGAGCTTTGTGAAATTTTAAAGTTTACTATAAAAATCTACCATTCAGAATTTATAAATCGCCGTTCACTGTCCCGTAGGCAAGTCACCGATGAAATATAAAACAACAAATGATTATTTCGAAGAAGTAAATGACCACAGACGAAACAGCTTAAAACTCCTCGAGATACAGGATGAATAAGATTACTTTCAAAAAGTATTCAAAGTCTTATGGTGAGTAAAAACAATCATTCATAATTTTATTTTCCCAATAATTTCTTCCTACCTAAAATCTCCATACATCATCAAAAATTACGATCCTCTATCTATTCGCCGGACTCTTTCTATGCACTGTCAGCATTGATGCGTTGCCAGAGTAAAAAAAACTATTCCTTATTCAGAATTAAATCACAATTTATTTGCACAATCTACAATCGATGCCGTACACAACAATTTTTGTGTCTACCAAATGTTGAAAATATTCCATCATTATAATTATTTCTAATTTAAGCACTGTATATGATAAAATATAACAATCAGATAAAATTATTTAGATATTTTTCTCATTTGATATGACCTATACAAACAATTGAATGTCACTCGGAGAGCACTGCATGGATATTTCAATAAAGAACAATATTGTCTGGTCTCTTCTACGTGTAGCCGAATACACATAATTAGTATATTGCACTTATTAGAAATAAAAACACACGTTATGTTACAGAATAAAATTTTAGTACAAACGGTTACATTCTTTATGATAACAAAATTTGTATATTTAATGTTTATCAATTTAAAAATTTCAACCAAATCAAATATAAGATTTGAATTAGTCAATAAATAAAGTATTTTAAAAAAGGCACAAAAGAGAGATTTCTATTTAAAATTATTACTATTCCGAATAAAGATGATATTCCATAAACTTACAATGCACCGAATGACAATCGGAATAAAAAAAACTAGTATTATATTTGTGAATTAAAAATATATAGTGTGCTTTGAATAAAGTACCAGAAACTAAAGGTCTCTCGTTGACTGAAGGAATACACCGTGGAGCGATATCCGAGCGACATTTTGAACTTCACAGATTACATAGAAAAAACAATGTTTACGACTGCAAAAATTTTCCTAGAGCTGTCTGCGCACGCCGCAAGGCATGACTGGCCAGAAAACTTAACACGTTTATAATTATCACCAGCTCTGCTGATGTGACCTCACAAGGCATAATAGAAACTTAAACTTACAGCCATGTCGCATTGCAATAACCCGTAGATTCATACAATAAATATCATAGCGTAAAATAGGCTTTAAATACACACACATGAAATAATTACGCAATAACTCCTACCTTATATCAAAAGGATTCCCAGAGGTGTTAATAATAGTCATTTTGGCTGAATTCATAGCATGTATTTTATTGCTAGCTAGAAAGGCCAAAAAAATATTACTTTTTGTTACTGAAGACAGAACATTAGAAAGAAAAATATTTCTAATGTGCCTGAAAAAATGTCTTTTTGTCGACATCAAATCTATGAGCCTTACAATTATTTGTATATTTTTAACTTTTTTCTCATATTAGAAATGCGACAATAAAACTAAATGTAGTTTTAATTTTCTGAATAGCAAAACCATTCTTTCCAGTCGAATATTTCATCATTAAAATAGAATATTCTTCCATTTTCGAGACTGAAAAACAATGTAAAACACGTGAGCAACACAGAATGGTATCATCGTCTAAGTTTGCAGCCGCAACTTAAATTCTAGAAAATATTAATTATAATACTTTTAATACTTAAAGAAGATTAGCTGCAATACTTCCGGAGAGATGTACGATTCAATCAAATCAAAAAGCATTTCACTGCAACTAAAAGAGATCCTTTTGATATAAGAAAAGGCTTCTATATGTTGAGATGTAATAATAAAGGTAATATATTTGTTGTAGTTTGTCATCTGTGTGGTCTGTGTAGAATGAGATTGGCTGGTGTGGTAGACTTGTGGCCGGCGACCTCCGCCCCCGCTGACTTACTTGAGGAGATCGTGGGCCCGCTGGTTGGCCACGGCTATCCTCGTTTCGTTTGATTCTCCCTACGGAGACAATCATTCCATGTTGGATTTCACATATGACAGCCGAGTGGGGGTATTTCACGGTGATGTTTCGGGACAAACGGTGAAAGAAATAGGGCCAACGAAAGCGACGGGACTCTTATTCAATTTACAAGTGACACTAATTCTTACAGTGAATATTTCAAATTTATGAGAACACGGATACATTTTCAAATGGTAATATTTCGATGGGGGATTAGTTATGTAGAGGTGGCATTATTGTGCAAAACTGTTATCTTTATTTCAGTCGTAAACAAATTTTACAGAATGACAATTCAATATCAATTTGTTTGAAAATTATTTTCTAGGATTCTTTAAATGTCGGTCAAATCGATTGCCAACTATGATTGCTAATACACTTGAATTTAGTATTCAATAAGTATTTGGCATTAAGACTTTGATTATTCATACATACAAAATTATTTACATCAAGTATTATTTAAGAATTACCAGGTATTTATTTGATTGTTGGTATTTTTAAAAACTTATATTTTACTAAGAAAATAGGTATCTAAATTTTTTTGTAATCAGTATTACGGTTGATTTTGTAAGAGAAAATGAATGTCCGAGCAAAAGAGGTGCCCCCGTTTCGGTTGGTTTGAATAAATGTGTCGAAGGATAGTATGAGATGATGATTTGGATAGTTTTTGACAGTTGGGAGGAGTACAATGAAAATAGTTGAGTGATTTATGTTTATGATGTTGCCAATCTGTTATGCTGATCTTGTTTGATATGTCAACGACAGTGGTGTGCGTGATACCACACCGCCGAGAGAGAAAGAGAGAGAGAGAGAGAATTCAAATCTGTAGAGAAGATATCGCTTTGTACAGTCAAAGAAAAAATCTAATGAATCGAAAATTTTGAAAACAGCATGCTGCAGATGCGTGGTGAACGTTCCTTTTTTATATATATTCAAAAATATAATGCGGATGAACAAAATGGATGCCAAAAGACGTCACTCAGAAGAATCAAAATATTGATTCAACTCAGGTATTGTTAATCAATCCTAATAAAAAATTTGCAACAGAATTTTAAAATTATTACTTCTCCGACATGCATAAACTAAAACAGTGTACCTTGTTTCTTATTTTAGTTTCTAGAATTTGATTTTTTTTTTTCAGTTTAAAAGAAAATGACTATTATAACCTTCCCACTACGATCACAATTGAGTTTTCTCGTAGTCGCTGTTGGTAGAATTGTGTAAATCACATTGCAGTACGGAGCAGATTCAATGTGTTCTTATTCAAATTCTATATATAGCATAGGAAAAATACCTAAACCATAAAACAAGGTGACAATGTTTATAAACGAAAATTCTAGTGTGACTTGTATTGTTCAAATTATGTCAATATTTTAGCGCAGTAATTGTATAATATATAGATACGCGTGTTTGAATTTTGTCTTTTATTGAAAATGCCACCAATAAGCAAAACCGGTCATAATAATTTGATTGAATTGTAGAATTAGTGAAATACAAAAATATGTTTATTTAACTCATCGATAATTTAACGTTAGTGAGCTATAAAGTTGTCGATTGTAATAAGATTTTTGATTGCAACAAAGTGTTTGTGCTATTTTTTTTTTTTTTAAATGAACAAAACACAAATAGTCTATAATGTCAAAGAAGTAAATGTAACAGTAGATTAGTTTGATGGGTTATTTGGATTGATTATATTGTAGGTATTGAATATAAATTGCACCAACTGAGACAAGTATAGAGTGCGGAAAACTGTGAGAGTGACTTCATGGTCAAAAAGGAACGGACACAAAGCTTGAAGATATGAAAGGACAGATACATTGAAACATGACACATAATGAAGGAAACACATCAATGAATATAAATATATATCTATACTTGAGAGGATAATATATAATATGCGGCGACTTCACAGAAAACACCTTATAAATAAAATTATGACAGCTTTCCCACGAGTCACAGCAAATAAATACCTCGCTAAGTCTTTGTGTCATACATTTTAGTGAAAGAAAACAGAAGGTTGTCGTAGACTGTATAACAGATTAAATTGCTAATCATGGCAAATATCTATGCAAAATACTTATAAGGCAAACCTGTAAGATATGTCATCTAGTATTGCATCCAGTCAATAATATTTTAATATTTTTTAAATGATGTTTCTGTGTGAAATTTAGAAAAATACATTAAATATCCAATAGATTAAAATCAAATCGATTTAACAGGCACCATTACCAACATTGAAGTATGTTATAGCAAGAAATTGTTTTCTTATTTTATACTATAACGAAAATAGTAATTAAAGATGGCAACAAATTATCATGTTAGCCTCTCACGTATAGCATGTTTATATGAATAAAACAATCATTCAGTTTTTTAAATCAATTTTGTGTTGAAATGCAAACATAGTCATAGTGTAGTATCATGATGATTAAACTTATTCATCGGTCAAAATTAGTTTCAAATGTTGCCACAATGTCAGCACTGTTGATTTTAAAAACTGAATCTGATTATTTTCATATCAATATGAAAATATGTGCAAATAATATTCAAAGAAAATCACGAAAGCTTGTCAGCCTCAACAAAAAGTGACAAGATATTAAAAAAAAGAATAACATTTCATGAAAAGTGTACCACAGATTTTAGCTAAATAGCATTTCATTAAATTTACAATACCATAGACATTGTAAGAAAAAATTGATACACTTTCCAAATCATGTTTATTATATTTTGTGATTCTACCATTTTCAAATCACTAAATCGCTCAATTTATCAATATCCAATGACATTGTGAGTTTTAACATAATAATAATTACGTATCAAAGTTCTTATCAAAGACTGTTTGATCAAATTGTCTTTCTCAGTGTTGCCACACCAGGATTTTTAAAAATATACGCTTCTACAGACGAAGAAATAGGAGGTACCATTATTTTCAGAAAACTGCGGGTCATTTTCCCTTCTTTAACCTCGAGACCTAGAGCTGCCTGGTATAGCAGACCGATCTGCGAATATCCGCGAGTTGTGGAATAAATGAGTTGAAATTAATCAATAGTAGAAAAATCAGTTAACTGACTAGTTATCAATTAAAAATGACATACAATAGTTTCATCATATGTTCAGAAATTGATGCTCAACAAGGAATTTTATCTTCCAACTGATCAAGATGGATATAGATATTGTGCCCGAGGCATTCTTTATTATGGTTTGAACAAATCTTTTAAAAACATTATTGGACTATTCTTCGAAAGTCCAATGACTTGTTTATAATCAACTATAGAATAAAAGTCGTGCATTTATTATGATTATACATTATACATAATAAATACACATTGTTTCGTAAAAAAGACAAATCAATTAACTATCCATGGTTTTTGGCATCATAAAAGAAAATATCAGAATTAAAATAAGGAAAATAGTTATACGTTGATTTTTCACACAGCCGTGTGAAAAAGACACGATAGGATAAACATTTGTGAATGTTTGCGTAAAGCAGCACATACACAAATTGCAATAGTTCACATACCTTGCGGTTGATACGATCGACCTGTCTATTCTGATTCTCGAGTTCGGATCCCATGTCAATGGCCATGTTACGCAGGTTACCTATCATGGTGTTTACTTGTCCCATGTTATCTTCCATCTCATCTTCTCGCGCATCGTTCGTTATCCTGGAAATAAGCAATAAAGAATAAGTTAGTTTGTCTTTACCCTACAGTAGAAACACTACCATACGAACCGTAGAAAGAGCCACGGTGGCCTCAGAGTGAAAAATGGGGATTTTTGTTGCATTTTTAAGTAGTGAGAAAATTTACTGGCGTGAAAAATAAATTACAAACCTATTTATTGAATAAGCCAGAAATTCTGATAGTAAAAGAAATATATCTCGGGGCATATATCGACAGCCCTGCCCTGCAGTATTTAAATTGTAAATTATTTCATTTTTGGAATAATGTTTAAGTTTGCTTACAACTATTTTTCGTAGTAGCAGAAATAGACCTCGTAAATTCCTTAATTTTTGAATAATATTTAAGTTTGCTAACAACTATTTTTCGTAGTAGCAGAAATTCCGTAAATTATTTAATTTTTGGAATAATGTTTAAGTTTGCTAACAATCATTTTTCGTAGTAGCAGAAATAGACCTCGTAAATTACTTAATTTTTGGAATAATGTTTAAGTTTGCTAACAATCATTTTTCGTAGTAGGAGAAATAGACCTCGTAAATTATTGAATTTATGGAATAATGTTTAAGTTTGCTAACAACTATTTTTCGTAATAGCAGAAATTTCGTAAATTATTGAATTTTTGGAATAATGTTTAAGTTTGCTAACAACCATTTTTCGTAGGAGCAGAAATAGACCTCGTAAATTACTTAATTTTTGGAATAATGTTTAAGTTTGCTAACTATTTTTCGTAGTAGCAGAAATTTCGTAAATTATTAAATCTTTGGAATAATGTTCAAGTTTGCTAAGAATCATTTTTCATAGTAGCGTAAATCGACCTCGGCGCATATATCGACAGCCCTGCAGTTTTTAAATTGTAAATTATTAAATTTTTGAAATAATGTTCAAGTTTGCTAACAATCATTTTTCGTAGTATATATATTTTATTCAACTAATTTTCAAGTACGCTAACAAATATATTTCGTAGAAGAAGAAAAAGACCCGAGGACATCAGTACGGACATATTTGTGAGTGACATATTGGTGATTATTGGTGATTATTGGTGATTATTTGTAATTATTTGTGGTTATTTGTGTTTATTTTATCGACTATTAATATATAGATAGGAGTAATATATCAATATTTTGTACATAATTATTTTTTTCTTATGTAGCAATGCTGCATAATGCTAGTCCTGTACTAGTCCTATTCTGCTGCAATGTTCACAAGGTTCCAATCTCGCAACAAGCATTCATTTCATTAATTGATTTGAGGAATTTTGTTCAAAGGCATGTATGTCTGTGATCTTTAAATTCCTTCCTACCTCCCATCGAATTCTAAAAATAGCACACAGTGAAAGTGATTACAAGCTATTTCCAAGTCCCATCCATGTATCCTTACTCTGTCTGAAAAGGAGAGGACAATCATCTGAATTTAGTTCTCAAGAGACAACTTTACTTGAGATGCTCTATTAGGAGTTTGTATGCTCCATTTTGAGAGCATATTAGTCTGATTTTTTTGCGCTTATATTCATTTAGTGGAATATTTTGAGAATCAATCTGAAATGTTACTGCTACGTAATATCAATGTTAAGATATGCAAGTCATACCGTCCAATGTATCCCGCCTGAGGTCCCATTCCATTACGATCGTCCATGACTCTTTGGGGCTGATTGTTCACCACTTTGCCGTCATCATTCCCTTTCCACGTACCGTCATCTTCTTTAAATGTTGCACTTCTGCAATATTACAAAACAAATACTGTCATTAGTACACTGGAAGTTAAAACTGGCAATATATTTTTTGATATTAATTTTATTTTGCAGTGTTATATATTCATCGCATTTAAATAAGCGATGAATATGTAAGGATTTATTAATGTACATTATATGGCAAAACTTTCTGTTTTTCAAATGTCAATAGCAGTGAGAAATCTATTTGGTTATTCTTGGATTAGACACTGACAAAGTAATAATATTTTTATTTGCTTTGTATGTTACAATCATGTAAATAGTGAATGAAATAAAGTTATAAATATATGTTTCAACTCTACATTGTAAGTTTTTCCTGACCTATAAAATGCTTAGACAACAAAAAAGGCTAACAAACACCACATTTCAATTAGAAAATCAAAAATTAACATCATATAGTCAGCCATTGGGTTAAAATTAATTTTCACTCAATGGTATTGTTTATAAAAATTACTAAATAGGTAGATGAAACCTCTATATCAAATGTGTACTTTATGTTTGGTTATTATGTTCATGTTCTATCAATAAACACTGGGGTTTGACCTTTCATCATATTCAGGCATCCAAGTAAAAAAATGAGCTCAGATTGTACTTATTGTCATATATGTTCAAATTCACCCAGGTACCACAATGCCTCAAGACACCGAAAAGGCAAAAGTTGACCACGGTTCTTCAAAATGAATTTGTAAAAATAAGTTAAATGAAATATTATTTACTTGTTGCAGGGAAGGACACAAATACCACAGCATTTCTCCATACCAGAGAGATTCTTCTCAGCTTCACGCATGTCGGCGTTGATTTGATCCATCCCCTCCTCGATGCGGTCCAGTTGTTCTGTTTAGGGACCCAGCGGAATGGGTGAAGTACACATAGATTAATAAATAAGACCATTCAAAGTCTAACATCAAGTTATACTTTAGTGGAGACAGCTCAAATATATGCCTTCGTAAATATTTCAAAAGCAGGACAATTGTCAATGCCGTTCAATATATTCTCTTAAATTTAAACCTTCTCAGATCTTGAAGTGTGTAGGTACACATATTCAGTATTGTAGTTTTTATACAAAAATGTCTATCCGAGATCTCCATTTTCACAAATCATTTAAATAATTAAATACAATAGGATACATACAATTAAATATGTGTTTTTCCTATATTGTATTTTCAAACATGAACAATAGAGCATAAAATAGAACAAGTATTACCACCATTTAGCAACAAACCTCTTTAAAAATAAAACAAGTATTTCTTGTACCCTACAAAATATTTATAATAAAATTGTAAGAATAGATCAATGTTGCAAGTCGCATAATTACCATTGGAATAAATAGCTTTTGGGTAAATTTTGAATACCTATTTTTATTTCATCTTATTCATATTTACGAAGGCATATATTTTGTAAATCGATTAATATTTACGATGGCATTTTTTACAGATAAAAATTAACATGCCACTCTAAAAAGATTGCTTAATTTAAAAAATATTATACTTCGTAAAAAACTGCAGTTATTGGTTTCAATAATGCCTAAGTATAATCATTAATTATTTTGAAGTGAAATGTATTTTTCTTTAAATTAACACAATGTGTAATTGTTTAAAAATGTGACTGAAAGTCTACAATGCTAAACTATTGCTGAATCTTTTAAGCATATTTTAATCTAGTAATTTTATTAATTGTGAGTTTTTTATTATTAAAGAAAACAGGGCTGAATAGAATACCAAACTGAAAGTAAAATAATTATATATTTTTTGTTATCGTGCGTTTAATTCATGCATTATCAGTAGATTCGGATATATTTCAATATACATACTTGACTGGTTGTAGGTAATACTTCTTAGAGCTCTACACCGTTTAAAATAGAAAAACAATGGTGCTCAAACACTGCAATAAAGTGACCGATGACACATTCAAGCACAATCTATCAATATGTAATTAAGTGTCAATCTGCATAGTTTAACATGTAGTTGGATTGATAAACCTACATTTCAACTTTCCACCCTCAGTGAGAATTTACTGCTGTATCAAAATACTAAAAAACTAATTTAAAACTTCTTTTATAATTTACGCACTGTTTGTGTAAACTTTGATGGATTTGGCGGTAACTTGTGGAAATTCGTTTTTAATATAAAACTCAAATTCTGGTTTTGACACAATTACTTTTAAAAAACCAGTGCAATAGCAATATTACCAATTTTAGGCACTTTTTTAACATATTTTTAGTTCAAAAATAAAAATAAAATCAAAAGAGATCACGTATATTTAAAAAATTGGAGAACTTAAATCTTTTTCAATGCATAATACTGAAAGTAAAGATAAAATTCTATAAACAGTATATAAAACTATAATAATCAAAGAAACCAGTTTTTTGTGTTCCTATTCAGCCTTGTTCACCACAATATGGTATCATTAATATTAATTAATATTTAACAAAAAGCAGCAAACCTTGGTTGGGAAATATTTTCAGCACATTCATCAAACATTATGAAGAGAAAAGCGAAGAAAACACTGAGGTATGTGTTTAAACTGTCAGTATAAATCGTTATAGTCAACGTATAATATATATTTGGTACTCCCAAAATAATAAAACTATCCAAAAATATTACGGCACTGCAATGTTGGCAATCGTAGGGTAATGATGTTTCGGAAATTAAATGACCTGACCTAACCTAACCTTAACGATTCACATAAGGAAAGGTGTTGTATGTTGGATTAGAAAATAACATCTATCGAGAATAATGTATATGAAAGATTGATAATAATTCTTGTGTTTATATGACAATAACCATAATTATTATTCCAGTTTGGCCCTATTGTGATATTGGTATTGATTGTAAGTTAAAATACAAATAAGTCTGTTCCGCAGGACTGCCAACTTTACAGTGCTATATGAAAGATAGTTATTTTAAATTGTGAATATGTTTATTTATATTTCTGGTGAACCGAGTTAGTTAGTGCAGTGTTTCTTGTATACATTCCACGGGGAGACAAGATGGAGTACAATATGACTTGGTTATGTGTGACTACTTTTACAAAATATTGTTTTAAACTGTTTTTAAGATCTATGGTCGCCATTCTTTGAGACACGGGATATATTGCTTGTTTCAGGTGTAAGCTATGTTTTTATTTCAAATTAAAAATGGCATATGACAATGTTATTGAAAAGACAAAATACTCTTTTGGCTAACGAAAATCTTTCACACACACTTCAGTGCAATTAAATAATGTTGCGAAATATGATCCCTTAATATTTCATTTCGGTAAACAACTTTTTTACTAAATCTCATATTTTTAAAATTGTTGGATTTAATTGTTTAACTTGTGTTGGTTATAAATATATTTATTTTTATGCAAATATTTTTCATTAAATTAATTTAGCTCTGCAAATAAAAGAATTGATTTATTGAACACTTAGAATTGTTATGCAATTCCAAGTATGAATATATGACCATAGATTTTGTATTGTTTACTTAGATTTGTCATAATGTTGTCTATAATTTTATCCGGCATAAATTAGATCATCTGATTTAATTAACTCAACACGGTGTGTTCTGAAATATCACCAGGCGTTATTTTATGTTGCTTTTTATGGTGTACTCAATACAATAATGATTATTGAAGAGATGTTTCTTTATTAATTACTCAATTCAAATTAGTTTGAAAATACTTCATTATTGTTCTATAACAAATGTAATTTTGCCAAAAAACTAATTGTCCTAATTATATGTGTTGTCTGTATATATTTCGTTTTATTTTGACAGGATTTTTAGTTTATTAAAATGACAATATTTTTAGTGGAGTTTTATTATTTGAATGACATGGAAAATGATTATTATAAGTATAGTGAAATCTGACAGAACTATGTTTATTTGAGATTTTACCAACTTCAGAATTAATCCAATAAACCTTGCTTCGGGTATTTGGTTTCCGCATACTTTTTATAATTAATTATACAATTAAACAATGTATCAAGTATTACTGTTTTCTAAATTATGGAAAATTTACTTGAAGTAATGGAAACACTTCACTCTAAAAGCTATTGAATAATTTGAAATTGTTTATTGCAATGTAAAATCTTGATTATAGAATTTAAAAAAGGTTCAATGAACTCATTTTTAAATATTATATTTAAATAGTAGACACTCTCGATGGTAAATCATACAGCTTTAATTGATATAAGAAACCTTAAGAGTTGAATGCACAACGAGCAATACTATTCATGAAAGGGATTTTATTGGAATAATTTTCGAAGTGGAACAAATATGTGGTTTATTTTTGCTGACATGGTAAGTTGAGTAATCCGAGTGAGATAGAGAAATCCCTGAAAGCGACTAAAACTACATTGTGCTCTTCTAACACATAACAGAAAATAGCAGGAAGTTTTATTACTGACACAAAAAAATACTACTGAACAAATCCTGATGTTGGTTCCCTGGAGTACAACTTGAAAAACAATAGAGAAGTTTCCATTCATTGTCTATGTTGTGTGCCTACTTTTTTTCAATACAATAAGATGTGAACTAACTTAATAGAATAATAATAAAAAACCCACTGTTTTCTATATTATTAAATGAATATTTAAGGTGAATGTTATGTTATGAAATTTAACTGTTGTAAAATAAAAATGATTATATATTATATGTTGTAAAATAATGATGATTATTAGACTTTATTAGTTGGCAAAACTGGGCAAACTGTCATGCTCTTGTTAAGAATATTCAGTCTGTTGTATAAAGATAATTATATATACTATGCAATCATTATAATCTAAAATTGTGGACCCATAATTTTTTACCTTTCAATTTTATTTTAAGAAATACCAAAAATGGTGTACATCATAATTCTTCAATTATATGGTAGTTGGATAAAACATTTGTTTATAATAACCATACTCCAGATATGGTGTCGAATTTTAATAAAGTTGGTTCCCACCTACATCTAATCTTATATTGATTTGGAGGTGGAGGTTAAGTGCAATGATTATTTATGGGAGATTTGTTGCAAGCCATTTTCTATATCACTCTAAAAGAATGAATAAAATAAACTTTTTTAAGTAAATATTTTTTTCAGTACACCAATACAACAAAAAAAATGATTTTCCCACTTTGATTTTATTATGTAAAACCATTGAGTCACCAATTAGAGAAGATGACCACAAATACTAATTATGTGTTTGATTTTTACAAACTTACCTATTTTTCATCTGAAAGGTGATGAGCTTCACACGATTTGAGATAATGCATTCAGGATTCTTTTTAAACATGTAATATCATAAAAATCATCAATTGTAATATGAATAAAACCAACTAACGCCATTGTAAACAGTATGAGTTTGTTCTGTTTGAAATGGCTCTCTGTCGGCAGTAATTGCAACTGGATTATCGTGACGATAATAATTATTTTATTTATCGACATAAACGACGACTCCACTACATAACAGCTTTATTAATCAAATAATTAACACAAAACATATCTGAAGACACTATTATTAATGGACTAAAATTTTGTGATATTTTAATTCATATCTTCAGTTATACGAGTAATGTGTCAGTAATAAACCTCCCCGCGTTCTACACACTTCGATTCCACTGAATTCCGCTGAATAGAAGAAGAAATAATATTTTTTTAAAAATGTAACGTTTAGCAGCTATGAAAGAAATAAGATGTAAATAAAATTGCAAGGTGCATGAAAATAAAAAGAATAAACACTGCGTTTTTCCGGCCTGCCTCCAGATATTTACCGCTAAACATCTTTTTATAATCCGTAGTTAAAACAGAAATTATTGAATTGCAATATAAATGTCATACACTAACTTACAAATGATAATTCTAGTTCCGCACAATAGCAACATTATAAATATAATTGGAAAAATGTAGGTAAAATGATATTTGATTTAAATAATTATAAATACTGATTTTAATTAATAAAATACATGAATGCTCTTATAGCAAGCAAACATAGGAAAATAAACGTTGTTAAACAACATTTTTTTACCTGTTTTTCAGAGACAATAAATATTTAATAACAGGGAATATTAGTGTTTACCACGGGCAAGCCGAAAGACGCCTCCCCCTACATATGACAACTTAAAATCAATGTTAAAATAAAACATAATAAATACGCATCAAACTTCCTTGTACAGCTTCATTTGCAATGACTTTGAAATGAATTTATTATTATAATAGTAGTTTGTATTAATTATTTATTCATTTCTGTCAGAAATTGTTAACTTCTGATATGGTTTGACAATAATGATTTTTCTTTCTTTCACAATTTTTGATATAATTATGTGTCTAAATAAGTTTTAAAATATCATTAAACAACAATAATATCATTCACAGTACAAATAAATTGTTCAATATAAAAAAAAGTCTGAACAAGCTCCAATGAGAATTTTGATGCACAAGGTGTTTCAGATGAAAATCACACAACTTTGTCAGAATAAAGTTTTTAAATATTAATTCTTAACAAAAAAATATATGAGTTACGATTGTAATGCAATATCTGTAATAATACAATAGCGAGATATGAGATCCTCTAAAAAAGTCCTTTGGCCATTACCAAAGTAATCTAACTAATATTTTCAAGGATTTTTTTTATTAAATTAGGAATAGAAGGAAGAAGAAATAATAAAAACAAAAATATGATTGTTGTAAAACACCATTTAACAGATTAAAGATATTATTCAATTGAAATTATAAATAATTAATCAGGGTCGTAAATAAATTGCTTACTCTATTACCATGTTTGAAACATGCCTGAAGAACTACAACTGATGATAAGTATCTAATAAAAACTCCAAACATATTTTTTTAATACAAATTTGTTGTCTTTTAATTCTACAAAATTTTACTTATCGTATTTAATCTATCATTTACATTGAACTAAAGTGACGCAATTCAAAATTTAATATAGATACAACGATGATCATAAGTGCAAAGGATTCAAAGAATTACAGTAGAATGTGTAAAGATATTGCTGTCGACGGACAAAAACCTATGAGATTTCAAAACACAGGAGGAACTGCTTTTCTAACAATATTTTTTTTAGACTACGATATCTGCTATTGAACTTTATATGATAACGGAATATATATTTATTTTATTTTTATTTTGGATTGTGTCACTCTAGTCCCAAAAGGTGACATTTCATTTAATATGATGTTTTTTAAATACTTTTAATTTAACTCGGCTGCATAAAATCGTGCAACAAACTGTTTTATACAACGTGGCTAAAAAATATTTTTGTGTTATGACCGTCTTAAACTGGGAATGTGTCACGTCATACGTTACGCGACTTTCATCTGAAAAACCCATGTATAAAAATAATATCTTATCAATCGTTGTTATTGTTACAAAGGTGTGGATGCTTACCCCCTTGCTCATCCAGCATGACGAGGGTTTTCATGCCCACCTCGTGACTCTACAAAACACGCACAGTGTAACTAGATCTGGCGACGATAATATCGCAATTCGGGAACGAGGACAGGGAAGTACTCAACTTCAGAAAGGCCTCGTCAAGACGAACGAATAGTATCTCAAATTCACTGATACCCATCTTCTTTCATATCGGTAAAATTACTACAATCTATAACACTGGTGTTGGCTATTATAATACTGGAGTTTGACATTACTGTACTGTACTGCATAAACTACCACAAATCAAAAAACCTAGCAATGGCACGCTGTACTTATTTGGATTATATTATTCATAAAAATAATATTATGTGTAATCCAATCTAGCATAAGTCAATAAAACGTAAAGATTTGATGTCACACTGAGGTTGTGCAATACTGAAACATCACCAAAATTTTAGCAATAACGATATCTATCAAACCTTGGCATAATTAATGATAAAATAATTCAGTCTCTCTTCAAGAGAAGGAAGACCCTTAAAAATAAATATCTATTTTTTTATTCAGATACTTCATATGTATACTATTTGGCAATCATTATTAATATTATTTCGTTCGACAGGAATTTGTTTATTTAATTTTTAAATAGGTCCTAGATTATCATCAGGCGACAAATTGTAGTCAGAATGATAGGGGGGTCTTATATAATGTGATGATTTGTAGCGAGGGATTAAGGAAGGGGGGGGGGGGGTTGAAAGAAATATATTTTTTCGCTATTTAATTATTTATTTTAGCAGTGGAGGGGAGAGTTACAATCGTTCTTTTTTGTGAAGTTTTTTTGACGAAATACAACAGTAAAAGGGAGGGGACGTAAATTTTCTCATTCTTGTGGTCGTTTATGCACGATTCTTTATTCGAGTTTTTCGCATTAAAATATTTATGAAATCAAAACTAAATTAAAAATATATTTAATAGAATTTACATAAAACCATATAAAAATCTAAATGAATATAATAGTTAACCGAAATGCGAAATAAACTAAGAAAACTTATGTTTCATCCCGAAAGTAATAGCGAAATGCGGGGAAGATTAAATATTTTAAAGGGTAATACAATTTCAGCGGATTTGGTCGCGGATTACGTGTGTAATGGTAACATTTTGGTCTTGATATTTACCTTTTTCCAGATTAAAGGCATGCTTAAGTAACACACATCTGTCGTAACGCCATTAAATTCAGAAAAGAGAGATTTCAAAGAAGATTATGGACGAAAATAGAATAAATTCATGACATTTTGTTTTCGAAAATAACAAAAAGCTTAATAAAAATTGTGCTTCGGCTCTTTATATAATAATATGATATAATATCGTATTTCTGAATAATAACCATAGAAATCAAAGATTGTAAACTTGTCGGAAAGAAATCAATGCACCGAACGAGCTGTTCATTAACAATCTGATAAAAAAATACTTTATCTGGGGATACTCTAAGCCAGTGGTGGGGAACCCGCGGCCTTTTGACTACTCTAATGCAGCCTTTTGACTTTAAATAAATCTGGGTATTTTTTTGATAAATACACAATTTTATAATGCAATATATTCACTTTGATCAAAAAATTATCCGAAACCGTTTGGAAAAAGAGCATAATCAACCCATTATATATTCGACATTCGAATAAAAAGAGGGGGTATGTCAACGTTTTCTTTACTGCGGCTTATGATGAATCAGATAAATGAATGTGTCTTTAAGAAATGAAAAGGTTCTCCCACCTCTCCTTTAAGCTAAATGGTAGATAAAATATAATTAAAATGGTAAAATAACCAAAAACTTAATGATAGATTTTATTATTTATTTTTTAACCATATTCGCTCCCAGCTTGGAGCAAATTAACTGCTAAATAAAGTTTATCTGAACGAAAGTTTGTTTACGTGAAATGATTTTTACCCAATTGTTCAATTGATAGGCGGGTATGACTAGGGCATCCGATCCCGGGATTCGGGATCCTGCAATCGTGGGATCCCATTCAATTTTCTGATCCCGAAATCTTGGGATTGATACGGCTGCGATCCCGGGATTTCGGGATTGAGAAATTTTGAGCAAATCCCGAAAATTTACACGAAATTGGCAAATAGAGGATTTCAGATTCCTCGGCGAGCTAAAAAAAAACGAAGTTTTGAGATAATCCGGGGAAAAAGTATAGCGAATTGAGGATTTCAAATTCCTCCGTGAGCAAATCCCAATCCAGGGATCCAGGGATTGAAAATTAATCAATCCCGAAATCCGGGGATTGGATACCCTAGGTATGACTATGCAGGACTAGTAGTAAGCTAATCTTACTCGCTACAAATCTGTAAGGAACGGATGGGTTGAGGAGGTTGATATTTAGACATCGCAGACCACTCATGCCTTTCAACAGAAATCCATTGATTTTTCAACCAAATTATGGAACCGCCCAGGATTCGATCCTGCGTGCAACGCATTCCGCAACCGATGGCAATGACGTTGGCCACGCGTATTAACGAATCAGACGAAGGAGAATCGAAAATATCATATTAGGAATTCCTGAAAATCAGTGCTATAAAATACTGCATATATTTTAATGCTAAGAAATGTTGCCTCGAGTAAAACCAGATTTTTCCTATATCTGTCACATCTTTTGGTTACATTATTTCAGCAAAGAAGGGATGTGTTAAGTAGTATGTTAAATAGCCAACACCGAATAGAATCTTTCAAATATAGTATTATTAGATATACATTGGTTAAAAGTAGTTTATCATCATAGATTGAATACCAACAGTTCAATGTTGCCAGTGTTTTAACTTTAATAGAGAAACTTTGAATTCGTTCGAAATGTCGAAACAGTTCTATTAGTAGGGGAAAAAATAGAAGGAATGAAGTTTTAACGATTCGTTTTATACAATATTCCGATTCAATAAAATATATTCGATTCGCTCATTTTTAATCATTCGGAGGAGATTTTGGAGAAATTTATGTTCAATACAATTTTTTTTCAATTAAAAAATGTTTTACTTATTTCTGTCAGCAAATAATATCAAAGACTTTTATAGTAGACGTTGAAATCAAATATTGATAATATATAATATATATTTTTTTTATGACATGAGTCGTAAGAGTCGTCAAGATCGTACTTATTATCGAGAAATAAGTATATCTTGATCAATTTCAAATGTGAAATTGTCGATGGTACAGTTTTTGAATAAAGAAGCCGTTAGTATCCGTCGGGAAAATTGGGAACATAAATGAATTAAATTTTTATTAAAAAAACGAACTGTTAAAACTTCCTACAGGTTATGTTGTAAAGGGTATCAAAAATAATATGAAACAAAAAAAATGAAATCAATACAACTGTTAAATAAAATGGCAAAATTAAATCAGTGTTTTAAAAAAAATAGATAAACAACCATTTCTGACGATTTTTCAAAAAATAATTTAGTATATCCATAAAAAAATAATTAGGATTATTAAAAAGTCTAGAATGTCTTATGAAATTCAAGATCATTATTATGGTTCATGAATTCAGCATTTAAAGCAGGAAAAGTAATGCTTCAACACATTTAATTTGTATTCATGAAATGTATCAAATTAAACCCTTCGTGTTATTTGTTATTTAACTCTGGTTTAAAAAAACTAGAAAATTGTGAAACCAGTCAGAGAAGGTTGGCTGTATGAAAAATTATAAATATCTGACAGTACCAGAAAAGACTTGCTATTATACTTTATATGTTATCTTTATGTAAGGATTCTAATTTGTAAAAAAGGTGAATTGGTTTCAAGAAACTTTTTTAAAACTATTTGGTATTATGTGTTTTTTAACCGTGTACCATAACCAAAAAGCGTAAGTGTCTAAGTGAGTGCATTTAATAATTCTTATATGTTTGTTAAATTTCCTTTGTTTTATAATAAAACATTAAAATTTAGCGCATTCAGGCGCAGAGAATCTATAAAAAGATTCCAAGCGTATATTATTATAAATTCTTTTCGAGTGGTGTCCGATAATATTCTTAAAACTAGCATTTAAAAATATATTAAGGAATTGGTTTGTCAAATGAATATTAAAAAAATAATTAATATCGTGATCAGAGATTCGGGAAGGCAGGAGTCAAATTTTATGTAAACTGAAAACCATAAAAGCGAATTAATTAAAATCAAGCCATTCATAAATAAAAAGAAACACAAATCGGCAGCTTCATAACGTTGAATAAAACAATGATTAACTGATAATTGAGTACAATTTAAAATAAATCAACAATAAAAAGGTGGTAGCTAAACAGCCATCGCTTAAAAATCTCAAACTTCGCAAATCGATGTGCGATTTATCTTAAGATTTTTTAAATATTATTTTATTAACTGTGAGGTGTCGAAATAAATATTATTTCTCAAGGATATTTGAGATGCATTCAAGAGTATTTAAGCGACGGATAAGAGAAATAGGAAAGGACGAAATTCGTACATCAACATCCACGTCATCCACTTCCCCCCACACCCAAAATCCCATTGCTCAAAAATATTGAGGACACTGAAGAATCAAACATAAAACAAGAACGAAATGAAAACATCTTTCCTAAACAACTAAATAATGAAGTAAAACAGTATAAATTCAGAACGCAATACTCAGATGTCGAAGACGAACCTCAACTAAACGATAATAGGATGATAATAAGAATAGCTTTGCAACAACAAATCGGCCCGCTCTATTGTACAAACAATTACCATAATAAGAATAAAAGAACCGCGTCGAGAACAAACCCCGAGAAAATAACACACATAGAAAACACGGACAAGTCCCATATATAAAACACAGAGTATTAATCAAACAAAAAAATAAACAGAAATCATTATCAATCCAACCAAGAGATCATATCAAACAGTTAAAAAAAACAGTAAAGTCCGGTTAATGAGAGAGCTGAGAAAATTGGCAGACTGCAAGGCACATTTCGACGGACTACGGTCGATCACTTCTCCGGTTCTTACCGCCTTGGTCACCCAACATTCGGTTCGTCTGGGCCCCGCTTTCCTCGCTCTACATCATAGAATACACATCAGTTACGGGTTACACGAACCGCGACCTCCAGCGTCAACAATATATCCAATACTTCAACATGGGGGGGACAACGAAAACAATATTTAAAAAAAACGACCAGGATGGATATTGTTTCTTTTTTTACATGATGGTTTAACAGCTACGTACATAATATATAACAGGGATTAGAAAATGTGTGCGTGTGAGACGATCGTACGGCGGCGATTCGCGAATAGGGAAGGGACATCGACAGCGGTTTCGGACCACAAGAAGCGAGACTAAACTAAAGTGGTGCGCAAGACGCGGCCGACCGAGGACGGGCGACCGGTGACTCTTCGCCGAATTGGAGTGCTGCCTGACGGTGCCGCTCGCGGCCGAACCCTCCGAGTGGGGGGCGACTAAGATCATGTCGGAGAGTGAAATTATTTAAATTAATACAAAGTAAAAATATGTACATCGCAGATTATGATTTAGTGAAATCAAAGCCGCTCCCGGGGCGATTAAGAGACAGTGGCACTGTTTTAGCGGGCGATCATGCGACACACTCCAATTGCCTCGTCAGGAGGGTGTCTCTTCCCGCCGCGTCCGTCCCCGGCGCGGGCGAAGCGTACAGAATCCGCAAAGTCATTCACGCTCAAGTTCAAGTCTCAGATCGGCACAGCACAAGGAACTACGGATAATATATATATAACCAGTCATAGCGACACACATGCAGCTAACTTGCTCTCGGTATCGGTCGTTGTATAGTATATGTTTCTGCTCGGTTTGTCCGTGAATCGTTATCGTAGTGTGTGGACCGGAGAGCCCTCGTGTTCCCGCTTTTGTTGTGTTGCTCTAGGGAGCGCGCCGGAGCAGGCCGAGGCCGCCTCCGACGCTTTTCATTTCGTGTCGAGTAGTGTTGTTAATGTAGGAATGGATCACTCACCTCCCTGGTCGTCTAGAGCGACCAGAGTGCGTATTCCGGCCTCCTTGCTCTACGGGCCAGCAAAAACAAAACAAAACGGACATATCCATGTTAGTATCGGAGGGTGAGGTGGACAGAATCGGTGGGTATCAGACAAATATATATATATATATAGATAAATTGTTGAGATCGCATATATAAGATCGGTCTGGAGTGATGTGAGTGTGGTTGTCCGAGCCTTGGCAGCGGCGATTCGCCCTCCCCGTCCGGAAGGGTGTATTTACAGGGAAAACGGTTATGGAGATGTGATTCGGTTGGCAGTCATATTACCATGTACCTATGAGAGAGAAGTGCCGCTCCATCAAACCGTCTCCCGTCGCTTGTCTGTCAAATCTGCGAAGAGTTGTGGTTTATAAATCAGCACTGTGGTATTTCGACGTGTTGTATTTTGACAATTATATGGAAACCGTGGGCTAGAGAGAGATCGCGACTTTTTTTCTTTTTAAACTTACGCAATTTAACTCGAAATTTTGATAGCGAAATTGACAAATTAATGACTTCAGAAAAAAAATTCACTTTACATCGTCTGTTTAATCTACGCTACTCTAAAAATCGTCATAAAACGAAAACGGGCAAAAAGTATCGAAAAATATCGCTCCTTAGCTCACAGTTGTACATTTTGTGACCGGCTTTGAAAAGTCAGCCGAGGCTGACTGCGATATTAGTGGATATGATTGGTTGGAACTTGACAAATAACTAACGAACAATAATTACAACTTACTCAACAGATTGAGGAAAGATCTGCTGCACTGCAAATCGTGGAATCGCGTTGTATCGTCAAGTTCCAGTAGTGATAATGAATTATGACAGACTCCAGTGGAAGATATAATGAATGGCGAGTGAGAGACCAGAGGACAGATGGAGTGTGACAGAACAGAGAGTGACATGCATTCATTAACAGATCCTTGGTGAGATCTACACATACCAATTGTTATGATAAAGAAAAATGTGCAGACGCGTGTTTGTTGCACTGAAGCTTGTCTAATTAATCAATACATGAACGTGAATTAACGAAACATAAGTTTAATGTCAGTGTTGTAGTTGCAAAACAATTGCAGGAACAATGAAAAACAGGTATTAATTACGTGTTCAAAAATGATAACTATTACAAGCAGGAGTAACTGACAGAATTTTAGTAATTCTTTATACAGTTTGTACGAGTCTTTTGCTTTCAAATTTTCCGAACACATGTATAAATTTTCAGTGCGCATTTCATTTATATTATTATCGGATACAGTTTGCATTTCTCCGTTCAATAGTGTGTTTACTAGTTTATTTTTGTATAAACATGTTAGTAGTACTCAGTAAAAATGAATAGAATTCCAAATGTACATGTATTTTTTTAAACTGTGATTTTTGACAATGATAATCAACTTTATTGGTATAGTGTAGCAAGAGTTTAAATAAATATTTTGGGTTTTGTTTTTATTATAAAAAATGAGTTAATCACTGAGAAAATAAATAAATTATTTAAGATTCTAAAAAACAGTTATTTCGGTAATCACTGGTATTCGATAGAATCTTTTTTATAACGTAGCACACCGAGAAAGTGTTATAATTAACTAAAAAGAGTTGGTCCATTAGTTTGTTGTGTGAAGTTGCAGTTTTATAAATTATGTTTTTAAGGATTATGAACATTTAGGGACGTTAACAATGCAAACATAAATTAGCAAAAATATGAAAACGTTTTTCATCTCCCGCGTAACAAACGCTAGGTATCAATCCGTACGGTATATATTTTGGCACGTTTTTGATACGTTCTAATTATACATTTTTTTATGTTTAAAGATGTAAATAATATTAATATTTGCGTCTCTCTTTGTTTTTATATGTTTTAAATTGAAAAATAAGATAAAAACACATAAAAACGATGGTTATCAATGAATTTCTATATCGTTGCGATAATTAGTTCCAAAAACTATTTTTCAGATAACGAAACCACATAAACTTTAAATTACTAAGTGTAGTGTATGACTAAAACTCCAGTCTATTTTAAAAATTGAAAGATTCAAATGGTTAACAATCTAATAATTAAGCATTGGAAATGCAAAATGGCGTATTTGATTATATTATTTCGTTTCATTTCCGCCGAGGAAATAAGATAACTTGATTTCGTCCCGATTAGCAATAAATACTTGCAAGTGATTTGTTTGAATATACACAAATAAAAATACGTTTAAAAAATATAAAAAAAATATATTTATCCGTTTATCGCAATAGAAATTTCATTGAAAAAGTGTATGGCGTCAGTGCAAAACATATCAACTAACTGGTGCAGCAAGCATTTCAATTGAAAAATAATTTCGTACGAACTCGTTTTATACTTGAACACAAAAATATGCATTTTATAAAACTTGATTTTTGACATGCGAAAAAATCTGAATTTTAAAATATTATAAAATACGTGAAGCCTTAATGTTCGTAAATGCAACATAACGAAATTCATGTGGAACAATAGCCATAAACAATAGTATTCTTCTTTATTTAAATGTTTAGTGCCATTGCGAGCATAGAATGAATGTTCAAAATTCTAATAGTTAAATGAGGCATTTTATTTCGGCAGTGTTGCCATTATTGAAGTAAGTGCACACAGAAAATAATGACAAGAGAATGGAAGAAACAGGAATGCTGCCAAAGTGAGTGATGAAGTGAAATATCGATAGAATTGTGATTGATTATAATGTTATGTGATAACCGAATGTGTTTTTGGCTTATAGCAAACGTGTTTAATTGAATAACGAAACGAATAACATAAACAAAATATTGATATTCATATTTATATTTTTAGACTATTATTAAGAAATATATATTTTGTGACAATTTGGGTTGATTTTAAATTTTGCGGTAATTTGTGTTATTATTTCGAAACATTTCTTTATTTCAAACAAAAAAATATTATTTAATTGACATTTTAAATTACTAATATCTATAATTATTTACGTCACGAAATATATTTTAAACATAAAAGATAACAATTATTTAAAAAAATATTTTTAATATTATTAGATACATAAATATTTTATTTCGTAGATTAAATTGTGGAGTGAGTGCTTTGTGGGTCATTCCTATATATTGTATTGTATTGTATTTTATCCATAATTTATTTTAAAATTCATGTTAGTAATTATATATTTTTAAAAGTTAAATGATGTTGCGATAATGTCCTATATATTAAAAAAATAAATAATACATGTGAAAATTGTGATGTAAATTGCATTTTATTTTGCGGCTAAGGTATGGCATGTCTCTTGAAACCTGGTGAGTGTCACAATGGAAATTATGTCAAGTCGCTGACATGTTGTGATGATGGAGGGCTCACGGTATGGAATCGGTGGTATTTGATGAATGGCAGTGAATTCTCGTCTCCAGGGCTAATTATACTGGCCACAGCGCGGTCTAATTGCTCTCGCCGTCGAAGGCAATTTTGCCACACATGACCACGTTAGCAATGAACCAACAGCATAATAATAATTTAAAAAAGGAACAATTCCCGAATTAAAAAAAGATTCCACGGACAATAACACCATTTCAAAGCGTGTCAAATGGTCTTATTGTATATGGGTGGTGGATTTCAAGTAGACATTGGATAACGATATACCGTTAATTAAATATAATATAAATAAATTAAATACAATGCAGAAAATATGTTTTACAAAAAAAACGATTGTGTGATAATATCGATAAGGAAAGAGTTTTAAACCGTTAAGTTCACACATTTTTTTTACTGATATCCAAAAATATACTGTCTCCTTTGGTACATTACATTTATAACAAAATTCTGCTAAACGCAACAGGTTTTTTTTTTAATTCACTCCAAATACGATGATCATATTTTAATATCATTGAATAAAGAAACGAATGGAATCCAGAAATGGGTCAGTATCATTTTTTTTCAAACTTTCAATAAAAAATTACGTTTAAAAAGAAAAAGTTTTGCGGTTGTCAATTCGCAGTCAAACTTTAATATAATTAAACCGAAATAAAAAAAAAGTCCTGGTAGTATCTTAAAATTACATTTTTTTTAAATGTAATATTGTTTGAATTGCGAGAAGTAGAAACATACATGAAAATTTATATTCATAACAATGATAATAATTATTCGTTTACCGAATATAATCAACAATATTGTTTAGAAATTTCCATACCTTCAAAGGTTATGGGTAAACTAATACCACAGATAAAAAATACTATAAATTAAGGTGGCAAATATAAAAAAACAACCATACCAAAATCCAATGTTGCATACTAAAAATCCACCGCGGGACATTTAAAAAAAAAAGAATTTACGAAACAAATTTTCGATACGTTTAAAACACAAGCAATTTTAATCATGCAGACTTTTAAACCGTGTCCCCAAATATTATTATATATTTATTTTAGGAACATTAAAAATATCTAAAGGTAAGTTTACGGCAATTAGTTGTGTTTTGAAATGGTATAAGCGGACCTTAATAACAGCAAAATATTCGCAATTACATTTCACTAATTAATATACACAATAAAATGCTTAATATTTTTACTATTTGCGTTTTGTTTCATAAATTCTCCGAACTAAGTGATAATTATTATTATAACTGAGCGCTTGGATAGGAGACAAGATTTTATTTTAATTAATTAATATAGATAGACAGACAGAGATAAGAGTATAAATGGAGATCGTCATATATTTTATATAGTGTGTACATGCTTTTTTTACATTAACTTCACTTATACGATCTGGACCAGATGGAGTTCATAAGGATAGTTTTAAACGCTGTGATATAGAATCCACAAAAAGATAAATGACATAAAATAATCTTTAAATGATAACGAAACAAAGAATAACAATCGTACACTGAAATAACGTATTGTCGACATAAGTTGAAACCAGTTTTTCGAAAAACGATTATCAGATAGAATCTCACGCGAAAAATCAGAATTTCTTTTTGTTTTTTCATATATCACGCAAGATAAACTTACTTTATAGCCCAAAATGACCGATCGTTTTGTACATTAATTATAAATGCCATTTTCATATAACTGCATTTCATTACATTCAAAATATAGAAACGATGAAGATCCTCTCGGAAAATACAGAAATATAACATACTCCCGAAAGAAAACCATAAACAACAGAGTTTTAATTCCAGAAAGAAAAAATCTATGAATTGGAATAAATGCTATTTCCGTTTTAAAATCACGACAGTTATAAACCAATATAATTAATAACATATTTGAAATTAGAATACAAATGTCAGAGAATATTATTTTGTGTTATCGTTTTTTAGTTGTACTTCAGTTTAGTAAAGCACATTCATCATTTCCATATTTTGTGTAAAACATTTGAGAGCGAAACCTGTGAAAAATTTAATTTAATTATTGTGGAAGATTTTATACACTTTATTCTTAGTCGTTCCCAGGAAACTTTCCGAAAAATTGAAACTGATTTTTTATACATTGTTGAACGCGAAGTTTAAAAATACTCTACAGAAAAATTTTGGGGCTCAAAAAGGAGATGACAACAATGTTTTCTTTCACAGGGTTCCTTCGTTTTATAAAAAAAATCATCAATCACCGGTCCGTCGCCGACTTACGGCCAGCACAAAAAAATATATTTACAGCATTACATTAGGTAATTGAATTTATAAAATTGCTTTTTCTTCAACTTTATCGATATTTTTACGCTAACGCGTAATTCTGTAAATACCCATTTGAATGCAGTCCATAAATTGGATGTGGCCAGATAACAGATGTATTTGTCGTATATTAGGGATGGAAATCGTTTATAAATATGGAGGTTTACACTTTATCTTGTTTTCATCGTGTGATCAATACATGAATAGTAAAATTTTCGACATGTAAAACTGTACTTCATTTAAAACAAACAATTGAGCATTTCTATCACAAAAAGCATTTACAAATGACATCACATCCCTAATAGACTATTACATTTCATACACTGTAAATAAAATAAAAGAATGGAAACATCAATGTACAGTCATAGAGAATAATATGTATAGGCGATAGATAGTGAAGGTATAGACAACAGATAGAAATACATAAACGGAGAGACAACAAACAGAGAGCAGCCACTAAACAGAGCACATTGAGTGCGGGCATGTGGACAAATTTAGTGGGTAGGAATGAGGGGATGCCCTGGTACAACACATTAATGTATTTTTCACGTTTTCATTATGTCGGTGGGAAAAAGTCTTTACGTGGACCTTTTTGGTGGCACTATTTATCTCGTTTTTTCTAACCCGGATGTCGTGCTATATTATTATAATGATATTTTTCCGTGTGAAAATGTAACATTTAATTATTTTTTTCGTGTACAAAAATCTTGCTACTTAATAACTAATTTTACGTACACGTAAATCGTAGATAATATATAATAACACGAGAGTTTTGTGAAGCACAACTTATCAGGAGCAAAATATAAATTATTCGTCAATAAGTAAAGTGCAAATCTAGCAAATGTGTCAATAGTTGCCTGATTAAAGTAAATTTATTTAAATATTCGAATATTAACGTTTTTGTCATTCTTTTAATTTTTATCCCCCGTGGATTACAAACAACCCAGACTACTTCGAATTCTAACTAACGCTGTGTATTTAATATTCGTCCCAAAAGCGAATACACAAATTCTAAGCACGTAACTGTTTAAATTGCGAGAGCCCTAAGTCAATACAAACAAATCATCAACGATTTGACAAAGGCCAAATAATGCAAATATTTAAAAGGTGCCTGAGTAAAGCATACTAAATTAAACCCCAAAATATTTCAAATACATAAATTTGACTAAGAAAGGTCTTGGTTAAGGGAAATATCCGTTAACAGAAACTTTTTCAGTGTTAAGAATACTATAAAATGTAAATGGAAATACTTTATAGTGTCATATAAACCATAGACGGCGACAAGAAGTGTGGGAGTAATAAAAAGTTAAAGTTTTTCTTAGTTTAGTTATTTTGTATTACACATATAGACTAAATAATTTTCTTTAGCAACTATGGTACAATATGCAATACACATCTTCAAAGATTTTTATAATGGCAATGACGCAATCTAATTTTGAATTCCGAACGATCTAATTCAGCTGTCAAAAACAAGCGCCTTATTTCTTAGAAAATTCTAACGACAATAAAATTGATATTGGTTGGGCGTTCTAGGATAAAAACGGGAAAGGGTGCATAAATTTATTTTCTTTTCTGGAACGGTAGGATACAGTCAATGGTATTCAATATTATATTATAACAATCAATAAGAGAAAGCATTTCGGAAAGTAAGATCATTGGGATCTCCGAAAAAATTGATAAGCACATTTATGAATAGACAACGCACATATTTATTTAATAACTGAATTTCAAACTGAAACAATTTTATAAAATAAAATATATGCGTTTGTCTATCGGAAAGGTTAGGTTTTAAAAATATGTGTGGAGGTCAAATTTATTATGTGTAATATTTATTCATCCAATCCGTAATATTTATAATAAATTAAGGTAGGGATAAAGCTATTTTCAATCATTCGTACATTACTGAAATAGAAAATGGCGAGAAAGTGCTCGGGTAGGTAGAAGAATAAAAGCTAATTTTTGTTATTCGCCTCTGTGGAAATTTAGGAAAAATTGTCAAATATTGAGTGATTAGTAACATTTGCTGGTCGTTAAAATATTTTTTTTATTTGATGGAATACGAAACAAATCAAGTAATTTACAAAATACATTGGAACTTAACGTCTGCGCGATATCTGATACTATACTAATGAACAGTTTTACCAGCACATACAAAATAAAAACCATTACTTTATTAAACTTTAAATATTTTTCAATTTGATATTTTCATTCTCATCGCATAACATTGACGATAAGTATAAGATTAATGAACTTTGTTCTTATTTTGAATATTTAATTCAAATATTTAGATCTGTTTTAAGAGTTGCCATCGGAATAAAGTTGTATTTATATTTAATCAAAAGTCTTCATTGCTACGAGAATAAAACTAAATTCCGCTATTTTCAATACAAATATGAGGCGAATTGCGCTATAATGGTTTCAATATAAACATTACATTCTTTTTAAATTTAGACGACAAGCAAGTGTCAAATCAACACTCTTTATTTGAATTCGAAAAATGTACAAATCGTGTCGTGTGGGTTAACAACGTCAAAGAAATCTTTCAAAAACAACACAAAAAATGTGGGAAAACAGACATTGGACAAGGGGAAATTTGTGTGAGACACGGGACAGTCAACAGAGAAACAAACTCAGGACAAAAGGATCACAGACAACATATCAACAAATACAGTTGCCAGACGAAATTGGTAAATGCTCGCACGATGTATTTACGTGTTAATATTTACATCAACAAAAAAATATTTCCCAAAAGCGAAAATTTAACACGATATATTTCGGTAAAATGTTCCATTTTAAAAAACGTATTTCGGAGATTATTTATGTCAATCATCTTTATTTACAAATTTTAATGTGTGATAATATATTTGACTCATTTCGAAAACAAATATTTAATTTTAGCAAATAAATGCGGTCCTTCTACCATAAAGCAATTTTAAAGGTTTGGATATTTTTCAAGTGACATAATATTCGTAAATGTATAAATCGAATTACTTCAAACAATAAAAAGCTTTTTATAATAACTGTATCAAATTTATTTCCACAACCAAAAGAGCTTAGATATAATTTGAATCCAGTAGATTCGAAAATACTTCATAAACATTCCGATACGTTCGTTCAAATAGCAATTGCTAGCATTTACTAATAGCGTCTGACGATAGTTTCTTATCATGCAGCACAGATGGCAGGGCAGCGACGGCACACAGACGGACACACCCGCGGCGGGCGGGCCGCGGGCGCCAGACCCCACTCCGGGGTACCCCAGAGGCCTAAGAGACCAACCCCCACTACACACACACAGACCGACCCGCGCTGCAAACTCACATCACATCATTGTTCAACGCCGCCCTCCAAACGTCAAATAATTTTGAATTTTCTTTTTCGCCTATGGTTTAAATTTGAAACGGTCGAATTCAAACGTCGAATTTATTTATAAAAACTATTTAAAATGAAATCAAATCATAGACAACTTTCAAAATAAACGGTCGCTTGGTAATCGAATAGGAGCAATATTTATTTAAATGCAGATTAGTATTAAAATATCATCAACTAAATCCATATTGCAAAGCTCGACGGCCGTTTTTTTTTTTTTTTTAATATTTCGCATTACAGCTTATGCCAATGCGCCAAATATTTTAAAGTTGAAAGATCATACGAGAAAAACTCGATGAGAATTTATTGTAGATTAACTCGAGGTAAGTTCGTCAATGTCAAAATTTGACATTGACATTACCGCGAATCGAACAGACCCCGCCTGGTCGGTGGAGCAACCTTTAACCGACTAGACCACAACGGGCGACATATACGGAGCTATATTATATTGACCGACATATCGTTGTAAAATTTACACTATTACTACTCCTGCGGTTCGCACAGAACAAACTATGAAATTGTCGAGTAGAAAGAAGCCGATCTGTTAAAAGTTCCCTTCGGAATTAATTTTGAAAATAGTCGTTTTACTCATTTCAAAAGTCAGATATGTAATTTTCCCCTTGATGAAAAAAATATTCACTTTAAGGAAAAGTGTATGGTAACGTTAAACTCTATTTAGAACACGTCCTGCTATGTATAGACATGGACTTGAAATTTAAGTTTTTGCAGAAGCTCATAAATCTTTGTTTTTTTAAATGAAGTAGAATATGTTATTTAAAAAACGTTTTATATTCCAAGTTCTAACGCTTCATTCATTTTTGGGCGATATAATTTGTAAGACATAAAATTTATTAGAAACTATATGTAGAGATGAAACTCGACGGAAATACGAAAAGAATATCTGAAGTAAATGCGGCGAGCATATTTTAATGTTCTCAAAAACATGTAACCGAACGGAATTGAAAAAAAACGCGATTGATTTGGAAGCCACCAAATTGATAATCTTACTATCCAATCAGTCGGGTGCCATCGAATATCAAATAGCACGACTTTTGGGAAAAACATACAACTTCAAAAAGTAAAATTTATAGGGAAACATTGGTAAGACTGAAAGTTCTGTCAAACTCTTGAGAAGCTCATATATTTCATTCCACCGTTATTTGAAAATTTAAATTTTCATACTTGCATGTTTTAAAAATAAAATATAACAAACTATCGATTTCTAGAGATAAAACAATGTGACACAATTTTACAACTGTCCCGAAAAACAAACTCTGAGAGATTTCAAATAATTACCTCAATATCAGGGGGATTCTGTGACATGAAATAAAAGATTTGCGCGTTCGCAGAAATTTCAGAATAGGTAAATACGACAAAAAATGTGCGAGTCGTGGATTACTTAATTCAGGTCGCTGTGAAAGTAAAAGATGAGCGATTAAATATTCTTTTTCATTGAGACGTTTTTCGTAATGAAACACTGCCAAGAGCAGAAATGTAAAGAGCAATGCTTTTCTGGATATTAGATTTCAGATGCCTGAGGCTACTTTGTACGAGGGTTTAAATAAATTCAAGTTTTAGAAATAACTTTACACTAAAACTGAAAACTACACTGTGTTAACTGTAGATTCCTGGTGACATGCCATAATATTTAATAATATAAAACACAATATTTTGTTCTAAATCCAAACTTATCAGGACTGATTTTTCTCATCACAAGCATTTTTTAACCGCAGAAACGATGCCGATCGCAAAAATAGTATTAAATTTTAGAATTCTTACAAAAAATGTGTTTTATTTTACATAAATACTTAGTCTAATGAATTTTCAAATATCATTTCGAAAACTTGTTTGCAATAATAGTTTTCAAATCACTGCATTATATAGGTTAACGTAACACTCAAAAATAAATGTGTAGGTAGGGAGGTATAAAAAATATACACTTACCTATTCATTGTAAAAATTGAAAACAAAGCATATAAACACATGATACCGTGTTCAGAATTATTTTACTACGAAAAAATTGTCTATGTTTTGATATTAAATGTATAACTTTGTGTTAATTTTCGATGCTATTCCGAATCGCCCTCGCAGTATAAAATAATTGTTAGGGCGCAGCTGATGAAATAAAATCCATTATGTTTTCCGGCACGCAAATAAATTTTATATCTTACAAACAATATCTCGACGATAAACGGGCGAATTAACCAAAAAGTTTAAAAACTTCATGACAGCTTAATTGCAAAAACGTTTAATAGAGTTAAACCACCAAGCGACCGCTTTATTATTTGCGAACAATTTAATAGCCATAAACAAAGCTATTGAAACATTCCAATATTTGAATAATGTTCTTTTTATTCCACTTTTGAATTCGACCGCTTTGAACGTTGAAATTCGTTTAAAATGGGAACTTATATTTTTGGTAAAACGAAGAACGACTGAAAAAAATACTGCTCGATTTATAGATAGGTTGACATTTTTTTCCATATCGACCACACCGGCATCAAAACGTATTGAATCACATAGCAAATGACAAATTCAAATAGTACAATTTTACATATAAAAGGTAGGCAATATTGAAAGTAATACTATTAACATTTCATTTCATATATGTATACTATCATTAAATTGTATATTGTTTGCCGTTTATTTTTAGGTTGATAAGATTAATTAGCTGCCAAATACAAATAACTGGTTTCACTTAGCGAATAAGTTCATCCTGCGATGAATTGGAAAAATAAAACGACCGTATTTAATTGATTGATTTAAATCATTGCCAGCAAATATTGAAAGTATTTTAGACGTAAGAATTATATTAGTTTAAATAATAATTGAAGTATTTTTATTCATATTAAGACCAAAACAAATCTTCTCTTATTTCTACTGATATAACATAAAAAAACTAACTGTTTGTTCATCATAACTTATATTCATCTTCCCTCTTTAATACTTTCCGATAAGGATTGGAATTTTATACAAATGGCAACACTTTGCTATGTGATTCAATGGCGTCATAATCAACCTTGATTTTATCTAATGGGGACATTAAACAATAAAAGTCATCATAATTATTATGTTGCAGTTGTAAATTAATATAGATATCAACTTAATAAATAAAACGGTGTGAAACTTACCTCTTCGCATAGTGCTAACATACGACGGGTACTATCCAAGGACTGAAAAGAAAAAAGAAAAATACATTACATTGAATTCACATATTGTGTGACGTAATAAGTGGGTGCAATGCATGAAATGTAAGGTAATGCTTGAATTTACAGGCAGTTATCAACCGAACAGCCACCGTTAAGCGTTATTATTTGAGGATAATAGTAAATTATCCCATCAGTAAAGGTTCCTGGGAAAAAAGATGTTCACAATCAATTTTTGGTCATTATATCATAGAAGAAGAATGTGTAACCAGAAGATAGCGTTTATTTATTTGTTAGGTTTTTTGACAACTTAAAAAATAAACAGCAAGTAACATAACTACTTGTCGAGAAAGAAAGGGATTTTGAAAATTAAATTAGGGAAACACGCCACATTACTTAATTATAAACATGTTTCAATTGATAAAAAAATAATTTCAAACACTTTTAAATGTTGTTATTAAATTGATTTACTTATGTACTAAATTTGAATCGTTCAAACTATGTACATTCTCACAGATTTTGTCACTAACGACCCGGGTTTCGCCTTTCGGCATCTTCGGGCGTTCAAGTGCACGGACGAACTCGAACTCATAGTTTGAACGATTCAAATTTAATATTGAAATTCCACCAAGCACCTTCGGTCGAAATCTTAAATTACTTATGTACATTTAAAACTCGTACACATTCCCAGGAACCAATCAAATACGAAGGTTGAGAGCCGCCTGTACCTTTTTTTGAAACAGACAATATGTGATTTATTGCTAACCTTTATTTCAAATACAAATAATCTATAATAAGAATAGCCAACAAGCTACAATGATACTGAACTATCTTGAAATGTGTCATTATGACGCATTCATAATGTGTAAAAAAATGACATTATCTACTTGTGTTGACGACGTACGGCATTGTAGAGATGATTTTTCCTAGATACGGTATTTTGTTGAGTAGATGTCTAGTGCTCAAATGAAAATAGTTCGCCGTTTTAAGGCGCTACTGAATCGTGATACATAGATCTTTTCACCAACTAAGAGAGGTAGATATCATCAATTACACATGTTTTAAAAAATATTGATATGTTTTCTCATACATAGTCTCTTCACTGTAACTTCAGCTTTAATCTTCATCGTAACTAAGGACTGTTATACCGAAATAATGTATCATTCATTGCTGGTATCGTAATTATCAAAACCGTTATTTCAAACATAGATAAAAAAATAACAAAATAAATATTGTAGCCAATGAAGGAAGAGTTATTTTTAATCTGTGTATCATAAACACAAAGGGCTGTTTTTCATTACTTAAATTTATTGTTTTTTTTTAATTATATGGCATTTAAAAGGCTACTTTATCAAGACAAAAGTCTGAAAATTTTGATCAGATCTATCTTAGATGCTATGCTTGTTGGAACGATTTACGTGAAAATAGAAATCCCGTTGGCGTTATGGTGCCACATATGACGAAGAAAAATATACATTATTTAATGGTGTTAATACTTACATCATCTGTCACCTGACCAGCTTTCAATTGTAATTCCTGTAGTTCCGTTTTGGGGACGCCAGGCGCTTCCCCCACTGGCGGCTCCGCTACCGCACCTGAAGGCATTCTGCAAACCAAAGAAAATACAAAAGTTTAGCACATATTCATATAATTTTCTTGCATAAAGAGAAATTTACGATTTATCAATAAACCCGCGAGTTGCCGCACACCAATTCGCTTGGCTAATTTATGTCGCCTTGAAGCTATACTCGGAAGTCAGTTTAGGACTGGGCATGTTAAAGTAAACTCTTAAATAAATACTACATACATTGCAAACAATTCCTGGTCCAACATTTTTCTTTACCGAGACCCACAACCACTATTTTGAAATGGGTTTTTAGACTCTAGCTAAATCTTTATATATACAGTACTTAGCTTGAATAAATGCGTGAAAGGGTTATAAGATATAAAGAGAAGTATGTACCCACACTTGAAAATAACAGCTATGAAACTAAAAGCTAGCTTCGTAAGTTTAATCCATGTCCCCTCCCAATGTGGAGCATATGGCCTCCTAACGTCAGTATCTCAACTCTAGAAAAATACGGTTAGGAAAGAACTAGTGGTTAACCAATAGCTCTCGCTACGCCGAGTTATTAAAAATCGGAAGGGTAGGAAGATATTTTTAGACATCGCAAACACACATGCCTTCGAACAGATATACATCGATCGAAAAATGCTGTCCGTACCGTGGCTCGAACCCGTGAGACCCTAACAACTGCGCTATAAAACCCGACAATAAATATAAGTAGGGAATACAAATAAAGCAAATTTCGGTGGCAGGTAAACATGGCTGATATATCGGACAATCGTTGGAAAAAAATATTCATCCAATATTATAAGAATAAATATGACAATTCAGACAGCGCAATTAACATGAAATTCTAAAATTGAAGAAACTGAGAATTGGATTGAATGGCGGCTGACGATGGTCTCAGCATTATTTTGATGGATGAACCTAGAATCTCTGATAATAGGATTCCCATTGTGTGCATTTCAATCAATAATTTTCAATTGTTCGATCTAAATTATGAGAGATGAGGTCTCCACGATGTCAGCGAATATCCAAGCGATGCAATAAGGGTTTCAACAATAGCTGTCATCGATGCACTTGGATAAATAGTTGTTAGAATAAATTTACATAAAATTGGAATGAAAAAGTTATAATATTTATATCTTACATATTCTGATAATCAATGATAATCTGATAATCTGATAACCTACCGAATCCATCGACATTATTACAATGGTTATAAGCTACTAGGTTTTTTTCGCATTAATAATTTTACATTCTGGAAATATCTTTATTTCCGTTTACTAACCGTCATATAGCACCAGCACTGAAAAAGATAACCTGCCAAATTCCATAAAACTGGTTATATTGCAACCTTAAACGCGCAATTGATATTCTGTCAATGCTTCGCTTATCATATTAGGTTATATTATGTCGCGGCGTTATTTCGCAGCATCTCGCTATATCATTTCATAAATTTAATTTATCTCAAGTAATTTGGACATATTTGATGCCTTTGGTGCGAGAATTTTCCGGCCGACAACAGCGCCGCTGGTGGCGGTTATGAATACTAAATTCCAAACGTCAGTTGCCTGTATTCGCAGATTATGATTAAATTACATACACGAAAAAGCGTTGGGTTTTCTTTTATGTATAAAATACAGCGAGATATTTTGGCGATTTTCGAATTAAGGACATCTTTATGGTTTTGAATTGCTATTCATTCAGTTATTTTCATTCAAACACCAAAGTAACGTACATATTCACTTCCCTCTAATATTTCATATTACATTGCAAACGTGTCAAAAACAATTTAGTGTAAAATCTATAATTAACGCTTGTTTGCAAGAATTTAAGCAAAAAAAAAACCATCTAATATTTTGCATCAAATGTAATATTGAACGAAACAAGTTTTTTGAATCGTAAATAAATCAATACACCTCATTCATTAAGGAGTAAACAACAGCATTTGTTTAGATCTTTTCTCACATCTAGATTGACAATATGTATAGAAAGGCCATAGGGAAAAGCAAGAAAATTTATTATTTTTATTCAATTGACGTCATAAATGTACAAAATAATATTCATTGAGGGCTCGGGAAACAAAGGAGGCAGTTTTCGTAATCCTTAAATGTTGGCAAATCAATTAAAACGTTTGAAAAAAATAATGTTAACCTTTTAACTGCCTTAGATAATTTATGGTAATTACCTAGCACGCCGGCTATAATTTGCAACTATTAATTTAATTACTTATTGACGCGATAACTCGTCTCTGGCGAGTTGAGCACGAAAATTTGTACGAGATATCTCGTCTGTGGCAGCCATCGACTAAAATATTCTTATAGCCAGTGTTATAACCGCCGTGTTACAGGACTAAGTTAACTGCCGCTTTTGTAACAAAGCCGATTTCAATTATTCAAAAATTTATATGCGGAGTTGCCAGCTGTACATGATAACATATCGAACTCATTTTCGACTGAACACGGAGACTGCCGACTTTGTTTCCAGAGCACTCGATTGTAAATTATGGATTTATAGTTAATTTTTCTTAGACGCGATACATTTTATTACAGATGAAGGAATGTGGCCTTCCAAAATGAAAACCTCACCGGAACAAAATATCAATGTTGTCAATTATCACATGAAAAAAAAGCAGTATCTCCGGTTTAAGAACAATAATAATAATCGAAATTAGAACACTAAAATAAAATATTTTTTCGTCACAAACAAATAAAATTTCGAGACAGGAAGCCGTTATTTGCGATAGACATCACGCGATTTCCTCTGCCGGCTACGGTGTCACGCAGAGGTTTTTTTAACAAAAAATATTTCAAATTTCGAATGGAATGCTAATGTATTGTAATTCCCACAGTATTTCGAAATTCGGAGTTTATTTTCGTCTTGAATGAAATAATAAAACACCGATTTTTAAGCAACTTCGAGTGCTATTTCTTTTTTGTTTTGAAAATTTCCCGTACAATTCGGTGTACCGAAAGCTTTTGTGATTCAGCATGGTACGGTGTCAGCTAAATCATGTTTTCCGAAAGGTCGAAAAAATCGTTTTGAAAGCATTTATGTCAAGTCATTGCCATTATAAAATTAAAATTAATTTACTAGAGCCTCTTTTCGTCACTTATCGTGGCATAAAAAAATGTATTTACGAAGAATCCATTATTTAAATAATTTCTTATCCAGGAATCTGTTTTTTCTCTGTTATTAGATTTTCAAATCGTAAATTTTACATTTATATTTTCTCAGCCGACGTACTTGCTAAGAAAACGTCACTCGGTAAATAGCAGTTGTTGGAATTGGCCACGTGTGCAAGACGAAGGTCGCAGCAATCGAACCACGTGGAATTATTCGCCTGGACGCCAGCCAACTCCATTTCGATAACCTATTGTCGCGAAGGTGAGCCAAGTGGGCTTTGAACTATGAATGCATACGATCAAAAATAAGGGTGTGCGCTATTACGCGTCACATTGTTGATTGGTGGTAAAAAAACTGAAATTTTCTTATCACTGTATACCGGGCATATAAAAATAAATTATGATGGTTTCATGTAAAACAGACAATTAAAAAAGAAGTAGTGAATATAGATAAATGAAAGAAAGTTTTCATTACATTTTACCGTGTTATTTCGAACCCGTGCAAAAAAGATTTCATTGTGAAATATTTAGGTACACATCTTGTATTTATAGTTATTTAATGAGACCTTTGTAAACTTTTAACTGAGTATTGAGCTGCAAAATCGAATCCAAATTTTAACCAGTAAGCCTATTTTTGTGAAACGATGTATTCTGCTTCATCAACGAAAAAGCTTGCTCACATTTTTTTACATTTGTCGGTTCCTATGGGCGCAGCGGTTAGCGTTGTGGGCTTCCGTGCCGGACATCGCGGGTTCGAGCCCCAATACAAACAGATTTTTTTTTAGATCTTCCAAGAATTCTCGACTCTAAAATTGCAAGAATTTACGAATTTGTCCGAATGGACAGCATGCGACCTTTTTTAGCACTTCCGTGTCTCATTTTCTCAATCTCGAGATTAGTACTGTCGCAATCCAGGGATTTAGGGATCGCAGAATTGGATGGGACACCGAGATTGGATACCACATTTGTGATGTCTTAATTTCCCTCCCCACTTTCTATCATTCAATAACTGGGCGTAGCGAGAGCGATATGTTAACCATGTATACTATCCTTGCCATATCCTTCTATCCCCACTACTCTCTTCAGAAAAAGAGGTTGGGTCATTAGGAGGCCATATGTTCCACATTTTCATATCCTTCCTTCCTTCATATACTTAAGAATGGTAGAGGAGGGAATTTTTCGATATCACACATGCCTTCTTCGAACAGAAATCAATTGAAAAATGCTGTTCGTACTGGGATTCGAACCCGTGAGGTCCGACATGGAAGCCAACGTCGTTAATCATAAATTAATCAAGTATCCGCTTTCTTCATTAGCAAAACTCCAGCCTCCAAAAAGGACACAAAGAGAATTAAAAAATCGGCCAACTTATCATTCGTCTTTTTCATTACATGGCTTTCCTGTCTATTGAAAAGGGACGACAGATTGATGGATTGCGCGGGAAGGCGGTATCAGTAATACGAGATGAGCTTTTAATATCCTGTCTTTCTCTGGTTTTTCGAAACAAACAGAGAGGGACTTAGTGAAGGTTGTCTGTCGCGCGTAAGTGTATTTGCAGAAGCGGTATCGGTTTCGATAAAAAAAAAATACAAGACTCTATGTCACTTAGAAGAAGGCCATAAATGATTTGCACTACCAGTTTTTTCCAATACTAAACTAAAATGTAAAATAGCGGTATTCTGGTACCGAAAATTTAAATTGAAAAGTAACAGTTATTGATTTATGATCTAGCATAAACAGAAAAGGGTTGACGGAGCATTTTTCATGCCTTTTTCACGCGTTATTCGTTACGAAAATTGGATGTATTATAGATTTTGCGATAACATTGAAAACTACATTGTATCGTGTATTTGACTGATATTGATATTTCAATTGATTAAAATTACTACTATGGTTTTTGCTCAGTTAAGTCTATTTGTTTGATACCTGTAGTGGTTTAGTCGTCCTGTATTGCAATTCTTTGTTGCATAGCACAAAACATAGATAATAACAAAGAATTTATCACTCTTGATAATGAAGCATCATTGCCATACATTTTTTACTTTAATGTAAAATATATTGACTTCGCACTAAAGCATTGAAGCAGTAGCTTTTTCTTCAACCTCTTTTTTTTACTAAGGAATGTGGAAAAATGAGATTAAAAATGGAACTAGTACATTGTGTATGTAAAAATAAAACAATTTTTTTGGAAGCAACTTTAAATTGATGGTAAAGATCGGTTCCGCTCAGCCCAAACATTAACCCATTTTTGCCAAGTGTTCCAGTATTGGAACATTTAGTATTTTTACTTCCATTCCATTATTCCCTGACGCAATAAAAGTTGAGATTGCATCAGTCTCAATCAGTCTACAGCTAGCAAGCGTGGGGATCGTTTCGTATAGTATTTTTTCAAGTTTGAACCTGTCTAAGTGAGCAGTGTTTTTTTTTTATTTGCATCAATTACGGGAAAATTTGGGCAAAATTCGGGAAAAAATGGGTTAAACAATGAAAAATATATGCAAACAGAATTATATTATATATGAAAAGTAAGAATTATATTATGTATAAATAGCACTGTGAGAATATTAAAAATGGGAATGAAGTTGAAAATACCATGGAGTCGAACTGTTTTAGCTGGAGTCGGCTCAAAAAAAAGGCTAACAACTTCCTTTCAAGAGTCCTTTCAAAAAAAATGTGTATTGAAATCGCTATTGTGAAAAGTGGCGCCACTGCATGCTTCTTTAAGCCTTAAAAAATGTCGTGTTTTAAGTTAAGATCAGAGTCAGATTCGGCATTGTCTTATTTATCGACTCTGCAACCCTGGGAAATATTTGCACAGCGCGAAACTAATTCTAAGCATAAAATGTGGAAATGGTAGAAAAAATCTGTTATATTTTTATAAACCAATTTAAGGTTGTTACGACATGTAGCTGACCCAAAATGAACCAACAGTAATAGAGAGCGGAAAAATTCCACAAAAAAATGTCGTTGATAAACAAACAAAAGTTAACACTTCCGTCGCAAGCGTTCCAAATTCAAATTCCGCCCCGACTCAAAAATGTATGCAAAATCATAATTATGAATTTAACTTGTTTAATTAAAACACTGACGACCCGCGCAGCATCAGTTCAGTAATTGAGGAGCAAACATTCAAAAAGTGTTTTGTCACAAATTTTGAAAAATGGCGTTTTATACCAATTATGATAGCCCATAATAAAGCCTATGAATGGAAATCAAAATTAGTGTTCAAAAAGGTTTTTTTTCATATTAAAATGAAATCATAAAGTTGACACATTCATACAAATCGTCACTTTTGCAACACTTAAATCATCATTTTCCAAGCTTTGTATTTGTGTGACAAAACACTTTTTGAATGTTTGCTCCTCAATTTCGCTCATACCCTCATGGACTGATGGCGGAAAGAGGGAGAGATAAATCTGCCCCGCTCTGTCCCACTACCTTGACTCGCATTTTCCCGCCTTTCACAGCCACGTTTGGTAACGACCTTTCATGTGATATTATTTATACTGCTGGCAACACCCACCGCCCGCCTCCAAGGCGAGTAAAAATATTTTATTATATAACACTTTTTGTTTATTTATAAATTTATACCAAAGGTATAATTTTCAACTGCTGTCAAGAATACAAATGTTTTGTATTGAAACATACGAACACAGTGTTTCAACGAACTATCTAGTTCATAGTTACTCAACCTTTTTGGCCCGGGGCCCCTTTTAAGTGTCCATATTTTTCGGTGGCCCCCTATACCCGTACAAATAATATTTTCGAGGTTCGGGAATTGAAAGATTCCATTTACTTTTTACATGACGATTGAAACAGCCTACCCCATTTTTTGTTGTTTTTACACTGTTTGAAAACGGACTACATTGATCAACTAATAATCACTTTTCGTTGAATATAAGTAAAAAATATGGAGGAAGTATTTTTATTTTTGTTAACGTGTACGGCGTACAAACTTTTTCACTAGTTCTCCATCAATTTTAATCCCCCTTCAAACTTTCCAATGAGCTCTAAACCTTTCAGGAGTAAAATTGAGAAATTATTTTTTTTTTTCAACGTATGATTCAATAAATACCTTTCTTTAAATCGTATAAGTAATCTAATATATAAATATGAATGTTCGTTTGTTCGTTATTTATGCATTACCACAACGCTCATCCGATTACAATAAAACTTTGACAAACTTCTTGCTTGCACTTTCGGGAAGGTTATAGGCATAGTAAAATTCACTTACAGTAGGTCTTATAAATAAAAATCAATGTTTGTATGTCTGCCATACAGTATGCTTGCACTTGCGCGAAGGTTATGGTACAATTAATTTACAGTAGGTGGCGCGTGTGTCGTACCATAGACAATCGGCAGCAATCGTCAAACAGACAGAAAAAGAAGACATGCACTGAAATAAACACAATTAAAACACAAACACTGTCTTTCTTTGAGTGGCATTGCAACGCTTGCCTGGTTGCTAATTATCAATAAGAATTAATAATATGTTTTTCTTTTGAAATTCTCTATTTGTTATGTAACTAATTATTCATAATATACATAAAAAATATTCAATCCTGTTCCTACCACTTAAAATCGGTAGACAGATATTTTATATATGGATGAGTGTTATCGTTACACGGTACCTATACGGTATTAAATAACGATATTAAAAAATAACTGCTTCTTATTGATAAAGAGAGGTGCTGCGACCCGTTCCCATTTTCCGACGTCACCCGGAGCCAGCCCCGCGCCGACCCACTGGCCGGGAAATACCCGCTACATATAACACCGACCGGAGAGGCCCCCGTCACGGCCTAACCTATTTGCAGCCGACGGCGTGGCGGAGTAAGGGGGGCTCTGAATCTGAGAAAATTATGCCGCCCTTTGAAGGGGTGCAATAAATCGTTAATTGATTATATACGACCAAAATTGGTTCTTACTAGGCGTTAAATGTTTTTGTTAGCAAACAACTCAATTAAGTATTATATACCATGTACATATTATTTTCGAAAAAACAAACAGTACATTAATAATAAAATCGATAAAGTGATTCATAGATGAAATCATTTCATACATATTTATATACGTATACGAAATAATTATTAAAGCTATCGAATGTTACTATATATATTTTTATTACATAACAATACGCAATTTACCGTTAATTGACAGCAATGGCTGACAAACGTATTTACCTACATGAGATAGGAAGAGAGAAGAGTTCCAAGATTGACACAGAAATAGGTTATATTCTTTTCGTTATAATTCCATGTTTCAAACGTTATACATAAAACACCGTAGATAATATATATACAGGGCCGGCGCCACAATACAGGCGAAATAGGCAACCGCCTAGGGCGCAAACCATTAGGGGGCGCATAAATTGAGTATTAAAATTATTTCTGTATATGTACTCCAATCTATATATTAATAGTCGATAAAATAATCACAATTCACAAACCACAAATCACAACCCACAAATGTGTGCGTACTGATGTCCCAAAATTAAAAAATTTACGACATCTGTTCTGCTACTACTGCAAAAATTCGATAATTCACGAAATTTCTGCTACTACGAAAAATGGTTGTTAGCAAACTTGAACATTATTCCAAATATTAAATAATTTACGTAATTTCTGCTCCTACGAAAAATGGTTGTTAGCAAACTTGGACATTATTCCAAATATTAAATAATTTACGAAATTTCTGCTCCTACGAAAAATGGTTGTTAGCAAACTTGAACATTATTCCAAATATTAAATCATTTACGAAATTTCTGCTCCTACGAAAAATGGTTGTTAGCAAACTTGAACATTATTCCAAATATTAAATAATTTACGAAATTTCTGCTCCTACGAAAAATGGTTGTTAGCAAACTTGGACATTATTCCAAATATTAAATAATTTACGAAATTTCTGCTCCTACGAAAAATGGTTGTTAGCAAACTTGAACATTATTCCAAATATTAAATCATTTACGAAATTTCTGCTCCTACGAAAAATGGTTGTTAGCAAACTTGAACATTATTCCAAATATTAAATAATTTACGAAATTTCTGCTCCTACGAAAAATGGTTGTTAGCAAACTTGAACATTATTCCAAATATTAAATAATTTACGAAAATTCTGTCACTACGAAAAATGGTTGTTAGCAAACCTAAACATTATTCTAAAAATTAAATAATTTACGAAATTTCTGCTTCTACGAAAAATAGTTGTTAGCAAACTTTAACATTATTCCAAAAAATAAGTAATTTACGAAATTTCTGCTATTACGAAAAATGGTTGTTGGCAAACATAAACATTATTCCAAAAATTAAATAATTTACGAAATTTCTGCTTCTACGAAAAATGGTTGTTAGCAAACTTGAACATTATTCCAAATATTAAATAATTTACTAAATTTCTGCTCCTACGAAAAATGGTTGTTAGCAAACTTGAACTTTATTCCGAAAATTCAATAATTTACGATATTTCGGCTATTACGAAAAATGGTTGTTAGCAAACTTAAACTTTATTCCAAAAATTCAATAATTTACGATATTTCGGCTACTACGAAAAATGGTTGTTAGCAAACTTAAACATTATTTCAAATATTAAATATTTTACGAAATTTCTGCTACTACGAAAAATGATTGATAGCATACTTGAATATTATTTCAAATATTAAATAATTTACGAAATTTCTGCTCCTACGAAAAATGGTTGTTAGCAAACTTGAACGTTATTCCAAATATTAAATCATTTACGAAATTTCTGCTCCTACGAAAAATGGTTGTTAGCAAACTTGAACATTATTCCAAAATATAATAATTTACGAAATTTCTGCTATTACGAAAAATGGTTGTTAGCAAACTTGAACATTATTCCAAATATTAAATAATTTACGAAATTTCTGCTACTATGAAAAATGGTTGTTAGCAAACTTAAACATTATTCCAAATATTAAATAATTTACGAAATTTCTGCTACTACGAAAAATGGTTGTTAGCAAACTTAAACATTATTCCAAAAATTAAATAATTTACGAAATTTCGGCTACTACGAAAAATGGTTGTTAGCAAACTTAAACATTATTTCAAATATTAAATATTTTACGAAATTTCTACTCTTACGAAAAATGGTTGTTAGCAAACATGAACATTATTCTAAATATTAAATAATTTACGAAATTTCGGCTACTACGAAAAATGGTTGTTAGCAAACTTAAACATTATTTCAAATATTAAATATTTTACGAAATTTCTACTCTTACGAAAAATGGTTGTTAGCAAACATGAACATTATTCCAAATATTAAATAATTTACGAAATTTCTGCTACTACGAAAAATGGTTGTTAGCAAACTTAAACATTATTCTAAATATTAAATAATTTACGAAATTTCGGCTACTACGAAAAATGGTTGTTAGCAAACTTAAACATTATTCCAAATATAAAATAATTTACGAAATTTCTGCTACTACGAAAAATGGTTGTTAGCAAACTTAAACATTATTCCAAAAATTAAATAATTTACGAAATTTCGGCTACTACGAAAAATGGTTGTTAGCAAACTTAAACATTATTTCAAATATTAAATATTTTACGAAATTTCTACTCTTACGAAAAATGGTTGTTAGCAAACATGAACATTATTCTAAATATTAAATAATTTACGAAATTTCGGCTACTACGAAAAATGGTTGTTAGCAAACTTAAACATTATTTCAAATATTAAATATTTTACGAAATTTCTACTCCTACGAAAAATGGTTGTTAGCAAACTTGAACATTATTCCAAATATTAAATAATTTACGAAATTTCTGCTCCTACGAAAAATGGTTGTTAGCAAACTTGAACATTATTCCAAAATATAATAATTTACGAAATTTCTGCTATTACGAAAAATGGTTGTTAGCAAACTTGAACATTATTCCAAATATTAAATAATTTACGATATTTCGGCTACTACGACAAATGGTTGTTAGCAAACTTGAACATTATTCCAAATATTAAATAATATACGAAATTTCAGCTCCTACGAAAAATGGTTGTTAGCAAACTTGAACATTATTCCAAATATTAAATAATTTACTAAATTTCTGCTCCTACGAAAAATGGTTGTTAGCAAACTTGAACTTTATTCCAAAAATTCAATAATTTACGATATTTCGGCTACTACGACAAATGGTTGTTAGCAAACTTAAACTTTATTCCAAAAATTTAATAATTTACGATATTTCGGCTACTACGAAAAATGGTTGTTAGCAAACTTAAACTTTATTCCAAAAATTCAATAATTCACGAAATTTCTGCTACTGCGAAAAATGGTTGTTAGCAAACTTGAACATTATTCCAAATATTAAATAATTTACTAAATTTCTGCTCCTACGAAAAATGGTTGTTAGCAAACTTGAACTTTATTCCGAAAATTCAATAATTTACGATATTTCGGCTATTACGAAAAATGGTTGTTAGCAAACTTAAACTTTATTCCAAAAATTCAATAATTTACGATATTTTGGCTACTACGAAAAATGGTTGTTAGCAAACTTAAACATTATTTCAAATATTAAATATTTTACGAAATTTCTACTCCTACGAAAAATGGTTGTTAGCAAACATGAACATTATTCTAAATATTAAATAATTTACGAAATTTCGGCTACTACGAAAAATGGTTGTTAGCAAACTTAAACATTATTTCAAATATTAAATATTTTACAAAATTTCTACTCCTACGAAAAATGTTTGTTAGCAAACTTGAACATTATTCCAAAAATTCAATAATTTACGAAATTTCTGCTACTACGAAAAATGGTTGTTAGCAAACTTGAACATTATTCCAAGTATTAAATAATTTACTAAATTTCTGCTCCTACGAAAAATGGTTGTTAGCAAACTTGAACTTTATTCCAAAAATTCAATAATTTACGATATTTCGGCTACTACGACAAATGGTTGTTAGCAAACTTAAACTTTATTCCAAAAATTTAATAATTTACGATATTTCGGCTACTACGAAAAATGGTTGTTAGCAAACTTGAACTTTATTCCAAAAATTCAATAATTCACGAAATTTCTGCTACTACGAAAAATGGTTGTTAGCAAACTTAAACATTATTCCAAAAATTGAATATTTTACGAAATTTATGCTTCTACGAAAAATGGTTGTTAGCAAACTTAAACATTACTCCAAAAATTAAATATTTTACGAAATTTCTGCTTCTACGAAAAATGGTTGTTAGCAAACATAAACATTATTCCAAAATATAATATAAAAATAAAATAAAATAAATAAAAATTAAATGAAATAAAATAAAATAAAATAAAATAAAATAAAATAACATAGAATAAAATAAAATAAAATAAAATAAAATAAAATAAAATAAAATAAAATAAAATAAAATAAAATAAAATAAAATAAAATAAAATAAAATAAAATAAAATAAAATAAAATAAAATAAAATAAAATAAAATAAAATAAAATAAAATAAAATAAAATAAAATACCATAAAATAAAATTAAAATTAATACTATGCAACAAAAATCTCACGTTGCTGGGCAACGGGCTTACAGCTAGTAATAATAAATAATAGTACGTCGGGTTATATGACGCAGCGGGTAGCGTTGTTGTCTTCTGTGCCGGATCTTACGGGTTCGAGTCTTAGTACGAACAGCATTTTTTAGATCGATTCCTGTTCAAAGGTATGGGTGTTTGTAATGTCAAAAAATTCTTTCCCGCCTTTCCGATCATTCAATAACTGGGCGTAGTGAGAGCGATTAGTTAACCACTAGTTCTGTACTAGCCTTAGGCTTTTATCTCTTTGGAAAAAGAGAGGTTGAGCGAGTGAGTAACAAACAGTTTTCGTAACAAAAAAAATCGGTTGAGGTACCTCCATTAGGAGACCATATGTTCCACATTGGTAGCTGACATGGATATATATAAAAAAATGGGACGATTTGTTAAAAAGGGGGCGCGCCAATAACCGTTACCTAGGGCGCCAAATAACCTCGCGCCAGCACTGTACTTAAATATAATGCATATTTGAGGCGGTCAAAAGCAAAGACAGCAATCTACGACGGAAGCCATATAACGCATAGGCCTGAGAATATTGTTTTGCAAAATTTAACAAGCCTAAGTCAAATTTAACAACGGGCTCGTGCGAGCCTACCCCTGTCTAGAAATAACAAAATGCACACAGGATAAAAAAAAATCGAGTATAACAATTTGTTTTTGAAGATCTAAGTAGTTTTCGAACAAATTTAGTATCATTACCATTAAATAAGTATTCGCAAAAATAAAAATGGACGTCAATGTGTCTCGAGGGCGTCAATGAGCGAGCACTTCTGCATTATATAGGGCGATTCGGGGGTAATGTTGCGAAGGGGAATCACCGCTTTGAGAGATCGTTACGTGAGAGTATCACACTGTACAACACTTACTTTACAACATATTTGCTGTTAATCTATGACGTACACCTGTGGTATGTATTTAAACTACCACTACCACCCACTTGTAGGCGACTCGAGCCGTCACGGTTAACGATGGGAATTTGTATCGATTAAAAAAAAAAAAATCCCCATGTATCAAATATATTTGAATTATTAAAAATCTCTCCTTTAAATTATACTTCGCACTTGCGTTCAATATAGTTAGGAATATATATTTTGTTATCTAATATATAAAAATGAATGTTTGTTTGTTCCTACTCTAGGGGCTGCCAAGCCGTTCACCCGATTGCAATAAAACTTTGACAAAATGTTTGCTTGCACTTCTGGGAAGGTTTAAGGCATATAAAAATTAGCTTACGGTAGGTCTTATAAATAAAAATCAATGTTTGTATGTCTGCCATACAGTTCATTTTGACAACGTATGCTTGCACTTGCGCGAATGTTATAGTACAATTAACTTACAGTAGGTATCGGCAGCAAACGTCATACAGGCAGAAAAATAAAACATGCACTTCAATAAACACAAAAAATTTCTTTCTTTGAGTGGCATTGCAACGCTTGCCGGGAACCAGCTAGTATCTATATATTAATAGCCGATAAAATAAGTTTTCACTTTTCACTTTTTACTTTTTACTTTTTACTTTTTACTTTTCACAAATGTGTGCGTACTGATGTCCTCGAGCGTATTTGAAAATTAGTTTGATAAAATATATATACTACAAAAAATGGTTGTTAGCAAAGTTGAACATTATTCCAAATATTAAATAATTTACGAAATTTCTGCTCCTACGAAAAATGGTTGTTAGCAAATTTGAACATTATTCCAAAAATTCAATAATTTACGAAATTTCTGCTACTACGAAAAATGGTTGTTAGCAAACTTAAACATTTCAATTATTCTAAAAAATACATTATTTACAATTAAATAGTGCAGGGGTGTCGATATATGTCCCGTGATCTATTTCTTCTTCTACGAAATATATTTGTTTGCCAACTTAAATATTTCAATTATTCTAAAAAATATATTATTTCCAATTAAATAGTGCAGGGGTGTTGATATATGTCCCGAGATCTATTTCTTCTTCTACGAAATATGTTTGTTAGCAAATTTAAACATTTCAATTATTCTAAAAATTACATTATTTACAATTAAAATACTGCAGGGGTGTCGATATTTGTCCCGTGATCTATTTCTTCTTCTACGAAATATATTTGTTAGCCAACTTAAATATTTCAATTATTCTAAAAAATATATTATTTCCAATTAAATACTGCAGGGGTGTTGATATATGTCCCGAAATCTATTTCTTCTTTTACGAAATATGTTTGTGAGCAAATTTAAACATTTCAATTAGTCTAAAAATAACATTATTTACAATTAAAATACTACAGGGGTGTCGATATATGTCCCGTAATCTATTTCTTCTTCTACGAAATATGTTTGTTAGCAAACTTAAACATTTCGATTATTATAAAAATTATATTATTTCCAATTAAATAGTGCAGGGGTGTTGATTTATGTCCCGAAATCTATTTCTTCTTCTACGAAATATGTTTGTTAGCAAACTTAAACATTTCAATTATTCTAAAAATTATATTATTTCCAATTAAATAGTGCAGGGGTGTTGATATATGTCCCGAAATCTATTTCTTCTTCTACGAAATATGTTTGTTAGAAAATTTAACATTTCAATTATTCTAAAAATTACATTATTTACAATTAAAATACTACAGGGGTGTCGATATATGTCCCGTAATCTATTTCTTCTTCTACGAAATGTGTTTGTTAGCAAACTTAAACATTTCGATTATTATAAAAATTATATTATTTCTAATTAAATAGTGCAGGGGTGTTGATATATGTCCCGAGATCTATTTCTTCTTCTACGAAATATGTTTGTTAGCAAACTTAAACATTTCGATTATTAGAAAAATTATATTATTTCCAATTAAATAGTGCAGGGGTGTTGATATATGTCCCGTAATCTATTTCTTCTTCTACGAAATATGTTTGTTAGCAAACTTAAACATTTCAATTATTCTAAAAATTATATTATTTCCAATTAAATAGTGCAGGGGTGTTGATATATGTTCCGTAATCTATTTCTTCTTCTACGAAATATATTTGTTAGCCAACTTAAATATTTCAATTATTCTAAAAATTATATTATTTCCAATTAAATACTGCAGGGGTGTTGATATATGTCCCGAAATCTATTTCTTCTTCTACGAAATATGTTTGTTAGAAAATTTAACATTTCAATTATTCTAAAAATTACATTATTTACAATTAAAATACTACAGAGGTGTCGATATATGTCCCGTAATCTATTTCTTCTTCTACGAAATATGTTTGTTAGCAAACTTAAACATTTCGATTATTATAAAAATTATATTATTTCCAATTAAATAGTGCAGGGGTGTTGATATATGTCCCGAGATCTATTTCTTCTTCTACGAAATATGTTTGTTAGCAAACTTAAACATTTCGATTATTATAAAAATTATATTATTTCCAATTAAATAGTGCAGGGGTGTTGATTTATGTCCCGAAATCTATTTCTTCTTCTACGAAATATGTTTGTTAGCAAACTTAAACATTTCAATTATTCTAAAAATTATATTATTTCCAATTAAATAGTGCAGGGGTGTTGATATATGTCCCGAGATCTATTTCTTCTTCTACGAAATATATTTGTTAGCAAACTTAAACATTTTAATTATTCTAAAAATTATGTTATTTCCAATTAAATACTGCAGGGGTGTTGATATATGTCCCGAAATCTATTTCTTCTTCTACGAAATATGTTTGTTAGCAAATTTAAACATTTCAATTAGTCTAAAAATAACATTATTTACAATTAAAAAACTGCAGGGCTGTCGATATATGCGCCGAGGTCGATTTATGGTACTTTGAAAAATGATTGTTAGCAAACTTGAACATTATTCCAAATATTAAATAATTTACGAAATTTCTGCTCCTACGAAAAATGGTTGTTAGCAAACTTGAACATTATTCCAAATATTAAACAATTTACGAAATTTCTGCTCCTACGAAAAATGGTTGTTAGCAAACTTAAGCATAATTCCAAAAATTAAATAATTTACGAAATTTCGGCTACTACAAAAAATGGTTGTTAGCAAACTTGAACATTATTCCAAATATTAAACAATTTACGAAATTTCTGCTCCTACGAAAAATGGTTGTTAGCAAACTTAAGCATAATTCCAAATATTAAATAATTTACGAAATTTCTGCTCCTACGAAATATGGTTGTTAGCAAACTTGAACATTATTCCAAATATTAAACAATTTACGACATTTCTGCTCCTACGAAAAATGGTTGTTAGCAAACTTAAGCATAATTCCAAAAATTAAATAATTTACGAAATTTCGGCTACTACAAAAAATGGTTGTTAGCAAACTTGAACATTATTCCAAATATTAAATAATTTACGAAATTTCTGCTCCTACGAAAAATGGTTGTTAACAAACTTGAACATTATTCCAAATATTAAATAATTTACGAAATTTCTGCTAACTATAAAAATAAAATAAATAAAATAAAATAAAATAAAATAAAATAAAATAAAATAAAATAAAATAAAATAAATTAAAATAAAATAAAATAAAATAAAATAAAATAAAATAAAATAAAATAAAATAAAATAAAATAAAATAAAATAAAATAAAATAAAATAAAATAAAATAAAATAAAATAAAATAAAATAAAATAAAATAAAATAAAATAAAATAAAATAAAATAAAATAAAATAAAATAAAATAAAATAAAATAAAATAAAATAAAATAAAATAAAATAAAATAAAATAAAATTAAATTAAATTAAATTAAATTAAATTAAATAAAATTAAATTAAATTAAATTAAATTAAATTAAATTAAATTAAATAAAATAAAATAAAATAAAATAAAATAAAATAAAATTAAATTAAATTAAATAATATAAAATAAAATAAAATTAAATAAAATTAAACACAATGCAACAAAAATCTCACGTTGCTGGGCAACGGGCTTACAGCTAGTCTTCATATTAATAGCCGATAAAATAAGTTTTCACTTTTCACAAATGTGTGCGTACTGATGTCCACTTCGCCCAATGATAGCGCTTTATATTGAACAGCACATTTTTTGGCGAATGCTAACGTTTTATTTTGAATCGCATATTTCGTTCGTCCAATTGGAATGGACGTCTTTTTTATATTCAAAATTCAAATTTCCTGGCTTAGAACTAAAGCATTGTAATAATATTAAGAGAACTTTATTTGAAAGTTTGCATGGCTACAAAGTTTTTTAAATAATCAAATGTACTGATTCGATTTTTCGAAGCTATAATTATAGGGCTAGGAACTGATTTGACAGTGATTTTGTTCGGTGTCATCTTCTATTTATTAGTAGTCGATAATGTCCGTTTTGATTGCATGATTGTCACTGATTTCCCCTCCCCCTCCCCCTGAAGACGGTCCCCTTCCCCCCACCCCTCTGCCCGCTATCGCCATCCGTTCATTTTTCTCTGACGTCTATTAGTGAATATTTGAAGTCATGACAAAACAATTAATTTTCGTACTGACCAAAAATATTCTGTCAAGCTGAGGATCGAACCCATGTCCCTTTTTCATTCTAATCGTTTGAACAAATATCCATTGTTCCACAAAGCGATTAAAATTAGTGAGGTGGAACGTCTACTTATTTTCAAACCAAGAGAAATATGTGATTTTATTGTGACCTTACGACATCTGTTAGTGAAGCATTGCACTAAACGAATTTGAATAATTGAAAATAGAATATGTCAAATACTTATGAGATATTTTTCTTTTTCTACGAAATATATTTGTTTGGATACTTGAAACATTAGCAGGGCTGTCGATATATGGTCCCAGAGTCTCTTTTTATATGGTCCAGAGTTTTTTTTCGAAATATATTTGTTTGCACACTTGGTTGTAAGCAAACTTGAACATTATTCCAAATATTAAATAATTTACGCAATTTCTGCTCCTACGAAAAATGGTTGTTAGCAAACTTGAACATTATTCCAAATATTAAATAATTTACGAAATTTCTGCTCCTACGAAAAATGGTTGTTAGCAAACTTGAACATTATTCCAAATATTAAATAATTTACGCAATTTCTGCTCCTACGAAAAATAGTTGTTAGCAAACTTGAACATTATTCCAAAAATTAAATAATTTACGAAATTTCGGCTACTACGAAAAATGGTTGTTAGCAAACTTGAACATAATACCAAATATTAAATAATTTCTGCTACTACGAATAATGGTTGTTAGCAAACATAAACATTATTCCAAAAATTAAATAATTTCTGCTACTACGAAAAATGGTTGTTAGCAAACTTAAACATTATTCCAAAAATTGGGTAATTTACGAAATTTCTGCTACTACGAAAAATGGTTGTTAGCAAACTAAAACATTATTCCAAAAATTAAATAATTCACGACATTTCGGCTACTACGAAAAATGGTTGTTAGCAAAATTAAACATTATTCCAAAAATTGAATATTTTACGAAATTTCTGCTACTACGAAAAATGGTTGTTAGCAAACTTAAACATTATTCTAAAAATTCAATAATTTACGAAATTTCTGCTACTACGAAAAATGGTTGTTAGCAAACTTAAACATTATTCCAAAAATTAAGTAATTTACGAAATTTCTGCTACTACGAAAAATGGTTTTTAGCAAACTTAAACATGATTCTAAAAATTCAATAATTTACGAAATTTCTGCTACTACGAAAAATGGTTGTTAGCAAACTTTAACATTATGCCAAAAATTAAATCATTTACGAAATTTCTGCTCCTACGAAAAATGGTTGTTAGCAAACTTGAACATTATTCCAAAAATTAAATAATTTACGAAATTTCGGCTACTACGAAAAATGGTTGTTAGCAAACTTGAACATTATACCAAATATTAAATAATTTCTGCTACTACGAAAAATGGTTGTTAGCAAACTTAAACATTATTCCAAAAATTAAATAATTTCTGCTACTACGAAAAATGGTTGTTAGCAAACTTAAACATTATTCCAAAAATTGGGTAATTTACGAAATTTCTGCTACTACGAAAAATGGTTGTTAGCAAACTAAAACATTATTCCAAAAATTAAATAATTCACGACATTTCGGCTACTACGAAAAATGGTTGTTAGCAAAATTAAACATTATTCCAAAAATTGAATATTTTACGAAATTTCTGCTACTACGAAAAATGGTTGTTAGCAAACTTAAACATTATTCTAAAAATTCAATAATTTACGAAATTTCTGCTACTACGAAAAATGGTTGTTAGCAAACTTAAACATTATTCCAAAAATTAAGTAATTTACGAAATTTCTGCTACTACGAAAAATGGTTTTTAGCAAACTTAAACATGATTCTAAAAATTCAATAATTTACGAAATTTCTGCTACTACGAAAAATGGTTGTTAGCAAACTTTAACATTATGCCAAAAATTAAATAATTTACGACATTTCGGCCACTACGAAAAATGGTTGTTAGCAAACTTAAACATTATTCAAAAAATTGAATATTTTACGAAATTTCTGCTACTACGAAAAATGGTTGTCAGCAAACTTAAACTTTATTCCAAAAATTGAATACTTTACGAAATTTCGGCTACTACGAAAAATGGTTGTTAGCAAACTTAAACTTTATTCCAAAAATTCAATAATTTACGAAATTTCTGCTACTACGAAAAATGGTTGTTAGCAAACTTAAACATTATTCCAAAAATTAAATAATTTACGAAATTTCGGCTACTACGAAAAATGGTTGTTAGCAAACTTAAACATTATTTCAAAAATAAAATATTTTACGAAATTTCTGCTACTACGAAAAATGTTTTTTAGCAAACTTAAACATGATTCTAAAAATTCAATAATTTACGAAATTTCTGCTACTACGAAAAATGGTTGTTAGCAAACTTAAACATTATGCCAAAAATTAAATAATTTACGAAATTTCTGCTACTACGAAAAATGGTTGTTAGCAAACTTAAACATTATTCCAAAAATTAAATAATTTACGAAATTTCTGCTACTACGAAAAATGATTGTTAGCAAACTTAAACATTATTTCAAAATATAATAATTTACGATATTTCTGCTACTACGAAAAATGATTGTTAGCAAACTTAAACATTATTCAAAAAATTGAATATTTTACGAAATTTCTGCTACTACGAAAAATGGTTGTCAGCAAACTTAAACTTTATTCCAAAAATTGAATACTTTACGAAATTTCGGCTACTACGAAAAATGGTTGTTAGCAAACTTAAACTTTATTCCAAAAATTCAATAATTTACGAAATTTCTGCTACTACGAAAAATGGTTGTTAGCAAATTTAAACTTTATTCCAAAAATTCAATAATTTACGAAATTTCTGCTACTACGAAAAATGGTTGTTAGCAAACTTAAACATTATTCCAAAAATTAAATAATTTACGACATTTCGGCCACTACGAAAAATGGTTGTTAGCAAACTTAAACATTATTCTAAAAATTGAATATTTTACGAAATTTCTGCTACTACGAAAAATGGTTGTCAGCAAACTTAAACTTTATTCCAAAAATTGAATATTTTACGAAATTTCGGCTGCTACGAAAAATGGTTGTTAGCAAACTTAAACTTTATTCCAAAAATTCAATAATTTACGAAATTTCTGCTACTACGAAAAATGGTTGTTAGCAAACTTAAACATTATTCCAAAAATTAAATAATTTACGAAATTTCTGCTACTACGAAAAATGATTGCTAGCAAACTTAAACATTATTTCAAAATATAATAATTTACGATATTTCTGCTACTACGAAAAATGATTGTTAGCAAACTTAAACATTATTCCAAATATTAAATAATTAACAATTAAAAAACTGCAGGGCTGTCGATATATGCGCCGAGGTCGATTTATGGTACTATGAAAAATGATTGTTAGGAAACTTGAACATTATTCCTATAATTAAGTAATTTACGAAATTTCTGCTATTACGAAAAATGGTTGTTAGCAAACTTAAACATTATTCCAAAAATTAAATAATTTACGAAGTTTCTGCTACTACGAAAAATGGTTGTTAGCAAACTTAAACATTATTCCAAAAATTAAATAATTTACGACATTTCGGCTACTACGAAAAATGGTTGTTAGCAAACTTAAACTTTATTCCAAAAATTCAATAATTTACGAAATTTCTGCTACTACGAAAAATGGTTGTTAGCAAACTTAAACATTATTCCAAAAATTAAATAATTTACGAAATTTCTGCTACTACGAAAAATGGTTGTTAGCAAACTTAAACATTATTCTTAAATATTATTATTATAATGCAACAAAAATCTCACGTTGCTGTGCAACGGGCTTACAGCTAGTACAATAAAAACTTACTATGTTAAGACCATGTTTTACACATCGCAATTCCAATAAACATGGCATCCAAAGGGAAAATTACACTTGGCGTTGTCCGTTATCATCCTAGACAGTGTTTATACAATGGACTAGTTATTCATTAATTAAACGCTGAAACTCTTCAATTTTCCCCAACACAATATAGTAGCACCGTTTCCAGAACCTGCGGCCAATTACTCAAGGCCACTCAGTTATATGAGGGTTGGGGGTGCAAGTAACGTTCGCCAATGGGGCAGTGTGGAATATACATTACGAGGGTGAAGGTTAATTGTCACAGGGGGTAAGTGCTGAACGAAGGTGGTAAGGAACCTGAGGTATGAACAAACCACAGCCTATATCAACAATCGATTTCGATAAATCTATTAAATTTTAATTTAGAACTAAACGACGTGCAAGTAGGCATGTATCATTCACGAACGAACCAAATCATACGATCTTATATTTGTAGTGAATAAGAGTCGCTCGTTTGCCTCTATGGGAATTTTCAAATTCTTAATTTCGCAGTGGCGTTAGTAGCGTAACAAAAGTTATCAAAAGACCCCATTTTTTTTTTGTTATAAAAATAAAATTTATGCAAAAAAATCGACTTTGAGTTGTAAATTCCCAGCTGCCGACGTATACTTTATTTAAGTTTGTATACTTTTTAACCAAATTTGAGCGAAAGCAACAATATTCAGGTAGAATAAGAATGAATAATGGGATCAATAGACAACGGTGTTTACTGTGACTATATGGTCACGCTCGTCCTTGGTGGGTTAAGGACAGTAAACGTCTTTTTCCTTTTTTTTAGCTGACGATAATAACAAAAAACAGTTACTTTAATTTCGCAGACACATATTCGAAAAGAGCTGTCACCATTTACTCGTTTGGCAGGGACTTTAAGGAATTATTAATTTTATTTTTTTAGTAAAAAATTAAATATAAGCACAGAAATAAAACAAATTATAAGTCTAGTTGGGGAAACAGCTGTCTCGCGGAGAATCTAAAAAGAATTAGTCAGTTATTTGTTTGTAACACAGTGAATGAATAAGAACAAATCCGATCTTGAATGATTTGAAGTGTTCTAATTGCGTATAAGTTAATCGTTAGATAAGATTAGAAGATTCCAATTCGTTAGAAAATTATCTAAGAAATCAATCTTCAGAACACGATCAATATTCTTAAGTTCAGGACGTTGACAGTTTCAAACATGATAAAGCGGTAATTTTTTGTCTTTGATTTGTGATGGGTGTTGTAATGAATGAAATAAAGGTAACAAAAGATCATACATTCATATCATAATAAATAGTTCAGAAGATTTACTCGTTATGGACGAGTCTTAGTATAAGTTGTTTGGCGATAACCAGAGTGTAAGAAAAGAGGAATGGGGATAGAGAAGGACATGTAAGAAAATATCTCCCTCTACGCACCGTTTTCAGTATCGGATAGAGGATCGGTGGGGAGTAATAAAATGATCTTAGACATCCATGACTTTTGTCTACAGACCTATAAATCGATTCAAATATAAATTAATTCATCTATTTGTAAATTTGAATGTTTGACTACGTATCAGACTAAATCAAAAGACAACCAAAACAATTTCAAAGTAGAAGTACAAACTTACTTTAAGAGTTAGAATTATTTGTATCCGTAAACCTTCCAATATTCTGTATGTTGACACTTCTTAAAGAGGCGAATTTGTAGCACAAGTGGAGTAACAAAGTTTATTATTAGTAAAAACTCAACTGTGTGAGACAAAAAAATAGCTGTATTAAATGAAGTTCTTCATCGCTGTGGTTTCGTGTCCATTATTTCTTCACGCGATGTATTTAAAAGTAGTTACACCTGACATGTTTATGGAAATGAAAAATTGTGTTAAACATCTGTTTTTCATAGATATCAACCACTTTTTTTATAGTATGACAAAGAATCGAATCGATACTGATCGAATGTGGATAACTTCATTTGCGTTATGATTAATTATTCATACCGACCATTAAAAACTTCACATTTTATATGCGTAGTAATGTCGAGGGTGTATCTGAGAGAAGATTGATTGAGATGGTCATAGAATTTAGAGTCAAATAAGAAGAAAGATAATGATATTAGTCAAATATATCGAAATTTTAACAATGAAGGCGAACTAAATTATTGACAAAAAGTCACGTTACGGTACACGTCAAAGTTATCCAAATCCACGAGTCATCTATTTCAACATTCGCGGTAAGTCTTGCTTTTGTTGATTGACTAGTTTTTTTTAAAAAATATATGTATCTCATTGAAAAAAATAGCGATTTGTAACGAAAAATATTCCGAGATTTAAAAAAAATATGGAATGATGGATTTTAAATATATCGTTTGTGACAAAAAAGTAAATCACGAATAAAGCCCTACTATGCATAATTCATTAAAAGAAATATACTTAAACCGAATTTAATATTCATAATTTTAATAAACGATATCATGTATACAGTGTTGGTGACAGGATTATTTTACACAGCAACACTGTTTGTCAGAGATAATCGTAATTGAAATCCGTAAAAGCGGTACGGGTAACCCCAGACCATTTTCCCGCGCGCTGTGAAGCTACCAACGCTCGAGTGAACTCTTTTTTTATCTCGTCCAACCTCAAACTCCGCGGCGGAAAATCGATTTAAGCTTTTCCCGAGACTCTCGACGAGTCGAGTGCCTACCTTCAAGACAGAAATGCGAGACAAGGGGGATTAGTTTGTTTTTATTCTGCTTACGCGTCTTTGAGTTGTCTGTGACTCGGAAAAAACTCACTGAGCAATCGCGGTCGAATTTGTGTAAGGTTTATTGAAACAATGTCAAGAAAAAATGGCTTTAATTTATCTATAATGAAAATTTTTCGACACATAAAAATTGCAAATTTATAAAAATACAACATTAGATCAGGGTGGGGAACCTTTTCTTTTTTAAAGACCGCATTCATTTTTCTGATTCGACATAAGGCCGCAGTACACATTGACTAGGAAGTCTTGGGCCGGAAACAATTTCATGCCGATTTTTAAAGCCCAGAAGTTTGCGGATTTCCCAAAATTACCAGCGTGGGACATTATTTTTTTTAGGTCTTCCAGGAATTTTCAAATCCAAAATCTCAGGAATTTACGAAGTTACGAAAATTAAACGAACAATTCATTTATTCATCTTCACCGCTGTTTCATCAATTTTAAATAACCTTATTATGTTTTATAAAAAAACGATTATATATTATTAGAAAAGATAAAGAAAAAAGATGGTTTACAAAAATATTTCAAATTCAGCACATCTTCGGCTTAGCTTGATTTATTTGAATGTTTTCGCGGAAGTCGAATAAAACTTAAAAATGAGCAGTTTCAAAGGAAAGGTAAAAATTAAATGAAAATACGTACAGATAAATATTGTACAGAAAAAAAGTACACACATTAAGTACAAACTAATTATTAAAGTTCTGGTCCAGTATTGTTCACCTTTTATCCTTTTTTCTTCACATATTAATTAATAGTATGTTGTATCATAATTTGCTGTTTTTGACAGATTCGCAAATCGATCGGGATGATATTTAAATGTGTTTCATAGGTTACACATAACATGTTTTACACCAAGATCTGTTTTGGAAATATTTTGCATGTTTCTTGGGTTTTCGCTGTGGTAAATTAGAAGTGGTTTAGCTCTGAAATCTTTAGTAGTAAAAGTCTAAGCCTATTTTAGACACTTTAAACCTGATACATATTTTTGTGTTGGTATTTGTATGTCAAGACGTGCGCAGTAGACCAAAGCGCAACTAAACATGTATAATTATTATTTGTTTGATTCGCGTAAGTAGGACTTTCTGTACATCTTATGTACTTGTTATCTTCTTATACTTTAATATGAATTCTATTTATTATGAGAGAATAATATAACCAATCGTTTAATGGTTGCCTTTTCGGGTTTGAATTTGTTAAAGGATTAAAGAATGCGCTGTTTTTTAAGCACTTAATTCTTTTTTTACACGATAACACGGTCTACTGAAAAGAACGAATACTATATTTTTACACGAATTATTTGTTCGAACACGATTTCTAGTAACAAAAAACACAGAAGCAGATAAAAAATTCTTAAAAACATGAAATTCAACCAACAACACTAGACAGTAATACAAAACAAAAGGTTTCATTATATCATAACACATTAGACGTGCCAGGACATTTCTAGCGATGAAAGCGATTTATGAGCAGTCCCTATAAAATTTCACGTATTCAATCAAGTAGCGATAATTACAATTATATTTTCTTATTTAAAATACATATTATTAATAATATTTTACATAATTTACTTGTTTAATTTATTATTACCTTTTAAATTCAGGGAACCAATTTTAAATTTTTCTATGAATTCTATCACTTTTTTACAGTTTTTATAAAAGCAGTTTTTTTTTGTGGAACGTATCTACCGCGTAAAGAAAGAGTTAAGTGTGTATATATATATATATATATATATATATATATATATGTTAATAGTAAACAAACGAAAGTAGCTGGCATTTGATTCAGCATTGGACTGATAATAAATATAACGCAGCTAATTTTAAAACACAACTTTAGTATTATTTACAAAACAACATTAATTTGAACGTAAACTCTGCAAGTTTATCTGTGCGTATTTATTACAAAAAAAAATAAGCCGCACGGCTTTCCGGAAGCAATTGGATTGACAATATAATCCCGAATCTCCTTTTATTTGCTGACGTAGCAACGGTGTGCAAAGAAAAACGCGGTAGCAACATAAAAAGGCGCGGGAAAGCCCGTCTACGCAATGAAACACACAAAGCTTTTTAAAAAGGAAGAATCGGGGTCGGCACCTTTTTTATATTTCGTTTTACGGCCGACGGTACGTATTTATAGATATTTCTTTTCGAAGTCATGTTTTTTTTTTTAAATTCAACGTTTTATTTTTATTAAACTTGTGATCATTTTTTATCCGCGAACTCTTAACAATTGTTGCTTTTTGAACATCTTACTTAATTATTAAAATTAAGTTTCCAGCTGTATGCCCCACATTAAAAGCTTAACAGTCTCGACAGGTGAGGCGATAGATACCGCTCTGAGAAAATTATTCGACAAGAGTAAATATATTCTATATTTCTTTTATGAATTAGTTTACGTTTTAGTCAACTATCAATTGGATCGGTCCTGTCCTTATTAGTATATGAATTCCATATTATAATTAATAAATAACATAATGTAGTAAACAACATTTTAAATATGACAGGTGGTTAATCATTGCTAAAATTATTTCTTTTATGGTTTACCCATCCTTTATTTGTTATAATTTTTTCATAACTACTATCAATGTTCGTATATTACCCCATCCCTGTCCAGTAAAAAATTGAGAAACCACGACCTTCATTTTTTAATTTATAACCTAAGAATTAGACAAAATTTTTAGTTTATTATTAAACTTGCGATATTCTGTCTAAGGATACTTCTAAGAAAGGCATAACACGTTTCACTATTTTAAACACCACATGTTTTGTAATAAAGTAATCGAATTTAATTTTATATTAAAAAATAATTTCCACAAGATATGAGATATCTTATGTGTTCTTTTGTTTATACCATTGAAGTTTCTGTTTATCAAACGCAGCTAGACCATTTTTACAAGAGAGTCGGCAAAAACCACTCTGAGACTCTAATTTTATTTTATCTATGTTAGATCATTCGTAAGATTTTTCCTCAATTATTAATCGTATGAAAATGGAGTAATACAAACCACGGAATCAATTGTATTATTATAAATTTAATATCCATAAAACTATTTGAACAAAATGTTAAAATGGCTACAATGTTACAATGTTACAATAACATATAAATCAAGAAGAAGCGAAGATATCCACTGACGTTTCATATTTCATTCACATGTCAAATTTTGAATTCCGAACGTATTTGCACACGAATTATTCAAACTTGAAAATCCCATAATCCATCGACTTATTGCAGTGTCTAGTGTTTATGTAATAGACAACTTTACCGACCTTTCCTTTATCTGCATATTATGTATAGATGTTATGCTATTTACGAATTCATTTTTCGAGGCCAAATATACTCCTGGATGTCGAATTACAACCCTTTGTGTGGACGAATGGAAGTTGAAAGGAAAATAACACTATTAATATAATGATATCGTATATTTCTAGTAGAGGAGACTCGCTAGCATAAATAAATAATTTCGGGTAGACACATCGGCGTTGTTTTGACTGGAAAGTAGAAAATGAACCAATAGATCTAGGTCATTTGTAGAAACCTGGCAATTGTCAGAGGTAAGATGTTATTACCTCAATGAGTGATTTAGAGATATTTCGGAACATTTTCAGTGTTTATTTCACATAATATCATTAATAAATTTTAGAGTTTTTTTTCTATTTCGAAGTCCAAAGCCGTGTAAAAAAGTGATTGAATTCCTGAATCTAAAAACCCGTGTTATTTGAAAAAAAATGTGGTATAGGAAATTGTGTAAAAAATAATAATTACGAAGACGCAATAAGTAAATTACACAAAATATTATTCATAATATGTATATTTAATCAAGGAAAATAATATTATTCATCACTACTTAAAAGAGGGTTTCATTTTTCAACAAATTGCGGTGTGTTGTATCAGGTTTTAGTGAGATTTTTTAGGTCTTTTATAAAATGGCCATGTTACAACTTAAAAGTCGAAATTTATCCATTTGTAACTTTGCGGACAAAGAGATAGAAGCGCATGCAATATATATATATGAATAATAGCTTCCAAACTCTCGTTAGGCACTGTTCGCCAGCAAGGGATTGTATTTCCGGTAGATCGGTGTTTACAAAAAGGCTTTTCAAAAATAAAGAGTGGTATTATCGCCGTCGTTTCTGGCAGAATACTTAAATTGAATCGTTCAAATTCCGTAGACTTCCGTCAGTTTTGTCGCTAACGACCTGGATTTAGCTAACAGGAAATATTAATGTAAATTTTTGTTAGAAATGACTAACTGATGGATCATTTTAATGAATAATACTGACGATTTATCTGACAGTAAAAAAGTACTTGTTTATTGAAAACCAATGTTGAATAGTACTGACCTTTATCACGATGTATTTTTTGCCATCGGACAAGTAAACAAATACATTGATTGAATTGGCATATACAAGATGGAACTTCATTGTATTAAGGTGACAAAATAACTAAGTATTTTAGTTTTACGAATATTATTTTATTCATAATCGCTATTTCGATATATGCCTTCCATCATAAATTTGTTTAAGCTCACACTAACTTAGCTTATAAGAGATACGCTATATATCCTGTCATAACATCCTAATGTTGGTTAAAAATCATAGTATTATGTTTAAAAATGTTTCTTGGAACGATAAAAGAATGGAACTATTAAAAGAAAATTAGTTTTTGTAAAAGTGATTATTTGTTATTAGTTACATTAACGTCTTGTAGGGGTTTTAATAATGGTGATTGATTAATTATTGAGGATGTCATTGCCATGATTATGTATATTAATTTCTTGTAGCTCAAGTGCATTTAGCAGCCTTTACTACTAACAATATGTTACAGTCACGAATCATATATCGGTCTGCGATATCAGTGCATTCGGATATATCCACTTAATAGAGCTTCAAGTCGTAGGGTGTGATAGAGTTCTTCCAGTAATAAATTAATATGTACTTAATTTAAAAAAAATGAAATGCTTTTATTTTCTTTCCATTGTTGCTGGAAATAAGCTTGACAGAAAAAGAGAAGTAGCCCACGGTGAAGCTAGTTCACAATGTAACCGAGTGAGAATAAGCACATTTAACAAAGTCTCAACAGACAGCAATGATTGTAAAAAAAATATATCTTATCGTATCAAATTCAACTTACTACCCAAACGGGTTCCCGTCGTAAATCGAAAATTTTGTATTATATGATATCAAAGTTGCCTTTTATGTAAGATTATCGTGTCCCGTTGTGGATCTACCGCCACTCCCCTACCCCCAGTCTTTACGTATCTCGGTTCATTATCATAAATTGCCACGAAGAACCGCCAAACAATATTATTTCTCTGATCCGAGGGCTTTACGATGATCTTAGGGTGTTTTGAAGTCTTTTGGGTATCACAAGTGGGACTGATTTTGAAAAGGAACCCGAGAAAATAACTTTTACCCAGCCTCTATATTGAATAAGTACAGCGAATTTGCTGTATTTCTTAGGTATAACTTAAGAATATGTGAGTATTACAAATTGGAAACGATTTCGGCTTCCCGGCGAAACAATGATTTGTATCGATATATAAATTTGTATTCATGAGCATGCGTATTCAACCCGTTTTACCTATCTAACTTTTAAAATTTATAAATATATATCTAAATAGGACACGAGGCTGCCGCCAGATGAAACGAAGCGGCTGTCGCATTTATTTATTTTGTTTTTCGGATTTCATCTATGTTGATACAGGCTTTGTAGATATTCCCATAAAACAAGTTCTACGTTTAATATATAAATTATATATGATGTATAAAAATACAGCAACTACCTGCGGCATTAGTTCCTGTACACGCGAACCGGCAATTTGTTTTACGGCAGTGAATTTACCTATATAGGTATATCAGATACCTAAAAAAATGGCCATAGAGAATTAGTAGCTATGTCAATAATAAATTATTATTTGAATTTTATTCCAGAACGATAATTTATAACAACCGATGTTGCCAACATGAAATTTATCGGTAAAATTTTTGCAATAAATTACTTTGTCACGCAAAATCACATGTATTGAAAATGCTACCTTTTTACGCAGTCAGTCATGGTATGTGGTTCATAATTTGGTACGTTTATTATGTGATTTAACGATAAGCAACAAAAAAATACTCGTAAACAAAATTATTAAGTGCGCCTAATAGCAATGAATAGATATTTAACTCAGTGAAATTAAATTCAATGGTAAAAAAATATTCTTGAAATATGATTTAATTGAAACGTCAGTGACAATGTAGTTTTTCTTCGAATCCACTTTTGATTTAACAAATATACTGACCGACTACACTTTCGTAAGGTGTTCGGAATTCAAATACAAGTTGGTTCAAACATCAAACGTTGTAGGGTTTTATCAAAATTTACATTTATTTCAGACGAGTGTCCGTGTTTTTTCGCCCCGAATTGATTCTCGAGTGACTTTTTCATAATGCATACTCGAGTTTATCTCAATGGTCTTGAAACTTTGCGCATCGGCAGTTTTTCAAATACCAAATATTTATTTTCGATTTATATGTCCAATAATATAAAATAAAAACGTATTAAGGAAATAACAGACTTTGGTTAAATATTTTTTTGTTGCAGGTAGAAATACTGTTTTTTTAATCTGACATTTTAAAACTAATAATAATCTGAAAAAAAATATTTTGTGTCTACAATATCAGAAATATTATTAATGAATTAAACGCGTTGGAAATAAGTTGTTCCAAACAAAAAACATAATCTAATAATTAGTTATAAAAATGTTTTTTGTATAAAGTTACCCCAACTTTATAACACCATCGATAAGTGGCTGTTTATTTTTTAAAAATAGTTTTCCTGACTTATGCACGGCTTAACAAAAACATATGTAGTTCAATGCGGAACTTTGAAAGATATCAGACATAAAATGATAAATAAAAAATAAATTTAGCTGCGTGGTGAAAAAAATATTCAGTGGTTGTTAAAAAGATTTTTTATTCCAGAGATCAATCTCGGTCAATCTAGTTTTTATTCGGTTGTCCCAATGCCGCATCTTTTTTTATTTCATCTATGGCTACAGAAGCTATCAAAAGTAGTTGGGGATGGTGCGAGAGAAAGCGCGGTCGCAGCTGGCCGTTGCGAAATCAATACTCGACGGCCATGGCGTACGAGGGAGAGGGGCGAGAGGGAAACAAAAGCGCGGAAATGCGACACGGAGGCACGTCACAATACGGCGGCTAGGCGGGAAAACTCGGTAACGTGTGTCGCTTCCACGTAAAACGCAAAAAAAATCCACAGAGTGTGCTGCAATAGCTAGTAACAAAAACATGGAATGAATATCACACCAAAAAAAAAATATTTTATTTTAATATTAACACAGCTGTTCCTTGTTTAAATTATTTTTCGTTATTCAAAATAGTGTCGCTAACAAATCGTTTTTTTAAGCTCGGGTTGCTTTTGATAAATATTTTTTAAACAAATACTCTTAATTAAGTATTTTCGACTATCATTAAATATTAATTCAAAGGCTTAAAAACAAATCAACTCATTAATAATAGGTCGGATAAAACCCTAGATTTATTTTAAACATTCCTATGTTATCATCTGGTCATTAATATTTTCAAAAAATCCCCATAATTATAACAAACCCACTTAATCCATTGAAAATTGTATACATTCAATTTTCGCTAATTTACATTTTAATAGCCTTTTAACTTAGTGATCTACTTATATTTTTGTTTATAAACGATACAAACTGTTTACTACGCGTCAGTTCAAGTACATCCGTGCACTTGGAATGCCTGAAGATGCCGAAAGGCGAAACCCGGGTCGTTAGCGACAAAACTCATAGAAAAGTACAAAATTCTAACAATTCAAATTTAAATACTCTTAACATAGACCTTTAAACAACAGTAAAAAAAATGGGAACATTTATCATTTGGCGTTAGCCCTATAGCGACGTCATTATCAAAAACATAATTTTCTAACGTTCATTTAACAAGTACTCATCGTTTTTTTCAGGACCTAATTAAAATGAATTGACAATATTGAATGAAACCGAAATTGGTTAAAATCCATATTTGAGAATCAAGCAAAAAGACTAGAAGGATAAGTTATTACTTTTCAATAATTATTCAGTCAAATAACGGCGTAAAAATGGTTTTAGAGCTAGATTTCAATTATAAATACATTTATTTATATCATAATAACTAATTTTTAACAGTGTGTAACCAAAGATACATATAAGAGACAGGGTATTGCAAGCGTTGTCCGCTTGTTACCTTTCTCACGTCTTTAGCAAAAGGCTATTGAAAGTTCAAACGCCATTACCGTAAAAATATTAACTACCCCGTAGTCAACCGATAAAAAAAAATACGAACACGTTAATAGTCGTGTTCATGCATGTCAATATTATTTCAATGAAACTTTGCAGGCCATAATAAAAAAAATATCAAGTATCCTATATATTTATTACACCGATACTTTCTACGCATATGACAAGCGGAGAAAACTCGTAAATATGTCAAAAATGGACCATGCTATGGCATACAATATAATATAAACAAACTGACGGTGAAGATTATTTATTATAACTAACAATATCAATTTGTTTTATTATTTGGCTGTAGGGAGGCAAACAGATGTAACGTACACAGTTTTTTTTTACGGGAGGCACTAAAAAATAAGCACAACCCCAATCAACATTAATTTAATTAACTGCTTAAGATAAACCTTAGTGTAAGTCATATTTTCTGGTCGCAATTTTCACATGCCCTTCTTTTTTCAAACTCAAAAGCAAAATGTATATACTAATTCGCCATTTGCAGCATACATATATTTAAAAGGTATAACTCGTGTTAAATAGCATTTAAATATATTGTGATTATCTAAAAACACATTTTGAAAGATGTTTAGTTTTTCTAATGATGGGCATCATAATAAATTAAACTGTTACAATAATTCAAAAGGTGATATTAAAGCCGATAAATTCGATGAAAATTTATTTATAAAATAGACCTCGCGAATCGCAACGGCAGATTCCGTGTTGAAAGAACACAGGAAATAATTATTCCCGGTGATCTCACCATTTTTTGCTCTTTCCAGTTGGCTGGGACTCGAGGCTTTCCAATTTAAAATGTACTCTGGTATGTATGGATCGAACTAAAACATTAGTTATATTATGAAACTAATAGATTGAAATACAACCTACTAATAAAGAAACGACATTTTATTTACTTTTCATAATAATATTCTTACGAATGGTTTGCTGCTACCCCACCTATTTACCATAAGTAACATAGTAATATGACTTTGTAGTCTTCGATGAGAGTCATAGATAAGCAATAATATGATTGCAGTCAATCAAGTAATAATGGCGCATAGACAATACAGAAAGATAAAATATAACATCTATGAAAAATGCTACACATTACCGTCATATACTAACAATGACACAAAAGGGCGGGGATAAGTGACGTTTCAGTAAAATTATTATCACGCTTTCGATCAATGTGGCTTTCTTTACTTTTAAACTATTTTAAGCATATCAATAATGACTGAAAAGTGTGAGTAATGGCGGTGTTGTAAACATAACAAATTATTTAAACAGGGTGCGTAATTACGTAATTGTTTTAATACATATAAAAATAAATGAAATGCAGTAAAAACGCCCGACATAAGTCTTTCTGAATGTGAATGAAACATGAATAATATTACTCATTACATATTCAATGACTTATTAATTGTCTTCGGGAATATTCTAGTAAGTGGCTTGACAAATATGGAATCCTGTGAATTATTCAACTATCAAATGCGTCAAAAGACTGTCAAGTTAAATTAAAGGCACTTTCCTACAACCTAATGTTCAACTAAATAAAAAAAAACATACAAAGGAGTAATTTAACTTTAATAAATATGAACGAATCAAGCATTGTGTGTTCTTCAATACAAAAAGCAATGCTTTTCCACCAATTTTCTATCATCCTTCCGATTGTAAAAACAAGACGTAGCGAAAGCGATTAAATAAAAACTAAACTTGTCCTAGCATAGCCACATCCCTCTATCACAATCTATACGAAAAAATAATTTAACAACTAAGTAAGCTCCGTTGGGAGTCCATATGCTACACATTAGAAAACGCGGATTAAAAAATCATAATGACTGAATTTCACGGTCAGAAACTATATTGCCAACCGTTAACTTTGAATAATAAAAAAAAGATCTGAATTCTTATCAGTTTATTACTTAAAATTGTAGCATGTCAATATCAACGTAATGTATAGCCAATTCTATCGACTTTCCTTACAACCTTATCATTTTTCTAAAACGTCATCTATTTTTAAACTAAGAAGACTTTTATGATTGCCATTAATGAATAAAAACTGGGTGTTGCCAGCTTCCGTTGCCACGTTTTCGCAATTTCATTAATAATGTACATTCTTGGTACCCTTAAATAGATTTTATTAATACAGACTGAGAGGCTTTCAGCGAGTGATTATACGGATTTACCATTTGCTGCTTTATTAATTATTCAAAGCAATTTCGTTATCATGCTTTATGGCTCGGTTCGACGTATGAAAATAGTTATCACACATTACTTATATCATATGAAACATTTGACTTTGACAATTCGTTGGAAGGAAGGTTTTCATGCTCCTTTGCTAGGCAGGAGGTGTATGTTCATAGATGCAAGAATCTGGTGTCGGAGAGGTGATTTATGACATTTTAGTCAGACCTCATAAATCGACATCTCTTGAATAAATCTCCCATATTTGAATTGTTTGAATTTTGTACTTTTCCATGAGTTTTTGAGTTGAGTTGAGAAAACTCATGGAAAAGTACAAAATTCAAACAATTCAAATTTTATATTGAAATTCCATCAAGCACCCTCAGTCGAAATACTTTATTAAATCTCCCATAATTTTGTTTTTATGTTTTTTTATAAACTAGTGAGGACCAGTTTCGATCATCACGATCATTTGCAAATTGTGAGCTCAACCAGTTCTGATCATTTCATAAATCTTTAGAGTAAATACAAATAAAATATTTCATATATTGCTTTTCCGAAAGAACAATGGCGGAATTGACGAATGTATAGTTCTTCAGAAATCGCGATTTAGTTTTTCAATGCATAAATTTGAATCGTTGTGGAATAGATATTCATCGCTTCATTTCCAATTTGCAACATTTTCAAATTTGTCAATTAAATCTTTTCTGGTTTAACCGATTTCGTTGGCTATCGAATCAAATAGATACATTCAGTGCAAGACAAAAATTGATATAATCTATTTAAATTGCATTGCGTCGTTATTCTGGTCAGAAAAACGATATGTTATTATAATGCCTTTCCAGCAAAACGTGACAATTTCAAAAAAAACGTACAAAGTGAACAATTTATTGGTTGAATTACGGTTCTAAAGTTGCAGTGACAACGATATTTCTCTTATTCGGTAAGGATAAAATGATTTTAATAGGAAATGACTACTAGTAGGCTGCTCGGTCTTTTTACAAAGGAATGGATGGGGAGCGTAAACGTCAGAGAAGAACAAAAGTCCAGAAATCGACAGCAAAATTAAGTTATGAAGATAGAGATTTGAACCCGTGGACTGCGCAACTGAACGGGAAGAACAATCAAAAACGTCAACCAATCGTCTACAAAACCAGTAAGGATCCATACCAGGAAAATATATAAATTAATTAATTGCAAATGCAATGTGCATTAATATTTACATGAAAATATAATAACATGGTGGCTGAAGAATTAAAGTTCTATTTTTAAAATTCGAACTGTAGATAAATATTACACTTCGTAACATGATATTTGCATAGATAACCAATTTTATCATAGACAATCAATAATGCTAAAAATAGTTATGGATCCTATAATAAAACGTTAATTATGTTAATCTTTGTAAACTGACCTTTGGTTTTTGGAATGGGCTTAGTTTCAAAGACTAAGATACCTAACTAAAATATATAGGGCAAAATAACACATTTAGTCGAAACTAAAACAACTATTAGAAGTACATCTAAGAATAGTTCAACTTCTGGTGTATATTTTGTGTACCATCTTTTACTTTACAAATGTCATTCAATAACGTCGTAGACCAATTGTTTCTACTGAAATAATACATATATACAAAGAGTTGTTGTCATAACAGATTAAAATAACAAAGTTTGTTATTTTAATCTGTTATAAATGGAGTTCTACCAAGTAAATGCCAAATCAATTAATAAGTTGTTGTCATCATTTTAATTTCAACATAGTTGGAATAAATGTTTTTGGTTGGATTAGCACATTACTTTTTTCTGTCTCATTCACAGTTTTATAATTTAAGTAATATTTTTATTTATTCGAATGTTGAGTAAGTTACTTTGCGTGCAAATTCAATTTTCGAGCGTGATTGGTTCCCTAAATTTTATATTTGTATGTTCGAAAATACAACTAACTACTAAAATATGAACGTTTTCACACTGTTATTATACGGATGTGCAGCCATTACGAGGAGCAACAGCAGCGCTAAGCACTTTTAAATACTTGTCAGGAGTGTCTAAGAAGCGGTTTTTCATGACGTATTAGTACTGTCAAATATTTTCTTTTGCGTTTTAAAAGCTGGGTCACATTATTCCACGATTTTTTTAAATATGTTTGGATAAAGACTTTATTCAAATGAATTTCAAAGTCTAACAAATAAATATATAATAACAGTAGAGATCAGGGTAACTGTTATAGCATTATATGGAATGCTTTAAGCCACCGGTCGCCAACTGGTAGTTCGCGGACCACTGGTGGTCTGCGGAGTTTATGCAGTAACATCATTGGAGCCAAGATTTCGCCAACTTATTTAAAACAATTACAATACTCATCCATTATTTTTTTAACATTAGTATCCAGTGGCGTGGCAAACGTTCAGATTAATTACAGTTAACTACAGTTTGTCTCTTGACTTGAGAGTCTTAGGTGCGATTCGTTTAATTAAATGTACAGAGAATCAATTCCTCTTGAGAATCTTTATACATAGTTTAGATAAACTAAAAGACTGAGATATACTCGCTCTCTGTATGACGTAAAAAATATTATTCCAGAAGTTTGACAAATAAAAGATGGGAAGGTTTAACGTTTAACAGTTACACGATTGTTTCTTAGCCTTTTAGCTGCCGTAGATAACTAATAGTAATTACCTAGCACGCCGGCTATAATTTGCAACAATTAATTTAATTAGTTATTAACGTGAAAACTCGTCTCTGGCGTGTTTAGCACGAAAAAAAAGAAGTTAAAAAAAACTGTGAAGATTTTACTCACTCAAAATTATCTAAAAAATTTTCTTTATACAGTACGTACTAAAGTAATGTGTGTTGACAGCTGATAAATAACAATACTGTATATTAATTAATTTATAATTGTGTTTAATTATGGCCTGTATAACTCGCAGATTCTGTAACAGACATATTTTATAAAATAGATGCTTTACCAAGTCACTCGGGGCGATGTCGGAAGGTAAAGGAAAATTATTAAAACGCGTGTAAATAAACTTTTTTTGTATCCTTGGAAAGTTTTAATGAAAAATGTACGTGACGGCTTTTAAAGTTGAAATGAAATGTAAAAAAAGCAATCTCTTACAACACGGAGAGAAACTGTAAAACAACCTTCACCACTTGGTTATAAAGCCGGGATAAGCGAAAGCAGGGTAACTACTTTATAGGCAGGTTCAGGTTGTTTAAAATAATTTTGGGTAACTTTATTTTAACTTATTTATACAATTTGTAGTTCATTTTTATCAGTCCGTAAAAAAAAATATCAGCGGTACTTTTAAGTTAAGTTAAGTTGAGAAGGTACTCAATATTTATCAAGACCACTAATCAACGTTAATATAACCGTCATAATGTCGTTTAAAATCTAACCAATATATTATTGCTCAATAAAAAGTCTATTTCTTAGTACATACCGAGAGCTTTCGTCCTACCTGTAACTCATTTTTTTTATTTGTTTATGTCCGTTCTCTATGTGAAGGATATGATTTTTAATCGAGATATCTCAATAAAGTTTCTTTACGAGAACTGCTAGTTAGTCAGTTGCTCAATCTCCATTTTTTTAAATAGAAATATAAGACAGGTACAGGACTAGTGGTTAACTAATCGCTCTCGCTTTACCCAGTTTATTTTAGGATTGCAAGAGTGGAAAGGATAGATATCACAAATACCAATGTTTTGAACAGAAATCGATCTTGTAAGACTAATCTTGGTTCTGATAATTGTTTTTTGTACAGTTATTATTTTTTCGAGAGATCATGGATCAAAAAAAAATTTCAAACGACTTTCGGCGTTAAAATGTGAATATTTTATTTAAAACATTTTTTTTTAGATAAACGTGCTGGAACGCCGTTCCACCGCATTACATGGGGGAAAAAAGCACTGGATATTTCCATCCAAAGATTATTAAATTGATTTATGGATTTGTAGTTGCATAATTGTTGCGGATGTGTTAAATCACTATCCTCCCACTTATACGATCCTGCGGCATAAACAGGGTAAAGTGAGAGCGATGGACTAACAATCAGTAATATTTCATAGTCTCATATTCTTATCCCCATTTTCTGTGAAAAGAGAGGTTGGGTGACTTACTTAAAACGAGTTTTCGTTGAACACCGTTTGATAAAATGCTTTTGAGGAATGTATATTACATACATGAGAATGATGCGGTTAAAAAAAACAATAAATGGAATAGTCATATCCATGCATGTCATGGTGGCTTCTTACAGTTGCTTAAAACAGGGTTTCCCAAACATTTTCTGGAATGGAACACTTCACAAGTCCGGAAAATATAACGGAACACTGAATTTTTAAGATTTTTTTTAAACTGTGTTGCAGTGTATAAAACCATTCCAATTTTTTTCGGAACACCTACTATAGCTCCGCGGAACACAGTTTGGGAAACCCTGGATTAAAATGTTAATCGATAATTGCGCTACATGCGCTGCGTAATACATCAGTATTATCAAGCAGAGGCTCGCATGTCAGTACACGATACCGAATATTGGAGTAACCATGCATTAACATACATGAACATTGTATGTTGTCTATGGGAGATATCGTGAGGCAGTCATATGCAACCTTTAACCGATGAACTATTTGTTATTAATAAGCCGGGTCGCACACGGAATGAACGATCTCCAACGATTCAATATCGCCTTTCTGTAAAAAAATGTCAAGCTCACAATGTGCAGCATATTGACTATTAATTGAGTAACTCAATTAAAGTTATTCTACGAGAAGAGGTTGCCATTAAATCGCTATGCCTTTTTTAAAGACGGAAAAATGGGGATAGGAAAGAATTCTCGACGAATGTCTACTATTCATCATACTGATTGGTGAAATCACCTAGAATTATTGTATTAACTAGAACGACCTATGATATACAGATAAACATTAGTTAAACGGAAATGTTTGAAAAAATCAATTAGGATTCGGTATTTTATTTAAAGCCGGGGTCGGAGTCACACAACTTGCCGAGCGCGCGCACATACATTACAACAGAGCGCACAAAAGTTAGGTCAGCTTTACCATCACCACAATTAATTAATTTACATTAAATAGTGTTGTTAATTATTGTCATTATTAAAAATCAACCTTTTCGTTTAGTAGGTCTAAATACCGTTATGTGGCGCACAAATCTTTTTATTTCTTGTCAAAGTTGCACAGCCAATATCTTTTGCGCACATAGACTTCCGAAAATTAGGGGGAACATTGCTCCAGATCCCTTTTGTTGATCAAAACTAATACGACTCAATTTTATTGAACTTTGTGTAAACGTTGATATTGAAATTAAAATTTAACACGAATTCGATTACGATATTTCCATTATTCTGTTTTATTTGTGTATATATATTTTTAAAAAGTTGTTCATCACTGATAGTTGCTCACGATCATACGATAGCTCCTCCAGCCGTCTGATAAATTGTGCAGCCTTTTATTGACTAAGTATTCTGCAATGCGCCATTTTAAAATACACTTTATAAATACATAATTTATTGAGAAAACAAGAAAGACGCCTACCCTTTATCGTTTCGAACCGACCTTAACTTGACCCTAAATTGTACCCAACCCATGTCCTGGCATGTTTCCAAATATTACAAAAACAAATAAATAGTAAAGGATAAATCGTTACTAAGTGATGTTATTATTTCTGATACATTTATCAAATACAGTCAGTCTTCGACTTACGCGATTTAAAAACAATAAACCTGTTACAAAAGAATCCAATCGAAGAATATGAAATTCAATAAAAAAAAACACAAATACCATCATTTGACGATGTGTTCAATGACACTCAACCTTCTGATTACTTTATGTCCGTACAGATCTGCAAACTAATTCTTCATGAATTACAATTAAATGTTGGTAAACATGCCACCTTGAAAGATAACGCTGAAACTGTCAGAAATTTGATCACATTTTACGAACAGACTTTAAATCACCGGTCGAAATCGAGAGAAACATCTCTATGCCAGTATCATTTCTGACGAAATAGAAATTCTTTATTTAAAAGTTAAGTATGTCTAAATAAACCTTTTTTTGACTGTAAGAAACGCTTCATTGGTCAATGTTGTATGATAATATTGCCAGTTTACGTAAAGTCATATGACATTGTGTGCGTATGCACAGAGTTTTCAATCCTTTTTTTATATTTTTTACATACCATAATCGAATAAATATATTTTTTTTTATTCAGTCCCGAGTCCTGACTTCCTGCTTTAACGAAAGCACTAATTGCGTGATTATTTTAGAATCTGATATGACGACAACCATGAAATTTCTCGAATACATACTTTAATGCCGCTATTATTTATGGCTATATTTAGATAAAGAAATAAAGAGCACGAATATCACGTTGACATATGTAACCGAGAAACGATGCGCAATCAACTCAAATACGTGAAAAATTGGATTTGTAACTCGTATATTAATCAGAAGGCTTAGGAAATTTCTGAACAAACGGAAATATGGAAAAAAAAAATGTACACACAACTTTTTCCATACATATATAAAACCTACACAAATAAAACCCGCTCTGATCCAATTAGGCTGATACTGTACGCTTGCATCTGTATTTTACTTTCTTCTCGGAAAAGAGCTATCGGCGAAAATAAAATGGGTGCCAACTAAACATTTGGACATACTGAAAAAGTCAATAGACTTGCGATTGGCTTTTTTCTATGTTTATTGTCTTTTCAGATATCCAGTTGCTGTGAAATAAATTTAGAAATATATGTAAAGTACAAAGGATACGTTATGGATTAGTGATTAAATTTAATTAAATTTAATCGAGAATGTTAGTATTATTTAAAATATTCCTTTTTAGGTAGGTTATTATTAGTGGGATTTTTACACAATTTCGTTGCAATTATATGACGTTGGTTGCTGTGGAAGTAATATTTTGTATGCGAATGAAATACAGATAAAGATTTAAAAAAATTCTGATCTATGTACGAGGTAATGAGTTAAAGGAATAATAAATAATTAAATTTTACAAAAATAAGTCAGTATTAATTTATGATGCTGAAATAGTATCAACTTAACATACTATATAACAAAATTCTTGTGTAGTTGAAGGCATTGCTATTTTCAATTACAAGTTCTACAATTCCACTTCAATCAATAAAATATACGAGATGATGAATCTATTCGATTCCGCTAGTCAATATTTATGATGTATACATTTAAAACACATCATGATAAACAGCAGTCAATTTTTTATTAACTGAAGATTTAATCTAACGCTTTTAATGAAATCTGCAGTTATTTGCCTGCATGATTTGGAAAGAAGACAAAAGATTGGAAATTTCTTACGATCAGTGCGATCAGGCAAAAGGTCAGAAAAAACCCGAGATTAAATTCTCAGGAAATCGACACTTTTTGCCACTCTGTTCCGCAGACATTTTAATAAAACAACCTGATACTCGAGACTTACTAAATTTCTATAAACATGTGTAAGTACATTAGATTTTAAACCAATAAAGTTTGAGAATCTTTATGCTTCGAGAACCAATAATTTAAAACAGTGTTTCTGACTCGGAAAAGAATAAAAACAGGTACAAAACTTTCTAAATATTCCTTTTATGATAAAATAAAATATTACCTTTGTACGGACAAGTGACACGTGCTATTTTGCGATAAAAACCACTGATCCAATGTATAATTTTTAAAATTACATGGTTTCATCGGCAAAACAACATTCTTTCAAATCAGTCGTTTATTTGTAATTATCGTTTGTAATTAACTGTTTTTGTTTTAATGATTTTAACTACGTTTTACACATTTTTATATCGACTGTAGAAAAGCAAAAAGACGCAACCCACAGTTTTTTCAAAACAGCTTTTTTCGATAATCACAATATACACAATTTAATATTAGTTCTATAAAAAGGATGTAAGCTGCAAATGCCGAATTAGTATCAATATTCAGCTTTTATGTTTGAAAAAAGAATGGCCTGCATTCGCGCGCTTCAAGGTTGTGAATATTTCACAATTTGCATTTGGCCCAAAATCATCAAAACACATTGTGTCTCCCGTAAATGTTTTATGTGCGTGTTACGTCCTTTTGCCTTATTGAACTCCATAAGCCGTCCAACGTAAGAACAAAATATGTCAATGTTTTTGTATCACAGACTCCAGGTAAAAAAAACCTCACCCACTCATGTTTTTAGTAACAAACTCCTTTGTTTGAAGTACGGCATATGACAAAAATAGTGAGAAATGCAGCTTTATGTTTGACAAAAAGCAAACGATTGAAAAGTGAGACCAAATCGTCATGATTTAATCAATTCTTAGCCGTATTTGCTTCTGTCGTGTCTTAGAGCAATTTGATTATAGAACTATTTGTTAAATTTAATTTGACAGCGAATAATACAATTCGCAATCAAATTTGAATGTCGTGTTCCGTTCTTAAATTTATACAACATACATTTTACTGAATGAAATATATAAACGCATTAGAAAAAGAAGAAAATGCAAATGATTATGATGATGAACAGGTCAACACCACACGCAAAATGTCAGACGGGGTGGCGCCAATGAGTCACGTGACAGCATTGAAAATGGCGCGACGGCACCTTGACACTATATAGTACCTACAACAGACAATATGAATGAGGCATCTTCACCTCTCATTCATTTTCCAGCAAATCTCTTGTCACTGTAGACAGTATGTAGTCTATTAATTACAAGAATTCGGGTGGAAACCTTGACAGTGACGATACCATTAGTTTATAGTTAGATATATTAGTTTATATCTTTAGCACGATCGTTTATGATATATCCTCCACGAGTTCATTTTAGGTCATTTGAAACTTATATTTATATCTGATGCATTTAAAAATGAGATGTTTTGCTTATATATGCAATCTATCTAATATATAAAAATGAATGTTTGTTTGTGCGTACTCTATGGGCTGCCAAACCGCTGATCCGATTGCAATAAAACTTTGACAATCTTTTTGCTTGCACTTGCGCAAAATTTAGAGGCATATTAAAATTAACTTACAGTAGGTCTTATTTATAAAAATCAACATTTGCACGTCTGCCATACCATTCATGTAACTTGTTCGACGGTTATAGGCGTAGTACAATTAAATTACAGTAGGTGGCGCGTGTGTCGTACCATAGACGATCGACAGCAAACGTCAAGCAGACAGAAAAAGAAGATATGCACTTCAATAAACACAATTCAAACACAAACACTGTCTTTCTTTGAGTGGCATTGCAACGCTTGTCGGGAACCGGCTAGTACTATATAAAAATGTTTCGTTTTCTGGCGGCACGTATTTTTCAATCACTTGGGCTTGAGTGCGTGAGATGTAGTTATGAACGTTGTGTTACGTGTCTGTAAATGTTAATCTTTCCTACTTATTAAGCCAACATAGTTGTGTAAGTGATTGATTTTATTGTTTAATATTATAAAAAAAAATTCAAGTCAAGCTATACGCCGTTTTAAAAAATAGTACATATTACAGTTTGAGATACTCCGGTGGTACCATTTCTATTGAAAACTATAAGCTGATTGATAGAATTTTAACGGTTGAAATTTTTAACTATGACATTTATTTTGAGCTTTTGATCAATGTGAATATAATTAATAATAAAAATATTATACAGGTTGTTTCAGTCTTGGGGATGAAAGACTTAGAAAAGGCGACAACTCTTTTTTCTCATAATAAATAAGTGTACAACAGGCAATTGCATCCTGCACCGCTTTATGCACTTTCGTAAATCCAAATTATCAGGATCTTGTGTTTCTAAATCTAAACATTCATATATCTATCATATTAAAGCATTCTTCGAATTCATAAGTTAAAAATTCAGTTACAAAATCTACAGAAATCGATATATGAAACAAAAGAACATTTTTTTTTAAATTCTCATCCGTGTAACTCTCAAACCCCGTAAGTAGGGGACCCACTGTACAAATGTCACAATACGCTTTTGTAAAACAACAATTTTAGAACGAACAAATTAAACTTTGGACATTCGTTTAATTTTAATCTCTGTCCATAGAATTTAAATTCAAACGCATGCCTTAATAATTTTCCATCGAGGCGGGTTCGAAATGTGCCCGTTTCCGCTGAGAGCGTTGAACACGACGCGTTTCCGCCTCCGAGGGTATTTCCCGGTTACAAGGGCAATTCCTTTTGGTGCACACCTATCAATACAACGAGAGGGTCGGATCTGCTTTCCGAAGGTAAAAAAAAAAGCCACTTGAACGGTTTATCGTTTAACCTTTTCTCGTTAGTAACGTTAACTATAGAAAGCTTTGATGGAATATATCCCTCATTTGATACTTTTTTTTATGTATTTAGCATGTATGTAATATACCCAATCCTTTTTTACGCAATACATTGGTTCCAGAAAGTGGCGCGGAAAAAAATCTTCACTTTCATATAATTTGATAAATTTGTTCCAAAGATCAAAATATCGTGCCCGTGACCTCCGTAGCAGTAGCCAACGACGTTGACCACTCGACCACACAGGCGGCAAATACACTTCTCATACCAATTTACAGATATCAGGATTTTAGGGTATAAAATTAAGCTTATCATAATCATGGTTTCAAAGATAAAATATTTGTACAACGGTGTGAAGCACAACAATTACTTGTATTGCAATTTCAGTCACGTTGAATCAAGGTATTTGAAATACGTTATCACATATTTAAAAAATTGATCATCAAAGAAATAGATGACTGTCGTAGAAATGACATCATACAATAAAATACTAGTGTCTATCCTATGACGTTATACCAAACAACTATCGCGAATCCGCTACAAATTGATATTATATTTTTAAGGCTTCGCGTTTCTCGGAAATAAGTAGGCTGTGTCTAGTACGACTGACCATGACGCAAACAAAGCCTCAGTCTAACGCTTTAAGTAGGGGTACAATTAATTGAGGAATAAAATACTGCGCGCGAAATGGAATCTAATTCGTAATGAATACTTAATAAGAAAACGGAACATGTACCCCTTTATACTAAAAAAATTAAAAGCAAATAATAGCAGGACGATGTGGATAGTTTTTAAAAGATTTTTGGGCATGGGAAATAACTAATAAATAGTTCATTGCACGCTCTCCGAATAATTTATTCTTTCCAGATTCAAAGAATAGTTCTTAGAGTGGAAAAACAAACGAATATGTTATGCACTAAAAATATATATGTATATTCAGATTAGTTGGGCAAGCGAACACATGTTCACTGATAACTTGATGGCTTATTTGTTTTCTCGTTTTGCCCAATCATTTTAACAATGCAATGTTAGAGTAAGAAAATAAATCTGAGTTTAATTATTATTTGATTTTCCGCTATATGTTTGTTTTCTCGATTTACCTACTACTGATAAACTACTGTTATGAAAGTGATTCGCCACGATTTTAGTAATAACGAAGAGGCAAACTATTGACTCTTCCTCAATACCAAAATTAGGTCACTTGTATTCGTTCGTTTTTGAACGACACACGTATAAAACCTTATCTCCACACGTCGTATTTGATTAATAAGCTACAGAATCATGGCTTTATTACTTAAACGGAAACAAAAAGATTTGTGAAAACCAGGCATCGCCGGAGAGAAAAAACGAACGTGGTTTCAAACAAATAATAATTATTTTATTTAATCTAAACATAATTTTTCCATAAACTCTGAAATATGTATCGTAACGTTAACGTTTTCCGTAGTTGGCTTTGCAGTCTTGCGAGTGACGTTTAAAAAATAAGTCTTCAATGAAGATAAAAACGAAACGAACAATCTAGTAGACAACAATGTAATAATACTCACATATTATTCAATTTACTCCCACGAACCAAGGTTCCGTGAAAGAAACATGCATGGTATCGCTGTAACAAATAATTAAATGTATATTTTTTACAGTCACTCATTGCGCGACTACTTTGCGTCCTTACTTTCGATTTAGGCTGCGATGGCATTTTTTACATCACTTCAATGAAATTTCAAATAAAAAAAAGGTAGGTAAATACCATAAACAATATAAATATATATTTGTTTATGATCGGAATGACAGAATCTGTCATTTTAACTTTACCTAAACAAAGGTACCATTCTTTCATTTTTCACTTGTTCTCACCTGTTAATCACCAATTGGCTGAGACTAATTGACATATGCGCTCCTTTGACAATCTCCTTCCATGATCTAAAAACTTTTTAATGAGCGGTGTGATGTATCCTGAATAATTTAAAACGCTTTCTAAAATCATGATTACATTTACATATGCGTATTACACGTGATTACTATCTTATACAAGGCCTTCAAGAACTTATAAAGTATTAGAAATGTAATTTTAACGTAATATCTTTATAAGCTGCTGTAGCAAAAAATTGGTCAGCGGAAATAATCAGTGGTGAATGCGCTTTACAAACATACTAATCTTTTTCTACCGGAAAAAAACAATGCAATTCTTTACGAAATTGCTTGTGAATAAGAAAAAATTAAACGTTGGAATCAAGGAAACCGATAATTTATGCAGATGACGTGTTTTTCTTTACAAAATTCGTCGACATATTATAAATTGTCTCTATGGTTCGTTCTAAAAAGTTCTATTTGACATTATGTATTACGGTGAATTTTTCATACTGATATTATGTTCGTATTTCGCGTAAATTATCGGTTTTCTTAATTCCTATGAATTCGTTGTTTTTAAATTTCCTTCATAACTGCATTGTTATTAGCGGCATTAGTAAGTTTTCGAGTAGAAAATTAGTACCTAGCATGTTATAAAACATATTTACTAAATCAGTGATTTCCGTATTATAAATCGTTCTTGCGAAAGCATACTGCGACAACAGCGATCGTCGTTTTTCGCACTAGAGTTGCATTGTTACGTCAAAACTGTACGTCGAGTTGACATATTACAGATGATTGGGAATTTCATATTGAAGAATGGCATTAGTAAAAGAATAATTACCTATCTACACAAAACCACGAAAACATAACAAAATGGAGCATTCTATGGTAAATAGATTCTTTAAGTATAGGAATTCCTTGCACCTGATTATTCCTGTTTAAATTCAACACATACATAGGTGTTATCAAACATGTATTTATTCTTTAGCTTCGAAAGCACGATAGAAGATGTTATATGTAATTATTATTGTTAAATATAAACATTGATAATCGATTTGCGGAAAACTCCTGCACGGAAGAATCAACTTTCAATTTTACTAGAACATTATCTGTGATTTCATAAATAATAAGTAAATGAAAATAACACGCAAATGACGCAGGTCGTGTAAACAAACAAATCCAATCCATATTTGAATGAGAAACGGAACCATTTCAGATTCTCAATGACGATTTTGCTGCAGTATGTTCTTGGAAAAATTATTTCATTCTAAATGTAGCCGTGACTCACGATGGCCGTGAGTTGCTAAAGATGATTGTGAATCAATTTAGTACCTTGTATGTATATGAAAAATATATTGAATGAATGCTTTATTTAGAATGATTACCATGGATATACTTTTTATTGCGTTTACTAAGTTTAAACTATACTCTACTCTGGATCTGTAGTAGTTTGTGCAGAGCTGTCAAAAATTGGCCGAAACTGAGTCTCTTTTCACTATTTATATTTTCTTCGTATTTTCATTGATCAATGAACGCTGACAAAATCAATACAAGTGTGATTCAGCGACTTACAATGCGTTGAGGATGTCGCAATATAGTTGGTGGAAATACGACTGTTAAAACATTTACTCGTTATATTTTTTAAAGGTTCCACGACCCTTATTGAGACCGTCACAATATGTTTAACTTATTTAGTCAACAAGTTTTAAACTTCCGCGTTTAGAAGGAAATTAACCTTTAAAACTTACCTTCAACATAATTTACCACGGATGGATACATTTTTGTGATCCGCGGGCAACTTGCAGCTGAAACAAATGGCAGGGGTCTTCCGTGGTAGTTGTGATAATGAATATTGTATAATAAATATTAACCACAAATTCCAGCGACATATTATATTATTGATTAAAATATCAATCAGTTTAGTAAGTATACAATTTCAAATAATAAAACATAACCGTGTATTGTGGACAGTTTAAATATTTAGTCTTGGACATTAAACGATGAAAGAGAGCTGGAATGTTTCATATTCTGCGAAGAATCTTTGGACAAAACAATGAAACTAATGCATACAGTGGCAGATTACCCTTTATACGGAGGATCCCAATTTTAGGAGCCTCAAAAATAGCCCATATACCTACTTTCTGTTCATTTTTTTTTTCTTATTATCCTAAAAACAGGGTCATTCAATTTTATTGCGCCTGGGGCCTGTCTTATACTTTATCCGCCGCTGAATGAAAGACAGCGAGGAAAAGACCATAAGACGGATGAGTCATTCATGGAAAACTGATATTTATTAAACCGAATGGCGGATGACTTCGTACAAGCTGGATGTATACTGAGAAAAAGATCGGAAGATTTTGACAGACCGGAGCTGGTGGAAAGCAGCATTTGACATGTTTGGGTGGATTCAAACCGAAAATACTTGAGGAAGGCAAGAATCACAGTGGCCTTACGCGAAGAAGACACTTTTTATGTTAGTATAGTATAACATTCGTAAGGCAATACAAAAATATGTGGAACAATTTAGATACTGAAGTTGTACTACAATGATAAAATAAAATTGTTTGAGAGAGCTAAATGAAATGAGCAAAGGAACTGATATAGAGGGATTCAAATAAAATTGTCTATGATATGTAAATAGAAGATAAAATCTTATCCAGATAACATAAATCCAAACTAGTTTGCTTTTTTCATCAAAATCATGTATTTATAAAATGAGAAGTTATTTAAATTACAAACATTTTACGAAAACTATTGTATGCATATTTTAAAGAGTTATTGATGACAGATTCTAATTGGAATCCATTGATCGTGGCAAGGGGGATTAACAATAAAACATAGGAATAAACATATTGTTTATTAATTAAATTTAAGAAAAAACAGATTCATTTTGCTATCTACTAAAATAAAAAAATCTAGAAAATAATAAAATAAAAATATTGATCCCATGCGACTGGATTGCCCTACCTACTAAGAAGTCCTCCACAACTTTCCCCCCACTAACGAAACCTTTGGGCAATAATTATTTTTGACAGTACTAGGAATCTACGCCTAACTTAACCGAATCTTTTAATTAATAAATCTGCATACAATAAAAATAGCATTAAATCATGTCGAAATCATTGTAGCTGTCAAGGTAACTTTGGAGAAATGTTCACAAATTTCTGCGATAACATTAGCAATGGCAATGAAAATAATTTGGCACAATATTTAAGTATTTCGGTATTGATCTGGTTGACCAGGTACAAGAAGGATTTTTGTTAGACGGATTTATTCTAGATTTTGCATCACAAGGAAATGAAATGTGCCCAAATTTGACGTGCCGATACATTTTAATCAACGTGAAGTCGGCGATCTTCAGTACAAATTCAAGTGGAGGCGAAAAGTATTCAAATTTGGAACAATTAACTGTCAAAAATTATTGAGACTTACCTGAGTTTTTTGAGGTTTAACTAACAAGGAAACGATGACACAGTTATTGAACACCGACACACACCCACACTGCACTTAACACTTGCGGTGTAGAGACGTTTTCAGCATCTGACAGTTGCTGGTCGATTGAAGAAGCAGAGGTTACCAAATAGTGATGGGTAAAGCAGAATCGAATGAACCGAGCGTACTATCTCTGTGGGTACTTTTTACTTGAAGCCAGTAGCTAGAAAGTAAATGGACTTTGAACTAAAAACGATTTTTCTTTCTAAGAAAAAATTTATTCTTCGAAGTTTTAATCAACTTTATTTGGTATAAAATGAAATATAAGATTTCTTTTCACACTAAATAATTGATTTTACCAATCTATTTACGCATTTAAATACAAAATCAAAAATCATTTGTGATGTTTATTACTGACAGGTTTTTTTAAATATTTTAATGTCATTCCTTTTTAGTTATACTTAATAGTATAAGCATAAAACTTTCAGAATAGTTGTTAATTTTGTTTCTTTTTTTTAATGAAAAATTCAGTTCCATCATGTTACTTTATTAATAGAAACGTTATCTTTCTTCTGACATACATATCGACTGTGGAAAGGAAAAAGGACGTCACCCTCAATTTTCCAAAACAGCTTTTTTTCGATCATTACTTTGAATACAACTTGACACACATTCTATCAAAAGGATGGAAGCTAAAAATTCCGAATAAGTATCTAAATTTAGCTTTTCAGTTTGAAAAAGATGACCTTGTAAAAAATTAAAATCAAGAAAGAACACTGAAATAAAGGTTTTTCCGAGACAATTTCTTAAATTAATATTAGGTTATGTCAATTAAACACCAATTTAGAAGTATACGTGCACTTCAAGGTTGTGTATAATTCATGTTTTGCATATGTCACAAAATCATCAGAACACGTTTTTAGCGCTTCCTGTAAAATTTGATATGTGTGGGTTACGTCTTTTTTCCTTGTCACAGTCGATATGTATACACACTAAAAATAATTAGGCATTATATTTTTTTTGAAATGCGAGTGTTATTAGCCATTTCATTTACCATCGTACATAACCATAAGATACAGTTATTAAAAAAACAATTTTGTCAAATGCACATTTCCTTCTCATTCAATCATTTTAATGAAAGAACGCTTTATTACTCTCTTATTTGCGCCGGAGTAAGTAAGTAGTTAAAAAAAAATTAACATTACTTGTAGGATAACATTTATGACAGATAAAAACAATCATAAACTAACGCAAATTTTACATATATTGTTCATTGTATTAAGTTTCTGCCTCTATAGAAATGTCAAACAAAATCATTTTGTTTTATTAAGATTTGTTTGGTAGCATTATTTGGATGAATTTACTACACAAACCATGATTCCGTTGTAATCGAATTAGTACTGCCACGCCAATGTCAATGTTAAGAATTTGAATAGTTCGACAGTGTACTATTTCGCCCATCACTAAAGATTATAGTTGGAAATGCGCAGTGAGTTAGGCATGCGCAGCGACCTCCGACTAACTTCGCATGCGTCGGTGGCGGCGGAAAATTCGAAAAGCGATATTGATTTTGCAATAAATTTTAGACGCCACGCTCCGCTATACGAGATCGTGAAAATCCTTTGTCTGGAGATGAGCCTCTTGGGCTTGGGACATTTTGACACATATTTCCCAAAGATAATCTCTGCACGCATCATTCTTTATAATCTAACATTCATTTACTTCACGTATTATTGTAGAAACTCATCATAGAAAAAACTATTTGTTTTCCAGAAACTTTTGCGATCTATTTTATTTCATTGATATGGGTTGTGAACAAACGCTTAAGCGAAAATGATATTTTGAAGGCCACGACAATTTTTAAATATTTAATGAGCAACTGCGCATGTTTGTTTATTATTTTACGAGTTGCTTATTTGTTTACCAAATAAATAACTTTTACATTGCTTATAATTTATTTTTGGACTCTGGTGAACATCAAGTTAAAATAATAATAAAGTACCTAATTTTTATTTTATCTTTATCACGATAGGTTGTCATTTGTATATTTAGTATTGATTATTATAAAATAATATTTCTTTATAAATATTATTAATCTTTTGAGATTTTTTTATGTAATGACATCTGTTGAATGTTTTTAAATGCTGTAATTTGAGCAAAACATTCTCATAGTAAAAACATCAATCTGGTTTTTATTATTTTTTTAGTCAAGGAACTGGGCTAACAATGATAAACTAGCTGTAAGCCCATTGCCCTCAACGGGTTTGGGGGGGGGGGGGATTTTTGTTGCATTTTTAAACAGTGAGAAAATTTAATGGTGTGAAAAATAAATTGCAAACCTATTTATTGTATTAATAAGCCAGAAAATCTCAGCTTAATTAATTCTCTAAATGGATTTTTTTAGGAATGTACCCAATTCTCTAAAAGAACTAAAATACACCGGGATTGAAAAACAGAATATACAAAAAGCTATAATAATAAATTATATTCATAAAAATCATAATTGAGCGGCCCTGCTGAAAATAATTTCAATGTATGTTTAATATATATGATATATTTTTATCGTCTCTTTCAATCTAGCGTTTACCTCAACGTTTGACGTTTGACGCAACGTAAGACGTTTCCTCCCAAGGAAACGTCTGGGGGCCTCCCAAGTGCTTAATCCGCCACTGATAACTGATGATATCAATTCTTTTGAGTAAACCTTTGCTAAAACTGAAATCTAAATCTTCTTCTATCTTGTAAGCAGTGGCAGATCACTCCGTAAGCACACGAGGTGCGAGCATGGGAGCCTCAAAATAGCATATTTTTAGTAATTCGAAAAACAGGGCCTCCAAATTTGATTGCGCCTGGGTCTTAGTAAAATTAGTAGAATAGTACTATTTGTGAATTCGCTATTTGTAAAGTATACTCGGAAAGCTACTTTACAATATATTGACACCCATTATGAACAAACTGTCCTCAGTATGCCACAGGGCCGATCAATAATTCTTTGATTCATATTTTTTAAGTTCCACCGACCATTTTAACCGGTGTACGATAATTTTAATAAAAATAATAAAACATTTTTAGTACTTTTTCCACATAAAATTTATTAGATCAGGACCGGTTTCGCTCATGATGAGCATTGTCAACTGATAAGAAATTTTTGAAATGTAATTATCAACGTATTTTAATGGATGATGTATCTTGTTAACTTTTGTGAGTAAAAATGAATAGAAATTTGTTTTTATGTACATTTTTCGTATAGTATCTTGAATAATCTTACAGTATTGTCAACAGTGGCATATGTTTTTATGTACATTTTTCGTATAGTATCTTGAATAATCTTACAGTATTGTCAACAGTGGCATACCCACTAGGGCTTGTCGGTTTTCAAAAACCGGTTTTTTTGGCAAAATATGTGACATTCGAAAACCGGTTTTTCAACTTCGTAACCGGTTGTGCCGAATTTACATAAACGAGTCTATAAACAAAAGGACAGAAAATTTGGATCTTTTATTTGATGACTTTAAGACCATATGCCCCACATCATTCCCCAGCGAAAGGGTATTTTCGATATCAGGTAATTTTGTTACAAAACAATCAGTGGACGCTTTGTGTTTTCTTAAATCATATTTTCTAGTAAGAGTAACACCAAATAACTTCTTGTTGTGCATTATTATGTATATAAATAAACAACATAAAAAAATTGAACCTTTTCTCGCTAATTTTTAATTGAATTATCTATTTTTTGTAAAACTTCGAACAATATTGACATTCGATAACCGGTTTTTTCAAAAGTCGGTTTTTGTATAAGTCCTAATACCCACTTCATAGTAGAGTCAAGCAATGATGCATAAGGCTCCAACGAAAAGAGGGGCCCAAATTTCTACATACTCAATACAACAAATCGCATAGGGGGGGTGGCTTTGCATGACATTATTATGTAAAAATAAATGAAATAATTTGTGTACATTTTTTTTATTTCATGTGTATTCGACAAATTTTATTTGACATTACAGGGGTTAATTTAGATTTTAATAGTTCAGCTTAATTAAAAAATTATTATGATTCAAATCTCTTGGCCATTACCGCTTCTCTTTTGAGATTCCTTCCCCGCAACACCCAGCCTTGTACTGGTGAGTTATGAACATTTTCAATCGGTTCATCTTCTGCCGACATCAACTGAACTAAAAACATTCTCCTCGGTTTTGTTGTCAAGTTTAGATAGCTTCCGTGGATGAGGAGGTACGAGAATATGACAACTTCACCGCGCTTTGCTGATATTGGTATTGCTTTCTCGAGAGGGAAGATTTTCTAAAACAACAATTGTCATATTGCACACAATTATGTAGGACATAATGAATCTTTGTAACAATTTTCAATATTACTAGCCCAACACTAATTGTTATATAATACTTTCAGCATAAGAACGAGCTCTTTTTAATACTTTAATCACTGCTACATTTGACAGATTTGTCAATTCGACAATGTCAAAGCTGGATATTATATAAAAAGGTTCCATTTTATAGTACAAAGTTTTTGAATTTACACACGTATACTTAAAAACTTGCCGAGCCTGTAGCTTAGCAGACATTTTTATAAATCAATTTTTGGAATTGTATTTGAAGGTTTGGATGTTTAATGTCTAGATTCCCTTTCTATCATCCAATCCTAAAATAAATACTTTCTATCTTTACCCTCACAAAAAAATGAGACATAGGCAGTTCTCGTAGAACAACAATTATTGGGATAACCCCCATTAGTAGTCTGTGTGCTCGTCATTGAAAGCGGACATGTTTACGAATAAATTTTTCAAAAACTAAAATAGTTGTTACAAAAACATTACGAGTCCTTGATATACCTGATCTAAATAGTGATATTTTTCCCCTCTTTCTTCTACGCCTTTGTCCTCCTGAGGTCCTAACATATGAGAACCAGGATATACAGCCAAACCACCGTTTTCTGGAGTGGTATCATCCAAATGAATGAAAACAGCCACCATTGAATGGTGTCTAAACGGGAAATAATGATAATCCTAAAACAAAAATACATCGATTAATTTTCTTTACAAAGAATCGAATGATTATTATTGCTCAGAATTTTTGTACATTTAAACAAACGCTTACTATTTAAGGGCTACAAAAAATCCTAAAGACTTTACTCCGGTTAAGAAACCCTCCCTAAAATTACTAAGATTTTTTGATCTCATGAATCAAATCTATTATATTTTCTTCGTGATATCATTCCTTAAATTTTTGTTTATGTCTGTATTTATATATAGTAAAATTATCTAAGCCATGTTAGCATTGGGTCAAAATTTGTCTCTGTGTGTTGAGAAGGCAGCTTGAAGGCTAAGACTCTTTTATCGTTTTATTGAGACATTTGAGTATAAATCTGAAATAATGAATTTTCTAGCTAATTTATATGGACCTAAATGTTTCGCCTTTTTATTATTCTGGCTAATGTCTTTCATATATATAATCACTATAAATAATACTTATAACCAGGGCTGTGGAGTCGGAGTTGCGGAGTCACAGTATTTTGGCCGGAGTCGAAGTCGTGAAAAATGATCGGCTCGAATTTTGAAAAATATATTTAATGATGTGTATTCAAGCAAAATAAGCCAACGTGTTTATACTTCATGCTTGGCTGACTAAAGACGATCTGATGGAATACATATATTATATATAGGTTAAAATGAAATTATTGAAAAACCTCCTCGGAGTCGGAGTCATTAATTGTTTTAAAGCCAGAGTGAGAGTCGTCTTTTTTTTACACGACTCCACAGCCCTGCTTATAACGATTATAGAATGTCTATATTATATATTAAGAAAAGAATTTGTTTTTTTATGTCGAGCATATGGGCACCACACGGCACCTCTTTGATTCCCTGTCACCCACCAACTACTTGGCTTTTGTTCAATTCCGCTCAGTTCGTCATATGGATAGAACCCGACGGTCATCCAGAATACTGGAGTCCAATCGGTCGAAAGAAGAGACAAGGAGGATTGAGGCTCTTTGCGGGAATCTGTGACATGTGACCTAGCCAGTTGCACAACTCCTCCAGCGGCAACTGACCCAACAGGGTGCTACCTTGTGCGTTACTTAATCTTTGAGTTCCTCGTGAAAAAAATAACATTAAAATATGAAATTCAGAAAAATTTGTCATAAATCCACTTTTACTGAGAGTAATTTCTCATTATTTTCATTGCCAGAGGTGAGAAATAAGTGATAATACATTTATCTAAAGAAAATATGTAAGATATGTTAATTGTATACAAACAACGGCTTACTCTTTACTAGCTTACTGATATGTATGAATATATGCACCTGTTTCATAAGAAAAAAGTTTGATTTTTTGTATAACAGTATCATATAAATACCTGGTGCATTAAATATGGTGCTCCATTTTCTGGTGGCTTTAAATGGGCTTTAGTGTGATGAAGGAGGATGTTTTTCGTCTTCATCACATCTTCTAATGCACTGAGGAGATTCTCGTTCATCAGTGTCTTTGAAAATACACTACTGTGGAACTGCAAATTGTGAATAGACTTCACCTGAAAGTAAATCATTTCGATTAATTCAGGCAGCAGATAATATGGGGATATTAATTGCAGTAAACTGTCAAATAATGGGCATTCCAATTACCAGTGGATATGTACCATTGCACTGGAACTTGAGCACTAAACTTACATGTCTATAGCACTAAACACATGTTTAATATCTATAAGTTATGGTAACAGAAAGTGTGGTGTACTTCAAGTAAATTATAAAATTTATTTCATGTAATTTATAAAATGAATATTTTTTACCATTTGTTAAAATCGAAATTTCACTGTTCAATCTTTTCCATTTAAGCATGCCACATTTTAATTATTTAGCCATGATTAAAGTGACATTACAGAATCACGATAATACTTGATTTTTTAAATGAGGTATGTACAGAACTTTTTAACACATTATCTTTTATAGAAGCAGAAGTTACCATTTGGGAATTATATACATTTTCAACAAACGGATAGTAGTAAACATACCATATCTGTGTTGAAATAAGGAGACATTTTGCTTTGATTCACTTCTGATTATTTTTAAACACCACAGATAATTAGTGGTTATAGTTTTGTATTTCAAAACATTCTTCTAAAAAAGCAGTTAATAATTCAAAACGTCAAACACTTTTATTTACCGAATAGTTAATATAATTGGCCTGTTTTTTCATATCGTTTCCGGCCCACGATGATTCCATCCCGTCGTTGTTCTTGGTGTCAAATATAAAATTATATTCATCTGACATTTCGTCCATCTCATCAGAGGTGAAGATTTTATTGAGTTTGATGAAACCATTTTCTCTATAGGACCTGATCTGGTCAGGGGATAAGAAAGGCATTGTAAGCTGTTTCAACTATCCTGAAAATAAATTGAACCAACTGTAAGGATGGATGTACTCCAACTGGCAGTTTAATTGTTATATTATATAAATGCCCTGGATAAACTGAATTTAGACCTTGCTTTGCTTACCAACAAGATATGACTTTGAATGACTAGAATCAAATAGACATTTTAATGATGCTTTGATATAACAGGCAGGGAAGGTAAATCATAAAATTGACATTGATAACCTCTTAATTCCACTGAATGCATTGCAAATTGTGACACATGTTCACAGTGGCGGATTTAGCACTCGGAAGGACCCAAGCTCAATAAAATACGGATGCCTTGTTATCCGGATAACATAAAAGCATCACAAAATCCAATGTCGAATAAAAAATAATATAGAAAACTGAATTTAAAATACACGGGATGCATAATAGGTAGACACGATTTTTTAGCATTTTGCTACAGATACTAAAATTCAGAATAGATGCTATAAAATACTAATTTCGTAAAATATGCGAATAGATGCTAAAATCACAAATAAATGCAAAATAAGTTATTTTTAACATAAAAGTTACCATAAACTTATACTTCCAAACATTGGGTAATCTATTCAATCCATCTGTGGCAGAAGCAGAAAATTTAACATAATTAGGCTATGGGTATGCTGAGATGCAGGCGACGCAGCGTAAGGCAGCACAGAATTGGCAGGTGCAGGCAGTCGAAACAGAAATGTGCGATTAGTGTAAGGTGTGACGGCTGCGTCATGCAAGTGTCATGTTGTATAAATGACACATAATGGCATAATGTGAAAACGTATATAAAGGCGAAACAAGTGACAGGTAGTGGAACAGCAATTATCAAAATTAATTTATATTAAAAATGAATTTTCACAAAAGTTACATTAATGTAAATCATTTTTTGCCTGACCAAAATCAAATAAATGATTGGTTACAAACTTTGAGTAAATTCAATATTGATCCTGCCTTACAAGAATGCTATGATAATACATAAAATCAACAATTGAGTTGTCTGGTATCAAAAGCAGAACTGTTCCATACATCATCTTTCGATACCAGACGACTCAATTCAGAGCATAGAAATGCGCTATTTGCCTAGGGAAAGCTGAAACCACACTTTATTTCATGCCGGTAGCCTGTGATACGCAGCTGTCCTTAACCCTCCAGAGACGAGAGCTTTTAAAAAAAAAAAAACGACAAGTCGTCGTATAGAAACCCTGCATGACTATATGATCATGCTCATCCTTTTATTACCGTGTAATATCGTGTACGGACAGTTGTAAGGACAAAAGTGAGATGTCTTTTTCTTGCATGCAATCTTATTAAGATTCCACGTTTTCTATACTGTGAGCGCATGTACATGGTTACAAAGAAAAACAATATAAATTTTATGTAAAATGTCATTTATTTAAAACACCTGATTTAGAATTTCATAATGAAATAGACAATAATACAATATTATGCACCATCCCTTTTATGTTTATATTGCAAAAACATAATTTGTTTATTCTACAACTTATAATAATAACGATTGGCTTAATAGGGTAAACATGTTTCTGAAAAGATACTAATGTTTACAAAACACTGTAAAATTTAAAAAAATATATATTTGACCTTTGCGAGATCAAAGTCATTGTAATAATGGATAAATAAAAACAAGTTTTAAGTCAATATAGAAAAATTTTGCACAGCTTCAGGCTTAATTTTGATGATGACCGCTGAATGCATGGTTAGTTAAATAATAAGTTGTTCAAGTCCCAGTCAAGTTTTATCAATTTTTGATATTTTCGATCGATATAACATATCGTTGGTATACTGGCAGATGGCGATATGTCGAAAAACCGTGTATTGAGATATTATAGTCATTTTCGATAATCATGAAATCTTAACATTTCTATTTATACACCATAGTTGTTAGCACGAAAGCCGTGTTGAGTGTCTGAGATGACTTTTTTCACCGTAACTACTTCTTGTAGCCTAGTCTTGATCACATATTGTCTATGGATCACACGCTCTAGGACTTTGCTCATTGCAGGGAGCAGCCTTATTGGCCGATGATTAACTGAAGAGTGTGGTCCATTCGAGGTTTTGAAATGAGGAAAATGTCAGCTTCTTTCCATCGCACCGGAAAGTATTGTAACCTCAAACAAGCATTGATAATGTTAACTAACGAAATAATACCCTTTTCTGGAAGCTACTTGAGAGCCTTATTACCAATTTTGTTATTGCCCAAAGCTTTCCTGTCAGGAAGGTTTATTATTAGACTTTCCACCTCGGCAAGTGAGGTGGGATAGATAGTTTCGCAGTCGGAATCTTGTGATTGCTCTAGTATTAACTTTTCGGCGATTTCTATTTCTAACGCATTTTTATTCATGACTAGATTACTTGGGTCAATTGTGTTAGGTGTAAATTTACTTTCAAGGCTACTTGCAAACTCATCAACCTTGACACTGATGATGAACACAGGTCCCTTTATTAATATATTTTAACAGTTGTCCGCGTGAGTTTGTAAGTATACTGTACCAGTCTGGGTGCTTCGCGTTGAATTCACCAGAGGCAATTGTAGATACACCGATAGGAATAACTACTTCTAGGTCCCGAGTCAATATTTCCCTGTCAGGAGGACTATAAATAGAGACGAATCTAATGACACCTGAATACTTCGTATTTATGACTATCGCGTTAGCTTTTAGTTTTCCGTCAAGTGCTGGCAATGGGACTGCACAATGTTTTTTTTATGTATATTGCAGTCCCTCCTTCTGAAGTACGGGTGCGATCAAAGGGATTGTGGAATGGTGTGAAAGTTTGAGAAAAGTCTCATCGAAATTGTTGGTATCAATGGGCACCTTTTGGGCGGAATATTTAACTAGAAATTGGTTTCCGATGTTCACAATTTTGCGCCATGAATTTCAATGATTATGAAATTCAATTAACATATTCAAACGTTTTAAGTTATTTACAGTTTTTTGTTGCCGAAAAAAGCTTTTATTGGAATTGTCTACATGTACATTAGAGGTCTGCATGGGCCCGGGCCTGGCCCCTTTGGGCCCTTACCCGGCCCACAGGCCGGGTTCGGGTGGGTAAGCGCAATTGAGATTCGGGCTCGGGCCAGGTCCGGGTAAGGAATTTATTCTTCAGAAAAATATTTCAGACTACGTTTGTGTCATAAGTCAGCCATGATGATTTTAATTATTACCAGTTCTATAGAGAATTGTAAATTGTTGTAAATTTGTAAAAAACTAGTTTTTTTCGGTTTGTTGAGTATAAATCCGAGCTTCGGATCGGGTTCGGGTAACAACTATGGTATTAGACTCGGGCTCGGGCCGGGTCGGGCCTGAGTCTTTCGGGCTCGAGTCAGGTAATTTTGTAAAATTTCGGCCAAATACGGCAAAACTTGTTTTTTCAAAAGATAGAGTGTGTTACAAGCTATCTATCTGAATACAAAACAGTCAGTTTTTGAATTATCGCCTTCTGCCAGTATGTTGACAATATATTTTTCACTATATAATTCAATATTAACAATATAAATTTTGTCACCCGTAAGTTATTCAGAAAAAAAATGGTCTGCCATATCAGATGAAAATGTCAGACACTAAAATTTCATAGAAAAAGTAGTATCGATAGGTATCATCAATTTATTTTGAGCATAGACAAGCTATATCACAGTTATCTCACTACAATATATTAAACTCCTATAACCCACTTAAAATGGTAAAAACATAAAAAAATAGTTATTAATTTGCTAGGACTAACAAACACAACAAGGAATAGTCAGCATTCCCAATGTGACCATAAAAAATAAAAACATTTTATGAATATTTTCGTAATTAAAATTAATAGTAATGATGACAACTAAAATAATCTAATAAAAAATGTATTATTACAGTCAAGGAATTCATATACACTATTATAACATAAATTAAGAAAGGCATAACAATTAACTCACTTTTTTCTTACAAAAAGGTATCGTAATTTATTTTTATCTGTTCAAAAAAGACTTCTATAAAATATTTTTTTCAGTCAGTTTTCTCTTACTAAAAATCATAGAAATAGAAACGTTCACAATTGGTTAAAACATGTTTTCCCTGAGCACATGAAGGTTGATATAGCTTTTCCAAATGCTTCCTTACTATTCAAATGTTTATAATCTTGTGGACCACATCAATGACTACAGTGAAGCACCGATTCTCTTTTTTTAAAGGCTTCTCATAAAAAAATAAAAATAATATGGGAATGTTTCAAAGCCAATAAATGATAACTTTTACATTGAATCTGTCAATTGGTATGTCCGCAGCTCGCACCTGCTCGTACCACATTATAAGAATAAGTTCAACTTCATTGAAATTAATTTCTAATATGATTTACGGCACTTTTAAGTCAACTGGCAAATCTCATTCTCGTTCGCAACATTTGAGTTAATGGCTATAATCACAGACGTTTCGCCTAGTAAACTTGCTTTTCTCCTGGATCGCTTTCAACTTCTAACTGGCTGACCAGTAGTATGCTCAAAGAGTGAGACAGCAGCGGAAACAAGTAGACATCAAAACAACAATGACGATGCTTGCAAACTTGCAGTCTTGAATATTGTGCAGGCAGGGTAGCAATAGCTGCTGGGTAGGGACATACATGCAACATATTGTCGATAAAGACAAGCATAATACATAGACGTTAAATAGAGGAAAACAATAGATTATAAAACTAGAATGTAGGATAATTTAACACTAGTCTTGCGGATGTTTGTACGAGACTATAAAAATATAGAAAAACAATAAATGTGAGTTTCACTGTAGCAGGTTCATGTATGCATTTATTTGTCAGTAATATTATTTGATTTTACTAATTTTATTTTCACAACTCATCAAGTCAAATTACAGATTAAATATATATAGGAATTATTTACAAAAGTTATTACAAGATTATTCAAGACCAATTGATTATCATTTTTAAAGTGTTCACTGTCAACACTCAGTGTAAAGGCTCATAAAAGTGGTATTAGTACAAATACAATTGATTATATTGATAAGTTACCCGACTTGATTAATAATTAATGATGGAATACGCGAAAACTTTCAAGACCGGTAAATGTCTAAGTAAAGTGATTTCAAGATATCTGCAATTAAGAGTTTTAAAGGGTTGTAATAAAAGCACAGCTATCGCTATGTAATCATGTGGCATCTAATGTTTTTCTCTATTATTTTTGACATGGACAATAAGTTTAATACATATAAATATTTCAGTCCTTTAGATTCATATCTGGACCCGCAAACGAACAAAGCAGTAACTTACCGTTGGTCTTTTTGCAGGAGAGTGACAAGCATTAAAGATTATCACCAAGAATGAATGGCTAAGAGTTCATATAAAATAATAGAAAATTAGCCTTAATAGGAATCAATAAAAGTGTAGTTTATGTTGCTCTCTCAAAAATGAGTTACTACTTTGTTCGTTGGGGGTATCGGTATAACAATTACCATTGCTGCTTACAAGAACATATTTGCATTAAATTAATTCCTGATATGAGTCATTTTAATTCTAAATTCACCTAGTATCTACCATAGCTAAGATCTTAGCCATCTTAGTAATCACCATAGCTAAGAAATTACATGCAATATAACTAGGCTGGCCATATTTCTTTGTGACAGAAAAAACACAGGGTCGATTCAAAAGTGATAATAAACCATTTTTTGTTTTATTTTAGAGTTCGATCTTAGCAGTGGACACTTTTCACATTTTACATTTATTCAATATATCAGGACTGTAACTGATAATAAAATACATTAATACAGGCCTATTTATGTTATCTCAGTATAAATGTATATTCTTATCGGTTTGATAATGCTCGTGATGAGCGATCTGGTCCTGATCATATAAAAAGAGTGTGCTGCAAAATGTCGTTGACCGTGTTGGACTCTTATAAGCTATCACAAACCAATCCATAATTTGGGAATCCGTGTAAAAGTGTGTCTCCAATTATTCAAGCACATGCGACACCACAGCCCTTCGGCGGTTTAGATTTGAACTTTACTACGAGATTGCTAATTTTAACCCTTGTATGCAAATTTGTAGGTTTGATTGGTTGAATTTCAATCACAGTAAACGCCATATTAATTTGTTCTTCAAAAACGGGACAATCCGGACATATTTATCAAAAAGACATTATACATGATTATAACGAGACATATGGTCAGCCTAAATATAACATAAATCATTTTTTAATACTCCACGTATCGGAGATTGATTGTCCATTAACGAAACAGTCTTTGAAACCCTTTAACGTTTCAGTTGCTTGGAACCAATTTCGTTCATCGACATTTCTAATATCACATTCATCGAGAATGTCTAAATCATTTCCACTTTCATTGCAATGTTCAACATTGTTAAGCGAGACTTCTGTAAATATCATCAACTGAGAACAGCAGTTGACTGTGAGATCTGGCGTATATTTCAAATTGATGACGGCTTGAGGAATTTTGGGCGATATCCTGAATGTATCTACGGGCAAGAAGAAGTCGGCAAACATCCTGTTTTTGTCCGCCGTAATTAAGATGTCATCCTCGGAAGAGATATTCTGTTTGAGGAACACAAACATATTCGTTGGCGCCAGCGAATGGTAGACAATTTTTTGAAGGTCTTGAGAAAAACAGATGTTCCTGAAAAGTACATTGCTTTACATGAATAATAATTGAAACAAAGATAAAACTGCCATAATGAAGCTATTATTCCTATAGTACTTTCACACATGATTCTATTTAAGATTATGTATATTCACAAATCAATGCAGAATTCACAATTTAATTCAGTTTTTAATACTGATGCAATGAAACCATTTTCCAAAGCCCATGAATCGACCACTGAATGGAAAGGCACAACAAAAAACTGCTGGAAATATAATCAAACAATTAAAAGTGAGACATTTAATTATTTATTACTTTTTTCATATTTTTTATCAATCAAAAGGAAAAAAGAAATATGTAATCTTGAAAAATCTTTACCTCATCACTTTCATTGTTAACTTGTGTGCGTCGACCGAGTGGTTTCTATGGTAGTGCGAAAGGAGAGAAGTTGGAATTATCACACGATAAACTTCCTTGGCACACATCAGACTGCTCCCAAAAACTATGCACATCTCCCGCGGTGGTGAATCACTCTCCAATTCTAGCATCAGATTCTGAAAATTGATAATGAACCATTCGGCTACAGCAGTGATAAGCAATGCACGGCTTTCGGGTAATTTAAATATTTTAACATAATTTTACATCTGAAATTATTAATGTTTTGGATTTGATGCAATACGCTTGACTTGTCCTCAAGATCAGTGCTTCGCAACCTGGGATCTGCAGGTTTTTCACGGGAGTCCGCAAAAATTTTCATTCTTTCAACATTCTTTGTGATTTAGGGGTCTAAGGCATGAAAAAAGTTGTGAAGCAAAATTCCCAAATTGGGGGGCGCAGGGCTGCCGCAGAACATGTCTTGTATTGAGGGGGCCGCGGAATATTTTTTCAGATTTAGGGGGCCGTGGTATGAATTTTTTTGGGAAGCACTGCTCTAGATTACATTCATTTTTACGATGTTTTACGATGTTTGCCTTAATAAACGGTATAAGTTGAGACCAATGTTCCCTACAAGGCAAGAAGTTAGTTGCGCGGAAATTTCAAAGGCTGCACGCACCGATCAAATATCAATTGAACAACTGTCTTGTAGTGCGCGCCGACACGGAGTGAGTGCGCGGGGGCTTTCAAACTGCTAAGGGGCCAAGCAGCTTAGAGGGAACATTGGAACAAAACTTTTAGCTTTGGCAAGAAAGATGGATCACCATACTGGATTGGCAAAATATGCTATAGATTACTTTGGTAAATATGCTTTACTACTTGCTACTCTTTATTTCCTCAAAAATAATCCATAACAATGCAATTAATGCAATACGACCTGTTCTTGTAGAACAGCTCACTTCTGTCAAGATAAGCTCCATAAGCAGCCAATATGCTCCACATAGGGAGATTACATGGTTACAAAAAAGGACCAATATTACAATGAAACTAGTAAACGCATCAAGGCATACCTTAAATACGGCATCCATGACATCGAGAGCAGCAGAAGCAACTCTAAAATACTTCTGCGACTGCCATCCTTCATCTTCCGCTGAAGAGGTTTTATCTTTTTCACGCTTCTTACTGACAACATTTTTTAACTGATCAAATAAATATGGGATCTGCAACTTCTGATAAGCTAGAAACTTAATTAACTCGATCAAAATGTTCCCGCAAGTTCGCTGCGTGAGAATTTCACTAATATTTATGTCAGCATTTATTTGTTTTGATTCATTATTTCGTATATGGTCCATATTTTGTTTAATTATTTGAAAATTAAACGATATGTATAGTAATCTGACTGTGTGCGATAAGGCGTGTATAAACTTATAAAAAACTTAAAAAATGCTCCCTCGACGGTAACATGTCAAATTCAAATATAGCAATAGTAATGTCATCTGTCAAAAAATTGCCATTTTATTTATTGTAGATATAAGGAATACTTAGGCATATGGAATACATATCATCAACCGATCTTTGAGAATCACAACAAAAAAGGAGTGGCTAACAAAAATCATATTTTTAATCCAAATGGAACATACTGGGGTAAATTTATTTTATAAAGAATTTATGATATTGTAAAAAATACTAACCAAATACTAATTAAAAAAAATAAAACTATCAATTACCAGCTCTTTGCAATAGTACGTTTAGATACATGAAATTGATTTGCCTATTTTTGACGTGAATACGTTTTTAAAATTGCTTCCATAGGGTTTTTTTTAAAACCATGTCCGCTCCCAATGTGGAGCATATGGACTTCTAATGGAGTTTATCTCAACAGAAGTGTTTCTACGAGAACTGCTTGTTACTCAGTTGCTCAACCTCTCTTTTTCCAAAGAGAGTAGGGATAGAAGGATTGGACTATGACAAGATTAGTGGTAAGCTAATCGCTCTCGATACGCCCCGTTCATAGGATAGGATGGGTGGGAGGGGGGAATTCAAGGCATCACATACATCCATGCCTTTGAACAGAAATTCATAAATCGATTTAAAAATCAATTTATAAAACTGTCCGTACTGGGATTTGAACCCGGGCCCTCCGTAGCCGAAGCCAACAACGTTGACCACTCGACCACACACGCGGCATACAATCCAAAAAAACGAAAGATAACAAAATCGGGGGATACAGTTTAGTTTTGCAGCTTTATATCTATCATCGCTATCCAATATTCAATTGTACCACTGGATAGCTAAAGAATCAAAAAATTTATTGCGCTATGTAAGAACTGTGATACATCGCGCGGGGCGGAAGGGGAAGCGCTGCCATTTTGAGGTAATTTTGCTGCGTATCGAGATTTCTGTTTACTATAACTTTTGACTCGGAGAAGTTACGATGTTCGTTCAAGTTTCAATCGTTAGCTCTTGACAAAATCTATCGATTATAAACATTAGTGTAATATTTCGACTGTGACTATAATTAGGTGTTAAAATATTTAAAAAATATATCAACAATGTATAATGTTGGGCTATACCAGTGTCTGCCAAACTGTGTGCCGCGGCACACTACTGTGCCGCAAGAAGTCTCAGGTGTGCCGCGTAGGAAGAAGCCTTAAAAATTTTAATTTTAAAGTAATGCCTATTCATCTAAAGTTTTTTCAATTTTAAATAAATTCAACATCTCATATTCAAACACATATTTGTCACGTTCATACATCGTGGTCAACGCGGCACATTTTCTTTTTTAAAGATACATTTCCTTATTTAAAGCATTTTATTTGGTGTGCCGCGGTACTAGTCCCTTTCATCAGTGTGCCGTGAAGTAAAAAACGTTTGGCCGACACTGGGCTATACCATAGCAGTCTTAATTAAGTTCCAAGCAGTGTTGTAGAAAAAACAGCAAAAATGAGCGGTCCGTTGAATCCCAGCCTCTCCTAACAAAAATATATGGAGGTTATACGTAGATCAACTCTAAATTCCAATATAAAGCTCATAAGAGCTTATTTTTCGTTGAATATAACATGCATGTTTGAAGGATTTCTTGTATGGATATTCTGTGATTCTTTGGTGTTATTAATTTACAATTTACGATACATGGGAAGGGTCATATATGCAAATTAAGTAATGATTGTAAGAAATATAGCGAATGGCAAGAAATGCGATGTGTGGTAAAACAAATATAATTTAACTTCCCACTATTAAGTATCACAGTTAAATAAAATATTAATTATAAATTACATAAAACTACAGTAAATAGCGGAATTCATATTATATTATATACTATTTTGACGTCTATTGTGATATTATGAAATAAATGCTACGTCTTATCATATAATAATGGCAATATACTAAGTAAATCATGATTTATTCAATAACAATATTAAAACAATAATGAATTGAAATGTGTTACCCTAGATTGACTTACTGATTTTTGATTACTGATATGACTTGAGAAATCTTATCGAAAGATTGAGTAACGAACCAGTGTGCACAAATAAATTTTGAGTTTATTTATTAATTGATTAAAATCCTAATAATGACTTTGATTTTTTTAATATACTATCCAACCTCATATTCTGTATTGAAACATTTTAAAAAATATATTTTTAATACAATGATTTGCCTTCTTTGTTTGCTTTTTTTCTCCGAGATTTTTATTTAAAAACCTTATAAAATGTGATTTTTTCTTATTTTGAAAAATATTTATTTGAAAAGATATACAATTACAATATAAATATGTATTTCCTACAATATAACAGAAACAAATGGTTTCATTATGATGTGATATTACTTTGAACTTTATGAATCCGGACCGCTCATCTGAAAAAAGTACCTGTTTTCAACTCTATTGCATGGCTTTCACTATAGGGGGCTTTGGCTATACGCTTTAAATCAAAATACAGAGATCGTATACCGTTGGAAAGGGCTTCTCAAGAGCAATCGAATGGTACCACTAAAACACCATATGACCGAGTCAAGCAGTGCCGGGAACGTAAGTATGGGGCTTAGTATCACCTATTACGAGACGTATTCACGTACAACACACGACCGTGTCCATGACACAGCCACACCCCATTTTTTTATCGACAAACTCTTTGTTACTAAAATGTGAATGTGACTAATAAGAAAGTATCTCTGGGACATGTTTTTATAAAAAAATCACAATACAATATTCATAATATCGCCATTTTTATTACATATTATAATAGATCAAGGCTGTGTACTGTGTAGTCGGAAAAACCGGAGAAAATTATTCAAAAATAGTGAAAAATTATTAGTCTTTTAATCATATTGATCGTTTAAATCTACTAGAATCTATTCTGGTAAGGTATATAACACTGAAGCTGACCCTGAAAAATTTGAAGAACGTCGCGCTGATTATCGTAATCAGGACAAAGTTGTCAAGAAGTCTGCGCGACTTGACAAGCGCCGATTCTTGGATCGGCAAATTAAGACAGCTGAGGTGGCGGCCCGCAGAAATGATACCAAGAAGTTATTTAAAATCACGCGCGAGGTCTGCGGAAAGCGACCACCGACTCCCGGGCTAATTCGCGGCCCTGATGGAGCAATAGAGTCAAACGCAGAAAGCGTTAAAAAGATTTGGAAGGATCATTTCTGCGAGGTGCTGAATCGACCGCCCCCCCCCCCCCCCCCAGGACCCTTTTGACGTAACCGAAGAGGCTACATCTATGGACCTCCCCCGAGTGTCCGGTATTTCAGACCGTACGCCCACACATGCCGAAATCATTCATCTTGGCAGTGAAGAGGCTTAAAAACGGCAAAGCACCGGGTGGAGACGGAATACATTCGGAATTTCTGAAATGTGGTCTTAGCGCCGTCCTACATCCTCTCTATCACCTGATGGCCAGGGTGTGGGACGGTGAGCGTTGTCCTAGTGACTGGGTGGACGGTGAGATGTTAGCACTCCACAAAAAAGGTGATCCCCTCAGCTTTAACAATTACCGAGGCATAACTCTTCTCAGTATTCCTGGGAAGGTAATGGCACACATTCTCTTGGCGAGAATAAGAGGTCCCATTATGAAAATACTTAGGAAAAATCAAGCAGGCTTCCTCCCTGGAAGGTCGTGTGCGAACCAAATACACAATCTTCGATGTCTCCTCCAGCAGAGCAATGAATTTAACAATGCTCTTGCTTGTTGTTTCGTCGACTATGAGAAGGCATTTGATAGTCCGCACAGACCCTCTTTGTGGAGGATACTGGATGCCTACGGGATCCCGCCAAAGATCGTGGCCATTATCAAATCCTTACATGAGAATAGTGCAGGTTGTGTGAGAATCGGTGACTCAAATACCGAATGGTTCGGGGTCACAACCGGAGTGAGACAGGGGTGCGTTCTTGCACCGTTCCTGTTTATTATTATCCTTGACTTCATACTTCGCAGGTCAATTCCGCCTGATCGAGGTGTAGCTGTTGGTCCCGGTCTGAAGCTGTGTGACCTTGAATATGCTGATGATGCTGTAATATTCGATAAATCCATTGAAGGCATCCAGAAGACTATTGATGGGTTAGGAACTAACTCAGGTCGCATTGGTCTAAAAATTAATACTAGTAAGACCAATGTGATGTGTAACCAAACCTGTCATGACTCTGATAGGACCCTTACCAGTGCGGGACAGATCTTCGAGAGGGTTGACAGCTTCAGATACCTCGGCGTACATATCCCCGAAGACGGTAGTACAAAAAACGAGCTCGTCAGTCGTTTAGGAATGGCTGGAGCCACATTTAACTCAATGCGGACTGTCTGGGACACACAGCTGTACTCGATTAAAACCAAATGCCACTTGTTCAACGCTTGCATTCTGCCGGTAATGCTTTACGGTTGCGAATCATGGCACCTGACGAAGACTCAGAAAAACCATATACTAAGCTTCGAGAACAGATGCTTGCGTCGGATAATGGGGGTGAGGTGGTTTGATTTTGTGAGGAATTCAGAGATAAGGGAGCGTACAAGACAGCGTCCCGTCACGTCAGTGGTTATGGAGAGACGTTGGAACTGGCTGGGTCACGTGCTGCGGATGCCTCCGGAAAGCCTCAATCCTGCCTGCCTCTTCTTTCGACCGGTGGGATTCCGGCGTCCTGGACGTCCGTCGGGTACTATCCATAGGATTTACTCGGCGGAACTGAGGGATGCTGGCATGTCATGGGAGGAAGCAAAGCTATTGGCGGGAGACAGGGAAACATGGAGGTGCCGCGTGGCGGCCATATGCTCCACGTAGGGAGCGAACATGGCCAAAGAAGAAGAAGAAGAAGATATAACAAATTAAAAAACTTTTTAACCTAGTATTTCTATTTTATTTTTTTTGCTACTTTTGGTTGATCTTGAGTAATTTCACAAGCTCTCGTAGAGTTGATCTAGTGTTATTAAAAAATGTCTGTTGCCTCAGCTTTTATAAAGCTACTAGCGAGTACCCGGCATGCGTTGTAATGCCACTCAAAGAAATAACGTGCTTGTGTTTTAATTCTGTTTATTGAAGTGCTTTTGGATATCGTTTGTTTTTCCGTCTGATGCGTATACGAATAGATCTGAAGGTTTTCCAACGGGTGAGCAGGCCACATACAGCTGTCCATGTGAGAAGCATAGATTTTCTAAATTTAGTCCACACCCTCAGTCATTGCAAATGCGAGTCGCACCGGAAACTGCAAACATTTAAATTCGAATGGCATATCTGTTGGAATCATAGAGAGGCTTAGCAACAGTACATTATCCCTTTTAATTTTTCCTTTTAATTTGTTTAGCTTCAATGATATTGTGCATTATCTTTTTCACTGAATGTCTGGTACCGTTGCAAAGTGGTGGATTTATATTTTGGAGAAGAATGATAGGTACGCCAATTTTCAATGTTAAAACGTGTGACGGCATAGCTGGTAAATCAAGTGAATTTAAGATTTCAGAAGAATTTATTGCGATATTTTTGGGAAAACTTTGTGAATCAATTCTCTTATTCTTTTTGTAATTTTACAGAAGTTTGTTGACAATGTGTGAATTTACTTTTTTTAAGATTTATTTAATTTATTTAATTTTAATTTGTAATAATACATTGTGTGAATTTATCTATTTCCAATGTTCCATTCCCAATATCCAACAACTATTTTGCGAAACGTTCAGCGGTTGTGTCATATTGTAGTTCTACACGCATGCTGGCCTTGAAAACCAATTTCTGCACATGTCGCCATAAAACTGATGATTTGAGACATGCATTTAATTCATCAACAGCTGTTGAACGTGTTATAACTGGCAGGGTTTGTCAAAAATCACCAGACAATAAAATAAGTGCGCCACTAAAGACCACTATTCATTTCCTCTCAAATCTTTTAGTGCATAGTGTAGAGTTAACAATGCCTTTTTGTGCGCCATAGTACATTCGTCTCATATTATGAGTTGGCATGATTGAAGTACTTCACCCATTCCGATTTTTTTTGTTGATATTCCATGTTAGTGTCTCAGTGATTTGCATTAAAATGCAATTTCAGTGCTGAATGCGCTGTTCGACCACCATCCAAAAATGTTCACACCAAAGGAACGCGAACTGACGCTAAACTATATGAAATACACACATTTGTTAAATTTATAAAAGTCACCAGAAAAGGCGAAAATTATTAGAAAGTGCGCCACAGAGAATCCTAAAAGTAGCCAATCAACGGGTCCAAATTTGACTTTTCTTGACCTATGATTTGTTATGAAACTGATAGCCGTGGCACGCAGATCGCTTTATTTGGCAAAATTTCTCATTGTAAAATGGCTGCACTCTGGGGTGGACTGGAAGAAGCTCAGAGAAGCTTGCGCAAGCATTTTGTGAAATTTTGCTAAGGTCGGCCAGCCCCTTGTTAATCTAAGAGAAAACAATATTCTCAAATCAAATGAGTACGTAACTGCAATTTCTGACTTAAATATGACATCTATGACAGCATCAGTATACACAGTAGTACATTTTCGGCCATTTACATTGATGAGTTTACAGTAAATTGCATATTGTTACATAATGTAATGTATTAACTAAAAATCGATTGCTTATTTAAGTAGTCCATCAGAGTGATAAAAAACCCACTTGTTCCCAGAATACCGAGAATTACTTTGATATAAACCGAGCCCCTTGTAAACGCATTGGCAGCCTACCGCTGGCTGTACTAATTTAGAAAACTTTGAGGGCGTCCGCACAACAAATCATCAAAGTTTTATTGCAATCGGATGAACGGTATAGATACAGGAACGCATAAAGGAAAAACTACCAAATTACCGTATTGGCAGCCCATCATTGTATGTTTTGATTCAAAAACCTTTGCTGGTGTCCGCAAAGCAAATCACCAAAGCTTTATCGCAATCAGATGAACGGTATAGAAACGCATACGGAACAAACAAACAAAGTAACTTATTGGAAGCCCACCGCTGACTGTATTTATTCAGATACCGTTGCGGGTGTTCGCACGACAACTCACCAAAGTTTTATCCCAATCGGATGAACGGTATAGGAACAGGAACGCATAAGAGACAAACTAACAAATTAACGTATTGGCAGCCCACCGATGATTTATATACATTTGCGGCCGTCTGCACAACAACTCACCAAAGTTTTATCGCAATCGGATGAACGGTATAGGAATGAATACGGTAAAAACCAAAAAAATAACGTATTGGCAGCCCACCGCTGATTTATATAAATTCAAGGGCGTCCGTACAACAACTCACCGAAATTTTATTGCAATTGAATGAACGGTATAGGAACGCATACCAGACAAACAAACAAATTAACGCATTGGAAGCCCACCGCTGATTCATAAACCTATTCTAGCGTCCGCATAACAACTCCGCAAAAAAATTATCGCGATCGGATGAGCGGTATAGGAGCGCATAGGTAACAAACATACAAACGTTCATTTTTATATATATAGATAGATAGAAGATAATACTAAATATTTCTTATAAAACAATGGATGAGGATAAAAATAAAAAGTCACATTGTTTAAAATAAAATCCTTTTATTTGTAGCAAGGCATATGTTACAGTTTTACAATTGTGATATAAAAATGCAAAGCTTCATAAAATAAAGTGTTTTATCAAAAAAAAAAAAAAGAAGATAACAATCCTTATTAATACGGAAGTGTCGCCAATCTTAAATAACAAATATGCAAGCTGAAGGAAATAACTACTAAGAATATACCTCGGATTGGAGAGGATCTCAACCGAGAATACATTTTTTTAAAATATTTATTTTATTATGTATTTTAAAGAACAAACAATAAATTGGCTACTTGAAGGAATGCGTAAAATAATCATAAAATATAAATAATTCAACAAAAATTCAGGATATTTCTATGTTATATGTTATTTTTCAATATTTTAATGACTAAAGTAATTATACTACAATAATAAAGATTATGACTATAACATTTTTCTCAGTGTCTTTTTACATTTTAGTTTCACCTCTCAACATTAGAGTTAGAATTTTTATACAAAACAATGTGTTTCAACAATAATTCTGCGACATACACATTTTAACTTCCGACACATCGATGTAATCATTGAGCTTTCATCTCCAGAAGATACCCTTTAATTTTCAACTGATATAGACATTTAGAAACATGTACTATATTTTTTTTCCTTCCAACTATAATCACTTCTCTTGGATCTAGTGTCATAGAATACTGCCCATATATAAAAATATAGAGGTCTTTAATAAACAATGGATCAAAATGCGGTGTACTTAAGGCCTAATCTGATAAATTCAAAGCAAAAACGAGGTACTTGCATTGAAAAGGTAGACGAAATCAACTGATAAATACCGCTACATCAATGCAACAGTAAAATAATTAAATTATAATATAAATATATGTTGCACTACAAAAAGACCATATTGTATCAATCAAATTAAAAACAATATAATATAATATCAATTGCTCTGACTTGTGTTACTCTTGCATCAATAGTACATTGATATTTTTCACTGGGTCACTGTTAAATGATATCCATGTCGGTTGTATATTAAAATTAAATTGTATTCTACCAACCAATTGCCTACAATGATGTTCATAGCTCAAAACATGCTTTTTGTCGATTGTCCTACTATTGTATTGATGTAGCGATATGTTGCCTAGAACGGCTTTGATTGCAAATGAATGAACTAGTCGGGTGTTAAATTACTAAAATATAATCACGAGATGTTCATTTAATGATAAAAAAACAAAATGTACGCGGACTAATCAGCAAGCAGAACACAACTGAGCGTTGAAAACAGTACATAACTTACAGTGTAATTCATTCATGTTATTTTACAAAATATACAGATAAAAACCCATTTCACAAGAAAATAATATAACAGATACGTCACTTAAAAAATACTATGCAAGATGCATTCATTAAATACATTAGTCACCGGTAAATTTGTTATTTACCTTCTTTGCGCTTCACATAGCAATACAATCAGAAGACGATTAAATGAGTAGACTTGTTTGCTATAACGTATGCTTCAGCAAGTGTTTCAATTAACGGGTTTGTATAATCATGACAGTAGTCTTACGTTAAGTCAGATAAGAGCAGCAATGCAGCAATGAATAATTTAAATTTAAGAATTTATTTTTGCTACTACTGTTAGGAGGTACAACATGTACAGACTGTAGCTTTGCACTCTGTTGGTAAAAAGATATGGTCTTGAAAATATGTTAATAGACACTGACTTCATTATATTTCAAAGGGTATATACATTTTTTGGGACACTGCATAGATTGCATTTAGTTAAAAAAAATACAAGTATCCTTGTTTGTAACCACTAGACTCGATAGATGATTTAATAATTCAATAAGTCACTATTACACATTATAATGAAGTTTTATCCAAACAGTAAAACTATCGAATGTATTATCAGTTCGAATCAACGTCTCGAACTTGAATGTAGGGATTGTTGAGCGGGTCAAACTGCGGGTCGTCTTCTATGGATGACCTACCGATCCTGGATAGCACCATCAGGATGGTCACGATCACTATGATGATGAGGATGACAATCATCAGGTATCTTCTGTTTATGTAACCGGCTGATCTGCGGTTGCGGGCGGGCGGCAATGTATTTCTGCAGAAGGAAATTACAAATTCTTAGCAAAAATCAGATATCAAGTTAGTTTTTAATATATACTTAATCCACTGCCGATAATGCAACATGTATCTATGAATGAGAATGGCTCTATTTATGTGTTACATTAAAAATAACGTTGATCGGAGAACGGGTTAAAAAATATATTTATTTTAAACTAGCGCTGAAGACTCTATAGTAAAACCCTTTTAGCTTTTCTGTATACCGCCAATCTATCGGTAGCATAAGTGTTAAGAGTTATTTAACCCTGTTACCCACATATAAAGTAAGACTAGAAGTTAAGGGATTGTAAATTGTGTATGCTGTAGATAGACCCCTGTGATATTAAGCCCCCAATTGGTTTTATATGATAAATATATGACAAAAGGTCTCACTTCCACCATCTGATGATCCATTCAAGAGCCGATTTTCTTTTGTATTTATCCTCGTCATGATCGAAGCGAGACGTCTGCGGGCGGAGCTGCTCTTTCGTTTCGAAAATTCTTCGTGGGGTCTGACCGCCTTAAAAGTAAAAATATTAAATGTAAGATAATGACCAATATCTAATTCAATGATCACTTTTAGGGTGTTCACTGTCAATACTTGGTGGAAAGGCATTATATTGGAATTAAAAAAGGATTGGATGTACAGTAAAACCATTTTTTTACATTTTCGAATGGACTGATGAATAAAAATGTAAATAGAGGGAAAACGTAGATTGGGGCATAATTTTTTTTATATAACTATGTACTTACGCAAATTGGTTTGGTTCATTTTTCAATATTGTCCATATGATACTCTAAAACTATAAAATGTATGTAATTTTGAATATTTCAAATGCAAGTTGTGACCAGTAAAACATAAAAGTAGGTATTAAGTTTACTTAAATGTAACAGGCAGAGCCACCTTGAGGATTTTTGCGCCTGTGTGCCCTGGGCACCTCGAAAAACTCGAACTAAATAAGTGGATAGAGTTATATTTCTAGTACAATGCCTGTGTGAACCGCACACATTGCACACGCCACGAGCTAGCCCTGGAAATAGGACTGCAGCAATTGCAACCAAAGAGTGGAAAACAAGGGGATCACTATACTTTATTAAAATTACAAACCTTGGTATCCATCACTCCTTGATCCGAAGGTTGCCGAATCGTAACCATTATCGTCTTGAACTTGCACAACCGAATATGGTGGTCCGTTTGGTATTCTCGGGCTCTCGTCGTCGCTGGCACCCACAGGGGTCCCTCTCAAAGGAGTATGGGAGCCAGACATGCCCCCGTGAACTGCAAATGCTGCCGCGCTATTGTTCAGCGGATAATTATTAGGGCTTCCGTAATGGTTTGATTGATCAGATATAGAGCTGCGGGAATCCATACTCGCTTTCAAATCCATATCCTCTGAAAGCTGAAATGAAACATTAGTGAGAAATGTCACACTTTACATAGAAATCAGGGCAACAAGTGAAGTACAAGATGGCGTCCGAATGTCATATCTTGGCTGGCTGTATTGTTGCCGTAGGATTGGTTTCATGAATATTTACTTTGATAGTATTGATTTTATTTTACAGTTAAAAATGTGCCAATGCGAAATTTTTACATAATTCAAGATCAACTCATGGATAATACATATTACTGTATTTTTTTAAAAAAATGTATTTCAATGTGAATATTACTGAAACCATTATTTCTGAAAGGATATCTGAGAATGGTGTTTAAGGTCAACAAGTTACAAAAATCAAATATTTAATCTACTCACTAAGGGCAGTCCCAGTCCTGCACGTCCCCAATTGACTCCGGCCAGTTTCTCCCTCAAGATATCGGCGACTGGAGCAACAAGGTTAGACGCCGGGAAGAGGGACGCCGGACAAGATGGACAGCGGTAACCTGCCGGAGCCGTTGTTCTCGGTAGGGATCTAAATGTCTCCTCTACGCAGGACCAGTGATAAATATCTAAAGGGAAATAAATATGTATTGTCAAGATTGTATGTATATGTTCAAATGAAGCTTATAATAAAATAGACAAGCAGGACATAAATAATAAAGGTGCGATCAACTGAAAAACGAGTACACATATATTTACTGAAAATTAAGCCTTTGCACAATGTGAAATAGTTTATTTATAGTAGATTTTTTTTATGCTACTTATTGTTAAGATTTGTTTAAAAAACATCTTCAGAATGAATGAGTTATAAGATTTATCTACAACGTAGTCTTTTTGATTCTCATCAATTCACTCGATCGTATCTATATGTGAACGATCTGTATGGCTCCTGCAATGCTGGCATTTTTATATCTACTAAAAATGAACACATGAGAATTAACGAACAGTTAAATATAAACAAATGGGAGACTTGGAATCTATGTCCTCAGGAAGTCATTTGATATGGTCGACATTGATAGCTCATAACTCTTTGAATATATTTTTTAAATTTTATTTTCTTGACACTTATTGTTGACAAGTAATGCGTGAATAAAATCTTTTTACTCTCTTGACCGGAAACTAATAAATTTGAGAATCCCCAAGCAGGTGCCATGATTCGTCGCAAGGTGTCAAAAAAATAGATTTTTCGAATGAGACTTGAGAATTATACGTGGGTTTAACTAGCTGTCATTTCTTTCATTTATATATACTTATACGAGGTTAGAATACTTACGATAGCATGTAAGACGTATGCATTCTTCATCTCCGAGCGATTTAGTACAAATTTCACATATGGGATTGTAGTCACTATCTTGTAGCCACTGCAGATATGACTGTACTATGCACTAGAAAAGAAAGTTAAAATTGCTTCTTATAAATAAAGACACCGGTTAATCATCAGTACATAATTTTATCTAAGAAAGACAAGTTTTAGTGGTGACTCTAAATCGGAATGCTTCATTTGAGTCTCATTTTTTCTATATGGGATGGATTTGGATTCTCAATCTGTCATTTTTCAAGATGAAATAAGTTAGGTTCTTCTACACACTTCTGACAGTTTGTTGACTGTTCTGCTAAGACCACATATCTTGCTTTATATTCTTCTACCGTAAACGAGTTACCAATCATTTAAAACCTGTTTTAATTGACTAGACCAGAGGTGGGGAACCTTTTCTTCTCTAAAGGCCGCATTAATTTTTATGATTCGACATAAGGCCGCAGAAAACATTGACTGGGGAATCTTTGTCCGGAAACAAGAATTTACGGTCAGAATATGTTAGGAATTTACATACATTTACAGAATTACAGAATTGGCCAGAAGGCCGCACTAGAGTAGCCAAAAGGCCGCATGCGGCCTTGAGGTTCCCCATACCTGGACTAGACATTAAATGTAAAACTGTTTTACGTCAAATAAGAGTGTCGCTGTCAAAGTGACAAATGAATGAAGTGAAAAATTGTTGCTGTTTAAATCATGAACCGCGAAATCATAGGCCGCGCGGCCAAAATGGAAAACAGAGGCGATGTACTGAAAAATATTTCGTATTTCGCATAATTTATCAGTGTTCTTCGTAATAATGTGTGGTTTTAACACGATTATCAAGTTCTCAAAAAATAACTTTAAATCGTGGCGTTGTTTTTAGCGTAGTTGTGAAGTTTTTCGCCGCATTAGTCGACTTGCTACTATATGACATATTTACCCTAACTTTGAGTCCTTTCCTAACTTCAACTTTCCTTTCTTGACTCCTCCGAATAGAAAGGATGAGCACTTAACTTATACCCAATTCAGATTTATTCTTTAAATCCAAGTAGGTTGCAAAATATAGTGCAATTTCAATGAAAATTTCTGTGTTCCCACCAGTCTTGCGTAATTTAGCTTAATCAAATCTTACTTACAAAGAAACCGTGAAGACAAATGATAAAATACTAACAACTCGCCGGCAGTGGCGTAGCAAGAAATTCGGGGCCATCACGCTAACGTCACGCAATGTCCCCCCTTCATAAGATTTTAAGGTAAAAGTAGAGTATAGCTCGTCATGGATTATTACGGCGATAAACTTCACAAACTAAACTAAAAACAACGCCACGATTTAAAATTATTTTTTGAGAGCTTTATAATCGCGTTAAAACCACACATTACGAAGAACACTGATAAATTATGCGAAATACGAAATATTTTTCAGTACATCGCCTCTGTTTTCCATTATGGCGGCGCCTGGTAAAACAGGTTCTTCCATCGTTATCCACTCAGGCAATATAGTATAGAAGAAGCGGTTCAAATCTGCTGCTGAATTTATGCATAACTCATATTTGTTTTTACCGGTTTCATAGCCCAATTGTAAACATATTCTAAGAGACTCAGGGCGTAATAATTATGAATCCATAGATGAATATTCAATACAAATGACAATAGATTAGGTTAGTAATATGCTTATATTTATGGTTTCTTAGTAACTTACTGGGTAAAAGTAGAGTATAGCTAGCGCGCGGCGCCGCCATAATGGAAATCAGAGTTACCTCACTGTCATGAAAATGTTTGATACATACTACCGTATTGACTGTAGTAGGCAAATTTTGATTTGGAATTCCTCTAAGCCATTTTCTTTCGGCGCCGCCATAATGGAAAACAGAGGCGATGTACTGAAAAATATTTCGTATTTCGCATAATTTATCAGTGTTCTTCGTAATAATGTGTGGTTTTAACGCGATTATAAAGCTCTCAAAAAATAACTTTAAATCGTGGCGTTGTTTTCAGTTTAGTTTGTGAAGTTTATCGCCGTAATAATCCATGACGAGCTATACTCTATAATTACCGATTTTAAAAATATCCAGCCCTTTTCGCTGGGCCTTCTAGCATTGCATGACTGTTCTATGAGGTGACTATACCCGGTATACGTTTACTTACTTTGGGATGGTTTGTGACCATACAGTGCTGGCAGACATTGACTCTGTGTTCAAAGCAAAACTGATTTGTAACAAGCCTCTTGGGACACTTGCACAACCCCATTTTAGTGTAGCTTAATACTGAATATTGCTGTGTTTCATGTATTGAATGCGAATAATGGATCAATTCGCTGTTATATTGTACAAACAAATAGTTTTCGCGAGAATTGTCAACGCCACGTACGGCTGTCAAAATTGGATTAGTGTTGTCAGAGAGTATATTCAAGTCTATGGTTATATATTATCTCTGCTACGGTTACCGTACAGGCAAATTTTAGTAATAATAACAATGGTTGAAAATTCGAATGCTATTATAGTTCAGGATACACTAGATTGTATATTGCCCCATAAAGGTATCCTCAAACTACAAACCGTGGTAAGTATTCAATATTTTTATCATTCATTAATTTATTGAATATCATAGGCGAATATAGAAATTAATATTGATATTTTTTCTACGAAGCAACATTTACTATTATTAAAAAAATGGCCCTCAGAGCCGCCAGCCTTTGCAGGGCCCTTATTAAACCATTTCAAAATATTTCATTAAATAACAATGTCAATAATCAAATAGTCACTAAATATTTAAATTCTAACAGCTTACTCCCAACACAGAATATATTCACAAATAATATAAGAAGCACGAGCTTCTTTAATAAACGTAGGTTGTCACCTTATAGGTTATGTTTTTTTTTAAATTTTATATTTGATTTTATACTAATAGCAGTTCATGAAAATTGAACTCTCGTAGCTCAAAATCTGTATTAAATTATCCTCTACCACTGTAAATCATATAATTCATTGGAATATATATCGGTTGGTTTTAAGAATTTAGAGTGCCTATTGACAGCGAAAATACATTATCGTATTTGATTTCAGTTCCTGCTGAACATATCTGGAAAAGTGTTACGTCTGTAAGTAATGCCGGTGCGAAAAAAGGTCGTGGTAGAGGTACGGGGCGAAAGCGACCCAAAGACTTGAATAAAGGACAGATTATAGGCAAGGGTAAAGTGAATATGGTGTGGCCAGGTCTTTCAGCCCCCGTTTTAAGAGGACAGGAATTGGTACGGCAACAAAAACTCCCTGAAGACCCTGAAAGGCAAACAATTTTCCTGATTTTTTTTATTCGATAAATGAGAAAATATTTTGTTTTATCAAAGTAGATATTTTTAAATCTATGTCCGCTCCTGATGTGGAACTTATCTAAACAGCATTGTTTTTACGAAAACTGTATATGGTTACTCAACATCTCTTTTTTTAAGAGTAAGGATAGAATGATAGGGCTATAACAAGACTAGTAGTTAGCTAATCGCTCCCACTAGGCTTAATTCTCAAAGATTGGATGGGTGCGAGGGAATTTTAGACACCACATACATACTTGTCTTTGAACACAAATCTCTAAATTGATAGAAGAATCAATATACCAAAGTAGTTCTGTGTTGGGATTCAAATCGCTAACACCGCAATCCTGTTGATCACATACCTTCAGGCCCGGCAATGTGGATTGCCATTCCTGAAGGCCATATGGTCCACATTAGGAGCGGACATGGATTTAAAAAATACATGAAATATAAAAAAACAATTTCATTTAACTTGCCTATGAAATTCAGCCGTTTATTTGGGTCAAAATAGTTGGTGCCGTGCTGTTGCAATGAAGCGAAATTAATTGTATTGACATATCATGTATCTGATGAAATATATTATTTTTTAATTAACTCATAGCACTATGGCACATACCATCGAATGCACAGACTTTCAAGCACTCAAATACTTTCTAACCACCAGTGCATTCTTTGTTTTTCAGAATGGCAAACATTTTGAAGCTTCGCGATTCGATGGGCGGATTTAGATTTTTGAAATTATCATCAATCGAGCGGGGCTGGTCTGGAACCAAAATGCCCGGAAGAAGTGTGGGACCTCCTGATCCAATCGGAGACGGTATTATTTATTTATTTTGCTTAATTTTGTGCATAAATACAATAAGAGTATAATCTATATCGTCAGTATACTGCCAGAAAGCAAGTGAAAGTTTGACAACCGCTAATATATATTATTATGATGTTGATTTTTTTTCAGATAAATTTGAAGGTTTTGATTCAAAAGTACTGGAATTTAAATCCGTCTTAACCATGAAAGGAAACCTCGGGCGAGTGAGAAGGATATCTGCGATGGTAATGACACTTCTAATACTTTATAGAACTATGATTATATAAAATGGAGACTTACGTACTCCCACGGATGCTATTAAATGTATTAGGATCTTGAACAGTGCTGGCGTACCTATGATCCGCAGATCAGACACTGACCCACAAAGCTTTCCTCTCCTCCCACTTTCTAAGCGACCCCGCTGACTTAGTGACACACAAGCTGATATTTAAAATTTAAGATTTCGACTGAAGGTGCTTGGTGGAATTTCAATATTAAATTTGAATCGTTCAAACTATGTACATTCTCACAAATTTTGTCACTAACGACCCGGGTTTCGCCTTTCGGCATCTTCAGGCATCCCATGGGCTCATCCTTTTCGCCAGCAATGGCTTTGGACTCAGTGATGCATTTATATCTTGTATAAACACGAAACTTTCATTTGCTAAGCGTCAGTTCAAGTTCATCCGTGCACTTGAATGCCTGATGATGCCGAAAGGCGAAACCCGGGTCGTTAGTGACAAAATTTGTGAGAATGTACATAGTTTGAACGATTCAAATTTGATATTTAAAAAATAATAAGCAAAACTTGACCCACTCCTCAAAAAGGTTGACCACCACTGATCTAGACACTAATTTAGAAGAGCTTCTAATATTCAACATGTTTTTTCTATTTAGTTTTTACTTAATCGTGAAACGATATACATAACCTTTTGTGTTATACCTAGTTGATTTCTGTTCTCTGAATTTGTGTATGTGCTCTTTTGCATTTTTTATATGTATAAAAGGATATTTAACCTCTTCCCGGTCACGCCTGAGTATACTCGGGTATTGAAAGTCATCAATAACCAAGAGATAACTCGGTCAAATTCCATTAAACAAAACAATGAATTCTTTCACTAAATATGCATGTTTTATAAATACACATGTGTTTCGTGTTCGAGCATAATAAAAAATTTGTGATCCTTTTTGGAACATCTGTTTAAATCGATTGGACCAGCAAATGGTTAATTGAAAATTTGATGTTAATTTTCAAGTATTCCATATGCCGTGCACATCATCCAGGCTTCAAGGGTTAGGCACAATTTGTTTTACATCTGAATGTTTTAGGTGAAGCAATTTCACGTAGTCAATAAAAAATATAATACTCAATGTTATTTTATTATGTTTATATTCTCCATCAGGTTGTAACTGGTAATGGTCGCGGACTGGCGGGATTCGCAGTCACCAAAAGTAAAGAAGGAAATGCCGCATTGAGAAAAGCTAAAAACCGGGCCGCGCAAAAGTTGATGCATTTCGAACTCTTCAACAATCACACAGGTAGAATCACTTATCAATTTTAGTTTTATTTCCCAAATTTGGATAAAATGTTTGCAATGCGAGCCTGAAATATTACTATTCATTCTGTCTTGCTTTACTTTCAGTTTATCACGACTTCTTCACGCAATTCGGTAGCACAAAAATATACGTAACAAAAAAGCCTGAAGGTTATGGACTGGTATGTCACCGAGCCATCAAGTGCATTTGTGAGGTGATTGGAATCAAAGATCTGCATGCTAAAGTTGAGGGCTCCACCAACCTACAGCATATCGTCAAGGCATTCTTTGTTGGACTCTTAAAACAGGTAAAATCTCATCTACAAATACAGTTATGATACTTTGTCAGTGTCATTTGATAATCTCATACAACGAAAAGTCCGAAAGAATTGCCTACTTTGCTACAGCATCAAAAGTAATAAATAACATTTTGTTTAAACCATTTAACATGGAAAAATTTATTACTTTGAGCGGTATCACCTAACGGTAGCTGCCGAGTGCTAAATTAATATTATTAATTAAGCATAAATTAATGAGCATTAAAATCTATTTATATTCTATTCCCTTCCTGTAATTAATGTCAATAGCGCAGCATTTACAGATGAATTATAGCACATTTTATTAACCACTTGCCGGTCCAATTGATTTAAACAAATATTCCAAAAAGGATCACATATTTTTTATTATGCTCGAATATCAAACACAAGTGTTATATTTATAAAACATGCATATTTAGTGAAAGAATTCATTGTTTTTTTTTAATGGAATTTTCCCGAGTTATATCGTGTGTCCATTTTGACGACTTTCAATGCCCGAGTATACTCGGGCGTGACCAGAGGTTAATTAATCAGAAGTCTCAAAAATGTGTTTGTGGTTGACATGAGCATTTATTTTTTAAGGAGATTTTTACCAAAATGTGGTATAAATCAGTGTTCCCCAACCTTTTTACACCTGCGGACCGGTAAAAATAGGAACAAAAAATTGCAGACCACTAATAATGAAATAAAAATGGTTTTTATGTAATATTTTTTTAATCTTATATTGTTACAAATGGACAAATGTTTTCAGTTAACAATGCTCGCAATGAGCGAAAACGGTCCTGACCTTTTAAATAAAGTGGAATAAATTACAAAGGAATATTGTGTTTTTATTAACACTCAAGACTCCGGCCCCGCACTAACGCGGAAATGTTCGTTATCCGTTAAACCCCGGCCTCGTGCTAGAGCGGGTTTACACACGTGGGCGTGTAATCGGTATCCGTTAAGGCAAAACTAATTTATTTCGGGTTTTTGTTTTTTATGCTACTCAAGAGGGCTTTCTGCGTATGTGTACTTTTTTGTGTCGATTTATCTTATTATTTATGGGTGAAAATCACTTTTGAAATAACATAACAAAAGTACATATAATACGCAAAAAAATATTACACAGTTTGAGATTTTCTGGATGCCGTTAAAATCAAACAATTAAGAGTCATAATTTATTGCTTCACATGTTTATGGGCAATTTACTTTAATTACGCGTGTCAAATTTTTATTATTTTCGGTTCTTTTCAATGATGTCAACATCAGTGAAATTATGCATTTTTATCGCGTCACATACTCGTTCACAAGACCATTCATTGTTTATTTTCATAGGTACGGCTCTTTGCTTCCGAGCCTTTTTTGTTTTAAAGAAATGTGTCGATTAAATAAAAAGATATGATTTTTTAAAGAAAAAACGCGCGAATCCGGCTGCATGTGCAAAATGTGCGGGTTTAAGCGTAACTTTGTCGCGAAAGGTTTTGCATCTGGTTTCACTATCGAAGAGCAAATATTTATGACTGACGATTCTGAAAAAACCAGCAGCCATCAGAATAAGTATCCACAATAAAATAAACTTTACAAATTTGAAGCCGGATTTTAGAAGTACGAGTAATATGTAACCGCACAAAAATGGTCAAGAAACAAAATACGGAGCCGCATTATTGATGTCTTCTTATTAAACAATAACTAAAAATACAAGAAAACGTGCAGGCGATAAAAATCCTATATTCAATATTTTTGCATGGCGAATTTCTTGAAATTTGGCATACTGTTTGCGGCCCGACGGAAAGTCACTGCGGCCCACCACCGGTTGGGGAACACTGATATAAATCACTGTTTTGTTAATGGCTTCATTATTATTCATCTTACAGAAAACTCATCAGGAGATGGCGGAAGAGAAAGGACTTCATCTTGTTGAGATCTGCAAAGAGACAGAATACTTTCCCCGAGTGATCGCCTCACCTGCGACAGTACGCAAGCCAGAAGAAATCCCATCTGATGAAATCCTCAACTTTTCACAGTACGTCATGGATAACCGAGTAGTTTTACGAAAAAAGAAACGCCCTCCATTTTATACCCGGTTCCCTCAGTGGAATATTCGGTTGAAAAAGTTAGAGAAGAGGAGGAACCACGATAAGATCAAGTTGGATCTGATGGTGGAGTATGGAGAATTGAAAAGCTTCCTCAATGACAAATATCCCGATGAGATGATCCCTCCTCCTAAAAGCTAAATCTATCAACCAATCAATGCCTTAAATGATTTTTTTCCTGTCACAAGCGTTGCATTGTATTATAATATTGTTTTCCTGGATCCAACTGATGTCTGTGAAAGGTCAAAGTTTTCATTCTATCTATAGTATTACTGTCTGCCCGAGAAGCCAAGTGGTCAACATCATCCCCTTTGGTTGGGGTGTCAAACCAAGTATTAATACGTTAATAAATTGATTTGCGTTGTTCAACATGAACGCCGCTAGTGTTACGCCCCTTGACGTCATGGACTAACTAAATTAAGATGGTCCATTAGCATCGGACATGGTTATTAATTCACAAATTTGAATAGCTTCATTTTAATTCATCAGTTTTATTCGTACACATTCAATGTGAAATCATTTTTTAAATAGTTAACTCATATATGACAGTTTGGCTATACAACAGTCAATGCTGCAACTGAGAAAATTAATGTCAACTGTATTTATAAATATTTGATAGAGTCGAGTAGAGTAGTATTTTTAAATAATAAATGGCTGCAGCAACAAAAATTCGGTAACTGCGATGACTTATAAAATTATTTGATAATTAATTGAGACTGCATAAATCCTAGCAAGGATTAACTATGAACAATAGCAAATATTAACCAAGCGTTAAAGATGACCCACTTTCTGTTCATAATTCGGAAACTACTGAAATTATTGACATCTCAGAAATTATATAATCCACAGAATCATCACCATAAGCCGAAGAAATTTACATGTGTTGCCATTTGACTTACATTCTCATATTTTCGAATGCATTTGAAATATTGTGTTGACTTTATAAATGTTAAATAGTTATATTTATGTTTTTTTTTTTATTAATACTGTAGAAATAAAGTTTTAATACGGATGTCATTTTTCATTTACAAACCCTGCACTATAATGTAGTGGTAGTGGGAATAAGAACCAATTCAACTTCACTAAATCAACATTATAAAAACAAATATTCTGGGAGGGAAACTCAAGGCTGAATTTTAAGCTCTGTGAAGTATAACACCTTTGAGAAATATATGAAGAATTAAACTTCTCTCGTTTATGTACTTTTACTTTGCCACTAGTCAAATTTATCCGCATTGATGGATCAGAATATTGAAATAGATGCAAATAGAAATCTTTTACACAAACGTTTTTAAAAAACAGTCAGAATCCGCTTATATCGAAAGACATTTGATTCTCCAGCCCTGGGAAGAGCACTCACTACGCATCATCCAATCTAAAAGAGTCGGTATATGATGTTAGTACATCATCATTTCTCTTGCTTTCGCAGCTGCGATGCATAATATATAGACCAACCATACATCCCATTTTTCCCATGCCTTTTACTCATCCCGTCTTTTGAAAAAAAACGTTTAAACCTTTCCGGTAAATCACACGCAGAAACCAATAAGACCAATTTTATTCTGCTGATATTTATTTCAATAAATGGCACCACCTGCTGTAAAAATCTGTGTATTCTTCCATTTGGAACTAATTATAATACATTACCTGTCTTTTTTTAATAAAACAAGAAGGTGGTATTTATTTTGTAAAATATATATTTTTCACAAAAATATTGCACAAACAATAATTATTGTAGATATATAAAAAAAAAGAAAACACTAAAAAAGTAATCACATTGTTCAGATATAAACAATATCCATACGATTTATATGTAGTATATAAAAATAATAAAAAAATCTTAAACCCTATATAAAAATGCATACTGCTATTTATAATAATAACCTAACTTGTTCTAGGTACAATATAAATGATTCACTATAATATTTTGTCTACGGTCGATTGTATATCATCGTATTTTTGAAATAACAACCGAGACATGTATATAAATGGCAATTTAAAAAGTCCAATCCACTAATTATCATTCTTCATATATTTTAGTAACAAAAATTATCAATTTAGCCTCCTCACATTTAATAATTAATACAAGTTACAAACAAAAAATAAAGACAAAAATCGGGCGTGTGTTGTGAATATTTTCCTTTCTCACTTGATCACATTAAGGTGGTGAGCGAGATTTAAGAGCATGCCGGTGTTTGCTCTTTTATTCTACTTACTTGCACGCAACGAAGTCTGTGTGACGGAGATAGAAAAACGTCCACTGCACGCCGATAATAAACACATCTTCGATGTATTCAATGGTAACTTTGTGGAAATTTAATTATAATATAAATTGAAAATTTATGTCTATTATTCCACTCCGGTTGTGTTACTAGGTGTGGCACGTATTTTGTTACGCTGAGAGACCTCTTCATACCAACTATAACAGACATTGATTCTAATATTGGGCACGAAGAGGGAAATAACAAAACAATATTAATAACTTTTGTTTGCAGGGGCAAACTACATAGAAAGTTAACGTTAATCAAATTAACAACTGACTTAACTAACGGCAGCTAAAACGTTAATCAAATTAACGTTTTAGCTGCCGTAGATAATTAATAGTAATTACCTAGCACGCCGGCTATAATTTGCAACGATTAATTTAATTAGTTATTTACGAGATAACTCGTCTCTGGCGTGTTGAGCACGTCAGAAGTTGTTGTTTTAGATGTTATTTACTAATAATTGATTTCTAAGACCTCTAAAGTATTTATTTTCAATCCCTTATTTATACTTGATGTAGAATTGACACCGTGAGTGTGTGGAAACCATGATAAATGCAAATGACATAATTTGGAGATGTGTTTGTATTGTAAAACCAAATTATCTTTATTTTTAAAGAAATTTTAAACCATTATGACATCCAGCTGTTTAATCTTAAAATCGATAAATTTACTCTCGCTTTATGAAATTTTTTCTACACAATGAAAGGGAAGAAATAAAAATCAATCTTGATTTATCTTATGCCTTATTGGTAAAGAATCAGAATCAACGTCTGTGTTATTGTTAACAATCTGACAATCGAATTAGTCTAAATTATCATCTCGTCACAGGTCACATTTAGTTAGAAAACCGGAGGAATAACACAGTTATCAATTAAAATTATTAATATTTATTTGAGTTATTTTTAAATTATATAATATACATAATTGAAATTGACTATACCAATCACAAAAGACTTTATCATAGCCATGCAATATTATAAATCTAACGGTTAAAATAGTGATATAACCCGATATTTAGTTACATATGAAATTCAGACACTCTAGGTAAAAAACGCTAACTGCTTTTGTGACGATTACTAGATATATCAATTCATGATACTTATGTAAAAAGGAACAATATTTATGTTAAAAGATAAAACACAAGGATGTAAAATAACACAACTGTTCAATTCATAGCATAATATGTAGCCCTCTGAAAAATTCGTAAGTCTAAATATGTCGCCAAGCAAGAGAGCTATTATATTTTTTAATTTCGTGTAAATATTATATAAAAGTCATTTTTTTTAAGTGCCTTTTCTCCAACACGATTCAGAATTCAAGAAATCTACATATTTTATCAAAATAGACTAAAAATTACAAACCCAATTTCAAACTTATGATAGAAAGGGTGCGACACATTGTACACTCCACTGAAAATATACTTGCAGTTAAAGTACTTTACAAAGTCCGTGTCGATATTCAGTTTAAAACAACAAATATAAAATAGAGCAATTGATGCAGGAAAACAAATGTTTTAATGTAATTGAAGTCAAATCTCGAAAAACACAGTTTCAGAGGAGTATGGATCATTGTTGAATTGAAATTCTTCACTTAATCAGAGTCCAGTGAAAATAAAACAAAACAATATTAGAGAAAGAAAATTTTGACAGAGTAATACCGGTTTTTATTTAAACCACCTCTGTATCCAAAGCAGCAGGAGCACTGCTTAGCAACCATCAGGTTCCAGATTTAGGCCTTGACAGGTTTGTGATCTGGACATGTCTTTTTTCCTCAAGCTGATTTCATTATTACGATTCTCCCAGAGTTAAATTCCGATTAAATATCGACGGTTAGATAGATTCCTTTTCAAAGCGAGACTTCAATTATATTATGGCAATGAAAAATCGGTGGACATTTTTCTGTGCATCTTAACATTAGAAATCTAATGTTTCAAAAAAAATCATAACCCGTAAGTAGAGAGTGAGATAATATCTTCACCTCGTCAAGATTGATGAGTATTATACCTGTGGGAGAGAAAAAATACAATGTTACAGTTAGTATCATTTGTTTTTATTTAAAATGAAGGCTCTAGACCTGATTATGAATAAATCATGCGAAAATATTAAGGAAAACAGTGGCAGGTCGTCCATACAGGTTGCAGGTCTTACGCAAACGTTGAGATGAAATCGTCATCTTTCTGGTAGAAGTTGGTAAGTAACAGATTGATAGTTCTGAGTAAACAGTGAATAAAAAATTTTGACATTCAGGGTAAAGCCTCTAGAATCGATATTTTTTGTTACATAGTAAATAATTATCAAAATATAGATACAGATGATTGATAGACGAAATATATTTTCATGGTTGTATTTTTTAATGCTTGCTGACTATTTTTACTTGAATTATTGCTGCCCAACGTTACAAATTCATATGGGCTGCAAAGAGAACATATGGATTTGGAAAATTTGAATGCAAACTGTGTTTGGATGCAAAACAAATTCCAGAGATTTATCGTTTGATGAGATCAGAGCCTGCTAATCATCTTCGCAGAATACACTCAAAAATTGCTCATAGACAAGACAAAAAATCATTATATTTACATTTATCTTTCACCGTCCCATCGCCTAGTCTCCTCTTCTTCGTCATCATCTCCAGGCGTGGCTCTCCATTTGTCCCGGTGGTCCCTGTGATGATGCGGAGCGAGGGTGGCTCGGACACCGCCCAAGACCCGGGAGGCGGCCGCGCTCGCCAATAGGAAGGGAGCAATGGCAGTCGGAGGCAATTGACGTAGAACACCGCCCACGGCACCGCTGTAACCCCGCGCGGAACGCTCAGCTACAGCTACGGATGCCAGAGCCTGAGCCGTCTCTCCCAAGCCCTGCAAGTTGCGACACGATAGCGTATTTAATAAGAAAATACAAAATAAACATTCCAAATAATTCCACCGTACGATAAAAGATACTTACTTTTCATCACTACTATTTTTTGAGAAGTATACATATAATTTAATAAATACAATAAACTTACATCTTTGACGAGATGATAAGCGTTGGTGACGCCCTCCCTGATATCATGCGGCTGCCTCGGTCGCTCTCTTCTTCGTCTTCCTTTCCCTCTCGCTCCTCGAAGACCAGGACTTGGCGAAACCATGTCGTAAGCGGTTTCAGCAGTTGCCTGTGTTAAAACACGATTTTAACATTGAGATAAGTTTGTTCGGATTGAAAATATGTTAAATTTATTCAGGTGACATTATCTTTTCAGTGTTAACAAAGAACAGCTTGTCTCTCTTGGAAACTGAGCATGTAATTTTACAAAAACTATTAATTATTTAAAAATTAGCACGTACAATTAGTGCCGACACCATGCATTTGGCAGATATAATATTGACCGTACACAAAACAATCAAGAAAAATATTGAATCTAAAAAAACACATACGCCAAGTTTGTCGATAAATATTTATATATTATTTTTGTTATATATTTCACCTATCTAGGCAATGCATTAATTAACCAAACAACTCTTACAAGAGGTGTCTCAAATGAACATATAATAAAAAAAAAAACAAAAATATTTACCATACATTTAAATAGGTTATGGTTTTACATGAAAACGCTGCTTATGTTGAGTTTGAATAAAAAAAAAACATTGAAATTGTGGATTAGTTTTGCTCGTTAAGGCCATTTGTACAACTTGTTGTTTTAGTATGTGCAGATATAGTTTATTGCCCACAACACTGTGTATTAAGTTTTGTGACTGAGAAAATAGCCATTTAATTCTGTAATATACTTAATTAGCTTGCATTACCTGTATGAGATGAATTATCCTGGCTGTTATATCTAACGCAGCCATCGCTGTTGATGTAGTAAAAGAGGAAGCTCCGCGTTGAAGTCCACGCACCAGTCTTCCGTCGCGTTGGTATTGTTCAATCGGCAACCAGAACAAGTCTCGGATGCCTTGGACTGAAAACAAACAATGGAAATTAATTTCAGGCATTCCACGGCAGGTCTTGGCCAAAAAATATTTTTAACTCAGCTAGTCCGATACATCCGTGTCTGATTTCAAATCCTAGAAATTCCCAACCATAACAGTCGTAGATTTATCAGGTTACAAATTCATAATTATTTTACTTACAAAGCTGCACTAGAGAATACATAGGTCCAACACCGCCCAGAAGACCGGGAAGCTGATGCCTCTTTATATCTCCGAGCCACTCTTGAAGAGCCCACTTCAGAAGACGCTCAATGCCTAGCAATCCATGCCTATAATAAACGAAAGAATACCATTCAATTGAATTGAAAAATACTAAAATTATATTTTTTTCTGGCTTAATTCTGAAATTTTAAAAGTAGCATAATTTACGACAGTTTTTATTAGCGGTCGCCAAAGAGTTCTCATTGGTCTCCAATAAATATGTTAATAGGTCAAAAGAGCATCGTTTTAAACTATTGTCACCTGTAAGACAGTCTCTTGAGTCTAAGTTCGGAGCAATTAAGCTGGCCAAGTCCCATGAGGAGCCCGGCGAGAGGGCCGTGACTCAGATCCACCCGCTTGCCTTGGTAGTCAAGTCGGATGGGCACCTCCGGAGAGAACACGACACTCCTGAAACAATTATTAAATACGAACAGTAATAAATACATTAGTTTATTTTCATAATCATTCAGAGAAGGGCGACCTTTTTATTTTTATACCTAGAAGACTTGTTTTTAATATGTAAATCGTGGAAGTTTTCAGGAGACACATATATCTACTTTATTCAACAGCTGTTGTTTTCTATCGCTATTGGAATGGTTGCTCTTTAATATCTTTGAGGAATTTGAATTGTTTGAATTTTGTACTTTTCCATGAGTTTTGTCGCTAACGACCCGGGTTTCGCCTTTCGGCATCTTCAGGCATTCCAAGTGCACGGATGTACTTGAACTGACGCGTAGTAAACAGTTTGTATAAAATGTAAATTAGCGAAAATTGAATGTATACAATTTTTAATGGATTAAGTGGGTTTGTTATAATTATGGGGATTTTTCGAAAATATTAATGACCAGATAATAACATAGGAATGTTTAAAATAAATCTAGGGTTTTATCCGACCTATTATTAATGAGTTGATTTGTTTTTAAGCCTTTGAATTAATATTTAATGATATCAAGTGCTTGAATTATTAATAAAATGACAATTATTTAAAAGGGGTACAACAATGGGGAATTCGGTAGATAATATTGCTCGTTTTATATCTTTGAGGAAGTTAATAAGGAAGGAAGCAAAGATGTTCTCATCCACGCCATCCTCTTCTTCGTGTTAAACCATAGCACTTAATCATATTATTTACTAATGTTTTAGCATTAGATTAAATAAAGACCTGAACAAATGTGATTCACACTATGACGTACACTTCTTCAATGTATAAAAAATATTATCTATATTTCATAGTGAACTTTGATTCCTAAACACAAGTTACAGATGATAGCGCTGTGATCTAAATGCCATTAATTAAATTATTCCAATTGATTGTATACTATAACAAACCTGAAATAGACAGGCACATCATTGATCACTGTTTGCGAATTGGCTTGTGGAGCTTCACCCCCGGACGAAGAAATGCTTCCTCTGGGTCTGCCCTCAGTCAGACTAGTTCTGCTGCCGCGGGAAACACAATCCTCTTCTAACCGGATCAGATTCTCGGATACCATCTGTTCTGCTTCGTAGCTGTTCAACATCGGACCCTCGTTTTCATCATCTATCAAAAAATCCATAGCACTAAATATAGTAAATGATGAAAAAATATATTGAGCTTGACAAAGAATTCTCTAGGCCAGTAGTCGGAAAACCTTTTAGAAGATCACTTTACCAAATCAATTTATGTAAATACATAAAACCATTTTTAAACTTAAGAATTTGAAAGAAATAATGTGACACTGGTATTGTAGATCACTACAATGCCAGTGTACGTCAATAAAAATACCAAAGTTGATACACTCGAAATATTATATTTTAACATCTCACCGTTATCCCTGAGCGACAATGAGTCCTCACTGAGACAGTCACTCGAGATCATGACGTTCTCCGGCTGCGAAAGATTTCGCTTGTTGGTGCGGGGCGGGGCCACACTCATCACGGGCGGCTGGTGTGTGGGTGTTGAGTGACGAGATGAACCCCCTCCCAGGCTGTGCAGTGATTGGTTAGAACCAGAGTTCACTGAACTCATGCCGCCGTCTGAAATCAAAGTATTTCAAGATTAGATTGTTTATTAATTTTAAATGAACAAGTTAGTCTTCTTAGTTTCCCTTTATTGAATCATTTACAAGAAATAAGATATCAATAGGAATTGTAAAATAATCACGAATTTTTTATATGACAGCCTGTTAGTACAAGGACATCTGTACAAATATTTTACCCTCTGCTAAAAGAAATATCTAAAAGTTACATAGATAATTAATATTTAAGAACCTTTTGCTGAATCGCCTTCCCCAATATTTCCAAAGAAGCTTATGAGGAACAGCAGCGAGTCCTGGTCTATGTTGAACCTCAGCGGAAGCAAAGATATCTTCAAGCAGCATTCCTGTGCCAAGAGGTGACGGTCAGGACGGAGATGAACTGCCTTTATCACGACCTAAATAGAAAAAAATATTAAATAGGTATTCTCTTAGCAGAACTTAATTACAATATAATAATATAAAAATAGTATTTAATTCCATGACAATTATAAAATATTGTCGATAGCTATGTTGGCATCACATCATAGATATTGTGTAAGGGCTCCAAGTACAAATGGCGTGCACAGCAAAATCTGTGCTGTCATGCATGTCAGCATGTCAGTTTTAGTTTCTGAATTCTGTGAACAATTAAGTGTATTGCAGAGGGTCTTTTAAAATATACCATTATATTCTTTGATTGAAGTGTATCTATCCCGAGGAGTATAGACAAATTTTATAATGTTTTCACTAGCTAATAAAATTTGATCGCAGGGTCCAATCTACAATATGAAAACTGTAGGTATTGATACAGAAATCATTTTTACCATATTGGCATGCTTCCTCATAGGTCTCTGCTCGGATGTATATTGATGCAAAAACTTGTTGATGAGGCTGGAAGCGAGTCTGTCGCGTATTTCTACCGAGGACACGATGAGAACCTGCCGGGATGCTTGAGTGCCGCCAGCTGGATATGTCTCGTGTTGGAACTGAACCTGCAAAGCGATGTTGAAAATCTATTTTTGATGCCTGTTTTCATGTGTTTACGATATGGATTTTTCTTCATGTTTCAAAGGATAAATCGCAGATATTTTTGATAGTTTTTTTTTTGCAATGGATGGGCGGAAGGTTATTACAACAGTACATGTATTTGAACACAAATCCATAAATCAAATGATAAATCAATTTATGGAACTGTCAGTACTGGGATTAGAGCTCGAGAACACCACAATCGGCGACGTTAAACACAGCCAGGTAGTATGCTATAAGGTCATGTTTTAGGTGTTCACTATCAGAAGGGATGATATTAAAAAATAAAAGTGGAATTTATATATTTACAATGATGGCTCTCCTGTAAAATAGTAGTAATCTTATATTTACACACATATATAACAGATCTTTTACCTTGTTCAGTTGCAGCTCTATGAGTATATCATGTCTCCTGGCCGGCCCGCCTCTCTGCCTCCAGGGCGGCTGACGGGGACTGCCAGGGGTTCGCGGCGCGGCCGGCGTGACACCCTCGGATCCTTTGCTATATCTGACACCGAGCTGGTACTGTCCGTAGTATGTGGAGGGCGCTGACGATGACTTTGGAAGTATTTTGTATGGATCGCACTCTCTATAAACCATTAAATTTAAACTGTTTAAAAATATTTCCCTTCATGATTTATGTACACGTCAGTGCGCCAGATATTTAGAATGTCATTCCAGATCGACTCGAGAAAAATAGACATTACAACAAAGAATTGTTTTAGCAGAAATAAGTAAAAAAAAAACATGTCAGTATTAAAAAAATCCATCACATATTATTGAATAAATGACAAATATTTGAAATTAAAGCACAATTATTGAATGATTGTTCATTGAAAAATCAATATGATTCAAACTCGTGTATACCGCAAGCTAACGATAAGTGTCCACTCGGCTAGAGACCCGAAGATGAATAATATGTAATAAGTAATTAAAATGAACGATAATCGCTCCAAATTAAAGAGTGCAAATAAAAAAACGTAATCAAACCTTCGGATGACAGTGGGCGAGTGTTTTTCATTAGGATCTTCAATCGTAACAGTCTTCCTGTTCGGACCGAGTGAACTGCTTCTGCCTGAGTGGGTTCCTCCCGACGGGTTGGCACCTTCGTTGCCGACCTCCGACTGCTTGAAATCGTGCCCCCCGTACATATGCCACACGAGTGACATCTCACAAAGGGTATATCTAATATATGTTTTAAGATATGTTTTAAGAACAGTATTTACAGTACAGCACCGATTATCAATTCACAGTGTGATAAATGAACAGGACCTCTTTCGCTGGTTTTAATCAATAAAAAAAAACAATTGAAAATACTGATCTTGATCCATAAGCAGTGGCGGTTCTAGGTACTGGGCTAGGTGGGCTAAGCCTGACCTGCATTTTTCACCCAAAACTTTAGATGCATCAGCAATGTGTATTTAGAGCTTATAAAAAACGAAGTTTCCAATGCAAACTTTGTAGCACTCCAGGCCGATGAAACAACGGATGTGTCTGATAAATCTCAATTAGTTATATTTTACGATACATTAAAAATAATACCCCAGTAGAGCGATTTCTGGGATTTTTTCGACATCCAGGACATGTCGGCAAAAAGATTAGCTGAAGTAATTCGCAGTGCAAATGAAATTTACGCACTAAAAGATAAATTAATTGCACAAACTTATGACGGGGCTGCCGTGATGAGTGGATCAAAGGGTGGTGTTCAAACAATAATAAGGCAAGACTATCAGTACGCACATTTTGTTCATTGTTACGCGCATATTTTAAATTTAGTTTTGAAAACTGCATGTTCGTCGGTGAGGGAGGTTAGAATTTTTTTCGCGAATTTATCGGGATTTTCAACTTTTTTTTCGGGTTCTTCTAAACGTAAAAATTTACTTCTCGACGTGTGTCAAAAAAAAAGGTCTGCTTAGAACTGTAGAAACTCGATGGAATTTTAAATCACGCGTCATACAATCGGTTTATGAAAATAATGATAATTTAGTACAAGCGTTCGAAATTATACAAATTGAAAAATGGGACGACCTAACCACCCGGGAAGCCAATGGACTTTTGCGATTGCTTAAAGACGAAGAGTTTATTTATTTTTTAGACATTTTTTATAAAATATTTGCGTATGTCGATATTTTTTATAAAATTTTGCAATCCCGTACATGTACAGGCGGATACGTAGCGGATAAATTATTAACATTCATTAGCTCGGTTAATACTATTAGAAATAATATAAATGTACATATGTCGGATATAAATATTTTTAATTCAACAAAAAGATTCCAGACGACTCGATCTTCGCTTGATATAATTGCGGTAGAAATTTGCGATATTATTACTAATCAGATAAAAGCTAGGTTTTCTAAATATGAACTTATTACCGCGTTTGATATTGTCAATCCTAAAAACTTCGTTGCTTATAGAACTACTTTTCCATCGAAAAATTTGAGTGTTTTAAAAAGCTTCTATAATTTTATTGACATCATTTTACTAAAAACAGAACTGACTTTTATAACAATTTTTTTGAAAAATTAACATCCGTTTCCGAATTTTATAAATTTTTAGTCGATAATAATTTAGATTTTTTTGAGACTAAAAAGATTGTCGCAATTGTGCTAACAACCCCGGTAACAAGTGCTGAGTCGGAAAGGTGCTTTAGTACGCTTAAAAATGTAAAAACTTTTAAATCCAGTACGATGGGTCAATCGCGTTTAAATTCACTAGTCGTTTTATCAATAGAGAAAGAATATATTATGAACGTTCCAAATTTTAACGATAAAGTAATTGTTGACTTTGCTTCTCAAAAAAATCGTCGCGCAGAGTATTTATTTAAATAAAAGACATTATCTTTTAATGCGTAATTTTCAATATTTTCAACTTTTATTTTGGCTGAAGATTTTTTTTTTGATTTTGGCTGAATTAAGTGATATTTTATTTTATTTTTTAATGAATTTATTTACTTTTTTGTAATATAAATATATTTATTTTATTGTTTTGCTTGCTGAAAGCGTTTTCTTGTTATTTTATTATTTTTTATAACAACGTATTCTTAGACATGCATGACTTCTAACAAGTGCATATAGGCCTTTTGGGGATAACTGTCACTAAAATCCAGTTAACGCTTTGAGTGCAATACCTCCATGCATATGGTCTTCCATTTAAATATAATAATGAGTACCAAACATGACCATAATGTATAAGGTGAAGTGGAAACATGCACAATTTCGTAAATAGTATACAATGCTAAACTTTTTTTTAGCCCACCCAAGAATTTAGGTCACGAACCGCCACTTTTTTTGGAGTTTTTAGCTGTACATAAACATAGTTATTAAATACGGTGAAATTTACGGAATTTACATTTTCCCAGTATTTCTGCAATCCTATTTCATTTAAGTACAATTAACCGTTTTAGTGCTACACTTATTTTGCAAGTATCATAACGACTGTGGAAAGAAAAAAGGACGTAACCCACAGTTTTTTCAAAACAGGTTTTTTTCGATAACCACAATGTATACAACTTGATACACATTCTATCAAAAGGATGTGAGCTGCAAATGCCGAATTAGTATCTAAATTTAGCTTTTAAGTTTGAAAAAGATGACCTTGTAAAAAATTAAAACCAAGAAAAAAGACTGAAATAAAGGTTTTTCCTAGACAATTTCTTTAATTAATATTAGATTATGTCAATTAAACACCAGTTTATAAGTCTTCGTGCTCTTCAAGGTTGTGTGGCCCAAAATCATCAAAGCACGTTATTTGCGCCTCCTGTAAAATGTGTGGGTTACGTCCTTTTTCCTTTCCACAGTCGATATGTATGTAAATTGTTACAGATACTTTGTGTTATTAGGTAATAAAACGTATGGTATTGAATAAAAATGCAATAACTTGGACAAATAATAACCAATTTTGACGACTCTCCCGAGGACCGAAAAACGCACACTCACACTTTTCGTGACTACTTCTTACAGCACTTATAGCGCTCTCTAATGGTTTATATCCACTTAATATAAATATTTAAATGAAATTTCACCTCAAAACAGCCATTGGGAAATTCTTAGGCGGCTTGAGCAAGTCAGTCTTGCCGATGGGAATGGTGAAATGGTTCTCGATGACCGTGACGGGCTCCTCGATCAGCCACCGGATCTCCGGCTCGGATGTTTGCACGTCTTCTTGATGTGGAATGATGCAGAACTCATCGTCGGTGTTTTCGCCGGAACTCTGTCTTTGACCCTGCGAGTTCATCGACAAATAAATATGGATACTTTAACAGCATCAAATTTTGAATCTAGTCAATTCAAATAGGCAGCCGAAACAAGCATTAAATTTAGAAATGTGTGTGTGAATTTTTATTATTAATTGTGTTCTCAAACAACATATTTTGCTGATTTTTAAAATAATGGCAAACAGCGAAAGAGAATCAGGATCAACGTCCCCTCTAAGCTGCGCGCACCAGTTGAGAAGTCCCTGCGCACTCATTCCGGGTTGGCGCGCACCACAAGACCGATCGGTCCGCGCAGCCTCCACGCAGCCTTTGAAATTTCCGCGCATCTAAACCTTCGGCTTAGAGGGAACGTTGATCAGGATATGAGAGAAATCTTGAATGAGGGATTAGAATAGACTCTGTTACGTCTAGTACCCCTCCTCAAAAGATTATAAATTTCATTTGCTTTTATTTCAAGATGTGTATGTGAAATTTTGTTATGATCAATGTCTAAAGGTTTTATGTATGTGTCGTTTGGTAAAAACAGTAATAAATGTCGAGACATTAAATAATGTATGTGTTTCCTGACCATAAAAGTGAGTGATTAACAATTTGCAACTTGATACCATAAATATAATGCAGGGATAAGTAGGGAGAGAGTTCTAAGTCACCTCAGCAATTATCAGTCATTATTGGAGCGGCTCGATGAGTTATATGTAAGGATTTATTTACTAAGCAGACTGATTCCATGTGGCACTTCATTGTTTTCTCTTAATGCGTTGACATATTTTACGCATTTGGGATCAATAAAAACTGCGCCAATAATAAGTATCGTATTTACTGCAGATCACGCGGACGCATTTTATTTGTACGACAAATTGCCACCTGAATCGGTTTAACACACAGCACAACATTTATTAGTGTCCGGTGGTCCTATATTCAGATTTATTAGTGTCTGTACACTAATGCGCAACACTTTCACGTTGGACATTATAATTTTTCTATATACTTTATGGATTGGTATACATTAAAATGACATAAATTGTGACCATGTTCAATACTGTTATTAATCAATCTGTCAAATGTCAACAATGTCGGTAGTTGATGGTATTAGGCAAGTAATTACATATTACTTTTTTGCTTTATTTTTTCAATTTTTTTCGTTCACCATGAAGGTGTTGCGCACGATTAGTGTGCAGACACTAACTAATCTGAGAATAGAACCGCTGGCGTACAATAATATTTGTTAATATTAAGGTACCTGTTTAGTCTTGAATGCCGCTAAGTCCGTGGCCTTAGGCTGACACCTCACACTGCCAACCTCAAGTGTATCACTCTTTATACTAAAGTCTCCCAATTCCTTCGTTACAACGGCCATCGGGGGTAGAGAATCCCCTTCAGATGTCAAAGAGTTATGGTGACCTTCGTCCGTACTAAAATCATTTACCATTTCGTCATTCAACATATCGCTCTTCTCGATAGAATCTTTAACGCTGGAAGCTCTCTCCTGGTTGAAGTTTCCTGATATGTCAGTGGCTGAAGAATTCTTCGATGTGTTTTTGAGATTTTTTAAAACTTTAGATTCGTCAGGGAAGAAGAATATTTCGACCCCTTCGCCGACTCCGTGGTTTTTGTCATCCGGATTCATATCTGAAATTTCATTGAAAAAACATTTTATTTTTTGCCTATTCTCAATGAGGAGCATATAGACTTTTGCAATTGAACAGAAATTGGTCTGCAAGAACTTCTTGTTATTTTTCTTTTCGTAGATAGAATAAAGATTGAAAGTTTGGGTTAGGACAAGACTAGTAGTTAGCTCGTCACTCTTGCTATGCCTTATTTATCGGTGTGAATCTATATGTGAGTGAATCAAGACGTCAGATATCATTTATATACCTTTGAATACAAAGTCATACATCATGAAAGTGTCCATATTGTAGTTTGAGTCCCGCAACAGAATGAACAATTAATCATTGTAATAGTGTATGGTTAACAATGACAACAAGAGGAGTCGACTAAAATCAATCACCACAGACGATGGGTGGAAATCAAATAAAAGTAGAAAAACATTACCATCAGAATTGAGACTCTCCTGCATGGCTTCGGCCATCAGGTCGTTGACTTGCTGGACTTGGCTCTGCGACAGATCTCGTATTTCTTCAGGTGGGCGGTCTACCATCCCTGCAATGAATAATATCCAAATAATTGAAAGACACTATCAAACACATCGTGGACTAAAAAAGTTATCAAATTTGGTTTTATATTAAAAATTAATCCAACGAAAATATCAAATATACTATAATTGAAAACATAAACCAAGTGCAACACACAACGTATCGTATCCGGTGCTAAATTGGGCATTCCAAATTAAATGCAACGAAAGCCCCTAAAACATCATTGACTGTTTCTCGAGAGAAGTCCTCATCGTATACAGTATGGGTACATCTTCAAATTGTTATAATCATCATAAAATAACTGCAGTATCATTGGCAATCCATAAAATTAACACTAGCACATCACATTGGGTCAGTACTACTAAAGAATTTGGTAAGTTCGCTTTGGGTGGGTTAGTGTGTATAGGTGTATAAAGTTACGATAAAATATAACAATTTCTAAGCGCGGCGTCAATATTATAAATTATTTAAAATAAATATTGAATGTTTTATATAAAATCCAAAAAAAATATTTTCTAACTACGTACAATCTCAGTGTCGGGCATATGGCCTTTTTGAACACAGAAATTGAAATTGTCCGTCTCCACCAGTATTGTAAAAAAAAATTGTATCTACAGTTTTTTTGCACATGTGATGCGGCGTTTCCGAAAAATAGCCCATAATTAATCTGCAAATTACCAATCAAAAGATCTTCGTCACCGGATGTCGCATTGTCCCTCTCGGCAGAATTGGCATGTGAATTGGCCGGCTGCCCGCACTCGGAGCCGGCGTCTTGTCCCAGTGGGCCAGAGAGATCCCCGTCGCTGGCCAGGTAATCCACGACCCGACACAGCGCTGCGAATGAGTCTGAACAAGTCCTGATGTGGACAGCGTTGTTCGATGCGCGGAGATCAACACGCGGCGCAGTTGTGACATTCTGAAAATTGAGATAGAAGGAATACGTAAAGGAAAAAGCTATAATTATTTATAAAAATAAATGTATTCTTCTTAAACTAATTCACGATGCTAGTGATGCAATCAGTCAATTGTGTGCTCAGTGAGCGAATCAGCAGCAGACACAAGCCAGCATCATTAACCCTTTCCGGTCCACAAAAAAATAAAAAAATATTCCACCTGGTCCACAATAGATTTACAGTATCACAAGGGAAACTAATATTTGCAATTATATTTTTTTACTAGATTTATAGCTACAGTTAAATTTTTTTTCGAAATATAAACAATAATGACCTAATTATTTATATTTTAAAAACTTCTTAACCCTTTTAATGATGGGCGATTTTGCTATGCATATGCTAAAAATGCCAAGCGTTTTTTATAGAAAAAATCGACTTTTACAATTTTTCAAAAAAAGTATTGAAAGGCATTTTTCAGAAACTTGAAAAAAAATACGTGTGTTCTCTATGATCTATGGAAATAGTATTCGGTGATATTATCTGCATTTTACAAAAATAAAACAACAATAAAAAATATAAACGTTTATTAAAGAAAATTTAAAACAAATAAAACTAAGTTCCGCATAAAAAAACACAGCTTAAAACATATTAATTTTGTTAACACTTTTTATGTAGTTATGTAGTAAAATCTCTTAGTAATCAATGAATCTAAAAAAAATGGATATATTTTATTAATTTACAAAGAACCAGATTTTTTGCATATTTGCAAGCAAGTGAAAAAATGAGTTTATTTATTATGTCACGTTACATTGTTTTACATTGCGAAAAGATTGATAAACTAAATTTACTTGAATTTATTGACTTTCTTGATTTCATATACATACGTATAAGATCATAGGCACATCTAAGATCATTGAGTAGCCAATGAATGAAAAAAAAAAAAAAATATTTTACAAAGAACCAGATTTTTTCACATATTTGCACGCAAGTGAAGAAAATGAGTTCATCCATTATGTCACGTTACGTTGTTTTACATTGCGAAAAGATTGATAAGCTAAATTTTCTTGAATTTATTGACTCTTGTATAAGATCTTAGACACATCTATGATCATTGAAACAAATGGCATGGATACCCTTTTGGCATTTTGAGCATATTGTACGAGCTCTTCGTCGCTTTGCTACACCCCTTTTGTTAGCTCTAGTACTACACATGCAGCAATCCTTTTCTTTTTTGTTTGTGAGTTTTAACAATTTACACGCATTATCTGAATTTTCCGCAACTGGGCTATTTTTAAAGTTAAGCCACTCCTCGCTAAGATTTTCAATTATTGAAATTATAAATTTCAATCTTGTCATGGGATTCATTATAATAAAAATAATAAAACATTTTTAGTACTTTTTCCACATAAAATTTATTAGATCAGGACCGGTTTCGCTCATCGCGAGCATTATCAACTGATAAGAAAAATACATAAACAGTGATATTATAATGCCATTCCACCAAGTATTGACAGTGAACACCTTAAAAGTGATGGGATTCATTGTTGCAGGCAGATTGTTTTTATATATAATATAACTATTTAAAATCATTCTGGAAAAAATGTTGAAGCAAATTTTTTTCCAATATTTTACAGTCCTTCTTTCGTCTAAATAGGTATATAACATCATATCTGATGTATCAATACCTCCCATGAAATCATTATATGATTGTATAATCTTGGGCTTCACTCTTTCAAGTGTACGACCTCTGCGGGTAATTATACGGGATGTACTCTCGGCTTCACACTTGGTGGAAATAAGTAAAACTGGAAACCGTTGAGACCGTTTTTCCCTCACCCCTGCAGCAAGTATGGGACCTTGGCGGAAAAATCGCATTTCTCCAATATTAAATTTCTTGGAAAAACTTTTGGTAAGTATTTCGTATTTCCTATTTCTTCTAATTATTCCTGTTATGTATGTGCCCAGATTATACAAATATTTTGCCAGAGGTATTGATGTGAAAAAATTGTCGATAAATACATGGTAACCCTTCGACAAATAATTTCCAATTCTAAGCAATCTAGCTACCACTGTATGACCCAATCCATTTTCGCGTATTTCTGCACTATCAACTGTACTCTTGGCTCCTCTGTAAATGTAAAAAGCCAAACAATAGTTCGTTATCGAATCACACATCATCCAAAACTTTATACCCCATCTATGATGACGCTTGTTCGGTAGGTACTGCATGAGTTGAGTTTGGTTTTTCGTTCCGACTAAGCTTTCGTCGATGCTTAATTGTTCATGAGGAATGTAATGATGACAAATAAATTGTTCGCGTGATCAATCAACGGTTGAATGTTTGCACATGGATCATATCCAGGGGTTCCAGGACGAGGAAGATTTTTTGTGTTCGCAATATGAAAAAATCTCATGATTGTTTGAAAACGAATTCGCGGAAACATTTTATGAAACCACGGCAAATATTGTGAGTCTTTAGTAAACCAATACGATTCTATAGTGGGTCGTTTGTTCATACCCATATTCATAATACAGGCGATAAATCCTTTTAATTCCGCAAACGTAATATTTTTCCAACTTGAATTTGAAGCAGAATTCGAAGCAGAATTTGAACTCTGTCTAAAAAAATAATCATTTGCATAATCATTTGTTTGCTTGACAAATTCATTCAGTATCATGTTGGTAAAAAATAAATTAAAATATGCAATGGGCAATGCAGAGGATGGGGGTGCATGTTTTGCTCCGGGTAATTCTTGGTATTGATGAACAGTGGGTGGGCTATCGCGGTCTTCGAAAACTTCTTCCCAATCATCATCACTGTGTTAAATGTTTTGAGGTGTCTCCAAATTTTCTGATGAGGATGGTACTCTCTTGCGAGAAGCTAGGGATATCGGAGTGATGCCAGTGTTGTCACTATCTGAGGACATGGTGTCGTCACTATTTGAAGACATGGTTTCCTCACTGTTTTGTACACAATAAACAAAATAATCCAGAATAATACAGTCCAAATAAAATAACACGAGATCACGAGATAATTTCACAAAAATAACGCACTACAAACGACTTGGCGAGGTAATGAACATAATTTTTAAAACTAAGAAACATCTGTTTTTGTAGAATATCCAAATGGATATTGAAATGCGTAAAATGGTGAATGAAATACAACTTAGCGCTACCTGCTACTGTTTTGCTTCGATTCGCTTCGCATCGAAAAATAAGGTCTCGCATCGGAATATTTGTCACAAAAAATAAAATAGGAAACATATTGACTCCACTCAAATAGACCGGACGAATGTAGAGCAAAAATGTTCCCTTTGCTGTAAAATAACGTTATAACACAAGTAAAAATAAAATAGGTATAATTTTGGTATCTGAAGCGCCGGGCCGATTTTTCGCAGCGGGATATTTGTCACAAAAAAAATAGAAAAAATCTTGACTCCAATCAAATAGACCGGACGAATGTAGAGCAAAAATGTTCCCTTTGCTGTAAAATAACGTTATAACACAAGTAAATATAAAATAGGTATAATTTTGGCATCTGAAGCGCCGGGCCGATTTTTCGCAGCGGGATATTCGCCACAAAAAAAAAATAAGAATAATCCTGATTCTACTCAAATAAACCTGACTAATGTAGAGCAAAAATGTTCCTTTTGCTGTTAAATATCTTATGTAATACAAATAAAAATTTAATAGGTATAAATTTGGTGTTTGAAGTGCCGGGCTGAAAAATTGGCCCGGCGCATTTTTCGCATAGGTAGGGAGGGCCGATTTACCGGTCCTCCGGCATTAAAAGGGTTAAAGTATGATAACGGTGAATGCATTTATCATAGCAAAGGTTTTTTCTTACATTTTATACAATATATGTATCATGTTTCTTTCTTTTGCGATTTTTTGTAATTTCAGGCATTTTTGCAAGGTAAGAATTATTAAAAAAATAGTACATATCGGTAATAATTTTCAAGTGCACGTGGCAAGTGTTACTGTCGGAAAGAAGAATGCAGAACTTAGCGCCCGAGCTGTGCGAGCCGACCCAGCCCCTAAAACGACCCTTTTGTATCCATTGCAGGCATACGGTTTCATATTACAATATTCATAAAAAACCATTTGATTCTTTGCTCAGAATACCGCTGTAATAGATACGAGTGGAAAAAAAATATATTTCATACATTTGAACTTATTTTAACTTGATATCAATAAAGAAAAAAAATGTCGACATAGGACCCACGGAAATAAAATCTATGTCGAATGAGATTCGACATAGGACCAGAAAGGGTTAACCACTTCCCCGGCAAATTATTTTTGCAAAAATGTTCCAAAAAAAAAACTATTTTTATTTTCTTTTAATTTGAAGCATATAAATATTATTTTTATTAAAAAAAAATATTTTTTTAGTATTAAAAAGTATTTTTATTAAAGATTTTGCTCCTGAATTTTTATATAAAATATACGAATTCCACAAAGCTAATTCATATAAATTGAATATCGTGAAATTGTATGAAACACGTATTTGCGTCAACGCCGAAAATCGAACAACGATTTTGAAATGTTTATATGGGCGCGGTTCGGTTATCACATGCATTTGCGTGAGCGCGAAATTGGAACACTTTTTCTTTACACGTATTCGTGTGAATGCCGGGGAAGTGGTTAAGATGGTGCTGGTTGTCTCGGTTGTTGCACAAACAGGATAGCTCATGCAACCTAATGGACGCATGCTACTGGGTGGGAAGACAGATGGGAAGAAAAGCAACAACGCTCAATCAAATATGAAGTTAGCTGTAAGTGGACTAATGATTATTTTTATAATGAAAATAAATTGGCAAAAACTATTCTTGGATATCAATTCTTTGTCTGCTTTTCATGCACCACGTAGGCAAAAAGCAAGTTCGTTTTAATCAGTAGATACATGCATTAGTCTCTCCCTCTCTATAAATGTATAACTTCATTAAGACCAGATTGGCACAGATCCATCCAAATTTTGATATTACAATTATCAATGTAACATAATATATAGAGGCTAGTGGCTTTATCCTAACTAAATTTTCACGCTGACAACTTCTGCCAGCACGGTGACGATATATTTTGATCACAAATAGAAGACCACGAGAAAGACACAGTAGCACAACCGACCTTATCATTGAGTCTCAAAGACAGTTCAAACAGCCCGAGATCGATGACGCACACATAATCCCGCTTGAGGTTCACTGCACTTTGGCTGTCAACAGAAACTTCATCCGACAGAAAGAGAGCGCATTCTTCCGCAATGAAACGCAGATTCGATGCGTTAGTCTGCGCGATTACGTTGCTCGACACGCTGAAGCTTCCCATGGTTACAATGGTGGAAAGAGGCAAGTGGATCGGTCTGAAAGCAATGAAAGAATTATTTACAAATTGTTGTAATGTAAAATTAGCATCATCGATCAATTTTAAGTTGTCAGTTGAAAAATAGACAAATTGATCGTTTGATATGCAAAATGAAAATGTACAGCTGAGGATACAAGTGAACGAAATTTAGTGCGGAACATATATATCACCTGTAGTCGACGGAGCAGTCCCACAGATGCACATGTAATTCTGTGACAACCGTGCTGGGCTCATATCCGGGCACCGGATAATCCAGCACGTCAAATACGTCCATGAGCTGGCTGAGCCAGCTATGTTGCGATACTGTCATCAGATGGCGCAGAGTGGCATTCGAAATACCCGCCGCCACTCGTATTGTCTGAAATTGTAACAAAATAAATTGAAGCAATATTCAACAAAGTTGTTTTTACATAATATAAGTAAGTTGAAGGACATGTGCGCTTGAGTAATCCGCTATCGGTTTCTGTTAAAATACCTTAAAGCAGGGATAATCCTTATTGGGCTTCACGCTGACGGCAACACTCAGGAAATCTCTACCGCTACCGGTAGCATTGTCTTTGACACTCACACCGCTTCCCGACGGATAGATGGTGCTCTTGAGGTGCTCGGGAAGTGAACACCCATACAGTCGCAGAGGCATCTTTTCCGTAGGAATAGGATTCAGACCTGAAAAAAAAAACATATATCAGTTAAATTTATAGAACAGTTATACCATTTAGGCTGTGGCCAATATGGGTAAAATCATAATTTTTTTAAAAGACACTTTTGATGCCAAATATGGAAAACCTCACCACAGTGGTAGAGTTGTGCAGAGGAAGCCTGGACAGAAACGAGAGCTGATCGCGTGTCCCCTCCCACTCCGCCGACATGACATATTCCAAGATCAGAAACTAAAATCACGAGCTCGCCTTGCTGCACCGGAAGCACATGATTCAGAGAATCCTACAATAAAAAAAGATAGAATAAAGGCAAACACAGCACATGTTTATTTAATGAGATCACAATTTGATTTGATTCATTTTCAAAGTTTATTTACATGCACAACGTAATGGGTATTGATATAAAAATAATATGTAGTTATACTGATAACATTCTCACTAGATCTATTGAATGTTGTTATTACAGGCACCTGGACCATTAGACCTGGTAAAAACCTGATAAACGATAATGGATGTGATAAAAAAAGTAGCTGTCGCAAAATTATTAGTTCATTATCTTACCCTAACAGGTGTATACGTGGTCAAAAGACCCTTTTTGATTTGCAGGCTGAAGCATATATTATTTTTCTGCCCCACTCTCTCCTTTCTGTCGACGGACTTCTGCATTATCTTCGAGCGGTAGTTCTGCCGCGCCTTCTGGTCATACACGGAGTAGTAGACGTTGCTATCGGTTGACGATGACGAAGATTCAGAATCAGAATCTAGTGAAAAAAACAATGATAATAAACTACCAGATAAACAAGTAAATAACTCATCACTTTTAAGGTGTTCACTGTCCTTCGAGTATTAAATTAAATATGTGCAGCACAGAAAACTGGTAAACAAAAAGAGTCTGAATAGAAAGAAGAAGAAATTAAAATAAGAGAAATTAAAAAAAAATGTTTTTAGATATTTTATGATGATATTACGAGTGTACGTGATTCAATTAAAATGTCAATCACTCTTACAATACTTTTTAATTAAGCATAACGGATAATTTACACTTGGTTTAGAGAAATTGCCCGCCGAGCAAAAAGGAAATAGTGCAAATAAACAGAAGCTATATCGAATTTCAGTTTGATCTCTTTGAATAATTTAACTAAAACCAACTGAGACCTGTTTATGTATTTTTTTATATGAAAGTGCTAGGCCACATAGCACGTTGTCAAAGTACAGGTTACACAAGAGCAGAGGTGCTCTGGTTACAATGGCTGTGTCCAGTAACCATTACTAGACATCAAAAGCAAACCGGTGACCTACATTCATTATAAAGATTATGCCATTTGCACTTGCGTAAAACACACGTCTAATGTACATTGTATTCATTCAATTCATACAAAAATTGTTCCAGCGTTTATTTCACTATTCCAGGCATGGGGAACCTGCGGTCTTTTTGCTACTCTGGTGCGGCCTTCTGGCCAATTCTGTAATTCTATAAATGTATGTAAATTCGTAAATTCCTGACATATTCTGACCGTAAATTTGTTTCCGGCCAGAGATTCCCTAGTCAATGTTTACTGCGGCCTTATGTCGAATCAGAAAATGAATGCGGCCTTTAGAGAATAAAAGGTTCCCCATCCCAGCACTATTCCCTTCAAAGATGACATACAACTTACTGTAATTGATGCCACTCTTGCACATGGAGAAGGCGGGGTAAATGGATTCGTGCATATCAAAGCCGGCCAGGAGCGAAGTGGGATCCAGGTTGCCGGCAATGACGGTATGGTGAAGACTTTTCGGGGCCGACGGCTCCCACAGCAGCAGATCTGAGTTGATACGATTATACAGAATCTCGTACAAGTGCTTGGAGCTGGAAAATATTAAAAAACAAAATAGTTACTTCATTACTCTTTTCACATTACAATTAGTCGGCATATTTTTACGTGCAACTGAATATGTATTTGAATAACAAGAAATAATTAAAAAAAAAAAAAAAATTGTTATGGTGCTGATAATCATTGTAGATTCCATTATCTTACATTTTTTATGTATTCAATGGTAATTTCTCAATATGTTTCATACCTCGCAACCCGATAACAACCAAGTGTATTTTTTTTGCAAAACAAAAATAAGAATAAAAATAATAAAACATTTTTAGTACTTTTTCCACATAAAATTTATTAGATCAGGACCGGTTTCGCTCATCGCGAGCATTATCAACTGATAAGAAAAATATATAAACAGTGATATTTATATAAATTTAAATTGAAATAAAAAGGTGTAAGCAACTATTAACAATTTAAAGGATTAGCAAATTACATTATAATTACACAAAATTAAAATGCTTAACACCCATAACAATTAAAAAATCATCATCAAAGAATAATAAATCTAAGTGGCAAACGATATCAATTATAAACACAATTAAAATTTGGGAAATTTTTACACAAAGTGAAACACTACACTACTAAAGTAAATATCCTAATGATGATTTGGGGTTTTTTCTCGTTTCCAAGCAATGATGTACTTCAACAAAATCAGCAGTAATGAAGATTCTGAAAAAGACATTTTTAAAAACCATATCAATTCTTACAAAAGGAATAAATTTTGAAAAACATATAAATAATATAGAAGAGCAGTTAACATAGGTTAGAATTAGATTAATGAAACGGATATAACAAAGGTGATGATGCAAATACAACCTGTTCGTTTAATAAATTAGAGTTATGTAAAAATTTATGTCTATTTATTTCTAAGATCTCTTGTTTATCAAGTTTTAACGATTTATTGTTGACATGCAGGATTCTAAAGTTTTTAGAGATATCAAATGTATGCTTATTTAGGAACAAATGGTTCCCAAATGAAGATAATTCATTCCCTTTACGGGAGCAGGCTAGATGTTCTTTAAATCTGATATTAAAAGCTCTTCCCGTTTGACCAATATACCTGGCTCCACAAGAGTCGCAATCAATTAAATAAATGCCACTTTGGTTAAGAATATTAAGTTTATCTTTAGAATTTACTAAAATGCGTTGCAAGTTAAAAGAATTATAAAAAATGACATTAAAAAGGTTTTTGTTGAATTTTCTTGAAATCTTTTCTGAAACTCTACCAAGGTAGCTCAATTTCACCCACTGTTTCTCAACGGCAGGCTCCTTAATCACCAAACTAGAGCTTACATTTAGCAAAGCTAGTTTTTTGTGTTTTTTAAATAAAAGACGATCTATTAAATCCGAATCATAACCATTATTCATCGCAATTTGTTTTATCGTATTTAACTCAAGCTCGTAACTTGCTTTAGTCATCGGAATCAACAAAAGACGATGAATAAAGCAATGAAAGGTTGCTAATTTATGAGAGATATGATGTCTGGAAGAATTGTTAATGATGTTATCGCTGTATGAATCTTTTCTAAAAATACTGAAACAATGCCGATTATTAATAATCTCGATCGTTAAATCCAAAAAGTTTATTTTATTCAACCCCAACTCCATTGTAAATTGAATATGCGGATTAACGTTATTTATAAGTTTTAAGAATTGATTAAGTTGTCTCTCTGTACCTCCCCAAAGTACTAAGATGTCATCTACGTATCTATACCAGTAAATGACATTTCTAAAGAGATCAAAATTACTGATTTTAGATTCTAAAAAATCCATGAAAAAATCAGCTAAAATAGGAGACAAAGGGCTACTCTTGTGGAGCCAGGTATATTGGTCAAACGGGAAGAGCTTTTAATATCAGATTTAAAGAACATCTAGCCTGCTCCCGTAAAGGGAATGAATTATCTTCATTTGGGAACCATTTGTTCCTAAATAAGCATACATTTGATATCTCTAAAAACTTTAGAATCCTGCATGTCAACAATAAATCGTTAAAACTTGATAAACAAGAGATCTTAGAAATAAATAGACATAAATTTTTACATAACTCTAATTTATTAAACGAACAGGTTGTATTTGCATCATCACCTTTGTTATATCCGTTTCATTAATCTAATTCTAACCTATGTTAACTGCTCTTCTATATTATTTATATGTTTTTCAAAATTTATTCCTTTTGTAAGAATTGATATGGTTTTTAAAAATGTCTTTTTCAGAATCTTCATTACTGCTGATTTTGTTGAAGTACATCATTGCTTGGAAACGGGAAAAACACCAAATCATCATTAGGATATTTACTTTAGTAGTGTAGTGTTTCACTTTGTGTAAAAATTTCCCAAATTTTAATTGTGTTTATAATTGATATCGTTTGCCACTTAGATTTATTATTCTTTGATGATGATTTTTTAATTGTTATGGGTGTTAAGCATTTTAATTTTGTGTAATTATAATGTAATTTGCTAATCCTTTAAATTGTTAATAGTTGCTTACACCTTTTTATTTCAATTTAAATTTGTATAAATATCACTGTTTATATATTTTTCTTATCAGTTGATAATGCTCGCGATGAGCGAAACCGGTCCTGATCTAATAAATTTTATGTGGAAAAAGTACTAAAAATGTTTTATTATTTTTATTATAATGCCATTCCACCAAGTATTGACAGTGAACACCTTAAAAGTGAACAAAAATAAGAAGTAGACAGCCTTCCAAGTGCCATTAATAGTATTAATTTTTACTTTTATTTCGTCAAAAATCTACACTTAGAACTTGCTCATTCACGGGTCGCAACCATTCAGAAAATAGAATAACAGTATTGTAAAAAATTTAACTACACCCATCCCTCGCTTAACACGGAAGATAGGTTCTGCTATATCACCGTGTTAAACGAAACCGTGTTAAGCGAGACTAACAAATGTATGAAAAAGAGAGGATAGGTTATTTTTTAGAAATATTAAAGAAATTGGTAGATAGGACTGAAAATTTATTGAAACATTATGAACACAGATAAAAGATATTATTCAATGTCACTCTCACTAGAAGATATTAATATGGGGATTTTTATCAACAGAGTGGGCAACGAGAGACTAAATGTCTGATGCATTATTTTCAGGTACTATTTTTTTTACATTTAAAATGTAAAAGATATACCCTAACCGTTATTCTTAGAAATTCCCACAGCTGTGCGCACGTCTGCAAAGCAAGATTTAATCGAAAAAAAAAAATCTTCAACAAAACTGAAACCGTGTTAAAGCGAAACCGTGTTAAGCGAGTATCGTGTTAAGCGAGGGATGGGTGTATATCATTATTGAAAAATTCAAATTATAACTGTTTTATAGTAATTAATATTGGGATAATTTGCCAAACCTTTTTTATGACGCAAAAAACAGGTTTTGCACAAACATTCAAATGTGACGTCCGATTCCAATAATTGGACCACGCAACCTTGTCAGGTCTATTTATATATTAGTCCAGATATCTAACTCAACATACCCTAGCTGTAAACTGACAACCGGCAAATTGCACTGGATCTGAAGAAGGGAATTCCTGATAGAAAACTCAACGAACTCGGCCATCTCGGCGGAGTCTCCGGGAATCACTAGCTCCTCTGTGTCATCTATAAATAAAACAAAATCAGTTAAGTCAATCAGGAAACTTTGCAGACAATTCAATTACAGTAAGCCCACCTATAGTACTCCACCCTGTAAAACAATCGCATTCTCAAGGTTTTATTATTTAAATGTTACATTTATGTAACTATTTACTATTTCTTTAACCCTTAGATTATTACTACAGAATCGATATATAAGCTTTGCATACTTTGCAAAAAAATTAAACATGCGGCCAACATCGATATAAAAATATATAAAAATAGCTTTGTCATTTTGATAATCATTATGACTCATTAATGAAGTGTTACATTAAGTCTTTAGTCGATTGCCAGCATACCTTCATCGTCTTTTGCATGCGGAGTGTCACTCTCGTGCACCATCTTCTTAGAGCTAAACGGTCCAGGTCTGCCGCCCGAGCACCCGCCGATCGGTGACTTTAGCCTGTCCATCAACATTGCTGTGGACTGACCCATCACGGTAGCCTTGCCTGTCTTGTATCTTAGGTTCATCCCGCCTCCCTCGCCGTCGCTGGATGAATCCAAGAGGCCATTCGACGAGACGGGTGTAGGCAGCACAGTGATTGATACACTATAATATGATTAATTAAAATGAAGAATTTGATTTAATTAATAATTTCTCCTACAAGTAATGTCCACCAAAACTTTCTCTCACGGAGTAACAATTTTCCACACTTAAGGAAGACTTTGGAATTCCGAAGGAATCACAATAATAAATCTAGGCTTTTCTAACAAATAATATTCAGAAAAAATAAGTAATGTTTGAGTTATTTTCTCTAAAATGTTCCTTTTTTCTAGCCCGCGAGATATTACCCTATTTGAGGGGTATAAAAGCAAAACTGCCACTATCCATACCTTATCGTTTTTGAGATAATGATTGATTAATGATCCTTGTATTACTCTTTACGCCCTACAAACCTCAAACCGATGCAAATTTGCCTCAAAATCATTCAAAATCGACATCTAAAATGGTAATTAAACGCATAACCGCCTCTCTTATGCATTAGTAAAGTTCAAAAGCGCCACAATCTAAATCCACCAATCACGATACAGTAAACAGACACTCATCGCAAATCTAATATGGCCGCCGGTATCTTTTAATCTGTCATTTGTTAACACTTTAAGCGCCGGGTACTGGATCGATTTTTAATAGAATACTTTTTTTTAATATACATATATATGCACTAAATAGTTTGAATCTAAGAGTAATTGTCGGGTCCTATGGCGCAGTGGTGTGGTTGTGGGTAGGGCTTCCAATTAACCGGACTTTCCAACTAACCGGTTTGTTGGTTTATTTCTGGCAATAAAACCGGTTAACCGGCTTAAACCGAAATATAACGTATTTTGATTAGATAGATATGCAAAAAAAAAAAACTGGATTTTTTTAAAAATATTTGTCATAAATGCTCCAATTTTAATGAAAAATCGATATTTATCTTATAGGTTGAACACAGAAGGCATTATACATATATATATATACAACAATGACAATCAAATCTGGAAAAATATTTTATGATAAAATATGTCAAATAAAAAAATAGAACTTGATAATAAAACTCATCAAATGAAAGATCTTTAAATAAATGCATTGATTTTTTTGAGCATATCGACTAGATAGGACATCCAATGCTTAGACAAAAATATAGTAGAATACAATAATTTTAGCTTACATTATGTCTCCACTCCCACTTTGAAGCATATAGACTCAAACTATTATTTTTTAACGAGAACTGCTTGTTACTCAGTTGCTCAACCCCCTCTTTTTTCGAAGAGAGAAGAGATTGAAAGTTATGGCTAGAACATGGGTGGCTGATCACTCTCACTACGTCATAGTAATTTAAGGGATAGTGGAATAGAATATTAGGCATCACAGACATCCATGCCATAGAAAAGAAATCTATGAACTGATTGCAAAAATCCATCCGTACTGGGACTCGAGCTCGTTTGGTCCGCAACCCAAAGAAATGACGTTGACCACTCGCCCATGGACTCGGCGTTATCATGTTCATCATGTGCAGACCATAATTTTTTTTTTTTTTTTTTAAACCATGTCCGCTCCCAATGTGGAGCATATGGACTCCTAATGGAGTTTATCTCAACAGAAGTGTTTTTACGAGAACTGCTTGTTACTCAGTTGCTCAACCTCTCTTTTTTCAAAGAGAGTAGGGATAGAAGAATAGGGCTAGGACAGGATTAGTGGTAAGCTAATCGCTCTCGGTACGCCCCGTTTATAGGATAGGATGGGTGAAAAGGGGGAATTCAAGACATCACATACATCCATGCCTTTGAACAGAAATTCATAAATCGATTGAAAAATCAATTTATAAAATAATTATATAAGACCATAATACTTGAGAATAACAAGCACAATAATAATTATATTTTATGATAACATCAATTATTTATTGGGTATATGTTATTTTCTGTACAATTATTTATTATACGATACTAAAATTTACATTTACGTATCACGTACAAAATTTTTTACATAATATTATGTTTAAAAAATCATAGTTCACAGTGTTTGTTTATTTATTGCTCAAGAAAATAATTCGTGAAAAAAGAATGCGTCGAAAATGTTATATTTCACGAAAATACAAATTTGAATTCAAAAATTGTATCAATCAAAAATAGGCACCAAGCAAAGCTGTATTTGAATATATTTTTTATATTGTTCTAGTTAAGATAGATATTGTGCTATTTACCTGAAAAATATCAATGACTTCTTAATTTCCTATAACTTCATAATCGCTGCGTATAAGCAATTTGTATATTACTGAGAAACTATCAATAATCTCATATTGTTTTATTAAAAAGAAACATTTTTTCCGCATTAAAAAATACCTAAGAAAATGTATTAGGATTAATCTCTACTAGGTAATAAAACATCTACTAGGTTTGTCCGTTCTATTGTTTAATTATTTTTTAACTTACTTAGTTGACCTTGTGGGACTGTAAAATTCTAGCCACATCTGGTATTAATTTAATGATAACTGAGAAAGGATGAGTACTTACTTAGGTTATAAAAATACTACTGCATCTTTTGTCAACATTTTGCAAACGGAAACGTATGAAGTTAACAAAAAGCAACCATATAATTGAACAATACAGTAAAAGTGACATGGGACAAAGTTCTTGGAATAATTTTGACCCCCCGTTAGGTAAAACTTTACAATTAACTCTTGGGTATTAGTTTTCACATATTGCATTATGATGCAGAATAAAGGGTTCATACAATAATTAAAAATATCATATTTAAAGCAGCGATTTTTTTGCATTGTTGATTTGAAGACAAAATCAAGTATACTTAGAATAATTATAATGCAATAATCATGCAAAGGAAGAATATATCTACTAACAAGCACACAAAAAAATAACAGTGGGTAAGAAGATGTAGATTTTTACTCATTAATTAAATTGTATACGTTTTAAAATGGTACATAGTTGTATATAGTATCCTTATTAACCCGTTAACAGCTAGAAAAAAATAACGTTTTTTGTCCTGTAAGCTAGCAATTTTCTAAAAACTAATAAAGAAAAACTTAATATTCATTTTTTCCTTAAGAGATGTCGGACCTATTTTCAATGATGCAAACTCTAAAAAATATTTATTGGTGTCGTAATAATGACAACACACTGGTGGGTAGCGTGTGTGGTTAGTATGTATGCGACACACCGGTGGGTCGTTAGCTTTAGAGCGGTTAATAGTTTTTTCAAGATTTATACGGATGATTTGTCAAATTTACAATAAAGGTTATTGAGTGACGTGCATGTAAGAATCATTCCGTCTTTTGATAAATAATTGTCAATAATTACGAAAAAATATTAAATTATTTGAAAAAGTCATTTTTGTTCACAACATGGACAACTTTGAGACATAATTAGATTTTTTTATACAATTCATATGCATGTGTCTTGTGTTATGTAATTTTTTTCCGCTTCTACGCAGTAAATTCATTGTAAAAGATTTTTCTTTTTGAAAAAAAAATGAAAAATAAGAAAAGAGTATTACTGATAAAACGCGGTTAACCGCGTGAAATAAACCGGTTTTCGGTTTTTTTCAAAACATGCGATAAACCGGTTAACCGGTTTCGGTTTAAGCCGGTTTGGAAGCCCTAGTTGTGGACTTCCGTGCTGGACTACACGGGTACGAGTCCCAGTACGAACAGCATTTTTTGGTTGACACCCATGTGTTTTGTCTGAAAATTCCCTCCCACCCTTTCCGACCCTGTAAAAATTGGGTGTAGCGAGAGCGATTAGCTGATCACTATTCTTGTCCTAGCCTTATCCTTCTATCTCTACTACTCTCTAAGAATAAGACAGGTTGAGCAACTGAGTAACAAACAGTTTCCATAGAAAAAATCTGTCGAGATACCTCCATAAGGAGGCCATATGCTCCACATTGGGAGCGGACATGGATTAAAAAAAAAAGAAGAGTAATTAGGAATTGTCATCACCAAGATAACAAAAAGATAATTGGAGATAAAGAAGTGTAATGAAATTGGACCGCAAGATATTCGAAAATTTCATAATACCTTTTATGCGAAACGTGAAAAAGCATATCAAGATTCATTCATTTCGAAATATTTGAAAGTAAAATTGCACGACGATACTTTCCAAAAGAAAAAACCGAGGCGATGCAGCAAACGCATACTAGATTATACGTGAGGAAGTTCACACGACCGTTTGTAGTATAGCAAGTTTGCCAAAAGTATTCTATGCATCAGTGGCGGATTAAGCACATGGGAGGTTCCAGGTGCATTCAAATTTGGAGGCCTTATTTTTCGGATAACATAAGAAAATTCAATGTTAAATAATAAAAATCTGAACAAAAGTCTATGGGATAATGGGAGGCCCCAAGGGCGCGCTTCATTCGCTTATAAGATAATCCACTACTGCTGGGCTTTTGAGTTCATAGACTGCGATCCATTACGAAAATTTTCCAAGATAAACGTGGCGGTGACACTAAGTGTCTAAGAATAAAAGTTAATATTTAATAAGTTAAAAAAATTGATGTATTTTTGCGTTTTGTTAGCTTGTAAAATTGTAATATTCATTTTTTTTTCTATTTTGGTTTGCGTAATATATTTTTTAACTGTTTATATTATGTTTCTTTATGAAAAATAGAAAATAATAAATATTTGAATCATATTTATTACTTTACTTTGTAGTATTGGTCTCGAAATGGTTAAATCGATAAATCACGTATGGTGAAGTGCAAATCCGCCACTTTCACAAATTGAGCTGCAAAACCTCCTCTATCGAAAAAATAATTGCTTGATATATAATTACTAAACTAAAGACAAATCTAAGAGGATGTGAATACAATTCAAAATCGGTCAAAAATATGTAAAGAGAACATTCAAAACGTTTTTTTCGATTATTGAACAATTTGCATTTGTGCGTGGAGGCGGTTATGCTTTTATTTAGGATATTTAGATTCTCCTGCATAAAAAACAATGAATTATTTTCTAAGCATTTTACACAATATCTGTCAGAAGTAAGGTTGAAAATGTTGGCATATAAATGGTCAATAGAAAAATGGTACAGCTAAAATATCAACAGTATATCTTGTCATTTTACCTTGGCCAGTCAGCGGAAGAGACGGGAGTTTCAGAGGTTATACCTCCATCATCAGCACTGGCACATCCCACATGGATTTCATTGTCGCCGTCAGATTCCTGTAATTAAAAAGTGTCATCTTTGTTTAGACCCAAGCAAGCTTGAAAAGGACATGTGATATGAGCTGGTTAAAGTCGTGTTACTGACATTTCTGAAAATATTGATGTCTGTCCATTATGTTAAAGGCCAAAGTCATTATGTTATTGCACTATATATCGACAACAAGCAGCACAAGTTTCACAGACAAACAAAACGCTCATTTCATTGGCAGCACAGTGGTTTCAATTAACCTTAGTGAACAACGCAGCGAATTTAATGCTAAAAATGTGACTTACATTACTGTGAATTTAGCCCTTTCAATTCATGAACACTGCACGGAGATTCACGCTTCATATTACTGTCGTTTTAAGAAAGCTTATTTGAAAATATAGCTGAAGCTACAGGAAGTACTTTTTTTATTATAATGTAAAAGATATTTATGCCGCCTATGTGGTCGAGTGGTCAACGTTGTTGGCTTCGGCTACAGAGGGCCCGGGTTCAAATCCCGGTACGGACAGTTTTATAAATTGATTTTTCAATCGATTTATGAATATCTGTTCAAAGGCATGGATGTATGTGATGTCTTGAATTCCCCCCTCACCCATCCTATCCTATGAACGGGACATATCGTAGAAACACTTCTGTTGAGATAAACTCCGTTAGGAGTCCATATGCTCCACATTGGGAGTGGACGTGGTTAAAAAAAAAAAAAGATATTTATTTACAATTGCCTGTTGATATTTTTGGGTACTTGAATTAATCTATATTAAGTATTAAATTTGATTAAAAAATCAATTAAAAATCAATTAAGGCTAATTAAGTTATATTTTAATTCAGGCAATGGGTGAACCGGCTCAAGTATAAAGGGAAAGCCAATGATGACCATACAAAGAATGTGATCGGTATAGCTGTGGGACGCTAGAATGACATGGAACTGACAAAGGACAATGAATCTTGGAGGCACAGTGTAGAGACTATATAATGATCCGAATAGGTAGCAGAAATGGTAAAAGAATTATGGTCCATTTCGAGCCATCAGTAAGTAAATTCACACGTTTGATAGTTTGTGGGTATTATCTTCATTTATGAATGTTTTCATACTGTTTCATCTGATTTGCCAGTTTTTTTTTTGTTTACCTGCCATGGCTGTTTATAATTATTACACTAAGAGTTACATGTCAAAGACTATTATTTTACGATTAATCTTCAAAATCGAAACTCACCACATAAAAAAGATCAAATTTCCGGCACTGGACCTTGACCGAAGCGATTTCCTTGGAGCTCGTCTTCGAGATAGAAGTGACGGAAGCCTGTCGCAGGTCACCGACGAGGAAATCAGGCCGGACAGACCGTTTCCACCAGGGACAGCGGGACATATCGTGAGCAGGCCGGAGATCAGCCATGGGGAACCTAGCAATTTAATTATTTCAAAAAATATACGCCCCAAAAAAATATATACAGTTTAATTTAAAACGTATGGTATGTTTTTTTTTTGTGTCAATACATACTTGTTTTCAGACTTCTGGTCTAGGCACTGCTGGCAATGCGAAACAACTATATTTCTTCAAATTGTTATTGTTCAATATTGGACAGCCAGTTGTCAATTGTTGCAACTTTCGTACATTAAACATTGTCTTTTATATCCCATGAAAAAAGAAGTCTAGTGATATGGGGACGAACAAACGCAGAGAGTACTTGTTGAATGTTTGAAATATGAATTCTCATCCTCGAAGTCCAAAGCAATGTATGAATTTTGAAATACCCTACTTTTTACAAATAGGTATACATATTTTAGGGACACCTCTAGTCGCCTAGTCTCAATTTATTTGAGATAATGTTATATGAATAATAAATAATGAACGTTTAAATAAAAGAACACAACCGGGATGGTTAGTTGATTTTAAATTATACATCATCTTGTAGAAATTCAATTAAAATATATATTGTTTCCTCAATCTTTTAATCACTTGGGTAGTATCCCAAACAGGTGTAGAATAAAAAAAACCGAACACAGTTACTGTAGCTCACCTTAATTTGATCCTCAGCAACGGACAAGAGAACTTCAGCTCGCAGTAGTGATCGGAGAGTGCGTTGTCTCTATCGGAAAAGTAATTACGTACGGAAGCTGACGGGTCTTCGCCGAACCCGCCTGTTTTCCCGCACAGGGGCTGCGGATTGAGCAGAGCGCACATCCGGTCGACTATCGAAATATCCACTTCCACTGTGCACGGTTCCATGATCGTACTGTGAAAATAAAATGAAAATCGTTAATAATGAAACCATATTTCTTCACATCAAAAGGATACCCAAGAATACCGATCACAGCAGGAACTTTTCCATAATTAGTGGTAATCACCCAACGTTAAGAAACCTTCAAAGGTTTCATTCAAAAGGATTATAATGAAGCTTTCACATTCTTATTAAAGTTTAGAGATTAAACAAGTTAACATTATATCAATTCTATATAACAGTTTGCAAAAAACATTGGACACGATAGAATAAAAAAATGATGTTACATACTTAATTTCCGTTCTCGGGTAAGCATACTTCTTTTCGCCACCGATCTTCATCGCCTTCTGTGTGTTTTTGATTGAAATCTTCACATCGGGTGCTTTGCTCAGAGGGTTCGACATGTAGCTGGCCATATTTTCATATTCCTTCGGTGACTTCTCCTCTAAAAAATGGGTTCACAGAATTTTATATTTATAGTATATCACGTAGCCGAGCTGTAAATACTACAGAGCAGGGATACACAATCTGCGGCCCAAAATTACATTTATTCTGACCCACAGAACAAATTCAAAGTTTCCCAAAACTAATTTTTAACATTTGCCAGTGAGAAGTTTATTATTATTATTTATTTCAACATCGACACCCAAATGAAAAAAATGTGTCAACTGTCAACGTAGTCAATTTTTAGATTATTGTTTTCATGACATTCAGTCACCCACAAAACAACTCGTTTGTTCTCCACAAAAAGACGGCGAATGAAATCTAAATGTAATAAATTGAAGTCCAAAAATAAATCAATTTAATCTCCAACCTTCTCTCGTGAATATAAGCAGCGGAATGGCCTCGGAGACGGTTTGGGTCGGATCCTCCAGCTTGGCCGTCCGCAGACACTCCCTCAGATCCACGCGCGCCATCGTAAGCTGCACAGACAGACTTGAGCCTTGACTGTTTGTCTTCTCGCTGCCTTCCAATACGAGAGGAGCGGCAATCAACCTGGAAACATCGGCTTATTATGAGATGAATTCTCGACATGAACGATTGAAACAAATAATGATTTTTCACAGAGCATAACTTATTTGAACCAACACATTATGCACAGGTGATACCCCACACTCTAACCATATCCCAAAAGCATTCATTTACTTTTAGGCGTAAAAAAATATGCAGGTATGTTAGTCGAATATCCACTACGGCACACACTGCATAATTTCACCACCAATATATCGAATTGAATTCCTGGTACATAATTCACCTAACTAAATGGATTCCCATTAAACAAAAAATAAGACATTGACAAAATATTTATTATCAATTAAATATTGAAAAGTAATTTCCACTAAGTTACCTCCGAATGCATTTTTCTATGCAACTTTTGCTATCAATTCTACACAAATGATGAAAAAAAAATATTCAAAACCTCAGGTGGTTGTAGGCGACCGCAGCATCGAAGGCTTGACTGGCTACCTCAAAGTCTCTACCGCCGTATCCGCTGATGGCAAACAAGCCGACACTGTCGAAGAATCCCTCCGAAATGGACTTCATCTGCTTCACGCTGGAAGCCGCCAAGCAATCTCCACCGAGGGATGCTGACAAGGTTAATATATCCTGAAACACAGCGGCGAGAAATATATTGCTTTGATGTAATTATAATGGCAATGGGCAACTCTTAAGAACACGCCTGTTCATTAATAATAGCGCACGTCAATGTTCCCTCCAAGTTGAGCGAGCAGCATTTTGAATACCCCTGCACATTCATTCCGGGTTGACGCGCACTCCAATAGAACTATTCAACTAATGTGTTTTTTAATTGGAATAACCCTAATTGACTATAATAAATAAGAAAATGAACATATAGATTGTTCAACAAGAATTAAATTCTTATCTATCAAAACAAAAAAAAATGATCTAAGTGGAGTATTAGTTGTATGGAACTTTATAAAATATGTTAGGAAATTTATAAGTAACTGATTATTTGTTTCATTTTGTTTATTCTTTTAATTTGTGGTTGATTTTATTTTATACAAAAAAAATAGAAAGAGTTCTGTTTTTCTTATGTCTTATTCAATACACTTAATACTAAAAACTTATTTAAAATTATCAAATGATAATATTTTTTACTATCCAAATCAAAACTAAAAATACAGTGGAACCTCGATTTTACGTTTTTCAAGGGACCGTAACAAATGAACGAATAATGCGGGAAATTTTCAAATAATACCAAAAAGATGTTTCATTTTCAAAAAAACTTATTTATTTATTTGCCTTTTTTTATTAAAGAATAAATTCATATATTTTTTAATTGCTTAATACAAACTAAGTAGTCTATTTGCAGTTTAGCACTAAAATTTTAACAAACACTCATCAAAATCGCATACATTTCTAAGCTCTTTTTTGCTATGTCGACTAGTTTTTCTCCTGAATTTTTCCAATGTCTTGAATTGTTTTCAGTTTTTCAGCTTGAGTTCTAGCTTTCTTCATTTAGGTATTTTAGTTTTGACTTTTGATTTAGAAAAATTTGCACAACCAGATGTAAGACTATTTATGAGTAAAAAAAAATATTCTACAAAAACGGTGAATCGGGATAATAATTGGGACGTGGCGATAATACTATGATAGATCAATGAAATCGGTAAATCGGGCATATTAATGTGGAATTATTCAACATTATTATGACGGGGGTCTTGGTCGAGTAAAAAAAACCATCCATCCAAAAAAACGAAGATAGCAAGAACGGTAGATCGGAGTTCCGCTAAAAAAACGCGAAACGAAATGTGAGGTAAGACTATTTATGAGAAATATTCAACGATTAGGTCAGTCGAAGTAATATTTGTGACGGGACCAAAATATTTAGACGATAGATCGAGGAAAACGATAAATCGGGGAACGATTAATGCAGGAATATTTTTCATTTTTCTTATGGGTGTTTGGCCGGGACTATGAAAAATAAACGATCCATGCGGGAAAACGAACAATGCGAGAACGGTAGATCGGAGTTCCACTGTACACTATTTTTCTCGCTACATTTTTTTTTATTAGCTACATCGATTGCTTACTCCGAAAACTGGCTAACTTTACCTGGGTAAATTTTTATGATTATTTAACCATCAAGCAATATTTAAATTGTAATTTTATAAATTCATAACAGGTGTTGCTTCTTAAAAACCCGCACTTCTTAAAAAAACACCTGAGAACTATTACTGCAGAAGGACTTTAGTAAATTAATGTGGGTATGATTAAGATTATGGCACTTACCTCATGAAGTAACACACAGGCAAACGATGCAATCCGAATGTGAAGCTGCGAGACTTCGGCAAACGGATCTCCTTCCACCTGAGGTGTGGCTACAAAACAAAGCAAAATAAGTAACCTATTACTTACCTGGAAACATACAATAACTGTTTCTTAACCCAAAGAGTAAAGTCAAAGGGACCGCAAGGAAGTGCAAGTACCAAGACCTTTGATAGTGTTCAACAATATTGCTTCGGAAGGACATGTTCTTCTTGAACAATGAAATAACTATTTTTTTTTCGTAATGAAAAAAGGATTTATACAATATTCTTTACATAGATGACCAGAAAGAACACTTACTTCTCTTCCTGCGGGTGTTGTAAGGACTTCCACCCCGATGTCTGGAAGTGTTCATGAGTGACGGGAGACTGCTGGCATTTGACGTTACGCTGCTGCTCATGGAACCCGACGACGCGAAACTCTCCGCCATTTGACAGTCGTCCCGCTTCGATGCAAGTGGCAGGAACTTGTCGTCTTCCGTATCGCTGTCGTCTAAAAACGCAGGAATAAAATAAAAAAATTCTTTTGTTTTTTTTTTTTTTTTTTTTTCCTAGGGTACTCAACGTTGTACCCACCACCACCCGCTACGGCTTTACACTCTTTTTATAGGGTGTATTCCGTAGCGTAACAACGTTAGTCGTGTTCAAAATTTTGCCAGAAATGTCCCGAGAAGAAATTCTTCAAGACTTGGTTGCATGCACTACAGTGTGCAGAAATTAAAAGTTAATTAATAATTAAGTGCAGTTGAAAACATGAGATTTTATCTATTTAACTCAACTTTTTTTCCAAATGACGCGGAGAATTCTTTAAATGCCCTATAATTTGCCTTCGATGCAACCAAGTCGGCATGACCGACGGGGCCGACAGATCCGACAGATAGTCGTATCGTCTTGAGCAATTTTTCCCGTTCGCTATTTAAGTCTGGACATTCCCAAAGGATGTGATCAGCATCCTGAATCATATATCCGCATTTACATTCAGGGCTATTTACTAACCGGCCAAGCTGGAAGAGCTTGGCAGCGAAGTAACCGTGGCCAGTTATGAATTGGCTGGTCCAGAAATTAGGAGTCAGGACTTTGGTTATCTCCATTCGCCATTTGACGTTCGGAAAGAATTTAAAAGTTTGCCTCCCCTTAGAAGATTTCTCCCATCGAGCCTGCCAAACTTTCATTGCAGCTTCTATCGCCACGCTGCGCGCTGCTATTCTATGAGCCTTAGAATTGTAAGGGTCTGGTCGATGAGGAGGCAGTAACTGAATTTCTCCCACCTGGGACTCAACACCTTTGTACAGCATAACTGTTGCGCCTCTAACTTGAATGTGCAGGTCCAACGGAAGTATACCAGCCAAGACCGGCAATGCATCCGTAGACGAGGATCTGTATGCTTTGGTTAGGGCTATCATCGCACTGCGTTGTCCACTTAGAAGGATTTTCTGTATCGATTGAACGGTGCATCTTTTGTACCATGTGCTAGCGGCGTAGCCAGCAATCCCCATGTATATGGCATCGTAAGCGATTTTAAGGGCACTAGATCTTAAGCCCCAATTTCTACCTGCTAGGCGTGAGATTGAGTAGAAGGCAGAAGTAGCCTTGCTCACTGATGTCTTGGCATGGTATGAAAAAGAAAGTCTGTCGTCTAGAATAATACCAAGGTAAGTGACCTTTTCGGAAACTTTAACCGTCGTAGATCCCATGCGTATAGTGGGAGGTCTTTGTCTGCTTAGACTGACACCACCCTTGAGAAAAATAGCTTCAGTTTTTTTGGGAGCGAAAGACAGTTTGTTGGCGTCGCCCCAAGCTAGGATTGATGAAAGCGCCTCTTTTGCTGTTGTTTCTATACCCGTGTGACTATTTGCACTTACTAAAAGTAGAGCATCGTCTGCGTAGGCAAAAATACTGCAGTCAGGTGGAAGAGAGATGGACAGAATATCATCAAATAAAATGTTCCACAGCAAGGGGCCAAGAACGGAACCCTGTGGACAGCCCATTGTGGTGTTTCGTTTTACAATCTGTTGTCCATTTTCATATAGAACAGATCTGTCATTGAAGTAGCTTTGGACCAAGGCATAGACATTTCCAGGTATTTTTCTCATTATTAGACGATGAACGCCTCAGACAAGCCCGCTTCTTGGCTACTTTTCCACTTGACACTGCTCACTCACCACTGCCTTCTGAGCAAGAAGTCAGTAAAATTATTCTCTCGTTAAAATGTAACAAAGCTCCGGGTCCGGACTGTATCGATAATACTCTCGTCAGACGATCCTGGTTTCTTGCCGCTCCAGAAATAACAAATATATTATGTCAATGCTTCACTAGCGGCATATTTCCCGATTGTTGGAAAACAGGGACACTTATAGTCATTCCAAAATCTGGTAGCCGGTCTCCATCAGACCCTAAAGCTTATCGGCCACTTACGCTTCTGCCGGCTCTTGGGAAAGTGTTGGAACGGCTCATGTGCTCTAGAATTGAAGCTCATCTGGCTGAAATAGCACCACTATCTAATAACCAATTTGGTTTCAGACCAGGCAAGAGTACCGAAGATGCAATTTCCACAGTACTTGCCACTTCGAAATCCTCCCCTAATAAATATGTTTTGGGAATATTTTTGGATATTGCCGGAGCATTCGACAATGCTTCTTGGCCACTTATACTGCACAAACTCAGACTGAGAAAAAATTCTTTTGTTTACCAGACCTTATGTGGAGCACTCGGTCGCCACGCAGGGCTTTTTGCTTAGCCCACTCTCACAAAATGCCAGCATCCTTTAGTTCCGCCGAGTACACCCTGCAGATAGTATCCAAAGGTCTTCCACAGTCCGAAAAAGATATAAGCAGGGTTGGGCTCTCTGTTCACATGTAATAGAGCACTGTCTGACCCGTAACCTGATCTCTGTGTCCCTCACAATGGCAATGTCATCATCACATGATATTAGGCCGTGTCATCTTTTTAAAATATTTTTGATGAATAATCCGTTAAGCCTTAATCCTGACTGCCTATTCTTCCGACTGATGAGGTTATGGCGTCCTGGACAACTGTTGGGTACTATCCATAGAATATACTCTGCAGAACTGAGGGATGTTGGCATGTCATGGGAGGAAGCAAAGCAATCGGCGGGAGACAGGGAAACATGAAGGTGCCGCATCGCATCCAAATAGGTAACGAATATGGTCAAAGAAGGTGAAAAAATGTTCTACAAATATTATTTTATAACATATAGTTACACATAAATGCCAATTCAATAAACTTTCGATGGATTTAGTAGCTTTTTGGAAATTCTTTTGGATATAGAATTGAGTTTGATAACTTTGTTACTCCACTAATCAGCAGAGTAACAATGGTAACAAATTGTATTGTATTCTTTTTTTTTATTTTACCATGAGTATCAGTAATCCACAAAATGTGGAATTTCTGACTTAAATATTTAAAAATTATTTTTAATGAATACATTTGGATATTTGAGCCCCTGATTCTGTAACCGAAAAATAGAAAACTCAAAAGTATTGACCACTCAACTCTAAATACGCCTTTTATAAATAAATTATTATGTAAACATAATACTCGGATGATATTCTTCTCACCTATGTTGGCAGTACTCCATCCATGTTTTGCCATCAGATTAGGTGGTAATCTTTCCGATGCCATTCCACCCATGAGTTGAGCTTCGACTCTCTCGAAGTCCATGCGCTGCATCGGTTTGGACTCCATTCCGGGATGTCCGCGAATCGGAACATTACTAGAATGATTTGATACTACAATATGAGCAGTGTTTTAAATTCAATATTCGGGATATTAACAGTTTTTTTTCAATTGTATTTTTTTAAACATTTCAGGACGACTAGATTTTATTGGTATATGTCAAATATCCTGTTTTCAATGTAAAGTTGTGTCATTCCATGAAGAAACTGACTAAGTGGAAGCTAATCAGTAGAATGTACAAAATTTGATCGATTCAAATTTAATATTGAAATTTCATCAAGTACTTTCAGCCAATATCCTAAATTTCAGTTAATCGAAGAATGTATATAACTGGTGGCAACATATTATACAAAGAATAATGCGATAAATATAGACAAACCTCGTGTCTTCCAGATGCGGTTCGGCCAAGCCGTTGGCCAGCTCTGCGAGTATATGAAATTGCCTCGGGCTGAGAAACAAGGTCAACGAACCGAGCGTCAGCTGAAAGTCAACTTTGGGACCCTGCGCTTCTTCGGACTGTTTAATCTTCAGCCTCATCTCCTGTCTGCCAGCCAGGCGGCCGAACAGAATAGGATCGGGCGTCACCGATATATTGGACAGATTCCTATCAGGGCTCGGTTGCTTGATTATAAAAGGATTAGTTTCCGACGACAAATACAGGCTACCGTCGTTGCTGAAGTATCTGGATTCGGTATTCGCGTCGCTTTCTTCCGTTGTCTGGTTGCCGCCGGCTTTCCACGTGGATTCCGAGAGCAGAACAGAACGCGCAAACGTTCTCGCCTTTGATGGGAATTCGTCCGTGTGGAAGGTGACACCTTCGAAAGTGATGCGTTTTGTTGTAAAAGTTGACACAACGTATGTAATATTTTTTTCGGCTTCAACCATCTCCGTCGGAGGGTCCGATCCTGCTTCATCCAAATAGTCAATGCTGGAAATAATTTACGATACATTTAGCTAAAAAGAAAAGCAACACCATCTTTCGTCTAGATCTACAACTGTAAATGATATGCAATATTTTTGTATGTATGTAAACTAAATTTCTAAATAATGTCATTATGGTATTCATATGATTTTTATACTTTCTGCAATTTTATGAGGTTCTGAGATATCAAAAAAACTAATGTTTGTGGCAGGCAACGTAATTACGCTTCACCAATCACTCAGAGAAAAAGAATATAGAAAACATTCTACATTTATAACTCACAGTTATTGTTAGAATATAAAGTATTAATGGTTAAAACTACATAACTATATGCATAAACATAGTAAAAAGGATATTGAGAAAAATAGAAGTTTGACATACTAGTTGATATTGGTTTATTAGAAATTTTAGTTTCTTCCGTATTTAAGCATTTTCTTCTTTCATAACTAACCATATTATGTTCAGGTATATTACCTCACCAGACAATTAATATTGAACGTTTTGCATCAGATCATAGATGAAACAGTTTAGCATTGGAAAAATAAAATGTAACATACTTATGTGTTGCTATTTGAAAAATAAATGTTCTTACTTCTTGATAAAAATTTCCAGTGCAACTCCAGTCGAACTATCTTTAGGAACATGCTCCATTCTTATGGTCGTATTGGCAAACCTCACTTTTACCCTGCAGAGAACTGAAAAAAAACATAATTATTTGCATGATATAATATAGGGCTTTGTATGTTTGAATGCGCCATGCTTATTGCAGTCAAGTAATGTACACTTTACGAGAGATTTCAGTATTTTATAATTAAACCAAGACATTCTAAAATCATTAAAGTTTTTATAATCAAAACAGATAAAGGTGTGTGCGAGCCATCTTAACAGCTTAACGACCGTGGACGCGTATTTAAGTCTTTGAAATCCAACGGTTGCGGGCCGTGGACGCATATACGCGTCCTACGTCATACATTCTATTCTATTGAAAAATCAATTGGTTAGGATCGAGTTTGATTTTAAATGTTAACGAGAGATGGTAGCATTCACATTGATGCAATATTTAATAAAAAAAAAATCAATATTATACTAAAATATTTCGTAAAAATACCCCTAAGATGGTAGACGTTTATTTTTTTCAGGTGTCATTTTTCATAGTATTATTTTACGTTCTGGTAAAAGATTTTATGTTTAAATCGTTTCTGGTTTGTTTCTCTGATTAGCAACGACATACTTCCGTAATATTAGCAGGGTAACATGATTCCCAGATGCTCTTGTAGGGCCCCTTAGAGGTACGCACACACGTATCGTAGTATTTGTTTACATCGAATTGCCTTGTGATTTATTGCTTGGGCAGGAGGCGGGCTATGCTGCCGTTTTATGGAGCAAGTGTCATTGTGGCGGTCGAAAACTATTTTTGAAATTTGAATCGGGTGGTTGATAATATTGCGACCTATTCAAACTCAGTTGCAGGGGTTCTCAATTCTTAAATAATACATATTTGTATTGAATATGTTATTATCCATAAAACGTACTTTTTTACGATTTTTTGATGATATCTTGTAAATAGGGAATCCAATCCCGGGATCCCGTACAGTTTTCGATACATTTCAATCCCGGGATTAGAAGACATAACCCCGAAATTTACGGGATTGATTTTAATACAGAATCGTGTTGGCTTTCAAGTCGGCAGTTCACACGTATGCAATAAACAATGCCCAATTAAAATCTTTGCAATTAGATTTACTGCAAGAGTTATCGCAGAAGATAAGGTAATTTGATGCCATGCCATATTTACTTTCATCAACACATTTTTATATTTGAATGCATTTGACGATAATATTTTTTTTTCGGTACCTTTGTTTTCAACACCATAATGAATGTTATCAGATATCGATGGCAGTGTTTGTTTTAAAGTGTATCAATTATGTAATAAAACACGTGTCAACTAAAACATATTTCGGTCAGCTTTCTATGCGAACAGTATGAGTAGCGCGCGTTTGCTACACTAATATTATTTCGAGAGTTGAAAATCTATTCTCACTCGTGACTATTTCTATTGAATGTTCTTATTATTTTCACTATAAAAAATAATCTTACTACAAAAGCACGGATATGGTAAATATAAAAATATATTTTACTGGTTCTTTGCACAATGAAACCGTACTGTTCGATACATAATGTCTGGAACAGCTCTGCTTTTGATACCAGACAAATCTTATGTACATGACAATTTTAGAAATCTTCGCTCTTGCAGTCTGAAGTTGGTAGATACTTTTTTTAGCTGTCGACATTAATTATTTTAAGTTATATTGCGTATTTTTACATAATGTACGCATATTACATATTTGCCGCCTATGTGGTCGAGTGGTCAACGTCGTTGGCTACCGCTACAGAGGGCACGGGTTTGAATCCCAGTACGGGCAGTTTTATAAATTGTTTTCTCAATCGATTTATGAATTTATGTTCAAAGGCATGGATGTATGTGATGTCTTGAATTCCCCCCTCCCACCCATCTTATCTCATGAACAATGCGTATCGAGAGCGATTAGCTAACCACTAGTCCTGTATTAGCCCTTTCCTTCTATTCCTACTCTCTTTGGAAAAAGAGAGGTTGAGCAACTGAGTAACAAGCAGTTCTCTTAGAGATAAACTCCATAAGCAGTCCATATGCTCCATATTAGGAGCGGACATGGTAAAAAAAATGCATATTAAGTTCGTTTAATAATTACGGCGCATATTTTTTTTATGAGTAATTAAAAAACCCACTCATTCACCCGTACATGGCGAATAACTTAGATAAAGAAAGCTTTTTGGTAACGTATCGGCAGCCCACAGCTGGTTATATAATAGAGAATAAATTTATTTTTAACCAATATTACCAATTTTTATTTCTTAAAAAAATGTACTGATCCCGGGATCGAAAAATTCTAATCCCGAAATCCCGGGATCAACATTTTGGCTCGGGATTGGATTCCCTACTTGTAAATAGTATATCCAATTATTTTTTTTATATATATGAACATAAGAAGATTTAAGTTTTTTTGACTACACCACATAAGTATGCAACCCACAGATATAGAACCATTGCTCAAGTGTCATTGATTTATGCGCATAAGTATCTGGAAGCTATCAAATCAAATTTTGTGAAGATATCTCATTTGGTTTACAAATTATGGTGAATTTAGTAGAATGGCAGTTTTTTGCGAATTTTTCGCAAAATCGTCCGGCCGCCAGGTCAAATTCAATAGAAAACACGCAGGCGGTAAGCTGTTAAGACTGTTGTCTTTCACTCTTAACATCTTTTTACAATCTATAATAATTCCTTAATGTTCCACTCACTCGAGTCTATGGTTTGGGCAAACAGTTCAATGCCTTCGACTGGTTGCGGAGCAGCCGGGCTCTCGCCCTCTTGCTTCAAGCATTCGGCAGCCAACTGCATCGACGACGTCATCGAAGACCACATGGATTCCAGCATCGAAGTGGCTAAATATAACAAAAAAATACTTTCCTATCAGATCATTATCACAATACATCAACAACACACGTTAACTAACATTAATATGTCTTACAGTCATTGACAGTATTATATATAACACAAAAAAAAAAAACACATGTAAATGAGATATGGACGTTTCTTCGACCCTAAAATGTTGAAGTATTACATATTGACTATTAATATTATAAATAGTACAGAAAGGTTGAAAGAACTTACCACTCTCTGATCTCTGCTTCGGTTGGATGGTAATCGACAGTCCATTGACCTGCACGAAGGAGTCGTCGGTGAGCAGTGTCGTCCACGGAATGGACACATTCATTTCCTGCACAAATCCATCGACAAACTCCAGAGGCCAACCTTGCGCCTCACCCAATTCATTGAGAGCCTGTAATGATAGATGAAAAGACACTAAGCCGAGCCAACACTAATCCCGAAGCTGACCACTGGTAAAACAGGTTCTTCCATCGTTATCCACTCAGGCAATATAGTATAGAAGAAGCGGTTCAAATCTGCTGCTGAATTTATGCATAACTCATATTTGTTTTTACCGGTTTCATAGCCCAATTGTAAACATATTCTAAGAGACTCAGGGCGTAATAATTATGAATCCATAGATGAATATTCAATACAAATGACAATAGATTAGGTTAGTAATATGCTTATATTTATGGTTTCTTAGTAACTTACTGGGTAAAAGTAGAGTATAGCTAGCGCGCGGCGCCGCCATAATGGAAATCAGAGTTACCTCACTGTCATGAAAATGTTTGATACATACTACCGTATTGACTGTAGTAGACAAATTTTGATTTGGAATTGCTCTAAGCCATTTTCTTTCGACGCCGCCATAATGGAAAACAGAGGCGATGTACTGAAAAATATTTCGTATTTCGCATAATTTATCAGTGTTCTTCGTAATAATTTGTGGTTTTAACGCGATTATCAAGCTCTAAAAAAATAATTTTAAATCGTGGCGTTGTTTTTAGCTTAGTTTATGAAGTTTTTCGCTGTAATAATCCATGACGAGCTATACTCTACAATTACCAAGCTTTTTATCTTTGGCTTGATCTTTAGATTGTGATAAATTTAGTATTTTTTAATTTTTATTTGAAAATATAAAATTCATTGAAATGATTGAACAAAGCAAAGCATCACAATATTTTTATAGGGAATCGGACTGTAACTAATATATGCAGGGCGCACTTAAATCGTAATTCAGCCGCGGTATATTCATTTAAATTCGAAAGAATCGTCAGCATTTTTCATTGTGAATGTTTTGTTGTTGTGAACGAAACAACGTGTTGTGAACACACGTTCTGTGGTGAACGAATTCATACTCCTATGTATTGGAAATTGATTACAAATAAACATTAGGATATACCGGAAGTAATACAAGTAATAGAAGTTGATCTTGAAATTCAATACCTCACAGTCAAGGGTGACATTGCTGACAGTGCCTGTTCCATTATACAAATCCACACTCAACTGATCCAAAGTCAACTTCTCCTCCAAAAACTGTCCCAAATACCTCTGGAGAAGATATCTGCACGCTCTTTTTTTAATGTTCTCCGACCAAGGTACGTACCAAGGCATTTTAAATGATTTTCACACTCGAGATGTGAACAATATACGACGCAATTTTAAATTATCTGTTTCGAAGTCGAGCACGAGTTCGCGTTCATGGCTATGCGACGGCTATTGTTTTTGTGTTCGACGAAATATAAACACACACAGCTGATAATGACACAGAATCCGACAATCAGCGAATATATCTATACTGCTTTTTCAAAGACGTACGTGTTTTTGCAATGCTTTTTTCGATAAATTCGCCAGATGGAGGATTTATAAAAAAATAAATGATAACATGTTTTTAAGTCCGAAAGAGGTCCTCGATATTTAAACTTATATTAAATTTGTATTTTTATTAAATATGATATTGAGTGTTCTTTTAGTTTTCGTCTCTTTTCCTTTCCGATGATTGAATATTATAATTAATTCATTGAACATGTTATTATTATTTTAGTTATTATTAAATTTGAATCGTTCAAACTATGTACATTCTCACAGATTTTGTCACTAACGACCCGGATTTCGCCTCGCTTAAAAATGTTACAACCAAATACGGACAGTCTTTAAGCTCTTTTTCCAAGAAACTTTAGAAATCAACAAAGCACAGCTGCAAAGTCTTCCGATTTTAAATAAAATATTAAACTTTCCCGCATCTCCACTTCTATACCCTATATAATCATATAATCATAAAACCTTTGCCGACAAACAAATAATATAATTCTTTATAATTAAAATAATATATAACTACTTACTACTCAAATCTGTTGGCATTCCCATGAGCTCATCCTTTTCGCCAGCAATGGCTTTGAACTCAGTGATGCATTTATATCTTATATAAACACGAAACTTTCATTTACTAAACGTCAGTTGAAGTTCATTCGAGCACTTGAATGCCTGAAGATGCCGAAAGGCGAAACCCGGGTCGTTAGTGACAAAATCTGTGAGAATGTACATAGTTTGAACGATTCAAATTTAATATTGGAATTCCACCAAGCACCTTCAGTCGAAATCTTAAATTAGTTATTATTTTTTTATGCGTATATTTTTTTTTTATCGAAAGTTTCTATGAAACATGATCTTTTTACTAACTATCGGTACGACATTGCCTAAATTATATTCGTTCTTATATTTTATATACAATATTTTTTCGTTATTTCAATATTTAATTGTTCAGTATTTTTTATTATTTCAACAGCAGGCTGTACAAATAGACGCTTCCATATCATGTGTTCGGATGTTTGCGAATGCTTTGAAGCAAAACAAAACGACGTTATAGGTATTTTTTCTTTTTACTTAACAATTGGTTTGAAACGAGGAAAACTCTTAATTTACCCATTTTTTTTCCTTTTAAGGTATGTATTTTACTCAGTCTCAAGTGAAAGTACCTGTGTGTAAGGCTGACTAATGACCAATAAAAATGTATCTTAAGTACTCCAAAAATATTTAATTAATCGTGTCTATGACAACTGCCATTGTCATTATATTTCATTGTCAAGTCCCTCTAATATCTATTGCAATCTATTGTCTATGCTGATCTATGCTGAAGTGATGTGCATGGCGTGATAGATCCGTTGTCATGTCATTTCGTGTCTGTTTTTATTTCTCAACAATGTATCAATAGAATATTTAAGTCCTATCACGATTACCTGTCGAGAAAAAAAATCAATGTTTAAAATAAAATGGACAGCGGGTGAGTAAATGATTCATCTTCCGACCTCTCCGCGATTCATACTCCGGAGAAAGTTTAACAACAAAACTTTTGTCTCTTCTGCAGGAACGCGTCGAAGCGAATCAGCGTTTTCGGCGGCGAAGCGTTCGACGACCACAGCCGCTCCATAGTGCACATCGACATCGACTGCTTCTATGCCCAGGTCGAGATGATAAGAGACCCCGAATTGAGGTCGCGACCTCTCGGCGTACGACAAAAGAACATCATCGTCACGAGCAACTACCTCGCCAGAAATTTCGGAATCCAAAAGTGTATGCCCGTTTCGGAAGGCCTGGCGCTCTGCCCAACGCTGACGCTCGTGCGAGGCGAAGACCTCCGTAACTATCGGAGCACGTCGAACGACATCTTTGCTCTGCTGCAGAAGCTAGGTTGCCCTGTTGAGAAATTGGGGATGGACGAGAACTTCATTGATGTGACAAGTCTGGTGGAAAAAAAAATCGCAGATGAACCCGTTGTGGAGGAAGTCTGTGGATACGTATTTGAGGGTGGAGATGAAGAGCGGTGTGAATGTGGATGCGCTGAAAGGCTCACGGCCGCCTCTCACATTGCCCGCCAAATCCGCGACCGGCTCAAAGAAGAGTTGAACATCACGGGATGCGCGGGAATAGCGCATAACAAACTGCTCGCTAAGCTTGCAGGGGCTCTCAACAAGCCTGACCGGCAGACTACTCTATTTCCCGGATCCGCTCTAGGCTTCATGGCGTCTCTCGAATCTGTCCGCTCCGTTCCCGGCATTGGCACCAAGACGGCGGAGGCTCTCGCCACAGTTGGACTGCACAGTGTTGCAGATCTTCAAGCGTGCGAAACTGGACTCTTAAGGAAGACTTTCAGCGATGACATCGCAGCAAAGCTTAAAAACCTGAGCTTAGGGATTGACCGATCTGAAGTGAAGAACAGTGGACGTCCCGCGGTCATTGGACTCGAGGACAGCTTCGAGACGCTAAGTGTCCAAAGTGAGGCACGTGAAAAATTTGGAGCATTGCTCAGCAGGCTAGTCGCCCTTGCGGCTGGTGATGGGCGGAGACCGGGAGGGCTAAAAGTGACAGTGAGGCAGCGGACTCCCCGAAGACCGGCCCCCCACCGTGAGACCAGGCATGCTAACGTTTCACCATCTATGTTTGCCTTTAAGGAAGGTCGCTTCGAACTGGCTGAAGGTGGACGTGATAAGCTAATGACCATTATCATGCGGCTCTTTCACAAGCTGGTTGATCTCTCAAAACCTTTCCACCTCACTCTTGTCGGCTTGGCTTTTACCAAATTTCAGGAGAGGATAACAGGCAGAAGCTCCGTTGCCAACTATTTCACTGACGACGTATCCGTGCAGGCAGTTTTGAGCCTCCGCGGCGATGTCGACTGCAGTGGGGCGTCTATGGAGTGCGGTCCTGACTCTCCCGACTCCTCCTACCGCCCGGAAGAGGAACCCGAGCCCCTCGCAAAGAGGATAAGACGGAAAACTCGCCCCGCTTCGCCTTCACCTTCTAAGCTCCGCGTCGCCGACTTACACCTCGGAGCTCGCCCCCCTGATCTGTCATTCGAGATATCTCCGACAGATGATGATTCGGCCGAAGAAAACTTTCAGGACTGCCGCGGGCTCTCTCCCGAATCTCGGCCTCGGTCGAACGGTGCCCTCTCGTCGGGCTGCTCGAGTTATTTCAAAAAGAGAACCGCAGACGACGACGCGAGGTCGTGGGATTCCGATTCGGACGCGTCTCACGTGAAGGGCCACTCTCCGGAATCATCATGCAGCTCGCTGGAGGCCCACCCTCCGCTGGGGGCAAAACGCCTGTCTGAATGGAACGGCCGACCTCGAGACGTGGATCGTGAAGTGTTCTCCGCTTTGCCGGCTGAAGTGCAGAACGAACTGCGCGCCGCCTGGAACATCACGCCAGAACGGCGGATCGCTGCCAGAAAAGGCAGTGCTAATCCCATCACTCGATATTTCATACCCAACAAACAGTGACATCGACTCGGTCCGCCTGCAATTCGCTCACTATTCTCATGATATTAGCTGTCGGTCATACACCATGAGATACCTTATTTATATTCATGACAATAATTGTTAAGTCTCCGTAATATAAATGATATTTATCGGATGCCTTTTTATCTTAGTATATATTTATAAAATAGCTTTAGTGACATTTAAGCTCAGCATTGGATGATGTGAAATGAACTGTTAACACTTTGGGTACAGTTAAACCATAACAGTTGAAAATTGAATGTGGTTGAAAGTGGATTAAAACATCATGTTAATATTGCACATGCTTTATTCCAAGAATAACACAAACAATATTTTGTCATAATCGCACATTCGTAGCCGCATGCCATCCACTCATACATCTCTCATCATTTATTTAAATCACATCATATTTTTAATCTGTTTGTGGAATCTTCACTGACCTTGTTATTCATTCAAATGTTGTTGTTTTTTATTTTCTCAATTAAAATACCTATTCAGAAAACATAAATCTCATAAAACTGTATCAGACTTTCTGCTTTAATGGATGTCCACTAGCCCGAGTTAGTCCATTGTATTTAGGTTTTACTGCATTGCAATCTGTATTACTTTTTTAACTGCATTGGCTGTAAAAGAAATTATATTTAATTTGAGAATATTCCTTATTGTTGTCTATGTTAACGTTCACTAAAATTCACTCGCAAATGCATATTTTAAGACAACGCTTTACTCCTGCAGTCAACTCAAAGATGATACGGAAAACAACCCTAAAGATGACATAATTATAATACCACTGTCGTCTACCAGTGGCATCATTTTTCAAGCAGAAAAATGTCAAAAATTCATGCTAATAAATGTTATTTAAGTCATGCTGTATGGAAACCTTTGTTAGGGCTACGCATACGCTGAGACACAGGCGATGCAGCGCAAGGCAACACAAATTTTGTATAACACGAGAAGCAGACCCGCGTACGCGTGATGCATACAAGCGTCTGTCCTCCGCTGTGCCCTGTTGTGGAGCTGGCTCAGATTCCTGCTGAACTGCTGACCGAGAAACTGGTTGAATAAGTGTGAAATTTATACTATACTACTCATGTAGACCAATGCTTCCCAAAAAAATTCATATCACGACCCCCTAAATTTGAAAAAAATAATCCGCGGCCTCTCAATACAAAACATGTTCTGCGGTGGCCCCCAATTTGGGAAGCACTGGTGTAGACCACTCTTAAGAGACATTGAAAGAGTTAATGTGGATCATTATGTTTTATTCATATATCACTTGCGTGATCACTGCTTTACAGAGCTTCAATTTTGTGCAGCGGTAGGTTTTATATGTTGAAATTTTATTGAGAACTTTCAGTTCTATTTGAACTACTGGTTAGAGAAATAAACGTTTTTCAAGATATGCCAAATGTGTCGCACATTTCTACTTCGCCTGCCAATTCTGTGCTGCCCTGCGCTGTGTCGCCTACACCTCAGTGTACGGTTAGCCTTAAGGACAGGACGGTATATTTGCTTCTAAAGGAATCGCAGTGCGTCGTAAAATTTTGCAATTATTGTCATTATTTTTGGTTCGCCTAACATTTGCCAAATAAACTCGCGGTACATTGGTTAAATTATAATTACATCAAAATAATATGTTCTTTATAACCTGTGTAGATTTATAAAATTTGAAATCAAACTAAGTCATCTTGCGGCTGACACTTTTTTTTAAATAATACATAAATATGCGAGTCAACAGCCTGTAATGTTTTCAAAAATTGTCCATTCATCAGCGTTATCAAAGAGTAAGGAGCAGTCTGAGTAAGTAAATTTTTGAATGACGCCACAACCTTGGTTAATTTTGAAGATAAAATGTCTTTAAAAAATCTTACTAACCAGTGTGATAAAATTGATTTTATTAGTTGTTGAATATATTAGTACAAGAAGTCACTACTTGAGAAATAATTCCAAGAACAATTATGCGTTATGTTGCTCTGAAAAAACTTCTTTCCTGAAATAATGAGTAAATATACGTCGTTTGGAATCTCTTGAATGTTACGATAATAGGAGTTTCTGATTTCTTGCATTTATAGAAGACATACAATTGAGTTTTGAAATGGTGAAACTATTTTTAGAAAAATTAACAGTTTATGACTTATTGGTTGAAGCTTGTGAATTTTTAATATATACAGGAGATAAGAACACCCCCAATTTGCTGAAAACCATTTTACACAAGTATCTTATAACGCCAATGTGTAGTTTTGAGTTAAAAACACGTCTGGAATTGATTTAGAATAGACATATACAAACTTTCATATTCATCTACATTTTATCAATTGGATTTAGTTTCACAAAAACGCCTTAATCCACCTTTTACAAATATAGAAAATGGTTGATTTTCTACTTTTATCGCAGTAAATCTCTGTCGGTTATCTTTCGTCATTGTTGAATACTAATATGTATCATACCACGACTGCAATCAAAAGAAAGTCCTTTAAACAAAATATTTTAAATTCTGGAAAATGTACTATTGAACATTGCACACTCTATCCGAATGATTATTGTTAGTAATAATATTTTGGATAGTCCAGATAATTGTATAAACAAGTTGCTTTCGAAATTCACGATTGACGATAATCGATAAATTGACGATATCAACAAGCAAGACATTACAATACTGCAGTGTTAGTCTTTGACTTTTTCCAGTCCGATTGTCAGATACAATCAGCCAGGATTTCAATTATTCAATTCATTTGATGTATCCTTTTTTCTAGCTATATTATGTAAATCCGTCTATGTTCTATCAAATGGTTTGTCAAATTCACCAGTGTCTTTTTATAGAGATTTTATTACTAAAACTCATTGAATCTTCTTTTGTATTTTTTTTCGATTTGTTATATTGTGTGTTACAAATTCATTAGTTCAGATCATAAATAGTATCTTTTATCACACTGGTTTTGTTTTTAGTTTTGTGTTAACAGCTTAACGACCGCGGACGCGTATACGAGTCTTTAAAAACCAAAGGTTGCTGGCCGGTGGACTCATATATGCATATAGGCAAAGTATCTGGAAGCTAAGAAAATTAAATTTGGTAAAGATATCTCAATTTGTATACAAATTATAGTGAATTTAGTAAAATTGCAATTTTTAAAAAAAAAAACGTGCGGGTTAAGCTGTTAATATGAAGTAAACAAAAATCTTGTTCTTAAGTTGGAGTAAAAATCACAATGGGTCAGTTCAGTCCATTACAAGTTCATGCGCTGAAGGGAGAATTGTATAATAGAATATCTTCCAAAATAGTTTTTTTTTATTTGCTTCTTACTAACTAAATCTTCCTCATTGACCATATTCGCTCCCTATGTGGAGCATAACACATAAATCTGTGTTAATAAATAAACCTTACTTGCTGCAGACTCTTCCTTACATATATATACTCCAAATATTCTTCCAGTGTGTAATACATTGCAACAAAGTATTGATCATCCATTGTAAGTTTTCTGTTCAGAGTGCGCCAGTGTCACGGAGCTTGTATCGTCCATACTACTTTACCTGTTATGGCGGTCACGGCATCTGCGACATTATTAGTTGAAATTATCATTTCTTTCATGAGGCTCGCAGTCTTTACAAAGGTCCTTGTCATAAAAGTTGTCGTCCGAACCACAGCCCTTATTTATTGGACAATAAAAATCAACAACATCCATGTTTAATTTTAAAAAATGATATGCTTTTATATAATCGACCTTATAGTATTTTTTGTAATATTATTTAAACATATCGATCACTGCTACATAATTCATAATACTTAAGGTTCAAAAATCATCCATCCACTTTTATCCCCTCGTGTCTTGAAATGGGTGATATTAATTTTATGCTATTTTTTTCTACTTAATAAGAAAATTCATGGAATTGTACCAATGTATATATTTTTGAGATAACAGAACAGGTGGTAGTGTACTTTTATATATTTTTGTAATAATTTATGTGAATAAATTTTTTTTTTTGGATAATTATTTATTTTTATACCCTTAAAGTACAAAAAATAACATTAAGGCTGCCGCAGCCAACACAGACATCAATTTTGTATGAAAACATACTCGAGCGAACGCACTAGGCAGCCAATAATCAGATGCAGATGCGCGATGCAATTACACAGTTAAATTTTCACACCACGCAAGTTTGGTTATCAGTATAAGTATCAGCTAGATATCATTGATATTTAGCGAATGGTTTAGATAAGAAGTATTTTCCAATGTGAATGCAACCCGCTAGAAACTCGGGTTAAATATGAACATCCACAGTTACCATCGAAAATAAAAATGTTTTGTTTCAAGTTAAGATTCTATTATATCTTTTAATAAAAACAATAGCGGTCATTTTATTATCTGTAACACATATAATGAAAGCTTTGGGGTACTTCTTTGAGATGTCACCACATCAATATATTATTATGATATACAATTATGGTCATATAGTATACTCCCAAACTTCAGATAAAAAAGAAAACAAAATAAATCGGTCACTATATTAAGGATTATTCCGCCATCTGCAAAATTTTACAAAATTACCCGCTCCGAGCCTGAAAATTTCGGGCCCGTGCGGACCTCTAGTATGTAGTTTATTTTATAGTACAATCAACATATTTCACAGTCCTCAGGGTATTTCAAAAATCCAATGGAAATCATTGCTTTCCCTTATTGATTACATAAATCAGCAAGGTGATGATATTCCCTCAAAAAAGCTTACTAGAAGAGTAATGGTTACAAAGACAAATGTGAATTGAGGTATTCATGGTAGATTTAACTTCAAAACAATTTAAAAGAAAAGAAACGTCTGTTAGATAAAAATTTACAATAAAATTAATTTGGAGTAGCTTTTAATCCATTGAGTAGACAATTATTTTTTGATTAAATTAGGTTTCTACCTTTATTATTTACTTTTACTATTATTGCACACAAAGAAATCAAGTCAATCTGGAATGAATATTACTTATTATTCAAAGTAATAGATATGTTTTACACCCATTATTGCTTTAAAATAATTATTTGGAAGCTATTACTTACAAGGCTCTCTAAAGATTCGAGGAAAGGAATCAAGCCGAAACAGTATTTAACGCTTACTGTTATATGGCTATTGATTTAATTATTTTTCTTGAAAAACTATTGCAACAAATAATAAAAATAATAGGTTTAAAATAGCAACATATTTAGTTATACTATAGAACTAAATATGTTGCTATTTTTACCCTATTATAATGGAGTTCTACCAAGTAAATGCCAATTCAATCAATAATAAAAATAATATTATCGTCGAAAATCATTTAAGTGTGTCGTATTCATATTCAAAGAAACAATAATACATTAAAAAATGAGAATCGTGATACATGACAAAATACTTGGACATACGTCATGTACGATGTTACTAACCAAAGGGTTTAAGAGCTTGCGATTGCGAAACGCAATCAAACAAAATTATCAATTTTATTATAGATATATCAAAATAAATAAAGTAATTTTGAATCAAGGAATACAAAATAACTGTGAAAACTAAATTAAGAGCCTTTTGCAAATAAAAAATGTAATTAATAATCTCATTTCTGGCCAAAACATAACCAGCATCAAATTTAAATTGTTTGAATTTTGTACTTTTCCATGAGTTTTGTCGCTAACGACACGGGTTTCGCCTTTCGGCATCTTCAGGCATTCCAAGTGCACGGATGTACTTGAACTGACGCGTAGTAAACAGTTTGTATCGTTTATATACAAAAATATAAGTAGATCACTAAGTTAAAAGGCTATTAAAATGTAAATTAGCGAAAAATTGAATGTATACAATTTTCAATGAATTAAGTGGGTTTGTTATAATTATGGGGATTATTTTGAAAATTTGATATTGAAATTCCATCAAGCACCCTCAGTCGAAATACTTAATTATAACCAGCATCTTAAAGAATTTAAAGTGGCGCGTAAAAAAACCTCACTTTCATATAATTTGATAAATCGGTTCCAAAAATCAAAATATCGCATAAAAAAGTATCAAAAATGTATGAAAAACAAAATTTACTCTTCAAATTTGCGCAAAAAATATTTGTTTACGATCCAAAAAAAACGTGAAAATTCAAAATCGCGCAAAAAAAGTATTTCATCTATTTTTAATGTATTATTTATGTATCATGTTTATTTTCAAATTGAATGGCCCTCTCCTGGTACAATTTCTGGAACAGCCACTGAAAAGAACTGTTGAAGTTAATCACATAGGAAGGGTAGAATTCATCTTCATCATATTTCACAAAAATGTTTCTTATGTTTCCGCTTGTGTCGTGCCTCAACTTTGATTTATTATTTGCCATTTTATGATTGCGGTACTCAGGGATCACCATTTCTTCATTGCCGAGGCAATTAGAAGAGCTCAAGACTGAAGCCAATATCATTGTCGTTTCTTCTCCGAGTCCACAGTACCACGACGAAAGTTCTGCCGAGGAACTGAAGTACACGCCCTGGCCAAAGATGCAACCGTTTGCAGTACCGTACAATGTCCAATCAAAATTATCTCTGCAGATGTTTTCAATGTTTTTGGGTTCCGTACCGTGGAACCACAAATTTTCCTTAACCTTCTTCTCACCGTAAGTGATGAAATACTGCTCTTGTCGAAGAACATAAAAGGCATCCAGAAAATCATTACAGAGCACTGCTATGCGGAGATTGTTGCAATATTTAACGGAATTCATAATTTTCCCTTTGATTTTAATATGCACAGGATCTATTGACGATAAAATGTGTCTCGTGATTGTAGGACTTGCAATTTCAGTGCCGGCTAATCGATGTATCTCAGCACATAATGAGGATTTCTTCTTGAGAGCCCACTTCTTATCCTTTAACAGCAATTTTTCGATTCTGTCACTGACAGGATCAAAAATCTCGTCCAAGGTGTTGTCTACCATTTTCAAGCCTGCCGTTTTGAAACTAGGGTTGCCTAAAATAATACAGCAGTAACCCCAAACTTCTGAAAAATAAGCAAAAAAAAAAAATTATCAGCTATTATATTAAACTTCAACTATTCCTGAAAGGTTTAAAGGGAACATTTAATAATGTCCAAAGCATGACAACACCCCAGTAAATAAATTAGAGTCAAATTTCCATCGAAGAGTGAGCAATTAAACTTTAGACGCCCAGCGGTTTCGTACGAGACCAGCGATCGGGCGAACTTTGCAATCAGATTACACTGGTTTATAATATTATAAAAATATATAAATACTAGCTCACATGAATAACACCTAGGTACAGTAATTAGAATCAAATTTGAGTTGCTCAACATCCCCTTTTCAAAGGAAGTTGGAATATGCGGTCAGGACAATAGCTGATTGTTCTCGCTATGCTCGATTACGGTAGGTGGGAGGTAAATTTAGACACCCATGCCTTCAATCAGAAATCCATAAATCAATTTATGGAACTGCCCGTCCTTGGATTCAAGCCCATGAGCACCGCAGTTAACGCATAGGCTACTCGAATCAATTTGTAAATCATCCATTAAACGTAATTTTAAAATGTAAATTTATTAGGTACATATTCAACTTCCATTATATTAAGAAATTGAATAAGAATGTCAAAAGAATCTAGCCGCCACAAATTTCACCCAATTCCAATCCAATTTGGGCAAGGGTGAAAATGCTTTACAACACGCTACTCTTTTACCGCGTTAAAATGAATTAAATGCAGCTCTATGTGAAATTGAAGTACCAATAATTTGCACGAAATACAAATATGATATCAGTGTGAAAAAGTCGACATAATAAGTCAGTAATAATCGACCCTTAATTAATTAATTGTGATAGTTTAATTTTGATCAAATCAATCTAAGAAGAAAAGAAGTGATTAGTGACATCTCAGTACAGTAATCAACTTGCCGGCCGCGGGTTGTCAACTGGAGTCAAAACGGACTGCACACTTTAGCTGACTTCTGATTTTTAGACAGATTACTGCCCATATACTAGCTCTATTACTTCCGCAGAAGTAAGCGAAACCGCCTGGCCTTTGCCGACACACCAAACGCCGACCACAAAACACTACCAAGACGTTGATGTGGAAGCAGTCACCATGCACCCATGATAATAAAGATAAGACCCTATCACCACCATGTTCGAAATGCCGCAACTACAGACTGCAGAGAAAGAAGCAGAGGCAATAAAGAATTCCTCAGCAAAAGTCCCACATTGTACTGCACAACAAAGCAGAATATAACCAAATTATAACCCGTCTAGACCTTGTAGAATCGGGATACCCTGTTGGGAACGCGTATTGAATGACTCAAGGAAGCAACAATTAGACTTCCTTCAACGACACTACTCAGACTATGGGATTAGATAAGGTGACTAGACGTCCTCCTTTTAGAAAGTTTGTCCTAAAGAATTGTGTCTACCTTTGTCTTCCCTTAGGGAAAATTGTCCTCCTTTAATTAAATTTGAGATCATTTAGTATTTGAAATTCCCGAAGGGCAAACAAAAACTCTCGTTATTCGGGTAAATCCGCAAATTACTGGGATTTAGGATTTGAAATCCCCAGAAAGCTAAAAAAAAGTGTCCTTTGACATTTGACCACCTTAGATTAGACGAACTAGTCCATAGGCCCATACATTGCCATTCAATACACCAAGCAAACATGGCATGTCAAATAATGGAATGTCTTATAAAAAACCATAAAGCAAATCTGAAATACACTAAAGTATTTTCGTAAAAATATTTTGTAATTCGCATGAACTAGGTATCGGTTTCCTCGACTCCACCGTTGGGTTTTTCGATGTTTTCGTATTCGCAATTAAACAAACTTCCAAGTGAATTGCACATCAAAAATCCCCAAATCACCGAAATATCACTATGTCGAGACTGCCAGATCTTAGTTACATCAGCATACATATCACAAATCAATTTTATTAGGATTTTTATCATGGATTATTTCGGCGAAAAACTTCACTAACTAAGCTAAAAACAACAAAGTACACTGAAGTTGACTGAAGTACACTAAATATACTTGAACTGGGCACTATTTATGATTGGATTCCCACTGGCCGTTTATAATGTACGTATATTAACATTGAATGCCATACAGTAAGCAACAGTGAGTCAGCTCAGCACGGTCAGGATTTAGTAATTGAATAATTACAAGTTATCGAGTACAGAAGTAAAATCTGTCAAAACCAGAGATAATAGTCAAAACTTACTGTACTACGGGGGAATTCAACGAATTCAACTAACCAAATGATAATTGGTGATAATTTCAAAATTTTCAATGAGTTGCCAGTTATAAAATATATTCGTAGACAATGCTCTAGGTCAGAGGTAGGGAACCTTTTCTTCTCTAAAGGCCGTATTCATTTTTCTGATTCGACATAAGGCCGCAGTAAACATAGGACGGGATTGATTAATATTCAATCCCTTCCTTACTTTTCCTCGCTATACTTTTTCCCCAGATATCTCCAAACCTCGCTTTTTTTTTAGCTCACCGAGGAATTTAAAATCTTGAATTTGCTATACCTTTTCCCCAGATATCTCCTAACCTCGTTTTTTTTTTAACTCACCGAGGAATTTGAAATCCTGAATTTGCTATACTTTTTGATATCTCTAAACCTCATTTTTCCAGAATAAGCCTGCAGGATGCATAGAATCCTACAATAACATACGTATTTATAAAAAAAGGCTGGTTAAAATCGAGTGACCTGTAAGTCGATGATTATTATTTTTACACTGAAACATACAAAAAAGGCAAGTTCATCCATCCATATACATAGGTTTAATAATTATGAGTCGGTTATTTATATTTTAAAATTTAAAATATGTTTACATTTGATTAGCGCCGAAAAGCGTAAGATTTTCACCGACAAATAATTTACGGCTAGAACTAAGATATAAAAACAAAACCCAGTCATAAATTAATCCATGCATTGACAAACGCAAGTGGTATACAAAATGTTTCAGAGTCAAAGAAATAAAAACAAATATCTCACTGATATGCATTGAGACACTTTGATTGTCACACTTTTGAAAAATACTTTGTTTTAGGGCGCATATCATATTTCATTCTATAGAAGCATTACAACAAATATACTCATTCAACCGTTCAAGGGTTTAACTGCTTGCGATAAAAACACATGTGTATGTGCTAAGTATTGAATGAAATATATTAATTTCTATATATGTAGGGTAAAACCTACTTTATTGGCCATCCTCAATTATTGACTACATGGAAATAAAAGCTAGTCTTATAACATATGAAACCAACTTTTCAACGTGCTAACTTATTTGAAAAACTCACCGTGAATTTTATCAAAGATGGTCGAAATTATTATTATGAAAAATAAGCACATGAAATATGTTAATTTGTTAAGTTTAGGTATTTAAAAGCAGATATTACTATTTTAATAAATCCAAGGTATTAGAATGTTGATCCGTTTGATTAAACACACATTAGCTTAAAATAAATGTGAATTCATTCTTAAAAATAGTAATACACGTTTGACAAGATGTTTCATAGTGTATTTCTAATGAAACCAGATATTCGTTTAACGTTGATTTGGTACTTAAAACTAATTGATTGTTTATAAATAATATTGTATTATAAAATAAATCTTCCTGCTTTCTACCGATTATAAGTTAGGTTATTTTTTTGAATATTCGTCTTCATATTTCAAATATCCTCTATGGTTCGTTTTAGGTTCAGTTTGACGTCTTATTCTACATTCGTATACTTTTTCATACTGATTTCTCCTGAATTACCTGGTTCACTGCGTATTCCATGTATGATAATTTTTTATTTTCCTATACGCAATTACATTTAGTACCGAGCTGCTTTGTTATTAGCAGTATTTAGTCAATTTGCTGGTTAAAATAGAGTAGCTAGCATGTTGTAAAAAAAATACTTTTGATCTTATCGTTATATTTCTTTGACTCGCGTTTGAAAATTTGGTATTTTTTTTAAACCATATCTACTCCTTATTCGAAGCATATGCCCACCTCGTGTTGTAATCAAATGAAAATGTCGCATTTTCTCAGTTTCTCGAAAAGTGGATTACTTAAACCAAATTTGAAAATTACCTCCTGAATCGTCTATCGCCTTATAATTTTTGCATTTATGTTCCAGGGTATTGATTGGACTTCTTCAATGGTTCTTGCCTCAGCCTGCTGAATTTATTAGTCAAGAAGTTTTTCATATTAATTGTGCTCAATCTAATTATATCTGTATACATCGGTACAAAAAAAGTGTGAAATATATCGCAACAAAAAAATAACAGTTATTTAATTCTGTATGATCCCCTTCCGTGTTCTTTTTTTACTTGATGAACGAGTTTCGATCTTGGTTTTTATTTAATCGGGTGACAAGAAGAGTCCGTCGGAAGAATTGCGCCATCAGCACAAATTTACAGACACATCAGGACTGCTTAAAAGTCTAAGAGGTGATCTGTCTATGAAACACAATCTCATCGTACTGTTGGGTCTAAAATTCGGGTCACATACAGATAGACAGATATCAGATTTATTAATAACATTTTAAAATTACAGTTGCAGGAGTACATGTCAAATCAACTGTGGAAACAATACAAGCTCTATAATTTGGATGCTTATGAACACCTGTATAACAATAATTAATAATTTCAATGACTACTGCAATGCTCTTTTTAAATTACACGCTGTTGACTGAAATTTATCCCTTAGTATGGGTGAGATTACTCAGTGAGTTATTTAACTTATTTTCATTTAAAAATAAGTGCTATTGATTTTACAATCCATGCCATAACCGGTTGGCGCAATTGATGGGAGTAAAAAACAGTTGTTCCGACAGATTCGTCATTTATTATGTATGACCATATTTATAACTTTCACAGGACCAACCTCTATTTGCATGACAAGATTCAACAGTAATATCTGCCAAAACTTAAATACGTTGCTTACACATTAAAGTGTTTTTTTTTAACAAGAATTCCGATATCGTAAAACACAGGACAATATAACTCAAAGTGATGATCAAAAAAAAGATAATGTATATATTTTTTCTTATTTTGAACAATATTCCCCACTAGTGTAAAAGTTACGATGATTTAAAAAAGACCAGACTTTTATTAAGTTCTTTTTTTTTTTTTTTTAATCCATGTCCGCTCCCAATGTGGAGCATATGGCCTCCTAATGGAGGTATCTCATAGAATTTTTTTCTACGAGAACTGTTTGTTACTCAGTTGCTCAACCTCACTTTTTTTCAAAGTGAATAGTTGGGAAAGAAGGATAAGGCTAGAACAGGACTAGTGGTTGACTAATCGCTATTGCTACACCCAGTTATTAAAGGATCAGAAGGATGGGAGGAGAGGAAATAATGTGAATTGACATCACAAACTCCCAGTCTTCGACCACAACTTTGAATTGAATATTTCTCAAATTCACCGTGATCTTACCAGAAATCGAACCCAGACCTGCGCGATTGGTAGAGCAAGCTCTAACCAACTGAGCCACAGCAGGCAACAAGTTTATCAAGTACGTAGGGCATATTCAACCTGTGGCCATGTGTTTATAATGTGATTATTAAAAATGGACTAAAAGATATTTTAACAAAAGTAGTCCATTTAAGAAAATGTTTTTTTACCAAGTGCTTCGGTAGAAAGATCATTTTCTAAAATGAAAAGAATAAAATCATTCACTAGAAATAGTCAAAGTGAGTATAGATTGTCACCTGTTGCATTAATTAACCCTTTGATTATAGTACAATTTCGCAAAGTATGTGCGAAAAAAACAAATCTTATCTTCATGCATTTTTGAAAAAATAGTAGTATAACATGGATAAAAACCATATATCAACAATATTATCCACCATCTAGAGCAGCCATACTAAACCTGCGGCCCAGTAAGCTTTAATGTGCGGCCCAGTAAGCTCTCCCATCGGTGAGCTAAAAAAAAGAGTTTTGGAGATACCTGGGGAAAAAGTATACCAAATCGAGGATTTCAAATTTCTCGGTGAGCTAAAAAAAGGAGTTTTTTTTTCGGCCCGTGCAGACCTCTACTGTGTATGTTTTGCCGAACCAAGATGGTCTTAGAGTTGGTTTAAAATAAATAATCGCAGAGATACTTGTCATAAAAGTTGTCGTCCGAACTACAGCCCTGATTTAATTTTAAAAAAAGATGTTTAATTTTAAAAAATAATATGCTTTTATATAATCGACCTTATAGTATTTTTTGTAATATTATTTAAACATATCGATCACTGCTACATAATTCATAATACTTAAGGTTCAAAAATCATCCACCAACTTTTATCCCCTCGTGTCTTGAAATGGTTGATATTAATTTTATGCTATTTTTTTTCTACTTAATAAGAAAATTCATGGAATTGTACCAATGTATATATTTTTGATATAACAGAACAGGCGGTAGTATACTTTTATATATTTTTGTAATAATTTATGTGAATAAAAAATTTTTTTTTGGATAATTATTTATTTTTATACCCCTAAAATACAAAAAATAACATAAATGCTGCCGCAGCCAGCACAGACATCAATTTTGTATGAAAACATACTCGAGCGAACGCACTAGGCAGCCAAAAATCGTTGGCTGCAGCAGCCAATCGATACACGAGCGACTGCACAGCAGGCAAGGCCGCCTGGCTGCTTAGTGCGTACACGCCCAGTCTAATATTTGCTTTCATCAGTGTTCTTGACTAATTAACATAATTTAAACAATATGCAACAAATTTTCTTCCATATTAAACAGAGTAGACATTATTTTGTCATGTGTACATTACCCCGCTAATAGTGTCCACCAAAATTGATGCAGATGCGTGATGCAATTACATAGTTCACACCACGCAAGTTTGGTTATCAGTATAAGTATCAGCTAGATATCATTGATATTTAGCGAATGGTTGAAATAAGAAGTATTTTACAATGCGAATGCAACCCGCTAGAAACTCAGGTTAAATATGAACATCTACAGTTACCATCGAAAATAAAAATTGTTTTGTTTCAAGTTAAGATTCTATTATATCTTTTAATAAAAACAATAGCGCTCATTTTTGATTAACTTGATGGCTGCCACAGACGAGATGTCAGTAAAAAAATTCGTGCTCAACACACCAGTTACGACTTATCTCATCAATAACTAATTGAATTAATAGTTGCAAATTATAGCCGGTGTGCTAGGTAATTACGATTAGTTATCTACAGCAGCTAAAAGGCTAACTAAATAATTGAATTAAATGATGTAAATGAAATAAAACATTAAAAATTTTGCGATCCATGAATATATCGCTAATTAAGATTTAAAATATTTTTTTTCACAGGCTTATAACAAGTTTTAGTATGCATAAATTTTCTCGTCAAGAGTGCACATATTGTCAAAATTGCACATATAATATTAACATATTTTTCCCATTTTGATATTGCTTTTTGCAATTAAACACGCCTCAAATCACCGTCACCTAATGTCTGTCATAATTCGCTTGGCATTTATTTCCAAGATGGCTATGAAAATTGTTTCTTTGGTGACTGTAATGTCATGAAATATGAATAATGGTGGGCATAAATAAGAAAAATTTCTCACTTCCCCCATAACAGATTGTTTATGAAACATCAACAATGAAATAATATTTGGAAATTATCTGTAGCACATATAATGAAAGCTTTGGCGTACTTCTTTGAGATGTCACCACATCAATATATTATTATGATATACAATTATGGTCATATAGTATACTCCCAAACTTAAGATAAATCAGTCACTATATTAAGGATTATTCCACCAGCATCTTTGAGCCCATTTTTAGTATGTAGCAGACCACAGGTCGAAATTTTACAAAATTACCCAGTCCGAGCCAGAAAGTTTCTGGCCTGAGGACGAGGCCCGGGCCCGTGCAGACCTCTAGTATGTAGTTTATTTTAATAGTACAATCAACATTTTTCACATTTAACAATCCTCAGGATATTTCAAAAATCCAATGGAAATCATTGCTTTCACTTATTGGTTACATAAATGAGCAAGATGATGATATTCCCTCAAAAAAGCTTACTAGAAGAGTAAGGGTTACAAGGACAAATGTGAATTGAGGTATTCATGGTAGATTTAACTTCAAAACAATTTAAAAATAATTAAAAGAAAAGAAACAACATCTGTTCGATAAATATTTACAATCAAATTATTCTGGAGTAGCTTCTTAATCCATTGAGTAGACAATTATTTGTAAATTAAATTAGGTTTCTACCTATTTATTTTTACTATTATTGCACACAAAGAAATCAAAAGTCAATCTGGAATGAATATTACTTATTATTCAAAGTAGTAGATATGTTTTGCACCCATACATTAAAATAATTATTAAGAAACAATTACTTACAAGGCTCTCTAATGATTCCAGGAAGGGAATCGAGCCGAAATAGTAGTTTACGCTTACTGTTATTTATATGGCTATCGGTTTGACAAATTTTTTTGAAAAATTATTGCAACAAATAATAAAAATAAATCCGTAAAAATAATAACAACATATTAAGTTATACTGTAAAACTAAAAATGTTCCTATTTTTACCCTATTGAAGTAAATAATTATTTGGAAGCTATTACATACAAGGCACTCTAAAGATTCGAGGAAAGGAAACAAACCGAAATAGTATTTTATGCTTACCGTTATATGGCTATTGGTTTAATTATTTTTTTTGAAAAATTATTGCAACAAATAATACGGTTAAAAGTATTACTGTGGAACTAAATATGTTGCTATTTTCACCCTATTATAATGGAGTTCTACCAAGTATATGCCAATTCAATCAATAATAAAAATAATTTTATTGTCGAAAATCACGTACATATGTGTGTAGTATTCATATTCGAAGAAACAATAATACATTTTTAAAAAAGAGAGAATCGTGATACATGACAAAATAACAAACGACAAAATGACAAACGTCATGTACGATGTTACTAACCAAAGGGTTTAAGAGGCAAAACGCAAACAAACAAAATTATCAATTTTATTATATATCAAAATAAATAAAGTAATTTTGAATGGAGGAATACAAAAAAACCCTGTGAAAACCAAATGAAGAGTCTTTTGCAAATGAAAAATGTTATTAATAATCTCATTTCTGCCCAAAACATGACCATCATCATTAAGCATTTCAAAACATGTAATAATTCACATTTGAAAGGGTCAATAGACAAACGGCCCAGGCCCAAGCCTTAGAGCTACGAGTAATTTTAATTAAGATATATTTGTCCAAATGCAATGAAACAAAATAATTTCTCAACAAACAAATAGCTATGTTGAAGATTTTTATTTTACATGTTGTTCACTCCCGCCATAGAGGTAGGAATGCCTATTGTCATGAGATTTGTGTGTCCAGTACACATGATGGATAAATTGACTCCTGTCGCAGAAAAAATAAAACTGTGTATGACATTTACTGAATGAAATAATTTTAAGTTAAAACAATTACATTCCTTTCGCTGTTTTTTTATAAGACGCATTCAAAACTGAAAACTTCTCAATAACTGCTTTTAAAGCCGCATCCTCGTCACCAACTGGATCTAATGACATTTTTTCAACATGTGCATCTTTCGGTTCATCTGCACAGCGAACATTTTTCGTTACTTTTGTTGTATTTCTTTTGGCTGTAAAAGTACTGTTGAAGTAAATCACATAGGAAGGGTAGAATTCATCTTCATCATATTTCACAAAAACGTTTCTTTTGTTTCCACTTGTGTCGTGCCTCAACTTTGATTTATTATCTACCATTTTATCATTGCAGTACCTAGGGATCACCATTTCTTCATTGCCGAGGCAATTAGAAGAGGTCAAGACTGAAGCTAAAACCATTGCCATTTCCTCTTCGAGTCCACAGTACCATGACGAAAATACTGCCGAGGAACTGAAGTACACGCCTTGGCCAAAGATGAAACCGTTTGCAGTACCATACAATGTCCAATCGAAGTTATCTCTGCAGATGTTTTCAATGTTTTTGTGTTCCGTACCGTGGAACCACAAATTTTCCTTAACATTCTTCTCACCGTAAGTGATGAAATACTGCTCTTGTCGAAGAACATAAAAGGCATCCAGAAAATCATTACAGAGCACTGCTATGCGGAGATTGTTGCAATATTTAACGGAATTCATAATTTTACTTTTGATTTCATTATACACGGGATCTTTTGACGATAGAATGTGTCTCGTGATTGTAGGACTTGCAATTTCAGTGCCGGCTAATCGATGTATCTCAGCACATAATGAGGATTTCTTCTTGAGAGCCCACTTCTTATCCTTCAACAGCAATTTTTCGATTCTGTCACTGACGGGATCAAAAATCTCGTCCAAGGTGTTGTCTACCATTTTCAAGCCTGCCGTTTTGAAACTAGGGTTGTCTAAAATAATACAGCAGTAACCCCAAACTTCTGAAAAATAAGCAAAAAAAAAAAATTATAAGCTATTCAACTATTTCTGAAAGGTTTAAAGAGAACATTTAATAATGTCCAAAGCATCACAACACCTCGATAAATAAATTAGAGTCAAATTTCCATCGAAGAGTGAGCAATTAATCTTTAGACGCCTAGCGGTTTCGTACGAGACCAGCGATCGGGCGCACTTAGCAATCAGATTACACTGGTTTATAATATTATAAAAATATATAAATACTAGCTCACATGAATAACACCTGGGTACAGAAATTAGAATCAAATTTGAGTTGCTCAACCTCCCCTTTTCAAAGGAAGTTGGAATATGCGGTCAGGACAATAGCTGATTGTTCTCGCTATGCTCAATTACGGTAGGTGGGAGGTAAATTTAGACACCCATGCCTTCAATCAGAAATCCATAAATCAACTTATGGAACTGCCCGTCCTTGGATTCAAGCCCATGAGCACCGCAGTTAACGCATAGGCTACTCGAATCAATTTGTAAATCATCCATTAAACGTAATTTTAAAATGTAAATTTATTAGGTACATATTCAACTTCCAATTATATTAAGAAATTGAACAAGAATGTCAAAAGAATCTAGCCACCACAAACTTCACCCAATTCCAATCCAATTTGGGCAATGGTGAAAATGCTTTACAACACGCTACTCTTTTACCGCCTTAAAATGAACTAAATGCAGCTCTATATTAAATTGAAGTACCAATAATTTGCACGAAATACAAATATGATATCAGTGTGAAAAAGTCGACATAATAAGTCAGTAATAATCGACCCTTAATTAATTAATTGCGATAGTTTAATTTTGATCAAATCAATCTAAGAAGTGATCACCAGACAAATAAAATTAACGAGTTTCAAGCATCAGTGCTAAGTAATTAGTGACATCTCAGTACAATAATCAACTTGCCGGCCGCGGGTTGACAAATGGTTGTCAAAACGGACCGCGCACTAAGTACAAAACCGAAAAAATATCAGGCTGCCAAGAATATGCTGAACTCTTTTGCTGACTACAGATTTTTAGACAGATAACTGCCCGTATACTAGCTCTATTACTTCCACAGAAGTAAGCGATATCGCCAAGACGTTGATGTGGAAACAGTCACCACCTGCACCCATGATAATGAAGACGAGACCCTATCACCACTATGCTCGAAATGCCGCAACTACAGGCTGCAGAGAAAGAAGCAGAGGAAATTAAGAATTCCTCAGCAAAAATCCCACATGGTACAGCACAACAAGGCGGAATATAACCAAATTATGAAAGGTCTCTAGCAACAACCAATTTGATCTCCGAGGCCATCAAACATGAAAACAGGGATGTTTCAAAAAACCCATGAAGGTACTCATCAGAGGGATCCCCGAATACGTCGATCCGAAGGACACCCGTCTAGACCTTGTAGACTCGGGATACCCTGTTGTGAACGCGTATCGGATGACTCAAGGAGGCAACAATTAGACTTCCTTCAACGACACCACTCAGACTATGGAACTAATCCCTAATCTAAATAAGGTGACCAGACGTCCCCCATTTGGAAAGTTTTTCCTCCTAAAAAATTGTGTCTTCCTTTGTCCTCCCCTAAGGAAAATTGTCCTCCTAGTCCTCCTTTAATTAAATTTGGGATTATTTAGTATTTGAAATTCCAGATTATTCGGGGAAATCTGCAAATTACTGGGCTTAGGATTTGAAATCCCCAGAAGAGGTAGAAAAAAAAGTGTCCTTTGACATTTTCAAAACCTGGTCACCTTAGATTAGACGAACTAGTCCAGGGTGGGGAACCTTTTCTTCTCTGAAGGCCGCATTCATTTTTCTGATTCGACATAAGGCCGCAGTAAACATTGACTAGGGAATCTTTGGTCGGAAACAGGAATTTACATACATTTACAGAATTACAGAATTGGCCAGAAGGCCGCACCAGAGTAGCCAAAAGCCCGCAGGTTCCCCATGCCTGAACTAGTCCATACGCCCATACAATGCCATTCAATACACCAAGCAAACATGGCATGTCAAATAATGTAATGTTTTATAAAAAACCATAGAGCAAATCTGATATTACACTAAAGAATTTTCGTAAAAATATTTTGTAATTCGCATGAGCTAGGTATCGGTTTCCTCGACTCCACCGTTGGGTTTTTCCATGTTTTGTTATTCGTAATTAAACAAACTTCCCAGTGATAGCATATCAAAAATCGCCAAATCATCGAAATATCACTGTATCGAGACTGCCAGATCTTAGTTACATCAGCATACATATCACAAATCTATTTTATTAGGTAATTGTGTGTTAAAGCTAGTCATGGATTATTTCGGCGAAAAACTTCACAAACTAAGGTAAAACTTGGCTTGATAATCGCGTTAAAATCACACATTAATATGAAGAACACTGATAAATTATGCGAAATACGAAATATTTTTCATTACTTCGCCGCGCGGCCATAACGAATAATGGAATGGAATAATTTTAAATCGTGGCGTTATTTTTAGCTTAGTATGTGAAGTTTTCGCCGTAATAATCCATGACTAGCTTTAACACACAATTACCCGAATTTATTCGGTAGGAAAATAAAATCTTACCAGATAACCGACGGAATCCTACACTAAATATACTTGAACTGAACACTATTTATGATTGGATTCCCACTGGCCGTTTATAATGTACGAATATTAACATTGACTGCAATACAGTAAGTCAGCTCAGCACGTTCAGCATTTAGTTATTGAATAATTACAACAAGTCGTCGAGTACAGAAGTAAAATCTGTCAAACTTTACTACACTACGGGGAAATTCAACTACCCAAGTGATAATTTCAAAGTTTTCAATGAGTTGCCAGCTGTAAAATATGTTCATAGACAATGCTCTAGTTAATTATATTTTAAGGGTATCGAAAATAGTTTTCTATGTGCCAGATTTTTGGCAACGAATTATTTGGTCAGTTTTTTATTCGATAAACGGTCAGTAAATCGTCGATGCATATCAAATATGGTCTATGTGACGAAAGTGCATTCCGAGATCATCGATAAAAACTGTTTAAAAAAATAACGAAACGGAAAAAAACACTTCTATCAATGGGAAAATTTTCTAATCTCCATATTTGATATGCATCGACGAAATACTAAAGAAATTGTCAGTTATTAATAAATAAATCGATCAGTTAAAATACTAATTGATCAGTAAAAAAATATAAATTATCAGTAAAAAAGTGCATTTTGGTCAGGATTTAATTGGAACATGTTAATTATTTGTTTGTAAAAAGATCAATAGATATTTATAAACTGTCAGTGGTTAGAAGTGGTAATATGATTTGGTTAATATGTAGCTTTCTATGTTCATGTTCATTTATAAAAAGTGACCTGTAAAGTCTTTCACTAAGTAATTTATGTTTTATAATTTAATAAACGAAAAGTATTTATATAAATATAAAAAAATATTAAACTGATAGATGTGGATAAATATCGGTACATATAATTAATAAATAAGAGTTTTAAGAGAAAATTTAAATTAACTTTGATTATTCCACGTATTGACGTGGAATAATCAAAGTTAATTTAAATTTTCTCTAAAAATGAACTTCCACAAAGTTACCGCCGAAACCAGTGTTAGGCGAATAATTTTTGAAAAAATATTTTTTTTAAATCATTATATAAAATTATTATACGCAAAATAAAATACGCTCTTTGCCACAATAATCAATACATAAATTCCTTTTTCTTTTTTTGTTTAAAAGGTACTTTTGGTATTAGTGAAACACACATATCGATACAATAGTTCAAGACTGGAACAAGTCGAAAAAACAACTTTTTGAGTTATTAACATCATTGGATTCGCATATCAAGATCTACATTTCTTTATAAAACAATTGCTCGTATTTAATATTGTAGCTAAGATATTGCAGAAGTTTTCTGTGGAATACTAGCTTTTCAGTATATTTCATATTCTTATTTGAATTTTAAGACGTTAATATCTCAAAACCACTTATTTTCACTTGTTCCGTCTTGAACTGGTGTATCGATATGCTTACACCATATTCCTGCTACATAAATAGTAAACATGTGATAGTCGTGATAGTGTGAATATATTTTTAAAAAAATCTTATGGGCAATGTGGGGCAATGAAAATAATGCATTTTTTGCCATAATTCACAAGCTTTGGCACTGTCTTATACAGTGAATGTTGGGTTAAATTAAAATCAAAACTTTAACACGCTACATCAGTGTTTCTCAACCTTTCAGGGACCGAGGTGCTTTTTGAGTGTCTTTATTTTTCTGTGCCCCCCATACCATTGTTTTCAAATTCCAAAAAACCCAAGAATTTGCGGATATCTCAAAATTTTCAACGTGGCACCTTTTTTTTAATATTTCCAAGAATTTCGGAAAATTTGCCCGTGGCCGCCCTAACCTGTACTGTGGCTCTACATGGTGGATAATATTTTTGATATATGGTTTTTATCCATGTTATACTATTATTTTTTCGAAAAATGCATGAAAATAAAAAACATCATTTGTTTTTTTCGCACATACTTGGCAAAATTGCACCATAATCAAAGGGTTAATAAATGCAACAGGCGACAATCTATTCTCACTTTTACTATTTCTAGTAAATGATCATATTCTTTTCATTTTAGAAAATGATCTTTCTACCGAAACACTTGGTAAAAAATATTTTTTTTAAATTGACGACTTTTGTTAAAATATCTTTTTTTTACCATGTCCGCTCCCAATATGGAGCATATGGACTCCTAATGGAGCTTATCTCAACAGAAGTATTTTTACAAGAACTGCTTGTTACTCAGTTGCTCAACCTCTCTTTTTCCAAAGAGAGTCGGAATAGAAGATAAGGCTAAGACAGGACTAGTGGTTGGCTAATCGCTCTCAATACGTTCCGTTCACAGGAAAGGATAGGTGGGAGGGAGAATTCAAGACATCACATACATACTTGCCTTCGAAAAGAAATTCATTTATCAATTGAAAAATCAATTTATTAAGCTGTCCGTACTGGGATTCAAGCCCGGGACCTCCGTAACCAAATCCAACAACATTGACCACTCGACCACACAGGCGGTTAAAAATATCTCTTAGCCCATTCTTAATAATCACATTATAAACACATTGGCTACGGGGCGAATATGCCCCACGTACTTGATAAGTTTGTCGCATGCTGTGGCTCGGTTGGTTAGATCTTGCTCTACCAACTGCGCAGGTCTGGGTTCGATTCCTGGTAAGATCACAGTGAATTTGAGAAATATTCAATTCAAAGTTGTGGTCGAAGACTGGGAGTTTGTGATGTCAATTCACATTATTTCCTCTCCTCTCATTCTTCTGATCCTTTAATAACTGGTTGTACCAATAGCGATTAGTCAACCAATAGTCCTGCTCCAAATAGCCTTATGCTTCTTTCTCAACTACTCACTTTGAAAAAAAGCGAGGTTGAGCGACTGAGTAACAAACAGTTCTCGTAGAAAAAAACTTCTGTTGAGATACCTCTTTTAGGAGGGCATATGCTCCACATTGGGAGTAGACATGGAATAAACAGCACGTAATTTAAAAAGAGCATTGCAGTAGTCATTGAAATTATTAAACCTATAATGTAGGTGCTCATAAACATCCAAATTATAGAATTTGTATTGTTTCCACAAAGTTACATATTTATGTAGCTTTAACAAGTTCATGAAATAGTTGGTTCTTATTAAAAGATAATGAGTTTGACCCCTCCTTTTGTACTCCTACAACTGTAATTTCAAAATGTTATTAATAAATGTGATGTCTGTCTATCTGTATGTGACTTAAATTCCAGACCAATGATTTATCAGTATGATGAGATTGTGTTTCACAAACAGATCACCTCTGAGGCTTTTAAGCAGTCGTGATGTGTCTTTAGATTTGGGCTCGGGGGCTCAATTCTTCTAAAGTACTATTCTTGTTTCGATTAAATAAAAAAAATATCAAAACTTATTTAATAATTTAAAAAAAAACACGGAAGGGGATTATACAGAATTAAATAATTGTTAGTTTTTTTGTTGTGATATATTTTACACTTATTTTGTACAAATGTATACAGATATAATTAAATAGGGCACAATTAATATGAAAAACTTCTTGACTGATAAATCCAGCAACGACGAACCACTGAAGAAGTCCAATCAATACCCTGGAACATAAATGCAAAACTTATAAGGCGATAGACAATTCAGGAGGTAGTTTTCAAGTTTGGTTTAATCTACTTTTCAATAAATTGAGAAAATGCGACAATTACATTCGTCATTCTTCAAGGGTTTGTGTTAATTAGTAACATTCTTAAAAAGATGTATACATGTTTATAAATGAAGAATTACAAATAGTGTGTAAAAATAAAAAAACTTTTGAACGTAATAAATAATTTTGAATTTGACTAATTTCGTTTTTAACAACTGGATCTGACTATATATATGATAAAATTAGAATGTTGGAACCTGATTTCAAGGAATAATAAGCATGATTAAGAGTAGTTGAAAATATTTCTAAATCATGTCTAGTGGGTGCTAAAATTGTCCATATTTTATCAAAAACCATGCTGTTCCGTGAGCACCCTTGTCTTACAAAATGTATCTGGAATTATCCACATTTTTTTATCATGCATCGGAATCTAGGATGTTGTTAAAATATACGGCTTCACAAATCAGTAATTTGATAGAATAAAACAAAGAAATCTAGGTGAACTCATATTTGGTAAATTGTGTACGAAAGCTGTTTTAAAATATGACTTTTCAAAGCCTTTGTTATCAATAATTACAACACGTGGTGGGCATATGCTTCGAATAGGGAGCAGATATGGTTTTGAAAAAGGTAAAAGTAGAGTATAGCTCGTCATGGATTATTACGGCGAAAAACTTCATAAACTAAGCTAAAAACAACGCCACGATTTAAAATAATTTTTTGAGAGCTTGATAATCACGTTAAAACCACACATTATTACGAAGAACACTGATAAATTATGCGAAATACGAAATCTTTTTCAGTACATCGCCTCTGTTTTCCATTATGGCGGTGCCGAAAGAAAATGGCTTAGAGCAATTACACATAAAAATTCGCCTACTACAGTCAATACGGTAGTATGTGTCAAACATTTTCATGACAGTGAGGTAACTAGCACATTTGTACTAAAGTGTATCAAATGACAAGCTAGCAATAATGTCGACGAACTAGCAAGTATTCATAGTTTCACGATAGCGTCTGTTTTTGGGAGCTAAAATAAATAGTTAAATAAATTCTAGTTTGTACTATAACGGAGGAGTCTTTAAAACAAACAACTGTTGAAGTTTCACTTAGCTTTGTTTTTATAAAATCGATCAACATTGTTGACAAAAAGGAACATGTCGGCATAGTTAAGGGTTAATGTTTGATAAGTAATGATTTTTCTAACGGGTGTATTAAAGATACATGAGACAACAAACTAGATTTCAGTATTCCAGTTCAATATTATGGGCAAGACCTCATCAGTGGGTAAATGGAAGAAAACCTGTATCAAGATGTAGACAAACATAAAAAAAATACATTATAAGCTCGACATGCCTGGCTAAATACATTTAATCTTAAACCGAACAAAATTGGTTTCATTCGTTATTATGAGCAACTTCGTAAAATTGTGTTGATAAGCTGTTGAAATCAATGAATGCATTTGTCTTTGTATTGCGGAAAAATTTCATAATAAAATGTAGTTTAATAAAAAGAGTGCTACCTATTTTTCCTTCCCACTATCTCATTTTTATTTTTAAATAGATACAGATTCAATTTAGTTGAATTTAAGATTGTTAAAATAAATCGTAAGTCGATTTGACATATGTCAAAGGGTAAGTATGTATTGTCTATGGTATGATGAGCGGTCTTAATACACTGTTGCCAGGTTGTGCAAAATGGCTTGATAAGTATAGGGGGCTATGGTAATACACTTCAAAGAGACATCCTGTCAAACGTATATTATGATTTGTTAGAATTAATTGGCATTTATTAATCAAATGTGTGTTCAATCAAACGGATCAACATTCTTGTACCTCAGACATATTTAATAGTATTATCTGCTTTTAAATACCTTAACTTAATAAATTATTCTATTTTATGTGTTTACTTTTTATAGTACTGGTAATAATTTCGACCATCTTAGATAAAATTCACTAGCTGTCATATAACTAGCCATTTATCTTAATTTACTGACTATTTTATTTCAATACCAACCGTTTCGCATAACTAACTAACCGTTTTATTTTATAACTGACCTCGTTCATACTGATACAGTGAATACTGATCGTTTATAATATTAACTGACCATTTTGATATATGTACTACTGATAATTCATTTAATTTGCTGACCACACTGCGAATTAAATACAGACCCATTAAATACAGGCCTAGATTTTTCATCTATATTCAATAATAAAACTATAAATATCTACTAACCTTATAAGTCAGATTAAAAAAGAGAGGTGCAAAATAAAAGTATTCATTGTTATCTTTTTTTATAGAAATTATTACTACACTAGGAAATCAAATACTAGCGATTATTGATTGAATCCTCTTTTGTATTTTTTTTAAATATCATGTTATATTGTGTGCTACAAATTAATGAGTTCAGATCATAAATAATATTTTTTATCACACTGGTTTTGTTATTAGTTTTGTATTAGAATATGGATTAAGCAAAAATATTAAAAATCTTGTTCATAATAAAATTTGCCTTTACACTCAGCAGTAAAAATCACAATGGGTCAGTTCAATCCATCACAAAATCATGCGCTGAAGGGGAATTGTATAATTTCTTCCAAAATAGTTTTTTGTTTATCTGCTTCTTACTAGCTAAATTTTCTTCTTCTTTGACCATATTCGCTCACTGTATGGAGCATAACACATAAATCTGTGTTAAATAAATCTTACTAACTTCAGACTATTCCTTACATATACTTCTTCCAATGTGTAATACATTGCATCAATGTATTGATAATCCTTTAGGAGTTTCCTATTTAGAGTGCGCTTGCGTCACGGAGCTAGTATTGTTCATACCACTCTATCTGTTATGGCTGTCACGGCATTTGCAACATTATTAGTTGGAATTATCAATTATTTCATGAGACTCGCAGTCTTTACAAAAGTCCCGTACTTTTAGTGAGGTAAGTAATGTTCGACAGCTTTTTGACTATTCTAGTTCAGATTTCTACCAGTGGCCAAGTTATAATAGCGGGCCAATACTTAGTCGTGAATACACCAACCAATGTGGAGAACAAGCTAATTTTATAACATTTCTGCAGTCGCTGTTTATATTTTGCCGAACCAAGATGGTCTTAGAGTGGTTTAAAATAAATAATCGCACTAATACTTGTCATAAAAGTTGTCCTCCAAACCACAGCCCTGATTTATTGGGCAATAAAAATCAAATGCTTTTTAAGTTTAATTTTTTAAAATTTAATGCTTTTTTTTAAACCTTATAGTATTTTTAGTAATATTATTTATACATATCAATCACTGCTACATAATTCATAATACTTAACCTCTTAACCGAGTAATTTAGTTTTGCGTATCTTAAAAAATGTGTATGTGCAACGAGTAATTTAATCAATAGGAATACGGATTATTTCGTCACGCTCATAGTAAACATAGCAGTGACGAAATATGTCGTCGCGCCCATAGTAAACACTTGATGAAACGTTTCATAGTTCGCCATGTGCAGAACTTTTGTCAACAAGTGGGAAAATAAAAAAATCAGCGCTGAACGACGTGTAAATTTATTGTACATGTGATACCCAAACAAAATAAACGGTAGATCACCACGCCCGCTAGAGGACAATATTTGAAATGGCTTGACGGAATATTTCGTCATACCCGCTACAGTTGCTTTTTTGGAATGACGAAATATTTCATAGTAAATAGTTAAGGTTAAAAAATCATCCATCCACTTTTATCCCCTCGTATCTTAAATTGGGTGATATTAATTCTATGCTATTTTTTCTACTTAATAAGAAAATTCATGGAATTGTACCAATGTATATGTTACGCCGAATCGGTGAAATTGCCTATTTCACGCAGTCGGCAGAAATTTTGCTGAATGCGTGAATTCGGCAAGCCCGTTGTCTATTTCACGCATTCGGTAAATTTTCTGCCGACTGCGTGAATTCGGCATAAAATCGTTTGCTTATTTCATGCATTCAGCAAGGTAGATGGATAGAAACTATGTAGGTTGTCTATGATCACAGCGCTCTGGCGGTGTTTTTTGCAACTAAACCAAATGTCATTTCATAGTATATAAAAGCATATTGTAAATTAACTACAATGACGTTGATGTCCATACAACTTGCAAATAAGTTAAAACTGTAATATGATAGGCAGCACTCGTCGACATCAACCCATCGGGCGTCATTTAGAGATCTATTTTCGACCTTTAAATGTCTACATATGTGACAGATGTCAAAATAAACCATAGACCATAATAAGTTATATTTCAACTTTCTATGGTATAAGAATAAGCTGTCATAGTGGATGATAAAATAATTGTATTTTAATTGTAGAAGGCTTATAATCATTAGTAATTAAATTTAATCGCATTTTTTGCATCAAATAACGTTCGTTCGGACGCAGCACTGTACAACATAACCTCAACGGGTGACCACTTTTAGGGTGTTCACTGTCAATACTTAGTGGAAAGGCATTAAGTATATTAATGAAAACACAATATTCCTTTGTACTTCATTTAATATGTCAGGACCGGTTTCGCTCATTGCGAGCATTGGCATAAGTCAAGTCCAAAGATAAGTTAAACCTTTTGAACCAAAGCGGGATTTATTTACTCAACTCAACTCACTACAATTCTTGTAACGCCAAATATATTGGTCAAACAGGTAGATCGTTTGATATTAGAATCAAAGAACACTTGAGTTCTGCTAAGAAAGGGGATGAACTTTCTTCATTTGGAAACCATCTGTTTCAAAACAACCACACCTTCGATATTGGTAGAAATTTTTAAGTTCTACATTTTAATAACAAGTCGGTAAAACTAGACAAACAGAAAATTCTGGAAATAAACAGATTTAAATTCCTACCTTTGACTTGACAACTTTTGACGATAATAATAAAAAATGATAAAGGTATACAAATGAACAGTTTATAAATCTTGGAAATTAATAATAGTATCAAGAAAAAATAATTAACATTAAAAAAAAATGTGTAACAGTCGTCAAATTTAATTTAATATTAAACTTTACATTGTCTTGTTAGCTAGGTTTCTGTGACTGCTTATCTGATCCCATACTTTAAAATCATTTATTGTTTTAGAAATACAAATGGTTGTGATAAAACCCTTTGTATCACAAAGCATTATGATAAAAATGATATGATTTGGCATTTTTATCTGGTATTTCTTTAGCAATATAAACCGTGCAGGCTTTTAAAGTGTTACCTTCCATATTTGTCAAAATTAAATCCCTTTTACACGCCAAGCTTCCTCGTCCTCAGTAAATTTCACACCATTTTTTTCAGTGTTGTGTAATTTTCATAGCATTTAAGTTTACAAGAAAAGCAAAAAAATATTTTACGGAGTTGCAGATTGAACAACATCAATAATTCTGTCATCAAATAAGCATTGATTCATTTTATCAAGTGTGAACGTGTTTAAATCAATCATTCTGCACTAAATTTGACTTATGTGTCAAAATTATTTGTTCAACTGTCATGTTGACAGTCAAAGAATTTATACACTGACCATAGACAATAGTTATTACTCCTTGGCGAATTCACGCAGTCGGCAGAGATTTCGTCGAATGCGTGAAATAAGCAAGCCCGTTGTCTATTTCACGCATTCGGCAAAATCTCTGCCGAATACGTGAAATAGGCAGTTTCACCGATTCGGCGTAACATATATATTTTTGAGATTATAGAACAGGTGGTAGTGTACTTTTATATAATTATTTTTTTGGATAATTATTTATTTCTATACCCTTAAAATACAAAAAAATAGCATTAAGGCTGCCGCAGCCAACACGGACATCAATTTTGTGTGAAAACATACTCGTGGTAGCCAAAAATCATTGGCTGCGGCAGCCAATCGATACAAGAGCGACTGCGCAGGCAGGTAAGGCAAGTAGTAGATTTTTTAAAACCCATACTTTAAAATAATTATTTAGAAAAAAAATACTTACAAGGATCTCTAGAGATTCCAGGATGGGAATCGAGCCGAAATAGTATTTTACGCTTACTGTTATGTATATGGCTATCGGTTTGAATATTTTTTTTGAAAAATTATTGCAACAAATAATAAAAATAATTCCGTAAAAATAGCAACATAATAAGTTATACTGTAGAACTAAATATGTTGTTATTTTGGTTATCTTAAAGAATAGCGTCGTGAAGCATTTGACGTTTAATCGAAATTGCCGCCAACACAGAAATCATTATACAAATCTAAGAAGCGTTATGATCCTCGATTACTGTCAGAATAAATAAAAAAAATGTATATTGAATCGTATCTTAACTAAGATGCATAAGTAGTTACACATAGCATCCAATATTAACGATTTCGCGGCGAAATCGGTACGATTGAATATACATTTATTCTTTTCATTTATTCTGACAGTAATCGAAGATCATAAAGCTTCTTAGATTTGTATAATTAATTTTAAACAAATAATTCACGAACGATTTCTGTGTTGGCGGCAATTTCGATTAAACGTCAAATGCTTCACGACGCTATTCTTTTAGATAACCGCTATTTTTACCCTATTATAATGGAGTTCTACCAAGTAAATGCCAATTCAATCAATAATAAAAATAATTTTACTGTCGAAAATCACTTATGTGTGTAGTAGTATTCATACTCGAAGAAACGATAATACATTAAAAAAATAAGAGAATCGTGCTTCATGACAAACGTCATGTACGATGTTACTAACCAAATGGTTTAAGAGGCGAAACGCAAACAAACAAAACAATCAATTTTATTATACATCAAAATAAATAAAGTAATTTTGAATGGAGGAATACAAAATACCCTGTGGAAACCAAATGAAGAGCCTTTTGCAAATGAAAATAATCTCGTTTCTGGCCAAAACATGACCAGCATATTTAAGCATTTTAAAATATGTACATAATTCACATTTGAAAGGGTCAATAGACAAACGGCCCAAGCCCAAGAGTTGCGAATAATTTAAATTTTAATTAAGATATGTTTGTCCAAATGCAATGAAACAAAATAATTTCTCAACAAACAAATAGCCATGTTGAAGATTTTTATTTTACATGTTGTTCACTCCCGCCATAGAGGTAGGAATGCCTATTGTCATGAGATTTGTGTTCCAGTACTCATGATGGACAAATTGACTCCTGTCGCAGAAAAATTAAAACTGTGTATGACATTTACTGAATGAAATAATTTTAAGTTACAACAATTACATTCCTTTCGCTGTTTTTTTATAAGACGCATTTAAAACGGTAAACTTCTCAATAACTGCGTTTAAAGCCGCATCCTCGTCACCAACTGGATCTAATGATATTTTTCCAACATGTGCAACTTTCGGCGCACAGCGAGAACTATGTGTCATTCTTCTTTTATTTCTCTCAGCTGTAATAGAACTGTTGAAGTAAATCACATAAGAAGGGTAGAATTCATCTTCGTCATATTTCACAAAAACGTTTCTTTCATTTCCACTTGTGTCGTGCCTCAACTTTGATTTATTATTTACCATTTTATCATTGCAGTACCCAGGGATCTCCATTTCTTCATTGCCGAGGCAGTTAGAAGAGGTCAAGACTGAAGCTAACACCATTGTCATTTCCTTTTCGAGTCCACAGTACCACGACGAAAACACTGCCGATGAACTGAAGTACACGCCTTGGCCAAAGATGAAACCGTTTGCAGTACCGTACAATGTCCAATTGAAGTTATCTCTGCAGATGTTTTCAATGTTTTTGTGTTCTGTACCGTGAAACCACAAGTTTTCCTTAACATTCTTCTCACCGTAAGTGTTGAAAGATTGTTCTTGTCGAAGAACATAAAAGGCATCCAGAAAATCATTACAGATCACTGCTACGCGGAGATTGGTACAATCTTTAATGAAATTCATGAATTTACTTTTTATTCCATTATACACAGGATCCTTTGACGATAAAATGTGTCTCGTGATTGTAGGACTTGCAATTTCAGTGCCAGCTAATCGATGTATCTCGGCACATAATGAAGATTTTTTTTTGAGAGCCCACTTCATATCATTAAGCAGCAATTTCTCGATTCTGATACCGGCAAGATTAAAAATCTCATTCAAGGTGTTATCTATCATTTCCAAGTCTGATAATGAAGATAAAATATGCCTCGTAATTGTAGGACTTGCAATTTTAGCGCCGGCTAATTGATATTTATATATCTTGTCAAATAATGAAGATTTTTTCATAAGAGCCCACTTCTCATCATTGAGCAGCAATTTTTCGATTCTGTCACTGACGGGATTAAAAATCTCGCCCAAGGTGTTATCTACCATTTTCAAGCCTGCCGTTTTGAAACTAGGGTTGCCTTAAATAATACAGCAGTAACCCCAAACTTCTGAAAAATAAATAAAAATAAATAATTATCAGCTATTCAACTTCAACTATTCCTGAAAGGTTTAAAGGGAACATTTAATAATGCCCAAAGCATGACAACACCCCAGTAAATAAATTGGAGTCAAATTTCCATTGAAGAGTAAGCAATTAAACTTTAGACGCCCAGCGGTTTCGTACGAGACCAGCGATTACTTACCAGCGAATCTTAGGTGTCAAGGGTGATTCAAAAATGGCAAAATTGCTAGATCAATTTATAGTTGTGTTGTGTCAAATGTTTTTTTTTTTGTAATGGTGTAAATTTTTTTATTATATAATCTAATGTAAATTTTCAATTTGTGTTATATGGAATCTTTATTGGTTTATAGAATACAAAGTATAGTAAATTTAGAATAAACCTTTTATTTTTTTTTTATTTTATCCAAAATAGTGAACTAGTTTTAGATATATTTTTTTAGACATCTCAACAGCGCGCAAAAAAATACTCGGGCAGTTAGCGACGCCTATTGTTCGTGGTGAACGGGCGTTTAACGGTCGAACTACAGATCTAACATGTGACCATTTTTAACCAATGTGAGGAGCAAACATTCAAAAAGTGTTTTGTCACACAAATACAAAGCTTGGAAAATGATGATTTAAGTGTTGCAAAAGTGACTGTTTGTATGAATGTGTCAACTTTATGATTTAATTTTAATATGAAAAAAAACCTTTTTGAACACTAATTTTGATTTCCATTCATAGGTTTTATTATGGGCTATCAGAATTGATATAAAACGCCATTTTCCAAAATTTGTGACAAAACACTTTTTGAATGTTTGCTCCTCATGTATGCTCCCAATATCGAGCATATCTCGCAGAAGTTTGAGTTGCTCAACCTTACCTTTCCAAAGGAAGTTGGAATATGCGGTCATGACATTAACTGATCGTTCTCGCTACGCTTAATTACGTTAGATGTGAGGTAATTTAAGACACCCAAGCCTTCAATCAGCAATTCATAAATCAATTTATGAAACTGTTCATACTGGGATTCAAGCTCATGAGCACCGCTACTCAATCAATTTGTAAAACATTCATTAAACGTTATTTTAAAATGTAAATTTATTAGCTACATATTCAACTTCCATTTACATGAAGAAATTTGAAAAAAATGTCAAAAGAATTTAGCCGCCACAAACTTAACCCAATTCCAATCCAATTTGGCCAATGGTTAAAATGCTTTACAACGCGCTACTCTTTTACCGCCTTAAAATGAACTAAATGCAACTCTATGGCAAATTGAAGTACCAATTAGAATATACTAAATTATCAGACATGGGAATCAGAGTAACCAATAGTTTACACGAAATATGATATCAGTATGAAAAAGCGACACACCAAACGCCGACCACAAAACACTACCAAGACGCTGATGTGGAAACATTCCACCTGCACCCATGATAATGAAGACAATACCCCATCACCACCATGCTAGAAATGCCGCCATGAAGGTAGTCGTCAGAGGGATCCCCAAATACGTCGACCCAGAGGACACCCGCCTAGACCTAGTAGACTCGGGATACCCTGTTGTGAACGCGTATCGGATGACTCAAGGAAGCAACAATTAGACTTCCTTCAACGACACCACTCAGACTATGGAATTAGATAAGGTGACCAGACATCCTCCTTTTGTAGTATTAAGCCGCAAAATCAGTTAGCCTATTTCTATGAACCGATTTATTCTGCATCGTCAACGAAAAATCTCGCTCACGTAAGTATATGAAATTAAATAATTTTCTTATTATTTTAATTTAAAAAATAAACATTTTAGGGCCACAAAAAAAAACAAGTGGGTCGCATGCCACGGGATACGCCTAATTCTTGATGTAACGGCATTATGACCGACACTAAGCGAGCCCCTTGTTAGAATATTGGCATCCCACCCCTGCTCCCAGTCCACCTTTAATTAAATGTGAGATTATTTAGTATTTGAAATTCCTGAATGGGCTAAAAAAAACTCTGGTTATTCGGGGAAATCCGTAAATTACTGGGATTTAGGATTTGATATCCCCAGAAGAGCTAAAAAAAGTGTCCTTTGACATTTTCAAAACCTGGTCACCTTAGATTAGACGAGCTAGTCCAGGGGTGGGGAAACTTTTCTTCTTAAAGGCCGCATTCTTTTTTCTGATTCGACATAAGGCCGCAGTAAACATTGACTAGGGAATCTTCGGCTGAAAACAGGAATTTATGGTCAGAATATGTCAGGAATTTACATAAAATTACAGAATTGGTCAGTAGGCCGCACCAGAGTAGCCAAAAGGCCGCAGGTTCCCCACGCCTGAACTAGTCCATAGGCCCATACAATGCATGTCAAATAATGGAATGTCTTATAAAAAATCATAGAGCAAATCTGAAATACACTAAATAATTTTCGTAAAAATATTTTGTAATTCGCATGAACTAGGTATCGGTTTCCTCGACTCCACCGTTGGGTTTTTCCATGTTTTCGTATTCGCAATTAAACAAACTTCCAAGTGAATTGCACATCAAAAATCAGTATCACAGAGAAATTCTTATGTAACCCCCCCCCCCCCACACACACATGCCTCAAATCACCGAAATAATGTCGAGACTGCAGGTCTTAGTTACATCAGCATACATATCACAAATCAATTTTATTATTTATAAAATTACCCGAATTTATTCGGTAAGAAAATAAATCAAAATCTTACCAGATAACCGACGGAATCGAAACGTTTAAGTACACTGAAGTTGACTGAAGTACACTAAATATACTTGAACTGGGCACTATTTATGATTGGATTCCCACTGGCCGTTTATAATGTACGTATATTAACATTGAATGCCATACAGTAAGCAACAGTGAGTCAGCTCAGCACGGTCAGGATTTAGTAATTGAATAATTACAACAAGTCGTCGAGTACAGAAGTAAAATCTGTCAAACTTTACTGAACTACGGGGAAATTCAACTAATCAACTGTTAATCTCAAAGTTTTCAATGAGTTGCCAGCTGTAAAATATGTTAATAGACAATGTTCTAGGTAATTATATTGTATAGCTTTCAAAAATAGTAAAATATCAATAAGAATTTTCTATGTGCCAGATTTTTCATCTATATTTAATTATAAACCATGAATATCTACTAATATTGTAAGTCAGATTAAAAAAGAGCTATACAATAAAAGTATTCATTATTATCATTACATTTATTTGTTGGTTACTGTGAAAGTGCTCGCAAACAATTCATTTTCAAAAGAAAATATTACGATTACTAATAATAATTGACTTTTTAAGTTATTTATATTATTTCTGAATACATTTGTGTTACACCATGCTTTTCACGTCAAGCAAAAACAATGTTTTAAGCAAAATATTTCAAAAATCTAAGTACATACCGTGCATGCATTCTAAATACCTCCTATGTGAGGTTTTTGACGAAAATGACTTATTGATACCACGAAATGCGCATTTTTCTCTCTACCATATGTATTATAGCTAGTATGAAAAGACCTAACTATCACGAAATGAAATTGATTTTAAATTAATCCTATGTGAGAGCATCCAAAATCATGCATCACAATTACTCCTATGTGAGGCTCCCCTACAAAATTTACAAGCGCAAATGACTTTCAGTGACTGTGGAGCAGATGATATAAAATTATTTCAAGCCAACGATATTTGCCCCATCTGATTACATTGCCTGCAAGAAAATGGCTAGGCCAAAGCAACCATTTAAAATTAAAATCCTTCACTGTTTTTTTTAAATACGATTCTTTACGAAAAATCTTCCGTCATTAAGATTAGGAAAGAGAGCAGAAGATCCTGTGGTGATAGATTTTAGATGCCTGCAATACTTACCTTTTGATGAAGAGAAATAAAAGCTAACTTATGAAAGTGAAAGGCAAGACTGACCACAATGACGAAATTCTGGTCGTCTTACTATTCCAAGACCATACATTAAACATATTCCCTTGACAGAATCAAAGATTAGGCACTTGCAGAAACTTAAACAGGTTATCGGTAAGGATCACCATCCTTTTTAAGATTCACTGTCATATTGCTGAAACAATAGATATATTGTTTAGTTCAATTTATGGTAGGAATCAAATGATATTATATAAATTATTTAGTATTATATCATTCCATCATCAACTATCGTGACTGTGGTGCATGGAGATCCCAGGTTCATTCTCTGACGGGACTAAATTTTAATATATGCTGAAAACTTAGTGGTTAGAGCAATTGACTGACAATCAATCCTTTCGATAAAAAATCTTTCACGATAAGTCTTTATACTTTGAGTATTCATATGCTCTACGTTGGGGGTGTAAATGGTAAAAAAGCTCAAACAAAATAAGTCAAATACTACGAATAACACAAAAAAATAACGTTTGCATAAAAATATGATATCCAATTTGAAGACGATAGTCTTATAGACATTTTACATTAAAACTAATAGGATCAGTCGATTCTTTAGGCTTGAATTACCCTATCTGCATACCTTATTCAATATCGCTCATGTTGGAAATAGTACGTTTTGCATTATACCCCCAATTATAAGTCGACGTCTTTTTGTTTGTTTAAGATTGGGGGTTAGTTAACAATAGAAAATGTTATTAAATATAACCATATAAAATAAAAAAAACTAATCCCCACTAATTAGTCTTAATTCACATAGTTTCAGATGATCGAAATGACACATTACATAAAATTAGAACCTAGGTTCAATCCCTAGCGGACAAAAATGTTTAAAAGCTTAGTGGGTTGAGTGATTAACTGACAATCAACCTTTCTAATAACCAATCCATCAAGATAATTTTGTATACTTTGAGGATCCATATGCTTTACGCTGAGGGCGAAAATGGTAACCTTAATTACAAGTCGATTCCTTTTGGTTTGTTAATAATTGAGATGTAATTTAAAATTTTGATGAATAAATTTAAAAAAAATACTAAATCTCACTTATAAGTTTCGATTCAAATTGTTTTAGATGATAGAAATTATACATTACATATAACTGAAACCCAGGTTAGATCCTTGGTGGGACTAAATATTTAATATAGGGCATAACTCTTAGGGGCTTGAGCGATTGACTGACAGTCAGTCTTTTTAATAACCAATCAATCAGGATAAGTATATATACTAAAAGGAACCCATATGCTCTACGTTGGGGCATAACTGGTAAAAAACTGTAACTTTTCTTATCAGTTTATTCCTTTTTGTTTTTTACTGATTGAGATGTAATTTAAAATGTAAAATTTTGTTTTATAAAGCCATAAAAAATACTAAGCCATGCAATTATTTTCAGTTTACATAGTTTTCGATGATAGAAATGATACATAACATATGATTCACTTACATTATTATTTTTTACATTAATTAATTAATAATATGCTAGAGTAAAATACCTCCTATGTGAGGACAGTGCAAACAGTGCGAACGGAATTACTCCTATGTGAGAAATAAATGTAAAATCAACGATTTTACCATCCAAAATTGAAGGTATTATAAAAAAGTTATGATATTAAAATCATAATATATTATGCGCATCTATAAAAAATGTATAAAAAATATATCGTTTTTCTCCATTTTTTTTTTTAACATTTTTTTTGATTATCTCGGAATGTTGATTTAACCACATAGGAGGTATTTAGAATGCATGCTCGATACGTTAAGGATTTGAAACAATGTATTTTATAGTATTACAATTTTTTAATAAATTGTTACATAAATAGATATAAATTGGTCACGAGAAAAGTGAGGCCCGAACACTTTTCTTTATTTAGCAGCCATGCAAATTCTGAAAAAACTTATCGACACCAACGACACAACCAATAAAAAAATATGTGTTGCAAAAATAAATATGTCTCAGCGTAAAATAATAAAATAGATACATAAAACAAAGATGACGAAGAAAACAAAATTTGCTTAAACATAAAATATAAACACAAGAATTTATTTTTATTAATTTCTAATAGGTACTAGGTACATATTTGTTTCGTGATTTATTATTAAAACTAGATGAACATAAAAAATGTTTTTCATTAGCAGCAACACTAGTTTATGTTTAATGAAAAAGAAAGGTGGGTACACACGCTCAAGTCATTTTTCTAACATAATGGAGATAAGAAATGGGGTATATCAATTTTGTGCTGAATAGGACTGATCGAATTTAAAAGTCATATCATTTGATGAGCAGTGTTTCTTGGAATTGCGAATCCATAAAAAGAGTTGAACACATTTTTAGCTTAATTTATTTGTGATTTAGATATATCATGACTTTTGATATTGGAATGCTGTTTTTAATTAATTACTTCTTTACAGGCAAAATAATAAAAAAAAACAGTTTTACTAACATTTTCCTTAAACTCATAACAAGTATGATTTTAGTAAAAGGTCCGCACTTGGGGACTCATTGTGAATCTGTTTCACGTTAACAAATAATAATGCTACTTTCTAACGGCAGTAAGCTTTTAATGAAAAGGGTGGCCAGATGTATGCACACATGAAAAATTTGCATACTGATAATTGCGGATATATATCGACTGTGGAAAGGAAAAAGGACGTAACTCTCAATTTTCTAAAACAGCTTTTTTTAGATAATCACAATGTATACAACTTGACACACATTCTATCAAAAGGATGGAAGCTGAAAATGCGGAATAAGTATCTAAATTTAGCTTTTAAGTTTGAAAAGATGACCTTGTAAAAAATTAAAACCAAGAAAAAACACTGAAACAAAGTTTTTTCCGGGACAATTTTTTTTATTAATATTAGGTTATGTCAATTAAACACCAGCTCAGACGTATCCATGCACTTCAAGGTGTATGATTCATAATTTTCGTATGTCACAAAATCATCAAAACACGTTATTTGCGCCTCCTGTAAAATTTGACATGTGTGGGATGCGTCCTTTTTCCTTTTCATAGTCGATATAGTCACGTTCACGACAGAATGGTATATTTTGAATAAAGTAAAACAGAATTTGGTATAATTTTCGTTTTAATTTTGTAAAAATATTGTTTAAAATTAAAGTATTAAAAGTGCGTTTAGAACAATAATTGTCCGTTCCAGAAAAAATTGCTACAAGTATAGCTTTTAGAGTAGCAAAACACTTTTTGTGTTTTCTCGTTTCAACAACAATACGACTAACCGTCATTGTATTCAGTTGTGCATCAGACTGCCCTCCCCCTTTAAAAGGTAAAAATTCAGTTAGTAGAAATTAGGTTAGATTTAATAATAATAGATGAAGTTATTTCGTTTCTCGTATTGTGAGCAGACTGTGATCAATTATGTAAGTACCCGTCATCACACCGACCGTGTGTACCGACTACTACAATACCCCGTATTATTTTGGACAGCGAGGCTTCCCGCTAGTTACTCTTATATCTATGTATTGCTCATATTCGCAGAGCAGTTTTGACATTACCAACTTCTGTTCGCTTGAAGCATCACTAGAATTGTGCACTAGTTATTATTTGTCGATGATAACTTCATCTTTCAAAATAACCAGAGTGATATCACATTTGTGTTAAAATTTATTTAAAATGGGAGGCTTGTTTTCATCTTCGAGGTACGTTCATATTCTTTCACGAGTTTTTAATTGTCATGATTAACTGATTTAATTATTATATTTTAATCAATCGCAATATACGTCAAGGTAAAAGTAGAGGTAATTGTAGAGTATAGCTGGTAACGGATTACTACGGCGAAAAAATTAACAAACTAAGCTAAAAACAACGCCACGATTTAAAATTATGGTAAAAGTAGAGTATGTATAGCTCGTCACCGCGTCGGCCGCGCGGCCATAATGGAAAACAGGCGGTGTACTGAAAAATATTTCGCATAATTTATCAGTGTTCTTCGTAATAATGTGTGGTTTTAACGCGATTATAAAACTCTCAAAAAATAACTTTAAATCGTGGCGTTGTTTTTAGCTTAGTTTGTGAAGTTTATCGCCGTAATAATCCATGACGAGCTATACTCTATAATTACCTTTTTAAATTATCCTTTACTTACACATGGACTATTGCGGCGAAAGACTTCATGAACTAAGCTAAAAACAACGCACGATTTAAAAATATTTTTCGAGGGCTTGATAATCGCGTTAAAACTACACATTAATAAGAAGAAGGTAAGGTAAAATTGCCATTAGTTCATGAAGTCTTCCGCCGCAATAGTCCATGTGGTAAAGGATAATTTAATAAGTATGGCGGTGTATTGTGGGAATATGTCATATTTTGTATAATTTATTTATCAGTGTTTTTCATAGTAATGTGTGATTTTTAACGCGATTTATTAATGCTTCAATAAATATTTTAAATCGTGGCGTTCTTTTCAGCTTAGTTTGTGAAGTTTTTCGTTGCGATAGTCGACGTGCATACACGACATATTTACCATAAATACAATGTGCTCAAATATGCTGTACTTACTCGAAATTTTTAAAAAATATTATCTGGGTCGGTTTCGCGGCGAAACCAAGATTTTAAATCATGGCGTCGTTTTTAGCTTACAATGTGAAGTTTTTCGCCTAAATAATCCATGGCACGCTATAAGTCGAATTTACAATATTTTTTTGAGGATTTGATAATCATGTCACACATTAATAACATTACTGTAAATCACACCTTAATGTGAAGATCACTGAGAAATTATGCGAAATACGAAAAACATTTTAGTATAAAAACTGCGCCATCGTATATGAAATGTTCTGAGCTTCCTTCCTTTGTCCACATCTCCAAAACAGGGAAGTGCCCGGGTGAAAGAAAAACTCATGTGCTCAAATATGCAGTACTTCTGCACGCTAAGTTAAAATAGTTAATGATATATTAAATTTTGTTTACAGCCCTACACCTGAACCTGCGCGTGTTTCTACTTATGAATATCCAAGACAATCATATTCATATCCAAGACCATCATATTCATATCCATCACCACCTGTGACTCCTCCCAAGCCTACGAGAGCTGCAACATATTCCGATTACAGTTTTGACCTGGAAGAGAAATCCTGGATTTATGGGGAAAGTTTGTAAGCCATTGTTTTTTTTTCATAAATATTTCCTATTTGCTTATAAAAATATAACATAGTGGATAAATGACTATTTTCCCCTGATAGGTTAAGCCAGCGTTTCCCAAACATTTTCCCCTGCTACCTGGTTATTTTAATATTTCTCCTTCATGAACCAATAAATTTGTTATGGCCTGTACTACCGACCTATAGGATAAATAAAACAGTATATTTATGTCCATACAGTCATTATATCGACTGTGGAAAGGAAAAAGGACGTAACCCTCAATTTTCCAAAACAGGGTTTTTTCGATAATCACAATGTATACAGCTTGACACACATTCTACCAAAAGGATGGAAGCTGAAAATACCGAATTAGTATCTAAATTTAGCTTTTAAGTTTGAAAAAGTTGACCTTGTAAAAAATTAAAACTATGAAAAAAGACTGAAATAAAGGTTTTTCCTAGAGAAATTCTTGAATTAATATTAGATTATGTCAATTAAACACCAGTTTAGAAGTATACGTGCACTTCAAGGTTGTGTTTAATTCGTAATTTGCATATGTCACAAAATCATCAAAACACGTTTTTAGCGCCTCCTGTAAAATTTGATATGTGTGGGTTACGTCCTTTTTCCTTTCCACAGTCGATATGTTATAATACAAATTTACAGATTTATTTTAGGAAATTGGCGACCTGGTACTGGGTCGCCACCCACCATCTGGGAAACGCTGGGTTAAGCAATGCTAGACACATAAACTATTAACCCTTTGAGTGGAACCACCGTGCAGTTGTGTGCGGCTTCTTTTGTTTATTTTGAAGATTTTTTTTCTTAAATTTTCAAATGATTATTTCTTCTTTTACAGTTATCGTCAAGCAGCATCTCCCCGTACTACTATCAACGAGGTCGGCAGTAAATCTAGAGACAACTATTTGTTGAGTGATTCGAAGAAGTTTCATAATTTAAAAGATAATTTATTAGCAATTCTCGATAGCTCGGAAGCGAGTATTTATCTCGACGCACCAATAAAGGAAACTTTATCTACTCATTCTCCAAATTATTGTATGGTGAAAAAAAGCTTTATGCGAACCACTCAGAAATATTATGTTGCAAAAATTGAGGAGGTTTTCAATCCCTACTTGAGGGTACTTTTCCTATTACGTGCCATGCAGTATAAAATTTTGAATGGCTATGATACTGAAAAGAAATTCTGGTTTCACGGAACTAAACGAGGAAATATTGACAGCATTGTTTTGAATAATTTCAATTGGAGAATGCATGGAAAGGCGAGAGGGAATATTTTCGGTAAAGGTGTATCATTCAGCCCCATATCGGATTACGCCGCAAATTACTGTGATAAAAATGGAAAAAAGGTCATGATTCTAGTAGAATCTTTGTTCAATCATATGTGTCAAGGTGATACAAATATGACGATTCCTCCATTTGTTAATTCAGCAAAAAAGATTAGGTATGATACAAGTGGGAAACCCGACGGCAACGTCTGCGTAAAGTACTATGACGATGAATTTTACCCTCGTTATATTGTCCACTTCGTAAATAAGTATGTTAAATAGTTCAATCACACCAGGAGACATGGAATCCGTATCACCAGGACTGTCATTTCTTATAGTCGACATTTTTTTTTTTTAAACCATGACATTAATAGTAATAATAATTTTATTTTCTTGACATTAATCATTGGCAATGTTGGCAATATGACTATATGAACAAACTCTTGGGGGGTTAAACCAGAATTCACAAACGTTAAGAATTGGATTGAAGTTAACAAAATACAACTACCAAAATCAACAAATAATATTGCACAACTGTTGGACATTTATTAATTTGACATTGACTAGTGCTCATAGTTCAATTAATAAATTGAATAAGTTGATCAGTCTATTACCAAACACTGCCGTTAGGAAAACATCCAAACTTACTTTCACGTAATTTTTAGTCGGTCGGTTTTATTTTTTTAATAAATCGATAAGCATGGGTCAGATTACTCAGTGAGTTATTTAACTTATTTTTATTTCAAAATGAGAGCCACTGATTTTGCAATCAATGTCATCACCGGTTAGTGCAATTGAAAGGAGTAGAAAAACAGTTGTTTCTGTAGATTCGTCGATGTTATCTAACTTATTTATTTATAGAGTGTGACCATATTTACACGACCATTCTCTATTTACCCGACATAGATAGTATTGTGTCCAACGATATACATTATAAATGTGAAATAATTTCAGTTATTAATTTTTAGTATTGCCGCATGGCTGCATGACTCATAGCCCAAACACAGCCTGAGTCTTACTATCTTTACTCACAGACCGCGATCATATGCTCACATCTTATTTTTTTGTCATCACCATACTGGCAGAAGTTGGATAAGGAGGTGACACATTGATAGTCTTGAGTGAGTTGCAAATGAAAATTTAAGTTTTACAGATGAGAGTCTGGGCTTGACTTTTTATGTTACATCGATAATTATACTAACAATTAACATTATGCCCTACATTTAGGGATTTATTAACAGGGACAATTTCCTGCTTATCAATCTGCATTACTGTACTGTCTTTTTTTAATCCATGCCCGCTTGGGAGCACATTGGGATGTGGAAAAATATTTACATTAGAGATCTTGGGCATTGGTATTTGTATGTGTGATCTCAATTTTTTTTTATTACTAAATTTGTGATGTGAAGTAACATCTAAAAATTGTTGATTTTTCTCATGTGATATAAAAAAAAACTGAAATATGCAGCAGTAATGCCAAATATTTGGCATTATCTGTAGATAAAACGTTATATTAAACTATAATGAACTGAGTAATAGGATATTTCTATTAGTGATAATGAATCTTTTCATAACAAAAAAACGATGAAGTTTAATGGTTTTAGTTAAAAAATTAATAAAAGATGCATATTGTTGTAAATCAATTTTAAAATGTACTGATGTAGAGTAGGGATTCCAATTCAAATATTCTTTTTTAACTATTCGATATTCGTATATTTGGGGAACTATCCGAATAGTATTCGTAATAAGTTTTAATGAAATATTTTACAAAATCTACGATCGATCACATCACTATTTCTCCACATTTAAAGAATAATTATAAATACCTCAGGCATTGTTTTTTTTTTTTTTTTTTTGCCTTCACCCAACTTGGGTGCTATCAATATCTACGAATCGGCTAGAACTCGGGGCTAAAATAACCTTTAATGCCGTAATTTCATTCATTAAAGAAATACCGTTGGAGTAATCCGATGCAGCTGCAAATTTTAAATATTGTAATACGTGTTGGTATGTGTATTTAAATGTAATGTCTCTATCTAAGATTTTACAGTAGGAAAATATTTAGTCTTAAATTATTATAAAATGTATATTGGTGAACAAGGAAACGTTGATCTTGCAACATCTCTATTTGATTCATCTCACCGAGGAATTTGAAAAACTCAAAACCCTAAAACCGATTTGCCCAAAATATCTCAGTGCATATAAATTTTCGGGATTTGCTAAAAATTTCTCAATCCCGGGATTTCGAGATCGCAAAACTGGACGGGATCCTGGGATTGGAGACCCCTATAACAGCGGTCGGCAAACTTGTTGGACTCACTGACCACTAAATTCACAATTTTTATCCAGCGTTCCACTATCTGGACTTTTGTGGTTAATATTACATATTGAAATAAAAGTGATGTGTCATAAGATAATGTCAGATTTCTCTGTGGACCACACTTTGCCGACCGCTGCCCTATAACAGTATTCCTATAGCATAGTTCTTATCACTACGCTACAGGGCAGCGTTTTTCCAACCTGTGGGGCGCGCCTCCCTGGGGAAGCGTGGACTATTGCAAAGGGAGGCTCGAACATTCCAAAATATTTATTTACGCTTTAAAACATGTCTATAACTATATGAAATAAAGGATGGGGAGGCGCAAAAATATTTTTTTCTTCCAAGGGAGGTGTAGTAACATAAAGGTTGGAAACCACTGCTATAGGGGGGTTGACTACTTTAAGATTATGATTTTTTCTTATTTAAATGTTATTTTTATTCTCATTAGGTATTTAATGTTTAAAAAATTGTTAGTCATAGTGTTTTTAAGTTTTTGGGTTGATCAAAAGGAATCCTTAATAATACTTAGCTTTAAGAAAGATACTTTTGTATAATTATGTTTTCTGTAAATATCAAAAGAAAAGAATTTAATATAGTAAAAAAAATTATCAACATCTTTGTTTTCCTTGTGTTTTCCATATTTATGTGTGCTTCTTTTACTCGGGCAAGGACCAAGAGAGAGGTCTATCTGGACCTTACCACTCCTTAAACTAAGTTATGTATGAATATCTGCAGAAGTTTTTAGGGAAATTGCTATTTCTTTAAACATGAGATACAGATGGGTACTCCAGTATTATTTTAATCTTTATTGGTATCAGATATTCTTCAATGTCATGAATGGGGTAGGATGTGACTGAAAGTAAGCTAATCGCATCTGTTACATCTAGTATTGTCTCTTCACATCCCATTCTTCTTATAATCGGCTGGGTGGTGGTGACTGCCATGCATTTTCGTATATCTACATATTTGTATTTCCTGCAAGTAAATTGCCAAATATATTTTAGATTGTGTAAGAGGGGTCTTGTTATAATCTTTGAATTAATTCCAAGGAAGTCAATTTCACCTGACTGAAATTGATAGGTGTAGCCATTGCCTACGATCTGAAGCTATGCAACTTAGCCTGCATTCGGTTCTTCTACTAACCTGGGGGTCAACAAATCAAGGCTCTTCAGAAATCTATTCTTAAAATCATCACGTTTTTTTAACTTAAATGTCCATATCGACTGGAAAGGAAAAAGGACGTATCCCACAGTTTATTCAAAACACCTTTTTTCAATAATCACAATGTATTCAACCTGATATACGTTTTATCCAAAGGATGCAAGCTGCAAATGCCGAATTAGTATCTAAATTTAACTTTTATGTTTAAAAAGGATGACCTTGTAAAATATTAAAATCAAGTAAAAAGACTGAAATAAAGGTTTTTCTTGGACAATTTCTTTGATTAATATTAGATTGTGTAAATTAAACACCAGCTTAGAAGTCTCCGTGGCATATGGCCAAAAATCATCAAAACACGTTTTTTACGCCTCCTGTAAAAAAATTGATGTGTGGGTTACTCCTTTTTCATTTCCACAGTCGATATATGTATTGCATATTTATGGTTATCTGATGTCTTAGAAATCTTGTTTTCTGGACAACTTTGCTCTTCTCCTTTTAAACTCTGCCGAACCCTGTACTAACCAGATGGATCATGTCGCTGTGGAAGGCCATCATCCATAGGATGTATTCAGGGAAGCTACGTGACACTGAGGTCTCTGTGGAGGAAGATAAGTAACGGGTGGGGACAAAGAGTCTTGGAAGTACCATGTGCTCCTGAGTAGGGAATCCAATCCCGGGATCCCGTACAGTTTTCGATATATTTCAATCCGGGATTAGAAAACACAATACCGAAACTTTCGGGATTGATTTTAAAACAGAAACGTGTTGGTTTTCAAGTCGGCAGTTCAAGCATATGCAATAAACAATGCCCAATTTTATTATTAAGATAACGAACTTTGCGATAACGCGCGAGTTTACGATAAGAGCGAGTCGAAGCCGAAAAGGTAACTTGATCCCAATTATTAAATTCCTTCAATGCATTATACGCACGTGTACTGTATTTGAATGCATTTGTCAAAAATATTTATTGTTTGTTATTATAAAGCTTCATATTCCGATATGTTTTCAATTTATTTTTCGCTTTGTTCTCTACATCAATGAATGTTACCAGATATCAATGGTGTTTGTTTTGCGGAATTTATTGCTCATAAACATTCATTTTGTACCGTAAACCGAAACCTTTGATTAAATGGCGAATCAATCGATGCTTTGGTATTGTAGGAATATTTTAATATTTAAATTACGTCTATTTACTTCAATAAAATTATTAAGAATGTATGTATCTATATACAGTTTTAGAAATCTTCATTCTTGCGGTCTGAAGTAGGTAATTGCTTTTTTCAGTTATCGAAATTAACCATTTTAAGTAATATTTCGTATTTTTGCATATTAAGTTAGTTTGATAATGATTTCGCTTATTTTTTACGAGTAATTAAAAAATCCACTCATTCACCTCTACATCGCGAATAACTAAGATTAAGAGAGCTTTTTGGTAACGTATTGGCAGCTTACAGCTGGTAATATAATAAAGAATTTTTTTTTCACCAAGAGTATCATTTTTTTTTTTTTTTTTAATTACTGATCCCGGGATCCCGGGATTGAACAATTCTAATCCCGAAATCCCGGGATCAACGTTTTGGCTCTGGATTGGATTCCCTACTCCTGAGTAAGGAACTGAGTGTATTATTTTACAAATGATTTTTGACATGATTGACAAATAAAAAAATGTTAAATAAAAATAATAAAAGATTTTTAGTACTTTTTCCACATAAAATTTATTAGATCAGGACCAATTTCGCTCATCGCGAGTATTATCAACTAATAAGAAAAATATATAAACAGTGATATTTATACAAATTTAAATTGAAATTAAAAGGTGTAAGCAACTATAACAATTTAAAGGATTAACAAATTACATTTTAATTACACAAAATTAAAATGCTTCACACCCATAACAATTAAAAAATCATCATCAAAGAATAATAAATCTAAGTGGCAAAGGATGTCTATTATAAACACAATTAAAATTTGGGAATTTTTTTAACAAAGTGAAACAAGAAAAAGTAAACAAGAGATCTTAGAAATAAATAGAGATAAATTCTTACCTTACTCTAATTTATTAAACGAACAGGTTGTATTTGCATCATCACCTTTGTTATATCCGTTTCATTAATCTAATTCTAACCTATGTTAACTGCTGTTTAAAAATTTCCCAAATTTTAATTGTGTTTATAATAGACATCCTTTGCCACTTAGATTTATTATTCTTTGATGATGATTTTTTAATTGTTATGGGTGTGAAGCATTTTAATTTTGTGTAATTATAATGTAATTTGTTAATCCTTTAAATTGTTATAGTTGCTTACACCTTTTTATTTCAATTTAAATTTGTATAAATATCACTGTTTATATATTTTTCTTATTAGTTGATAATACTCGCGATGAGCGAAACCGGTCCTGATCTAATAAATTTTATGTGGAAAAAGTACTAAAAATCTTTTATTATTTTTATTATAATGCCTTTCCACCAAGTATTGACAGTAAACACCTTAAAAGTGAAAAAAATGTTTTTTGTTTTAATCCATATCCAAAGATGATAAATACCAATTTGATCACGAGTCTTTCAAGTCATTCTCTGTGGCCTAGTGGTAAGACCAATAGCTATATGAATCAAATAGATGAGGGCTCAAGTCCCGTCAAGATTTTTCCAATTTAACATTTGAGATTTTGGGAATTGCTATTTGTGATATGTATTTTTTTGAAATATCTAGCGCCTTGGCTATTAGTGGTTATATTTAGCTTTATCTGTGAATAAAAGATTAAAATTAAAATGATTATTAAAAGAACTGAATATGTACAGCAAAAAAGCATAGCCTTAATGCATTAATGAGGGAATTGGGATAGTGTAAATTAATTTAAAAAATCATGCTTCTTCTTAAACATTTTTACTTTTTAATAAAGGATTTGTATTGGTGATTAAAATAAAAAGACTTTCTTGTTCTACTATTTATTGAACTTAAAATTAAAAGATATTCTACGTATCAGTCTAATATTGATAACAATCACAATTCACTCTAATTAAATACATATTTTTAGAAAGAAACATATTATGGCGAAAATGAAAAGGTGGGATAGAGTTCACGGTTAATGTGACAATTATGATTTTTTCTTGGAATGAATTTTTTCTAAGCTCAGTGTTTAGACAGTCACTTTTTTTCATCTTAAGTATGCCATTTGACAGCTTACAAAATTTCTCATAAGATGGCATTATTAACTCATTTTGTGATTTGGAGGTACAAAGATTTTACTTTCCGCCTGCCAATCAAATAAACAATTATGAAATATTGGATCGCTGTAACTATTTTCTGGAAGAAATGGCTGTTACAGTTTTAAATACAATCAAAGCATATGTAGAGAAAGCCTTAAGTAGGTCTTCATGAATTGAAATGTGAGAATACAGAATATCTGTATGTATATAGTCTTAATCAGTGCTTTTTCTTCATGTAACTTGGTGGAACGGCGTTTCGGCACCTTTTTCATGGCATTTAAATGTTTCTAATCAATATTCGAAAAAATTTTCATTCATTATTTCAAAAAAAACAATTGAAAATATATTTTTTAATCATTATTTCGCAAAAAAGTAATAATTACAAAAAAATTTGAGCTGGATAATATAAATTAGTAAAAGGGAAATCAGTCTCCCAATCTGTTGAAAACACAAATCAATCTTCAAGAACTTCAATATTCTTCATTCCACAAACGCAGAGGTTCAGGTTCAGGTTAAGTTCAAAGGCGTGGGTGTTTGTGATATTGAAACTCTCTCTCACCCTCCCAATCCAAAAATTAACAGAGCAAAGCCAGGGCGATTAATTAGCCACTAGTCCTTTCTTTTTATCCACACTTTCTTAAAAAAGGAAGTTTGAGCAACTGACAAACAAGCAGTTTTCGTAAAAAAAGTTCTTTTGAGATACCTCCATTAGGAAATCATATGCTTCACAGTGGGAATGGACATAGATTGAAAAAAATCTTGACAAAAAGTGAGTTCTGGCACCTTTTTTTAAAAAAAAAAGCACTGGTCTTAATGATTTTGTGTCTGTTTATACATATATTTACTGTACTTTTAATGAATTTAATGACATACTTGATTCTCTTTCTACAAGCCTTAGAAATAACATGATCAATGGATACAGCTATAAAAAATGTAAGTACGTTTATATTTTCGTGCTTAGTGGAATTTTTGTTAGATACAAAATGGCAGTTTTTTACAATGGCTGTTCAAACATTCTTCATGAAGTTTGTATTAGAAAATTAGTAATTTTCTTCTACTATTTGTATTGTAGAATATATGTTCAAAGCTCGATGTGTTATTCTACAATACTAATGGAAAGAGCGACGCGGGGTACACTACTCTATTTCTCTATCTCAATATGGCCAAAATAGATATACATAGTGTAGTTTGTGTTACATGTACAGATATATATACCTGATAATTATTGATGGGTTTTCTCACGTACAAACCAATTTATAAAACACTCTGTACAAGAATTTGAGCCAACAACATTGACCACTCTGCAACATCCTCACACTAAAGTAACATATTATTAGGCCATCGGAAGCTAAATCGAATAGCAGTTTCATTATCATGGCGGAATTTAATACTTATATTATTATATTTTTGGTTATTTTGTTTACATGTCATTACGGTTTTTACTCTTCAACTGTTAAATGTACCTAAAATGAAAATTACAACTAGTATCAGTTATGATTTTTTCCTTTTCAAATGCTTATTCTTTCTGTTTAGTATTTCGTCAATTCTATGTAAATCTATCAATCCTATTGTATTTATTTCTGTACTGTGTACCTACTAGAAAAATTGAGTTAGTTTTCAATAGCATGACACCGTGACATCGACTTGTATCCTATTTCTTTTTAAAATATATAAAATGATTATAACATCACTCAAGAAATTTCAGGTATAACTATTGATGACTAAGCAAATAAATAAGGAAACATGTTTGTACATAGCTTTTGTAAAAACTAGCTAAGGAAACCACCTTAAAAATCGTATTTGTAATAAAATTTACATAAATTTAATAAAATGTGAATTATTTATATAAAACCACCAAAATATCACTGTCTATATTTGACGTTGGTTATCTGGAAAGCACACTTTTGTGGGTTTTCCAAATTTTCAACTGCACCTCTCAATTGTGGGGTATGTCTTTAAAATGTATAACATATTTTGGGTAGAACTCATCATCGCAATACTTGACAATGACAGACTTATCTGGTTTGATACTTGTATCAAATCGCACATTCTCCACTCGGGTAGTTTGGCAGTCGTTTAAATAGTGAGGAATAATCATTCTTCGGTGGCCAAAACACACATTGCCAATCAAAACTAATGTCAATACCATCATTTGAGCGCTGTCGCTGTAGTGAGTTGCGTAGTTGGATATCGGACTGAATGACATGCCCATTCCGTACATATTTCCTCTGGCTGTCCCGTGAAGTCGCCAGTTGAAATTATTTTGGAGTATTTTTTTTATACTTTCTTTATTTGATCCGTGAAACATTAACATTTCCTTTACGTTTTGTGAACCGTAAAGAATTTTATATTCTTCTTTTCTTAACAAATAAAAGGCAAATAGAAATGAATTTTTTGCATGCTCTATGTTTACAACGGCGTGTTGTCTGGTTCTTTTCCTGAAATAGTTGTTGACGCCAATGTACATACCATCGTTCTTACTGAGCATTTTTCTCTGCACTAGTGGTTCACTATTTTCATCACTGCACAGACCCAAAATACAAGATAACAAGCTTGGCAAAAAGTCAAGTGTTTTATCTTTCTTAAGTAAATATTGCAGTCTCCGCTGAACTTGGACTATCCCAGTCGATGCAATGGCTTTTTTAGATTTCTGGCGTTGTCCTGTTCTGAAACAGATTTTTTATAACAGTGCGATACAATATTTTATCGATAACAGATTGAATCCCTGAGGGTTTAATAATTCTAATAGATCGGTGCTCTCAGAATAAATGAATTGTAAATTCACGACAGTGACAACTTCCCCCATTTTTATTAAGACTTTGGATCCTAGGACAATAGGTTTTCGTATGAAAAATAATTATGTGAATTTGTGAAGTGTGTGTATAATTTACCTGTATATTATAGTTAACACTGGTGAATCGGTTCTGAGAGTCTTTTAATCTTTTAATCTAATTAATTTCGAGAAACGTGTAAACGTGGGAAATTCCAAATAACAATATTTATTTTGTCATTGTTATGACAGCCCCCCTTGAAACCCAGGGAAGACCCCCACCCTTTAGTAGGCTAGCGTAATCATACCTGCTGTCGCTATCTCGAGTATTAGAAGACAGGTGAAACTCTGGTGAAATATCAAGAGTTTTATCGTACACTGCTGCCCTAGTTTTTCCACTTAATGCACCAGATATATTCATGATGGAATTCGATGATAACCTTTGTGCATGGTCAGGTACATCAGTAGGTGTATTAGGATGACGGTGAATCCTAAAAAAATGAAAATGACAAATATTTATGGAATATATAATTTATGACATCACGGTTTTGTTTTGCTTAGATATACCTTCTCATATTTACAATCGATTCTGCGGTTACTTTGAGGAGAATATAAATTGATATTTCAACATAAAAAAATAAAATGCTTAAACAGAATTTTGTTTCACTTTAATATTTTGTAATATTTTCAAAGGATTTAGCAGTAAATTTGTAGAAAGTATATAGGTCATTATTACACATTGATTACTTTGTTATCTAACCAGAGGGACAACAAAGTTACTTGTTTTAATCTAATTTAGGTGCCAGTGACTCCTCACCAACGTTCCCTCTAAAAATTCGACGACCCTAATTTATGTTTTCCCTCTATTTGTTTGTGTTTCTCTGTATGGGAATTCGGAACAGGAGAATCTATTTAAGAATTAAATGCATATACCGACATGACAATTTAAAGGAAATATAAATAATAAAGTTAATAAATAGATATGCACATTCCATAATTCTTTATTGTCCTACAATAATGAGGACTCCCACTTAATAAAAATAATGTGTACAAAACTATAAGCTTCGACTGAACAAAAAAAAATGATTCATTTTACTATCTACCTGTAGTTATTATATATTTATTCCTTCAGGCATGGCTGCCTAAAGTAGATTTTGAATAGTATCCAATGAAAAGCAGAATGATCCGCAGATGAACAAATAAATAGATTTAAAAACTGATTTTTCGTTTTGAAAAACATTTCTGGTGACATTCTGGGCAAATAGTTTTGAAACCAGTAGCTGTCAAATTTTTTATTCAATGTTAATACTCGCAGACGGGCAATTTATTGGCGGTATTTAAAAACATTTAAAACTCCGACCATAATAGTAACGGAACAAAAAAATCACCTTTTTATATTGAAAAAATCACTTCGGTAAATAGATTCATAAAAATAATTCCTTAAGTGTTTAAGATACGCCCCGTTCATAGGATAGGATGGGTGAGAGGGGGGAATTCAAGACATCACATACATCCATGCCTTTGTTATGGCTTAGTTATCGTAGAAACACTTCTGTTGAGATAAACTCCATTAGGAGTCCATATGTTCCACATTGAGAGCGGACATGGTTAAAAAAAAAAAATGCGTTTAAGATGTGTCAAATTCCATAATTCTACCATCGTTCAAAAAAAATTATTAAAAATAGGGACTGCAACCCTCCATCCCTTACTTCATTATCAAAACTTTACCCGTCTGGAACTGGAAAATGAGATGGCCAGTGAAATGTTGATGAACCATCGAGTACTGTTGTTCCAGTATGTTCAGAATTAGATGACTGGCGAATCTCTGATGAAATATCGTAACTGTCATTGTATACTGCTGTTCCAGTATGTTCACTTACTGCTGCATTTATATTTGTAATGGAATTCGATGATATCCTGCGTGCATCATCAGGGGCATCCGGACTCTGGTGTAACCTAAATAAAGGAAAATATTAAATATTTGTGAAAGATATTAATATCAACATCAAGTTTTTGTTTCACTTAGATATTACCTACTAATATTTTTAATTAGATTCTGCGGTATATGACCTTGATTACTTATCATCATCTCTAATTTAAATATAAGATATACTTATCTACTCAGAAACGATGGATGGTATGTTGACTTGCTATCACAACATAATATTCCAGTTTAATCAAATAGTGTTGTAATGAAAAAACATTGAACCGATATTACAACAGATATAGTTAATGATTTTTTATTGCGGGTGAACATGTTGAAAATTGTTCATTGCTTCAATGTTTTTGAATGCAGTTTAATTAATTCTCGTCGTCACCAAGTCCATACAACAAATATTGACATGTTTTGGTAAGATCCCACTTCTGCAATCTGGCATATGAGTTAATTTGGTGGAATCTACTAAATAATACGAGTTCAAGTATTTAGTAGCCAAGAAACAGATCATAACTGTGACCAATGTTCCCTCTGAGCTGCGCGCAATCCTATACAACTATTAAAATATTTTTTTTATTTTTATTTGGAATAACTTTAAATTAGCCAAAATAAATTATAAATTGAACATTTTGATAATTTAAATTGAATAAAATTCTTATCTTTTATTAGAACAAAAAAAATATCTGAATGAAGTATATGATATAATGATAAGTTGTGAGGGACGACATGAAAAACTAGAGAATTTTAAATAAATTTATAAAATAGCTTATGTTAATAAATTTATTAGTGACTGATTATTTGTTTCATTCTGCTCATTTTATTAATTTGTGTTTAATTTAATCTTCTTTTTCTTTTATTATATTCAAGCTTTTATTAGTAAAAACTTACATAAAAATGATCAAATAGTTTTTTTTTATTATTTAAATCAAAACCAAAAACACTATTATACACACTATTTTGTATATGAAATATGACAAATTATGCCACACGTTTGTTAGACTGGCCCGTGTGACATTAGTAGTAATTTTTAATGCGTTCATCATATGCAATTTATGGGCTTTGATAACGACGGTTAGCGAGTTACTATTATTCAAATGATCCGTAAATTTTTAGTCTATTGATCATGAGGTACCTGTTATTTATGATGTGGTGTGGTGTATTATCATGTGCTATGGTCGAGGTTTCCAAAATAAGTCCATTTCTGAAAAAAGAAAGAATGGTTGTTTTGTACTTGGCGAAAGTGACTTATGTGCAAGACTGGGGAGTAATAAAAAAAGGGTGACCCCGACCCTAATTTTTTAAATATCAAATTGATTTATATCCCTACAAAATTCAATGATTCCTGGTTTTAGCATCCATGCTAAAACATATATCGGGATGATAGGCTAAATAAATAATGAAAATTGTAATACATTTCACCAAAACACGAGAAAAAGGTGAAAATACTTTGTTTCTCAAATCTGCAACCATTGATTCTCACCAACACAAAAGGATTTTCATTATTTGTAAAGTTCATACATACCTACATTACTTTTATTTATTCTAAGTCATCAAAACAAGAGATACAAAATGACAGATTTTTGACGATTGACAATTTCAAAAACATTACACTCCAACCGGGACGAGCACTAGAGATTTGGCCGCCACATGTAAGATTGTATTTTTCCACCTCAGTTTTAAAATTCCCTTGGACACTAAGACATTCGATCGACGTTTGAACTAAAATTTCACAAGATTTACCGCTAGATGCGGTCGCCTGCGGCCCGCGAGCAATATTATATTTTTGAAATAGATTCACGTTTTCATCTTTAAACGCCTTTTTAAATAAATTGATCGTTATTTTTGGATCAACCTATATATGTGATCAATCATTTTTAATCATGAACCTCAATAAAAACTCTTGCGATCGAACATCACCGATGACCATTTACAAGCAGTTTTAAGAATCTCAACTACAAAATACACTACACACACACAAATACACGGATGAACTTGAACTGACGTTTAGTAAATGAATGTTTCGTGTTTATATAAGATATAAATGCATCACTGAGTCAAAAGCCATTGCTGGCGAAAAGGATAAGCTTTTCCAAGAAATTTTAGAAATCAACAAAGCACAGCTGCAAAGTCTTCCGATTTTAAATGAAATATTAAACTTTCCCACATCTCCACTTCTATACCCTATATAATCATAAAATCATATAATCATAAAACCTTTGTCGACAAACAAATAATATAATTCTTGAAACTACTTACTACTCAAATCAGTTGGCATTCCCATGAGCTCATCCTTTTCGCCAGCAATGGCTTTGGACTAAGTGATGCATTTATATCTTATATAAACACGAAACATTCATTTACTAAACGTCAGTTCAAGTTCATCCGTGCACTTGAATGCCTGAAGATGCCGAAAGGCGAAACCCGGGTCGTTAGTGACAAAATCTGTGAGAATGTACATAGTTTGAACAATTCAAATTTAATATTGAAATTCCACCAAGCACCTTCAGTCGAAATCTTAAATTATATACTAGCTGTAAGCCCGTTGCCTTCAACGGGGGGGATTTTTGTTTCATTTTTAAATAGTCAGAAAAGTTTCTGGCGTGAAAAATAAATTGCAAACCTATTGAATGAATAAGCCAGAAAATCTAAACGTAAATAATTCTCACAATGGATTTTTTTAGGAATACACCCAATTCCCTAAAAGAACTAAAATACCTCGGGACTGCAAAACAAAATATGCAAATAGCGGATATAATAAAATATATATTCAATAAAATCATAATTGAGCTGCCCTGCTGAGCTGCTATATCCAATATCGACAGCCCTGCAGTATTAATATTTTGGAATTTTAGGAATAATTCAAATGTTTCAAGCATGCAAACAAATTTATTTCGGAGAAGAAGACCCCAGGACATATATCGACAGCCCTGCAGTATTTAAATTGTATCAAATATAATTTTTAGAATAATTCAAATGTTCAAGTATGCAAACAAATATATTTCGGAGAAGAAAAAGAAGACCCCAGGACATATATCGACAGCCCTGCAGTATTTATATTTTATTATGACTATAAACTAAAGTTTGTGAAAAGTGTATTGAAAAAATATGTCTTTAGTATGAATAAAAAAATTACGACAGCGGGGCAGGGGGAGGAGACATCTTTCTTGACGTCATCGAAAAGGCGAAATCGGGGACATACCTACGGACAGCCAACATACAAACCTTATCGACTATTAATAACATCAAATTGTTGTAAGCTAGATTTTATCAATTTCACCAATGTATTTTAAAAAATCAATCGTTTGTAAAAATTAAATATGAATGGTGAATTGAAAATTTAACCATTTCACTCAAGTGCCTGTGACCTCGGAATGCCGACCACTGCCACTGCCAGGGATTAACCGTAAAAAAATCCATGTTTGGTAGTGTAGTACAGTTATGTTATTTAATTTGTCTCACCTATCGTGGCAGCAACCTCTGCAACACACAAACGGCAAGCAACATATGTTCCCCATCACAAAATTTAATATTGTTTACATCTAACAGTGTATTTTGTTAACCAATTTATTTATAGGTTGGAGAAGTTTTTATGCTTTGATTATAATAAAAGAGTTTTGATTACAGATGGACATTTATCTCAATTTTATCTTATCTATCGAGATAATGCATTTCCCACTACATATATTATGTGTTACATATTTTCATTAAAAATGATCAATAAAATATTATTTTTACACATTTTCATAAATCGAAGTCGGACCATTTGAAAATGTCAGTCGGGAGTCAGGGGTTTTTTTCATGAGTCCGCAACCCCGAATTAATTTTTTTTTTTTTGTTTAGGCATTAATTAAGAAAAATATTTATTTAGCTGATTCAATAAATATTAAATTGCTGCTGTTGACATTGAAGTTTTTAAACATGGTCTAGTACAGCGATTCTCAACCTGCGGCCCATTCATTTTTTATGTGAGGCCCAAAACATTCATGGTTACCGGATGCTTTTTCAGACATCTGGTATATTTTTGCAAAAATTTACATTAACGAATAAGTATTTTGGATAATTTATATTCATGTGTACTTACATATAACAATTACCACAGTTTTCCAAGTCGCCAGAACTCACCAGTCGGAAGAATATATGAGTAGTGTTGATGTTCTCGGGGGTCCTTTTTCCCAAATTGCTATCTGGAGTTGAAATATTACGTAAGATGTCCATATAAAATGATCAGGGAGACATCATGTTTTTAACACTCAAGTACTGAAACGTTGAAAATAGGATCGAGGAGCGATGGGATACAAAGTGACCCCTGACAAATTTTCGTACTATTTTCATTGCATTTATTGAGGAATCATCAAAGATTACAATAAATATTAGTTAGATATTATTGTTATTTAGGGAATGGATGAAGTAAGAAGAGTTTTGCAATGTGAATGCACCCCAGTGGAACCCGAAGGTTAGCCCTCCAAGGACAAGCGTTACCATATGGTCACAGTAAACACTGTTATCTATTGATCTAACTATTCATCTTTTTCTACCTGAATATCGTTCCTTTCACTCATATTTGATTAAGAAGGGTACAGACTTCAGTTAGACATCAGCCGTAGGGACAGAAACAGCCACCAAAAGCACATGCGATTTTTTGAATGTCCATTTATTTTAAATGGACTTTTAGAAACTGTAGTTATTATTTTATCGAAACATCAAATTATTTACACTACTTTAACTTATATACTTGTGTTGAAATTATGTTGATCTAGAGGTCAAATTGTAAATATTTCAAAAAAATTCCCGTTAAGCTATATTTTAACCTCGAATGTTTTGTGTGCCCATACGGTCACGCTCGTCCTTACTACCGTCTCTACACAATATTACACGGTAATATAAGGATGAGCATGACCATATAGTCAAACGGGGTTTCTTTACAATGACTTTGTTTTTTTTTTTAAATTATTGTTAGAAATAAAAGTTATCCTTTAGTTAGACTTTAATATGACTTAAAAATTACTTTTTTTATTGAAAAAAAAACTCTCGTCTCTGGAGGATTAAACAAACAACCAAAAACAAAGCTATTTCCAGAAATAGTCTCATCTAGTCTAGAAAATAAAATCCTGAAATAACATTTGTTAAAAACAAAAAATAAACGAAAGATTCGAAAAAAAAATATTTAATAGTTATTTAATTTAATACATAAACATTTATAAAGTAGGTTCGAGATCAATACAAATAGAGACGCAACAAACAATTATTTGAAATATTCATTACTAGCACTTTAATCCAGAACCATCTGGTCACTAGAGTAAAAGTAGAGCACAGAGGTTGACAATAATTATCTAAAATTCATTATTTTCAATAAAATTATGTATATATTTTTTTTTCATTAAGCCTGTTGCAATACCTGCTCAATTTATTGAATAATTTGGACATGTCCATAGCAACAAACGGATACGCTGTCATGGAAGGACATTTTTTCATAGTCATAAACGAATAATAAAAAAAGACATGCTGGGATCATTACCCTATTACACGGTATTAAAGATACAATAATATTATATTACTAGTTATTATATTATAATAACTAGTTATTAAAAAGTGGCAGTAGAAGTTATCATTAAAAATGAATTACATATAAACTTTATTCATCAATATTAAAACAATACAAATAGAGTATAAATTTGAAAATTGTCAGTTAGACTTAAAAGTAAAACTGTATATGTATACTAACTAATAATTATCACAATGTTTCAATAAAACTAAACTTAACATAGCACGCTATTCTACTTTAAAATATTATAACAATTGCTTTGCATATCGCAAGTGTGATATTTCCTTATCAGACAAAATGCATTATAGGTATATGAAATTTCTAGAATATAAAATTTATGTTAAGTTTATGTCTATGATATCATATTATGTATACTTATAAATTTGATGCATTTTGGATTGTAAAAACATATTGTCACCTTACTAGCAAGGCACGTAACAAAATCGACAAAGATTCTTGGAAATCACTTCTTTGTCTCGAATAACTAGGTGCATTTGTTCCATCAGTTTGTCAAAAACAGCAATATTGTTTATCATCTAATTGTCGATATTGTCCATCTATGAGATGTCCCCGATTTCCCCATCGCGGAGAATTTATCAAAATAAAATATTCAAAAAAACAACCCTCACCATTACAATTATTATGAATAAAGTTACTGTCGACTTATATTGTCGGCTTGCTATCATCTGATATATTTAAATATAATCTATACTATGGAAATATTTTCGAGATTTCTCACTCATCTGTTATTTTTAAATACTTTATAAGCTGTAAAACATTTATTTTTTATTTTTACTCCTTTCCTTAACCTTTTGTTGGCTGCAGTTAAAAATAGTTAAATATTTGTTATGAGGTGACATTGTTACTTTTTATTATTTCAGGAAAAACACAATTATCAACTGATTAATAATGAACTAGAATTTGTAATAATATAGAAAGGTGTAATAAACAATTGGATTGAAAAGACTCTGTTCTTCTGCGTACTTCTGACGGTTTGCAAACCGTCAGCAAACCGTCAGAAATACGCAGAAGAACAGATCTATTGTAAATTCTTTTCAATGCCAATTGTTGATTACACCTTTTTTTGTTTGTGCATTGATAACACTGTTAAATTATATTTCTTATCAGTTAATAATGCTAGCCATGAGCAAAACCGATCCTGATCGTGATAAATAAAAGTGGAAATAAGTACAAAGAAATAGTGTTTTTCTTGATAAAATGCCTTTCCACTGAGTTATGACAGTGAACACGCTAAACGTTTTTATTATTAGTTTTATAATCTTTGAACTGGATAATATAACTAGGATAAAACTCATCATCATTATACTTCACAATTACTGCTCTGTTTGGCTTTATACTCGAGTCAAATCTGACAGTGGACCCTCTGCTGATATGTGGCGGAATACCCATATCTTTAGTGCCAACACACTCTTGAGAAACGAGCACCTGAGCCAATATCATAACTTTAATAATGCTCTTTTCACAATAATTCGTTGAGTAATTTGATAGTGGACTAAAAGACATACCCATCCCGAATATGTGACCCCTCGCTTCACCGTGCAATCTCCAATTGAAATTGTTTGTAATAATTTTTGTTACATTTCTTTTTTTGGTGCCGTGGAATAATAATTCTTCTCTAACATTCTGCGCCCCGTACAAAATGGTGTATTCTATTTTTTTTAACAGATAAAAAGCTTTTAAAAATGGATTTTCAACGACTTCTATCTTCACAGGGAAATGTTTCCTCGTGGTTTCTCTAAATAAATTCTCGACGGTCATGTATCTGCCGTCATCAGCGGGAAGCGCTCTCCAGTACTGGGCGAATAGGTTCTGGTTTTCTTTGAACAGCGATAGAATGGAGGGAGCGAGGCTGGTTAAATTCTTTCTTATTGCCAGTGTACGGTCCTTTAGTAGAAAGTCTTCCCTCGATTGAACTTGAATGGGATTAGATAACATCGGCGTCGGCACAAATTTGAAGGAGTATTCCCTGTAAAGAATAATAAAAATATTCAATACACCCATACCTCACTATACGGCCGCTCTTTACACGGCATTTCGCTATAACGGCCCGCTTCAATTAAGGCACGTTTTCGATTTTCGGCCTAAAATGTTTTGCTATAGGCAAAAAAAACTTTTTTTCGATGTCGATGTGAGTGTTTTATGTACATACATATTTATTACTGATTGTAACACATTAACTGGAAAAATTGGAAACAATTAGGCACATTTTTGGTACGTAAGTACATATGTATGTACAAATTAAAAAAAAATTAATATGTATTTTTTTTTACTTATTTTATAATTTCATTCATCGAAAAAATTATCAACTTTGGAGACTGATAAAAAGAGATGCCGAAAATCAGTCAAGCTAGAAACTAAACTAGAAGTATTACTTCGTATAGAAGCTGGAGAGAAAATTGTTGAAATTTGCAAGGCAATTGGACTTGCGAAATCTACCATTCAAACTATTCGCGATAAAAAAGAAACATATTTGTAATCTGCTGCACCTTTAAATGTCTCGAGATTAACACGCCAAAAGATAAAATGCATTTTGAATGATAAACCATGTTACATATTTTTAAAAATTTGGAACCGATCCCATTGAATTTGTATTAATTGAATTAATAATTGATTCCTTATACGGCTTTTCGCTTTGCGGCCAAGTTTCATGGAACGTATCTAGGCTGTAAAGCGAGGTATGGGTGTATAGGAATTCAAAAAACTTAAATTCTCCATTACTAATCAGCCAAAGGGTTAAAGTCACATTGGGGAGTTGAGCTAGTGTAAAAGTGATGTTGAGTACATATGTTGAATTACCGGTTCTCCTGAAAACAACTTTTGTAGAGATACATTACATGTAGAAGTCCATATATGTACTACACATTGAGGGTAGACATGGTATTAAAAAATTATTACAGTAAATTCTCTGATTTTCTCGAAATCTAGTAGTTTAATAAATACTAGCTGTAAGCCCGTTGCCCAGCAACGTGAGATTTTTGTTGCATAGTATTTAATTTTATTTTATTATATGTTATTTTATTTTATGGTATTTTATGTTATTTTATTTTATTTAATTTAGTTTTTTTTATTTTATATTATTTTATTTTATTTAATTTAATTAGTACGCACACATCTGTGATTATTTGTGAAAAGTGAGCGATTAATAGGACACCCTACACTCACTCACTCAAACAAACGGACATTATCGACTATTAATATATAGATTTTAGAAATCGAAGCGTGTTAATTAGTTATCGACAATAAATACATGAAGAATGAAAAATGAGTGAATGGTATAAATGCTATGTTTGAATTTTCATGAAATATCAACCGACCAACGACCTAATCTCATTTTTATTCATTTTGGGACATATGTATTGTACAAAATTCTGCATTACCTTTCGTTTGGTGTTTCCAATGTGCTGTCGTTGTCATCCTTTTTCTTTTGCATTTGCTTACATGTCGTTGGAGGCAATACTTTTAAATTCTCTCGTACTTTAAGACACCTAAGAAATAAAATGCATATTGGACATTTACGGATCTATCTAATATCATTTTGATTCATATTCAGAGATGTCTAATAAAAAAAAATCCACATTACCTTTCGTTTGATGTTTCCAATAGACTGTCATTGTCAGCGTTTTCATTTAGATTTTGCGTATGCTGACTTGTCCTTACAGGGGATACTCTTGAAATCTCTTGTACTTCAATACACCTGGTGAATAAATAAGTGTTACAAACACGCTAAATTACATTATTTGACTTTCATGAAACTACTAAATCTCATTTTTATTCATTTTGGGACATATACAATATTGGGTAATATACAAAATTCTGCATTACCTTTCGTTTGAGGTTCCCAATGTGCTGTCGTTGTCATCCTTTTTCTTTTGCTTCCTTTTCTGGAATCTTTCCTTTTTCTTTTTTTTCTTACATGTCGTTGGAGGCGATACTCTTAAATACTCTTGTACTTCAAGACACCTAAGAAATAAAATGTACATTACAAAAACATCGAATCAGTGTTGGACATTTATGGAACCGTCTAATCTCATTTTGATTCATATTCAGAGATGTCTAATAAAAAAAAATCCACATTACCTTTCGTTTGATGTTTCCAATAGACTGTCATTGTCAGCGTTTTCATTTAGATTTTGCGTATGCTGACTTGTCTTTACAGGGGATACTCTTGAAATCTCTTGTACTTCAATACACCTGGTGAATAAATAAGTGTTACAAACACGCTAAATTACATTATTTGACTTTCATGAAACTACTAAATCTCATTTTTATTCATTTTGGGACATATACAATATTGGGTAATATACAAAATTCTGCATTACCTTTCGTTTGAGGTTCCCAATGTGCTGTCGTTGTCATCCTTTTTCTTTTGCTTCCTTTTCTGGAATCTTTCCTTTTTCTTTTTTTTCTTACATGTCGTTGGAGGCGATACTCTTAAATACTCTTGTACTTCAAGACACCTAAGAAATAAAATGTACATTACAAAAACATCGAATCAGTGTTGGACATTTATGGAACCATCTAATCTCATTTTGATTCATATTCAGAGATGTCTAATAAAAAAAAATCCACATTACCTTTCGTTTGATGTTTCCAATAGACTGTCATTGTCAGCGTTTTCATTTAGATTTTGCGTATGCTGACTTGTCTTTACAGGGGATACTCTTGAAATCTCTTGTACTTCAATACACCTGGTGAATAAATAAGTGTTACAAACACGCTAAATTACATTATTTGACTTTCATGAAACTACTAAATCTCATTTTTATTCATTTTGGGACATATACAATATTGGGTAATATACAAAATTCTGCATTACCTTTCGTTTGAGGTTCCCAATGTGCTGTCGTTGTCATCCTTTTTCTTTTGCTTCCTTTTCTGGAATCTTTCCTTTTTCTTTTTTTTCTTACATGTCGTTGGAGGCGATACTCTTAAATACTCTTGTACTTCAAGACACCTAAGAAATAAAATGTACATTACAAAAACATCGAATCAGTGTTGGACATCTATGGAACCATCTAATCTCATTTTGATTCATATTCAGAGATGTCTAATAAAAAAAAATCCACATTACCTTTCGTTTGATGTTTCCAATAGACTGTCATTGTCAGCGTTTTCATTTAGATTTTGCGTATGCTGACTTGTCTTTACAGGGGATACTCTTGAAATCTCTTGTACTTCAATACACCTGGTGAATAAATAAGTGTTACAAACACGCTAAATTACAGTATTTAAACTTTACAGAGCTAAGAAATAAAATGCACATTGGACATTTACAGAACTATCTAATCTCATTTTGATTCATATTCAGAGATGTCTAATAAAAAAAAATCCACGTTACCTTTCGTTTGATGTTTCCAATAGACTGTCATTGTCAGCGTTTTCATTTAGATTTTGCGTATGCTGACTTGTCCTTACAGGGGATACTCTTGAAATCTCTTGTACTTCAATACACCTAGTGAATAAATGAGTGTTACAAACACGCTAAATTACAGTATTTAAACTTTACAGAGCTACCGAATCTCATTTCATTTCATCTTAGGAGATATCTAAAATAGAAAACTCTGCATTACCATCTATATGATGTTTCCAATTTTCTATTTTTGAAATCCTTCTGTTTATGCTGAATTTTCCTTTGGGATGATTGTTTTGAACATTCTTGTACTTCAATAGACCTAGGGAATAAAGGAGTGTTACAAACACACTTAATTACAGTATTTAACATATACAGAACTGCCTAATCTTATTTTAATTCATCTTGGGAGATACCTAATAATAGGAAATTTAGCATTACCATCCATTTGATGTTTCCAATTTTCTATTTTTGACATCTTTCTGTTTATGCTGACTTTTCCTTTGGGATGATTGCCTTGAAAATTTTTGAATTTTACGACACCTAGGAAACAAAATGGGTTATAAAAATACTAAAGTGCATAGTGTTTACATTTACGGAACAACCTATCATTTTGATCCATATTTGGAGATAACTTATAAAGAAAATTTAGGGTAATTGTAGAGTATAGCTGGTCATGGATTATTACGGCGAAAAACTTCACAAACTAAGCTGAAAACAACGCCACAATTTAAAATTATCTTTTGAGAGCTTGATAATCGCGTTAAAACCACACATTAAAAAAAGAACACTGATAAATTATACGAAATACGAAATCTTCGCCTCCATTATTCGTAATGGCGGCGCCACCATAATGGAAATCAGAGGCGATGTACTGAAAAATATTTCGTATTTCGCATAATTTATCAGTGTTCTTCGTAATAATGTGTGGTTTTAACGCGATTATAAAGCTCTCAAAAAATAATTTTAAATCGTGGCGTTGTTTTTAGCTTAGTTTGTGAAGTTTTTCGCCGTAATAATCCATGACCAGCTATATCCTACAATTACCCAAAATAAAACATTTCCAACTAACTGTCAAAGTTGATCAAGCAGCTGTGGCTGATAGTTTAGGTTGATCGTCAATATCAATATGAGACAGTACCATGCAGTTAGATATCTCCAGATGAAAGTGGTTCGTTAAAAAACATGTTTGGGAAACTGTATAGTTAGTTATGTACCAACTAAGTCCCTATAAAACAAAAATATTTTTTAATATTGCACGCACCCGTCAACTGACGTTTCGCATTCACCATCGCCCACCGACGAACAACAGTTGCCCATACTGAGCAAATACTAGCCCTAGTTTATGACTAGCCCTAGTATTCACCTATGTCCCGAACAAGTGCAAGAACATGGCAAGCGCTAACCGCTAACAAGACACACTGTCATATATCATAAGCCCCTTTGACTTTTGTCTGCATATGACAAGGAAAACATGCATGAAGTTAGCCAATCGGCTTGTATCGTCAACCAGTGTTCGCGAGCGCGTATTAAGAAATATATCGTCGTGACTCAAATGAGTTTTCAGTGTGATGAAAGAACCGTTTAACTCTTAATTTTGTACAATTTACACATTTTCTATCTACAAAATTGATAATTTGTGGATTAAAAATAAGTAAAGATTTTTTTATTACTTTTAGTAAGATTTTTATTGAATTACGAGGTTTCAGTGTTTATAATAAATTATTAAAACAATTATGGCGTTTTTTTTAAGAATTGAATGTTAGGGATTATATCTAATGAGTATCTTTATAAAGGAGACGAACAAAAATATGAATTGACAATTAAAAAATAATATCGCATCACAAAATCCATGATTATCTTTAGAGATAACAATATGTAATGATTTAATTTTGTTAATGCGAATCGAGAAATTGAATTTTTTAACAGCTCAATCAGTTATATAAATTCCCTATGGTACTCAACGTTGTACCCACCACCACCCGATACGGCTTCACACTCTTCTTATAGGGTGTATTCCGTAGCGTAACAACGTTAGTCGTGTTCAAAATTTTGCCAGAAATTTGCCTGAAATTCTTCAAGATTTGGTTGCGTGCACTACAGTGTGCAGAAATTGAAAGTTAATAAATAATTAAGTGCAGTTAAAATTATGAGGTTTCATCTATTTAATTCAACTCTTTTTCCAAATGACGCGGAGAATTCTTTAAATGCCCTATAATTTGCCTTCGACGCAACCAAGTCGGCATGACCGACAGGGCCGACAGTTGATGATAATCGTCTTGGTAAATCAATTCATCGAAATCTAGTTTGATTTAAATTATGATATTACTCGAAAACCTGGACAGCCAGAAATATCTGTTTGTTTACAGATTAAGGAAGTTTGTCTACTTTTAAATTACATTTCAGAGCAACTTCTTCTCAGAAAACAAAAAACTGTTGATCTATAATGCTTTCACTTTTCTCAGTTCCAAAATTAGTTTTTGTTTCTCGCTTACTCGGTCACATTTCTTTTTTAATTTAAAAGAAATTGATTTATTTGACGAGAAACTAAATCTGATCTCACGAGTCTTTTTGTATCTTGCATGTTTGACGAAGCTCCATTTTGGTTGTGTATGTCGGCGTATTAATGGGCTGTCATTCTAGCAACTTAATTCATATTGTATTTTAAAATATATTGATCAGCTTTTTTGTTAGAGAAAACATGCTAGTGGTAGGGTCCAAGGATATATCATTTTATTTTGCAAAATATGCCTAACTATCCTCACACGAAAATTCTGTTACTTAATATTTTTGTTATGTATTAAAAAAATCGATGATATAACTGATAAAAGTTATAAAACTATAAGTGATGCAACTTAACACTAATAATAAATATTATTAGTATCAAGTTACAACGGTTTCTTACTTCTGCTTGAATAATATTAATACCTGAAGACTTTTGGTTGGCGGGGAAACTACGACGTGAACGTAACAATATGTTGCCAGTATTTTTTGTTATAGCCGTCAAAAATGGGAGCCGGTAAATTGCTCGAATGGAAATTGCTCGAATTACAAATTATTCGAATTGCTTGGTTATTTAAACGATTTTTCACGACTTTTTCTACGAATTTCATTTTTATCTTGTGTGCCACTTGTTTAGAGAGTGAAATATAAAAATAATTTTCATAAGTATTTATTTTAACCGTGTTCGCTCCAAATGCGGTACATATGATCTTTTAATGGAGTTTATCTCAACAGAAGTGTTTCTACGAGAACTGATTATTAATTAGTTACTTAACCCTTTCCACTCCAAAGGTATTGATGATGTTATAAATAAATAATACAGTTTTGAAAAAAAAATATGAGGATTTCTTACACATGATGTCAACTTACTAATCTGTCAACAACCAAACCTAAAAAAACTAAAACCATCCACTAGCCCCACAATCTTTGAAAAAATTCAATTTTTTTTAAAAAAATATTCACAAAAAGACAAATAACTTTCAAACCGTTTGACTGAGCAAATCAAAAAATATCACAGCCGGACAACATATTTTTACGTAATCTCGGCGCGAGAACAACTGCCTTTGTTCCGTCGCTGCATTCTTCGCTTGCACCCCCAAAATATTCCATTCTATTGTTTACGCCAGGTAGTTGTCGCAAAGCGTCCCAACTTTCTAACATTCCTAAATTGCTCGACAAATCACGTATTTCGAATAAGTATTCAAGAAAAATATAGAAAAAATTCCTTCACACAAAAATAATCAAATGAAAATATGTAACCGATCATGTCGAATGACACTCGACACTGGAGTGGAAAGGGTTAAACTGTTTCTATATATTTATAGAAAACATAGAAGACTAGGGTTAAGACAGAAAAAACGGACAGAACAAACGGAAACAAATTGATTATCCTGTTATTCGAGCAATTTACCGGGAACCAAAGTTCCCTCTAAGCTGCGCGCGTGCGCGGCCGCGCAGTAGTTGGGAAGCCCCCGCGCACTCAATCCGGGTTGGCGCGCACTACAAGAAAGTTGCTCAATTAATATTTGATCAGTCCGCGCAGCCTCCTCGCAGCCCCCGCGCAGTCTTTGAAATTTCCGCGCAGCTAACCCTTCGGCTTAGGGTCTCCATTCATGATCATTCCGAAATTCAAAACCGTCGGGTAATAAACCGATTAAATGTGACTTTAATCGTTTGGGTGATGGCAGGATTTTTCGACACCATTGACGAGAGAAACCCATCATTCCAACGCGTAACCAAATAAAAACACTAAATTAAACTAGTAAACTGCCGTAGTCTGCATTTTGGCTAATTTTAGTTATGAATGAAGCTTATACAATTTCACGTTTTCCATCGTCGGAGAAAACTGCGGTTTTATTTGAAATATATTTCACGAGACATCCAAAACTTCATTATAGTTTTGAATACAATGACTAGAAATTGCAAATATAGCACTCCAGTAACTACAATATCCGGAATAAGTACAAAAGTGTTCCATTGATTGTTTCAAAATGTCATGATTATTATTTCCATTTGCAAACAAACAGCAATGATGACCTCGGAAATACAAATTATATTAAATTCGCAGAAATCTTTGGAAAAATACATTCTTGTTACTAAATCCTCTTGAAATTCATGCATTTGAGCTCCCGTTTCATTTGAAATCGATATTGATATACATAATTAAACATTATATTACAGATTTCTGTTTTTATGATTATATTTAAGTCAAATGTGAAACTACTCTGATCGATGAGGTATATAATTTTTTGTTCAATGAAAAATTAAGAAATATTACATACGGCAGTCGAACTAAATATTAGCGAAAATGCAGCAAGCATCTAATTATATGTCAAGGTCAACACACTTTGGTGACTTGATGAATAGGCTTTGTATAGCGCCATCGATTTTACCTACAGGGGTGTACTTAAATAAAATTGGTTATATTAAATATTTAGAAATATATGTGTCGAGTCAAATTTGTTTTCATATTTTTTATAGACAAAAAATCTTTTTATTTTAAGACTATTTATCTAGCTTGTAGTGTAAATGCGCTGTATTTATTTTTGCGAAGTAGCACATAAGACATTATTATTGGTTTATATTATGTATGAGTTTAATAAATACCCTAAAAAATGATGAATCTCTCTTTTGTTCTTATTCTACGCTTAATTTATCACAATCAGAACTGGTTTCAACATTTCACCACGAGCATTTTCAACTGAAAAAAATATATACCATATTCCTGGTCTTGATGACAATAAATTAATTGTATAAAAAAAATAATTGTTCTATTATTTTTCAATATAATTGAGACATTGAACACTTAAAATTTCATAATTACTCAATGTATCGTTTTTTGAAATATGTATTTGTTTTTCAGTTTACATATAAATATGTAAGTACGAAATATGAAAATTTCACATTCCAAGAACTTCATCCGTCCCTGGATAATATTATTTTTTTTCAAACTCGTAAACATACATTTTTTTTATACTGACTAATTCACTTTGACTAATTTATTACCATAAGCTGTGAACAATGTCAAAGTACAAAACAAAAATAAGTAAGTATATTTTTAACCCTTTGAGGAGTATTGCCGCTTCGTACGGACAAATATTTTAGTGCTTAATGCTTATTGCTATGCTCTTGCTTTTAATTGAATTGTCATTATTTTTTCACATATAGGTAAAAAACATTTGTACCTGTGAATTTTGACGATCTCGTTATTTTTATTATTTGTTGCAAATGAACAAAACAAATTTGTAAAAAGATCAATACATATTTGTACAAAATCGGTAGCCGTAAAAAGCAAAAAAAGATCTAGGCCCAAATTGGAAGTAATAGGTTCTTGAAAATTGTTGAAAAATAATAATATGTTTGTATATTTACATATTTGATTTTGCATTGTAAAATTATAAAAGAAATATTATTCCATATTCTTACCAGACTGACCAATGAACAATTTGTTTTATATATTTTTGTGTGTATCAATGGTAAATGAATCAAAAAATCCTAATTTATTAAAAGTTCAGCTCATGTTATAAACCAAGACCATTAAAGTCAAAATCGAGTGAATTATGTTCGTTGATGGACGAAACCCGATATTCAAACGTGCAAAACGTCACTAACTCACCTCCAAATTGCCCCTTTTTAACTTAATGAGGTCACAAACACAACATGAAATGGTAAAATTACAAATAAAATAAAACAAATCAAAATGTTTTGCAGAATGACAGGATTTCGAACAGTTCGGAAGTTCGCCACGTCCAAATGTAGGTATATGTATATACTTTTTAAAATTAAATAATATGTAGTTTGAATTGCAAGTATATTATAAAACAATATTAAATATACAATTCTAGTACTCTATAATCAAGTTCTAGTAAATCTATTCCATCAGAATTGGACGTATATATTATGCAAAAAGATACAATCATTCTGTGTGTAAATAATTGAAGGTTCAACAGTAAGTTAATCTTAAAAAAATACTTAATTTTATATTGTGTAACGAAGCCGGTCACAATCTTTATTAAAATAATGTGAAATTAGTACATACAAATAATATTTATTATTAAATCAACAGAAGGAATAACGAACAGACGTCACCTAACGCTAGGGTTGTCAGACGTCCCGATCAATCGGGACGTTCACCAGTTTTAAGTCTCCTGTCCCAGTTTATGAGCCACGCTGACTATTTGGGGAAGTCAGTAAATCTTGGGATATTGGATTCGAAAGTCTAGGAAGAGCTAAAAAAAAAACGAGTCACGCTGATTGGCAAATCGAACAAATGTCCCGGTTTGACTTGCAAGAGATTTGACAACCCTACCTAACGCGCATTATTGTACCCCAGTGGAAATCTTTTTGTTTTTTTCTAATTGTTTTAACCGTGAATACCGAAACTTCTCGATAATTGGACCAGCGTATCACCAACAGCCTTCAGGGATAATGCATTGTTTTTTTCCAGTTTCAGATATATGTTAATAATGGCTGGTGGTCGAGAATTTGTGACCCAGGTAATTGAGCTATATCGAGATCTTCCTTGTTTATGGAGATCAGTTGACCCTCACTACGATGATAAAAATAGGAGGAATAGTGCCTTTGACCAACTGGTGCAGTTATTCAAACAAAAAGATCCTGAGACCACAAGAGACATGGTTTTGAAAAAACTTTACTCTATGCGTGGCGCTTTCCGAAAAGAGATGAACAAAGTAAGTAAATGATTCCGTTGAATTAAATCGCTTGCTGTTGAATTATTTTCTAATCAGATTTTTATGATTATACACTTAAGTGTCATTGTAAGTGTACAAGTGTAATCAAGTTCTTTATTTATATATTATTAATAATATTGATAAAATCACACCAATTAAAATTGTTTTTTATAATTTTTATGACATGTAATGTGATCTGAATTTCGATGCTGTATATTATCGTCATAATATACATTATTGTGTAATGGCGATTAACAAGAAATTAAACTTTATATTTAAGGGTAATGTTCTAGTAATACCAAAGTTTCTTACCCTCCTCTAATCAGCTGTCAATATTTCCAACTAGTACGAATGCTTCTTTCGGAAAGTTGTAGTGCTTTCCGTTAATTTAAATCAATACTAATAATGAACGAGAGCTTTTTGAATAAAGTGTAAATGAAACTCAATAAATTATTGTTCAAATCTATTATACACCAATAATGATCCTGATAATAACCTGCGTGGTCGAGTAGTCAACATCGTTGGCTTAGAATAAGGATGTCACGGGTTATTGATTGATCTTTCAATCCGCTTATGGATTTCTATACGAAAGCATGAACGTATTCCCCCTACCACTCATACTATTATAAAAAACGGGGCGTATCGAGAGCGATTAGCTATCCACTAATCCTACCTTAGGCCTATCTTTCTATCCCTACTATATTTGGGAAAAAAAGTGGTCGAGCAACTGAACAACAAACAGTTCTCGAAGAAACTCTTCGGTTGAGATTAACTAAATAAGGAGTCCAAATGCTCTACATTGGGAGCGGACATAATTTAAAAAAAATAGTGATTAGTAATCATATGATATCAGTTTGATAAGAAATACATTTTTATGTTCATGCTATATTTCAACAGAAAATATTTTCATTTCTACTTACTATAACAACTTCGTAATTATCATTTTGACATTACAAATATACCTACATATTTTTGAAACATAGTTCATACACCAATGGTAATAAATTATTGTCGCCAAAAATAGCGTATTTACAGAATGCAGTCTATAAAGCAAAAGCCATTTTGTATGCGTGTATCCAGTGGCGAATGAAGCAATTAAGGGGCCTCAGGTGTAATATAATTTTAATGACCTTTTCATATGTAAACCGAAAAATAAATGCATTATATTGAAAAATAATAGAACACTATTTTGTGCTTATTTCACAATTAATTTATTTTTATCAGGACCTGTTCAAATCATCACGAGCATTTTCGACTTGTATATGATTTTTTCAGTTGAAAATGCTCGCGGTGAAATCTTGAAACCTGTTTTGATTAAGTTTAGAATAAGAACAAAAGAGTGATTCATTATTTTTTAGGGTTTTTATTATACTCATACTGTATGAGTTTATATTATGTATGAGTCATACATAATATAAACCAATAATAATGTCTTATGTGCTACTTTACTATAATAAATGCAGTGCACTTACACTACAAGCTAGATAAATAATCTTAAAATAAATCGATTTTTTTGTCTAAAAAAATATTAAAACAAATTTAACTCGACACATAATATTTAATATAACCAATTTTATTTAAGTACACCCCTGGAAGGTAAAAACAATAAGTCATGTAAATGGCGCCAAACAAAACGTAAAATAGCATAATTATGACTGCTGAAGTGTGTTGACATTGACGATTTTCGCTATTATTTAGGTGAGTTGTCGTATGTAAAATTTATTATTTTTTCAAGGAAAAAAACATTCCTTCCTGCCGTGCATTTAAATTTAAGCAAGTAAATATGCTTAATCATAATGGAAAATCAAATAAAATCGAGAAGTTAGCTAATTATATACCTCATCGATCAGAGTAGTTTCACATTTGACTTAAATTTGTTTTTAAATTAAGTCATAAAAATAGAAATCTTTGATATAATGTTTAATTATGTATGTATATCAATATCGATTTCAAATGAAACGGGAGCACAAATGCATGAATTTCAAGAGGATTTAGTAACAAGAATGTATTTTTCCAAAGATTTCTGCGAATTTAATATAATTTTTATTTCCGAGGTCATCATTGCTGTTTGTTTGCAATTGGAAAAAATAATCATGACATTATGAAACAATCAATGGAACACTTTTGTACTTATTCCGGATATTGTAGTTACTGGAGTGCTATATTTGCAATTTCTAGTCATTGTATTTAAAATTATAATGAAGTTTTGGGTGTCTCGTGAAATATATTTCAAATAAAACCGCAGTTTTCTCCGACGATGGAAAATATGAAATTGTTTAAGCTTCATTCATAACTAAAATTAGCCAAAATACAGACTACGACAGTTAACTTATTAAGAGTGTTTTTATTTGGTTACGCATTGGAATGATGGTTTCTCTCATCAATGGATCTAAAAATCCTGCCATCACCCAAACGATTAATGTCAAATTTAATCGGTTTATTACCCGACGGTTTTGCATTTCGGAATGATCATGAATGGGGACCCTTACACTCTTATCCAAATCTATACTCTAAAATTTAGAGTGTGGATTAGAATAAAAGAATCGATTTATTATTGACAATAAAAAACCGTGTAATCTTTTAGTGTATATTTGCTGAAATAATATGAAATGAAAACAAAAGAAAATCGGATAATATTGAAATAAAGTTATTCCGGGCACGTGAAAACGGGATTTCACTGAACTGTAAATAATCAAAATTTACGTCCAAACCAAATTTAATAAAATATTTTTTCTGCTCAAAAGGTTAAAAAATAATTCGATCGATAGTAAAAAAAATGTTATTATTTTATTTGTAGTTTTAGTATAAATAAAAAAATAATGAGACAATAAACTTTTGAGATAGCAAGGGTGTCGAGTCCCAAAATGTTGGGAAACCATTTCGCGAATGTAACATAAACCATATAGACAATAGAGGTGTCAACTCTTAAAATGCTGAGAAACCGTGTAGCATAGGATGACAAAAATCATCAAGACAGTGAGAGGTGTAAACTCTTAAAATGTTGAGGAACCGAGTCACATATAAGCAGGCTTATTCTGGCGGCATGGTATTTATTTCCGACGGTCTGAAATATTGACCATAGGCAATATTTATTTTTTAAGTTGGTACCAATGATATATCGGTTTGTCCACACTTATCTCTGGTCCACACTAATCGTCGTACTCCTGTCAAGCTATTGTTAATAAAGAGTTTTAATATACATATTATGTTTTGATGTTATGTATATGGCTAAAGTGCTTAAATAAAAGCTAACAAATACTTTTTTTATAAGTTTTTGTTGAATTATGTGCAATGAAAATAAATTTATATTAATAACAGTATTTAAGTAAAATAAATTGAATAACAGCAGATTTATTCAGGCGATGTCAGGAACTGAAAATATTCTTCCAGTATTTTTATGCCTGATTAGTTCTGCCCACTCGCTATATACGCATAAGAGTGATTGTAATGAGACAATAATATGTCTTACCTCTACTACAAATATGCTACCTTTTCTTCCTGAAAATCAACTAAAAGCCTCTAATAGCAACGCAGTTCTGTAGGAAATTGCCAAACTATTACACAAGGAGATCAGGGAAAGCGATAATTTACGCTAAATACGAATATGATATCCGGATGAAACAGAAAGATGTCGAATTGAATTTTTTATATCCATAATTGAGCAAATTTAAATTTTGTCGACGAATTATCGGTTCTTTGGATTCCTAAATTTGTTTGTTTTTAATATTGTCCTATTGGGAATTAAATATCCTAGGAATTGCATTGCTTTTTGAAGAATTTGACAATTTTCAGAGAGAAAATGGGTAGCATGTTGTAAAAATACTCTTTACAACATGCTACCCATTTTACCCTTTCATAATACTTCATGTTTTCAGTCATTCAAGAAGAAAGAATGAAGCATTTGAAGGTGGTTAAACCATATCCAGCTTTTTTGTATTGTTGCAGAGTAATATAACAAATAGGACTGCCTTTATTTATGTTTTCATTCAATTGTTTAATAAAATATCAACAAAATACAAAGATAAGTAATAAAATAACAAAGAAACCAGTCAACCAAATTTAAACAATGGACTTCCACAAAACTGTATATTCAATGAATCAAAATCTTTTTATACACAAATATTTTTTTAAAAAAGTTAAGAAAGTGGGATTTCTGGGTAATTATCTGTTTTGGACATTAGTTGATAATTCATTAATTATACTTATATTGGAAAAGGGTACAATTTTTTTTACCCCAAATTCATTAAAACATTTTCTTTTCAAATCCACTTATATTGTGCGATGTTGTTGCCTGCCTGAGAGATATTGCTGGCATCTCTTCTGAATGTGGCTGTGGGCTTGGAATCCTGCAAGGATAAAATATGCCAGGGGACGCCTGGCACCCCTAGGTATACTCAACTGAGTCATCGTTTTGCAAGTAATTTACTTTTGAAAGAAAATGACAATTGTCACATTTGATAGCAGTACTGATTGATTTATTTTGAAAACAGCGTCGCCAAAACGGAACAAATCCGAAAGGATTGATCATCACTGCAAGGCGCTCGACAATGCGATCATTTTGATATACCACTCGGGGCGCTCGTAAGAATAATAAAAATTTCAAATAATCTAAAATGTATGAAGATACATATTGAGACAAAAGAAAACCTATAATTGATGCTTGCGCGCTCAATTGGTGGTCGATTTTAGTATTTTCAACGACGTCGAGGTGTCGTCAGCTATGACCTCGTTTTTCAAAAAAAAAATTGCAAATTAAACAAAATTGTTCGAAATGAGAAACCTGCTATATTTGAGTCGTCTGGTATCAAGAGCAGAACTGTTCCATACATGATGTATGGAACAGTTCTGCTTTTAATACCAGATGACTCATTTGCTATATCGCTATATCGCTATATAGATATTGTAAACGGCTATGAGCATCGATTGCCGTGTAAATATCACACTTAGCCACCTGCTTTTGAAGGAAAGCCTGGATTGGAAAGAAGGGGTGCTCATAGAGAACTTGACACGGCCTTAGCAATCTTTCTAAAGGCCTTAACTCAGGTATGCGATTCAGCACAGAGGCCTTTTTCCTAGTCTATCCATAAAGCGACCACAGTGGAGACAGAGTCTCACAGACATAGAGACCTCTGTTCTGAACATGGAGAAATCTCATGCTAGTAAGGTAGCCACGTGAACCTTACATCAAGCCTCAGTAATATTAGCAGAGGTCTGCACGGGCCGAAATTTTACAAAATTACCTGGTCCGAGCCTGAAAGACTCAGGCCCGAATCTAATGCCACACTTGTTATCCGAACCCGACCCGAAGCCCAGATTTATACTCCACAGCCCGAAAAAAACCGTTTTTTTACAAATTTACGATTCTCTATAGAACTGGTAGTAATTGAAATCATCATGGCTGACTTGTGACACGAACATAGTCTGAAATATTTTTCTGAAGAATAAATTCCTTACTCGGGCCCGGCCCGAGCCCGAGTCTCAATTACGCTTACCTGCCCGTGCAGACCTCTAAATATTAGTAACTCAGGTGAGCTTTCTGCTGAAATATATCCCAAGGTATTTAACAACAGAGTTCGGCTTAAAGTCTAGGGAATGCCATATACAGTGAAGTTTTCTTTGAGTTTGGCATTGACCATTTTGCCCGAGAAAAGAATCACCTCGGTCTTTCGTCACCGACGTCTCAAAATTTCAGTCAATTGAAACGTTTTATCCTTCAGTAAGATGACAGGGAATTCGTGAGTGGCCATGATTGCTTTCGTTTATACAAAAGGCTACTGAACAGATTTTAAAGTGCAGACGATCACGTACGGAATACTTTGTTATTAGTCTAGGACCAAGGATTACATTTACCGATGAGAAATTGTTTCACTCGTAGATTGGGTCCATTTTTCTGACATTGCCTCAATGAATTAACTATTTCAATCCATCAACTCAGTAGTCACTGTGATGTATAATTTAGAAGAGATTTTATGTTTTGAATATTTTTATGTAGATTCAAATATTGAATATAGTCAATCCTCTTTTTATGCGGTAGATGCCTTCCATGAAATATCGCATAAAAAAGACTTGACTTCCATACAAAAAGTGGGGATACGTTCCATGAATGTATGTTAGTGTTAATCCAAATGTCGGTTAGTGTTAATGATACATTCTCTATTCTATCCAAAATACAATACTTACATTTTTTAAAATTTGCATTTCTAAAAACCGCATAAAAAGAGGATTGACTGTAAATGATTTTTGGCATTGGACATCAAATAGAAAAACATTTATCACTTTTTCATGCGAGTTTATTTATTAGATTTTCATTTACATTCTTAAAAAGAAAACATTTGGAGTGACTGCTACAAAATTGCAGATTCCTATTTTACTGACTTGTCAGTGACTAAAAACTTGTTTTTATTTATAATTTAATAAATGTATTCTATCATTAAATCTCATACATTACTGCATATTGAAGAGGTAGGTGAAAGCTCGATAAAGAATTATAGACTGCATGGTTGTTTGTGAATAATACACATTGTCGATGATTGCAATCCCAGAATCCTGCCTGTTTTTCTTGTCCCAAAATTATGGTAATTTCAGGACAGATATAGTTATACTTAAATTATAATTCTATCATAGTTAAAAAACTATATTTACAATCGTTTAATATAGTATTCATTTGTTTGAACTTCTCGATATTACATAAAACAATTAAATTAAATAATTTAACTTTGCCTTAAATTTATTCACAACACATTTCAGAAATTTTCAATATTAACAATACCCACAAATTTGAATGTTTTCTTTATTAATCTAACAATGGATTAAATTGCTTTGTATTATCAGTGCGATATTCCAGTGAGCAATCAATTACAATCACGATACCGCGCTCGGCACATCCAATGTTGACTAATATCCCTAGTAAACAGAAAAATAAGAATAAAATCGATAAACGAATCGTGGAATAATTAAAATATTTTCATCTATGTTTCGTACAGAATTACTACAATATCACTCGTTTTACAGTGATCCTATAGAGTCTTCATCGTCAGGGAAGAGAGCGTGCGGCCAATCCACCGCAGGGAGCAGAGTCTTTGGCACCAAGAGCCAGTTGTTAATGGAGATCGTGCCGCCCTTCCCCAAGCATTCCAGTGCCCATTCGATATTGACAGCTACCACTGGGTGTCGCACGCAGACGTCTGCAAATGAATAAGTACCGATTATGGAGTGCGCGAGTATATTGACAGCGGCAAATCATGACACCTTTTTGAAAGCTCAAAGCAACATTATAATGAGCTTCAAAAACGAAAGTTCGAGTTAATGCACTGACTAGCCGACCAGACAACACAATAGTGGACAATATTTTGGAAATAAGCGAGAAATTAAGAGACCGGTTTTTTTCTTTCTCTTTGGGATGTTAACCTATCCCTTTCAGCAATATGTATTTACTACAATTCAACTCAAATAATGTGAATATCGATAAGAAATATAATAGATACAGTGCTCAGAATTTATGTATTCCTCCGTAATATAATTACAATTATATAAATTTTTTGTTACGTATAATTATTCATCTGGAGCGAAGGAAATAAATAATTTGTCGATATATCGGGATACTCACCAATACATAAATGTTTGCCGGTGCACCTCGCTGTGTGTGTACTGCATGCACGTGTTTGATCTTGTCTGGTACGAAACGTCGCGGCCAGTACACGATTTAGTAGCATGTAAGTTGTCATATTTCTCGATGCTTTTTTTCTCGTTTTCAGACAATTTTCAGTGCTAACATTACAAAAATTGTTACATTTCTACTTGAAATATGATTAATAAAATCAATGTCCATTAATACTCTAATTTTTCCGATTTTTTAAATCACTTTCTCAAATGTTGTAGTAAATACATATCACCGGAGCGCGGAGGATTTTTAGCACCATAAGGAAAAGGTATGACTTTATTACGCCTCGAGTCCTGGGACTTTGAAAACCCCGAGACTTCAGAATCCCTACTACTCATCTGCACAAATAAAAATATGTACATACTGATGAACCTGTCTTCTTGGGTGCAGTCCAGCTCTCCGAGGAGCAAACAAATCTTGTGCGGTTCTTTAATCTTGATATCATCAAACTTTTCTACAACCGTGCCTCCAGCGTTTGTGAGTATTTCCTAAAAATTTCAAAACATCGGTATTAAAAATTTTGGATAAGGCTGGTGATTGAGGATGCGGAGAAATTGTTTACGGGAGTTTTAGGATTATCAAAGTGAAATATGGTAAATAGTAACTCGAAGAGAAAGAACATCACAAACATAAACCTGACAAAGCCTTAATATTGGAACATTTAGTATTTTTACTTCCATTTCATTATGCATGACGCAATAGAAGTTGAGATCAGTCTTAATCCGTCTACAGCTAGCAAGCGTGGGGATCGTTTTGTATAGTATTTTTTCAGGTTTGAACCTGTCAGAGTGAGCAGTGTTTTTTTATTAGCATCAATTACGGGCAAAAATGGGTTAAACTTAAATAGGTTATTAACCACTTGAATACCAAGCGGACACAGGTGTCCGGAACATATGCAAGCAAACACGGATGTCCAAGACATTTAAAAAATAAAATACTTGGTATTCTAATAGAATATAAGCAATATTTTCATGAGTATGTGTAGTGCTATCTATACTGAGTCAATATAGGTTTTTAAAATATCGAATTCGAGTGTATACTAGGCAAAATTATTTTTCTCAAAAACATGCAGTATCTCTGGGACATATAAATGATTTATTTGCGCGGTATTCAAACTGTAAAGGATAAATTAAAATATTAACTCTTTGATGAGTATCGCTGCATATGTGCGTCCAAATGTTGTGTAGTCTCATATTATTATTTCTCACTCTCATGTTTTTTTATTGAAATTACATTTTATAAAAATCAAATTAGTAATTACAAAATTAATTAAGTTTACACAAGTATGCAAATAAATAGTCCACAAGTACTATTTGTCAAACAGATCCAAAATTACTGTAACATCAGTCATGTAACATTGGAAGAAAAGATAACACATACAAAAACTTACGGTAAGTATATCAACATCTAATATTGCAAAGGGCGGGAAACAGAAAAAAGTAATTCCGCGGAACATTTTCCCCCTCTCTGTCCTGGACACGTAGGGTCCCGGGGATCCCGCACTGTCCAACACCTCGTAAGGTTCCTGAAATTTAATCGACATCAGCAGAATGACAATAAATGTTCATCAGCTTAATATAAATTCTTAGGAGTAGGTATATAACGTGACACAGCTGTGATGTGATCATACTTTCAATTGACTACAAAATATTTGCAGAAAGACACTGACTTAAGGCAGTATTCTAGTGTAGAAATTTGAAAGAGTCGATTCTTTTTTTTATATATTTTTCTAAAGTTTAGACATTTGAGAGTATGTCCTCAAAAGGATTTTTCAAAAATTTAATTATTTACTGAGTTACAGCGATTTTGGTGACGCAGCAACTAAGTTGGTCCGACCGGAACAGATCGAAACTTAAAACGTGTTTTTCTCAAAACTACTTTTTTCAAGCTGACGTACATCAAGTTCTACCAAACCAATTTATTTGAAATTTTGTGGGAACCTTCGATATACATTTTTCTAGAGCCCGTAGCAGATTTAAGTCAAAATTTTAATATTTACTATTCGAGTTTTGAATTTATTTATTTTTTTATTTTTTAAAATATGAATAAACAGATGGTAAAAAAATAGACGGTAAAAAATTTCTTTGTTTATTTTTTACAGATCTCGAAAAAAACACTCAAAATTCGTGCCTCTACACTAGAATACACCCTTAAGCTACTGTGGCCGCGACCAACTCATAACTCAAGTATAAAATATCACTTCCAATACAGTGGAACCCCCAATTACACTACCCAGAATTACGCGCTAGCTTGAAATATTCGCCACATATCCCCCAATTGTACTGTCGCATTCCATTGTCGTTGGTACGAGACGGTCGTCTGTGCGGCGCATACAGTCAAATGTTGGCTAGCGTCTGTGTATACAACACGTGCCAGGCTATACACGTATAGCCGGGCGACTATCTATGTATTGGATTTTATCACTTAGTAACTAAATATTCCATCCATATTTTTTTTTTGCAATCTTAAGAGGATATAGTACCTTTACGCCTGAAAACAGAGTAAATCGATCGTTTGCCATCGACGAAATCTCGTGAACCGTTCACTTAAAAATTTTTTTTTTCAAATATTACATTTTCCAAACGCTTTTTTACACTATTACATTTTTTTTTTCATGAAAATAGTCATATTTTCAAGAATAAAAGGCAAAAAGTTCACAAAGAATTTTTGAACAGCTTTCGTTTTGATCATTTTTAGAGTTTATTGTAAGATACCGAAGTTTAATGTCTTAGAAAGAAATGCAGATAAAGGTTTGTTTAAGAAAGTGATTTGAGCAGAATTTCCAATTTATGTAATATAATGATTGTACATCTATTTGAAATGTACCATTTTTCCCACTTTTTCTGACTGATTTTTAAAGCATAATTGGATCGTAAATACTTCTAAAAAAAATTGGAATAATAAAACATTTTATTGTTTACATTTAAAAGCAAAAAAAAAATTAAAAAATTGTCATACCAATAAATAATAACTATTTTTCGGGGATGTGTTTTTCTTGCCGTAAATTTCGCAGACCCAGTCAGTGTGAGAAAGACGTTTGTACTGAGTGCACGTGTCACATATTACTCTGCATTAACTTAAAACACTGGTCATACAAATGAATCGAAGAAATGTATTTTTTATTTTGCGATAAAAAAGTTGTTGCGCAAAATAGCGGTTAGGGTTAGGGTTGCTCAATGCGCTTACAAATAATATTATTATTTATAATACAATAATGTCTTTTCCAATAGCGATTATTTTAAAGACCAGTATTTAGCTTAATGGATAAGCATTTTGAAATATTTATTTGGCAATGCTTTTAAAAAGAGATTCTATTCAATATAATAGTAGCAGTAGTTGAATAAAAAGATTTTTCACATTAGTAGTTTTGAATCATTTCTATATTTCAAAAGATTTTTGCTAAAAAAACAAAGTTCGTCATCTAAATCGAAAAAAAACTTGAAAATTATTGGATACGGTAAGATATTAACAGTAAATATTTTTTAAGAATCATTATACAGATGGTAAACCATGTTTTTTTGCAACGTAGAGTTTTTATCAGGAATTTTTTCAATAATTTCATTTTAACTTATATATATGTGTACCATCAGATCATCTTTAGTCAGCCAAGTATGAAATGTTAATTCTTTTGACTATTTTGTTTACATACACATCATTAAATATATTTTTCAAAAAAAAATCGAGCCGCTCATTTTTCACGACTCCGGCCAAAATACCGCGACTCCGACTCCACAGCCCTGGTTTTTTTAATTGAATACATTTTTCTACCGTGAAACTTGTTTTTTTTAAGTTATAATTGAATAAAACAGAATGCTAGAAAATATTCGAAATTGATATATGAAAAATATATATACATATGTATGGATACATAATAAACTTGTGAAATATATTAATTCATACATTTAAGTCATTTTTTGTACCACCCAACAAAGTTAGTCCGATGCAGCCGATATAACTTAACGACTTTAATTTATCTATTATATTAAATGATTGAAAACCATATTTTTTCGATAACTTACCAAATTATGTAACAATATTATACCTACAATACATTAATATTCAAATCAATCACATGGTTTGAATTACTTTTAATATTATTAGTATTATGTTTTTTTGTCACAGCCCTGAATGTCGAACTTGTATATTGGCGAGAGAAAAAAAGTTCCCAAACATTATACAAAAATACGAATATATTTATGCAATTGATATAAATTATACAAATAACTTTTTTTGATCAGGCATACTATTCATTTAGTTTCTTCCTTATTGAATTAGTGTTAGGCTATATAAAAACTTGAAGTAAAAATAAACACATCATAAAATTTGGTTATGACTTTAAAGACATGCATGGATTATGAATATTTTCGATAGTTTCGGCATTCACTAAAGACAAAATCATTTTATAACAAATTAACAAATAAACTTTGTCATTCCACTAATTGTTTACAAATTGTAACACGTTTTGGGCTTTTTCGAGAAGCGTCTTCATACCAACTATCTTAAAGCTATTATTAGTTAATGAAATTTACCTTTATTCTAAGTAATCAGTGGAATAACTAAGTTTTCTGATAGCAAACATGTTTTTATTCCGTGAATTCAGTATATTTTTTTTTTTTTGAAAATGATTACAAATATCCTCCAAGATAGCTTAGATGTCCAACAAGAAATATAAGACATAGTTAATATAATTTTCGGAAAATCCACTGTCAGAACTATGGCGTGAACCAGAAATAACCATCAACTGAAATTTATATTTATTTTAGAACTCAATACTTTTTCCATTTTAATCTTATTATGTCAATATTTTTTATTCAACAGAATGTTTTTAACTGTATTCATATTAAAATCAATATCATAACAAATAGGTTATACAAAATTAAAAATAAAAACAAATTCTTTCAATATATTAGAGAAAGTTTGAGAAATTTGTATTGTATGGTTTATCTTGTTTATTTCTTTTATTATTTCGTTTGACAAAACACCCTCTCTGATTTACATTTATTAAATACGATGGCTTACTGTTGCTATCAATAACTCATATGTAGCATTATAAGTCATTTTCACGGTATATATAATTAACGCATTGTTTCAGTTACATATAATTTTTGCAACAGATATTTGGGGAAGTAAATTAGATTGTCAGTCTTTGCTACGAAGATAAAAAAGTACTTACTGATTTTCGTCAATAACAAATTGTTTTATATGAAAAACCCTTATTACTGTCTAAATATCCATCCGTGTGTTAGGTGGTATTGCTATTTTTGTAATGAAATATACAAATGTTTTGCTTGTTTTGATACTGTAAAAATACGTATTGTGGTGGTTACTTATTTAAGTCAGTGCAATATTTATGCTGTAGGTCAAATTTAAGTTTTGCAATCCTACTGAGTCGCCTTAAGGGAAATATTAGTTTTGAATTTTTTGCGGAAAAAACCGAATCCTTAATTTTGTATGAGATTCACTACCCTGAATTACACGGTCCTGACTTAAGTGTAAATGGGGGTTTTACTTTATAATGATTGTCAACAGTTTTCAGTAAACTCGATCGACGCTATGCACGTCATATAATGAGGAAATAATATATCTTTGCTTCAGCCCACACATTTATTTAATATATTTCAAATGAATGCAAGAGTCAATAAAAATTTTCATCGACTTGTATACACCACTGAGCTGATAAATAACAGTAGAATTGTAAAAGACAATTTATGTAAATCTACATCCATATTGATAGTGCCCGCAATCACAATGAGTGATATAATAAAAGTGCATTCGGTTAAAAAAAAATGTTACCTCAGGAATGTGCCGATCCGCCTTGACACACTCCGACACCCAATCGAAAGATAGAACCCAACTTCCAGCAGCCAGCGCTCTAATATACTTCACAGATCTAAAAGTAAAAAAATAAATATTAACCCATTCAGGCCGAGCAGTGTCTGTCGGTAAAGAATGCAAACCACCATTAAAAATCAATCCATATCACTATCGAATTTAGGAAAACTGATGCGGAGAATAAATGTTGATCCACTCATCACAGACAGTTGTCAGAATGAAAGCCGTGTTTTTCAATATGATCCAACTCTCGCCAATTGGTGTAAATTAATTAACTGTAGATTAATCAGAGGGTTAATAATTATTATTTTGCCGCCTGTTTGGTCGAGTGGTCAACGTTGTTGGCTTCGGCTACGGAGGGCCCGAGTTCAAATCCTAGTACGGACAGTTTTATAAATTGATTTATGAATTTCTGTTTAAAGGCATGGATGTTTGTGATGTCTTGAATTCCCCCCTCTCACCCATCCTAACCTATGAACGGGGCGTATCGAGAGCGATTAGCTTACCACTAATCCTGTCTTAGCCCTATCCTTCTATCCCTACTCTCTTTGGAAAAAGAGGTTGAGCAACTGAGTAACAAGCAGTTCTCGTAGAAACACTTCTGTTGAGATAAACTCGATTAGGAGTCCATATGCTCCACATTGGGAGCGGACATGGTTTAACAATTATGATTGTAATTAAAAAAGAAAAAACCAACTATTGATAATGAACACCCTAAAAGTGATCAAAGAAAGCGCATATCACTTTTTTTAACTCTCAAGTATGGAGTCGTACAGCTACAAATATCTTGCCAAATATTTATATTTATCTTTTTTGTTTATTTAAAATAATTGGTAAATATATGAAATAAGCCAGCCATACTCAATCTGCGGCCCAATCAGTTTTTATAAGCGGTCCAAAACAATCACAGCCATCAAACAGTTTTTCAAACATATCGTATTATTTTTTTTCGATATGAACGAATGAATAATTTGTATTTTTGTGTGCATGTATATTTTGTTTGCTGTCCTTGTGCAGTGCTTTGGTTTATAACTGTAAAGCGGCACATGTTTATACAGTGGAACCCCGATCTACCGTTCTTGCATTGTCTGTTTTCCCGCATGGATCGTTTATTTTTCATAGTCCCAGCCAAACACCCATAAGAACAATGTAAAAGAATCCCGCATTAATCGTTCCCCGATTTACCGTTTTCCTCGATCTATCGTTTAAATACTTTTGGTCCTGTCACAAATATTATCCCGATTGACCATTTCCGTTGAATATTTTTCATAAATAGTTTTGCCTAGCATTTCGTTTCGCATTTTTTTCAGCGGATCCCTAATCTACCGTTCTCGCTATCTTTGATTTTTGGCATGGATCGTTTATTTTTTACTCGACCAAGACCCCGTCATAACAATATTTAATAATTCCCCGATTTACTGATTTCCTCGATCTATCATCTAAATATTATCGTCCCGTCCCAATTATTATTCTGATTGACTGTTTTTGTAGAATATGTCTTTGTTCGCATTTAGTTACATAAATAAATAAGTTTTTTGAAAAATAAACATGTTTTTGTTATTTGAAGATTTCCCACATTATCGGTTTCCCGTATTATTCGTTCATTTATTACGGTCCCTTAAAAAACGTAGAATCGAGGTTCCACTGTATATGCATAATATTATTAAATTGTTTACAAAACTTTTACTAATATATTTGTGTTGAAATAATGTTGATCTAAAGAGGTCAAATTGTAAATATATTCTGAAGCTTTAAATTATAAAATAAAAGTCAGGGTTTTGTCCTTTTCTACTGGATGCAGGGAGGTGGATAGATAAAAACAATGATAGTACTAATTGCAATTTATTTTCTTATATTAGGAACGGTAAATTCCTATAGAAATAAATTCAACAATGGTGATCCGCCGATCTTATTTAAACTGAAAAAACTGACTATGGTTCAAACCTGTTAGAATAAAAATTATATTTTAGCACTGCACTGTGATAATAGCGTTAATCACGCAGTCTAAAGTTTTTAAATAATTGCAGGTTCCTTCGCAAGAGAAATTAGTTTGTTTTGTTACAAATTTCACCACGGTGTCTTACTAAAATCATTTAGTTGAAGAATTAAAACTTGAAAAACATCAAGCCTACAATGTCCGAAGAATAGCAATGAATGAACTCACCTCTGAGACTTGTTGGACTCGTCGACTTTGACTATCAAATGTGTCAAATCTTTTGTATATGTGTCTGAAAATTCCCACCCTCTCTGCTTTACGAAAGCCTTAATAGACGACACTTGCAGATTGTTCAAACATGAAGACCCCAAGACGACTCTCCGAGGACTGACATTAGTCTTTCGTTCATCATCTGCGTAACGTGTGGGAGTGGCGGTTTTAAACACTTTGCGTGCTAATCGTTCACTGGAAGCATTCGTATACGTATGAGTCGCAAATAAAATCGAGCTCTTTCTGCCATCGGAGGATTCGACTGATGTTTTAGGAGTTCTACTGTTACCGCTGGAGTCGAACGCTCCCTCCAGGAACTCGTTTTCGATTCTCGACTTAGTGTGGGCCGGCGATCTGTAGCTGTCGACATTTTCTTTATCGGAAATGATAGTACCGCTGCATTCGTCGAAGGATTTTTCTTCCGTCACATTCGGTAAGACGTTGTAGATCAGCGACCTTCTGGCTTGCACGTGAACAGGAGTAGATCTATATTTTACATCATTATTAAATCGAGTGATGCTCAAGGGTGTATCGGTACGGTTCTTTTCATCCGTAACGACTTTCTCCGGGCTGATTTCCTTTTGATTTGTGATTGTTTTTTCGACCACTGTGTCGTCTACTCCGGAAGCTTCATTCAAATTTTCCACTTCGACAGATAAGTCATCACTTTTCCTGTCACTGTCCAGCGGATGGAACATTTTACGAAAGGCATCATTATCAATGTTGTTTTCTTGGTCTTGTTTTCGAGCCGACGTGCTCTCTGACGATGCAGAATTGCTTCTTTGACTTAACTTTCTCGCAAACGTTGCTTTTCTGCAAAGAATATAAAATAATTGTAGCAAATGTTTTCTAAATGTAACCATTACACGTATAAAAAATATAATTAAATTTATGTGTCAATATTGTGAAAAGTCAACAAGTTATATGACAAGTCAATCCCTTACAGTGGTAATGACCCTTTGAGCACTAATATCTTCAAAGTTGGGGTGTTCATATTTTCGCCAAAGTAAGCTATTGAACTAATGCTAAGACTGCAATAAGCGTCGGCCGCAAAGGGCGGACAGGATTCCAGCGGAGTCTCTAAACGGTAACCTATTATAATTTTTCAATAAACACATCCTTCCCAACTAAAAATCATATTTGGTTTGGAAAAGATTTCAATGTCGACAATTTACAGCAAAAAAATATTACAATTACCTCGGTTTCTGTGGAGTATCCTCGACCACACTATTATCAGAGTCCATATTCGGTGTTTTGGATTGCGACCTCTCTCCGGCGAGTATCGGTTTATCTTCACTACGTTTCTTAAGAGCTTTATTAAACCTGGTAACAATTTTCGGTATCACGTTTGAGCCAATGTTTTTTTGGGTATATTTTTCCGTATTAAGAATGACATCACTGCATACAATGCTGTCGTCGATCTCCATACTGATATTCTTAAGGTTCGTACAATCTACGACATTTTTATTACCCTTAGGGACAGATTCCAGGGTACTGGGGATGTCGATAAGCATTTTGGATTCAGACATATTAGCTTTGCGGTTTTTATCTTTCTTTTGTCGGTCATCTTTGTCAATATCGGCGAAAACTGTACCAATGATATCATCATAATTCATAAGTTCACTGTTAGAATCAACATTTGAAATTTTACCATCTATTTGGATGACCCCTTCCTCCTCAACTTCAGTCGGTCGGATTTGGGATTCAAATTGTATAGTTACATCAATATCAGGGTGCCCATTTTCATTTGACGTGTTCATATTACCGAGTTTAAATTTCTTTGCTAGAGACATATCAGACTCGGCAATATTTCTCAATCTTTTCGCACGGCTCGTATCAAGCGTAGAATTTGATAATTGAGAATTTTTATCTGAGTCTTCGATAACGAGAAAACTGACATCTCGTCTGCTATTCGCAAAGGAACCTCCGGACCGAGGAGTCAATATTTCAGATACATTTTTACCGAGGGGAGCGACAATAACTGGCTCGCTATAATCGTCAGGATTATCTTCAATGATTTCACCGTCCAAACTGAACGATTTCTTCGCCAATTCTTTCTGGGGACTCACGGTGATGTGCAACGAAGGAGAGAGCGCTGCTGCCTGCAAGTTTGGGTTTTGAGTGCTATTTAATAAATAATCTCTCGTTTTAATTCGTTTATCATTGGAATCCAGATCCGATTGTAACTGCACATCTCCATTAGGCAGGAACACACCTTCCGCACTCTCACTCCGAGATGTAGCTCGACTCTCAGGCTCGAAGACGTCATCGTAATATCTCAGATCGGTGGTACCGAGTCTATTCGATGCCGGCAATTTAGTTTTGAATACGGGACTCGTTTGCGCATCCTTTGTTTGCACAATTTTCATTTTTTCACTGGGCATCCCTTCCGTCAATGGCTGATTTCTGACGACAATAGAGGTCAAAACATTGTCTCGACTTATTTCAATATTGACGCCGTCCTGCGGCGCTCTGTACCAATCTTTAGATATACAGTTAGATTTGTAATAGAATGGTATTTTTATATTATTTTTTGTGGATATTTTTTTTCCTAGTTTGCTACCGTAAAAGAAATTAACCAAAGACTTCTTTGGGTTGTTGTGAGATTCGACATTAGATTTATCAGTGTGTATGCATTCTGAATGCACGGGAATAGGCTCTTTCGACGGTTTCGGCATTGAAAGCTTCGCTTCCTCTTCAAAGCTATCATCTTGAAAATCACTTAATATGTTTTCTACGATTCTGCTGGAATTCAAAGGCTGCAAAATACTGTCGGATGGCTGATTTCTATCACCCATTAGCTTGGATAACTCCGAGACTCGCTGCAAAGCCAGACAATCTTTACGGGGCGCTGCAAATTTTTCTGAAAGACTCTCGGATGTGTCGGATAAAATAACGTGCTGCACACTTTCTTTAATGGCATGTTGAGGAGTGACGCACTCTTCTATTGTGAACGGAGTATGACAGTAGATTTTCTCGTGACTCTCGTTCCCTTTCGGAGTGACAGTCAAATGGTGTTTGAAAGAAATATCTAATTTTTTTACGGTGCGTTTATTTCCCAGAACTCTTTTCATCTTCTTAACGCTCTCCCAAGGGTGTTTATTTTTCGTTTCATCGGAAACATTCAGCGGTTTAAGCTGTATTCCAATTATATCGTTTATGGCAGACGTGCTCATTTTGAGAGGTGAATTATCTGAAACATCGTGTCTGTTACTGATTGAGAGGGATTGCGTATCTTTCGCACTCTTGTCGACTGGATGACAGTTACTTTTTGACGATTTATCGATGTCCATTTGATTCAAATGTGAATCATTATTTCTGATTTCATCGAGATATTCTGAACTGACAACTTCAATTTCATCGAAGTCTATTTCTAGATTCTTCTTGACGGCTGAGATCGTTTTGGGAGGCGACGGACTCTTCTCGTGTCGTATCGAGGAACTGTTAAATGAAAGATTTTTTTTTCCCAAGAAAAGTTTCAGTTTCTTGGAGTCAGTAGAATTATTGAATTTGACACGAGGGTTGGTCTGGGAGACAGACAGGAGATCCGGATCAGAGCAATCGAATTTGTTCTGTTGGGCTTTCAACCAGCCTTCCACTTTCTCAGCAGACGAAGGCTTGTCTTTCTTGACATCAGATTGAATGGTAGCGTTGACATCTTCTCCGGGAAAAATTAACGGAGTGGAGTTTTGACTGACAGAATGCAACTTTTTCGGCGGACTGCCAACTTTCTTTCGCTCGTATTTTCTTGAAAACCTGTTTTCTTTGAACAGGAGTTGAGACGACCCTTTCCAATTGTAGGTTGATGATCTTTCTAAAACTAATGTAAAACAAAAAAATATATTGCAAGTCACGTTTAATCCATTATAAGAATGAATGATGGCCAGGTTAATGAGGCGAGTATGTCACTCACTATTATGCAAATATATATAGGAAAATTTAGGACCAATTCATAGTTTTTAACTGAATGACTGCCAAAGACGAGATATCTCGTAAAATTTTCTGTGATCAACACGCCAGAGACGAGTTATCTCGTCAATACCTTTAAGCATACTTTCTAGCCAGCGTGCTAGGTACAAACGTTTTTTTTTCTAAGGCAGTCAAAAGGTTAAGGACCTCTAAAAAAACAATGATTGCAGGATTGAGACCACTAAGACTTTTTTATTATTTTTATATATTAAATTAAATAAGACCACTTCGTTATTCCACAGGTTTTGTAACAAATCGTAACACATGTTTTGGCCCTGTTCCATCAAGTAAGTAATAAAAGGTTGAGAATGAATAGCTTGGAGATCTTGGAAATTAATTAAATCATTAACAGAAATGAAACATTAGTAAATAACATTTAAATATGATAGGCAGCTCACCATTAGTAAAATTATTTCTTTTGTGATTTCCCTTCCTCGTATAAGTAATTAATTTTTATTTTCTGAGGTCTTATGTCGAGTCTCGCTCGACATTATATTCAAAGCACATAATATTTACATAATTTACTATCGTCGTTTTTTTTGCATTAATTGTTAGAAAACGATTCTGGAGTAAATGTTGAGTGATAAGACTAAAAATTTTACCGCACTCTTGTTAAGATTTGAAGAATACAGAAGGTAAATAATTATTTGATCTTGTTGGGTGGAAAATTTAGAGAATTCTTCGTGCTTGAAGAAAATATTTTCACTGATGGATCGACTGTAGGGTTGAAGGGAAAAATTTTTTAGAACGCAAAGAAACCTACAAAATGGGAATTGAGAGTGTAATTTTGGCATTTTCTAATTGCAGTTAAATATACTTGTTGGTTCCGTAGAGAAAAATGTGTTAGTAATGTTAGTAATGTCATAACACTGAAGATTTTCTGTAACCGATCAAAATACGACATGCTCACCGTATATTCCAGAGAACTTTTCAAAACGTTCAGCCAACTGCAGAACTGCATGGGTTCTAGAGAGCAGAGCCGCATCGAGTACGAGCTTTTTAAAAGACGTCACTCCGCAGACTTGGCAGTTCTTCAGCGGTCGCCAGCACGAAGAGCATGCTGCGTGACCGCACACACCGATTTGTGGGTTTTGGATGATTTTTCCACTGCAAAGTTTAAAAATTCATTTTTTATTGAATCGTATTTATTAAATATTTCAGTCTTACCGTATCAAAAGTAGAACAAATCAATTTTTATCAGAAATAAAATTCTACAATTCAACTGACCAAATATTGATTAACGTATCATGATAAAACAATACCTAAGTTCCGCGACTTTGACAAAATTGGGTTTTTGATATATTCAGCATTACAATGAAAAAACACCACACCAGATATCTTTTATTCAGAATATTCAGATAAAGGATTGTCTATGGATAAAGGTATTTACAGAATACAGTCGACCATTATCGAAGTATGCGTAGTAGTGAAAAATATTTAATATTTCGTATAATTTATCAGTGATCTTTGTAATAATGAGTGATTTTAACGCGATTATCAAAGCTTCAATAAGACTTTGGTAAAAGTAGAGTATATATAGCTCGTCATGTATTATTACAGCGAAAAACATTCCAAACTAAGCTAAAAACAACGCCACGATTTAAAATTATTTTTTGAGAGCTTGATAATCGCGTTAAAACCACACATTATTACGAAGAACACTGATAAATTATGCGAAATACGAAATATTTTTCAGTACATCGCCTCTGATTTTCATTATGGCGGTGCCGCGCGCGATTATCAAGCTCTCAAAAACTAATTTTAAATCGTGGCGTTGTTTTTAGCTTAGTTTGGGAAGTTTTTCGCTGTAATAATCCATGACGAGCTATACTCTAAAATTACCAAGATTTTAAATCGTGGCGTTGTTTTTAGCTTAGTTTGTGAAGTTTTTCACCGAAATAATCCATGACTATCTTTAACACACAATTATCATTTTTTTCTATTCAAATGCTTCAGAATATATCAGTGATGAAATAACTCTTGTGATTGAATAATATTGAGGCAAAATACTGTAATCACAACTATGTCTGTGAATAAAATACACATAATTACTTCTATATTAAAAATTTTAGCTCTGGTGCAGTATTTCTTGACAAAAATTACCCGGTTAGGTTGTAAAAAATAACCCAAGAACCGGGTATTGTATTTGGGCGCGTATTTGTATGCCCTACTTACCAATCATGGTTAACGTAGGATGATTTCATGGTATGTAAGCAAGTTTTTTTTATTATTTCGAAGCTTTAAGCTGACAAGAAAAAAAAGTAAATATCATTTGTTCAGCCAATTGTAGTTAAAAATCATTAACACCAATGTCTGGCTAAATATAAAAAAATGACAATAATAATCTGGTACCATACCATGCTAAACATTTCACATTGTTCAATAGTGTTTTGATGTGTGAAGCTGCCTTCTGGAATATAATTTCTTTTTCCGTGTCATTCATCATAATAATTGTATTCAAATAATAAGTCCACACAGTACCATCGACACGGCCTTAGTTTAAGCCTGCATGGAAGTTAATTTAACAAATAAACACAACTGACTCGAATCTTCAGAAACTCACAATTCGGCGCCAACTCATGTCCTGTCAAAGCAGTGTTGCCAGTATATATAAGTATATTAGTCTATGATATTATTAGATAATGATTACTTGGTGGTATGTTAGTAACAAAAGAGTTAGGGTAACGGCGCTAGTAGTTGACACATTCATTTTTTTAAAACACACAATATGACATATTTAACATCACTTAGCACAGTGGTTCTTAACCGGGGCGCCAGCGCCCCCTTGTGGGCGTTTTAAAGGTCTGGCGGGGCGTTTTTAAATTTTTAGCATTTATGGGGCGCTGCGGCAGTTGAAGTGGGCGTTGTGTCGCTTCTGCATATTGCACGAGTCTGGATGAGATTGGATACAATTGGATGAGAGTACTCTGCGTGATAATGAATCTCTACTACTTGCTTATGTACGATTTGTGAAGAATGAAAAAATTATCGAAGAAATGTTATTTTCAAAATTACTTACTACTGACACGAAAGGTTCGTCAGTATTTGAAACCCTTGAAAACTTTTTCACTGAAAAAAAGATTCCCTTTACTAATGTTATTGCCTGTGCTACTGACGGAGCACCAGCTATGGTTGGTCGGCATCGTGGTTTTATATCAAGGTTGAAGAACGTTGCACCAAATGTTCTAGCAATTCACTGCATCATTCACCGTCAACATTTAGTCGCAAAGAAGATTAATGGAAGACTTCATAAATCGCTGAGTATTGTTATAAATGTCATCAATAAAATAAAGTCTCATCCCTTGAATGATAGATTATTTCGTCAACTGTGTAAAGAAAATAATGAAGAATTCGAACGACTTATCTTACATACAGAAGTAAGATGGCTATCAAAAGGAAATTGTTTAAAAAGATTTTATGCATTATTTGATACAATTGTGGAATTTTTGGAAGTAAACAATGAAAACATATGCTTTGAATTAAAATTACTGCGAAATGATGTGGCCTATCTTTCGGATATATTCGAAAAGATGAATGAAAATCTCCTGAAGCTTCAAGGAAACAATATCAGCCTTATTAAAGCCAAAGGTGTTGTACTGAGCTTTATTAACAAACTCAAATTATTTAAAGATAATCTTTGTCGGCGAGAACTCCATCAGTTTCCTTCTTTACAACAATTAAAAAAAGATATACTTAAGGATTCTGATTTGGAAACATACTGTAGCCACATTGACGCCCTTATCGAAGATATGATAATACGATTCAAAGACTTGTATGAACTTTTAATACCAGATTGGATAATTAATCCATTTTTATCAAATGTAGAAAATGTCAGTGAAAATTTAAAAGAGCAGTTTATTGAGCTACAAAATGACTGTGAAGCTAAAATTGTGTTCAATCAATGTAATTATGATGTTTTTTGGGTCCATTTTCGCCATCAATACCCTCTTCTGTGGAAAGAGGTAAAATTACCCATCGTAGCATTTCCTTCATCATATTTAGTGGAAAAGGGTTTTAACGCAGTAACGCATATATTAAAAAAATCCCGAAATCGATTACAGATAAGCCAAAGAGGAGATTTAAGACTATATTTAACTAAACTTGAACCTAATATTACGAAAATAGCCCAATCACATGAGGCTCAAGGATCTCATTAATTTTTTTACTAAAAATTCTCATTTCCATTGAATTATTTACTTTTTAGTTAAAATAATAATATAATTTTGTATGTAATGTTAATATGACATAAATGGCAATAAATACATAATTTTTATAAAAATAATCATGTTTTTTATTTGTTTTTCTTATAATTTTTTATTTGTAAAGAAAATCATTGCATGAAATACATAAAAAAGAGAGTATTTTTTTTGTGGGGAGGGGGGGCGCTGGATAATTTTACTGTGGTAAAGGGGGCGATTCTTTCAATATGGTTAAGAAACACTGACTTAGCAGGCATACACGAGCCATTAGAGTTCTGTTCATAGCTGTCTAAGCCTCGATAAATGCAGAAAAAAGAGTTACAAGTGTCAAGGTGCAAGGCATAAATTACTATACTTTAGTGCAAGGTAAGATTTAATAAGTAAGTAATTCACCACGATCGACATATCTTTCAACAGTTTGTCTATTGGCTTGCCAAAAAGACTGCTAACAATTTCATGAGCTTGAAAAAGGCAGGGGTATTTGCAGTGGAGTGGGAAGGGTTCCTGCCGCCCCCATATATCCTCTAATTTTGTTTTTAAATCACTTCAACTATTTTTAAACTACGAACTAGGAGTTTTTAGCACAGGTGGCTCATTTTTTTTATGTATAAATATATTTTTTCGCAAAATATTGTATTTATTTTTGAAAATGTCGCCTCTAAAAATGGTCCGCCCCCCCTTGCTACGCTACTGGGTATTTGTATTAAATATTCTGAAGCTTAGGAAGTGAATATTTTAGTTATGAAAGATCATGGCTATTTCAAATGACCGTGATCTTCCATTAATTACATTTTTTTTGTAATAAATTGTTCTGTATTATATTCATGTTTTATTAAAAACACAAATATCATAATGGTAATGATGTAAAAAATAATTCTATCAACATCATGTCAGTATTTAATTTTTATTGTTTAGTATATAATTTTTTAAAGACTATCTGGGATACACAGCTGTACACAATTCAAACTAAATACTGTTTGTTCATAAATGGGCTAAAGGGGGCTTGGAGGGGCCCGTGAGCCCCTAGTTAAAATAAGTAAAAACAATATTCTTTGGTGAAATCAGTACCTAACTGTTTTTCTGGAACATGTAATATTATGTACTACAGATTAAAAATAACAAAGTATTTTAGTTCTACAGTTTTTAATAATTTTATTCGTTGATAGCTATTTCGGCTTGCGCCATCGTGAGAACTGTACTACGACTTAAGTGTAACATTTGAAATATGAAATTTTAGCGAAAAGAATAGAACCTATCCATTTCTGTGTCAATTATGGAACTCTTCAATCTTGGAATCTGAGGTAGGTAAGTAATTCAGCTATTGATATATATATATTTTTTAATTTAATTTAATTTATTTAATTAACATTGTACAAGGTTGACAAATTATAAATTTAAAACTTTTACAATGGAGAAAAAAAATAATGTATTATAATAAAAAAAAAAAAAATGTATTATATAAGTCTATTCCACGTGTATAATATAAGTCTGTCTATGCCAAAGCACAGTGCCAACTCAGTCAACTTTATGCCTTCCATGCTGAACCTCGCGAGTTCCAATCCCAGTACAATTAACATTTTTTCAGTTGATTTTTCGATTTCAGTTCCAAGGCATGGATGTTTGTGATATCTAAAAATTCAGCGAGTGATTAGTCAACCTCTAGTCCAGTCTTGTCCTATCATTTCTATCTCTACTACTCTCTTTGAAAAAAAGAGGTTGAGCGACTGAGTAACAAACAGTTTTCGTAGAAAAACTTCTGTTGAGATACCTTCATTAGGAGGCCATATGCTCCACATTGTAAATGAATACACGGAAATGGATACATGACACATCCACACCTATCTTAAAAACAATTTAATAAAGTAATAGATGCATTATGTTTATAACAAAACTTTTGGCCCATATTTTATTTTTCTCTACTTTTCAGAAGAGCCAAAAAACAGGTTTCCCCAGTAATCTGTTACTTTGTCTTATAGAGTGCCACGGATTATTTCGGCGAAAAACTTTACAGTGTAAGCTAAAAACAACGCCATGATTTAAAATCTTTTCTTGCGGACTTGATAATCGCAATAAAATCACATTATTATGAAGATCACTGATAAATTAGGCGAAATTCGAAATACATTTTATCATGAAAACATCGCCATCGCTTATCTTAAAGGGTGGTGCTTTGTTAATTTTGCAAATGTTTTTTATAAATTGTATGAGTTAATGTTATAAATTTGTTTTCAGAAGATGCATATTGAAATATTTCTGCGTCCACTGCTCCTATTGATATGTCTCTTTGTTCTTTGTGTAATAAATTATTTTATATCCAGTGTCATATATGTATAGTGTAACTCAAAAATGCCAAAAATTATGTTTCTTTGACCATGAAGGGCCGAGTTATTCTGTCGAATTATGTTTTTATATTTTTTAACCATTTAAAATGTGTCTATTCTAATGAAATAAAAAGTAGTAAGGCGCGAATATTAATTTTTTGAAAGGAAGGTATCTTAACACACTTTAAGCGGGAAAGGTAGTTCTACCTTTTGCGCCGGATCCGCTTTATAGATGGATTAGGTATATCTTTAAGTATTTCGACTGAGGGTGCTTGATGGAATTTCAATATCAAATTTGAATTGTTTGAATTTTGTACTTTTCCATGAGTTTTGTCGCTAACGACCCGGGTTTCGCCTTTCGGCATCTTCAGGCATTCCAAGTGCACGGATGTACTTGAAAAGTACAAAATTCAAACTATTCAAATTAGGTATATCTACTCAACTATTTCATATGATTATTATATACCAATCTCTTGAAGACATTTACATCTTACACATACATCAACAAAAAAATAATAATACTTCATTTCCTTTACGTACCAACACTTCATATTATATGAATCGCATACATATAGTCTTGCAATTTTTTTATGAGATTTTGTGTTGTGTTGTAGGTTTTGATAATTATTGATGGTAAAGGGACTGTAAGTGTGTTTAAGTATGTCTGTCTTCTTCGTGCATTTAAATTTCTTTTGGTGTGAGCAGGAAAGACGACATCTCAGCTATTGTAATGAAGTCCTTAAAACATATTTGGTTGTTTGTTTTAGGAATGTAAATATTAATTCTTATGACGATACCAAAAATATATTTGCTTTCTTCTAACACTAGGTTACCCTTCTGTCAAGTGAACAAAAAAGCGAGACTTGGTAAACCATCAAAATGCATTTGAAGCGCATGCATTTGTATTATGCATAGCCCGTTTCACATGTGCGTGTAGAAAAAAACATAACATGTGTGCATCGAATTTGAAACCACCCCGATTTAAATTTAGTTTTGAAATACATTTTTATAATTCGTTTGTGTTTTGTTTACATATTTTTTAAGCCTTAAATTATTCGTTGAAAAACAAATGCAGAAGTTAGCAGTTATATTTGGTAAGTAGGTATTCAAAATTTCATTACAAAATATACCCTGGTTTGGAAGATAGAGCGATTATTGTAAAATTTGTTTTTTTTTCACCTGCCGCCGATTTTTGCCCGCTGTACATACCAGTGAGTTATTAGCAAAGCCCGCTTATAGTGTGATAACAGTATGTTGGAAACCACTGAGCTACGTCATCTGTTTAGAAAGGCTTATTCGGTGAAAAGTTATTCAAAATGGACGTTTACTAAAATGCCCAGTGCAAATAAAATGAAAAAAAGTAATGTAAGTATTTAATTTTGCACAAAATGTTCACATAATACATAAAATGACGTGATATTGGCTATTTTTTTTTGACGTTTCTGCCCATGCATACAGGCATGCTCGTGACGAGTGAACTTTGTTGATTTTGATATAATTTGTATCATATATGGATTATTCAATTATATTTGAGGCAAAATAAAACAAGATTTATTGAATTTCGACTTTAAATGTCATTGGCGGATCCATTGGGGGGGGGGATATGAATTTATTTTCCATTTTTCTAATTTATTTAAACATTATTGTGAAATAAGCTCTTAAATTGTTTAGTTTACTATGTTTTATAGAATACATAATTATTGTTTGTTAAAAAATCAAATTGACCGTACATGACATAACAGCTGACGCCAATTCGCCATGTACTTGACAGAATGTTAATGAGACAAAACAAATATAATGAGACAAAAAATAAGACATCATACACCAAAATCAATAAATAAAAAAGAAAAACAGTTCACGAACACTATCACCAAAAATGTCCAGTTCTCTAGGCAATGAATTGATCAGTCGAACGGCCCTTGGAACTGGCGACTCATACGTCCTAAGCGAGGTATACGTTTTTAGAAATAAAAGCCTTTGGTCACAGTTTCGCCCACGTAAGAATAAATTGGGAGCATGTAAATTAATAGTCATGAGAACTTCAGGATTATTAACTCGGCACCGAAGAAGAAGAGAAAAATGCTTTAAGCTTGAAAAAGATCTTCGAGCTTCAAGAGAGTGAAACGATAACATTCCTAAAAGAAATTTGTTGGGGTAGTATTCTTTTTAGGAATTGTCAAAGGGAAAGAATTTAAATTTTTTGAAATAATAATATCTTAGAAATTTCTTATGGACTCTCTCTAATTGCAGCTTGTATGAACTTTCATATGGGCTCCAAATGATGGATCCATATTCAAGCGTACTTAAGACCAAAGAAACATAAAGCGTGCGAAACACAGTTGGGTTTTCAAATGGCTCGCTTTGTCTAACAATAAATCCAAGGAGTTTGCTTGCACGCAGTGCAATAGATGTAAGGCCATGAAGAATATAGAGATTGCAAACCAACAAATTAATAATAATACCAATTACAAATGAATGTTATACTAAATGTGCCAGAAAGTAATTTATTTAGAGGTAAAAAAATCAATCACAAAAAGTGTATATTTTACACAGACAATAGAAAAATAAAGTATTGTTCGATCATATTAGATTTGTTTTTAACTGACATCAGTAAAAATGTCTCCTTGGGTGTAAAGACTTGCGAAAAACACTATATCCCTTTTTATAGAACCTGAAACTTCCTCCATCTTAGATTGCAGTAGCGGATCGCCGATTATTTTTGCTGCATCTCTCACATTAGTCAGTACCTGAAAATGAATCAACCAAATCGTAGTGAGCTCACAGGATACGACAGCTAAATCAATTAAAATAACAAAATAAAAGTATCCATCTGATATTATTCATATTTCCAAATGACTCCAAGACTACACCTGGGGATTCTGAATTGTGTTCAAATTGAAAATTAGGGTTAAAACGTCATATTTTATACACTAATTACAAATTTAAATTAAGGGTTGATGTAGCTTTATTGAGGGTTGTTTTTTACCTCCTCTCACACTGTCTATTTTGACACGAAATCATTTGATCTTTATTAAATTATTTTTTGTCAAATACAATTTTTCCATCTCTAAAAGAAGTCATTTAATATTGAATTCTTAAATTACCAAAATGAATGTTGCTGACCAATGAAATTCGACTACTTTTAGGGTGTTCACTGTCGATACTTGGTGGAAAGGGATTATATTAAAAAAAACACAGTATTCCTTTGTACATAAGTAATAAAAGTGGAAATAATTCCACTTTTATTTACCAATATCAGGACCGGTTTTGCTCATGACGAGCATTATCAACTGATAAGAAATAGAATTGAACAGTGTTATTTATACAAAACAAAATGAAATAAAAAGGTGTAATAAACAATTGGCATTGAAAAGATTGGCTCGTCATAAGCGAAACCGGTCCTGATCTTAATAAAAGTGGAAATAAGTACAAAGGAAAATTGTGATTTTTAATGGATTTTGACCAAATGATAATTATCGAAACAATAATCGTAGAATAGAATGTCTAAGAAAATGATCGATTTTATTTTTCACATATGTATATGTTTTGCCCCTTCACCCCTCAGTCACATATCAACACACATTGTTTTAAAGCGCGTGAAGTCATATATGGACGGACAGGATATAAAATTCAGTAACACACTATACATTCTAAAATAGTAATATAACTGCAATAAAGCTGCATCTCGATTCCCACAAAACAGGATAAAAAGAAGCAAAAATTCGGAATTGAAATGAAATAAAATAATGGAGAAAATATTCCTTCGTGCGATTAGATTTGTGAGAAAGAGTGTTGATTTAGGATATAAATACATATCGACTGTGGAAAGGAAAAAGGACGTAACCCACACATAGCAAATTTTACAGGAGGCACAAAAAACGTGTTTTGATGATTTTTGGCCATATGCAAATTATGAAATAAACACAACCTTGAAGTGCACGGAGACTTCTAAACCGGTGTTTAATTGGCATAATCTAATATTACTTTAAGAAATTGACTAGGAAAAACCTTTTTTTCAGTCTTCTTTCATAGTTTCAATTTTCACAAGCCTATCTTTTTTCAAACTTAAAAGCTAAATTTAGATACTAATTCCGCATTTGCAGCTTACATCCTTTTGATAGAACGTGTATCAACTTGGATACATTGTGATTATCTAAAAAAGCTGTTTTGAAAAAACTGTGGGTTACGTCCTTTTTCCTTACCACAGTCGATATTTAAATAGTCACAAGATTCTTAAAGTAAAAAAGCTAAGGTTTGGTATATGTATCGTGAATGAATGTACGAATTGTACGCACACCTCCAGTACAGGAAGCATTCGAGTGGTAAAATTTACAATATCTTACTTCATGGAGCTGCTGAATGTTTCTCACGATGATTCCTTCGTGTACGTCGGTCAAGTTAGCGATTTCGGCAAACGGTTTTCCTTTAGCCCAATCGTAGACGACTTGAACGAGCCCAAAATTGAGTCTCTCCAAGCAGGGATCGTCAGCTCCCACCTGTTGGGAAAAAAAATACATAAGTGAATTTGTCCTCTGCGCAATAAAACTGTACAGACTTGTCGACGTGACTGACCATATATTTCTTTTCCACCATCGAGAGGTCTTCGTCTACGGCCCGGATGGCCTCGATGCTCTCCTTGAGAGAGTCATCGATGACCTGCTCAGAATTAGTGTGCGCCTGGAAAACGAGGCAGCTGAGCAACGCCGCTATCTTTGCCGGCTCTAAATCTGTGAATATGTTTCTGAAGACGAGTTCCGTAATGATCAACTCGTTGGTTTTCATTTCACAAGCCACACGTCCCTTCATAGCGACGCAGTTCTGATCGTCGATGTACCTGTAACACGAAGATGTATATTATAGAATAAACCGTGCTATTAACCGGTTATCTAATATAAAAAATATCAGATTCATAATTTTATTTTTTATAAAAATTGTTTTATGTTACTTCGTGGCATTTTATTGCTAAGTCAATAAACCTGTCAGAAGATGAATAAAACAAATGTTTTAATTAGGGCTGTGGAGTCGCGTGAAAAAAAGAAGACTCAGACTCCAGCTTTAAAATAATTAACGACTCCGACTCTAAGGAAATTTTTCAATAATTTCATTTTAACTTATATATATCGACTGTGGAAAGGAAAAAGGACGTAACCCACACATATCAAATTTTACAGGAGGCGCTAAAAACGTGTTTTGATGATTTTGTGACATATGCAAATTATGAATTATACACAACCTTGAAGTGCACGGATACTTCTAAACTGGTGTTTAATTGACATAATCTAATATTAATTTAAAAAATTGACTCGGAAAAATCGTTATTTCAGTGTTTTTTCTTGTTTTTAATTTTTTACAAGGTCATCTTTTTAAACTTAAAAGCTAAATTTATATAATAATTTGGCATTTTCAGCTTCCATCCTTTTGATAGAATGTGTGTCAAGTTGTATACATTGTGATTATCGAAAAAAAGCTGTTTTGGAAAATTGAGGGTTAAGTACTTTTTCCTTTCCAGTCGATATGTATACCATCAGATCATCTTTAGTCAGCCAAGTATGCAATGTCAACACTTTTGACTATTTTGTTTAAATACACATCATTAAACATATTTTTCAAAAAAAAATCGAGCCGCTCATTTTTCACAACTCTGACTCCAGCCAAAATACCGCGACTCCGACTCCGCAGCCCTGGTTTTAATACCATATGTGTCGATTTGACTATGTTTTTTTTTGTAGAAACGATTGCAATCGGTCATTCACAAAACTCTCTAAAATAAATCTTCTGAGCAAACTTTTTTTTTGTCTACCTCTCAAAGGAGGGTATTATGTAAAGGTATAATCCGAATACAGATAATTGAGTTCATTGAAATACCCGCGAGTTGCTAAGTAAAAATACAAACCTCAGTTCTTTCAAGACTTTGAGTCTCTGTTGGTAATCAGGATAGAGCGCCATGGCCTCGTAGGATAAAATTTTTTTCAAATTGTTGTACTTCCTCAGAAGTTGCCTTTGCTCGAATACCTTTTCGAACTCTTCGGCGAAGTTGGCAATGTTCGTTGACCTACGCAGCACGGCCAGCCTTTCCTGCGAACTCAAGAATTTTAATATCATTACCGAGCAGGCATACGCTCGATGGTATTTTATTATAATTTAGACAAATAATCAAAGGCAGTACAGTAAAACCCCCATTTACACTAAAGTCGGGACTATGTAATTCGGGGTAGTGTAATTGGGGGTGTGAATCTCATACAAAATTAGGGATTTGGTTTGTTCCGCAAAAAATGCAAAACTAGGACTTCTCTTAGTTTTGCAAAAAAAAATATTGACGAAATCTTTAGTTACCAAGTGATTAAATGCAAAGCGCGCCAAAATCCCACACACAGTCGGTCGACCACTATACGTGTATAGCCTAACACGTATTGAATACACAGACGCTAGCCAACATTTGACTGTATGCGCGGCCCAGACAACCGTTTCGTATGGAATGTGACTGTGCAATTGGGGGATTTGCGGCGAATATTTCAAGTCAGCGTGTAATTCGGGGTAGTGTAATTGGGGGTTCCACTGTATTATTATCAAACATAGCCACAGGATAGTTTATCTCGATTGAAATATTATAAATAATGCTGTTACTTTATACAGGCGGTGGCAAAATTTAACATATGAACCTGCAAAACGTCACAGCGCCGGATGGAATCCAGAATTTCTCCCGTATTTATCCTCAGGCCGGCTTTTAAATTGACGAATTCCAGACGCTTCTGTCCGGAGTAAAGGCTGTAAGACAGCTCTGCTAATTTGTTGAGCGTCTGTTTGCAGGTGTTGCCGGGCGGGTCCGCTCTGAACCTGGACAACTGTCTCTGTTCGTAATCTTGCAACACCATTTGCGCGTTTGTATTTATACCGAATGTCGTGATACCGATTATATTTTTGGCTCCGATGCAGAGAACCGAGTGCTTGAGCGTCGCCACGTCCGATCCGACCCTGTCGGTTCCGACGGCTAGGCTCATCAGGGAGTACCAAATTTCGAGATTCTCCGTAGATGATGGCGGACTGCAGTCTAGGTCCTCCCTGTCCAGAACTAAAACTTTGTACGGAGTCATGCGGGGACCTGAAAAATATTTATGAATCAGTTTTCTTGACACTTTCACTCAACCGTCGCGTAATACATCAATCTCAAATTGAATAACTTTTCTACCCTGCCGTGTAAAAAGATCTAAGAAAAGATTTTTAAGCGTAAAAGGTACCTTGAAAGTTGATATAGTAGGCCAACTGATTAACATATTTTCCGCAAACGATCAGGAAGATTCTGCCGGGTGTCAGATATTTAATGTTGATTTGCTGCTCTAACAGGAACGGCATCACGTCGTTCATCTCTTGGATGTAGTCCGAAGCTACGTCGTGAAATTCGGCTAGCATCGAGAGATGAGGCGATATAGGGTTATCCTCGACCCGAGAGATCTTCTCTTGCAGCTCTTCGAGCTCTTTCTTGTAGGCGTCAGCCTTACTTTGAACGCCGAATTCGCGGAACGAGCGACGCATCATACCCTCAATTGAGACGCTAGTCGCCCTGCAATAAATATTTAATGTTAAAATTGTTTGCAAATTGTGTTGGGACAATGTTTGCCAAGAACTTACTTTCGCAAAAATGCTATTGTAGTCTCGGAAGATTCTTGACGATAATTAGGACGCCAGTTCAAACTATTATTTTGATAGCACTAGAGCAGTGATGCACAAGCTTTTTGAACGAAGGGTCATTTTATCAATTATCGAATCTTTCGCGGGCCGCAGAGGGTAAAAATGTTGAAAAATAATGATATACACCCAATCCTTTTTTGCGCGATTTTTTGGACGGCATCGTTACTTTTTTTACTAGGTTTACTTGATGTTACGCGATTTTTTTTAAATGTTAGAAATGCTGACCCTTCGTTTAAAGAAGTGATGACACTGCAAAAAATCTTGTGTGATGTAATGTTGCTCTAAAACTTGTTTAAATACAATTCATTTATTAAATTTGTTGAAAAGCTCGTTTCCCGGTCATAAATTTTACCACCGACAGTTACTCTGTGAAATAAATGCACTTCAGATGTCCAAAGAGTTTAAATACAAAATAATAAATACAATCCGAAGAAGGAAATATTGTTTTTTTATTAAAAAAAATATATGGTGATGTTTTAGGCACGTACCAAATAAACACCTGCATTTAAAAATATTTTTTTTGTTTTTTTATACATTTTTGATACTTTTTTATGCGATATTTTGATTTTTGGAACCGATTAATCAAATCATATGGAATTGAAGTTTTTTTTACGCGCCACTTTTTAGAACTAATGTATCGCGTAAAAAAAGGATTGGGTGTATTAACACATCACTCAATAATTTCGTAGTATAATATATAGATGGCGCCAGTCTTGACAAATCCATATAATTTCTAGTGTACCAACCTTCAAATAATACGTGTCAAAATGTTATAGTGGTTTTAGTGGCGCTACTTTTGTAATTTTCAAAACAATGGAAAATATCTGATATTTCCTGATATTTTGATTTAAATTGATCGTTGTTCTGCAAATCGATCAATTCTAGTTGCAATGAAGAATCGGTCTCGTTGATGGATGCTGAGACAGGATTGGAAAATGTTTTAAGCAACAAACAAAGCGTGTTTTGAAAACAATAATCTAAAAACAGACTCAACATGCACCACAGACAGTACTCATTGTAAAAAGATGAATTACGGGCGCAAATGTGTACCCGTGAAAATATAATCATATGAAAATATAATTGTCACTGACAATTCAAATTATAAACCTTAGCTACTGCATAATTTTTTCACATATTAAACACAGATTTTTATCATATTCAATGAAAAATTTGGTGATGAAGTACTTGTTATTTTGGGCCGCAACAAATGCCATTTCGCGGGTCGCGTTTTTGCACCACTGTATTAGAGCGATAGTCACCTGAGCAATGAGAGCATCGTGGCGTAAGTGACTCTGAACTGAGATGAGAGTCTCATCGGCTTCCCTTGCATCATTGCTTTGAGGGTCATGCTATCAGGAACGTCCTTCTTGCAAAGGATGATAACCGCTCCGGTATCGTCGAGACCTGAAAGGTGAAATGTCGCCATCATCACAGAAGAAAAGATAATTTGTCCAGAACAGTGGCCGTCTTCAATTCAAGCTTTCAAAGTGGGCAGTGAGATTATTGTCAGTTGTCATAAATATTGAAAAATTATTCACAGTAAAAATATTAGGTAATCCGCAGATGAAGCGAGGTCGACATCGGGTGGATGAATTTACACAGCTTAAAGAATGTATTGATGTTTAATACCTCTCCTTCCGGCTCGTCCCGCCATCTGAATGTATTCTGCTGGGAGCAAGGGTCGCATCTCGAGCCCGTCGAATTTCATGATGGAGTCAAAGATGACCGTCCTCGCTGGCATGTTCACGCCCATTGCGAAGGTTTCCGTGGCAAATAGTATTTTTACCTTCAAAAAGTTTGCAAAAGAATTATTTACAAAGCAGTACAGGTACAGGTCAGTTACAGTTTGGATATATATTTCTTTAATTTTATTTTTAGGTAGTAATTTTTATGTAACACTAAAAATACGAATGGGTCTTAATTAGTCAAAGGACCGAAAACAATTAATTTTAAAACACCCATTTGAAAAATACTTCACAACTTTTTACTACACCTAATACTTTGGAATAGCACTACGGAAATTCCTAAATATAGAAATGATTCCCGAATTGGGCCGGGCTCGAATTTCAACTGTCCTAACTTGCCCAATCCTGGGCCCGTGTAGACCTCTAGATACACATAGGTACTCACCGCTCCAGTTTGGAAAAGCATTTCCACAATTTCCTTCAAGATTGGTAAAATTCCACTGTGATGAATGCCGATACCGCAGGCCAGTAGAGATTTCATCTTCAGCACCTGTGCATAAAGTTATAGAATGTATTTTACATTCACTATTTGAAACATGCAGATGGATAGCACCAATGTTGGCAACAATGAATGGTGAAAGCATTTAAAAACCATTTAATCGTCTAATTGTTGAAAATATGAAGGTTGCACTAACCTGCGGAAGTTGTCTGTCGGGTTCTTTTAACCTTTTCAGGCATCCTTGGATGAAGAAATCGATTCTAGCCTTCTCTTTGGCCGTTGTCAAATCTATCGACTGCAATGCAACAGCAATCTTGTCGCACCTGCAACATCATATTGAGCCTAAATAATTTCTAAGGGTTGACTGTTTCTGGATATCGAAACAGTGTCAATTGAAGACCGATGATTCAGTTAACCGTTCTGATACTACTTCACACGGTGGGATCGAAGAGATAAAGCAAAAAGAATGCAAGAAAGGTTTGCGTATGAAAGGCAAGAAGTTAAATATGAGCAGAGAGAGTACCTGTTTCTGGAGAGGACGAATGCGACCACGGGAAGTTTGTTGTGAGTTCTGAGATGATCAATGAACGCCACCCACATAGTTTTCTCTTGATTTGGATTGAGGTAATTACGAGGACCTGATGAGAGATACATCGGGAAAAGAGATTATATACAATGAATATTCGTGATTGTGGATTTCTCCACCCTAAAGCGGACGGAAAAAATCAGCACATGGACAAATGCTCACAAAGATTATGCTAGTGTAAACTCAAAATTAATAACTTTAAAAATGACCATTTCATACATTTGGGTGGATATTGGGGTGCCCTAGTTAAAAATCAATTTTGCACAAGAAATTGCGAGAACAGAGCAAACATTGAGAAATAACAAATAGAAAACTGTACAAACTAGCTTGGACAGTATAATATAAAATTAATTTTGATAACTTTGTTATTTCACTTCCTGTGATACAACTTGTGACATGTGTTTCACCTCTTTGAGAAGCATCATCATGAGACTATCGCAACGGTTACGGATAACTAAGATACAAACATTGATAGTACTAATAATAAACTAATCACTTTCATTATGTGTGGCAAAATTCAATGGAAATAAATTCAACAATGTTGATCCATCTATGTATCTTATTTCAAATGTTAATAACTAATGCCTCCCTTCTATTGATGACTTTATTATGATTTAAAATTAACATCCACAAAGTAACGCCAAATCTATCAAAGATATGGAGCAGAATAATATTATTATAAATAAATTCTGTAGGTATGTATTTATTTAATTGTAGTTAACAATTATTAGCAACCAGAAATAAAAGCTGTTAACGTACACACCTTTGATGTATGTCTGTTATTTAACCCTATTAACACATTGGTTACGGACGACTCGTATACGAGTCTTTTCGCCGGTCTGACTTACGCGTTGAAATATATACATCCAATGCGACAAATGTTTTAGATTCTCTATGCAGATGGCGTAACAAATGATTGATGCATCATTTAAAAAATAAAATATTAAAATATATGCACAAATATTTTTTTTATTCGGTGATTTCGGCGATGAAAAATCAGCAGACAGTTAAAATAAAACTTTAAAAAATAGGCCACCAAAATATAAGCAATTGTAGGCTAAAAATAGGTTTTATGTTTTCTAATTTTGTTTTGAAATAAAATAAACAGGAGTAAATGTTCATTTGACTTGTTATTTATTACGTTTTCGATGAAATATATAATTCTATGTCAAATACCCGATTTTCTATATTAAAAAATACAAAAGATGAGTATCGCTAATAAAAGCAGGCTAAAATATATAAAGTATTATGCAACAAAGTGTTGCACAACTGGTGTCCAAATTATTTTTTTGAATGTCAAATAGTTTTAAAGTTATTTTTTTTTTTCAAAAGTACCTAATTTTTTGCAAAATTTCGCAAAAATGCCCCGATGCGAATGAGTTAATGCTGGAGGGCCGAAAAATCGGCCCTCCCTACCTATGCGAAAAATGAGCCAGGCCGATTTTTCCGCCCGGCGCTTCAGATACCAAATTTATACCTATTAAATTTTTATTTGTATTATGTGAGTTCTTTGACAGATGCGTAAAATGCGCCGGGCAGATTTTTCAGCCCGGCATCTCAATCTATCCCATCGGCCCATATCAATCTTTTCGCAATGTAACGTGACATTATAGATGAACTCACTTTTTTCACTTGCGAGTAAATATGCGAAAAAAAAATTCATTCAATGACTTCTAATAGATTTTACTACCTAATGACATAACAAGTGTTTCAAAATTATTATGTTTTGAACTGTTTTTTTTAAGGGGAACTTAGTTTTACTTGTTTTAAATTTTCTTTGATCAACGTTAATATTTTTTATTGTTGTATCATATTTGTAAAATGCACATAATATCTCCAAATATTATTTCCATAGAGAATACAAGTATTTTTTTTTAAGTTCCAAAAAATTGCTTTTCAATACTTTTTTTGAAAAATTGTAAAAGACGATTTTTTCTATAAAAAACGCTTGGCAATTTTAGCATATGCATAGCAAAATCGTCCGGCATTAAAAGGGTTAAAAATGTTTTTTTGTATGATATTCAATCTACATCCACAATTCAATTTACATCCACAGTGGCACAATAGACTTGCATCATATGTCGAGAGCTGACTGAAAAGAAATTCCTGAGATCAAATTCACATGATTGTTTTCAAAGGTCAGCTTATTTTACACTCTGCCTAATACTTCCGCGATCGTGGGATTTTGTGATAAATTAAACTTTCACTATTAGGTGTGCTGAAAAAAGTATGGAGGCATAGTCGTTACAGCGGATGATACGATCTGGATGATGTTTACCTTTTGCTCCAAAGTTTTGGCTGTACTTTGACGTAGTGGCTTTCTTCGACGCCACGGCTGAGTCAAAACCTGACTGTAAGTAATTCCCGTCCTGGTCGATGATCGGAAATAGATTATCTTTAGAGCTACCGCTGGATCCTGGAAAAAAGGAGCAGCGATTAACCATATTTTAAGATAGATATAGGTATGGTGTGGATGTATTCCGCGACTTATTTAATCAGGACCAGATTCCCTCCATCGGTAATTATATTCAACCAATGAATGTTTGAACTAGATATGCGTTTTCCTTATATTTTACGATAAAATTGCACATTTTGTTTCTACAATGATGTTTATGATGTAAAATATTTAATGAAAGTGTTTCCATTACAGTTGCATTTTCCTTAAAAATGTCTGAAATGCGGTGACAATGATAAATTTGCATGAAATTGGTGTTGATATTTAGGTTATCTTCAGTCACTCGTAGAATAGAAATTCTGCTGTTAATTAATAATGTGGGTCTGTCAGCTCATTTACCTGTGTATAGGTAATGGCACAGCGGCACAGGGCGTTTCTGCGTGGAGACGACGTACACCTTTCTTTTCTTGGTTCTCCCCACCCAATCGGCAAACTCCAGAGAGTTTGGCACGGTCGCGCTCAGCATCACGATGCTCACATGCGGCGGCAGCAAGATCAGTACTTCTTCCCACACGTAGCCTCTCTGAAATCGGGAGCGGAGTTACAAAAGGTAGGCGTTGAAGGTACAATAATTGCATGTCGGTCTCGACGCTGTCAAGCTTTCGTCCACTAGGTTGTGTGGTCAAGGTTTCGAATCCCAAAAGAAAATCTTTCATAAGTCGATTTTTCAATTGATGTATAAATATATAGCAAAGGGCATGGATGTCTGCGATGTTTTCATACCTTGCCACAAAGGATTATGTGGGGAGACAGCTTGAGAATAAATTACCGTGAAATCAACGCTTTTTGCCAGTCTTGAATTTGGATAAAACAACCTGAGATTTTATGTACAACATAAATTATATTCATTCAAAAAAAAACATTCAGAACCTTTATACCAGGTGTATCCAACAGAAATCACTCAGTGGGCCAAATAAAATATTGCATGTCTTTGATGGGTCACTTATATAAATATTTTATAACTTAAGAATGACGTTTTTTATATTAAAAATAAACAAACAACTAAAACAACAATATTTTATTTATTGTTTGATATTTTTGTGGTGTGGCGATATGTGGTGCTAAATTCTGCTATAAAGCACATAGCCAGTTGTCTTCATTTTGAAAATTTATCTTCGATGATATATTTTTGATAAAATTATTGTATTTTATTCCCTTTGAACATGGCTTTCATTGCAATATTATAAGCTCCATTTGTAAATCTAGAGGCGCAGATTCGACCTTTACATCAAACAGGGTTAGAAACATGCTTTACATGTATGAAAATTTATGTTTATCACTACATTTTGAAAACTGTTTTTGAAGAATGTGATAGGTGATTGGGAGGTCATTTTGTTCGCATAACAGATTCACCAGAAATATGAAATTACTCAATGAAAACAGACTGACCTCTACATTGTTGATATAGTGAACTTCATCGAAGATGACGTATTCCAGATCTCTCACCACATCAGATCCGTGGTAGAGCATCGAGCGAAGGATCTCGGTGGTCATGACGAGACAGCCAGCGGTCGTGTTGATCTGGAGATCGCCCGTCATGAGACCCACATCGCCAAACGTCCGCGAGAAGTCTTGGTACTTTTGATTCGACAATGCTTTTATCGGGGAGGTGTACACAGTTCTATTTCATGAAAATGTGCAAGAAATCTATTTTGGTTTTTTTTTTTCGGTAAAACTTTGACAAGCATAATAAATTGAATTTTTTTAAATTTCGTGAACCATGAATACCGACTATGAAATATCCCACAAAACATGAATTTAGAAAAAGTTATAAAATATGTTTTTTTAGAAATATGAATGTGTTTTTTTGTAAAAATAGGTTAAAAATCATGCAAGCTTTAGCCTAAGTGAGCCTCTTATGATGGACTTACCTTTTTTATTACATGCAGTTCTCAAGGAATAGATAGTATATGCAACTGCTTTGGTCAATTTAAACGCATAAAAGCATTTTAGTATTTCCGTATGCTTCCGATAGATCAGTAGTATGAGTTAAGTGAGCAAAACTAGTCCCGGTTATACAGAAAAAATGTGGAATAGATACTACTTTTTATTAATTTATCAGTAGGCATTTACCTGGTGCAGTGTTTCTTGGAGAGAGCGATTGCGTACTCGGCGACGACCGTCTTTCCTGCCGAAGTGTGAGCAGAAACGAACACGTGTCCCTGTTCTTCCAATTTTAATATAGCCTTGAGTGAATAGAATAAAACATAACGCCAAATCAGGTTTATTCTATTTTGAGGATAGCATTTCATCGAGAATGACAAATAAGTCTGCTTGCTAGAAGTGTAGTATAGAAGAAGTAGTGGATATATGATAGTATTAAATGTAATTTAACCCTTAGAAGTCCTATGTAGAGCTGGACTCGACAGTACAGATTTGGCAATGTTTTTTAATTTCATCCAAATATTACCAATACGCATTGTGCGCAAGATAAATTTTGCTATACTGAAACATTCAAAATGTTTTTTATTATAACTATACGATAATAAATTAATTAAAGATGAATTAATGTGAAAACATATTTCAATTAAAGACCGCAAAGGGTTAATAATCTGTATGTTGCGTTTGACTGTAAAAATTAAACTCTCGAACGGCTATCTCTATCAGTGAAATTTAAACAGCATATTGGGTATATTCCTACAATTTTTTTAAATTAAAACCAGCCATTAGTGAAAATTTTTAAAAGCTTACTTGTTTTTGAAAAGTATCCAATTCGAATGGAAAGTTATGCGCCATATTCGGTATTCTCTCGTGGAAATCTTCAACCGGCTTCGTGACGTCCAAAATTTCAGCCCACTCCGTCTCGTGAGCTTTGAACGCCGGCCGCATGTCATCTGATATTTTCAAGACAGGCAAGTCCGGCGGCCCTTCGAGGACTCCGGAAAAACATTCATCGAAGAGGGATCCCTGTCGATCTCCGTCTTTTGTACTGGAGACTTCTTTTTCTGTGGGCAGAGTGTCCGGCGCCACGTCGTCACTGTCAGTCCACAACCCTGAAAAATACCTGTTGAGACTGGAAACCTTACAAATAGATTCATGGATGTTGTGCTCAAATTAAAAACTGCAGCTAGAAAGCAAAACATATTGCACAGTATCATTGGCAGAAACCCAATCTATATATAAATAGCCGATAAAATAATCACTCGCTTTTCACTTTTTACTTTTTACTTTTTACTTTTTACTTTTCACTTTTCACAAATGTGTGCGTACTGATGTCCTCGGGTCTTTTTCTTCTTTTACGAAATGTATTTGTTAGCGTATTTGAAAATTAGTTGAATAAAATATATCTACGAAAAATGTTTGTTAGTAAACTTGAACATTATTCCAAAAATTCAATAATTTGCAATTTAAAAACTGCAGGGCTGTCGATATATGCGCCGAGGTCGATGTATGGTACTATGAAAAATGATTGTTAGCAAACTTGAACATTATTCCCAAGATTTAATAATTTACGAAATTTCGGCTACTACGAAAAATGGTTGTTAGCAAACTTAAACTTTATTCCAAAAATTGAATATTTTACGAAATTTATGCTACTACGAAAAATGGTTGTTAGCAAACTTAAAAATTATTCCAAATATTAAATAATTTACGAAATTTCTGCTAACTATAAAAATAAAATAAATTAAAATAAAATAAAATAAGATAAAATAAAATAAAATAAAATAAAATAAAATAAAATAAAATAAAATAAAATAAAATAAAATAAAATAAAATAAAATAAAATAAAATAAAATAAAATAAAATAAAGTAAAATAAAATAAAATACAATGCAACAAAACACAATGCAACAAAAATCTCACGTTGCTGGGCAACGGGCTTACAGCTAGTCTATAATAAATTAATAATTATGATTATGAAAGTAACTGCCATTTTTATGCAGTGTTAGTATGTATGAGTACTGACTGCACTAAATTGACCGGCATTTATATTCAAAAGATAGAGCATTACAAAACTCGAGACTCGAGGTATCGGTATCTTAAATAATGAAATGAATCATAATCTATTGCATTCCTCCCCAGGGCAGAATAGGAAAAAATTGCACACCAACGAGATGATTCTCTTCATCGATGACTGTCTGAATTGTATCAACTCCGTCCGGCATGTCATCGCCTCGGTCAGCGTCCGAGATGTTTTTGTCACCATCTTTCGTGGGAGTTTCGCCGTACAGCGTGCGTCCGTCAGGAGTGAACATCAAGCCGGATGTGAACGTGGGAGCGATAAAGAGAAGTTCTGTAATGAAAAAGAAATAAAAGCTGACACATAGACCGTTCGCCACATTTTGAGAGCGGAAATTCTAAAAAAATTACTCAACATACTCTCTCCTAAGAATGTGCCTGGTTCGCCGAATTCAAAATTCTCTTCCGACTTGGGCTTTTGCAAAATTTTCATCTGGGCTTGCTCATCTTCAAAGCCGGCAGGCAAGAACGGCAGCTGAGTCGCGACTCCTTGAGTGGCGAGGGAGGCGGGCAGCGGAGGCCGCTTCATGGTGACGTCTTCTCTTCCGAGGCCGCGGGGATTGATCTCTTCCTTCCATCCAACTGTTTCGTTGAGATGGTTTCTGACGGGCTAGGGATGAGGAATCGAAACAGTTTTTATAATTTAAAAGCTCAAACTCGGCTGATTTCCACTGGGAAGATGACATACCACTATCCGTTTGGGCGAGGCCTATTGATAATAAGTTACCGAAAACAAATGTGGAGCTCCATGCCATTATTGATGATTATATCGTCTCATTTGAAGAACCGTTTGATGAGAATATTGTGCAAAATATTATCACTGACAAGAAACAAACAAACGACGTTGATGATGACGAGCCAGAGGAGATTTGTTTATCTCAGAGCGCGTCTGAAGCTTTGTAAGCTGCAGAAATGCTGAATGTGTTTGTGCACTGTAACAACGATAATTTCACTATAAAAAGAATTTTGTCTTGTCTTCACAATGCTGTACGTGGTTCATCATATTGAACAAAAATTAACAAAAAACAAACAAAAATATGACTGATGAATAAATTTACATGAAAATAATGATTTTACTTCGCAATTTTTTATGCATCGTCAATTATTGTCCACCAATTGTTACAACGAAAAGTATTTTGAGGTGGTTTGTCGCAGCTGTCAAAACAGGGGAGTGTCAGCACATGTATACATATTGCAATTATCTAACATTTGTTTAGATTTCTATTATCATTGTTTTGTACGAGTCTAGTTTAAGTTATTTGCTAGCCATAAAAAATCATTTAATAATTTTTTTGGTAAATATGTCATTTAGTAGCACCAAGTAGCACGTCGACTATTGCGGCGGAAAACTTCACAAACTAAGCTGAAAACAACGCCACGATTTAAAATATTTATTGAAGCATTGATAAATCGCGTTAAAATCACACACACTACTGGATTACTCTACTGGATTTTCCAAACTCAATTTCATTGACAGACATTAAGATTTATTTATTATATACACTAATTGTTGGTTTTTACTTTGGTAATGATAATTCATACCTAATTGGTTTTTGTCATAATAGTTTCATTGCTAAGTGGTCTTCAACTTTTTATTTATAGTTTATTTTCCTTGTATTTTACTTCAATTCTTTTGCTAGGTTGTAATACCAATTGTTTGTCATACTTTGTTTTTATCACTTAACTTTTGTATAAATATCACTGTTTTATTGTTTTTCTTATCAGTTGACAATGCTCATCATGAGCGAAACCGGTTTTATCAGTGTTCTTCTTTTTAACGTGTCGTTTTTACGCAATTATCAAGCCCTCAAAAAAATATTTTAAATCGTGGCGTTGTTTTCAGCTTAGTTTGTGAAGTTTTTCGCCGCAATAGTCGACGTGCTACTTGGTGCTACTAAATGACATATTTACCTTTTTTTTTTTTGACATTTCACACGTATAAAGTCAGAATTAAGACGTAAACAATCAGGTTGTTGTGTTTTAGTACGGCGTAATATCGCCGATCCCGTGAATGTTGTTTTACCCAGATTATACCGTATATTAAAGTTTGTAGAAGGTTAATTTTTTTATCACATTTGTTGGTTTGGAATGCTTACTATTAGTCGATTATAGCTCCATTCTTAAAGTAGAGGTTGAGCAACTGAATTCTCTTAAAAAACTTCCATTAAGATGCGATTAAAAAAATATTTCGGCGACATTGAAATGCAAATTGATAAGGCCCTGATTATTGCGGGAATATAGAGCGCCGTCACCTTTACAGAAGATTGAAACGGAATCTCCTTATAACAGAAGAGCGACTGAACTTCGGGTGTTCTGGGCCAGTGGACTTGAGATCTCTGCCAATCGTGAATCGAAAGGCGTTCCGGGTTTAACAGAAAGTCTCTCAGCTCATCGTCCAGATCGTCCAGCACGGGGGGGATCTGCAAAAAATAAGTCGGATCGATTAAATCGGTCAGAAAAGTAACCTAAAATTTAAAACAGTTTGTTCAAATCGATATATATAACTATAACCCACCTTCATAAATTTCAGTTTATTTTCTGCCTCCATGGTTGGTGTTTTTAATTAATAGGTTTATAAATATGATGAAAATATTATTTTTGTTCGTCTTTGTGACATATCAGCAGAGCTGTCAAATCTATTATCTCTGGTCAAATCATTATCTCTGGAAAAATCGAGACGATTGTTTACGTTCTTGGAGTTACCAGCAGAGACAATTCTGTTACCAGTGTTAAGTCTACAGAGTAATGAACAGTTTGACTAGTTGTACATTTAGTTAAAATTTTGACACCAATGATACTTAATCAATTGGTCTAATTGAAAATTGATGCAAAGCAGTGGTGTAGGAAAGGATCCTGACGCACGGGGCGGTCCTTGAATTTGCCGCCCCCAATATTTCCTTTAATTTTGTTTTTAAATCACTTCTACTATTTTTTATCAATGAACTAGAAGTTTTACAGGTGGCTTAATTTTTTTAAATGTATAAATATAGTTTCTCGACAAATATTGTATTTTTAAAAAGGCCACCCCTAAAAATGCGCTTATAGTGGTGTTCAGATCTTATTGTTTTAAAGGATGCAAGGTGATTTACTCTGTGCGCCTGGGTCACAGGGGCTCTAAGGGTCAGCTCAAAGCTAGTTTTTCTGTCGGAGATTTCCTCCCCTTAGCTGGTGGACCAGTTTTGAGGCGATATACATTTGCCTTTCGACTCCTGCTAACAGGGAGGCTAGCTGCTATGACTTGCTGATGTTTGAAAAAGATTGGGGTGGCAAATTCAAGTACCACCCTGGGCAAACCTCCCTGCAACGACACTGATGACGATTTTTAGTGAGTTATATTTTTTTTCACGTCAAGCATTGGTGATAAGTCGAACAGAACAAAATATTTATTTTTTAAGGGTCCGTCGCGCACTGCCTAGTGTCCTTGGCTTCCTTGACGGATCTCAAAGGTTCGAATACCAAAAGGAAAAGTATATTTCAATTGATTTATTGAATCCTGTTCGAAAGCATAGATTTTTGTGATGTATATGAATCCCTACTTCCCTTCCAATCCTGAAATAACGGGGCATGGTGAGAGTGATAAGCTAACCACTAGTTCTGTCTTAATTATATTCTTTCTATCTCTATTTTTTTCGAAAAAGAGAGAAGTTGAGCGACTGAGTAACAAAAAGTTCTCGTAAATAAGCGTTTGTTGAGAAACCTACATAAAAAAAGGCCATATGCTCTACATTTAGAGCGGACATGGAATCCAATTTGATCAATAAAACTTCACTACAGTGCTGAAGATACCTGCTTTTAAATAAAACGATTGCTTAATTGATTTTATTATAGCAACACCGTTTCGAACGATTTCTGCTTGGCGGGAAAAATTGACGTATCGCAATTGATGTCAATGTTTACATTTGAGGGTTAAAAAAGTGATAACTGTTTCAACCTTCACTTACATAAGTTTAAGTGTTTCTACCGTGTTTTTATTATCGAGTCGTCAACTAAAATGAATTAATTACGTTTATTAGATATATAGCGCAGAAGACTCGACCATGCCAGTTTCGCAGAACGTATCGAACGGCGAAGGCACCGATCGCGAAGAAATCGACTCTGGCTCGTTGAAAACGTCTACTCGTGACGACGGCAAAGGCTCCTCTATATCGTCCGATAGTGACGAAGAGATATTTGGGATCAATTCTAAAAGTCTGAAGCAGAAATCTACAAGAAATGACAATGACTGCGGAGACTCGACCGATAAATCTCGATCGCCTCCTAATAGCAAACGACGAAACATCGCCGAATCTAATGATTCGAATCTGGGAGATCAATCTCCACATGAAGCAAATGAATTCGGCGAACCGTCCGGTGAAAGAAACGAGTCAACGGCCGTTCGAAGCGAAACGAATTGCGTGAAACCAAAAAGCAAACCCGGAGACGTCCAAACTGAATGGAGGACTGAAGAATCTCCCGATCCTGAAAATGAATTCAATTCTAATCATTTCGGTACAGAAGGAAAGGTCAGTGGAACACGCGACGAAGTCAAAGAGACATCTGATAGCGAAGAAGAAATTTTCGTCAAATCGAAAAAGAATAAAGTTTTCAATAAATCGTTCATGGATAGTGACTCTGAAAACTCCGTCAACGAAAGCGAAAACGATTTTGAAAAATTACACTACACGAATGAAATGTCCCAGTTAAAAAAAACTAAAATTTTCAAAGCTGTCAACAGTGATGACGAAGAGATCAACGACCCAACACCGGATTTCACAGAAAAAAACAAAACTGGATCGAACAGAATTAAAAACAAAAGAACTACAATGACTGAAAAATTTAAAAAGAGATTTGTGAAAAATACAATAGCATCGGATCTCTCTGACTCGGACTGCACTGAGAGTGAAAAATGTCTTGACACAGATCTGAAACAGCTCGAGTCTGTTGGCAGCATTCCTGCATCATTTCGAAAGTCCAATATATCGAATCTTTACGACTCTGAGAGTTCTGATGATGAAGCCGTTAAGAAAGAGAGCTACTCTGATGAAAGAGGCTGTCACGAAGAAACCGACAGTAAAAAGAAAAATTTGAAGAACACTGTTGCAAAAAAAAATAAAGATTCAATCATTAATCAGAAACCTCAAAGAGTAAGTTATGTCATTCTTATAATAAAAAAAATTTACATTTGAGTTGCTTAAATGTATCAATATTTATCACGGGTCGTCAACCTGCCCCGTACCGCCCACTAGTGGGCTTCCGTGATGGGCGGTGGGGAATTTTTATTTCTCTTACATTCCTTCTGGAAATTTTTTCACCCAAGACTGGATTATATAAGGAAATTTTACCATGAAAAATAAGCAAAAGTGGGCAGTAGGCATGAAAAGGTTGACGACCCCTGATATATATGAGGAGCAAACATTCAAAAAGTGTTTTGTCACAAATTTTGAAAAATGGCGTTTTATATCAATTCTGATAGCCCATAATAAAACCTATGAATGGAAATCAAAATTAGTGTTCAAAAAGGTTTTTTTTCATATGAAAATGAAATCATAAAGTTGACACATTCATGGTTTTTGCAACACTTAAATCATCATTTACCAAGCTTTGTATTTGTGTGACAAAACACTTTTTGAATGTTTGCTCCTCATATGAAGAAATATAGGGTAATAAAACTGAGGTCCGTGTTCGAACGGTTATCTTCATCTATCTGTTTCACTGCTCAAGGGCTCGAGTCCTGGTAAGGATAGTCTCATAAATTGATTGAAAAACCAATTGTCTGTACCAAGACTTGAACCTGTTGATTGTGATGTCTTAAATTCCCTCCCTCCCTCCCATTAAATCCTACGATAAGCTAACCGCTACCCTTACCTAGTCCATCCTATCCCTGTTCTCCTTCGAAAAGAAAGGCTGTGAAACTTCTCTTGGATAAATTAAGAAAACAAAACTTCTGCTTAGAATCCGTGTTCTTCACATAGTGGCAGACATGGTATAGTAATCAACAAAAAAAATGAAAAAAAGCAATTTAATTGGGTATAAAAAAAATGACTATATTAACACACTTAAAGCGGGAAAGGTAGTTCTACCTTTTGCGCCGGATCCGCTTTAAAGCTGGATTAGTTATATCTACTCGACTATTTCATATGATTATTATATACCAATCTCTTGAGGACATTTACAGCTTACACATACATCAACAAAAAAATAATAATACTTCGTTTCCTTTACGTACCAACACTTCATGTTATATGAATCACATACATATACTCTTGCAATTTTTTTATGAGATTTTGTATGTTGTGTTGTAGGTTTTGATAATTATTGATGGTAAAGGGACTGTTAGAGTGTTAAAATATGTCTGTCTTCTTCATGCATTTAAATTTCTTTTGGTGTGAGCAGAAAAGACGACATCTCAGCTATTTTAATGAAGTCCTTGAAACATATTTGGTCGTTTGTTTTAGGAATGTAAATATTTATTCATATGACGATACCAAAAATATACTTGTTTTCTTCTAACACTAGGTTACCCTTCTGTCAAGTGAATAAAAAAGCGAGACTTATAGACGAGAAAAAAACATAACATGTGTGCATGGAATTTGAATCCACCCAGATTTCAATTTAGTTTTGAAATACATCTCTATAATTCGTTTGTGTTTTATTTATATATTTTTTAAACCTTAAAAAATGGCTTCAGAAAATTATGAAAGTGATAATTTATCTGAATATTCCGGTGAAGATTAAACCTTAAATTGTTCGTTGAAAAACAAACGCAGAAGTAAGCAACTGCATGTGGTTATTATGCATTCAAAATTTCATTAAAAAATAACCACTAGTTTGGAAGATAGAGCGATTATTGCAAAATTTGTTTTTTTTTCACCTGCCGCTAATTTTTGCCCGCTGCACGTACCAGTCAATTAGTAGAGCCCGCTTATAGTGTGTTAAGATACCAAATCTTCATTATAATTTTCTCCCTTTGTTCAGATGTCTGCAAAGCAAGCCATGGAACAGATGAAAACGATCAAAAGCGAATCTGGGAGAATGCTCAGGGAGAAGCAGGTTGAACTGCCGTACCACCGACCAAAAAGGATCATGCTCAAAGACATCTTGGATCGAAGGAAAGTCACTGAAGCTACTGGCGACCGGAGGCTCAAACTTCGGATGACCCAACAGCAACTAAAAGAATATGCGTCAGTACCGATCAAAGTTTCCTAGTTGTAGTGATGAAATAGGGATAATAGAGTAAAATAGCAACGTATTTAGTTCTACAGTTTTTTATATTTATTAGTTGATAGCTATTTCAGCTTTCGCCGAATAGCTAGTTCTGACGATGGCGAAAAAATTCCAGTTCCCCTCACTGAAAATAATTCAAGAAGGTCTCCAACTTTGCAGTAAATTAGAAAATCATTTCATTCTAAATGATTCAAATTCTGAACGCGGATTTAAGTTTCAACGAGAGCTTATAAATTGTAATTCTGGGTATATCGAACTGCATAAACAATTAATTATTGAAAAAACTACATTTTTTTATGTGATTCTGGGAATATTTTAACTTCCTGTTTCAATGTTTCAATGTTTCAAATTTTAAATTCATGGAACATATCCCCAATTTTTGTATAGAAGTCAAGTCTTTTTTATACGATATATCGTGGAACGCATCTACCGCATAAAAAGAGAATTGACTGTACTATGTGATAATAAATTCACTCAGATTGTTAAATTTTCTCTTAATTTTTAGGAAACAACTGGAAGACAGAGAAAAGGATATGATAGAGTTGTGCAAAAGTGAAAGCGAGGAAGAAGAAGTTTCAAATCCGTCAACAGAAAATGATCCGGTAAACGACCCTGGCAACCTGGACAGTGGCGCACTCGCTGATGTTCCGGCAGTAACCGACTCTTGTCAAAGTCATCAGTCTGATCATTTTGATAAAGAGAAAAACGACACAGGTACACCTGAAAAAGACAATTCTGAAGTGGCTGCGATTGCAGATAACGTTAACTCAGAAGTCGCGTCAACCGACAAGTGTCGGGAAATTATCTTGCATGATTCTCAAGATACTGAAGATTTATTTCATTCAGCAAGTTATTCAAAAAATGTCGACGAAAAGGTAAACAATGACCATCTAACCGCAGCGTCGGTTGAAGAATCGCATACTATAATAGGTATTAAAAACAAAATCGAAAATGACTGTATAGAAATTACAAATTCAAATACTAATATGAAAATGTCAGAAATTGACAGTTCAATTAAAAATGTTGAAATCGTAATACCTGATCAGGGCAGCGACATCACAAACAATGCGGCTGCGGAGGAGAGATTCAACGTCAATGAGTTTGAAACATCAGACATAGTTCAATTTGAAGAATCTGAATTATTTCTCAAGTCTCCCGTTGGTGAGTAAAAGATATAAATCTTGTGCGCATTATCAAATTCTTTTTCTTGGGTTTTGATTATTTATACTATTACTTCAAATAAAAACATTTTTTGGTTATGGCTTCTATCTGGGAAGAATTTTACTTACTATTTCAAGTAGTAAATATTTATAAATCCAAAGTATACTATAAATCTAATTTTATTATAAAAAATTAAAATATTGGTCTGCTAAAATATTACTGTAAATTAGTGGCCTGGCAGAACTTTTTTTTAAGGCCCGGAAAGTGTTAATTTTACAGTATTGTGCTAAAGATGATGGGGTTATAGCGATCTTGAAATTAAGATCAATTTTCCAGTTGAATATTTGAATAGTTTTAACCCCCCGGGTCTTCCTATTTTATAAATATAATATTTTACACTTACGTATTTAAAAAAATCAGTTTCAACTGTTCGTCAGATCAACAAAACAAATCTAATGTAATAATAATTGATATAATTTAAGATTTCGACTGAAGGTGCTTGGTGGAATTTCAATATTAAATTTGAACGATTCAAATTTAATAATAATTGACTCGGATCAAGAATCTAGGAAAAACAGCATTTCATCAAAAAAGTCCGAGCAAAATTCAGATTCAAGCAAAACATGCTAGCTAAATTTGCAAACTTGCAATTCAGACAATGTCTTGCCCGGGTTCACCAACCCTGATGATATTGTCTTTTAGTTAAATGGCTGCAACAGACGATATCTCTTAAAACTTTTCGTGCTCAACACACCAGTTACGAGTTAACTCGTCAATAACTAATAAAATTAATACATAATTGCAAATTATAGCCGATGTGCTTAGTACAAACGTACTTTTTTCTACGGCATCCAAAAGGTTAAGCAGCTTTTACATAAAAGTTAACAAAAACATTGCTTTTATTCCACATATTTTCATAGAGAACAGGACCAGTTTCGCTCATTGCATTTTTTTATTTTTAAATATATAATGTCTTTCCGCCAAGAATTGGCAGTAAACACCTGAAAAATGAAAAATCTGTTTGATCTGCATTATATATTTAATCATTTTTATCTAACTAAATGTATCGCCATTCAATCTGCTGGCAATTCAATGAATAAGTTTAATTAAAATGTGGCCTTTAATCAACCAAATGTAAATATTCTTTTATTTGATATGTCTAGAACAGCAACAGATATTGCCCAGTCAGAAAATCAAATTCGATCTCTCCGGTATGAAACCGAAATTGACAGGCTCTCCGGGATTCATCATTGACTTCTCGTCAGGAGACGTAAAAGAATCGGGCATTGAATCGCTCAAGAGGCGATTTTTAATACATTCGGCGATGAAGACTTCCCTCGATTTGGAACGGGGAAAAGAAAAGAAGTGAGATTCTTAGAAATTGTTTTGAAGCGGATATTAATCAAGTTAAATACTTTCTGATTATGCGCCCATGTTTATGAAGATGAATGCACCAATGCTAAGATTTTAACAAGTTTTTTCTTTTGTCGATACTCTCACCCTTCAATGTTTACTTACAATATCGACTGTGGAAAGGAAAAAGGACGTAACCCACACATATCAAATTTTACAGGAGGCGCAAAAAACGAGTTTTGATGATTTTGAGCCATATGCAAATTATGAATTATACACAACCTTCAAGTGCACGGAGACTTCTAAACTGATGTTTAATTGACATATTCTAATATTAATTGAAGAAATTGTCTAGGAAAAACCTTCTTTTCAGTATTTTTTCTTGGTTTCAATTTTCACAAGCTCATCTTTTTTTTAAACTTAAAAGCTAAATTTAGATACTAATTCGGCATTTGCAGCTTACACCCTTTTGATTGAACGTGTATCAAGTTTGATACATTGTGATTAGGGAATCCAATCCCGGGATCCCGTGCAGTTTTCGATACATTTCAATCCTGGTATTGGAAGACATGATCCCGAAACTATTGAAAATTTGATTTTCTTATAAAATATTATAGAATCGTCTTGGCTTTGTAAAATAATACACACCCAATTGATTGTGTAAATCCTCAAATATAATAAACAATGTGCCATTGTTCATTGCTTCACAAAGCTCAATTAAGATAACATATTCGAAAATAAACTCTGCAGGCGAAGACTATAAAATGAAATACTAGAAGTCACTTTTGGTAATACATAGATTATGATGTAATGAATCGCAAAAATATTAAATTCCATAGCATATTATAGATTACTGTAAGTGGACACTTTTGGCGATAAGGCGATTTTTATTAGTATGAAATGTTTCTTGTTTCTTTCTCATATTGCAATTTTGATTGACTTTTTATTTATTGTTATGCCATTTCGGCTTTGCTTTATGTTTTATGCATTGTTATGTTTATTTTTATCTGTCAAATCCAGTGTGAAGATACCTTAACCCTTTCCGGTCCTATGTCGAATCACATTCGACAGCAATTTTATTCTGGTGGGTCCTATGTCGAATGTCATTCGACATTTTTTTTCATTATTAGTATTGAGTTAAAATTAGGTAAAATGTATTGAATATTTTTTTTCTTCACTCTATCTATTACAACGGTATTCTGAGCATAGAATTAAATAGTTTTTAAGAACATTTAAATCTGTAACTGTCTTCCTGCAATGGATACAAAAGGGTCGTTTTAGGGGCTGGCTCGGCCCGCGTAGCACGGGCGTTCTGCATTTTTTCTCCGACAGTTTCGCTTGCCACGTGCACTCGAAAACTATTACCTAAATTTGCTCTTGTTCAAATAATTCTAACTTTGCGAAAATGCCTAAAATCTTGAAAAAAAGAAATTTGATACATTTATTGTATGAAATGTGAGAGAATGCCTGGACTATGAATGTTTTCACTGTTATCACACTTTAGAAGTTTTTAAATTATAAATAATAAGGTCATTATTGTATATACATATTTCGAAATAAAAAAAAATTTGTTAGTCTAAAAAAAAAAAATATTAGTAATCCTTATCCTTATCTCTTGTAATACTGTAAATCAATTATGGACCTGATGGAATGTTTTGATTTTTTTTTGTGGACCGGAAAGGGTTAAATGATTTTTATATTGTTACAAATATGTATATAACTTTTTTAAACATAAAATTTCTGGCTGAGGTGGTGAAACAATAACATAGTAACTCTTTAAAATTAAACTCGACAAAAAATCACTCCTTTTAGCTCCTATATAATACCAGTGTCAAAAAATATATTTCATTATTTCTACGGTCGTATTCCCAAGAGACTATACTAGAGAATATAATATAGAATAAGTTGTATTATTAATTTTTGACCAATGTTATAAATTTCCTTTATAAAAGTAAAATGTGTAGCACTATAAAAAAAAACACCTATTTCGGGACTAGCCCCAGGATTTCGGGGTTACTATCAACATTTTGGCTCGGGATTGGATTCCCTAATTGTGATTATCAAAAAAAAACTGTGGATTACGTCCTTTTTCCTTTCCGCAGTCGATATTATACCTGCACTCATTATCTTAGCCAGTCATTATGAAGCTTTAAAAATAATTTGAACTCAATAGTTTTTAAATGATTATTATTTTCCAATAATTTAATTTACTCGTCACCTTATATTGTTTAGAAAACAAAAATAACTGCCCACTTTTGTTTTTCAATGGATTCAGGGATAACTTAGTGAAAGTTTATTTTATTCTTATTGATATTCTTGTTATTCAATTGGTTGTGTTGCTATTTGTGACATATGTTTCACCTTTTTGATATTGAAGTCAGTGTCGGGTGATTTTTATTTTATTAAACCTTTGCTCAAAATACCATGAACACATGGCTCCCTCGTCATTCTTGCTCCTTGCGCAATATTAATGTTTAATCCAGGTGTGGGGTATCTGCAGCCTTTTAGCTACTCTGGTGCGGCCTTCTTTAGGTCTGTCAAAATCCCTGAAAGACCTAAAAAAAAAGGTCTCACGCTGGTAATTTCTGGGTTTCAGAAATTGGCATGAAATTATTTCTGGCCAAAGATTCCCTAGTCAATGTTTACTGCGGCCTTATGCTGAAAAGGTTCCCCACACCTGGTTTAGTCACATATATATATATATATCGACTGTGTCCAACATTTTAAAAATAGATGATATTCTGATTTTGTAGAATTCGGCCAGGAGCTCAACTTTCACTGTTGAAACGTGAACTAGAAGATCAAATATCGGAACGCCGTTCTCGAGAGTGGGCTGAGAGACTTGAAGAAGATAACCGAAAGAAATTAGAACTGAAAGAGCTAAACGGCGGCGATATCTCCGACTGCGAGGACTTGCTCGAAGATGAAACTGATAAATATTACCCTGAACAGTCAAAAGATGTTAAATCCAAAGAAAGCGATAAGAGCAGTTCTGCGAGTGAATTGGAAGAAGATGAAGAAGAAAACGATGTAATAATTAAAGATAAAAAACTTAAAGATGATTTTGGATTTATTGACGGAGAGGCTGAATTAGATGACGAGAACGATTCCGGTGATGAAAATGACTGCTCAGACGAAGACTCGGATTCTGAATCTGACGATCAACTGTTAAACGATCCATCGACTGCTAAAAAAACTCGCATTTTGAAACCTTTTCAAGATTCTAGCAGTTCTGATGAGGAAACTATAACTGACAGAGTCCAAATTCAACCGACCGAGAGAGAGAAAGCGGTGTGTGATAAATCAATGGAAAAATTGATGACCACTCCGTCAAAGCAAAGAATGTATTCAAATGACATGTTCTCCAGTCAAGTTTTTGATAAAAATGAAAGCTTCTCTCAGGATTGTAAGTATTTTCTTTATTTGTTTACGTCTTATAAATCCTCTACAATTAATACCGTATCATATCAATCTTTTTTTTTTTTTTTAAACCATGTCCGCTCCCAATGTGGAGCATATGGACTCCTAATGGAGTTTATCTCAACAGAAGTGTTTCTACGACAACTGCTTGTTACTCAGTTGCTCAACCTCTCTTTTTCCAAAGAGAGTAGGGATAGAAGGATAGGGCTAAGACAGGATTAGTGGTAAGCTAATCGCTCTCGCGATTAGCTTACCACTAGGATATATATATCTCCTTCATAGGATAGGATGGGGGAAAGGGGGGAATTCAAGACATCACATACATCCATGCCTTTGAACAGAAATTCATAAATCGATTGAAAAATCAATTTTTAAAACTGTCCGTACCGGGATTTGAACCCGGGCCCTCCGTAGCCGAAGCCAACAATGTTGACCACTCGACCATACAGGCGGCTATACCATATCAATCTAATGACCATTAAATTTGAATCGTTCAAATTATGTACATTCATACAGATTTTGTCACTAACGACCCGGGTTTCGCCTTTCGGCATCTTCAGACGTTCAGAATGAACTTGAACTGACGCTTAGCAAATGAATATTTCGTGTAAATATAAGAAATAAATGCATCACTGAGTTTAAAGCTATTGCTGGCGAAAAGAATAAGCCCATGGGAATGCCCACAGTTTTGAGTAGTGAGTAGTTTTAAGAATTATATTTATTTTGTTTGTCGGAAAAGGTTTTATGACTTTATTTATATAGGCTATAAAAGTGGCGACCCAGGCATGTTTAATATTTCATTTAAAATCAGAAGACTGTTCAATTGCGCTCTGTTTATTTCTAGAATTTCCTAGAAAAAGAGCTTATGGGGGTCCGTATTTGGATGTAACATTTTTATCCCTTGTTCGATTGAACATGTGTCTTTCCGATTATAGGATCTGTTGAAATAAAAAAAAACCTTATAATTATTTTAATTCGAGGCCAAATTTTCCAATGAAGTTTCATTTATATCAAATCAATAGTCGTCTGCTGTGGTCTAGTTGGTTAGAACATGCTCTACTGATCGGCCAGGTCTGATTTCAATTCCTGGTAAGGTCAATCAATGGCAAATTCATTTTTTTTTCAATCAAAATTTGAGACCCAAAATGTTGGTGTTTGTTATGTCAATTCTCCTTGAGTTGTATTCCGAGAGAAACTCATCAAAATATTTGGCGCATCGGCAATAGCTGTAATGTTAAATATTTTTTAAATTTTAAAATAAAATTATAATTTTGAAATAAACTGATTGCCATCGATGATTTCTAGACGTGGTGATAATATATCAGTTTTTACCAACGTCACTTATTCTAAACATGTTGGTTTCAAATATAACTTTTCCCTAGTTTCCGTAACAAGAGAAACATTAGAAAGTAATTTGACAAAATTTGCACAGTTTTTAGTATGAAGATATCTAATTAAAAGTGTATACAATTTGTAACAGAAATAAAAAAATATGGCACCCTTTTTTGTTGAAGTGAAAAAAGTTTGTTTTGGAAAATACACCCCTCACATGTTATAAAAAAATATTAGTTCTCTATGATGAAAAATATTATAAACATTTTTATGATATCTTCATTCATAAAACATATTTATGCACCACCCTCAGTCCATTGACCACGAAAATATTTAGCACGTAAAAAATATTTCTTTCAATGGTGAAACAATCCGCTCATTCAATTTGAAATACATTTTACTTTTCTATTATTAATCTATAATTAATCTATAGCCATTGCATTTATTGTTTAGTTACCCCAAAAATCTTGGCAACGAGAAGATTAAAAGGGCCGTGTACCCGGTTCCAGTTTTCCCATATCAAAAACTCTACTTACAACTTGTGTAAGTTTACATGACTGATAAATTTTCGACTAACATTACAGGGGATGATAGATTACCACTCGGACAGAAGTGCGAGGCTCCCGATAACACTCCAAATTTTAAAAAGAGTGAGGCGGGAGCAGGTAACGGTTTCGGAAACACCGCAATCCATAACAAGGGAAGGTCGGACTTGGTCAATCTGGTTTCTCCACTCATTAAATCCACCGCTGCGCAAAAGGTTACATCGGTGGACAGAGAGGTGAGTGCTTTAGTTTTCTCTTATGGCCTGTGAGTGAAGCAAAGACTGTTCTTTCTGAATGATCAGGCAAAAGAATGAACTTTGTTTGAATCCTTGTTAAGTATCTCGTATCGCAAGAGTTTTTTCATCATTGCTTAATTTAAAATTAAGAAACATCAACCTTAGGCCATCTATGTGATAACTACTCCGTAGTACTCGACAATAAATTAAGAATACTGTATCACACAATGTGGCTAATGTTGTGGTACAAAAGCTGTCCTAGCAGCCTTAAAGATCATTCGGAGATAAGGCAACGTACAAGACAGCGCCCCATCACGTCAAGGCGAGAGACAGGGAAACATGGAGGTGCCGCGTGGCGGCCATATGCTCCACATAGGAAGCGAATATGGTCAAAGAAGAAGAAGAATATCCGAAAAAAATTAAATAAACGTCGTCTTGACAGATTAAGTCATCTTTCGACTAACCATCCTTGAGCACCAGTTTGAACCTCTGTTACCTCGCATTTAATTCTTTCATAAGATACATTAATCGAATTAAAAATATAGATAGCTTCATATTATTTCCGTACACACCACTCTTTATATATTTTTTAACTTTTGTCTTCATTGACAGGTATCCGCTCAGCAGACAGCACCGCACCTGTCGTCACTCGCGTCACCAAAAACTTTGTCTCCCCACGCTGAAGGAAAATGGATAAACCTTCAAAAAAAACTGTTCATGGATTCCGATGGGTCGCAGCCGCAGGTATGTGTCTCATATTATGTCAAAGCTCGACTCAAAATCAATTTAAATTATATGATTGTTGCCAATATGTTGATGATTAATACCAGTTTTCAAGTGGATATTGGTTACATTCCATTAATTTTTTCATCCACTTGCTCCATCTCATCGATCCACTTACTACCTGGCAAACCAGACGGAGATCTTTCGAATCTTTGTAGTGACGGACGTGTGCCCAAATATAGTGCAGGTGGACAGAAGAAAAGTTGCTGCCAATGCTCTTATCTTCTGCAGAACTCAGACGAAAATGCCTATGCCCACTCCCTATGTGTGACACGTGGACTCCTAATGAAGCACCTCGGCAGATCTAGCTAGCTTTCTGTGCTCCATTTTTAGTTTTGGATAAATGCAATGGAATGTACACATCAAACAAATCTATCTACACTTTAAACAGACTGAAAGATTGAAAAAATTTAAATATCAATTAGGATTTGAACCTGTGGACGTCGCAAGCCAAGAGAACAAGGTCAGCAATAGCGTGCTAACCATGTATAGAATTTCAGCAAAAATATAAAGTAAACTGGTTAACAGACCGTCACTGTTAGATGTAACAAAATATTAAAAACACTCACAAAGAGAAGAAACGTATCTCACTGACAATTTCAATTTGAAAGGCTATCGATTTTTATTTTATTTATTAAATCTGTCGTTTTCGGTCAACAGGACAGCCAAGAGCTGGCAGACTTGTGTTCGGGGAAGTTTCCTACTGAACCTGAGTCCGATATCGGAGAAAGCGTCTCCATGTCGGGGCTGTGTCCTGGCAGGGCGCCGGCCTGCGGTGAGGAACTGTCTCAGAACACGGAAAACGAGTTGATAGAACTGTGCACAGGAAAATTCATTGGAATTAATGGTGAGACGCAACCTACGGCCGATGTTCAGCGATCACATCTTACGGTGAGAATTTTATTTTGATCTGTTGTCTAAAATTGTATCATTATATAAATGGAGAGATTATAGACTCCTAGTGGAGCATACATCAGGTCCATGGCGCAGCAGTCCACGTCATTGGCTTCCGTGTCAGATCTAGCGGGATCAAGCTCCAATGCAAACAGCATTTTTTCAATCCATTTATCAATTTCTGTTTGAAGGCTCTGGTGGCTCTGAAGGTTCTGATGGATGCTTGAAAATTACCTGTCACCCTTCTGAACGTCAAATAACAGGGCGTAGCGAGAGCGACTAGTTAACCACTAGTCCTGTCCTGCTCTATCCTTCTATCCCTACTAATCTCTTGAAAAATAGAGGTTGAGTGACTGAATAACAAACAGTTCTTGTAGAAAAACTTCCATTGAGATACCTCCATTAGGAGACCTTATACTACACATTAGGAGCGGACATGGATTTAAAAAAAATGTGGAGCGTCTCAAAAGAAGCTTTTACGGATACCGATTGTAGTTCATTCACTCGTCCTCTTTTTTCGAGTAGAAGAGTAGAAAGATGAGACCAGAAAGAGACGAGCAGTTAACTAATTACTCTCTCTATGTCCAATTTTTAGGATATGAGAGGGGTGGAAAGAAATATAAATACTGCAAACATCTATATTTTTCTCACAGATTTTGAAAATAAATTAATTAATTACCATTGAAAAATCAATTAATAAAAATATTCATTTGCACATTCTACTGACATACCCTGCAACCAAACAGGATAAGCACCCAAGAGTGTTTTGACCACTTGTCTGCAGGACCGCCTAATACCAAATAAATGTTAAGAATTCGACTGACAATCCCGCGCTTTGCTTGAGCATTAATGATAGATTTATTTCTTCCAGAACTCACCGATGGCAACCGAGAAAATATCTCTGACATGGTCGGAACCTACCGAAACGAAAGGCATCGCTGACCTCGCCGGAGAATCTCAGTTGCCCACTTCCGATTCTGTCTTATTAGCTTCTTCGACTGAAAATGTTCAAAACACACTGCCTGATGGAACTTCACAATGTACAACGGAGTCGCCTACTGGTTTGAAAACTGTAAAAAAAGTCGGACACGTGGCCAATAAGAAAAACACTATACAATCCTTTTTTCGACCTGAATCAAAAAAACCTATCGACTCTCCAGCTATCCCGGATGTTATCCGAGATATTTCTGAATCAGCGGAACCACTTTTGTTCAAAGGAAAGTATATCATTTCATCCTCTTCGGATGAAGCGGATCCGGTCGATGGGAGCCCAATCGTCAAAAAGAAAGCATTGAAGTCTAAAAAGTGTAGGAATAAACGAAGGGCTCGGCCATTGCAGATTTCAGGTGAGTCACGTCACATTACATCAGCATTTCCCAAATAGGGTTTCGGTAAAGCTTCCCGGAAAAGTTTAAAAAATTAATAAAACATGAACATTTAAAGTGTAAAATATTGTAGGTGCCGTGGTATTTATGCTTTACAATACTTTCTTGAGAAGAGAACGTTTTAATTTTGAGTAAAGATCTACGGCAATAATTTCAAACTCATATTGCTGAAAATAACAAATTTTGTCAATTGTTTTATGAATACACACCAGGGCTTCGAACCGTAACTGAACCGAAAACCAAAAACTTTTATTTTTACAAAAACCAGAACCGAACTGAAAAAAAATATCAGTTTTTAATTGGTTCAGCGGGTATTTTGGGCAAATCGGTAAATTCCTGGGTTTTTGGATTCAATCTGAACCGAAAACCATTATTTTTACTGGAATGAAAACCGGAACCGAACCGATATATATTTTTTTACTTGAACCGGGACAAAAAAAAAATATCGTTTCGAAGCCCAGATACACACAGTCGGGAATTATGTGATGTGTGCATTGATGCTGCCAAAATATACGAAAAAATATTATAAGAGACCTTCGTTGTACACTATAATATACAAAGGTTCCGCATAGTAAGTTACGTAAGCTTTGTAATGTTACAAAATAATAAAAAAACGTATTTGGCCCTCCTGAAAAGTTACAATTTTGTAGATAGTGTTGTTTGACTTTAAGCCCTCGGTATATACAGGAACGTTCAGTATCAGAATTAATCAATAAGATTTTTTTAAATTTTGATTTAACCCTTTTTGTAACATAATTTTTAAATGATTTTGTCGGCGAATTTCTGAAGTGACTTTTTCTCTTATGATTCCTCATGATTTCTGCCAACTTCTAATAATATTCTTTATCATCCCCCGCATCCCTATACAGTGAAACCCTGTTTTAACGTTTAAGCTACTGACAAAAATATAAATAGAGATGGGAAAATATTCTGAAAATCATGTGAGTCACTTCAGTATGTATTTTTGGGTTGTTTACATAAAGCTCTTTGGGAGTTATAAATCGATCATCTTGTGCATCTTCAGTGCTATTTAAAAGCTTTTGAAGACCCTCGATATGCCTAATAGCATCTTATTTTGTTGGTTTAAGTTTACTTCTTCACCGGATTTGTCTATAAATAAATGATTCATGTTTTATTTTTATAGATGATGACGATGATAATGATGATGATGATGGCGGTGATGAAGATGAAGCCGATAATGAAATCATGATATCAGACTTGTCCAATTCAGATATCGATGACAATGAAGATAAACAGGTTGATTATGATTCTGAGGAAAATGAGGTAACAATTCGTACGATTCTTTGCCTTCTACTGAATCTATATTTTTATTGAAAATTGATGAAGCATCGTTTTAATTTACATTTCACATCTAATCCTTAAAAAAATGTACCACGCAATGGAGACTAAAATCACTCTTTCCCGCATACAATGTGTTAAATCTTTTGATGATTATATTAAAAAAATAAAACACTTTTCTAATTCCACATTATTTATTAAACATCAAGTCCGTTCTTAACTTAATGAGTTAAAAGGTTTTCAAAAACAAAATTCACATAAATTATTATTTTGAAAACATTCCAGGGTTGACTTAGTTAGCTTATCATACCATCATACGAATACCGGGTATGTCCATCCAGCTACTGTGGGTCAGATTGATAGTACTCGCTTCCCGGTGTTGGCCTGTAGGCCTCAGTTTGAAGACCCCTGGTCTAGTCTATAAATAAAAATATTCAAACATATTTGAAAAAGAATTTCCATTATCAGTTTTTAATAATTAGTAGTTCCCTGTATTTGTAATTGGAAAAATGCTCACTCGTCACACGCACCGACCGATAGTTCTTTGTGTAGATCCAGACAGAAGCTGCCACGACGCGGTCACCTCCCCGCACTAAAAAGGCTAAAACTTCAGAATTCTTCGATAACGAAGCCGAGTTAACATCCGAAGATGAGTGGAAGGGTTCCGGAGACGAAGATGAACGAGGCCTAGATGTTTTGGAATGGGAAGAGGGTGACGCAGATCGATTCGATCAGAAGGTTGTCAAAGACCAGCTGGAAAAAATTCACATGTAAGTAGAGTGACGAGGTAACATATTGGCTTTTCTGTGTCAGATACAAGATATGTTATATTTGCTTGATCTGATAATAGATTCTTTTTTTTTTAGTTTTAAACATCCGAGATAAACTCAAAATAAAGATGCGACTGACCAGAGTGCTAATGCTAGGACAGAATTGGTGATTGGATTCACCACTACAAAAACCCAATACAAACATGAACAGAACATGATCCAAAAAATCATCTTTAAATAAATTTTCAATTGTTTATTTTTAGGCGAGAAGTCTTAGATCAGGACAAGCGAGAAGTGAGACTGCTCCAGGAAATGCTCCTAGAAGATGGCGACCTTGAAGGCGGTACCAGAGAAAGAAAATTCAGATGGAAAAATGTCGGTCAGTTTAAATTATCGCCTTGGTTTTGATTGAACCACTGTGCTAGTTTCATTTTTTCATTCGATAATCTTTCCTCCGACTTATATAATATGTAGATAATTGTAAATAATTTTTCAGTACACATAGGTTTGTCTGATGAATACTGTTAAAGGCTTAAAAGTTCTTTTTGAATTCCAGACAGTGGTATAGAGAGCGGGGCGATGGTTGGCGACGACGAGGCAGACGGTATTGCTGAGGATTTCCAGTCTGAAGAGCAGTGGCGGAGGCAAAGGCACGAAAGAGAAACTTACCTCAGGCAAATGGTTCGTAAATTTCATAACCACCTGCCAGATAATATGCGTATGTTGCACTTATTGATATGAAATTGAGCGATCTAGCTTCCTCTAAAAAACAATGTTTTACTGACAAACATGGAGCAAAGTTATTTCATTGCCCATGATTCTAATCTATCTCAACCGCCATCGTGCGTTGTACATTTCTCTATCTCTATAGCACGGCCACACTTGTGTAGGAACAGGTAGGATATATATATGATGTATATAAGAATTATATACTATCAATTGTGCTTTTTTTGTATTAACATATTTTTTAACGTAGGAGGCGTAGTCTGTCTGTATGTGTCTTATATTTCAGACTGATAACATGTGGAGTGCCATTTACTGAATTCATAAGTGGTTTTTAAATCCACTTGAAATATTCCCTTTCAGATTTCAATTGAAAAGACTAAAGAAGTTGTATTGATTTTAAGAAACTAATATATTTTAGCGCTTATCACCAAAAAACGTCATTTCCCCGGTGGAGTCGATTGTTCTATGCGCCCGCTTATAAAATGTAAATTCTTCAAGACATTTGTCTTTTTTCAGGAAAAAGAAAACGGTGTAAATCACGATCATTCCCGATTTCCACAAGAGAACGATGCTCTCTCTGAAACTGGCGTTGGCATGTCTCGCGTCAAGTCTGTTTTTGAGAAAGCTAATGCTGACGGTCGCAAAAATGCAGTAGGTGAACAACTAGATTTGAAGAACTCCAAAACCACCAAAGATCTACCCAGTCCGATCAAGAAACCTTTTGCTCTGCAGGTATTCAATGGTGGCACACCACGCTTCTTTCTCAACATTGTATCTCGCTCCGTGCGTAGAAATTCTGTACTAATAGAATTTTCAACAAGATGTTGCTAAACTTGTTATCAGGGTTTGCAATTTACTGTCAAATTTCAATTATCACCAAAAGGGTAAATAATTTCTCCTATTGCTTAGAATTCCTTAGAACTTATAAAAAACTTGATAAATAGAAATCAATTCTTTTTATATTACATTGCAATTTGCATAAGAGTAAAAGTGTCGCCTGCCGTAGCCCAGTTGGTTAGAGTTTGGTCTACCAATCACACAGGTCTGGGTTCGATTCCCGGTAAGATCACAGTGAATTTGAGAATTATTCAATTCAAAGTTGTGATCGAAGACTGGTTGTTTGTGATGTAAATCCAAATTATTTCCTCTCCTCCCATCCTTCTGATCCTTTAATAACTGAGTGTAGCGATAGCGATTAGTCAACCGCTAATTCTGTTCTAGCCTTCTTTCCCATTATAAAGTAATATACTGCTCTATTCCTTGTGGATTTTAATGTAAAGTTTTAGTAGTTACTTTTCATTTTCAATGTAAAATCCAACAGAATTGACAATATTGACAGTTATAACATCAATTTGTATTCTAATATTTTTTTATCACTAACTAAAACAAGTTTGGAATCGACTAAAAGAGAAACAATGTTTCTTACTTAATTTTGCTGTTCGTGTTCTGTTCTTGTTCTGTTCATATTGCCATTACGAATTATAGAGAAGGAGGTCACACCAATACAAATATTCTTGTCGACTTCAAAGTGTTTTATGGTGATGGGATTGTAAAATAGCTTGCAATCTTATTTTATATAGCATTTGAAAAATTCGTTTTTCAGAATAATGTACGAGGAACATTCTTATCACGGGGCCAGGCTGCACTCCACCGCCTGGCTTTGCTGACTAAAAACGGCGGAGGCGCAGACAGTGACCGGCCTAAAAATCTAAGTTCGCTGGCACCTGGAAAGAAAGGAAATTTTGTATTCGCTGCCGTCAGTCCTCCGTGTCGCGAAACGGCAGATGAAGAAGTCAAGGTGATTATAAATCCGTATTATTCCCAGTCTCTTCAATTTCTGATGCTTCTATTCCGATGATTGCCGACATATACTTTTTATTAATGTCGGTAGGGAACTTTAATACTTACAATTCAATATATGTTTCAGTTTCAAAATTGTACTACAAGTGTTTATTGAAATTTAATGAAAGTGTTTATTTAATACAAGTGTTTATTGAAATTTATTTAAAGTAAATGAAAATTTACTTTAAATAATGATTATCAAATTTTATGTTATATAAAAAATGAACTTTACAAAGTTATCGCCGAATCCAATTAAAAATATTTAAATAATGACTTGAAAGCCAAGTCAAGTCAAAGGCGTCTTGGTATCATACCGGCCAAGTCATTGAGAACCAATCTGATCACAGGATTTGAATCAGCTGACTGAATGTCATTTGATATTTTGTATATAATTGGAATTGGGATTTGTATAGATTGGGCCAGATACTGACTGCGACGTATTAACTCAACGGTAGCTAGCGATAAACTAGTTTAGTTCTTTTCGCATTACTTAAGGTTTTGTTTTTAGTAATAGTCAGGGTTGTTTGACTATTTCAAAATATACTTTTATGGATTTAAGTATGTTTAAATAATCCGTGATTCAATAATTCTTTTCAGTTGGCGAAAAGAAAGGCAGCGTCTGATTTCTCAACACCCACACTTATCAAAAAAATACGTGTGAGCGAAGGCGGCGCATCAAACTCGAAAAAGAGTTTATTTGACCATATGGAATAAATAAATCCCTGGCACCATGTGAACGTCGCCACGGATGAATATTTCAACATCCCAGCAAATAAAGCGGTCGCTCACGTTTGACCATTTTGCAGGAGAACAAAAAAATATGTTATTTACTGACAGTTGATTTATATTAAGGCTTTTAATCATTTCTAAGAATTCTAAACTATTCATTTCATGCTGAGCATGCAGTGAACGACACCTTTATTGAATCGGCCGCTCAAAAACGCCATACACGTCAACTTGAAAACCGGGGGCTGATAAAAAAATGGACGACATCTATTCATAATAGATTCTCACTCAATCTCTCTATTAAAATGTATATAACCATGTGTAGTGGTATTGTAAATATGTACTAAATTATTAATATTGTGATATAATAAATAAAATGCATTTTTTCCAATTTCATATTATTCATATTCTCGTTTAAATATGGGCTGTAAACAGTTTATAGTAATTAAAACATTCACTCTTTAATATTTATAAAACTGTATTAAAATGGTGGAGTAATTTTCACATTCACTTTTATCACTTGCACAGGCTCTTTTTTCTATGTAACGCAGTGAAACGGCACTCCGGCATTTTTAATGTTTCAAATCAATATTTACAAGTTCTATTTTTATCTTGCTTTGAAAACTTTTGATTTTCTCTTAGCAAAAAAAAAGCAAAAAATAGCATTCAAAGAGTCAATTAAAAAAAGGAAATGGAGATTATTTCTTCAAGTGAATCTGAAAGCAGGTTTTCGCAAATGAAACCTATTATTAACCCAATGAGAGCATCATTGAACAAGTTGACACATCAGACTCATCAAGGTGATACACGCTTAGTTTTAGTAAGGTGTATTTAAACAAACCAGAAATAAAAAACATCTAATATATTCTTTCCTACCTGAATGAAATTTTGATATTGAAATGATCGTTTTTTCTTATCAATTTAAATGAAGAGCTTGCGGGCCACATTAGGGGATAGTGAAGAGAATAAATGTTATGTAGTCTGGAATGTTTCTAACTTCAAATAGAAATAATACAAGATTATACCAATATATCTATCCTACACTAATCCATTAATTTGTGGATCCAAAATCCAAAGGTTTTTCTTTCAGGGCCAGCATTTTTTAGCTCCGTATGGGAAATGTTAAACATAAATTTGAGAAGCTATTTTTATGAGAATTGTAGAAGAATTGAAGGTTTCAATACAAATTTAAACAAACAATTTCAATCAATATAAAGATCGATGACATGGTACTTGATAGCTCTCAATGAAAAAACCTACCAAAAGGATACTGCACAGCTAATTATTTTCATAAGTGGATGTATTATAATATGTACATCTGATTTTGAAATTGAATCATTACGAGCAGTTTAAGAATCTCAACCACAACTAATACCTAAAAATTTAAAACATGTAAATCGGTTTCATTCACCTTATTAATCATCATTTTTTTTCTTGATTGTAGTGTACATTCCTAAATGTGGCCCTTTCAAAAAGTTTTCCACTCTCCCCTAATTAAGACATTTTTTTTTAAACCATGTCCGCTCCTAATGTGGAGTATATGGACTCCTAATGGAGTTTATCTCAACAGAAGTATTTTTCTACGAGAACTGCTTGTTACTCAGTTGCTCAACCTTTCTTTTTCCAAAGAGAGTAGGGATAGAAGGATAGGGCTAGGACAGGATTAGTGGTAAGCTAATCGCTCTCGATACGCCCCGTTCATAGGGTAGGATGGGTGAGGGGGGGAATTCAAGACATCACATACATCCATGCCTTTCAACAGAAATTCATAAATCAATTGAAAAATCAATTTATAAAACTGAATTAAGACTAACGAAACTAAATCTACATATCTAACGGGAGCATCGAGACTATTTATGTAAGTATAGAAATGTATATCACATTGAGTGGACACAATTGGGCAATGAGCTCAGAACAGAATACATGTGTACCAAACTCAAATTATTTATAGTTGTTTGACCAATATCTTACCAAGAACTGATTGTCTTCTCTCGTGGGTAAAAAATATATGGTTAAGGAAGGATAGTTAGCTATTAAATTTATCTACAACCCATTGTCACAGTCAAATAAGGAATGGTTAAGAAAGAATTCAATCATCACTGAAGGCAAATGGGTTTCTGGGAATTCGAATTTTTGACTCTTGCTTGCCAGCATTATCCTTATAAAACATCAAATGAAAATATATTACTGTCACTGACATTCATTCTATATTGGGTGAATTTGCACATGACATAATATCATTTAATTACTAGTTTTAAAATAAATTATAGGATGCTTTCTTAATTTCATTACTATATAAGACAAGTTGAATAAAAAACACTTATAAATAATATCCAAATCAGTTAATTGTTGAAGATTTTTATTTTAAATATACGAAAGTTGATCATGTTAATACTTGAATCATTTTACAAACAAATCAATATGAGTGAACATGTAAAAAATTCAAAATATGACGATTTTTTTTTTATAAATAAAAATAGCAAGCCAGCAAATGTGTTTACTTTTATGAAGTTTTTGCAAGGTTTCAAATTTGTTAGAATAATACACCACTTGTCGTAATAAATGTGCCTTCTTTTAAAACAGGCACATCTCTTCTGTCAAAAAAAACAGTTATGTTTTTGAGACACTGAAGATAAATTTGTATTTTCTGTTTGATAATGGTCAAGGTAATGAATAAATAGTAAATTTGTGAAAAAGTGATAATGTCAATATTTACAATCAGCCGTATTCAGACTACCCGCTTATTTTATTGTCACAAATATTAACTTCAATATATAGAAGGCTGTGTGCAGTGGCGGAGTTCATCTTGTTTTATTGAATTATAAAATATTTCAATGAAATTACGCGCACTTTTCGTTTGAACTGTCAGTTAATGTAGACACACTATAAGGGTGTTAGGTTTAGCTGTTGCCCCGTGTCTCACGAAATTAGGGGCCGAATTTTTTTTATTTATCTAGACATTTCAAACAGTATTGGAAAGGATGCATCAATTCAAAAGTTCCCTTTCAATTTTACTTTTAATAAAGCTTGCAAATAGCAAAATTCAATCATATATCAAGCGCGATTAAATGTATTGGCAGCGCTGAATATAAATTAGATTATTCTATAATTATGAATGAATTTGCATGTGTCAAAGCTCAGAAAATTTACGCAAAAATATAATTGAATAAATATATAATAAAAAAAAAAGCAAAAAATTATTTGTTTTTTTAAATATTTTTCCCCCATAGTTTTCAAAATTAAGTAAGGGGGGTGCAAATGCATCACTAGCCTCGGAACGCCAATTTTTCAAAAAAAAACCCAAATAATAATAAGCTAAGTAACTGTGGAATAACTTCAAAAACAAATCAAACATTTTTATTCAATGAATTTAATGTATCTTCATTAAAAAAGGATTATAAAATATATTTTCACAAGAATGAATCGTACATTTGATAATGATTATCGAAATAACTTCAAATATATCATAAAGTTCTTTTGTTAAGCATTGCATTCATTATGTATGTTATTGAATATAGCGCTTTATTTTGAAATTTTCTCTTATATGCGTTTAAAGTAGCTTCTTCGATGTTCGTAGTCAGTATTGATCAACATCGACTCAATTCATTTATTTTTTTTGTAATATCAAATGCTTTTATCCGAAATAATTCATCGGTCGCTTCATATACAAATAAAGAACATAACTGGTTATAAAATTTGTAAACAAATAATAATTATATATATTTTTTAAATGAGCCGTTGTATAATTATTGTGGAACCTCCTTCAAACTTGTCAATGTTATAACTTATCATATATTATCAACTGAGGGTCGCTGATTAAACTTTTACATAAAATATTAATTGCTTAAAAAATGTTTACGCTTCCATAACTTTCAACGTGTGCTTCACCTTTCAATATCTTTATGATACAAGGATAACTTTAATTGACCTGCGCACCATTGTCCGTGTACTTGAATGCCTGACGATGCTGAAAAGCGAAACCTGAGTCAGTAGTGAGTAACTGTAATGAAAGCAAAAATATGATAATGGTTTAAAGCAAAAATGAATTTAGCATCTTTCACTTTTCGTCCTTGGTGAGTGGCATTATTTATTAAAAGCACAGACATTTAGCCATCAGGACAGGCTCCTATATAGCTGGATAGTATATCTGATTTGATATTGATAATGATCACAATGAGCGAAACAGGTCCTAAATCTAAAAACATACTCTAACAGTATTTTTAAAAAAAAAAAATCCTTTTCACCAAGAATTGACAGTCAATAGCTATAAAGTAAAAAGTATATGTATATAGTACTAATTGGTAAAATTTTATTCTGAAGTCCGTAAATTCCTGGGATTTCGGACTCGAAATTATGGTAAGACCTACAAAAAAGTTTCGCATCTTTTATTTTTGGGCCCCAAAATTCTCTATAACACTCATGCTTCAATATTACAGGTATGGGGGGGGGGGGGGCACAGAAAAATAAGACACTCAAAAGGGGCCACGGGCCCAAAAATGTTGAAAAACACTGATCTATATGACTATTAACGTGAATTCTTCCTTGTCTATACATATATTTAATAATATAATATAATAATAATTTTGTTTTGTTCGTATTAATTCAGACATCCAACGATAAACTCTATTTGATAGTTTGCAAATAAATTGTTTGTCATTTTCAAATAGTTTTTTTATTTTTTAATAAAAATGATTTCGTACCGCTTGATTGGTTATGTTTCATAAGTACAGTTTTTAAATGTTTTTTTACAATACATGGTTTTTCTTCCGCGTTACACCCCTGAAGAAGTTTTGTATTCATTTCTCACGTTGGCAGTGGCCCCGTCAGACAGGGCGAACAGTCAGACCTAACGGGCGGCCGTTGCACTGCGCATCTCGCGTGAAATATCGCAACTCGCATTTTGATCGATTTCGAGAGCCCTTCTGAGTCGGATATTCTCAGTTTTTTTTACAAAGCTATCGCGTGATCAACCGTCTCTATAAAATGGAGAAATGTTCTAAAGATCAGGACGAAAAGATCCTCAAATCGTCAGTGGTGATCGTAGATATCGAAGGGACGACTACTTCAATCGGCTTTGTTAAGGTAGGTCCGCTCCGTCTCGCCGGCCGGCGTCCGGTTGAAACGAAGCGAAATATCTGATTTTATATTACGTTTTTCAGTTTTTCATCGTTAATCGACCCCTGAAGGGTCGTTTATGCGATTTTCCCTAGCGGCACGGGGTCGGGCGATCGCGCCGACCGCCGAACGATTCACGCTTTTGCAACATGGACGGCCTCGAATTCAAGATGGGGTCTCGGTCGTTTCGGCCATTTTTGCAGGTCGCCGTGCACATTTTTCCGCTGGAAATTAAACAGCAAAGCTACCCTTACCGCACGCGTGCGGCGATCAGCTGGCCGCGTCGCCGAAGTCGCTCGAGATAAATTATAAAAAACGGATGTTTATTACCGAGAGGTGAAATAAGCTCGCTAGTTATTTGCCTACACCTACCCACTCGCCTGATTCGTGCTTGGTGACGACTTTATCTAATATGTGCAAATGTACTGTTATCGTGTTCCTCTGCAATTTACTTGCCCGAGTATTCAATTATTTTACGTCAAGCTCAAGAGATGATTATCATCTCCCGATCGCTCGATTTCGTCGGAACCCGAGCGGCGAGGTTCAATCTGACGAAAAACGAGTGCATTCTAGAATGATAGCGCCCCGGCGCGAGCAAGATAAAATGTCGGAGTTTTTGCCCTCGGGTCAGCGTTCCCGTCAGCCAGCCCAACCGCGTCCGATCGAATTTTACATTTAAAAATCTGTTCCATTTCGAAAAGCGACCGAAACGGTGGGCCCCCGCGACCGTCGAAGCGATGCGGGCCACCGGTCCCGATAGTGGTGTTTTTGTGCGCACATCATTTAATTTTACAAATAATAATTTCATTCAAGAGTTCAATAAACTCAACACGTTATCTTTTTACAGCTGTTTTTAAAAATGAAAACATTTCAGCCTCCGATCGTCGGCAGACGAACCTAATTAGTATTATCGTTCGGTTTAGTCGAAAGTCTGAGATAAATCGACTACCGTGCGAAAACAGCTGGTCCTATTGTACACAACATTATATACACACATGTGTGTGTGTGTTTTGTATGCGGGTATATGAATATTAAACTCACGCATATAGAAGGCAATCACTGCAGTACAAAACTTACATATCTGCTCCAATCCATTGTGTTTTTTTTTTAACTTCTGACAGATGTAGGAAAACGTGGTTACATCGAAACTCTTTTCGATTCATTTTAACTGACTACTTTTCATTTAGTCAGCTTTAAGCAATTTGCAGGTGCATAATATGTACGTTGATACTACATACCGGACGTGGGCAAAGTGCGGCTCCCATTGAAAATTAAAATTCGTTTTATATCTACAACTTCTGTAGATCATGTTAATTAAACAAATTAATTGAATTTAATACTATCTAATTATGGTGTGGCTCTCAATAATATCATACGTGCCTACCCTTGCTATATACATACTATAATGTCATGCGAGGGGAGATTGAATAATCCATTTGTGTCACACACGCATACGTGTTAAGAATTATGTCGTTTTACAGGGCAAACTAATTGTTTTGGTTTTTATAAGATACCTATTGAGAAATTGCTACGGTCTGTATCGTGTTTTATCTGTCAATTTCGGTAGCAGAGACAATTCGTGTGTACAAAGTCTAAATTACTAATAAGGTGACGTCACACGGAGGGCATTCATTGTAATGCCCTAGTGCGCGCTAATGAAACGGGTACGCGCTCGCACAGTCCAGGTGGGACATTTTTATTGCCATGAAATACTAGTGTCCGGTTTCCTTCCCGTTACTTAATGTCGGTATCGTTTATATTTGCTATTGGAAAATGTTACGATTTTAAATATTTACTCATGTCCATCAATGAATTTCGACTAAACTTTTATTCCGTACATCTACGTTAGGATCTATAGATCGTGACCTCGAAATGATCACGGTCCACGTGCGTACGTGCGAGCCGTCAACCGATTCCGGCATCAGGTAGAGATGGAAAAAAACACGAAACGGGCCCGACCCGAAAGAAGTTCCACACTCTGTACAAAGAAAAAACGGGTCTACCTGGTCAGCCTGTCTCTCTCCCCGCCCGCCCGATTTGCGCCCTTCGCCTTTCATTTTATTTCATTGCAAAAACGCGCACATTTCTCTTCTCGACACGTGCGATAGGCAATTGAAGACGAACCATAGAACTTCGTTTTCCGATCACCAACATTCAATTGGGATATTTCACTCGTATACGCATAATAACCACTTTTTCTTGACCACCAAATCAAATAACAGCAATAATTAGAATCTCAAAGAACTTTTTAAAACTTGTTTTTATCATAGGGTGACTGTTCCTATAGTCAGCCCTTTAGCTCAAACATAAGTAATAGTGTCGTTGACACTGAAAAAAAACAAAATTATTTTAATGTGTCTATAGATAACCACTTGTTATTAATTGTTATTAACGTAATCTATATGAATTAGCGAAAAAGAGTTTCAATAAATTACGTGGGTAAATTATAATTATCGGGTATTATTTACCCACATAATTCATTGAAACTCGTTAACATCAAACATTTTCGCCAATTCATATCGACTGTGGAAAGGAAAAAGGACGCAACCCACACAAAGAAAATTTTACAGGAGACACAAAAAACGTGTTTTGATGATTTTGGGCCATATGCAAATTATGAATTATACACAACCTTGAAGTGCACGGAGACTTCTATACTGGTGTTTAATTGACATAATCTAATATTAACTAAAGAAATTGTCTAGGAAAAACCTTTATTTCAGTCCTTTTTCTTGGTTTTAATTTTTGACAGGGTCATCTTTTTCAAACATAAATGCTAAATTTAAAGCTAATTTGCAGCTCGCATCCTTTTGATAGAACGTGTATCAAGTTATATACATTGTGATTATCGAAAAAAAGCTGTTTTGAAAAAACTGGGTTACGTCCTTTTTCCTTTCCACAGTCGATATAGATTACGTAACAATTCAACTTAGCGATCCACTTTTATTTTTGTATATAAACGATAAAAGCTGTTTACAACGTGTCAGTTACCGAAGTACATTCGTGCACTCGAAAAGCATGTAGGTGCCGAAAGGCGAAACCCGGGTCGTTGGCTACAAAACTCATGTAAAATTAAAATTTGAGTTTTAAAGGCTTTAAAATACGCCAGGCGGTGTTTTACCGACCATCGCCATGAAGTTTCGTTATTCCGCCCGAGGAATTAATCACATTTTTTAACAGTATTATATTTTTGTTAGTAAACCAATATGATATGCATAATGATTGCATTGATATCGATCATGTCAATAGATAGACACACGATACCTCATCGAAACGGTTTTTTTTATTATTATCAAATATTTAGTTTTCTTAATTTTTAAAGAATTGTAAACTGTGTACCGTTTGCCGGTATTAACCACGACAATTGGCCTGGTTTAATGTTTGCAGGCTCCCTTCAGATTGCAGTATGTCCATGGTAGAAAAAATTGTCTATAATAAACATTAATTGTAACTTTTCTAATAGGATCATGACCGTTTCGCGAGCATAGGGATGTTTATAAGTACTAAACCAAGTTAAACTAATAAGATTGTTACAACCCATTTTAAATTTATTTAACAACGATTTTTTTCAAATTAAACTTTTAGCCTCCTTATATTCTTATAAAAAAGTCGAGGAAAAATAATATTTGAGAGAATTGATTTGCTGATTAAAACTCAAGATTATACGTATTAACAAAATCGGACAGGGCGAGAAATTCTTTACACATTTTTGAAGTAAAACCACATATTTCGTAAACATCTTATATCTACCTATCATACATAAATATTAACTCATTATGGTTGGCGAATTATCGTAAAAACTATGTACCTGCTTAGCCCAATTTAAAAATATATATATATAAATACATTTATATTGTTTCGTGCAATTTACAAAATACATTTATATTGTTTCGTGCAATTTACAAAATACATTGTAAAACCATAACTAAAATTTTTGTATGGGTGCCTAGTCCCCCCTATAGGGCTGGTTTTTATAACGTGCGTATCCACCTCATAGCAGTCATGCAATGCACGAGGGTCCATCGATAAGGATGACCTAAAATTCTAAATATAAAGGGGGGAGGCTAGCGTAAAGTTCGCGTGAGAGTCAAAAATTTCTAGCTATACTCTACTGACAGCGTGGTCCTGAGATCGGCGCTGTAGGAGGGTTGACTATATTGACCAGATAGATCAACTGCTACACTCATGCAAATAATAATCCAATGTATGCGACGTCGCTTATTTATCATTGTTTTTATATAGAAAATTAAAATTGATTGATTTTATTTTCGATACTGAGCTCTTAACACAAGACTATTTTTTAAACATAATTGCAACGTTAATAATAATGCTTCGAAATTATCAAATTCAAATCAGACTTTTTTTTTCAATAATTACAATTTATATGTTTACAGGTTCTATCAAAAGGATGTAAGCTGCAAATGCCGAATTGGTATCTAAATTAAGCTTTTAGGATTTAAAAAATGGGCCGGGAATGTTGCGACCAGGAAAAAGTACTTATGCAATGATTTTTCTCAGTCAATTCGTTAAATTAATGTTATATTAACACATATAGGTCCGCAGATTTGCATACTAAAACATGCGCGGGAGCCGGCCGAATTTTGGGGAAATTGAACTTTTTTGCGCTCACGTTTAAATTGCGATAACTATTTAACCGATTGATGTATATTTTTTTTTCTTTAAGAAAAGCGTTCGTATGGTTTTATACATATAAAAATATGATAAAATCAGTGTTTCTCAACCGAGGGTTTCATATAAAGAGTCTTAACAACTTAAAAATAAAGTTATTTAGTAAGAAATGGCTATAAAGAGTTGCAATAATATACACTAATTTAAAATAAAGTTACTGGTTACTAACCCCCCCCCCCCATCTCCTTCTTCTCAGCAACGACAACTATTTTAGTTTTTTTGAGATATTGTAAAACCGAAAATAAACATCTGTTCTATATCGTAAGGTTTTATTCGCAACTCTCAGATATTTTTAAATAATTCTTGTTATATTTCAATTATTTAAATATTTTGAATCTTTGAGAATCGTTTGTTTTTGTTAGAATGGTGCAGGTATATGCTATTAATGAATGGTGGCCATTCATATGTCTAATGATTATGAAGCATTAGGGTCACATTTTTTTCACAGCAGAGCCATAAACTTTACAGAAAAAATAGCTCCTTGTCAACAGCGTCTCGAAAAGGGCATTAAGAATTACATAATTTATTGCTATTGGCAAGCCAAACATATATTGAGTAAAAGCGGTGCTTTGTTCGAAGTAAAATAATGATTTAATTTCTTTGAATTTAGGGTTGACTTTCCAACAAGAATTAGTTGCAAAATGTCTACAAAAGAAAAAAAGGATACAGATGTAAAATGAATTTGAGACAATGGATCTGTGTTATATAATTATTGTCATGACTAATTTCACTTTCGTAAAAATCCCATAGAACAAACACTTATTTTTTTGTAAAGAATTGTGAAGCGGCCAAAGAAAAATAAATAAACTTATCCGAAAATTTAACCCATATTTATATACGTAAACGAAGCAAAAGATCTAACAAAAAAAGATGCATTTTTCCATGAAAATAATATTACACCAAACGTTAAACGTTATACAAAAAATATTATTTACTAGGTGATACTGTGGAATTACTTCTATATTTACGATTAAAAAAAAAATGTTTTTAATATATTTGTTTGACATTATCAATTTAAATATCACTGGCAACCTTGATGTTAAATGTGAAGAAAAAAAATCATCACACAAAGTACCTTTTTTTTGTGTAAACTTACACTCGGCAAAACGAACAGATATGTTCGCGCGGACTCCTGCGCACTGAAAGTGAGATGCACACATATGTTCGCCCGGACTCCTGAGTGTTAAGTCGAATCAGTTTAACATTCTCTGTGCGGGTGCACTTCAATGTTGTGTATATTTCATATTTTTCCTTTTGGCCCAAAATCATAAAAAACGTTTTTGTGTTCCCTGTAAAATTTGATATGTTTGGGTAACGTCCTTTTTTCTTTCCGCAGTCGAAATGTATTTATTTATATGGTGCCATTTTTAGACGGAATTTTATCACATAATATTATGTAAATATTGTCGTTTCCACCTGTCGTAAATCAAATAATAAACATATTACAGCGTAATCTGTGTCAGTTTATGCATTGCCGATCAAAACAGTGTGTAGTATTTGCAGAAATTCTTCAATCGAAATGTGTGCATTGAATTTATAATTTCCTTCAACCCAAGACGTCAATGTGTTTGGCGAGAGGGTTTCAGAGAGGTGTATGATTTTCATAGTTTTCATATTGCATGCATATTCAGTTTTAATTGATGGATGAAGGCATTCAAACGTATAATGTTATGGTCTGCGTTTATTATTATCAATGTATTCGGCGCTCACTTTCTCAGAATTTATTTTAATATAAAATTGATAACGCTCTTATTCCGATGGTTGTTTTACTAAGTGTGTAACAACCGACGCGATAACTAAGTAATTAAGTTTAATTGTGACTTATAACTCAGTGCTCCCCAACCTTTTTCATTCCACGACACCCTAAATCTGAAAAAAAAATAATCCGCGGCCCTCTTCAATACCATACATGTTCTGCGGCGGCCCCCAATCTGGGAAGCACTGTTATAACTAACCACGTATTTGCCAAGCCTGTTTGAAAACATTACTCCCGTTCTCTTGAAGTATGTACATATATATATATATATCGCCCTTAATCGGCAGAAAAGCGTAAGCGACAATTCAGAAATTTTACAGACTGTTTGGTTTGAACTTTCTCTCGAAATAACGTCGCAAAAAGAAACCATAATATACCAAATATTACTAAGCGCATTTTCGCTAATTCTTTTTGCGAACTTATTACGAGAGGAAGTTAAAAAAAACCTGTAGAATTTATTCCGATTTTCTGCCGATTACGGGTCACGATATATTGTTTTGTCTTATCATTCTTGTGCAATTAAACCGCCGCATTTACATAATTTGTAGTCGGTAAAACGCAGATCTCGTGAATGAGTCAGGTGATAGATGTTTCATTCATATTTCACGCTAGCCACGATTTTTTGCGCAAAATATACATCATACACACAGCGCAATCTACAATAAAAAAATACATGCCGAACTAAAACGCGCTGCGCGCTTTCCGCGGCGCCCGTCCGTGGAATGCACCACCGGTGCGGCGGCCGGCGCGCTCAGACATTAGGCTTATACAGTCACATCGTTACGATATGGAAATTATAAGCGCTAGTCTAAAAACAGCTGATCGCCGACTTTGTGAATATTAATCAAACTTTTAATTTTATGCGGGCGCGGAAATTAATCACTTAATTTTACGCGAAAAACTAACTTCTCCCGACTTCCTCTGTTTATGAATCAAAAAATCTAACTTTACTTTTTCTTTTATAAAATATACGTTATATTGCATTTGCTTACTTATATAGAATCTCATGATAAAACCATTGTTTGGTCGTGGGAGTATCAAATATTTTGAAACATTTTAATACAAGTAAAGCAAGGGTGTCTAACCTTTTTCCCCTGGGATCGACTTTACAATCTTAAGTTTTCTCGCGATCGACTTCAAACATGATTCTTATAAGAAATTTTATTTAGGGTTTTTCCCTTTAAACTTAGAAATGCTTATTTTAAATGCGAAACACGTACAGGTGTGTGCTTTAAAAAGAATTAAATTTTTGTATATTTTATATTTAAATAATATATTTTTTCGAAATTCACGGAAGCTTTCGGGATCGACCAAATTTTGGTTCGAGATCGACTGGTCGATCGCAAGCTACCGGTTGGCCACCCATGAAGTAAAGGATATTTTTTACACTTCCTTTTACAAATGACTACTAAGTAATTGTAAAAGCATGCAAACAAAACATTCCTTACCTAAGACTGCCACGTATCCGAGACGAAACAAGTAATGTCTCTTTAAAAAAAATACTATTTTATTATGTCACTGAGGGGGGAATACCTTGCGATTGATAGTGGTGACTATCGTAAAAGGTATTTATTTACATCGCAACATTGTGAGCATAGCGAGGCGGCCGTCAGACGGGTCCGCCGCGGAGGTGAGCGACCGTCTAACCTCTCTTCCCTCCCGCTTCGCTCCGTCTCTCTATTATCTTTATCATAAATGAAGGTCATCGTCGCAGCGCAGAAGCGAGAGGGAAGCGCTCGCCCGGCCTGCGCATTGTTGCCATGCGAGCGCGCCGGCACTGCACTTCACTCGCATGCTGACGCCGAGGCCGGGTCGCACGAGGGAGTAGAAGTGCACGACGAGGAAACATTTTTGTTGCCATGTTTAACGAGTGTAATCTTTCCTATCCGTTGCAACATTTCGATTGTGTTTCACGATAAGACCGTAATAGTATCAGAAACTTCACTTCGCTTAGTAAAGCTGGCGATCGAGTGTCCTCGTTTTGAGAACACGTGTAAATATTCTTCTTTCTCGAGAATATATTATTCTGAACGCTTTTATTATCTACGAAAGATTCGAGAAATCGGTAGATAAGGAGAGGAAAGAAAATAATTTGAATCGATATTACAAACGACCCAATCTTCGATCACAGCTTTGAATTGAATAATTCTCAAATTAACTGCAATCTTACCGGGAATCGAACCCAGACCTGCGTGATCGGTGTTAGAGCACGCTCTATCCAACTGGGCCACAGCAGGCGACTTGTAAATAAATGAATACTCTGCTTAATATTTTTCAAGTCTTTCTTCTTAATACGTACGTTCTCAAAATGTTAATATGTATAATATACTTGAGTTCAAATATGAGTACAGTAACAATCGCCCCCTATAGCGTAGCTTTCTTTTTATAAAACTAAATTCATGGTAAAATTAAAATTTTCATAAATATATTATAAATACACGTTTTGTATACGTGCGTCAAAAAATGTCAGTAGCTGTTTTTCCCCGAATTCGCTCGACGTATTCTGCGACATTCGAAACGAAAAGTTGAACGTGACGAGGAAAATGTTTGATTAGCTGATTACGCTAAATTTACAAAATACAATTTAAAAAACAAATTTTGTATGGGTGTCTAGTCCCCTTTAACGCAATCTTCATATAGCGTAGTGCCAGTCTCTACTCTATAGGGAAGCGATTTCCATACTAGGGGGCGCAAACAGGACCACTTAGTCACTGGCAGACGTAACTTTTCATAGGATGGAGCTAAAAATAGGGTCTTCGAGTTGAGAATATTTTTTTTTGTAGGCGAGGCGTAGTAACATTAAGTTAGGAAATCACTGCTATAGGGTGATCAAACACATATCAGAATTTTGAACAGTTTTTTTTATTAAATATTACTTAAGGTCATTTTTTGAGAAATACCGTAACTAAAAGACACGCGCAAAGCTCTTGCGATGCCGAGTGTAGAGAATCAATAAGTGTCGTCAATATCGGATTTTCGTGTTATCGACGTGTTTTCAAAATCCGAGAATCGGCAGTTTTAGTTGGCTTAACCCGTTAACAGCTAGAAAAAAACAGCGTTTTTTGTCCTGTAAGCTAGCAATTATCTAAAAACTAATAAAGGAAAACTTAATATTCATTTTGTGAGTTCTTAAGAGATGTCGGACCCTTTTTCAATGGTGCAAACTCTAAAAAATATTTATTGACGTCGTAATAATGACAACACACTGGTGGGTAGCGTGTGTGGTTAGTAGGTATACGACACACCGGTGGGTCGTTAGCTTTTAACTGGTTAAGATATCTATGAATTAAGTATTTAAATCTGCTTACACCATATTTATTTATCCAATATGATAACTACAGATCGAGTTTGTTCTGTAGGTATCTAGAACACCTACTTCAATATAGTTACAGAAGGAATGGAAATTTATCCGCTAGTGCTCACAGTACGTTCCGCCCCTTCCGTCTGCATCATTTTTGGCGTGTATATTTTTTGTCTCTAAACTATTGAAATCTCATGTATATTTGAATTTACTAATTATAAATTCACATAAAATGTGTATTTCTCTATCTTTAAAAAGAGGATCATTAAGTCCCTCTTACCCACAGTATGTATTCCTAGGGCGTGGGTCGCCAAACTTTGATTCTTAGAAAGGCTCTTCAATTATCTTGAATGCAAGATAAAACTAGCATTATCTCTTTATCAAATGTGTAATATTTACAGTACAGGTGTGAATGAACCTTAGAAATGGATTAAAAAATTGCGTTACGCACTGAGTCATTGCACATGTTAGGTCAATGTGCGTAAATATGTTTTCTTTAAATTGTATTAAGTCTACAGATATCTATTATTAACGTTAGCTGAATTCGTATATCTTTCTCTACTTAAGAACTTAAAACATATATTTATGGCTATTGGAGAAAAATAAATCGTTGCGCTACTCATATTTGGTGGCTCCGTTGGATTAGATCTTGACTCGCACAAAATACAATTTATACAAAATATCCTTACACTCAGGCCTGACCATTAATATTCGTTCATATGGGTACCCATTTCTGTGATCTGATATTCTATTTATTATTAAGACATGTGTGTATGGTGTTAAATTATAACAATAAATAAATCAGGAACTGAAACAGCAAACCAGATGTCGCGCTCGGTGACGAACTAACGTGTCGTCCGTTTTTCACAGCCCGCCTGATATTTTGACATACACCCCCGCCCCCTAAACCGCCTCTCCTCGCGCGCGCACGCAATAGTATAGTGTGACGACATCAAGGACGTTCTATTTTTGAATAATTTTAATGATTCGATACGTCAGACGGGATGGGTTATTTTTTTTATTGTTTTGCCAGATGATTTCTGTTTTTTTTTCTCTGTGGTAATAAATTAATTGTGTCTATAATAAATTCACTTTTATCTATTATTGCCGGAACTTCGCGTTCAGGCGGAAGACAGACGATTTTGATAACGCTTCGTAATTGCAAGCAATTGAATCCACGTCGCAGCTGTGTCTAGTGAATTCTCTAATACCGGATACACCGTTTTTGTAGTTGGCTCGTGGCATAGGTACAGATAGTTCTTTGAAGCACATTTTCAGTATTTTTCATATTATAATATAATCATTAGAGATATTTCGTGATATATAACCAGTATCTGAGAAGGATTACGGACACAAGTCAAAAAGTGAAATGTGAAGGAGAGCCAAATGACAGAAAGAAAAATTTATAGATTAAAATCATCAAAAAAATATTTGGTACATTCGTTTTAAACGGTATCATACGTATTTAAATATATCGTCACGCATTCAGTTATTGAATATAGTATTGACTTACACTAAAGGTTTATATACAGAAGCACGCTAGAGATGGCCCTTGATATTTTTATATTTTCATGTCTTTCGTTGTTAATAATTGTTGAAATTATTTATTAAATTCTCATGTTGCAATTACAATTTGATAAATTATGTTTGATATTTGATAATGACATTGTTTGCATCAAGTGAACGTATAATATGAAGGTATTACTTGCAAACCAAGATTATCCAAAGTTGTAGAAACATGAACCATGAATGTAATTTAGTAGATAAAAATAATTTTTGAAAGTATTTTTAGAAATCAGTAACAAAAATGACTTGACAACATCCAAAATATCATTCCAAAGTAATGTACGACTTAATAACTTTTAAAATGAACATTGTTTTTCAAAATGATATTCAAGTTTCTTTTTTTTTTTAACCATTTTAGAATAAGCCGTGTTTGAAAGTAATACCCTCATATACGAGTATCAGTAAGATAACAAAAGTATGTAAACATACTGTGTATGTGAATTTTCAATATTAAATACATATATGAATGATATTTCTTTTCAATATAATCAAAAATATCGACCCTATTACAATACAGCAGAATTTTGAATATTTTTTCCGATATACATATTTTCTTTGACAGATAATCCATGGTGGAAGTAAGTAGTTAAACTGGTATCAATTAAATTTTGAATTTTTCGTTTACAATTTATTTTATACTGCAACTAATTATTTACTACTGATATAATTCAATTCGATAATATAAATATCTTTAGATTTCTATCTAACGAGAATAAGATCATTTTTTAAAGATATTGTTCGCATTTTAAATGAATGTTAAATTTATTAAATTATGAAATTCACATCTCTAGCAATATATTATTCTAAAGAGGGGTTTTTTGTTTGCGGAGAAGTGGGGCGTTTTTTATGAAGCAAAATGAACTCCGTTCGAATAGAGTATGCACTTTTTGATGTCTATTGCGATAGTACCAAATATTTTTTTCTTGTGAAACCCTATGCCGCGAAATGTAATTGGAAATTTGTTTGGGAGTTCGGAATATGATCATTAATTTTATTGTTAATGAGCTTATATTAATATCATTCAATGAAAAATTAAAAGCAATCATAGTTAAATAATAAAACAGATTAAGTTGTTTTAAAAAAAAAAGTTGTTTTAAAAAAAAATACAATCAATTGATATTTTGAATATCTTCATATGCAAATATGATTATAATCTACCATTCGTAATAGTTTCATAAGTTTTCTTAATAGAAACCTTGATATCGCCATTCGGTATCTTCAGGCACTCATGTCCAAAAAACTCATTAACAGTAATCATTTTTTTATTATTAAATAACAATCGTAGAAATGCAAGAATGTTGCAAAGAAAATATAGTGCGCAAAAGCTGATAAATAGATAAATTGAACAATTTTCATTTTTTTTTTTTTTAATGTTTTTCTCAACTAAATCTTCAATATTTGTTTGGAAAAAAAAATGCCAACGGGCCGCGTGTTTGGCATAAATCTTAAAGAGAGCCGAAATTTTTTTTTTTTTTACACTTCACAAATTTTACCTGTCAATGCAGGCTATGTTAAAATATGTACAGGAAAAGAAAACTGAAGATTTGTGAAGCAAATTGCGTTATAGTGCATTCTTATTTCTTTCTCCCATAGTTAACCTGACAGTTCCTTATTGTTTGTTATCCTGCGTGTAAAATTTACCAAAACCCCCTTTGGCTAGTTACATTTTTTTTGTTATACATATGTAGTACTTTTACTATTTATGTTTTTTAAGATTTCGGTACAGAAGTAATGTAATATAAAAAGTAGACGGATAGAATCAGTTCGGAGATACCAGCCGACACGCATTTTGCAATATATATTCGGCAATTCGTAGTAGGTGCCTCCCGGTTCCTTTTAAACGCAGAACATCTAAAATCAACAAACACTAATCACGTCGGGTCGTCGCATGATTTGATATTGTTTCTGTCGGACATTCCTTGTTAGGTATCGCATTACCTGTTTCCAAGCACACTAAGAATCTAAGGTAAAGAATAACATTGCATCAGAGTTGTTTTTCAAACACTAGTCTTTATAAACATTGTAATTTGAGATGAAGAATAGTTTGTCTTTATTTCCTCGTTTTCTTCTATAATATATGATAATAATCAGGAAAAAAAAACACTTTGTAAACATTTTATAGACGTTTCTGTGATTCTTCCTCAATAGAATTATTCTAACATTAATTATATGTACAGAATACTCCTTGCATATTTTTCTGGGATTTCGCACATTTGAATATAATTGAAAACAAATTACTGCAACTCCAACCAATCAAAACATTCTTATCACTTAGAAAAGGTGCATCGATTAAAACGATTACGCCCTTGTTGAAATTTTGTCATATAACCTGATGAAAAATTGTTTGTTTATATTAAAAAATAAATCACTTTGTACTTCCGGTTCCGCTAATCGCAAGCATTGTCAACTAATGAAAAATACTCTCGATGAGCGAAACCGTTTCCGATCTTAAATAAGTTATGTGGAATTATACCATATGTAAAAATTTGAATCGTTCAAACTATGTACATTCTCACAAATTTTGTCACTAACGACCCGGGTTTCGCCTTTCGGCATCTTCAGGCATTCAAGTGCACGGATGAACTTGAACTGACGCTTAGCAAATAAAAGTTTCGTGTTTATATAAGGTATAAATGCATCACTGAGTCCAAAGCCATTGCTGGCGAAAAGGATGAGCCCATGGGAATGCCAACAGATTTGTGTAGTGAGCAGTTTCAAGAATTATATAATTTGTTTGTCGGCAAAGGTTTTATGATTATATTATTTTATGGTTATATAGGGTATAGAAGAGGAGATGTGGGAAAGTTTGATATTTCGTTTAAAATCGGAAGACTTTGCAACTGTGCTTTGTTGATTTCTAAAATTTCTTGGAAAAAGAGCTTATGACTGTCCGTATTTGGATGTAACATTTTTATCCCTTGTTCCTGATTGAACACGTGTCCTTCCGAAATTAAGTGATTAGCAAAAGTAGACGTGTCTTTTTTCAATCTAAAGGCTGCCATATGTTCTAAAACTCGGATGTTCAATGTTCTTTCTGTTTTGCCGATATAAAACTTTGTACAACAAGAGCATTGCAATCTATAAATCCCGGATTTATTTAAGTAATGTATTTTATCTTTATTATTGATTAATAATTTGCCTAAAGAGTTTTTACAGTAAAAAGCAGGTCTAACACTATCAGCTAGCTGTTTTTTAATTTTGAGACTTGTGTTTCCTAGGCAAATTTCCTAGGTTTAACGGATAACGACCATTTCCGCGTTAGTGCGGGGCCGGGGTCTTGAGTGTTAAGAAAGTGAAAGCTATTTATGATTGAATATTTTAATACAGAATTTGATTTTCTCACTCAGTATTTCGACACCAATTGACCATATTTTTGTACAATTGCAATATAAATAAGCCACAATTTACATTGAAACTTCCATATCATTTGTCTTACAATTGTAACGATTTTCTTTTTCAACAAATTCTCTTCCGCTAAATCTATATAACTGTTTATTTTACAGATTATTATTCAGAGTGTCTTTTGTTTGCTAAATTTTAAATTACAGAGGAAATATTATATTACACTGATTGCATTGATATCGAGTTTCCATTTATGGTGTTATGCGTCTCCAAACACATAGCATCCTTTTACAGTATGTGTTTGATAACCTCCTGTAAAACTTCAACATTCCACAGGCATTCCAGACACACATTATTCGTTCATGGGAAAGACTTGCATACGTTCGATTTTAAGCTTATTTCAAAACCCAAAAAACAATGAAAACTGACAAAATATGATAAAAGAAGAAATAAATAATGATCGAGAGATGAAACAAATTTCAGTCTTACAAGTGTATTTGTTTTAGAACTTTTTTTATGATTGATGAATGACAGGCCATATAAAATCACCTTATATTATTATATCTATGTATAGTCATAATGAAATCTTTCAGTAGCGGGTAACATAACTATAAAACTGATATAAAAGAATATAACACCCAATTAAACAACTTTTTAGACAAAATTCGACTTTATTCATCAACATAGTATCCTTCATTCCAACACTTTTCTAACGTTTCGTTACCTTTTTTGTTGAACGATTTATCTTTGGCCTCAAAATAGGCTTCCAGCTGACATTTGGGTTTTTCTTCGCTTTGAGCGGTTTCTGCTGGTTGCTGTCCACTCAGACTGCCGATTTGATTCTGGAGTGTAGTGATGAATCCATGTTTCATCACGTTTGTCACATACCACATGAGAAAATCCATTTTATTATTTGTCAATGATGGTGTCATCTTACGAACTTATTGAGTGATGGATTACATTTATATTTCATTCTATATTTTCTTTGAATCTTTTACGACTACACGATGAGTAATCATATGATCTTCTCACTTTATTTTTATCCAGAATCAAAAACACGTGCCGCCCTTGGTGAGAATTATTGTCATCCATGTGTAATCATATAATCAGAGTTGGCTTCGGTTTCACGAGAATACTTTTAAAAAATGATCAGGCAATTCCAGTGGCATCTGCCATCGACAGGATTGACTAAAATCAATTTATGCTTATTTAAATTCTCCACATATACGGGATGAGGTAAGGCGAGGGTTTAGGTCTGTGCTTTTTTATATTCCATATCACAGAGTGGTGTAAAATCCTCAGTTGATTTATATATGTATGTTTTGAGCAGCGACAACACTAGATATTTGGTTGCCTCTGCAGCATTACAACTACAGGCGGTCGCTTACACATAGCACTCGCACTGATTGCAAACATTGCCATGAGTTACTCAGGTGAATTAACGTTAACCCACATTGCTCTTCTAGGACGTCCTATTTCCGTACGCTGCACAAAAGGTGGAGGCATTCGTGACCGAGAATTGGGAAATCCCCGCAGTGCAAGAGGCCATCGATGGATTAAGAAAGCGGGCAGAGAAAGACGTGGAAGACAAAGTTGAGAGCGCCGAACCGATTCCTGATAAGGTGAGCCATTGCAATTTTTTGAAATTTTCTTTCTATTCGGTATAATATATGGCTAGCTATGTGACCCTGAGTGGAGTTGCACAAATGTTTTAAATCAAGACACAAAATTGTCAGCGCAAAGCTGATCAAAACTCCAAGACTGATGTATATTGTGTTCCTCCATGCTGCTAGCAGCTTGATATAAGAATCCAATTTTCAATTAATCTTCCAGATATATATAATTTTCTAGTAAACTTGTCGACACAAGCCACAGGTTTTAAATATTCAGATTGAATGACACACCACATGTTCAGAATGTTTTCCACAACTTTTTTAGTGACAGTAGTTTGTTCTTTTGTGGAATGTAATGGGAGGATACCTTATGATTTATTAAAAATTGAATTAAAGCTACTAGGTGTGACATGAATAACACAGTTATCGTCTTTACTATGTTATATAATGTATGTTACTCATTTCTCTTTTTAAATTCACGCTGAAGGCAAATTGCTGCCAAATAATCTACCAACCGATCTATAAAAAATAACTATTGTTCAGAATGATTAAAATGGCATTTACTTCATTGAAGCGTCACTCGGACCTGTCGGGTCTTTGTCGTCTCAGTGAGTGAAATTGAGCTACACATGCTGATATTATAATCGAGTACAATTTGAGCTTGTCCATTGATATATCTAGGAAAAAATTAGATATAAAAGTATCAATCTCGAGCTTACATCTTGTCATTATAGTGTTTGTGTGCCACATTTTTCATTGTATTGAAGTACGGATATATGTTTCAGACCGCAGATAAAGATGCCCAGATCAAAGCCATCGTTGTTGATTTCAAACGGCTCGTGTCGAGCGACAGCAAAGATAAGCACTTCAAAGAGCTGTCGGGGCTGATATGGGAAGGCGGATACAAAGCCGAAGAAATCAAGGGACAGTGAGTAGCTACTTCCTAACTGCTATTAAGTATTCTTAAGTTTACAATTCAGCATGAAGGTTGAAATACATGTGAGAATAGATATTGATGTTTCACTGATAATTTATCACCTGTAAAGATTTGTAATTGAAAAGATGCTGTTGCGGATGAGGTTTATTTTGAGATAATTTGTAGACTAATAATCGACGAAGATTGAAACATCAGAACAGCAATTTGAATAATTTCTAAAGCTAATACAAGTCTTTTCAGAAGCACTTTCATTTCTGAGTGAGGGTGTTCCTTATGAACTTGTTGGCTTCGGGGAAAGTGGAATTCGGGTCATAGTTCTTTTTGTGTAGCGTCGACGCGGATTATAAAAGTCCGAGATTATAATTATGTTCGTATTTACCATTAGTCTCCACATTAGCATAGTTACTCTTTGATGAGATTTGTAATTATATTTTAGAGGTTATCGTTTATTCATATTTTGTACCTTTATTTGCAAATTCCTTTCAATTCCGATTGTTTATTTATTATTACACCCATTTAATTTTGTTTTGTGTCAATAACAGATTCTCTAATCACTTAATAACAGGTACAGATTTTATTGAATAAAAGTGAAATTAGTACAAATGCGTATTTAATTTTTTGAACATACACGTAGCTATTTTGACATCATGCTATCGTCAGGACATTGTCGTAATGCCGAATTAGCTATCAACAATATTTTATATTTCTTGTAGAACTAAATGCTTTCTTGGCAGTATTCATTAGAATTATCTCCGAGTAGATCGACGAAAGATGAGGAACATTTTTTTATCTCTCCATGCAGTAGTTGTAATATCAATTTTATTATGTGTTACTAATATCTTTCCTCTTTTGCATATCCTATTTGTTAAAAAATTCTCTTCAAGGAATACGTTGTTTCCAAGTTAAAAAAGAGGAATATTTGAAATAATGTATTTGTAACATATTTGGCACATATAAATAACACAAATCAAAAATTAAATTGCACGCTATGGATACCTCAAATGCATGTTGTACCACAAATAGTACAAACAAAAATTACAATATTTTAGTTAAATTGGAATAATTTTAACAAAATAACAAATAATCAATAAACGTGTATTAAAGAATCGAAGAAAGATACAAAAAGTGAATTTGAAAATAGCCTAAAATCAACTTATTGATAATAAAAAATAAAAAAAAACCACCTGTAACCACAAGATCCATTAAAAAAGTTATTAACGGTTTGTAATTTACCATTGTATTTAACAATGTTAAAATCGATTTCAGTTTATGAAACGAGAGTACAAAACATGCGCAATGCGGTTTGATCGAGATGACTTCATGCACCTTGCATCGTTAATTTGTGCAAATCACCTTTTTTTTTGGGTGGTTTGCTATAGATTTAGAAATTCAAATAATGTCCTACGCATCCCTCTGAAGATTACCACTTTGGCAGACCGCTGGTAGAAGTGATTGTTACCAATTTTCTATAAAATTATGGTGATTTAAATAAAACTCTACATACATCAATTTCGCATAAATCAGCCCCTGCACTGCACTGCTTGGGGCAACACTTTTAAGGTGTTATTTTTAATATTTGGTATTATATCAAAAAATAAAACAATTATTTGTACTAGACTTTTATTTATGTTTGATTGGGACCAGTTTCGCTCATGATGAGCATTATCAACTGATGAGAGAATACAATATTACAGTGTTATTTATACAAAACAAAATAAAATGTAATGGTGTAACAAGCAATTGGTAATGAAAGGAATTATATGAATCACTGAATTGACTATAATTAAAATGTTTATTAGCTATTTCTGTCAATTAGGTAGTAATTTCAAAAAACATCAATATGAAATTTCAGTCTTTACGAAGATGTCCAGCCAGCCTTAGAATCGTGGCGGTCCACCGGTCGGCGGATATACGTCTACTCGTCGGGATCGGTGCGAGCTCAGGAACTTCTCATGGAGCACTCTGAGCGCGGAGACGTCCGCAAACTATTCGATGGAAATTTCGACACAGCTGTCGGTAACAAACAGGAAACCCAGAGTTACAAAAATATCATCACCAAAATCGGCTGCAATGCTGAGGAAGCGCTTTTTCTCACTGACATTGTTAAAGGTACGTTTTCATTATCGATTTCCTTCATACCTTGTCCACCCAATGTCTTATTCAGAAAAATTCTAGCTTTAACCCAATTATTAACAAATAATACATTAATTTGATGATAATTGATTTTAAATATCAAAAAATAACATTGGTGACTCAAACCCGTGAGATTGGTCACGAATAGCAACGACATTAACCACTATGCCACTCTTTCTTCTCATTTTAGTGGTTTTATCTCAGCATAAATATTTTTGTGTTACTATTATTCAAATATTGACTTTCATAGAAAAGAACTCGCCACTTGAAGGCAGAATGAACTGTTATTTACATCAATCCAGTTGCAATTCAATCCTGGTAGCTCTGTTTCTAATAATCCTTTTCAACTCTGCGTTAAAAATGTTTTCAGAGGGCGAGGCGGCTCGCGAAGCAGGCTTGAACGTCACTCTGCTGATAAGGGAGGGAAACGCGCCGCTGTCGGATGAAGACAGAGCTAATTTTGTCACCGTCAACACCTTTGCCGATATCCCTGTCGCCGCGGCGGCGATCTCTGTCAAACGGAAACCGGAAACACCCCAGGAAGAGGTTGCCTAATCTTTTCATTTTATCATCATTGGTAATAAATAAGTAGACATTTAGATTTAACTTGTATTGACTCTGCAAATACAATTCTGACGTGTGCGATATGCAGATCCAGATTGAGCTTATCACTGCGAATACAAAAAAATATTTACGCACGCAGTACATGTACAAATGGTCACGCTCGATCCATGTAGAAAACTAGTCAAACAGTACATAAATATAAAGCCATTCCGTGAGGAATCAAATCAAACTTGAATTTTTAACATAGAATTTAGTTTAATGCTTAGAACAATGGTGCGTTTGATTGATAAATAAAGAATTCAACAAACTAAAATTAATTTAATCATCGCTAACCATAGAACATGGTTGGCGAAATGCATTTTCTATGAATGGGTGTCGCCAATTGCACACCTCTGGTTGTGAGAATAGGAATTCGAATGATGTATATAAAGTGTAAATATTAAAGATATTAAAGATTATCTGGTTTTTTTTTATTTTTTATTGTCGTCGGTTTCAATGTTGATTGAAGCAATATAATATATCTGTATACAAATTATTTTCAATGGAATAAATCGTTATTTTTTTAATAGAAAAGGGGTTTTTATTTATTTACACTGCTCATTTAAATTTATTTATTCTCTGTAGACAGTTATTAACATTTTTGTCTATACATTTACAAGCGTGTCAATATCGCATTTCTAAATACAGTGTACTGCGACTGCCAGTGTTTACGATATTCATTTGAAAATATTTTCTGCAGGATCTGCCGCCAGCCAAGCTCGCCAAGACCGCCCCGGAAAGCGAAGAGAAGGAGAACGGAACGGCCGAGGTTGAGACCGAAGAGAACGGGGTCGTCGGAGCCGAGAAGACTGAAGACGAAGCGATGGAAGTCGACGCGGCCGACGTTGCTCCCGTCAAAGAGACGGACGAGACCGCCGCCGACGGAGAGAAAGACAAGACTGATGATAAGAGTGAAAGTAGCACTAAGGATGAGGCGCCCCAATCCATGGAGACCGACGCAGATACGGACGCTATTGCGGTCCAAACTGATAAAGAAAAATCTAATGATGCCCCGCTGCCGGAATCGACTCCGGCAGAAATCGTGAAAGAAGCGGCGGCCCCTGCAGAAATCGTTCCCGATGCACCTCCACCTCCCACCGAAACCACAACAGAAACTTCCACACCTCATTCCGAAACGGAAAAAGACACACCCACACCTACAGAAACGGAAAAGGACACACCCTCACCTCCTTCCGAAACCGCGACAGACATATCTGCGCCTCCTGCGGAAACCGTTGCGGTTGCGCCGTCAACTGCCGAGGAAATCGTGATAGATACGCCAGCACCCACTATCGAAATTATTACGGATGCGACTCCCTCAGAAGTTGTATCAGAACCGGCAACTAAAACTGCCGAGACTGTGCCGTCTGCCACTGTCGAAAAAATTGTAGTGGAGAATCCATCTGCCACCGTCGAAAAAATTGTAGTGGCAAACGGAGACTCGGTTCCGACCGATCCTGCTCCGACGCCTGCAGATAAAACTTTAGAGAAAGACTCAAAGACTGAAGCGGAAGTTAGTCCTGCTAAGCCTAGCGACGATGTCTCAAAAGAGACCAAAGTGGACATTCCGAAGAGCCCTGAAGTCGAACCGGTAGCCGCCGTTGAATCCTCTGAAACTGTGAAAGAGATGGAAACCTCAGATATGATTGCGAAAACCGAAACAACAGAAAAGGATAATTCTAATATTTCTGTTGAGGTGCCCCCCGCCACCAAAATTGAGAGTAAACTCGATGATATCTTGGGCGAAGAGGGAGCCGCTCTAGAGAAAGAATGCGAAGAGACACTTTTTAAGGTCGATAAAGACATCTCTTCGACGGAGACCTTGATTCAAAAGACAACAGTGGATATTCCGATAGTTGAGACGGCTGAAACCCCTACACCGGAAAATGCACCTGAAGACACACTGCCCGTCAAAGCGGACGTAGAAATGATGGATACATCGGAACCCATTCCCGTCGTCGAACCGGCTGCCACTGTTGCGTCGAGTGAAATCCCACCAGTGATTGCTGAAGTGATCCCAGAAACAGTGGAATGTACAAAATCAGCTGCATGCGAAACCTCTAAAGAAGACACCCCGCCAGCCATAATTGAAGAAAAGTCATCTGTTCCAACTCGACCCGAATCTCCGCAGCCTGCGGCCGTAACCGTTGATGCTAAAATAAACGAGAGTTCTGCAGTTGCAGAAAAATCCTCAGACAAATCCTCAGACTGCGAGAATACGAAGGATCACTCTAGCATCGCCGAAGAGAAGGCTGTTATCAAATCGAACGGAGATTCCGCTCCGCCGACAGCCAACGGTAACACGGCAGCGGAAGAGAGAGTCAACGGCGACAGTTGTACGGAAACGAAAGATTCCGAGATGAATGGGAAAGACTCAGAAACCAAGGATCTCAACGGAGAGGTGACGAAAGAGATCGGGGCGGAAGAGAGAGAACCCGAGGAGAAGACCAATGGAACGTCGACGGAGAAAATAGCTCGCGGTCGGACGGCCGATGCCGAGATCCCTTGTGAGCAAAACTAATTTCTATTTAGGATCAAGTGTGTGTCATGTTGTCATGAACAATAAGTCAGTGACTCCGTCTCGCCGCGATTCACTCAGTCGACCGGGAGCCGTGCGAATTCCCGCTCTCGGATACTCACTGAATGACGTTCGATGCGGTCCGTCAAACATCAGGTATCCATTTCTGTCTGCTCCGATACAGTATCGTCCTCGAAAAAAGTTTTAAGAGCTCCAAACTCCAGAGTCGGGACGCGGGCGATATTGCATCGGTTCAAATCTGCGACGTCGTCTTCATTCTGCATTCTTTTAATTTCGATTGAAGCTGAAAGTGAGGACGTATTCGAAACTTGCTTTCGCTTTTATCTTTCACACTTGTAGACTTTGAGATGTCAGGAGCGGGAATAAGATTTTAATATTTTCCCGTATCGTCTTCTCGGTTGATGGAGACCCATCATATTTTGTTGTTTATTTGATCATTTCTCGTTCCTTCAATGAAGAAACGGGAATATCAAACTGCCCGAGTCGTTGAATTCGATCCGTTCTAATAATAAGTCATAACAGCACGATTCACCTAAATGATCTGCGACTCGAGTCAGATAGTTAGTTCCTAGAACGTAAACATGTTTACATGTCCCATGAATGATATTATTAAGTCTGTTCTTTTTATAATACGAGACGAGGTGCCAAAATCTGAAGCGGCTCTTTCGATTCTTGCGCGGAAATTCATTTTAAATCCTCCGCGAGACGCGATACTTCCGCTGCTTCTGTTGGATTTTATTATTTACACTAGTAATGCTAACTGATAATTATAGGTTTTAAGTTTAAGAAGTTTGAATAAATTCTGTCTTCGCTCCGCAGACGCTCGTAGTATGAAAATACAGATCGATCATTATTTTTCCTTCGGCGGAAGACTCGAAATTTGTTCCTGTCCTACTTTTAATCGCTTCCAAAGAATTCCATCCTCTCACTGCCTGTCTGCCTTCGATGAACAGAATCAATTCGGAAGAAAAGAATTTAAGGATACTTAAATGCGGCGACACATTCCTAATCACTTCAGTCGGCGTCCTTCGGGGACACCTCGTTCGTCATGCGATAATTCATAATTTTCTCAGGCATCTAATTCTCCAAGACTGAAATTTAATCTGTACGTTTCGATCTCTACGGCGCCAGGCCTGATCGAATGAGCGGGGAAGGGAGGATTGTATTGTCCTAAATTAATTTTCCGGTCAGTGACCACAGAGCTAGTGGCTCGGAGACTTCTCCTTTTTGAAGGGTGACCGGGTAGTGTAATTATTTATGGACGAGATCTGAATTATAAATTGCATTTATTCAGTGGCTTTTTGTCATTCGTGTCACATTTTTTTTTTTTACCAAATAGGGCAACAGTATTATTTTTAATGTTTATAAGAAAAAAGGTTATTTTTTAGATTATTGACTGAGATAAAATGTTTTCCAAAAATTTTGACTTTATAATTCATCGAAATAGAACAACGTTCGCTATTTTGGTTTTCATATTGTGTATTCGTCGTAAATATCATTCGGCCATCGTTCCACGCGTATTTTAGTTTTATGTTTTCCCATTTGAATCGTAGGGGGCGCGAAGGACAGTGTCATCGCTGCCGATACGTTTATTTTCCGCAGCGGTCTGGGGGAAAGCAGATATTTGTAATCTGCTTGGCTCGGTTGTGCATTATTCCGATTGCGATCTGTATTGTTTTCCTGTGCTCGTTCTACAGTATCTTGACCCGACTCCGTCGGACCTCTTCCTGTTCGATAATAGTTATTTAAAAATTGTATACCAGTGTTCGGCAATGATTGTATTTTTTTTTACTGATTTGAAAGTCTGATATTCTTCCTCCTGTATTATTATTAGTTATTAATTAACATTCGCTCTCTGCGGTGTCCGTGACTGAGGTTGGACTGTCGGAACGTACGCGGTGTGATAATATATTATATTTGAAATTCCCTTAAGAGGTTTGGCCTGAAAGGCGCTAGTTATCCTTGATACTTTTGTGAAGTAATGTCTATTGTGTGTAAAATATGTTCATTATGCATTCTTTTATATTTAAACGAATGTCACGTATCTAACCTACACCGAGACGTGTGCTTATTTTTTTACTACACGATCCGAACAGACGTCAGCCAGAAGATATTTTAAAAGTTTGATGTGGACCCGAGCGATCCGTCTCCCACGGGAGCCGGAGCTTCGTCCCGATAGATTTTCCACATTTTTATTTCGATTTCATATTCAATGTGTGTACTTAAAAACGTGGCATTGTCTCGCCGCATCGACGAGGGAAGGAAGAATTGTAATAATATAATTGAGCGATTTATCGATAATAAATATACATTTTAAATACTGGAGTTTTACTTTTTATTCAATAAAGTTATCTTTTCTTTTGGAGTGACCTCCTTTGACGAATCGACAACAGTCGAGAGAGATAAATGAGATAAGTCACCAGAAATGGGCCACGCAAAGAATCATTTTATTATGAGTGCTGATTTCTATGCAAAGCTCAATTACAGGAAAGTAAAGGTACCCTACAAGTAAATTATACATTTATTTTACAGTAAATCTGTAAAAAATATTGTAGCTTTGAATAGACTTTAAAATATTGTATACCCTTTAAACCAGACCATAACTTACTTTTGTATAGGTGGGCATTCAGACACTCGATTTACTGCCCACACTTGTCTCATTCGAGAAAGACTAAATACATCATTTTTAATCCTTCAGACCAACGTTAAAGCTTTTTAAAAGTATCCATGGATTATTTTTATCAAATAACACAAAATGGTGAATAAAATAATACCATTAATTGCAACCAAATTATTAAAGCTCAAAAATTGTCAAAACAGGAAAATTAATGATGGTTCCACATTTCTCTGCTGACCATTGAAATTCTCTCGTGGACCTAGTCCGCGGACCACCACTTTGCCGACTGTTGTACGAGAGGTCTGTAGTCTCAGGCTGGGAGTGACAGTTACACCCATGTCAGGTGAAATTAATTAGTTATAGGATTATTATTTGGATGTCACTGCTACCTGTACTTGGAAGTTAAAAGGAGATTATTTTTTATATCCGGAAGTAACTTCTACCAAAACTTTTATACAAATAAATAAACTTTACATCATATTATACTTTTAGTAAAATGAATAATGTCGGGTCTAAGGCCCGGCGGTTAGCGATGTTGGCTTCCGTGCCGGATCTCACGGGTTCGAGTCCCAGTACCAGCAGCATTTGTTCGATCGTTTCTGTTTGAAGACGGGTGATTGCAATGTCTAAAAATTCCCTTCCACCCTTCTGACCCTTAAATAACTGGGCGTAGCGAGAGCGATTAGTTAACTAGTAGTCCTGTCCGAGCCTTACCATTCTATGCTGTTTACTCTCTGAAAAATAGAGGTTGAGCGACTGAGTGACAAACAGTTCTCGTAAAAAAACTCCTTTTGAGATACCTCCGTTAGAAGGTCATATGCTACAAATTGGGAGCCCACATGGATAAAAAAAAATAATAAAGTGTTATTTCATATTTTCTTTATTAATAGGGTAGTTATCTTGAATTTGTAAAACATGTCAGTTGAATAAAATTACTTAATATCACTTAGAGCGTTAACAGCTTAACGACCGCACGTTTTTTTTATAAAATTTTGCGATAAATTCGCAAAAATTATAATTTTACTAAATTCACTATAATTTGTAAGCAAATTGAGATATCAAATTTGAATTGTTTGAATTTTGTACTTTTCCATGAGTTTTGTTGCTAACGACCCGGGTTTCGCCTTTCGGCATCTTCAGGCATTCCAAGTGCACGGATGTACTTGAACTGACAGTAACGACCGCACGTTTTTTTTATAAAATTTTGCGATAAATTCGCAAAAATTATAATTTTACTAAATTCACTATAATTTGTAAGCAAATTGAGATATCAAATTTGAATTGTTTGAATTTTGTACTTTTCCATGGGTTTTGTCGCTAACGACCCGGGTTTCGCCTTTCGGCATCTTCAGGCATTCCAAGTGCACGGATGTACTTGAACTGTCAGGCGAAACCCGGGTCGTTAGCGACAAAACTCATGGAAAAGTACAAAATTCAAATTTGATATTGAAATTCCATCAAGCACCCTCAGTCGAAATACTTAATTATAAATTGAGATATCTTTACAAAATTTAATTTTCTTAGCTTCCAGATACTTCACCTATACGCATATATGTGTCCGCCGGCCAGAAACCTTTGTTTTTCAAAGACTCAAATACGCGTCCACAGTCGTTAAGCTGTTAATCAGCGACCCCTTATTTTCAAAAAAATAATTCACCCATAGGATATGTTCAGCATCTCGCTTTATAGAACCACATTTGCTTACTCACCTATCCACTTACAGGTCAAGCTCATGCAGCTTGGCAGAGAAAACCACATTGTCCACTAAAGAATTGGCTTGTCCAGTGCAAGACTTTGGTTAGCTCCATTAGCCATCTTATGTTTGGAAAGAATAAGATGGTCTAGTGCCCTGGCAGAAGTGTTATATAGCTAAGAATATCTATTTAAAGTACAAAAAAATGAGAGGCCGGGAATCCACCAATGGTGCGTTTATCCTTTAATGCTTAAGCCATTGACCATATTGCTGTGCAATTATAATAAAAAGAATTGTAAAAATTGATATACGGGGCAGTAAAACAGCATTATTAACTCTCACGGCTCGGAGACTAGAAAAATACTTCTCTGCCAATGGGGTCGTTTAGGGACCCCAGTGGTTTCCTCATTATTGGCCTTATTCTTATGAATTTCAAAAAAAAAATATAAGGGCTTTAAAATATCTCAGCATCATTTCTCATATATTTTTTTATACAAATCCGTGGTTTTTTAATAAATAATCATATTTTAAGTTGCGCGTAAAAAAGACGTCATCCCAGCACACATGAAATTGCAACTGACGAGTTTAGCCCAGCTATCTTACGAGCGATCGCTTATCGCGTATTTATATAAACTACAAACGGTTCAAAAAACTATGATATAAGAATACCTTAATTATAAGCATTGTATCACCCATATTAAAATAGATATTTAAGAAAATGTGGGTATTGGGGTCGCATTTTTTGAGCTTAGAACCGGAAAAGTTAATAAAGGTTTGAAAATGGTAAAAAGGCAGAACAGCTCATTTAGTAGTCCTTATTATTTCAAAATATTCTTTGAAATTCTGTACAGGTAATGGAATAATAAAAATAAGATGCATGTTTTGAGAATCACTGTATTTTTAATAAAATAATACATCATATCTTAAATTAAACTAAATAAATATCAGATGAAAAAACACTCTTGATCTGCCACAAAAACTTTAATGAATAAAAACTTACAATTGTATGTACAGAAAGAAACAACAAGAATATTCTGCGGCATATCAAAAAATGGAAAAATGCCTCCTCTGTTAATAGATTTTGTCAAATATATATTTGACGAGGGAGGTGGCCGCACTGAGTCAGATGACCAAGTAAAACTAAAGGTTAAACGATTTTATCGAGGCACTGAACAAATATTTTAGCCCATTTCACAAATAAATGTTTAAAATCTTCATATACAATAAGAGAGAAAATTATCTATGACAGTTTTGCTGACATGGATCATAACACTTTCACAGTTATCTCTTTATTATTAATGAAAGCGTGGATATTTGACTTTTTGGTGAGCTTTGGAAAGGAATATTCTCCCAGCAGAGTCTCCGTCTCGCCGCCTTCGTATACAGATATATCAAGAGTTTCACAGCCCTCTCGCATGGCATTCCTGAGAGGAAGCACAGTTTCTGAGTGAACCGGAGTGCCTTCCGGAAAGAGGCATACGTCTTCATCAAAATATTTCGCATGTATCGGAGCGGCGATGCGTTCCACTTGGACGTCACACTCTTTCAAGCTTAGTTCGGGGAAACCCGCCAAGAGCGCTGCCTGCTTGGCGCAGCCCTGAGCTATGACCTCATCCGGGCTGAGCCCGATCATGAGTTCCGCGTCCGGGAGGAGCGCCGCTACGGCTGCTTGGATTTTCGGTATTTTCATGCTCCCACCGCACAAAATAATCTTATTAATTTTACTCTTCAGACTTTCGTCGGCCAGGGCCAAATGTATGGGATTCATGTAAGCGGACAGTTTCGGAGTGATTAAATTTTCAAAGCGGGCGCGAGTAACATTCTGGCTCCAATCGACTCCTTCGCAAAGCGATTCGATGAATACGTGAGACGAGCTCAGAGACGACAGGACATGTTTACAATCGTCAGCATAATGAAACAGCTTATTCATAGAACGCCGACTCTCTTGGGGATTCAGCTTCCATTTTTGATGGAATTCGGCAGCTATGTAATCGCTCAAGTCGTGACTGAGACACTGTCCGCCTATTGAGGCATCGTGCACGCTCTTTTCCACATAGTAGATTCCTCCGACGACCCGGACGACGGTTGCGTCGCAAGAGGAGCCTCCGAGGCGATACACAAGCACGTAATCGTCCTCGCGGCGTTCGCTCTCACCTATCCCGTAGGCAAGAATCGCTGCGGCAGGCTCGCTGATGACCTGCAGGACAGCGAATCCGGCGAGCTCCGCGGCCGTCATGGTTCTCTGTCGGCTGGATTCGGGCCAGTGCAACGGCGCGGCAAGAACCGCTCGCAGCTCGCCCTCCGTGCGGGCGGCCTGGCTCGCAATGCTGAACATCTTCCCGTAGAGCTTCGACGCCACATCGTCGGGGGTGAGGGTGACAGTCTTGTTCGGTACCTGAAGCTCGTATCTGATGCTGCTGTCGTATACGAGAATCTTGCAATCGCTAGCTTTAGCGAACGCCTCCGCATCGGCCTCCGAGACGCCGTCGTCGAGCAGCCGCTTGTTGTTGGTAACGGTGGGTCTGTTTCTCGAGAGGGCGCTCTTGGCGGCCGCTCCGATCTCCCACTCGTTGTCGTTCAGTCCCAGCACTGCCGGAGTCACCCTGTCTCCTAGATCGTTAGCGACTATGTCCGTCTTTCCATCTCTGTGAATGGCCAAACAGATCGAACTGTTTCCCAAATGAATACCGAAACACGCCGACATCCTTCGAAAATCGACTATACAGTGTATGTGAAGTCAAACTCGATCGCGAATTCCGACAGCTCCCGCACGAAATTTAAATGTTGCTAGGATTTGTTTCATAGACTAAATGTTGTACTACTAAATCAAAAAAGTAATCTAGCTACTATTTTCAAGTATTGACTATTCGTACATTAAAATATTTAAAGGTCACATTTTAGAGTTATAGAAAAAATTGCTAGGAAAATTGATAGAAATAAATTTAATGTAACTTTTTATAACACACTCAACTTGAGTCGGGTTTTAGTTAATTCCAAAGATAAATTAAACTTTTTGAACCAAAGCGGTATTTATTTACTCAACTGCGATTCCTGTAACGCCAAATATATTGGTCAAACAGGTAGATCATTTAATATTAGAATCAAAGAACACATGAGTTCTGCTAAGAAAGGGGATGAACTTTCTTTATTTGGAAACCATCTGTTTCAAAACAACCACACTTTCGATATTGGTAGAAATTTTAAAGTAGAACTTTAAAATTACAAGTCAGTAAAATTAGACAAAAAGGAAATTCTGGAAATAAGCAGATTTAAATTCTTACCTAATTCAGATCTGTTGAATGATCAAATTATATTTGCAAGTTCTCTTTTACTTTACCTTTTACATTAGCCTATGTTAACTGCTCTTTTATATTATATATATATTTTTAAAATTTTATTTCTTTTGTAAGAATTGATATGGTTTTTAAAAATGTATTTTTCAGAATCTTCATTGCTGTTGATTTTGTCAAAGTACTTATTACTTGGAAGCGGGAAAAACACAAAATCATCATTAAGTTATTAACTTTAGTAATGTAGAGTTTCGCTTTGTCAACAATATTAATTGGGTTTATAATTGGCATCATTTGCCACTTCTAATTATTTGTCTTTGATGATTTTTTAATTGTATGTTATAGGTGTTTAGCATTTAATTTTGTGTAGATATAATGTAATTTGTAAATCCTTTCCATTGTTAATAGTTGCTTACACATTTTATTTCAATTTAAATTTGTATAAATAGCACTGTTTATATATTTTTCTTATCAGTTGAAAATGCTCGCAATGAGCGAAACCGGTCCTGACCTAATTAATAAAGTGGAATGAAGTACAAAGAAATATTGTGTTTTTACTAGAAGTATATTTGACTAATTTTAACTATTATTAACTAAAATTATTATTTCTTTCTACAGATTTTCTTAAAAGTTCAAAGAAATGTAAACAAATCATTCTCTTTTGATAAAAACTTGAAATAAAGAAGAGTTGAGTAGATATAAAAGTTAAGATTTTTTTTGTCAACTACAACCATTGTAATAATCAGAATAACCAGTGCAATGTTTTCAATTTCAATTTTATATACCAAAGTTACTGCAGAGTATCTCAGCATTAAAAAAAACTGACTAATAAAAATATATTATTTCCCATACGTTACTTGTGTTCTATCATATTTTAATAAATCTAAGCCTTCCATATCAAATTTGCCAAGTTGTTAAAAAAAAAAACCTTCACAAGCATTTATACTGAACTATAATTTAAGATTTCGACTGAAGGTGCTTGGTGGAATTTCAATATTAAATTTGAATCGTTCAAATTATGTAATGAAATGCCACAAATTATGTTATCAAGCCCATAGGAATGCTCACAGATTTGAGGCTTATCCTTTTCGCCAACAATAGCTTTAAGCTCAATGATGCATTTATTTCTTATATGAACACAAAACATTCATTTGCTAAGCTTTAGTTCAAGTTCATCCATGCACTTGAATGTCTAAAGATGCCGAAAGCCGAAACCCGGGTCATTAGTGACAAAATCTGTGTCTTTGAACGATTCAAATTCGATACATTTTAGTTAACATCTTTGGTGTTCTAATCAAATTTTTCGGACGTCTTGTGTTCGGAACTGTTAGTGTGATTAAGTCCCTATTCTTAATTTAATTGCAAATAATACTTCATAATTAGTTTTCATCACTCCTGCACTGCTATTATCAGATTCGTCTGTTTCTATATTTTTAAATCATCACTACCCTGGTGGGGCTTAGCATGATAAGAGTGAAACTACAAAAGAATTTTTTTGAAAAATTAAGATTTTCTCTAAGTAATTTTGTATTTAAAACATACTATATTTAACAGAAGAAATAAGATTAGATGCTAAAAAACAATAAATATTTTTTTGTAGTTTCGCTCTCGTCACCCTAAGCTCCCGAATAGCATAAAACAAATAACTCTCAATTCTCATAAAGCTGTATAATTTGTTAAGTCACTAAGTAATCTCTGGTTTACTGCTATATATCCTAAATACACTGGATTATTGACAGCTAGTAGTATATTGTTTCTTATAATACACGTCACCGCCATGGTTCTGCGTAACTATCTCAATTGAAGAAATGGTTTAATAGATGTGATACGAGACATCCTCACAGTTTTCGAAAGAACTTAAGCTTCGGTGTTTTGAGAAAGTTGTCATTGGGTAGGAATGAATGTCCTCGAATGGGGTGAATGTATAATATTGATTTGAACATTTTCACACTATGCACCAGCATGTAAAAAATATGCAACATCTCGTAATTTTACTTTAACCCCAATATTTATCAGATTATAACAAATCGTTAGACAGCTTTCTGCAAAAATATACATGCCTTGTGTATTTGTAGAACTATCAAGTTTGCACCTCAATAATGAGAGACATCCTCAGTTTTTGTAAATTTAAAATAAATAGTACTGTAGCTTACTCGATTAACTAACAGATGGCATTCATAACTCATTTTTCAATCCGGACTGACAGCCAGTTTTTAGAAATATATCTTCAATTGATGGTGTAATCCGAACAATGCTGTTTGGCACTTTTTGGGCTGTGTTGGGTTGAGTATGCAACATTGCTGTACACCACATTACACACATTTTGGTGTAGTCAGTAGTACGAAGATCTACCTCCTGATGAAGCTACGGCATATTAAAATACTCCCTGTAGAAAAACAATGCTATACAGATCGCAAGGCAGTGGATGTGTCAGATGTGGTACTCTCACTGGGTGTTGTTCGAAGAGTAAATAAACAAGAGAAAACAAAACTTAACATGGAAAAAACTGGAGATGTTGGTTAATCATATATTTCCAAGAGATGATTAGCTTAATAAAAACACAATAATCCTTTGTAATTCATTCCACTTTATTTAATATGTCAGGACCGGTTTACATTTAAATAACAAGTCTGTCAAACTAGACAAGCAAGAAATCCTAGAAATCAATAGATTCAAATTTTTACCTGATTCAGATCTTTTGAACGATCAAATAATTTTTGCTAGTTCCCCGTTACTTTATCCATTGCATTAGCCCTTGTTAACTATTCTTTTATATAAATTAAAAAAAAAAAAAAAAAAAAATATAGATTTCTTTTGTTAGAATTGATATGGTCTTTGAAAAATTTGTTTTTCAGAATCTTCCTGGCTGTCGATTTTGTTTAAGTGATGAACACACCAACTACTTGGAAGCGGGGAAAACATAAAACTTTAATCAGATTTGTAATTTAGAAATACTCCACCGAGTAAATAAAAAGGGTTTAAAGATGAATAGCTTAGAATTTTTAGAAATTAATAAAACTCTTAACAAAAAAGAAATATTATTAAATAATATTCTTAATAGCACAGGCGGTTCCCCGTTACTAAAATTGTTTCCAATTAATAGAGTAATCACAAACCTAGATGATTGATTGTAGCTCATTAGTTTTAATAGTTTGTAATGTTTAACGTCATTAGTAGTATGATTAAATTTGTTTGCATTTTATAATCCCCTCTTTGCTTCCATTAAAAAGGAAAAATCCCATTCTGATTGTTTACAACTCATTAGTAAAATTAGTATCATTATCTGTTTGCTTTATTTCGATTCTACACCCCCCTCCTTGCTCCTCTTAAAAGGAAAAAAAAACCCAATCCATTTTGTAATTTTATAATTTTAAAATGTTAGAATCAATCTTGCTTCATTACTTAAGCAAACTTTGCGATAGTAAGTCTGAAGATGCCTCTGAAAGAGGCGAAACACGTGTCACAGTTAGTTACACAATACGTGGAATAATCAAAGTTAATTTAAATTTTCTATTAAAATGAACTTCCACAAAGTTACCGCCGAAACCATCGAAAGTATTAAAACATAAAACTATCATTAAGCATATTCATATCATTAAGCATATTCACTTTATTAATGTAGCATTTATCACTTTGTCAAAAATTTCCCAAATTTTAATTATGTTTGTAATTATGTACTTTCAATCACATTCTGAATTTATTAATCTGGGATGACTTTTTAATTATATGTTAGATGTGTTGAACATTTTAATTTTGTGTTATTTTAGAATCACTTTAATGTAATTGGCAATTTCTTTTCAATGCCAATTGTTGTGTATAACTTTTCAATTTTGTATAAATAGCATTGTTAAATTATATTTCTTATCAGTTGACAATGCTCACAATGAGCGAAACCGGTCCTGACATATTAAATAAAGTGGAATGAAGTACAAAGGATTATTGTGTTTTTATTAATATAATGCCTTTCCACCAAGTATTGACAGTGAACACCCTAAAAGTGAGATGATTAGCTGTTGCTCCAAAAAAAGACTTCTGCTGATGTAAGCGTAACAATGCTCTACTCTACGGCAACGGTCACCAAACTACGGCCTGCCAAAGATTTTTATCCGGCCTTTCAAAAGTTCATGTTTTTTGTATATAAATTATTCAAATAAGAAATATAAATTTTATAAGATTTCATGGTTTGGTTGTGAATTTCACAAATATTTCATTCAAATCATCAATTAGGATAAAAACTATCCGGTAGTGGACCCAAAGTGAAGAAAGTTAGGTATACAATGTTTTGTTGAGGCGAGGTGACCAGATATTCGTTTACTCGATTTTCTCATTTATTGAAATTCTAAGAACGTAGTGCAGGCAAAACAAAACAATATATATTTCCAAATAATAACTGAATTTTATTTCAAAGTTTGCAGAGTACAAATCGCTTGATTTCTGTGATAATTTTAAGTGTTTCAGTAGTGATTTCTCTATTTCAGCAATTTGTAATATAATAATGTGCACATTTTGTATATAAAATTTCAATGACACTTATTTTAGTACTTCAATATTAAAAATAAGGAAACTAGATCCTGAGTGTCGCCTATTTAATGAGTTATGGTCAATTCAATATTTTTTTGTGCCAAACGAAGACAAATGCAAATGTCTAATTTGAAATGAAATGGTATCTGTTTTTAAGAACATAATTTAAAACGACATTACAAAATTTCTAAATAGAATATAATTTAAAAAGACACATTTCTTTTTACGATAAATTAGAAGAACACAACGATCCCAACCTAAAAAACAAATTTTTGGTAGCACATTTTTATGTGGACAGACATTTTCAAAACTAAAATATATAAATCGATAACTGACCTTATCTACTTGTAAATTGGTACCTCAAAATTAAAAGCAATAAGTTCATCCAAACAGTTGCTTGCATGCATCGCACTAATCACAATTTGCACATGAGAGTATCATATTTAAATATGTAATTTAATGTGTATGTATACATAGACGTACTTCTCTCAATTGCTTTAATTATAACTCAATAAATGAAAAACATACAAAAAATAGATTCAATAATTGGAATGCATTAATTTATTTTAGATGTACATACAGTAGGCCTACATATAAATAAATACCTATCTATACCTATCTGGCCATCAGGTGATAGAGAGGATGTAGGACAGCGTTAAGACCACATTTCAGAAATTCCAAATGTATTCCGTTTCCACCGCTCTGCCGTTTTTAAGCCTCTTCACTGCCAAGATGATTTCGGCATGTGTGGGCGTACGGTGTGAAATACCGGACACTCGGGGGAGGTCCATAGACGTAGCCTCTTCGGTTACGTCAAAAGGGTCCTGGGGGGGCGGTCGGTTCAGCACCTCGCAGAAATGATCCTTCCAAATCTTTTTAATGCTTTCTGCGTTTGACTATTGCTCCGTCAGGGCCGCGAATGGGCCCGGGAGTCAGTGGTCGCTTTCCGCAGACCTCGCACGTGATTTTAAATAGCTCAGCTGTCTCAATTTGCCGATCCAAGAATCGGCGCTTGTCAAGTCGTGCAGACTTCTTGACAACCTTGTCCTGATTACGATAATCAGCGCGACGTTCTTCAAATTTTTCAGGGTCAGCTTCACTGTCCTTGAGTGCTTTTAGCCTGGCCCGCTCTTCAATTCTCCTCCACGTATTTTCGGACATCCATTTTGGTTGCCCCTCCCTCCGGAATCCGAGAACATCTTCGGCTGATGATGACGGCCGAAATACCAATACATGATAATAAACATTATCCATTGTAAATTATAATATAAACTACATTGGCTCAGATTATATTTGTAAGCACTATAAATTAATATTCTGATTTCTTTCCAATAAGAATTTACGTGGTCCAGCCCCGTTAGTTTTTGAAAAATTTAATCCGGCCAGTTTCTTAAAAAGTTTGGTGACCCCTGCTCTATGGCATGTTTTTTCATTTCATTATATCTGTCAAAATCTAATTATTGTTCTTACCTTTTTTTAGGTTCATCAGTTTAGTTGAACCACTCAAGCAGACATATTTTTATATGAACCTACCAACCCAGTATTGTTTATTCATTTAAAATAAATACAATTTTGAAGTTTTACATAATGTAATGTGTTTTTTTTTTCATCTTATGGAACAACAATGATGTAAAGCACATTATGGCCTGAGAGCTTTACTGGGACATCTCAAAAATCCAGTATTTATTTGCTATATTTTAAGACATGTAAAAATGGTTTATTTATGATAAAAGAAGATTTTTATCTTGATGACAGATATCCCACAACACCATTATTCAATAGTATTATTGAAAGGAATCTTTTTAGATAAACCAAAACACCTATTTTTTGGATGTCCCAGTACAGTTCTTAAGTGCGACATGCTGTACAGTATTGTTCTGCTGAAATAATATTACTAACATGCCTCTTTCTTCTTCTTTGACCATATTCGCTCCCTATTTGAAGCATATGGCCACCACGCGGCACTTCCATGTTTCCCTGTCTCCCGCCAATTGCTTTGCTTCCTCCCATGAAATGCCAGCATCCCTCAGTTCCGCCAAGTACATCCTAAGGGATAGTACTCGACGGACGTCCGGGGCGCCGGAATCCCACCGGTCAAAAGAAGAGGCAGGTAGGATTGAGGCTTTCCGGAGGTATCCGCAGCACGTGACCCAGCCAGTTCCAACGTCTCTCCATAACCACTGACGTGATGGCGCCTGTATGCTCTTAATTTTATTTTCGAACAGGATTTGATTAGTAGATATTTAAAAGACTCCCAATTGGTAGAGAAAATACACACCTTTTCTCAGCTCGCGCAAAATGTGATCACCGGAATGTTCCATACAGTGCTGTCCGGGCGACGTCTTCGATTGTTGTGGTGATATATAATTAAAATAATACAAACAAAAAAGGTTGGAGCGTCTCTCTCAGCCGGGAAAGGTTTACTAACGGATGAAGGAGGTGAAATAAAACAACAAGCTATGTATATATATAATATGTATACTTCAACAGTAATTTTATTTATTGTAAAAAAATTGCCATCGATTGCGACATATCGGTTTGTCTTTCATCAAGTAACATAACACACCATTGTTCTGTTCATTTTCTATTACATAATATTTTCACATCATTATCATTATTTGTTTAAAACATCTGTGTATATTGTATCGTAATAATATTAACACACATAATAATCTCGATTCGATTTAATAGCGAAGTTTGCACGGTATTAAATTAGGAAAAGTCGCATTTCAACTTTTGTGGTCCTATACTTCATGAGGTAACAACAGTGATTAAACATAACCTGCCATATTTTACAACAAAACAGGTACGAGAGGTATTCATTTACCTTGTTGATCATTTTTAAATTCATAACAAATTCTAATTATTAATTTATTTATACAATCACATAGATTTAGGTCTCATTGGATTCGTTCGATTCGCCCGTTTCGCGTCTGTCCGCATTCGATATATTACATTGAACAATTGTGAATAGTAATTTACTGTAAATGAAATAAATCAAAACGAGTGCTTTTATTAATAGAGCAATCGTTTTATTGATAACCTGTTTAACAATCAAAATCAGAGGAACCGAGAGAGCTCCGTCCCAGTTTAGGGGTATCATGATGACTTGAATGGCAGAATGCATTATAAGAGATCAGTCGCAGAGACATATTGTGTATTGAAAGCGGACAGACGCTGACGGTCTGTTGCTTCTCCGGATGATTTTTTATTACGGACAGCTAGATTCCGACATTCGCTTACACATTTATAACGGTTTGACAGAAAGGTAAATCTATTATAGATCTAAGAGCGACAATGACGATGACAGTGATGAAATTAAATTGACAGTTTTATTTTTGTACAATTCGCAGCGAAAATAGACAGTAAGTAATATAATATATTATATATTATATAGTATGCAATATATATTAATAAAATTTAAATACTGTAATCAATCAAGACACAACCAATTCTTGAGGTATTTTCCTTTTGTTTAATAGTATTATTATTAAAAAATAACTTTACAAGCGAGACAAAATTATTGATATAACTCATTTAAAATGTGACATTGTAAGTCTTCAACTTGGCTATTTCAAAATAAGAATTCTACAGAGCGGTCGTCGGCTCCGACAATCAACGATCTTTAGGTCATACAGAAATCTTACTCGATACTGATTGTATTACTCGAAGTTGATTTATAAATATGTTAGATTTCAGAGTACAAAAGACTAATATTTTCTGTAAGAACATGACATTCTAAAATCATAATTTTATGCCAATCAAAATCTAACATGTCTACTATGGAAGTGATCGTTAATCTTCGCAGGCTCCAACCGTCTCGCATTAATTTGCAGGGCGAATCCGCAACCTCCGAGTCAAAGTCGAGTCACAATTTTACAAAATTGTTATTTTAAAGAAAAGTACGGCGCCGAGAAGTATAGTAAAGAAAGCGGATCCCGAGAGAGATGGAGATGAGAGACCTGTAGCCTTCTCGGGTGTGCAAATTGGCGATGACATGCGTCTTATGCGTCTCCGCAAGGGAAAACTCTCAGAACGTACAGGACCAAAGTTACACAATACAAAAATATGAACCGTCATTGAGCGAATGGCAAGAAAATATTGGTACGGAAACGGCGGGAAGGCCGCGACGGTCGGAAGGACGCGATCCGCGGTAAGCGGTTAATATAAATATTGCTCGTGCGCGAAGCCTTCCCGTTGGCGTTTCAGTACCACTATTCTGTACATCATTTCGTTGCGATTGAATGTCTCGTCCGGGGCCGTTTGAAGCGGGACCTTCCGGACGGCTTCGGAGCGCTCTGCGCGGGGAAGAGTGTCGGACTCGCGAAAGATTCACCTATATTAACTATATTATTTAATGATAAAAACTACACATTCAACTTTTTGCAATTAAAATTCACCGATTTGCAAAGGTCTCGTGGACTTCTCGTGTTAATTAATTTCTTCAATTTGAATAATGACAATGTTTATTATTACAGTTAATGATTGTACGAATTTTGAACATCTAAAACTTTCGACTGTTACATTTTAATATTATTTTTTTGTAAATTGAGAGAATTGGTCGCGAGTTTCGGTCGATCAGAGGTGCAGAGCGGTCGAGTGAGAATCAAAATGAGGCAAACGAGCGCAGCGAACGCTTCAGCCCTTCCGAAATTGGCCGAGTTACGCGTGAGATTAGATAATTTCATCCCGTCGGAGGTGACTCGCGTACTGCGTTCCTTTTAACTTCACATTCAATCATAAGTTTAATAAGACAAAGGGAACAATTCGCTTTAATAAAAAATTCGCACGTGATATCGCTGGAGAGGTGCGTTTACGTATTCAAATTTATTATTGCGTCTCCGAACCGAACTTCCGCAAGCTAGAGCCGATCGGGCTCCACGTCCTCCCGTCTGCGTGGAACGGAAAAGACTAGACTCTGTGATAACTTTTTCATTAATAACATTTTAATCCGTTTTACCAAAATATCGCCACACAATGCATCATTTTTAAAATATATCTCAATAGATCTAATCAATAAATTTATTTATATATAATATATCGGAGTTGACGGCCGTTTCAGAAAAAATAATCCGGCGGTCCAGAGCTGAAACCTCAAATGGGAGCTTCATCGGTGTCGCTCAGTTGCGAGAAACATTTTTTGCGAAACGGCCACGTCGCACTTCCATTTCACATATATAATTTAAGTTCACTATTTACCAATTGAAGTAATTATATTATTATAGTAAAATTTGTAAAAATTAATTATTTACAGTATTATGTACACGTGAACTATATTTATATCGTCGTCGCTTAAATAAAAACCTGTACAGGGGGCGGGCCGTCTCCGGCGCCGCAGGACGGCCGTCCCGCGGATGAGCTTCCGGAGCGGCCCCCGGACGTCGACGGGTTCCGCCGTCCGCGTCGCGGGCTCTACTCGACTAAAAATAATAATTCCCTAACAAGTATAGCACAAGAGTACATCACTCGCAATTCCTGCATTCGTTTTCTTAAGTGTAACGATCGTCCGGGCCGAGCGGGGGATTCCGCTCCCGCTCGCCCCTCACAACCTGAAGTCGCAGGGGGGGAAGGGCGGCGCCCTCTCGCCCCACTAGCTGGACCCGACGAGGATGCGCACGAAGCCGTCGGGCTCTGATTCCGGCGACCGGTCGTCTGACACGGCGGAGGGCCAGGCGCCGGCCAGACTCAGGTCCACGTCCAGGCCGACGCCGCCGCTCTCCCAGCCTCCGCAAGGCTCGTTGTTGTTGAGGGGGTCGAGGGCGGACTGACTGCTCAGGCTGAGGACGGACCCCCAATCGATGGGGCGGGCGCCCTCCTCCTCGCCGTAGCCGGAGTCGGCGTCGGGCAAGGGAGCGGGAAAAGGGGTGGCTCGACCGGCGGCCGGCAAAGGGGGCTCTCGTGGAGCGGAGGGTCGCGGGGGCTGAAGTCCATCTCGCGCCGCCTCCTCGGCGGCCTCCCGCTCGGCCTCGCGCTCCATCCGCCGCAAGGTGTTGCATACTAGCACGGATCGCCTCAAGGATGGGTCAGCGGACTGCCGAAACCTGCTCAGCTTGAAGACACACAGGTTCATCACTTTGAGCCGCCTCTCCCGGTGGCACTGCCTCGCGCAACACCGGCGCCTCGGCCATCCTCCGCTACCGAGCTCCAGGTAAGATTTGCCGTTTTCGGCGCACCGGATCGTCTCCTGAGGATACCCGCCTGGCCAGGCGCGGGCGTTCCGCCAGCACCCGCACTCCGCTCTGTCGTCCGCCGGCTGCGGGTGCGCCGCGTGCCCACCTCCCCACGCCGTCCACGGTTCTCCGGGAACGGCCACCGCCTGCAGCCTGGCGAGGCTGCTCTCCTCCCATCTCGCCGCCTTGGCTCCCGGACCGCCGGGGCCCGCCGCTCCGGGTCCCGCTCCGGCGCCGCCGCCGTTGCACATTTTTCTCTTTCCGCCGGCGCCCATCATGCCGTTGTTCTGAAAACAAAAAAGACAGCCATTAGAAAATGCTACACAGTAATTGAACAAAATAAATGTTATTTTTTCTAACGCCCGAATTGAAAACGTAATGGTTCCTCGGAAAAAAGTAAAAATTTAATTTCTAAGACGAATTCATAAATTCCAGCGCTAAAAGATGAAGACTAATAATATACAAAACAATATTAACATTCAAAGATCGCGGTTCCGGTTTCTCCGATCGAACGTCAGATGGCAGGGTGATGCCGCGGCGATGTCAAACACTTCGCATTTGACTGTAACATTGCCGAAACGAAAGAAGTAAACAAATGCGTAAACGTTAATTTAACCACAATTCGTTGACATGGTAACTATAACACGTTTACAAAATGAAGAACATTATAAATATTACTGTTCTTGTTATTTTTATCAACAATCTTTCTGTTCCGACCGCTAGATGTCAGCACGACAGATATCTACGAGTATAAAAGTTGTTTTCTCCAAACAAAGCCTTCAGCTGACCGAATCTTTTAGATTTAACCAGCTTTTCTGCAGGAAAAGGAAATAAAGACTTTGTCTGTACTTCAGCCCAGCAAGAACTTTAGGCAGGAAATTAGGATCAATCGTGTAGTTTGAGTAGGAAAAAATAGATAAATTATGTCATATAAACAAAATATGCATACCTATGTCGCAACTTATTTCATGATTCACAGCTAAGACACGGTATGCAAATTTTTCCTATTAATAATAATCGATACAATGAAATTTGTTAACAGATTGATTTTTTTTGCTGTTCGCAATGCGTCGGCCGTTTACATCTGAGGCGAAATCATTACGGCCGAAGAAAACGACAGCCTCCCCCGGGAAGCGCCGATGGGGGCCGAGAAACGAGGCAGAGGATGCGTCCGTCGCCGGGGATCCGGAGTGAAGGCGGCGTCCGCGACCTTCGGCTGGAAGTGATTGTTTTTTATTCCCAGAGAGGCGATCGCGAGAGCGGTGAAGACGAGGTCGCCGAGCAGAAGGCTGGCGAGAATCGGCCCGTCATAGGTGAACCGGTGCGCGGCCTTCGACTGCCGCCGAGGTGCCGCGCGCCGCACGCCCCGGCCGCGCAGCCGATCTGGCAGATACTCGGGGCGATTATGACCTGCGAACTTATTGTCAGTCGTCGATGTAAAAAGTGTTCATTCCATCGCACACTTGAGCACTATGCGAACTATAATATTATACATAGACAGAGACGGGATCATTTTAACGCTTATGTCACTCCGTGGAAGTTCTTTTTAAATATAAGGCTTTGTTATTTATTACAAATCCTGCCGTGAAATGGAATATCGACGTTGGTGAATTGTGTGCGATACAATCATCGCAATAGAAAAAATTGGGGTTTACAATTAATTGTATTATTATCGACAGGTAGTAGTGATACTTTGTACCATCAAATATCTAATTCCAATCATATTTAATAATCAGTTGATAATGCTCGTTATGAACGAAACCGGTCCTGACAATATTTAATATAATTGGAATAAGTACATATGCGTTTTTATTTTTTAAATACAATACCTTTCACCAAGTGATTATTGACAGTGAACACCCTAAAAGTGTCAATCAATTATTGGTGAAAAGAAATTATATTATAACACTAATGTACGTATTCCACATTTTTACAAAAGATCAGGGCCGGTTTCGCTCATCCCGAGTATTGCCAACTGATGAAAATATAAAACGATACAGGGTTATTTGTTGTGTATAAAGTGTTCAATTTTCGAAATATTTTTTAACAATTTGGATTCCAGTATGTAAGATTTAATGGGGAAAGAGGACCTTGAGAGAATTTTTGAGAAAAATTGACAATTTTCTTTGTTTTGTGCATGCCGAAGACAATCTAAGCATAATATCGGACTGATCGGCGACGTCGAGACGACTATCATGTATTTCAAAACGCGGCGTAATAAGGAGAGCGAGTAGATCTAAACTAATAAAAGTTATACGCAAACCTAGAGGAATTGAGCATCTTCAAACCTAAGCAGAGGCCACCACGCCTTGAGCAGTAGAGATTCTCAATTACAAAAGAAGGAAACAATTGTAGATACGCTAAAATTTGTACGCCACTCAATAAGACCGTATAAAATCAACGGATTGGACAACAGTTGTGGGTAAATAGAGGAAGCGAAGTTATCTACGTCTAAAACGAAGTCGACCAGATCAAATATTGGAGGGGTCAGCGCAAGACCGAGCGCAGTGGCATCGCGAATCGAATCACTCTTCGGCGGCCATTTCGGAGCTGCGAATAAATTTTAGTTGAAAAGAAGTAAAAACGATGTTTAAGCTGAGCGTTCTCGGACAAGCCAGATATGGAAGTGAATGGAGGCAGTCGATCGGACGCTGCGACGAGATGAGTAAATCTTCCTCTTCATTCCCAACGTTGGATATTTTTTAGGATTTACAATGTTAATCCTGCATCGTGTGCGAGATGATGGAGCCCCCGTGGAAAGCTACAGGGCCCATACATTAAGGAAAAAAAGTCCCGGGACATGATCCTGAACATCTACGCAGTGTTCCAGGAACTATGTTCCGAAACATGTTCTTGGACACACGACGGATCACAGAAACGTCACCCGTTGAGGTTATGTTGGTCAGAGTTGCGTCCGAACGAACGTTATTTGATTTTATTGGATGCAAGCATTGTAAACTTTGCATGTAATATTACAGTGGCGCAAGAAGGTATTGATTTTGCCAAACGATATTATCTCTAAAAATATTTTTTAATTTACGACAGTAGATGCTAGTATGAACTATTTGTTTGCTGTGATGCTTAAATTATGTTTATTTACTTCACCATAATTTCTTGAAAAATACTATACACATTTTTTTCATTTACTAATCTTATATTTAATAAGTGATGCCAACCAATCAAGTCGCTGGTAGCTTTGCTTTTAAAATACGTCAAAACAACTATTTTTCATTGTTCTGTTTGAGCTATTATTACATAAAAGACATTTTATTTTAAATATGAAGGAATTTCTTTTATAATATAAACACATACTTTTCCTACAGGGTAACATATTTTATTAGGTAGTTATAAAATAGAAATAAGACGAAAGAAAGCATAAAGAGAAGAATAAAACTTGCATTGATTATGTATGCAAAACACTTTTTATTTGTTTACTACGTCCGAAAATTTCTATTCGAAAATGCCGCTTCTCCTTGCTACGCCACTGACATAACAATCATTACCGAACAACACAGATATTAATTACATTGCTAATAGTTTTCATTTTTATAATCTATCTAGTTCAAAAGGTTGAATCTACGTTATTGTATCATCGATAGAACCAGGAAGCACATTTAATATAGTAATGTAATTTAAATATTATATTAGATATGTTTTACATGTTTAAAAAGTAACAAATCTTTTTTACACGGTAGATACGTTCCACAAAAAAAATGTGTAAAAAGTGATTCCATGAATTAAAAAAAATCCGTGTTATCAGGCAAAAGAAGAACATTGTAGTATAGAAAACCGCATAAAAAAGACAATAATCAAGACTCAATGAGTAAATTGAACAAAATATTTTTCATAATATGTATTTTAATTACCAAAAAATAATACTATTCATCGCGACTATATACGAGAGTTTTTATGAGGGACTGGACGTAATCGCTTTCATATCTGGACACGTCTAATGTGTTTGGATCTCACAAAGTCTTTTGTTTGTTGTTACTGTCGTGGTGCTGTTGAATTTCTTATTATAAGAATTACTCCTTTCTATTTTTTTTTGTCTGGGAAAAATGTTTTGTGAAATAATTTGTGTAAAATACAGTATTTTTTGTTATTTTTAATGGACAGTGTTATTTCAAAATCGTGTAAAAAAGAGTTGAGAGTATTTTAGCAGTTTTAATAAATGGAAACTATAGAATCGGCGAGATGATTTATAAACACACACACATTTAACCATCGTCCAAGTACATATTTTTTTATCCGCTTTGAACTATTGAAATATTTAAATTGTCTATCGGCTGGCGAGTTACAGAAGCAGTAGCAAAGACGACGTTCACAGCTCCAAGACCCCACCGTGCCGTGCCGCTTCGTCGTCATTATAGCGGTATTTTTTTTTAATACATACGTAGTCAAAACAGAACGGTATCGGCGACAGAACGCGACGAACAAAAATACATTTGTTGGAAAAAATACAATATGGTACATAGAGACGAAGGTTACATTAATGAATATAAATAAAGCAGATGCGTTTTATTCTATACATATATATATACTAGAAGGGAATAAATAAATACAGTTGTACGAGACTAATAATTTAAACAGATTAAAAATATCAAAGTATTTTAGTTCTACAGTTTTTAATAATTTTTAAGCGTTGATAGCTATTTCGGCTATCGCCATCGTCAGAACTATGTTTAAACTTATATTTTGCTCAGCTATATATACTGGCTCTGAAGAGATACACAATGAATCAAATTATTCACTCTAACATCCTAATTATAATTACAATATTACACTTATTAAATGTAATGTTAGGTTAAAATATTTTAAAGCTCGTGGTACACTGGTCAACGCCGTTGGCTTCCGTCACCGGTCAGGTATAAAATGTATTTCTGTTCAGAGGCATGTACGTCTGTGACGTCTAAAGTTTTCATAAAAAAACACGGTGTAGCAAGAGCGATTAGCTAAATACTAATCATGTCTTAGCCCTATCCCAGTAACCTGCGCCCTTTCGACTTGATCGGCCAATTCCGTTATTTGTCCGTAAATTCTTGTGATGTTAGATTTCAAAATTCGTGGAAGACCTAAATAAAAAAAAAGTCCCACGTTGGTAGTTTTGGGAAATTCGAAAATTTCTGTGCTTTAGAAATTGGCATGAAATTGTTTCAAAATCGCCGGCCAAATATTCCCTAGTGTCAGTGTTTACTGCGGCCTAACGTTGAATCAGATAAATGAATGTGGCCATTAGAAAAGAAAAGGTTCCCCACCCTGTCCTATTATCGCTGCTCTCTTCAAATGAGAGGCTGAATAATAAGCAGTTTTCATATAAAAACTTGTGTTGGGGTATCCTCCATTAGCAGTAGATAATATGATCTACATTGTAAGGAGAAATAGTTAACAGACAGCATAAATCTGTTGTCAATGAATGAGATAGAAAAATATATTCGAACCGAGCTAGGTCCCGCGAAAGTTTATCATTTATCAGGGCATAGATGCTCCCGTTTACATGACAAACATTATTGAGAATTGTGCCAGCGACCATGACTCGCAGAAAAGATATCCGGAGGCAATTCGCGCCGTGCGTCAGTCAGTCTGACGACCGGTTGTATCCGGTTGCGTTCGGTTGCAAATTTGAATGTCGAATTCCCGAAATTGGGAATCTGAACGATCGACGGTGTCGATTCTCTCATTGGAATGAAACCTCAAGCCCAGTGAGTGTTGCCTTCAATAGTTTGCTGTCGGACGTTCGCAGAGTCGACTTTGATCCAGAGAGCGGCGACACACTGTTGCGAAACGACAATACAACCGGTTGCTTCGAATCGACGTAGTTATTTACGTACAAGATAAACAAACGAGGCCCGCCCGTCGCAGGCTCAAGTGGGCCGGACGTAGTAAGAAGCGAGCGGTCTGCGAGATGTTTTCCGCCGTAGACGGATAGCGAAGGACACCCTCGGAATATTAATGAGACCTCTACGGTCTACGGTGTCACCGTAGACAGTTTAACCTACGCTACGACGGCTTATCGCGAGTGCGGAGACGAGTCAAAGCGGCCGATCGCACCGGACGATGTTCCCGCGCAAAGAAACTTTCTCCGGATGCGTCGACCGCCACTATCGCGAGACCGCCGACGGCGTTCCATTTTTATTCGAACGGTCAAGCTTCCGCGGCTTGCCGTCAAAATTTTATAAGTAGTTTGATTTACTGAATTTTATCAGCCGATCGTTTTCGAATGAGCGCTTAATCGAATTTCATTTCTATTGGACTTTTAAGTACAATCGCGTCTTTAATTGGTATTTTAGCGGATTGGATATTTTTATTTTAGAGCGATTACTAGTACTATTGCAACGTGTATTTACTGAACTCACTTCACCTCCCAAAGAATTATATTTATAAATTACAATATTCATAAAACGTTGCCACTTTATAAAAGATGAAATCTTTGTAAAATGCGTATGGACGTGTTTAACTTAACTTTATGCATCGTTATGATAAACATCAGTGATAATATATGATTATAATATGTTTTTATTTTTTTATTATACACTTTAAGCCATCTAAAATTATATATAAAAATACTATCATCAAACACAGGGGAAAAAACACTATTCCAGAATTTGGATATCCAATGTGATAACACTCCATTACTAGGTATAAATTGAACTCATTCATTTGCATTTCTGAAACAACGTTAACTAAAAAAACGTCTCAATATTATGTTCATACAAATAGTCTAATTGGGTAATAATATTGTCGTTTGATTGTGGTATAAGATGTATGTGAAATAGGAGTGTGTGGCGAGAGTTGCATGGGCGGCTGCCACTTGTTGAGCACCGGCTGTCGAATTGTCCGCCCGTGTATCATTTCGGCTGAAGTGGGCGGCTTCGCTAGGCCGAGAAACCCGCTGTCACTAACCTGACTACATGCATGTTGCATCCCTCAAAAACAAGAGTGCACTTCGTTTACCCCGTTAGCCCCTATTCAGACCTCCCTCGCTAGCGAGTCACTACTTCAGAACATTCATTCAATCCTGGTTTTTTACGCTAAGAGTTTGTCTATCTGAGATTTTTTAATTCCCTAGGGTACTCAACGTTGCGTAACAACGTATGTCGTGTTCAATGTTTTGCCAGGGATGTCCCGAGAAAAAAGTCTTCAAGACTTGGTTGCATGCACTAGAGTGTGCAGAATGCTAAGTAAAAAAATGAAATAATAATTATGTGCAGTTGGAAATATTAGCTTTTATCTATTTAATTCAATTCTTTTTCTATCTGAGATTGTCAATGAAGACATCTTATAAGTCGTCTATATCTAGTTGTAATTCATATGTCCTTTTTTTCTGAGATCTCTTAATTGACTCGGCTAAAAAACTCCAAACTGTATTGGACTCAAAAACTCTTCATCGTACGCCAAAACAATTAAAAATTTAAAAATTATTTATTTCTTTTTCAGATTCAATTTTGATCTAGCTGTTACGAATGACGTTGAATGATATTTTATACAGTGTCGTTTCCCAATGAGAACTGATTGTAACACGTCTGACCTTATTTTTGGAGAAGGTAAGGATATAAGGGCTGGGATCAGGGTTGCCAGGCTTCCCTATTTAAGCGGGACTATCCCGAGTTCAATCGACAAATCCCGCCATTGCAAATCCTGACGTGTACACGTATAAAAGTCTTCGAAATAGTGAATGTCCCAAACTGTGATTTTGGAAAACTAGCAACCCTGGTTGGGGTTGAAGGAGACAAGAATTTAAATCGATAGCTCTGTTATTCCACCAGTTGTGTAATCAGGCGTGACACGCGTTTTGCCTATTTGAAAATAATCGTCACAACTCACAACTAATGAAAAAACCGGTTCATTCTGTATACTATATTCAAAGTGAATTTCCACAAAGTTACCGCCGAATCGATCTAAATGAGCAGGGCTGTGGAGTCGTGTAAAAAATTCGACGATTGCGACTCCAGCTTCAAAATAATAAAAAAACTACTCCGACTACTATAATTCTATATAGAGTATTCTATCAAATCATCTTTAGTCAGCCAAGCATGCAATGTCAACACTATGGACTATTGTGGTTTGAATAAAAATAATTATGTGTTATTTTTTTTAATGTTTCGAGCCGCTCGTTTTTCATGACTCCGACTCCGGCCAAAACACCAGGACACCCGACTCCACAGCCCTGAAAAAAAGTCTAGCAGTCAGATGATCGGGAGATAACGTCAACACCGCTGTCACCCATGCATTTGGACACAAATCTATAAATCGATTAAAAATTATTAATTAATTTATTGCGATTAGAATTACCGAGGACACGCCGTTGAATACGATGAACACTCAAAAGCGCACATTTGTGAGGGATGTTTTTGCTCACTTTTACCACTGGACACTGTAAAACAGATCACATTTTGAGAATCATACAATATTGCCAACAGAAATCAAATTTACCACCGATAAGATAACGAGAACTCGCAAGTAACGACACCGCCTCTTGTATTTCACTTCTCAGAATCACAATCGCTACACCGAACAAAATTGAGCTTACAATAGTATCCAGTAGCAATAAGAAACCTCATATTATAAGTTGTACGAGTTGCTATACTATTCTGTCAGCACGGCGTTCGATTGCATCGCAAATTGTCTGCTCGCTTCTCGCCACCCATCGACACTAAACTGATCAAGTATAATTAAAATGATTAAGACCTCTTACAAATTAGTGATCCGTATTTGCAATAGCATTAAAATACAATTAAGTATTCTTGGAAGGTTTAGTATACAATTAATAACACTGTATATCTTTTCGATGAATTCGGCGGTAACTTAGCGAAGGTTCATTTTTAAATATGAAATGCGACCCCTGCGTAAGGCTGCCAGACGTCCCGGAATTCCGGGTTTGTCCCGGCGTCCTGAATCGTACTTTCGGGACAAAGATAAACATATTTTGTCCAGAAATATATATTATATTATATGTTGCAAAAATGCAAGAAACACGTGCAATATCGTAGCAATCAACGGTCACATTAAAACCCACCCGAATATTATTAATCTAAGTGTAAATAATCTGAGTAAAATATATGAAAACATATTCCTGCAAGCAAATTATAAAAAATAATTTAGGATGGTATATAAAGCGGGCATGACGTTTTGTGCACACCGGTTTTCGTCCGATTGTCAAATTTAGCGCCTAAGCACCAGCCACTAAATTAATAAAATTCCCGGTTTAAAGTCTAGAAATCTGGCAGCCCTACACCTGCGTATTATTAAGTAAATTTTCCTGCATCAAATAGAAAAGGAAAAGCCCGATTTTTATTTTGTATTTTTTTTTACTTAATTAACTTTCGAACTAGAATTTATTTTTAGTTTATTCGTAAACCTTGCGATGTTCTTTCTGACGATGCTTCTTTAAAAGGCGAAACAAGTGTATCAATTTTTATCATAGAGAGTGGGATAATAGTGTTATCAAATTTAATTTTATATTTTTATCAGTTGAAAATGCTCGTGATGAACGAAACGGTACTGATCCCAATTAATAAAATATTTAGAATTAGAAGTATTTTATTTTGTATTGTAATGCCTATCTCACGTTTGACCGTGAATAACTTATAATAAAAGTGTACTTGTGTAAAAGTGTATACATATTATGAAATCGACAATTTAGGACTGATATTACCTAAAACTGTTCATGATTCATAAACCTTCTCACAGCTGAGTATTATACCAAATAATTTCAACGTTAACTTAGTATCTATGATATATATATATATTATTATTGTCTTCATCAGAGCAGCAGTCGAAGAAAACGTTTTCCGGGTTAGCGTATTACACTACAATTGGTTTAATGAGACTAAGTATCACTCAACGAACGTTTCCACTCAATATGGGCTAGTAATCGAGATCAATATCAATACAAATTCCTCCCCAATTCAAAATTATTGAATGAACAAAAACTATTTTCGCCGTTATTGTATCCGTCTCATTAATCCAAGCAAATTCAACAACGTTTGAAACACTTTTAACTTTTCCGGTTCTAAGCTCAAGAAATGCGACCCCAATATCCACATTTTCTTAAATATCTATTTTAATATGGGTGATACAATGTTTATAATTAAGGTTTTCTTGTATCATAGTTTTTTGGACCTTTTGTAGTTTATATAAATACGCGATAACGCGATAAGCGATCGTCCGTAAGACAGCTGGGCTAAACTCGTCAGTTGCAATTTCATATGTGTGCTGGGATGACGTATTTTTTACGCGAAACTTGAAATATGATTATTTATTAAAAAACCACGGATTTTTATAAAAAAAATGTATGAGGAATGATGCAGAGATATATTTTAAAGCCCTTTGACTATTTTTATTTTTTTGAAATTCATAAGAATAAGGGCAATAATGAGGAAACCACTGGGGTCCCTAAACGATCCCCATCGGATGAGAAGTATTTTTCTAGTCTCCGAGCCGCAAGAGTTAAGGTGTTCACTGTAAAATACTTGACGGAAAGGCATTATATTAATAAAAACACAATATTCCTATGTAATTTATTTCCACTTTATTTATAAAGGTCAGGGCCGGTTTTGCTTATTGCGAGCGTTGTCAACTGATAAGAATTATATATAAACATTGCCATTTATACGAAAATAAATTGAAATGAAAAGGTGTAAACAACAATTGACATTGAAAAGAATTTACAAATTACAGTATAAGTGATTCTATAATTACACAAAATTAAAACGTTTAACATATAATTTAAAAATCATCAATGATTAATAAATTTTAAGTTGTGACTGACAGTAATTGCAAATTATACATATTTCTCACCAGTTGATAATTTTGCAATGAGCGAAACCGGTCCTGGCTTTTTAAATAAAGTGGAATAAAATACAAAGGAATACAGTGGAACCCCCAATTACATTACTTCTAATTACGCGCTGGCTTGAAATATTCGCCGAAAATCCCCCAATTGAACGGTCGCATTCCATTGTCGTTGCTACGAGACGGTTGTCTGTGCGGTGCATACAGTCAAATGCTGGCTAGTGTCGGTGTATTTAACACAGTTCTGTGTATTATACACCCATAGCCGGACGACTGTCTATGATTTTGGCGCGCTTTGCATTTTATCACTCAGTAACTAAATATATCGTCCATATATTTTTTTTGAAAACTTCAGATTTTCCTTAGTTTTGCATTTTTCGCGGAAAAAACCAAATCCCTAATTTTGTATGAGATTCACTCCCTCGATTACACTACCCCCAATTACACGGTCCCGACTTAAGTGTAAAGGGGGGTTTTACTGTATTGTGTTTTTATTTATAATAATATTAAAGATTATTATTATCATTAGCTGTCACGGACTGAAAAAAATCGGAGACGGAATGACGACAGGAAGCGAGCGACATTCTTCCGCATGTTGGCAATTCTGCGGCGCGGCGGAGTCTGCCGAATGAAATCGAATGAAATAATGCGCGCCGAAACCAACACAAACAACAAGAATAATTCTTTGAAAAGTTCTTCAAAGGATTTTACATTTTCACGGTCAAAAGTTGCGGGAAAGCGAGTTGCACTCAAGAACTTGAGCGTATAGTCGGCGAGAGAGAGCCGGCTGCTGACTACCTAACATAAAACTTTTGTTGTACCTACATACATATAATATTTCTCACGCCAACTTTTTAAATTCTTTCGCGAGATCTTTTCATCGAATTTTGGAGTTTGTTCATTGCGTCAATAGCACTAGGTAAAATTAAACTATTTACAATGATTGGCATGCAGATTTTTCATAATTATTCGGTTGCGACGTTTATATTTCCAAAGAAATTGATACAACACACTCTGCGGTGGGCTGCCCAATTCGTAAACGAGGAGCTCGCCTAATCTCAAAGCAATTCTCGGTGTTCTGAGGAAGGGGTGAATTTTTTTATCACTCCTGTGCAATTATAAGCAATACTAAATCAGTTGACAATGCTCTCAATGAGCGAAACCAGTCCTGGCCTTTTAAATAAAGTGGAATAAAGTACAAAGGAATATTGTGTTTTTATTAAAATACTAAAATAAGCAATCGATTGTCACTTAATACACTTATGCTATATAACCATATGCAATTTACCGCAAACTTATTGTAAATGACTAATGTCGTAGATAATATTTAAGTCAGAAATGGTAGTTATGTACTAATTTGATCAGAGAATATCGTTTTCTCTTAAATTAACAAGAGGCTCACCGGTCATGGTATGATTAAACAAGGGACTCGCGCGAGCCCTCCAGCCCACCCCTGAACATACTGTATTCTGGACACGGAATTGTTGGGAAAAATACAAGCAGTTGAAAATACTCGCGGTGAGCGAAATAGGTCCAGATCCATAGTAAATAATTTGGAATTAGTGTACTTTTATTTTTATTAATATATAGTGGAATCTGTATAGAATTACGTTCAAAGGACCGTCGAAATTACGTCATACTAATCATTCACTTTCATAGCAATTTGTACGAAAATCAAACTTGAGGTTTTGCATACACGACGCTAAAAATGGTTGGTCGTTGTCAGCTAAGTCGATTTTATTAAACAGAATCTACTGTAATACTTTACACATTGACAGTAAATACCATAAAGTATAATAGAATTTATTTAGATATAAAATAATATTCATTGATATTGCGGTACCATGCCATCTTACGGCGATTCCTATGCTGATTAAATCTCAGAGCAGCATCCTCGGAAATATAAATTGTATATTTTATTCAAAGGTTATATCAAAGCTAATAATATTTTGGAAAAGCCTTCCGTCGAGCATTTGACACGGATGTGTAATGCTGGATTCACGAGTAAACTTAATCTGAATGAGTGTGGCAGCATTATTATGATTGCATTTAAGAGGAAAGTATAACAGTTTAAATATTTACTGAATCGGTTGACGCCGAAATTGTCAGTGAAAATTTGCAAAACAGCGCCGAGGAATGTACAAATAAGCAGAAAATATTACACACTCTCGGTTTAATTTAATGCGTAACAAACACCTTTGACGCTCAACAGTTTTCCTTTTTGAGAAAAACAAACGAATTTGGGGCGCCTCGGCGTACACGACTTCACCCCCCGGAGCCTCTTCACAAATAGGGCCATATTTTCCTTCGCACTGTTTACATAATATAATTCAAAATAGGGACTCAAAATTGCGACCCCCGCAAAGGGTTATGATTTTATTTCACATGATACAGAGAAAAGGATTCCCAAAGAGATCGTTTACCATAAATAATTGGGCAAGCTGTTGTAAATTATAACTATCATTACATATCATGAAGATAAAATACTTAAATAAAATATAACATATAATTATTTAAGTATTTTAATGTGATCTGGTATAAAAAATAGTCGATAAACCTCTCTTATAAGAAATGGTACGATATGAGTTGAAAAAACACTAACTAATCGTTCTCTCCAATCAATATTCAAAAAGAAAAACAGCATTATTTCTCCTAGGCGATATTAATAAATTGATTATTGAACATGTGCGCGTTTGGGGCATTCGATCTCTAGACCTCGAAATCGGGTATGTCAAAAGTCCATAACGTTGCCCGCACTGTTGAATTCAAGTATAATATTTACGATAAAATACGAATTGATCAAGATGGTTGAACTTGTTTGAAATACATTAGGAAGGATCGAATTTATCAAGATTCATTCCAGTCTTCGAAATTGTTCCCCAGCGTAGATACGTATTTGGCAACTGAAGTCTATGATATCAATGTGTTTAGCCATAGCAGTCTTATGTCTGTAGGGGGCTTAGGTTTAGCACATCAATGACTGATTCAGTTACCAAGGAATGAAAAAAGATAGCTTGGAAATGATCAAGAAGACAACCTTAATTATGGTGAAACAATCAAGATCGGTGGAAGGCTTTTGACAGCCAAGTGAAGGTACAAGGAAACGTATGGATCACTTAATCCGGCAGCGAATCGAGTAATGATCACAGAGATATTTGACAAAAGAATTTCACGAAGAATCTATTCATCAAGAACCGATAGATATTAATGTAATTGACAATACAGTGGAACCCCCAATTAAACTACCCCGAATTACGCGCTGGCTTGAAATATTCGCCGAAAATCTCCCAATTGAACGCTCGCATTCCATTGTCGTAGCTACGAGACGGTCGTATGTGCGGTGCATACAGTCAAATTTTGGCTAGCGTCTGTGTATTTAACACGTTCAGGCTATACACGCATAGCCGGGAGACTTTCAATGTTCACGTTTAGGGTGTTTGCTGTCAATACTTGGTGGAAAGGCATTATATTATTAGAAACACAATACTCCTTTGTACTTCATTCCACTTTCTTTAATAAGTCAGGGCCGGTTTCGCTCATTGCGAGCATTGTCGACCGATAAAATAAAAATATAAACAGTGCTATTTATACAAAATTAAATTGAAATAAAAGTTATAAGCAACCATTGACAATGAAAAGAATTTACAAATAACACTATATGTGACTACAATTACACAAAATTAAAATGCTGAACACCTATAACATACAATTAAGAAATCATCAGATTAATAAATTATAAGTGGTGAATGATGGTATGTCTATGTGTTGGATTTTGGCGCGCGTTGCATCTTATCACTTAGTAACTAAATATTTCATCCATATTTTTGTTTGCAAAACTAAGGGAAATCTAAGTTTTTTATTTTTCGCGGAAACAACCTAATCCCTAATTTTATATGAGATTCACTCCCCCAATTACACGGTCCCGACTTCAGTGTAAATGGGGGTTTTACGTATCAAAACTGACGTCAGTTGAGATACCCGAAAAGTTTATCTGCCCTGGTACAAATAATAACCAAAAATCATCGAGGACAGGACGCCGTGATGGCGGGGAAGACCCCTTTTCATTCTCGAAAACCATTTCTGGAATAGCCTGCGCCGCCCGCACCCCATTTTTCCCGCACTTCCCCCAACCGGGGCTCGGCCCGCTGGAGCTTACCCTTTATCGGGATATTATAAACTATATATGTACAGTAAGAAATCAAATCTCTTTATATTTAATATATTCAATCCTTTGTGCATAATCTTCCAGTGATATTAATAAATACGAATTGACATTTTGGTGCTTATTATTTTGTTAAACAATACATCAGAACAGGACCAGTTCACGTCACAAATTAGTATATACTGAACCACCTTCTTACACGGTTGATATGTACTACAGACTGTAAAAACAATAAAGAATAAGTTTCCTTTGAAAAGGCAAGCGTTGCAATGCCACCCGAAGAAAAAAAGTGTTTGTGTTTTAATTGTGTTTATTGAAGCGCATGTTTTCTTTTTCTGTCTCTTTGACGTTTAACGTTTGCTGCCAATTGTATATGGTACAACACACGCACCACCTACTGTAAGATATGTGTACTGTAATCTTCGCGAAAGTGCAAGCATACGTTGTCAAAATGAACTGTATGGCAGACATACAAACATTATTTTTAATATATAAGACCTACTGTAAGCTAATTTTACTATGCCTATAACATTTATTGTATTTTTCAGAAGTTGAAAATACTTTGTGATAAACGAAACTAGCAGTGCTTATAAGATAAAATAGTAAAGAAAAATTGTGTTAACACATTAGAGATTAGTTTACATACATTATCTTTCCAATACACCAAATGAGAATTATATTACCGTTGCACTAAGAATCAGGGATGGTTGATATGGGTAAAAAAACCGGCTGACTCAGGTAAATTAAAAACTAATTCCGACTTCTAATTTGTTTGTTCAATGCTTTCCGTTTAATTTACATATATGTATACCATCAGATTATTCTAGTTTCTAGAATAATTCTAGTACACAGTTATCATTTCACCAATCATTATGATTAATAGACTAATATATTTCTTTTCAATGTGCCAGAGTCGTATGATATTTCTCCAGAAGAAGACTCCACAACCTTGCCAGCAATATATATAAGCAAGCATCATCAGCATTCGCAAGTAGTAACGCCCAAACTTGCGGTATTCTGCCACACTAATTATGAATCGATTTCGCAATAATTTTGATGAAACTGTATTAAATCTTAAAACTTAAATCGGTCGCTTCATTTACGATATACAAGGAATGGGGTAGACATCCACACACATACACACACGCGCGCAAGGGGTAGCCGTCAATGAAATATTTTTTAAGAGAATAACTTACATACGATGTCAAAGTTGTTCTTGCACATGCAATGAGACGGTGTGAGTGTGTGCGTGAGAGAGAGTTCAAGTAGAGTGGAATGACGACAATTTTGTTAGGATGAGTCAACGCCCACCTCTCGTGGATTGCTCTACCTATATTGAAGTGGAAGCAGTGGCGCTCGGACGAATGCAAAAAATATTTAAAAAAATATTTTATTAAATTAACATTTGGTATATTAAAATGCAGATGGTTTTGGTATACTTCAATATTAAATTTGTTATCGAAATTCTATCAAGCATCTTCCATCGAAACAATAAATTATTTTATTTATAACTCGCCGGTTCTCGGCAAGCGTTACAATGCCACACAAAGAAAGAAAATGTTTAATTGTGTTCATTGAAGTGCATGTTTTCTTTTTCTGTCTGGTTGACGTTTGCTGCTGATTGTTTATGGTACGACACACGAGCCACCTACTGTAAGTTAATTGTACTATAACCTTCCCGGAAGTGCAAGCAAAAAGTTTGTCAAAGTTTTATTCTAATCGGATGAGCGGTTTGGCAGCGCATAGAGTAACGTGAAGTAAAGTACAAAGGAATATTGTGTTTTTATTAATCAGTAAACTGTTGATTTTTTGTAATTTTCTTTTGATTACAAAAAAGCGAGTTTATGCTAAGTGATTTTGTTTGAAAAAAAACACACTTTTAACTTAAAAATAATAATTAAGCGCCGTGCTTTTTACGTAGGCGGGTGGTGTTGGTTTTTCCTCGTATTCGTTTCAAGTTAGAACACCGCACGCCATTCGACAGGGGGGTCTGAATATAATAAAGGGGAGCGCCGAGAAGAGACTTAGGGGTCGGGGGAAGACTGGGGGGTCCTACCCCTCGCTGGAAAGATCCAGTAATGGTATATCCTAAAGCCGAGCGCCAAAATGGGATACGAGCGCCCGACCCCACTCGAATACTGTAGCAATTTTTTGTCCCGAATTTTAACACGTTCGGTGACTGAATTTTCACATTTTTTCCCCGTCTTCGTGTAATTTTAATAAACGTAAAACACGCACACTGAAGGTGAGTTTCGAGCTCTACTATTTGTGAATGAATTGTGTCTTCTTTGTATACAATAATTACACGTTTAGTATTCTGAGGAGTTATACGTTATGTACCCGCTTTGTTATGATTGGTTTATAGTTAATAACGCAAAAGGAATAGTGAGGAACTTAAGTTTTATGAAGAGATTTATAAAACAATTGTGATTTTATAAACGACCTAAAACAGCAATATTTTTCACGAAACGAAATTCATGTAAAGCTCTTTTGTAATTAACAGATATAAACAATTTAATTTAAGATTTCGACTGAAGGTGCTTGGAAGAATTTCAATATTAAATTTGAATCGTTCAAATTATGTACATTCACACAGATTTTGTCACTAACGACCCGGGTTTCGCCTTTCGGCATCTTCAGGCGTTCAAGTGCACGGATGAACTTGAACTGACGCTTAGTAAATGAATGTTTCGTGTTTATATAATAAATAAATGTATCACCGAGTTTAAAGCCATTGCTGGCGAAAAGGATAAGCCCATGGGCTAAATTTAGATATAAACAAAATATGAAATTATCTGCTATTTTTTATAACATAAATATATTATGACATACGCTGGAAACGAAGTAATTATTAACGTTTAATGTGTAATGAAAAACAAAGCGTGAACGGGTTAACTAATATGATACCGGGTGGTCTGAATACAATGTTTCTCAATACTCAGGTATGCGTATATACCAAAGTAGATAACGAGTAAAAAAGCATATGGCTATTTGACTTAAAATCTGCAACTTACAAGTTAAGAAAAATAAAGAAAATGTATTTAATTTTATAATTATTTTGAATTATTATTTTGGGAAGAAGCTAACGGCGTTTATCATCTGACGTTTCAAAACCATTCCTGATTTTCATTACGAATAATCGTTATTAAACAATGACACACATCAATAAGGATTGTTTAATTTACAACCCTTAACCATGAAACGAGTACACATACAGTGAGAAAAGGGCTTTATCGAACTTTAGTTAGCAGACGATTGTCGATATTATCGATGTACATTGATTTAAATTGATAATAAATAATTAGCCCAAATTGCCAACACCACCCTTTCATTAACGATAAAAAGAAAATGCAGTATGTATAGATATATATATATAGGTTCATTCATCCTGCAGTGGAAAGAAAACAAAAATATCATGGCTCATTAATCAGGCTTGATCTAGTAGTCAATGAAGGCTGAAGCGGGTGTTTCCCGGATCGCTCTCTTATCATTGTCGGAAAATTCTCTTTCAATCGGTTCAAACTTGTTGATATGTTCGGGGCGAGGAAAAAATCGAGGAAAACTTTCTGTCATAATTTACGAACCACACGCGCGCGGACCAGAACTTTCGAACCTGTCACACACCAACCAATCCGACGTCAAATGTTTTCGAAAATAAACACATTGCACTGTATTTTAACATTTTTTACTTAAATAAAAACGCATTGCTAGTCAATTTTTAGAAGCAGGTAAGGAAAGAAAGGTCACACTGATTCGCTATGAAATATTTCATCAAGAAATGTGATGTGAGGAATTCATAGCATCGGAAAGTTTCGCACTGTCTATAAATTATATTTTTAATTCAAAATTACGGGTTATAATTGATTGAATTGGCATTATAGATCTGATGAGAGCATATGCCGAAATAGCTATTAACTATAATATAAAATAATACTTATTTTTTCACCCTTACTTAGTACGGATTATTGTTTTAATCAATGGCAAATTAATGTACAAACTAACGCCATTGGATAATATATTCATGGAATTGGGTAATTTTTAAACATGAACTTATTGTATAATGTCAAATATATATGATATTAAATTTTAATTTAGTATTGTTAGATTGAATTGATAATATAATGAAATACGACCAAGCAAAAGTCAATTGAATCAATGGCATCAGGGCTGTGGAGTCTGTGAAGTAGTGGACAACGAGCGACTCGAAACATTTTTAAAATAAATATTTAATGATGTGCATTCAAACCACAATAGTCCAAGGACTTAAAATTTCATGCTTGGCCAACTAAAAGTGATCTTATGGAATACGTATATGAAAATTGAATTATTTTGATTCTGTACTCTTCCATAAGTTTTACAATAGGAATACATATATTTAAGTTAAAATTAAATGATTCTTCGGAGTCGGAGTCGTCTTTTTTTTACAAGCTCCACAGCCCTGAATGACATTGACTAAAAAAATATTTTATTAATATTAAAATGAATGTTTTGTCGGTCGCATCCAGAAGTCAATAATCTGTTATAAGAATCTTGAATACTTCTTCTTACTCGGTTACGCATTGCTTAATTTCTAAGCCAAGAACCGAAGCGATCAACATGAGAACGGGTGTATTTGGTAAGTCTTGAAAATGTAGATAAATTGCCATTTTTAAGCATAATATTTAAAAAATGTGATATAATAAAAACAATGTTCAAATATTATTGACGGTAATCGACATATATTTTATAACTGATATCACATGAAAGATGAGTTCTTCCGTCCGATCCGCACGCGTGTATGGCTGTATTATGGGCGACATCGAATCCGATGGCCATGATAAAACAAACAGATCGAGTGAATAGATTACGACGTCGAGCGACTGATTCGTGAAATATGTCAGCTTATCTATCGTATCTCTTTCACTTTATCTAGTCATTCATATTTATTCACGGCCAGAAGGAATTCGCACAATTCGTTCAATTCTTCACTCGGAGATGGTGGACGATCGAGTTGAAAGAAAGATGTACGTTCAATAGATATAACATTCATACCCGATAGTGAACCATAACTATTCACACTTAAAATATCAACAACAAAAAATGCGTTACTGCTCCGAACTTGCATTCCACAGTTTTTTATAATTCCAGATTTAAAACACTCCACGGACAATAATGGTTATTTTTTAAATAACTTTTGACCAATATGAGAATTGAAAATGATTTATTATTGACCAAAGTATAAATCAAATTGTAGCAAAAAATAGTCAACTTTAGGTTAAAAATAGCAACGTATTTAGTTATACAATTTTTATATTTATTAGTTGATAGCTATTTCAGCGTTCGCCATCGTTAGAACTATGATTAAAGTAAATTTTTTCTCAGCTATATATATATACTGGCTCCGAAGAGATACACAATGCATCATGTTATTCACTCTAACATCCTCATTCAAATAACAATTATAATAGTAAACTTATTAAATATGACTCTAGTCTTTCGAAGAACGATAAGCAATCTGGGGTTTTTAAAAACAGGAATAAAAATGATTAGTCCGATTGTTTGAATCAATTTGTATCCCTCGTCATTTCGACGGTCAACAAAAGACGAGACGTATCGTCAATCGTCATCTCAAATAAATTAATTAAATATAATATTAATATATAACCGAATATTTGTTTCAAGTAATCCTAATCAAATCGAGTCGTCTCAAAAAAAATCAAAACGAATAATCATGAGGGCCTACGCACTCTCGATATGTTTTAAATAAAAATAATTATTTCCAGTTCCGTTACATGCGCCAACTTTGTTCTATCTATCTCGGCCCTCCAGCCGCCCTCTCCCTGATTTTCATTATCCCCTTCCCGCCCGATCGGGGAGAGCACCGCGCCGGGTGACGTGCGTAGCGGGAGGGCGCGCGGGCCGGGGCGGAGGAGGGGACTTCGAATGTAGGGCGAAACGCCCGCGAACCTACCCTCTACGCACGCTATCTCTACGGCCTACGGATAATAGTGCTACGAATCGGCCGGGCCGACATTACACGTGCGCTTATAACTGCTACTCGTTTAAATTTAGGAAAATTTGTTACGGGACACGGTGGCCGGTCGCTCTCGCAATTTAACATCGTCAGCTCACACCTAACGCATGAATCGAGGCATTTTACTTTTAACTCTGACGTAAAACATTTTTTCGGAATCTGATTTTATTTTTTGTATTATTATGCTCCTTATTACAATCGTATTAAAATTTTCTGATATAGTATTGGGGCTTTCTTGATTCTTCTCACGATGAATGATAATCAATGAATATTTGGTTAAAATAAACAAACGAAACGATCGATATTATCGAATCGCTGTCAGGATACATTGTGGGTTGACGAATGGTCATCATATGAGGCGCCGAGTTGCTAAGCCCGCTCTGGAGGTTTTTTTGAGTTTTGGGTATATATAGTGTTTTAAAAGTTATTTTATATATTCCGGGATACAAATAAAACCTCGTATTCAACTAATATACCGTACAATTGTAAATAAACGTGTTTGATTTATCCCGAGAGCGTATTTTGACGTTTTTAAAGCGGGTTTTGCGAGTCGCGTTGATATTCTTTTTGATTTTTTGACAAACGGAATACAATTTGCAACTCTAAATTTAAAAATATACATAGCTTTTTCGATGAAGCGCTGAACTGCATGCATAACTCATTTTAGTAAAAAAAACCGACCAGAGCGGGTTTTACAACTTGGCGATACATATGTATATAGTTTAGGGGTGAAAATAAAATCGGAAATAGTCGTTATCTAAATAAAGCAATTGAAATATGTTAAAAAGCATTGGGCTCTTAATTTAATGGTGTTAAACAAAACGGAACACCTAAAATATTTTTGGCATATCAGATACATATTTACAATTAATAGAAAAGAAAATATACCAATATTTTTTTTATCTCGTTATAGCCACCAACGTGATAGATTTTTTTTAAATTATTCTGATTTGAGTATTTATTCTCTTTTACATAGTTCAGACGATGGCGTCGATGACGATTTTTATAAATGAAAATGTTTGTATTTCATTTATGTTTATTGAAGTACATATTTTTTTGTCAGTTTGACGTTTGCTGCCGATTGCCTATGGTACGACACACGCGCCACCTACTGTAAGTTAATTGTACTATAACCTTCGTGCAAGTGCAAGCATACGTTGTCAAAATTAACTGTATTACAGACAAACAAACATTGACTTTTATATATAAGACCTACTGTAAGTTAATTTTACTATGCCTATAACCTTCCCGGAAGTGCAAGCAAAAAGTTTTTCAAAGTTTTATTGCAATCGGATGAGCGGTGTGGCAGCGCATAGAGTACGAACAAACAAACATTCATTTCTATATATTAGATTACATTTATTAACTATGACTTTGGTGTTTCGAAGAACAATAAGATATGAAGGAAAAATCCTATACCGATATATACGATTGTATTATACTTTATAGGAGAATCGCTGAAAAAGATCTCTCCGTGTAATATCGTCTTCGGAGATTATATACGGTCGTAGTTATGCGTTCGTTATGGAGTCGTGTAGTGCGGCGGGCGCAGCAGAGTGAGAGTAGGCTGTCGAGGAATAATATATTATATAACATACCTAATAATATATAACCTCGAAAAGTTTTGGCGGCGGACACCGTTAAGTCTGGCTCATATTTTTTCCTCTCTCGGAGACAATGCGCGTACATTGCTCATAATGGGCGCAAACTTATGCGTGGACTGTTTTAGAAGGACGACGACTATTAAAAGTGTTTGACGTCTATATAGGCACAGAGATTATGCCAAAATACATATCTATGTTTGGATACAAGTCAAATGATCAAAGTCGGTTTGGATGGACAACTTTGCCGGATCTTTGTTGTGCCATCTGATTGAAAAAATAATTATTTATATATATTACTATCCAAACTTAATTCGACTCTGGAATCTAGGCATAGATACATCGACTAGGCAAACACTTAGAAGTTAGATTGAATCATTACGTTACAATCAATATCTTTGCCACTAAAATCAAACAATGATAATCTTTTAAAAAACCGAGCAGCGAGCAAACACTTTCATGAGATGTCAGATTTGCACGTCATTCGGGCTCGATGCCAATATTCAAGTCTTTTTAGAAACAAATAAAAGTATTAACAATAAAGAATTATTATTAAATAATATCTTAAATAGGACAAGTTGCTCGCCACTGCTAAATTTATTTCCAATGGTTTAACCCATCCTAATTGATGCAACTCATTAGTTAACCATTTTTTAATGTAAATATCATTTGTAATATCATTATTGTTTGTTTTTTGTTTCTCTATCTTTCCCTCATTACTTCCCGTTTTTATTTTTGTAATATGTCAGAATAGTAAAATTAAATTCATTCGTACTTAAACAAGCATTGTGAAAGTAAGATTGTGTGAAGATGCCGTTGAAAAAGGCGAAACACTAGTCACAGTTATTTTTAATTTTATATACCCAGTCAAGTCTGCTTTTACTCCGATCCGAAAACATTCGCCAATGCGTTTTGTTTAACGTTTAAACAAAACTCTCGCTCAGCAATCGATGTATTCACATGCCGAACGGGTTATATTCCGGATCAAAATAGTTAAACCGGTCGAGATTTTAAAAATATATAAAATCATTACTTACAAAGAAAGCCCCGGGTAGTGATAACGTCACAAGATTTTTGTTAAAGCCCTTCTCTGTAGCTACCGGAGAAATATCAATAGTCAAGAAACTGTGACCCCACAATTTTGCAATACGCATAATACAGACAGTTTTAGTCTTGTAATAGATAATTGGAGATTTTTCGCTCTTAATTAAAAGAATACACGACTTTAAAGCAACTTTCTGTTATCATTAAAACAACGGGTAAAGACTTAGATGAATTTTAATTGAAATGAGATTGCTCCTGCTTGACCCACAAGTTTATTGTCTCCATCTCTTCCATGAATGTTCAAAAGACAAATCTTAATCGAGATGACTTTTAAACCTAAAACTAGGTTATGATTTGCATCCGAGATTTACACTTTCCAGACTTGTTCATCAAACGGTTGCATAAAGAAAATTAACGACTATTTGTTATGGATCTGTGCTAGATTAAGTGTGTCAAAAGATATTCAAAATCTACAGCAGCTGCCGAGATTCGAGTCGTTTTTAGAACGATTCATATGCATATACCGGTTGAGTCCACCGTGTGTTCAGAATAATTTATTGTCTAATGATTGATTTGCTCACCACATGAATCAAATGCTATGAGTCGACGTGAGATCCTCGACTCAGTGGGTTGAATAATCGACTCCTTTTCATAGCACGTAGTGGAAGTTTTCAGTGATCCTTACCTGCAAAAATAGAAAAAATCATTTTATACTTATTACGCCAGTTTTCAAATAACATTATATGATGAAAAGTGAAAGGGCCCAAGATACAACATCTATTTTTTGTACATAGCCATGTTATGAATGCGAATTTAGAAATTAAAAATGAACCTTAAATCTGTCCTACAGTCATCAAACGACATTTCCTGGTGATGACTTCGACATTACAATAAATAAATGAAAATATACTGTTACATTTTTTTTGCTTTCCAACTCCGATATTATTATTTATGATGTTAAATATAAACTATGGTTATTGACAGAACAGTACTCTGTCGCAAATTTATTGTGATACATCTCGCTTTTGGAATTAAAACAATGCCACAATATTTCAGTGGTCTTATTGCTTTAAGCCTGCCAAAACGGTCACCTGATGGTACTCAACAATAGACCCATTACCTCCCGCAACTTAAATGGTATTCAAACCATTGACAGGATTGTTTTAGGACTTACTTGCTTCGCAGTTGTATGGGTAATTAGATTCAAAGAGATTTATCGTTAAAGCCACCAAGGATGCAATCAGAGTCGCTTAACGCTTAAGCCTTTAAAAAATACTTAAAACATCTCATCAGGAAAAACTAGACTGAAAAGACCCAATGAATTTGGCTGAAGTCAGAATTTTGGATCTTTCTATTTACTAATCGAAATTCGGAAAGAATAGATAAATCTCAGAATGTCTACAACTATGTACTATAAAATTCAACAGACTTAGATAAAAACAATTAAACCTATCTTCATTTACTAAGTATAGTTTTGAAGATATCAAATGCATTAATTATTAAATAAATTGCACGAAGTAGCAAGGATGTGTAAAGACTTAATAAAGACACCGAGAAGAAATGTAAACATTGACAGCGTAATTGTATAGATAAAGGATTTCGTTTCACGCCGTATTCAGGTAACGCAAACGTAAAAAGAAAAATATATTTACGATAGTTAATTGTTATGAGCGCAAAGCTCAAGCGTCTTGCGGGAGGTGGCCAGACGTCGAAACGATCGCTGACCTACACCGTGCATAGCGTGGCACGCGCGCTATTTCAATGTGACACATCCTCTCCTGGAAATGAAGAGAAACCCGGCGGAGGAGTCTCGGAGAAGAGTTTTTGCCGTCTACGGTAGCGGCGGGCGGGGGATGAAAGGATGCGGATGATTCGACGCCGGATGATTTGCGCCGCAGAGATTCACCGCCGGAATATTACTTTAAAAAAACAATCGCGATAAAAAAATTCTGACGAGTAAAACTGAAACATACACCATTATATATCGACAGCGGAAAGGAAATTTTACTTTAGACACAAAAAACTTATTTTGATGATTGTCCTAATATTAATTTAATAAATTGTCCAAGAAAAACCTTTTCTTAGGTCCTTTTTCCTGGTTGCAATTTTTACAAGCCTTTCTTAATCAAACTTAAAAGCTAAATTTAGATACTAATTCAGCATTTTCAGCTTCCATCCTTTTGACAGAACGTGTGTCGAGTTGTCTACATTGTGATAATCAAAAAAAAAAGCTGTTTTGGAAAAACTGGGAGTTACGTCCTTTTTCCTCTCCACAGTCGAATTATTATAACCAACATATTTTTACTAGGGTCACAGATTAAACACTTTTAGGGTGTTCACTGTCAATACTTGGTGGAAAGGCATTATATTAATAAAAACACAATAATCCTTTGCACTTCATTCCACTTTATTTAATATGGCAGGACCGGTTTCGCTAATTTTAATAGATTGATTGATTGAATTGGCGTTTACTTGGTAAAACTCCACTGTAATTAGGTAACAAATATCAGCGTATTTAGTTCTACATTTTGTTATAAAATGAGTTTATAGCTATTTTGGCGTGCGCCATCATCAGAAATATGAATAAACTTACATAAACTCTATATATACTGCACTAGAAGAGATACACAATACTTATCGTTATTTGCTTTAGCATCCTAATCTATATTACAATTATAACATTTAAGTCATGGTTAAGCCTAACACTTATGACAACGTGCATTTACATGGCATAGTACTTTAGATATAGTTCTGATGAAAGCGTCAAGCCGATATAGCTATCAACAATCAAAAAAAAATGTAGAGCTAAAACACATCGTTATTTTTTCACCGTGTTATATTGGAGTTCAAGCAAGTCAATGCCAATTCAATTTATAATAATTGGATACCTCGGAAGAAAGTGAATAGTATTTCCATTTAGTTGTTTGCAAGACCGGCACACATAAGAATGAGCGGTATCGATTCAGTCGATGAAATAAAATTGTTAAATATGTGCCGAACATGTGAATATGATTGCGGAGACGAATCTGTCGGCTGCCGAATTCGGCGAGTCGAGATGAAAACAGAGGCGGAGGGGGTTTCGGGTTCGAGTTCGGCGTGGGTTTCGAACGGCGATGGAGAAAAGAAGAAAACCCCGCACGCGAAACGAACGAGGTGCGTAAGGGGGATGTCCCGACTGCCGGGGATGAGGGAGCGCGTGGAGCGGAGTGGCAGCGCTAGAAATTAAGGGCGTAGGAAGGAGCGCACTCCGTCCGCCCGCTAATTCAGATACTCGCAATAATTTAATATCGCATCAAACCACACGGCACTCGGTCGTCGACGTAAATAAACAAAACGTTACTTCGCTCAGCAAAAAGTCATACACAAAGCGATTTTGTATCGATCAACTGCGACATTTCACGTGACAGTCAACAAATATAATTTCGTGGACCAGTCAGTAACAGCCAATAAGGTGGTTTTAAGACGAACCAATAAGCCAATATATCTCATAACTTTTTTGGTCGGCGATTTAGAAACCATGGGATTTTTCAAACAATTTCATATTCATAATTAATAAAAACACAATAATCCTTTGTACTTCATTCCACTTCATTTAATATGTCATGACCGGTTTCGCTCATTGCGAGCATTGTCAACTGATAAGAAATATAATTTAACAATGCTATTTATACAAAATTGAAAAGTTATACACAACAATTGGCATTGAAAAGAAATTGCCAATTACATTAAAGTGACAATGCCAATTGTTGTGTATAACTTTTCAATTTTGTATAAATAGCATTGTTAAATTATATTTCTTATCAGTTGACAATGCTCGCAATGAGCGAAACCGGTCCTGACAAATTAAATGAAGTGGAATGAAGTACAAAGGATTATTGTGTTTTTATTAATATAATGCCTTTCCACCAAGTATTGACAGTGAACACCCTAAAAGGAATTTCATATTCATTTTAAAATCCCGGTAATTTGCGGATTTCCGAAAATTACCATTTATTTTTAACTCTTCCAAGAGTTTTGAAATCCAAAATCACAGGAATTCACAGAAAATAACAGCGCGACATCTTTTTTTAGCTCTTCTGTGTTTCATTTTCTCAATCCCGAAATCCCGGGATTGGATACCCTAATCATAACCTCCATCAAATATATAAAAACATAGATAACGTCTTTATTTTCAAAATAACAAAAAATATTTACATCCACAATACTCCAAAAAACAGCAAACCAAATGATATACATCGGCAGTCGTCTCCAAGAAGGCTGGATTCCGAACGAGGAATCGAAGATAAGTGGCGAGAGAACGATTAAAAAAAACATCGTTTCTACAGTATATAAACAAGACAGATAATCTTGATGAAAAAGGTTTAAAAGATTTATCAGCCAAGGGTCGAAAATTTTTGTCAATTGAAATTAATCAAAAATCGAAAACATCAATTAAAACAATGAATTATGATTCGTAATTATACTACTGTAATCATATATTATTATGTAACTGTTACTCCACGGGATATCAATGATCAGGAGTCGTCAAATCTTCAGTTGCACGGTTTGTATTTACAGAAATATTATTTTGGGAAAACGTGTTATGATTATTATGCAGTTAATTCGGAAACGTGACAGATATCATGATTCTAAAACAAAGTTGGGCAAAAATGCTCTCTTTGCCATATTGAATGCAAACGTCCAATTTGAAACATAGCATCAGGAAATCTGAATTATTACTCATTTTATTTCAAAGACCTGCCGCTGTCTCACAAGAAACAAGTTTTAAAAAAGTATTGAGACGTCTTGCTCGTCTTTGTTCTAAAGCAGCGGTCACCAATCCTTTCAGACCATACGGACCATTTAACTCACAATTTTATATCAGGTTTTTTTAATTACAACATAGGGTGAATGTTCCTATAGTCAGCCATGTCCAGTAGTCAGCCTTTTTAGCTAAAACATGAATAATAGATATAATTTAAGATTTCGACTGAAGGTGCTTGGTGGAATTTCAATATTAAATTTGAATCGTTCAAACTATGTACATTCTCACAAATTTTGTCACTAACGACCCGGGTTTCGCCTTTCGGCATCTTCAGGCATTCAAGTGCACGTTCATTCAAGTATCTTATATAAACACGAAACTTTTATTTGCTAAGCGTCAGTTCAAGTTCATCCGTGCACTTGAATGCCTGAAGATGCCGAAAGGCGAAACCCGGGTCGTTAGTGACAAAATTTGTGAGAATGTACATAGTTTGAACGATTCAAAAATGAATAATAGAGTTGACACTGTCGGTAGTTAATTTCTACTAAACTGATTTCTAAAAGTTAATGCCTATGAAAGGCTAACTACTGATTTTTTGTGGCTGAGTACTGGATTTTTTGCCATTTTTTGGAAAACTGTTCTTATTTTATGTGTGCAACGATGTTATATTTTTATTTTCACTTGATTACATTGTTTGGTAACGTTTTATAAAATACCAGTGAAAAAAACATATATTCATTAATTCAATATATCTTTCGAAAAAACACCCGTCCATTAACTGGCTGACTACTGGAACAATCGCCCTATATGAGATAATATTCATAAAAGTTAAATTTCTAATTATGAAATGAATCTAATAAAATTACTGTACTCAAAAAACTTTGTAGACCACCGGCAGGGAGTCGCGATTCTAACACATTAAATTTGCGATTGAATATAATGTGTAAAATTCCTTTATTCCGTTATTATAGGATAGGAGTTCTTCAATTGATGTCACCCATAGATTACCCGCATCGTGTAACATGTTTACCAACAAATCCAGAATATCGTTAATGGCCAGAGATTTTTTAAATTAGCAATAAAAATGAGACGTCCATTAGTAAGACCTTTATACTTGGCTCTCAACAGGTGGACCGCGTGTTTGTAAGTGCAAAAATATATACACATTATTATCGGTCGTCAAAACAAAATGACGATTCTGAAGTGGGGGAACTAATAAGTAATACAATTGTTTGCAATATTTAAAATAAATCATTTTTATTAAGAACCTTTACTCAACAAGTATAAAAATGGATATTAAATTAAAACTGTGTATTTATTTAAAAGGCACTTTGACAACGGGTGTCATTTAAATCAGTGCTACGCAACCTTTTATCTCACACGGCAAACCAAAATTTTCTCCAGATTTCCGCAGCCCACTTAAAATATACATATATACATAAGGGTCCTATACATCAGTACCTCAGCTAGGCAACTCTGATATGATCATTGTTTGAAAAAAATATTTGATCTTTTCTTCACTGAAGTAATGCGCTGCGGCACACTTAGCATGTCGCGGCACCGCGGTTGCAGAACACTTTTCATCAACATTTCTTTTTTTTCAGAATTATACATTCTGCATTACCAACACCGGCTGCATTGTACGAGACACAGATGGAAAATTTTATATTTCAATTATTTTTACCCAAATTTTAACCGATTGACAATGTAAGGTAGAAATTATTCTAAATTCTTTCCAGTCAAAATGAATCCATCAACTGTCATAAAAGAATATGTTATTGAAACCATTTTTTTTTAAATAAGGGCATACATATCTACAACACAATTTGGTTAAAAACTAAAATAAATATACATTTGCGCGATTGAATGTCTCCAGCGTTAAAGATGAAAAGCGAATATAAAATTGCAGTCTAAACATGAATAAATTACAACAATCATGAAACGGATTGAAAAAAAAAATAAGCTTAAATCAGAGTATCAAAAATATCGATATTCAAATCCGTCAATGCCAGAACGAAATGCAAAGAAACCAACTATTTATGAATACGCGATGTAATTGCTCTCGGTTTGCACAATTTTGTGGACAGAGTAATTGCCATAATCGCTCGAGTAATTGATCGATTTCAACTACATCCAGTTTTATTAATTGCCAAAAAATGAGCAGGAAGTTAAGAGACGTCTGTGTTAAAAAAAAATGACTACGTAATGGTAGCATTGAAGTGTGCCCTTTGGCAGTTCTATATTATTTAATTTTAGTTATAAAAATATAACTTAAAGTACTAAATTGATGGATATAGCAATACATCATTTAAAGACTCTTAATGTATAAGCTGTAACTACGAACATGTCAACTGCTGTAGCCCAGTTGGTTATGTTAGAACTTTCTCTACCGATCACGCAGGTCTGGGTTCAATTCCCGGTAAGATCACACAGAATTTGACAATTATTCAGTTCAAAGTTGTGATCTAAGAATGGGTGTTTGCGATGTCAATTCGCATTATTTTCCTCTCCTCCCATCCTTCTGATCCTTTAATAACTAGGTGTAGCAATAGCGATTAGTTAACCACTAGTCCTGCTCTAGCCTTATCCTTCCTTTCCTACTACTCACTTTGAAAAAAAGTGAGGTTGAGCGACTGAGTAACAAACAGTTCTCGTAGAAAAAACTTCAGTTGAGATGCCTCCATTACGAGGCCATATGCTCCACATTGGGAGCGGAGATGGATTAAAAAAAAAACAACAACATAAAACATTTGCCAAAGTTTCTGAAATGCAATAAACGGGTATGGGCAATTTTATTTACAACTTCTACATTTTTAAAAATATAAATACAGTAGAACCCCCATTTACACTTAAGTCGGGACCGTGTAATTAGGAGTAGTGTAATTGGGGGAGTGAATCTCATACAAAATCATGGATTTTGTTTTTTCCGTGAAAAATGCAAAATAAGACTTCCCTTAGTTTTGCAAAACAAAAAATATGGACGAAATATTTAAAAGAAAATTCGAAAGTGATAAAATGCAAAGCGCGCACAAAATCCAACACATAGACAGTCGTCCGGCTATGCGTGTATAGCCTGGAACGTGTCGAATACACAGAAGCTAGCCAAAATTAGACTGTATGCTCCGCGCAGACGCCCGTTTCGTAGCAACGACAACGGAATGCGACCGTTCAATTTGGGGATTTGCGGCGAATATTTCAAGCCAGCGCGTAATTCGGGGTAGTGTAATTGGGGGTTCCACTCTATCAGGATGAGTTTCGCTTATCTCGCAAATTATAAATTCATGATCAGTGTGGTTTTGTTTGATTTTATAAAAATATAATGTCTTTTCTCCATGAATTGACAGTGAAAACATGTGCACTAATAAATCTCATAAAAGAAAATCTACAAACCAATCCAATTAAAAATTCAAATTATAGCGAATAAAAAAAAAGTCAGAGATACACTCGCGGATGTTTTAAATGAAAAAATATCTCCGTTTATTGAATCGAAGTTATGTTTCATTCATAATTACTCGACGATTGATTTATTAACCAACTTTGATTTGATTTTAAGAATTAAGGGTGTTTGTAAAACAAAAATTATCAACACTTACTTTATATACGTTTTACTTTTTTTTGTAATATGGCCACATTTGGTCTGCAGTGAAGCATCAATATCTTCCCGATAGAAATGATTTCTCATGGAAAGTACAGCGATGGTATAACAGCCGGTCGTAATTTGACTCGACTACGTGTAATAGTTGTGTACAAACACGTTCAACGCATATTTATAATAATGGTTTGTGACCCTTCACAACAATCACAACTGATTGAAGACATTTTCGTGCGAGAATTTGATACCAATATAAGTTTCTGTTAGTGCAAACGTGTTAATTGAATTTTGTCGAATTTTTTTTAATTGCCCAAAAATCAATTAATTTTAATAAGGTTAAATCAAGTCTCGTGTTCGACTGGGGCAAAAATTAAAATGAAAATCCCGGCTCGAAAATAATAGTCAAAAAATAAACAATATTTTTTTTTACTTTATCACATTATTTATTGAGATTAGGACCGGTTCGCTCGTCGCGAGCATTGTCAACTGATGACAATATAAAATAATGTATAGTTTATAAGCAAATTAATAATAATATAAAAAGGTGTAAGAAACAATTTGTAAAAGAAATATGAAGAAAAAAAACACTAAATTGTCTACAATCAAAATGTTTACGACCTCTTATAATTAGTAAAAAATAAGTAGGTTAAACTATAAAGAAATTAAATCCAATGAAAAATCAATTGAGAAAAGTTTTTAAAATTTCTTTTACTTCGAATACCGGGTAATATTTTTGCGACGAGGTGGGGGGGGGGCATTTAAAAAATACATTTACTTATACGAAGGAACTGCATTGTATAAACAATTTTCAATAGGAGTCAATAAGAATATTTATTTGTTTGAATAATTCCAATAAAATTCGCACAATCGCACACTAAATACTGTAAGCGCTCTTTGAAAAGGTCGTGCCCGACTTTGGACAGAGGGGGGTTGAAAGTTTTATCAATTTCAGCATTTCCACCGCCGCCACTGAGCCGAGGGGTCGCAAACGAGTGGAGGGCTGGAATCGGAGCGGCGGGGGGCGGGGGTTTCGGGTTCACGTGCCGGGGTTGGCGCGAGGGCGGGAACGGCGAGGAGTCGAGGGAGGGTGAATTAAGCGACCGCGCGGTTTATTTCCAGCGGCAAACGTTTCAATATTTAATGCGATCGATTTTGATGGAACCGAACCGCTCGGATGTCGGCTCCGCAAGAATTCAGAGCCTCGAAGGATTGATTCAGCAACGAATCAAAGGATACATTTTCTAATCAAAACAATTAGTAGGCATGTGAAATAAAACATATGGTCGTTTATACTAATTCAATACATATACTATTAAATTGAAAACGTTTAAATAAACAATAGCATTGTATGTCATTAAAATATGATTTCCAACACCGAGAGTGTATTTTTACCAGGGATCTGGAGCAACCACTTTTTTTCAACCACAAGTTGCTCCGCTCCGTGCTTCGCTCCAGATCCCTGATTTTAATGAGGTAGACCACGCAGAAATATAAAAAAGTGAGGTTATGCATCTTGTAGGGTTCGCTCTCGTATCAAATGATACCAGGATTTAAAAAAAAAAACGTCAAATATTGAATTTATCATAAATTGAAAATAAATTTTAAAAAACTTTTAATTTTAAAATTTCGAACATATATTATATTTATCGGAGCAGTGTGAGCACAACAAATCTCAGTGCTCCGGCCAAAAACATGTTGCTCCACTGCTCCGCTCCAGGTCCCTGATTTGTACAGTTTTAATTTACGTTTATGAACGATTCAAATTTGTAGTAAGATATATTGTTGACCGGAGTTTAACTTCTTTTTAACGATGGATTCAATAGATATCAATAAGATGTACATAAAAATGCATGGACATTATATTTCAAATGAAATGAAGAATATAGATTTTGTCTCAAGGAAGCAAGCACTTGACGACCTTAATGGCCGAGGTTTTCCATATTCTGTTTTGAATGTACACATACAGACCTAGAGAGAGAAGAATTTGCAACTTAAGTTTTTTCAAGATATTAAGATATCATACATAAGAATTTGGATAGAACGACAGTAGAGGTCTGCACGGGTCGAAATTTTACAAAATTACCTGGTCCGAGCCCGAAAGACTCAGACCCGAGTCTAATAACACAATTGTTACCCGAACCCGACCCGAAGCCTGGATTTATACTCAACAGACCGAAAAAGCCCGTTTTTTACAAATTTACAACAATTTAAGATTCTCTATAGAACTGGTTATAATTAAAACCATCATGGCTGACTTATGACACGAACATAGTCTGAAATATTTTTCTGACGAATAAATTCCTTACCCAGGCCCGTGCAGACCTCTAAACGACAGCAAGCGACGGGCGACATAACATCGTACTAACTGAAAGTCGTAGTAAACGGATTAACTTAGGATGTTAGAGTGAATAACAAGATGCATTCGGAGCCAGTATATATAGCTGAGAAAAATGTAAGTTTAAACATAGTTCTGACGATGGCGAAAGCTAAAATAGCTATCAACTAATAAATATAAAAACTGTAGAACTAAATACGTTGCTATTTTACCCTATTATAATGGAATTCTACCAAGTAAATCAATATACGGTAACGACTTACATACTGTACATGAGATGAATCAAATTATTTGTTTCTGTTTACATATTTTAATTGGAGGGAATTAAAGATGTTATTTTGTAGAAAGGTATATCTCACATTACCGTGATTGTTGGAAAAGGTATTGATGAACTAATTCAAGGAATTGCTTATTGGAAAAACAGTTTTCAATCTCAATTTATTTTCCTTAATATATATATTTTTAAAAAAGGGTGAACATTGGTCTGCGTCGTGAAAATAAAATATTTATCCGATACGTTCCGGCGGCAATAATAATCACAGAACAGTCGTTCGGCGCAAACAACAGCAAAAGTAACCCAAAAAACTGACACAGCATTTCCACTAGCGTTTGCCGCTATATTCTCATTTCGATACGAGCGATAATGTTCGCCGTCTCGCTCACACCCATTACGTATCTTAGTTTCTATTCGTGCTTTGGCCCCAGGGGCGAATCGGGCACTCAAATTAACAACAATCTGACGTTTGCATTGAATATTTCTGTCAATTTGATATTATGTATGACGGTTCTAAAAGAAAACGGTGGCGGTAAGTCCAAGCAAGAATATTTAAAGAATAAAACACTCTTTTATACTATTCCATTTTTTTATTTAATATGACCAGGATCGGTTTCGCTCATGACGAGCATTGTCAACTGATAAGAAAATACAATAGTACAGAGCTATGTATACAAAACAAAATAATTAGTGTGTAACCAACAATTCGTAATGAAAGGAATACAAAGATATTGACAGTGGAAAGGAAAAAGGACGTAACCCACACATAGTAAATTTCACAGGAGGATCAAAAAACGTGTTTTGATAATTTTGGACCATACGAAAATTATGAAGAATACACAACCTTGAAGAGTGAATTTAGGAAATTTTCTAGGAAAAACTTTTATTTCATTTTTTTTTCTTGGTTTTAATTTTTTACAAGGTCATTTTTTTCAAACTTTAAAGCTAAATTACATACTATTTCGGCATATGGAGCTTGCATCCTTTTGATAGAACGTGTATCAGGTATCAATGTATCACACATTGTGATTATCGAAAAAAAAACTGTTTTGAAAAAACTGTGGGTTACGTCGTTTTTCCTTTCCAGGGTCGATATATATGATGATGCTCGCGATGAGCGAAACGGGTACTGATATATTATATATGTATACAAATTCTTGCGTATACAAAATTTTAATACCACTCTCCTAATTATTTTGCGAGGATGTTTGTTCAATCATACTTGACCAACCTCTCATAAGTCTTGGGGTCCATCGCAGCCCGGATTCGCTCCTGCATTTTCTATAGTTAATTCCTCTGTCTCGCTCTTTCAGTTTGTATTTAGCTAGGTCTTTCGTTGGGTATAGCGCTGTCTCGCTCTGGCGTTAGGTATTTAGTCCCACAAAGTTATTTGACTGTTTCTACAGGTATAATCCCCGTCTCGCTCTCTCGTTACGTATTTAGTCCCGAAGACTACGTTATACGTAGTCTTCTATAGCTGTAGATGTTTGGTTTTATAATATACCCACACATACACGTACCAAGTCTCTCTTGCAAAAAATGAGCTACTATAATTTTTAAAATATTAATATTAATAATAAGACACACAACTGTTGACATATATATAAAGCCAAATATAATGGATATATAATTCTGGCCGTTAACAAACAACATTAGTCAAAAAAATCAGGTGAAACTATCCTGTGCTTATTTTTGAAGAATTGCATTTAATTTAAGAGCTTTCTACAAATACTGTAAGGTACCAGGTACTGTGAAACTACTCGTTCATATGAAATGACACATTTTATGATTGTTTGAAAGATTGTAATTATTTAATGTTATATGACAGTTTTAGGGTGCTCACTGTCAATACTTGGTGGAAAGGCATTATATTAATAAAAACACTATGTTCCTTTGTACTTTATTCCACTTTGACAATGCTCGCAATGAGCGAAACCGGTCCTGACCATTTAAATAAAGTGGAATAATGTACAAAGGAATATTGTGTTTTTATTAATTATGACAGTATTCCCGATTATTCCTGTTATTACCGAGTACCACTCCTTTTTTTTTACTTAGCAAAATCGTTGCAGGTTTAACGAGGTGTATTTATTTTTTCCTGTTGCTATTAGTATCAAAATAATTTTAATTGTGCTTTCCGATGTCCTGTTTTGTGAATTATGCAATTTTCCAGTTCGAAATTAGCTCGATGACTGCACCATCATGTGGTCTTCACGAGAGAAAGTAAACGCATCAAATGCATTATTATGATGGGATTATTTGGTTGATAAAATCATTAACAATGTTTGACAACAACAAAAACTGAATGGTTATATTACAATTGGTTCAGTAACTGCTGTAATGGCTACTATTATTTTGTACTAAAAATGTTGCTAAATACCACAAATATTGCTGTATTTGAAATATTATTATTATCACATGAAAACGGCGTGTTAAACTGTATAACATGAAATCACAACATATTGTGAAATTGATAGTACTGTATAAAAGCGCGTATCTCGATTGTTATATCAATTTATAAACGACATAAAATATCCATCGTTTAAAATTTTTGTTTCGGTCATTTAATCTTCTTAACATCTATACTAAAAATCAGGATTTCTTAAGCGGTGACAATGATAGGCAAACGGAACACCACCTTTTCGCAGGTTTAATTTAGTGATCCGACCATTTTGACCAACATCGATATCAAAGTTATCGATTATTACAAATATATTAGATAATGTCAATTTAACACCAGTTTAGAAGACTCCGTTGCACTTCAAGGTTGTGTATATTTCATAATTTGCATACGGCCCAAAATCATCAACACACGTTTTTTGTGCCTCCTGTAAAATTTGCTATGTGTGGGTTATGTACTTTTTCCTATCCACAGTCGATATATAAATATAATTAAAGATATAATAGTTAACAATTTGTATAACTCATCTTTCATAAAATCTACTATAATAAACGCGTACGGTACACAAACAAAACAGCTTATATAGTAAAGGCTGTATATTATGTTTGTAGGTAGCTGGTAGATACATATAATAATATCGAGTGTTCGCAAAACAAATGTTCACAAGTGGGTTTTCCCTAAATTTTCCCTCACTAGATACGTACCTACCTACGCGAGACTATTCCGAGCGGAACAACACATTGGATATTAATTTACGAAAAGATTAAAAACAAACCTTCGAAGCTTGTTACGCGCGTAAACAAACTTTGTTTTAAATAATGGTTCACCTGTAACAACAACACACGAATAATTTCACTGATTCACTGAAGGCTCTACAGATTCTTCTGGTTACTAAGCCATACTAGTTTTGTTAATAATAAAAAAAAATACATTTTAATAAGCCACGTACAACGCTAATTTTGAAAATTTTGAGAAAATAGTGGAAGATAATAATTTAGCTAAGTATTTCTAAGCCAAAAGCATTTCAAGCTGTATTCCAGGCGAAACACGTATAGCATTTACTTACATCAAATTGGAATAAAACAAGTGGCCAATTAATTGATATGAAAACGGGTTGTGGGTTGAATGTTGGAGTCATTTTAAATGATTTTTAAATGTAAAATATGAGTATTCATATCAGAACCGTCATAAGACCGTATCCAAGAGCTATTTCCTTTGTCAATACAGAACTTATTATTAAAATAATATTATTATTAAGACTACATACAAAATCTTTCAAAACTTCAAAAAAACTTGGGTAGATTTTTCAAAATACATTAATTGACTGAAATATGCAGTTCATGGTCACATCTGAATACCAGATCATGCAGTTTAAAGCAAACTTCTCAAATTGCCTCATGTACCTTAAATACATAAATGAAAAAATACACTGTGCCAAAATAAGGAGGATTCTCATTACCTTGTTTGGCTTACTGTGTCCCCAGTTCTGAAAAAATAGAAATGAATCTCTATTTAGTTAAACAATGGGAACATACATTAATTTTACGATACACCTGCTGTCGTTATAATTCAGTTATTTTTTTTATTTTATTAAAATAACAAATACTATTACTAAAAATGTTAAAGAATAATATACACACACATTTAATCGTATTTAATTGTATATACAGTATATTATTCTATTGGGCGCCGAGTTGTGACTGGAGTTTTGTTTCTTAAGTATATTTAAAACGGTTGAATTTGTGGAAAGTTATAAAATCAATTTAAATGCACACTTACTCACCGAATTAAAAAAAACTTTAAAAGCAGTTGTACATATCGACACATACTCGGCAAAAGAACCTAACCGACACAATTCTGTAAATTGCGTTTTAACTCAATAATTGTTCACCAGTGAAAAAATTTAGACCGTTATCTCATTCGCCTGATCTCTTTTAGGGCCCGTGCATTTTAGTGTTTTGACTTGTTATAGTTTGTTCCACGTGGATCCCGGTTGAGAAACGCTGACCATAATATAATATTTACTAACCGCATCAAGGAATTCCGTTTTCGAACTAAATTTAAAAACAAAAAGCTTTTCCTGTAAAATTCGGCTACGATTTTCTGCCTATTACGGGTCGATATTTTGTCCGATATGTTTTAAAAATACCAGGCTTTTGGATAATAAATATTTATAAAAATAAATTTTATTAATAATATTTTCAGACGTAATTTTGCGGGCACCCAGTGATTTTGACGAGGCGCAAGGCTGTATTGGTAAAATATAGCAGAGTCGAAATGGGAACTTTGAGCTTGCCTGCTGTAGTACGTAATACAGTGTCGAATTTGGCATACTTTTCGAGGTTGTGATGGTGAAATTTAAAACTGCGGGTGCGTAATCACTATGCCAGCTAGATTATTACGGAGCATTATCATTTTATCTATTAAAAGAAAGAAAAGCGTCTCTAACAGAATATAAATGCACTAAGCACAATTTATTTGAAATCGAATATATAATTTCACATGTAATCTAACATAATTTTACCAAATACATATATAAATCGGCAAGATCAAATTCTAAAAAATAATTGCTAATTACTAATAAAATCATATGTCTTAGATATGAATAATTTGCCAATATTTTGTTCTCAAATTAACCGAAATTTCTCAAGACTTGTCGCTGATTTCGCCCACCGTTACCTATCATCAGAAATCCGTAGGTGTCGTCTGTCACCAATGAGTGAGATTTACTTTTATTTCAAACATACTCAGATGTCGGAATCAATAGCCTCATGGTCCTCAAGTGCGGCCTTTGGGTTGAGGCAACAATTTTCATTTCATTGTGTTCATTCATTTTCAAAATAATAATGATACGATTCTGTGTATTTCTTACTGAAGTTTTTTGAATGCATGCACGGAACGGTCCAACACAATCACGTGTTGAGTATTTCAGACGGTCCAAAATAAGTGTACGCTCGCGGCAATAGCACAACCGGTACTATCTGCCTTATTTATTTACTTATTGTTAAAAATTAAAAGTACAGTACATGACATAACAGCTGACACCAATTCGCAAATGTACGAATGTCTAATGTACTTGACAAATATAATAAGACAATATATAAAATAAAACTACATAATACATCAAAATCAACATACAAAATCAAGAAATAAAATAGTAAATTTTAACAAACAGTTCACAAACGAAGCTATAAGTATATACGCTGAACGAACGTCAGAGCGCTGTTTGTTCTGTCACGTGATCCTTTCCATATTAGTTCCAGAGACTGCCACCTCTACGTCACGGTCAGAGCAGTATTGTCTCTAAGTATCTGAAGTATCAACGGTTTTTTGAGCATACTATTCCCTGATCCTGAAGTTTTGTTCAGTGCGATTGATCATTGATCCTTCCTATGTGTTAGTCCTTTCTTAATAATGAAGATACCTTTATATTTTTCCGTCCGTCTTGGCGATGCAGAGAAAGAGTCTCCAACACCAAATTTCGATGACTATAGCCATTTTTCTAGCCTTGTCGTGGAGTCTTTATCTTGCAATTGCCTTGTCTTCAACGAGTGGAATATATCTTTTATATCTTGATTTCATCGCATCTACCACCTAACTATATGTATAGTTAATGATAAAAATAAATCTTACTAAGCGTTAGACAATAATTACCAAAATGATGAAAACAAAAAGACACTATCATATAGCATTTCTTACTTGATTTAAATGTAATCCATTTGAATATGCATGATGCTCGAACATAAAACTGTCAGTGTAAAAACAGTAACCTAGAAACAGGGTTTTCATATCGGTATTAACGAAACCGGGATCCCGGTATTCTTGATTTTCTTCCAATACCAAAATATCGATTATTCGGTATTGAAAATGGCTCGTATTTTTCCGGTCAGAATTTATATTAAATGGTCATAATTTAAATGAAAAAAAAAAAAAAAAACATAACCTAACCAAAATGGTTATAATATATTCTGACCGTTCATATTTTTAATCTGACAAAAAATTGATTTAATTCTGATCATTTAATTTGTTCACATTGAAAACAACAACAACCGTCACATACCTAGGTATTTTTATAAAATTGCTCACGATGAATTGAGATACATATTTAAAATCTGCTAAGGGTTGTATCAATATCGAAATGTTACAGAATTGATGATATAACCTTTCAATGATGTACGTTTTTTTTTAACCTATGATATTTATGAAAATCACCTATTTGATATATTTTTTATAGGCGAATAATAATAGAAGTATAATAATATTGATTTTGATGTATTCATCCGGACTTATTGGCGGCATTTCTTTGCTACATTTGAAGAAAATTAATACCGGTATAGATTTTCGCAATATGTACTTGTTATTTATCCGGTATTGGAATCCCTACGTTGGTATAATAATACGAAATTACGAATCCAACAGCATGTTTAAAAACGGTAGCGATTACCTAGAAATAAGTACTTGCATTCCTATACATACAGTTTGTGGGTTGCCATAAATAAACATAAGTCGTATCTTTATTGACAACCAATAAATAAATAATCACCGTTTTATAATCTGCAAATGATGTGAAACAGCTGTGATTCATTTCGCTTGCTAAGTTTCCTGCGTAGACATTCCGTCGCCAAAAAATATTTTTATTATTATCTCCTAACGCAGCCATAAATCAGTATTAATTTACGAATGCCTCGACCGGAATGCATACAATAACAATACAACGGCACCTTTCAACGCGACAGGTATATTTGACTTATTCAAACCCGAAAACAGAATTGTGTACAAAACAAAATCTCACGATAGATTTGCAACACTGCACTTGACGCAAAATTAATAATATGTACCTATAATCACTTATAGGGTCTTCACTGTCAATACTTGGTGAAAAGGCATTATATTAATAAAAACACAATATTCCTTTGTACTTTATTCCCCTTTAGTTGATAGGTCTGGACCGGTTTCGCTCATAGCGAGCATTGTCAACTGATAATAAAAATGTATAAACAGTGCTATTTTAACACAAAACGCAAAATTATCATTAAGTTATTTACTTAAGTACATAATGTAGAATTTCACTTTGTTAAAAATTTCCCCAAATTTTAATTGTGTTTATAATTGCCATCATTCACCACTTATAATTTATTAGTCTTTGATGATTTTTTAATTCTATGTTATAGGTGTTAAGCTTTTTAATTTTGTGTAATTATAGTGTCACTTATACTGTAATTTGTAAAATCTTTTCATTGTTAATTGTTGTTTACACCTTTTATTTCAATTTAATTTTGTATAAAATAGCACTGTTTATATATTTTTTCTTATCAGTTGACAATGCTTATAATGAGCGAAACCGGTCCTGACCTATTAAATAAAGTGGAATAAAGTACAAACGAATATTGTGTTTTTATTAACCTATAATACTATTGATTTATTACGTTTATAACAAAAGTAATGTGTTAGGCGGTTACTTTTTAAGTATTATAGATAACAATTAACTTAGAGTCCATTTATCTTACAACACACACTGTTGCGTTACTACTGTAAAGTTCTTTTGAGACGCCGTGTTATGATTTATGTCAGTGTTTCCCAAACTTTTGATCAATGTGTGCCCCTTCGATAATTTTTGAAACACCGAGTACCCCTCGTCGAAAAAAATGCATTTACTCAATATAATATTAGCTGCTAGTTGCACCAGACGCAGCCTAAGCCCGTTGCAGCGCGTACCCCTACCAAACTCTTCCCGTACCCCAGGGGGTACGCGTACCACACCCTGGGAAACACTGATTTATGGTAATCACCTATTGACTGATTAAAACCATTGCAAGTTTCATTCTCATTCATATCGTCGAATGACAGATGATTACCACCATACCAAAACAGAATATTTATTGCCAATAACTTAATATTTTACTGTAAAATTCAACATTCATTAAAGACTAATTGATGTAACGGTTACCTATGTTCAAAGAATAAAACACTTTTTTGTACTAATTCCATATTTATTTATGTGAATTTCGGTCATGACGAGCACTGTCAATCCTGAGCATATTAATACATGCGGAATTATTACAAAATAGAGTTTTTTTTTGTTTTGAATAATTAGGTATAATGTCTTTTCACCAAGTAATTGACCATTGAACTCGTTAAAAGTTACCTGGATGTGTAAAAAATACTTTCTAGAAATGTCTAGAAAAATATTTATGGCAATGCTATAGCAATCTCCTTTAATATTTAATCAAATGTATTTTAAGCAGTAAAAACTTCATTGTTAGTGTAGCAAACGGACGCCAATCGGATGAAATAATTTATTTCTCAGCGAAGAAGACAAGGAGGACGTGTAATAAAAAAATGTCCGAAGTGCGACAGAGCAACAGAGCGACGTCCGGCTGTCCGGCCGGTTATGCAGAGTCGCAGATATAATGGCAGGTGATTCGAGGTGTGGAGGAGCGAGGACTAATATACAGAGTGCATTATTTGCACCCGGCATTCTCATCAAACCCCTGCGACTACATCCAGTGAAATGGTAGTGCGAGAGATCAGTAAAACTAACAACTCTTTTTTTTCTTTTTCGACTTCTCTCTTAACATGTCCACATAATAAAATATTTGTTTGCCATGTTCGATGTGACTCCTAAAGTTGTATTTCTTTTTTACACGAAATGATTTTATACAGTCGCTGCACCTCTCTTTTTTAGAAGGTAGATGAGAAGCAGTTACCAGTTAATGGTTTTGTCTATACCCCGTTACCATGACAGGATTGGTGGGAGACCAATGTAACTGATTCATCATTCTATAAATGTATTAGAATAACAACCATAAAAAAATATGTAAATGCCTGAAGTTAATTAACTTAGGGCACTCGTTCATATTATCAATGTAATTTGCAATGTAGGTACTATTTTAAAATAGTTCGGAGCGTTTTCCTTGAGTTTTCTTTCGGCAAAGTTTCAAAAAATGCAACAAGAGGAAATGACAGCAGCCGCCCGCCAGATGTGCAATCCAAATTCAAATATTATAGAACGCAGTTGTCCGTGGAACAGGGACGAATTAGTTCGTTCGGCGGCCGACAGTCGTCGCTGAAGGTGATTCGAGCGACCGGGGTCTGGCGATACTCGGTATGTCTGTACGGTTCTAATTCTAGATTCGAACCTTTTCTCGTGCCAAACGAATCTCGACTCTAATTACTCAGAGTTGTGCCGAGGTGCTTACATCGTTCCGTGCTAATACCCACGCCGTCTCTTCGTACTCGAGAACGGTAGAGTGGCAGAGAGAACGGTTTCGATGTTGCTATATCTACCTACTTATGTTATGCTGGCTATGATAATATAAAACTTATATATTTATATGCGCCGTATTTACATTTATCGGCAAGACTGGCAAGAATGGCAAGCTGTATACAGTATTTTTTGACAAATGTATCAAACACTTATCTCTAAAACTAAAAACACTAATTATTGTTTATGTAATAATTGGTAATGCTGAATTTACACGGTAAAATATATTTCAATGATATAATAAATCAATTTGAGTTTTCATTTATATCAATGGAATCGTTTGAATGAAATGTTTTAAATAATAAAGAAACTAAACAATATAAATAGGTATGATTCGAGTAGATACAACGTACAATAAGGTAGCGTCTTCATTACGATTTTTATATTATTCTCATTCGTATAATATATACACGTGAATAATGCAATTATACTTGAAATCACTGGGTGAAGTTTAATACCTATCTATATATAGCTTAACCCCCTTAAAAAGTTTTTCTGCTGAGTTGTGCGATTGTTGTGAAAACGTCAGATAGAGACAAATAAATCATCTGGCGGCAATTTTCCAAACTAAAAACATTCTAAATTCAAATCTCAGCTGTCACATATTCCCGCCGCCGTCAGAGCGGCGGACGCGCGTACAAGGTTGCCCGCTCGCCGCATTAAATTTAGTAATGACGCCAGCGAGGAGCGACGTTGCCGGCCGCCAGTGTGGCAACCTCGCCCGCTTTGTGTGGGAACGCGGCGAACGGCGAACGGCGAGCTCGATCGGGCAACATCACGCTTTCTACAGTGCGCGCGCATACCATCACAATACGAATAACCGATGAATATTTCGAGCGGAGCTCTGCTCTATTACGAAAGTCAAACGACGATTAAAAACTACCGAGAGAATTCATTTTTATATTGTCAACCAAATAGCCATATATTACAAACATATGGTATTTTGTCCAATAAAATAATATTAAATGTCATAACTACATCCAACACAAATGTTGCTTGAAATAGCAATTTGATAAATGAATCAAAATAGATAAGACCTCACAAAAAAAATATATAGCAAGTAACAATATTCAGCGCTCACATCATAATGAATAAGATAGACATGGGCAGTAACGTCGACCAAAATACGAACACATCGACAAAACTTGTCCAACTTACGATCCAAAATTTAAGAGCTTTGCGAAACCTATTTGTTTCTACTTTAAAATCTTTGTATTTTTTTATACACTATAACTAATCAAATCAAAACATATATCAAAATTGCTACAAGAATAAATAAAGAATACATATCACAATAATTCGAAGTTTAAATAATAGTTAGGTAGGTATTTGAATATGGTAAAACTGTCAAAAAATATGAATGAAAGATTTTATAACAAAAAGGCACACACTGATTATTTATAAAATGTGACAAAACAAAAATTAAAATCAAACCGAACAAAACAACAATGCATTAAGGTAGGTAGGTACCTACCTATTTATAAACATAAACGACACGCTGTTTGTGTAAAGGTAAATCTTTTTTCTATTTTTATTTGAACGAATCCAGTCAATGAAAGTTTTTTATAACAATTTTCCTACGATTAATGAGATAGGGGAACTGGACTAAAACAGTTCTCGGGACGAATTTTTGATTGTTTAATTAACTAAATAATTTGCTAATTAGACTAAATAGGTAGGAATAAATATTGCTATATAACACTTTTTCGTGTGTCTATTATTAGTTATAGAACAGCGAAATATCAATTTATATAAGTACTTCGAAATTGATTGTCAAATAGTTTAAAACAGAATGGAAGACAGCCATCAGGTGTTCGATTTTATAAGATCAGGGCCGGTTTCGTCTGTGACGAGCATTATCAAATTAAAGGATGTTGGAAGATTTTCAATAAAGGTAGTAATTTAAGTATGGGTAAGAAAATGACCAGTCGTTGAATCTGAAAACATGTTCTCACACAGCCCTTGAAAAAAGTATTCCGAGTTTTTTAACGAAAGAAAAAAAGCGCAAGCAATCAAACAAAACAACAGAAATCGGTTTGCAAACATCACAGCATTTTTTAATGCATTTAATATACATTTTGTTTAAATGTGTTTAAATAGAAACTTCACCCGCACCCCAGGTTAGGAAGCACTTCTCGAGAGTCAAGACCAGTGGTTCTCACGTGAAATGTCTCGTGGCCGCACCAAATTTTTGTTTTGAGATGTGATAAAAATAGTAGTTGCATTTATTAAAAAACTGTGTTGTTGGTGGTGGCTGCACATTAGAGAATCACTGGTCAAGACCCAATTTGAAGGTAAGGATCACCGACAGCGAAGACAGATTATATTAAAATAATGTTTGTTGGAGTTCTACCAAGTGCCAATCAAATAAATACCTTTATCGGCACGTGTATGTTACACGGGTCACAAGCTGAAGGTCTCATTTAACCCTCCAGAGACGAGAGCTTTTTTCCGATAAAAAAATATTTTCTAAGCCATATTGAAGTCACGGATAACTTTTATTCCTATCCAAAATTTAAAAAAAAAAGACGCAAAGTCGTTGTATAGAAACCCCGCATGACTATATGGTCATGCTCATCCTTTTATTACCGTGTAATATTGAGTACGGACAGTATTAAGGACAAAAGTGACCGTATGGGCTTGCAAACATTCGGGGTTGAAATATAGCTAAACGTGATTTTTTTAAAAATATTTACAATTTGACCTCTTTAGATCAACATAATTTCAAAACAAATATATTAGCAAAATAACTGTAAATAATTTTATGTTTTTATAAAAAAATATCTAACAGTTTCAAAAAGTAAATTAAAAAAAACGGAAATTCAAAAAATCACATGTGCTTTTGGAGACCGTTCCTGTTCCTACGGCTGATGACTTACTGTAGTCCGTACCCTTCTTAACCAAATATGAGCAAAAGCAACGATATTCAGGTAGAAAAAGTATGAATAGTGGGATCAATAGACAACGGTGTTTTGTGTGACCATATGGTGACGCTCGTCCTTGGAGGGTTAACGGACATAGATGGACTAGAATAGCGACGGTAAGTTTAAGAAAAATGGACGTATTCAATCGTTAACAGTACCAAAATTCATTTCCTCATTTCACTTAATTTACTACTTTTAACATGATACTAGGTTTGAATCAAGGTCTGTTCAATGCACCAATAGAATAGCTATAGCGAGTACCGAATATTGCAGTCTGAGAAGGGTCCAACTCTAGATTTAGAAGTGGCATGCAAGATGTTACTTATCGGTGACTATATTTTCACTTGAGAATTTATCTAGCCGTATCTTAGCAGCCTTTGACTACAATAACATAAACAGTATTAATTTTTGGTTTCAATCCGAAATAGGAACTAAGCGATAGCATAGACAAAGAGTAAAATTCATATCTTATATCTCTAGGAAGTTTTGAGAAAATGTCAACGGAAAAAAATGTTCCCACATTCGTCTTCTCATAAGCGAACTATTCAAGGGCATAGGATTACAGGGGCCTGTCTCCAAAAACAATAAACAAATTATCGGGTCCTATGGCGGCGTGTTGGGCTTCCGTGTTTGATTTCACGGGTTCAAGTCCCGGTTAGAACAGCATTTTTTAAATCGATTTCTGTTCGAAAGCATGGGTGTTTGTGATGTCTAAAAATTCCCTCTCACCCTTTAATAATTGGGTGTAGCGAGAGCGATTAGCTAACCACTAGTCCTGTCCTAGCCTTATCCTTTTATCCAAATTGCTCTCTTTGAATAAGAGAGATTGAGCGACTGAGTAACAAACAGTTCTGTGAGATACCGCCATTAGGAGGACATATGCTCCACATTGGGAGCGGACATGGAAAAAAGTATAACAGGTGATTTAATTTAGTGCTTCTAATATTATAATTTCATTAATAGATTTAATAACCAACCGTATCTTGTAAAACGGTTATAATATGTACGAGATGTAAGCTTTGTTTCACTACACAATACGATTATGGCATTGCCAAAACCGAGCATAATTCAAAACAAGCATTTTTGCAGTTAAGTCCTTGTGATCTTCAAACTTCGCATTTTTGTGTATGATTTGTATTAAATATTCTTCTAAAACCGACTAAATACATTGGTGTGACGATATAATTTAGATATTAATGCATTGATGACGTTTTGACGAGTACTAATATGTTTACAGACGTTGACATAACAACAACACACCTACGACTTATAATAGTATGCGTGAGGAATCGTATTTGAATGTGTAGTGAATTAAGTCGCCGCATTACATCAGACACAATATAAAATTTGCGTAATAATAAATTCAATAAAAATGAGCGTACTACGTTCAGAGCGTAAATATTTACGATCAGCTGTTTTTAAACACGTTTTCGCATGTTATTATATATATACATACAAACAACACACAACTTTACACTGTGTCGCGGGCGCAAACTCATAAATCGAATAAATTCCAAGATCATAAACTCATAATCCAGTCCGCACGTGCTGCCGGCCATTTGACAGATTAAAAATAAACAAATGATTTATACGTCAAACGGAATACTGTATCTCGTGGCCCGTTTCGGCAGACGGTCGACCTACGGTTTTGTCTCCCTTTGGCGCGCGGCCTTCGGCGGGTAGATTTTTACGACGTGAAAAAATGCGAAACTCAAACAGAGAATCGAGAGAACTTAGGAAAGTCTGTCAAAAGAAAAAGTGTCTAGCAAACTTGCGCATTATTTATATCTTTGTCGAGAATTTCATTATCATTTCAGCGCTTCACCAAGGTTTATTTACAATATCTATCAAAACACGAGTTTTTTTAAATGCATAGTAGGGTTTTGGTTTGTAGGGTAATGAAAATAAAGTTTATCGAGAAGTGTATTCGAACATCAGGTGGCAGTGCCCCGGGCGGTTCTTGAATTTTCAGCCCCCATTATTTCCTCTATTTTTGTTAAAATCACTTCTATTTTTTATCAATGAACTAAGAGTTTTTACTACAGGTGATTTTTTTTATTTTATTTATAAATATAATTTTTCTAAAAATATTGTATCAATTTTTAAATGCCGCCCTGCCGCACCCACCTTGCTACGCCACTGCACACACACACACACTCCGCCTCAATCCTGCACCGTGCAGAATTGCCGTTGCGGACAGAATAAATCAAAATAAATATAAACATAACTATTACGTCGTGTTGACACTGCCACCTGTTAGTGTTCACTCAGTACGCTTGATGCGATGACAGAATGAGTGTTTACCCATTTTTGCCAGGTGTTCCAATATTGTAAAATTTAGTATTTTTATTTACACTCCATAGTTACATTTTATAGATTCCACAATCTGTTTACAAATTATAGTGAATTTAGTAAAATTACAATTTTTCGCAAAATTTTATTTCGCCAGGTGAAATTTTATAAAAAAAAACGTGCGGTCGTTAAGCTGCTAATGTTAATTAAAGAAATTGTCTTGGAAAAACCCCTTTTCAGTGTTTATTTTTGATTTCAATATTCACATGCTCATCTTTTTTCAAACTTAAAAGCTAAATTTAGATACTAATTCGGGATTTGCAGCTTACATCCTTTTGATAGAACGTGTATCAAGTTTATCTGTTTTGAAAAAACTGTGGGTTACGTCCTTTTTACGTTATATGATAGTTCACAGTCGATATGAGTAAATTCGATACGACGCAAGCAATTTGTGATAGAACTGAGAAGGTATGCTAAATAAGCGAACGAAGCTACCAATAAATACGTAATAATATCGGATAGGCAGTTCCTAATTTGAATTATAAATCGTGCACGAAGAATTACGTATTCAACGTAAAAAGAAGTCGCAAACTGAATAAGTAATTCGAAGCACGACCGAGAAGGACGCTTTACACCTCATTACCGAAACAAACAAGCAATCGAAAGTAGTAAAAATTTTACGCGACCCCTTCTCTGCCACCTTCCGATAAATCTTCAATTATTAAAACGAGACGAGAAGTAAGACCGCATTATTATAATACTTAACGAATATGCCGCGAACGAAAGGGAAAAGTGAGACGGAGAGAGCGACTCGCCGCGGAGGTGGATGTGATCAATCTAACAAATCTCACGTCGATTGTTTACAAAGAAGTTTACGCGTATAATGTTCAAACGCAAATGATGACTGTTTACAATTTTATTCGAGCGTTTAATTCATTCATAAAGAAGAGCGACGCCCGCCAGACCGGCCATTTATATTTTAATATATTGACGTATACGTCAAAAGCGGCGCAGACGTAACCTACAAAGGCCGCCGTATCGTCTGACAATCGACGGGGATTCCCCGGAACCATTAATTACTGCACGGTCGCGATCGGTAGGGCGAGGATTCTCTTTTTAAAATGTATGTACGTACTCCCGAATGTTGCCCGGCGATTAAAAACGATATCATATCACCGGCGCGTCAGCGATTCCATATTGCCACTACTAACATGAATGACTATTCGTACAATATTTTAAACTGTAAATCTGATTTGCCTTCACAAGTAATATTTCATCTAACGGCAAAATCAAATATTTTCAGCAATAAAACATCGATGGTCATTTAAAACGAATTAGGTAGTAGTCGGTTTTGAATATGCCCCATTGTCAAGATTATTATCCAATCCTGACAATGGGGCACATATAAAAATGGGGTCGGCGAGGGGAGATGAAAATATCACAGACATCACAAATTAAGATCACATATATAACCGATCAAAAAATATTTCAATATTGATGTTTATACTTTGGCATTCGAATCTTTGACCAAAGAATTGACTGCAGGAATACGATCGTTAAAATGACCAAGTTTATGTCCCTGCTCAGAATATGTCACTCTGAATGCGGGATCTTTTTCTATTTAATTGTGAGTGCTGTAAAAAAAAGGCTCATTATCAGCCCACATGCCATTATGTACGATAATTAGTATGTGTGTTATCACTTATTGAAGTTTGCGACAGCTGTGTGGAACGGCGATAATGAATTAAGGTGAAGGACGAACCGTAATGAGGTCTGAATAAGCAAAAAAAATAAAATGTGAATAATCTTTGATAATGAATTATTAATAATAATAAATGACCATAATGAGAGTAAATAATTTTACAAATCATTGACATTATATCCAATCTAACACTTAATCATTACGGTAGCGATTGCCAAACTGTGAGGCGCGAACAGTTTAAAATATGTCTTAACTTTTTAAAACGTGGCTTTATTATTATATGAAATAAAGAATTAGAAGGCACGCATTACATTTGGAAACCACTGCATTACGATATGTTTTCATGACGAGGATTCGGTTTCAGTTGCTATGGGAACCCAAATTAATTTACCAACCCTGTCCAGTGTCATATTCAGAGAAAAATTAAATCGTACATCAATTATCAATTGACATGTGCAATTCCAAAACTTTAAAAAATGTCCAATTCTCTAGGCCAGGGTTTCCCAAACTTATTTTGCAATGGAACACTTCGCAAATCTGGAAATGTTACCGGAACGCAGCTTATTTTTTGGAGTTGGGATAATGTTAAAAATATTGAAAAATATATTTTTTCAAATCACTTAGTATGTTCAAAACGGGAAAATATGAGTAAATAAAGCTCTTAGTGATTCAAAATCTCCGTCTGTACCTAGATATTTGACGTTTTAAACATCAATTGAGATTTACATTATATTAAAATAAAGAATGGGGAGACCCGAAGATATAGTTTTTTCGAAGGGGGGCGTAGTATAAAAGTTAGAAGCCACTGCTATAGATATTTCATTTGTTGATCTGTATTAAAACGAAACGAGCTACATATCTTTCAACGGCTCATTCGAAGCAAGTAGCCTTACTGTTGGTGGTTCTAAGATTCGCAGTCTCCTATTTAATAGCCGACAACTTTTATTATATACTAGCCAGTTCTTACCAAGCGTTGCAATGCTACTCAGAGAAAGACAGTGTTTATGTTTGATTGTGTTTATTGAAGTGTATGTTTTCTTTTTGTCTGTTTGACGTTTGCTGCCGATTGTCTATGGTACGACACACGCGCCTCCTACCGTAAGTTAATTGTACTATAATCTTCGCGCAAGTGCTAGCATACGTTGTCAAAATTAACTGTATGGCAGACATACAAATATTGATTTTTTATATATAAGACATACTGTAAGTTAATTTTACTTTGCCTATAACCTTTCCGGAAGTACAAGCAGAAAAAATTGTCGAAGTTTTATTGCAATAGGATGAGCGGGATTGCAACGCATACAGTACGAACAAACAAACATTCATTTGTATATATTAGATTTTAATATAAGAAAATAAAATATTTCTTTGTTTTTTTGGAAAAATTTGATTATGATATTCAACATTTGGACGAGTCGGGTCAGTAGTCACCATCGAAGTTATCATCCGTAAGACTCTGGCGTTCTCCTGATTTCAAGCCCGTATCTATCCAATCCATCCGGCGAGAGTTGTAATCGAATGCTTGGTCAAATATTTCTCATCGTGACCTAAAAGCGATACGTAGGTATTATTATTTCCCGACACGAAAATCCCTGGTTCAAGAGAGATTGAGAGCCTCATTAGTGGAAATAGAAAGTTGAAAGGGACGAATCTTGAGAATTACTTATCAAAATATGCATCTTCAATTAAATTTAGTATATTTATGTATTTTAGAAATAACGATGATCAACATTTAACTAAAGCAGACTTGGAAAACGCGTTACCAGCGTTTGTACCAATGTCGTCGGTATTTATTGTCGGGCAAACAGAGAGATGAATTTGGCTTTAACTCGATGGTTGCCACAGACGAGATATCTCGTAAAAGTTGTTGTGGTCAACACGACAGTTACGATTTAACTCGTCGATAACTAATTAACATAATAATTGCAAATTAAAGCCGGCGTGCTAGGTAAACACATACGTTTTTCTACGGCAGCTAAAAGTCTTACTGTAAAATATCCATTGTTGGAACTAAAATTTAAATACTTTACAAAATTAAGCTTTACTCCTTCTTCGATAGTATAAAATCTATAAGCGAGTATCTTTATCATAGTTCGAGCTTTAAACAATATTTTTTTAAATATTGTAGAATTAAATTGATTGTCTTTTATCACCGTGGTTTAAAAGAGTTCCACAAAGTGAATGGCGATGGAATTAAAATAAAAAATGTTTTGTTTAATTTAATAGCCTTAACGATTAGCTCTTTCCTGTTTTTTAATAGAAGTAGCACACATTTATATTATTCATTGTAAGTGTTTTTGTTACAGTTCACAATTTAACTGGTTTGTGGATTTGAAGCATGGTTTGTGAAAAAGATAGTAATTGATTTCATTCGGAATTCTTCGTTTCTGTTAGAATATGGCGAAATTGTCAATTCGAGAGTTGTAGGATTATAATACATTTTTTTTAAACAACGAAGATACTGAAGTTCTAACAAAATACAGAAGAAGAACACACATTGTTATTAATACAACTAAAAGCATTTTTTTGAATTCCTCACGCGAGAGTAGGTATATTTCCTTTCAGGCTCGAGGCCGTACATAACCCACTTCGGTATTCGGCAAAAGAGTGTAAATGCGTGGCGGTAGTTAGGTACGTCTCGCTGTGTGCGTGAGCGAATGCGTGGCGTCTGCGGGTGTGAGCGTCGCGAAGTGGTGTGCGGGCGTCCGTGTGACGAGGTTGTGTCGAGCGGAGCGGGCGCCGCGACGCCCTCTAGACGCTCCCTGCCACATTAGTTTCCGAACAGACAAACACGCCAACTTCCAGTCGCGCCCAACCCGGCCGGCGGGCTAACTGATAATTAGACATTCACGGAATCCAACTTTTGATTCCTAGGCCGTATTGACCACTATTTTTAATATAACTATTAAATAACAACAGATGGATGATTTATCATAACCCCAATATGGGCATAAAATTGACAGGAAGAAAATCAACTATTTACTTAACTCGAACATTCTGTATGTCGACTGTGGAAAGGAAAAAGACGTAACACACACATAACAAAGATTGAAGGAGACACAAAAAACGTTTTTTGATGATTTTGAGCCAAAGGAAAATTATGACATCTTAGAAATGCATGGAAATTGGTTTTTGATTGTCTTTGTCTGATTTTTATCTCGCAATTTTCATATGCCCATCTTTGTTCAAACTAAAAAGTGAAATTTAGATAATAATTCGGCATTTTCAGCTTACATCCTTTTGATGATAGACAATGTTTCAAGTTGTATACATTGTGATTATCGAAAAAAGCCGGTTTGAAAAAACTATGGTTTACGTATTTTTTCCTTTCCACAGTTGACATGTTTTAGTATGCCGCTATTATTTTTATGCATCGCAATATGGATCAAACGAACACCTACTAGAGCATCTAACCATAAGATTTTTTAACGAGAAGTTAATAGCGAGGCCCGCTCTTCAATATCCGATATGATTTTGCTGAAACAATATGATGACTGAGGGACACAGCTGAGAACCACTTATAAAAATTGTATAAGACCAAAACGAAGTTTATGTAAATTTGAATCGTTCAAACTATGTACATTCTCACATATTTTGTCACTAACGACCCGGGTTTCGCCTTTCGGCATCTTCAGGCGTTCAGGTGCACGGATGAACTTGAACTGACGCTTAGTAAATGAATGTTTCGTGTTTATATAAGAAATGAATGTATCATTGAGTTAAAAGCCATTGCTGGCGAAAAGGATAAGCCAATGGGAATGCCCACAGATTTGAATGGTGAGTAGTTTTAAGAATTATATTTATTTTGTTTGTCGGAAAGGGTTTTATGATTATATTTATTTATGTAAATCACAGCTTGCTTTGCAAACATTGCTGTAATTTCTATTGGGATACACTGATACACATTTCAATAGAACCTGAGAAATAAACCATTTCAATTTAAGCGTGACGTTTTCCAATCGCTGCGATCCGAGATGGCACGTGGCCCTCCGGTAACGGATTCCTGCCAACGGCGTCGCAACGGTAGACCGACGTCTCGGGCGACATTTAAAAATACTACATAGATATTTTAGAAACACCACTGACTGACTTGAAGTCGTTGAAGACGCCGTCGAGAAATGCAGCGATTCTCGAAGATATATATACTTATAACCGTGTTCTATTATTGTTTGTATCAAACCCCCTCACGTCCAATAGAATGGGAAAAAAACCCAACCTCAATCTTGTTATTTATAAGTTAAAAATTAGCATCAATGTTTACTTTACCTTTGCAAATCACTTCATTTCAGAGAGCCACGTGTTCAATGACGAACAGGGGATAAAGATGTTCCACCCAAATACGGACGCGCATAAACTATGTTTCAAAGAAATTTTAGAAATAAACAGTGCACAACTGAAAAGCGCACCAATTTTTTAATGAGAGGCTATACCTGCCGAGTTCTCCACTTTTATACCATATATCTGAGTAAATAGAATCATAAAAATTTCTCCGACAAACAAAAATAAATATAATTCTTAAAATTATCCACCATTCAAATCTGTAGGCATTCCCATGGGTTAATCCTTTTCGCAAGCAATGGCTTTACAGTTTAAGCCAAGTGATACATTTTTTTCGTATTTAAATACGACTAGCTGTAAGCCCGTTGCCCAGCAACGGGAGATTTTTGTTGCATTGTGTTTAATTTTATTTAGTTTAATTTAATTTAATTTAATTTAATTTTGTTTTATTTTATTTTATTTTATTTTATTTTATTTTATTTTATTTTATTTTATTTTATTTTATTTTATTTTATTTTATTTTATTTTATTTTATTTTATTTTATTTTATTTTATTTTATTCTATTTTATTCTATTTTATTCTATTTTATTCTATTTTATTTTATTTTATTTTATTTTATTTTATTTTATTTTATTTTATATTATTTTATTTTATTTTATTTAAAAAAGTGGAGACTGGGAGGTCGAGGACACCTTACAGACGGACCTTATCGACTATTAATATATAGATACACTTGTTAACTACGCGTCAGTTCAAGTTCATCCGTGCACTTGAACGCCTGAAGATGCCGAAAGGCGAAACCCGGGTCGTTATTTTTCCGGTTAGAATTTATAATACATTAGTCAGAATTTAAATTAAATGGTCATAATACATCGGTCAGTGTAAATAGTCATAATTTAAATGAAATTTAAAAACCTTACCTAACCTTACCAATTTGTTTCCTTTTTATTCTAGCCAAAAAAAGATTTGAATTCTGACTATTTAATTTGTTCCCTGATAAAAATAATATAATTGCACAGTTATTTCGATAGATCTGACGGTAACTTTTCATAAATTAATTTTAATATACAATGTGTTACCATATATGAAAATTATTTGACTTGTCAAAACGTATACATGGCAATATTTGGTTTATGTTAATGACATGAATTTATACTCTTTGATTTACTAACGAAACACTTTTAGGACTTACTTGTAAAGAGGAATATATCGTGTTCAAATGAGTAATGCAGTGTATTATCCTCTGCGAGTTGTGCGTTGTGACTTGTGCCGTTATTCCAGCCGAAGAAGAAACTTTCTTAGATTAAAAAATCAAGCGGCCGAGACGAAAGTGTGAGAGTTTTGTGGGCCGCCCAACCAGTAATTTGCTACCGCTGGCCTTAAAAAATAAAATAGATAGAAAATGACACACTTCAGAGTCAACACTTAAAAAGCGGGGGCAACTGTATGACTGCAGTACGATGATTTCTTCGAAAGGAGTCTTCAAAGCGTTCAAATGTAATTTACTCTTCTTATGCCAAGGATGAAGAGAGTAAGGATTGGCAGTTTAGTTTCTGTAAACCAGTGGTTCCCAAAGTGGTTCTTGTGGACCACCGGGGGTCCGTCAGACCGCTGAGGGGGTCCTTGACAAATTAAAAATCATTTGGGGGTTTGTGGACAACGTCAGGGAGTCCGCGGATAAGGATACTACTCTTCGGAAAAGAGCGACTGACTAACATACAGTTCTCGTAGAAAAACATCTGTTAAGATACCTCCATTAGGAGGCCATTTGCACCATATTGGAAGTAGGCATGGAAAAAAATACCTTTCAAGTCATTGACATTATTATTTCACTTGGGGTTTCACGGTCAGGTTTTTGCTATGAAAGGGGTTCACGAGCATAAGTTTGGGAATCACTGCTGTAAACCATAGTAACAATAATGACTCGCGTCTTAGTATGACAAATCTGTCAAGTGTGAATGTTTAGGCACCTAATGGTTATCTAAGGATCCTGGATATGTATATCAAATAACTTAGATTATTCCACGAACTGTGTTACAAACTGTGACATGTGTTTCGCCTCTTTCGAAGGCATCCTCAGACAATTTTACTTTCACAAATGCTTGTTTAAATACGAATGATTTTAATTTTACTACTCCAACGGCGATACATATTTAAACAATTTGGTTTTTTTTAGTGTCAATACTTTTATTCATGTTTAAGCTAAAATACTGACTACTGGATACGGCTAACTATAGGAACGGTCACCCTATTAATAACATGTAATTATTTTCAACTTTTAAAATGTTTTGTCAAACTTCGAATACGTACTGACATCTAACAGAAACTTTTGTATTTGACAAAATATTAAAAAATATTTGTTATCGACTTCATGAATGAAACAAATATTTTCATGTGCGGTTTAAGTCTTAATTTTACACTAAAAATTTACGTTCATTATTGCAGAAATGCGCAACGAAAAGAAACGTTTTCTCATTAGAATATTCAATCCCGACTATGGGAAATCTACAAACACACATAAAAGTCACACAAAGGCGAGAATAGCAGAGCAATGCAGTGCAGTCGGTAATGCTTTTGAAAGTGAACCGTCAGTCACTCAGACCGAAGATTTTCGATCCGAGACATAAGCGGGCAACAACGTGGCTATAAATCTTATTTTCTGTGTGCGACAGGAATTTTAAATAAAGTTATTGGTCTAATCAATTTGCAAACTGCAATCATGGAAAAAAAAACATATTTATAAAAAAGCTTAATTTTGACATACCAACGATTTTTGTAACAAAAACAATGGCTTTCTTTGGTTTGTGATTGATTGAATTGGCACAAATTGGTAGATCTCTATTTTAATTAATAAGGTAGAAAAAACGCAATGCATTTAGTTGTATAAGCATAGTGCACTTTACTAAATTTGGTTGCACATATTAAGTTTCCTTCCCGCCATGGTACGAAATTTAGACATGTACATTCACATAAGTTTCGTGACTAACAGCCCGGGTTTCGCATTTCGGCATCGTCAGGCGTTCAAATGCACGTTCAAGTGCAGCAATGGCTTTAAACTTAGTTAGTAAATATTTATTTATTATATAAACACGATACATTAATTTACTAAGCGACAGTTCATGTTCATCCGTGCACTTTAACGCATGGAGATGCCGAAAGACGAAACCCGGATCGTTAGTGACAAAACTTGTGTGAATGTACACAATTTTAACGATTCAAAAGTTATATAATCTTTGTTTAACCGATATTAAAATGTGTGCATCGTATTGAATACGTGTGAAGACTCTTTGGATAGTGTCTCTCTGGAATCTGTAAGGGAAGAACATACAGATGGAAGATTAAAATCAGACGGCCGATATAGTCAACCGGTATAGTGACATTTGAAGAGATTTTATAGGCCCGAGCTCCCACAACCCCTTTTGTGATGACAACTGGCAGACATTTAAAAGATTTAGTTCAATTAATTTTCAGACGGCCGATCTAGTCAATCAGCATAGATCGATTCATTGATTCGATTATGAATCATAGAGGAACGAACGCACTCTCCGCAAAAGTTCGGTCGCCCCGCGCCACTGCCGCGCATACATACATACGTAATAATATTCATCCATAAAGTTCGGTCCGTAGAAAGAGAGAAGAGATTTTTTCGTATTCATTCTCGTTCCAGTCGCGCAGGGTTGGGAGAAAGCTGGGAAATTAAGTTAAGAATAGATTTGTAGAAAATTACTTTTCGCGTTCTGCACGCAACACGACCGACTCGGCTCGCCTGCGCGATGCGATTCGGTCTTGCTTCCTCTTCGAATCGTACCAGGCGAAGAGAGGACTGCCGAGCATGTCTGACGCGAACATTCACCGGATCGCTTACTTGCCTTTTTGCGTGTGATTTTTATTTTTTTTGAAGACAACGTTTTCAAGACAAGGATGACGACGATGCCCTGACATATTGGGCAAGGTTCAGGCTTAACCACAATCATACTATGGTATTATATCTATTATTTTGGTAAACATTGTCTTCTTTTTCTCAACACAATTAATATTCTCAACTTACACACGTAAAATACGAATGGATTCCCACGGCATCAATGGAGAAACTGTTGTCAAGGTAGCCAAGGGAAAGATGAAGGCTATGCGATTGCCGCGTTAATAATGGACGTAAGTATTTTTTATCACGAGCTCAAATCATCAACAAAAAAAAAGGAAAAACCTGTACCTAGGTCATGCAAGGGTTTCTATGCTGTGACAGCTGAAGAGTTAATTAAAACCGGTTTCCGAATTAACATTTCATAAATTATATGCATACATACTCTAAAACGAATTCTATACCAAGTATGTGTTCCTAGAAAAAAACGACTTGTCTGTAAAAGCCAAACTAATAAAGTTTTTAAAAATATTGTTTATGCTATGGACTAGGTAAACAGTTTTCCGCCATTCCTGTATCTCCAAAAAAAGAACTGACTTCAGTATCTAGTACAGGCGTGGAGAATCTGCGGCCTTTCGGCTACTCTGGTGCGGCCTTCTGGTCAATTCTCTAATTTTGTATTTTTTTTTAATTTCATAAATTCTTGGGATTTTCGATGTCAAAACCCTTGAAAGGCATAAAAAAGGTCCCACGCTGGTAATTTTAGGAAATCCGCAAATTTCTGGGCTTTAGAAATTGGCATGAAATTGTTTCCGGCCAAACATTCCGTCGAATCAGAAACATGAATGCGGCCTTTAGAGAAGAAAATGTTCCCCACCCCTGGTCTAGCGCCTACCCGACTACATAATATTATTTTAGTTATATCATTCAATAAACTTGTCAGTTGATTTATTTAGACTGTTATTCATTAAAAATGCTCGTTGCGATAAAATATATAATACTAAAACTATGTAAATTAAAATATATGTAAGTACCGCATTGTCCGGCGATATTTTAATCTCGGTCAGTATGGTATATGGGCAACGCAGAGAAGGATTTTCCGAAATCAAATTACGAGATGAAAAAATCGATGGGCGTCGAGCGAGGCGGGGTGAGGTGTTTTCATTATGCCTTCTCCGACCGGAGAGGACGCTCCGCCGAAGAATTTCTTCATTTGAAACGCTCCAACAAGCAGCAAAGGACGTTTCTAATTCACGCGGCGACGGTTCACATTAGTGATGGGATAAAAATATAGCGAACGCCATTCCCACAGGATCGACGCTGGTCGCCGTTACGTATATCGATGTGGCAAGTACCTATCACCATTTATTTATAATAGTTTGGCATTCCATCAATATCGACTGGGCGACAACTTGAGGGATTGGAATTATCCCAAGACACGACTGTTAAGTGATGTATTGAATAATTTAAAAAAGTTTAATAAACATCAAAGATTTCTTCCGTTAGTTTAAATCTAAACAAAGATATTTCTTTCATATTTCAAAGTCATTCGGAAGGTTTATTATAATGGCAATTTCTTTTGTAAAGCGTGTACGAATAGACGAAAATATGACAAATTAAAAAATATATTCAACGTGTTATGCAGGTACTTCACTATTATATTTGCTGTATTTGTACCCATAATTAAATGACCCAGAACACTGGACGGTATCAATTGAATTCATTGCCGTAGTATGGAAGATCACAGCTGAAAATGCGCTACATACAGAAAAAATAAGAAATTTTTCAGATATAAAATGAGAGAAAAACGACGGCAACACAGAGCGGTGTTATTTGAACATCAGCATTATACCCAACTCTAGGCAACACTCGTTCGGCGGGAAGAGGGCTGCGGAGTGCGGGAGGGCCCGAGAGGGGGGATTATTGGGGCGGTCGGGTTGTAGAGTGCGGGGGTTGAAACCCGGCGGGTGCTCGGCCGGGCCGCGCGACACGTCGCCATGACGACGCCGCCGCAATGGCGTCCGCCCCCTACCTCCGCCCGTCCACCAGCGCCGGGCTGTTTGTAAGCCGATTGCTTTCACTCCACTCGCAATATATAGTGATTATTTAGGTATTAGGATCGATAATTAAACTAATCATTGTGAATATTTACTAAAAGAGTAATATTACCCTTCAGGAGACACTTAATTACAATATGATAAACGTAGACTTGCTTGGCTTTTAATACAAAGATTGTGGAGGGCGGGTTTATGAAATTTGAGGTTATGTGTCGATCGCAAATAACAAGAATCGAATCATCATTACATCCTATATTAATTCAAGAAGAGAAGTCTACTTACAAACTTTCAATATGAAAATAAACATTAGCGGATATTTTGATAGCTTTTATCATTTAAAAAATCTCAATTTACCTATCGAAGTTGCAATGTTATGAATGTAGAATCGACAAAAAAATACAATGACTTTTTTATGACGGCAGTCGACAGTTATTTATGTTTCAAACTTTTCAAACAGTTGCAAAGTTATCAACGTGTCCGTTGGTAAGCACTAGATTTCTTTCGCAGCTAAATTTTCTGATAAATTAACAAAACAAGAAATTCATATTTGAAAAGCGATTCAGGATACGTTAAATTGATTATTGGCAAATAAACCACGCAATCAAACGAATGTTTTTAATTTTTATTAACAACAAATAACTAACAAAAAAAGGCTCGTATTTTTCCGGTCAGAATTTATATTAAATGTTCATAATAAATCGGTCAGTGTAAATAGTCATAATTTAAATGAAATTAAAAAAAAACCTAACCTAACCTAACCTAACCAAAATGGTTATAAAATATTATGTCCGTTCATATTTTTATTCTGACCAAAAATTGATTCAAATTCTTACCATTTAATTTGTTCCCTAAAAAAAAACTTTATATGTTTGTGTAGAATTGAATCAGAATTGTAATATCAATAAGTACCCGGGGGTGGGGAACCTTTTCATATCTAAATGCCACATTCATTTATCTGATTCAAGAAAAAGTTGACCCACTTTTTTTCGACTGCCGAACATATAATGGGTTGATTACGCATTTTTTTCCAAACGTATAATTTTTAGACCAAGTCAAAAGGTCGCATCAGAGTAGCCAAGAGGCCGCAGCTTCCACTCCACTCAACTATCCAATACTTACCTGTTGATATATAATCCATATATGAAAAAAAATCATTTAAAAAATGACAGTTCTGCCACTAGTGTTGCTGCCTACAGTACTTGAATTGCTGTGCCGTTTTCCACGACCAGAAACAAATAAGTTGAAGATGCTCACTCGCAGAGTGAAACCAGTCGCCAAGTGTGGGACGAGTATTTTTTTTTTAAATAAATATGATGTCCCAATCTAAAAATTAAGGACTAACAACCATTAAGTGATTCTATTTATATTTTTGTAGCGAGAAATATTTTGCATACATAATTGTAAATTTTATTTATCATGGTTCATATTCAATTGTACGACAAAGAAAGAATACTATGTAAATGTGTATAATACATTGATTGATTTGGCATTTACTTGGTATAACTCCATTATAATAGGGTAAAAATAGCGACGTATTTAGTTCTACAGTTTTTTTTAAATATTTATTAGTTGATAGCTATGTCGGCTTTCGCCATCGTCAGAACTACGTGTATAATTAACAGCAATGCTAATTTATAAATCCTCCTTTTCCAAAAAAATATTAATTATTAAACATGTTTTGTAAAAAAAAAATACACAAAAACAATGTCAGTCAGTTGGCAATGAAACCGGTCCTGATCTTTTAATAAATAAAGTGGAATAAAGTTCAAAGGAATAATTTGTTACAATACCTTTCCACCAAGTATTGACAGTGAAAACCCTAAAAGTGACCGATACTAAAATAAGGTTATCATTTTTTTTTTAATTCTTCTTTGTCAATGAAATTTTATTCTTAAGAAAGTGCTTATCTGACAAAATATTTAAAAAAAAAATACACATTTTTATCCGATTCGCAGATAGAAAAAATCTCGAGCAGAGTATACACAACCATCCGGTTGAATATTCAGTTGTGTAATGATAATATGGAATAAAATGTGAAACAAATAATACAAACCCCGTCCCGTTATGAACAAAGCAATTTTCCCGCCCTCCCTCTGGCGGAGCGTTATAGAAAGAGGCAATGCAGAGTTGCCATGCTAGAAAATGAACGAACCAACGTTAGCAGTATATACCTACTACATAACTACCCCTGGAAGAGCGTGTCGTATACGAACTGGGAACACACCCACACACACACACACAACGTCCGCTTGCGATAGTGTGGAAGGCACAAAAATAACGCGTGTTCAGAAATTAACGCGGAAAATTATTTTACTGTACGATATTTTTCACCAAGGATTTCTGGCTGATATTTATAATATGGCTCGTATTTTACCGGTCAGAATTTATATTAAATGGTCATAATATATCGGTCAGAATAAATAGACATAATTTAAATGAAATTAAAAAAAAAACTAACATAACCAAAATTGTTATAAAATATTCTGACCGTATATATTTTTATTTTGACCAAAAATTGATTTAAATTCTGACCATTTAATTTGTTTCCTTATAATATCGACTGTGGAAAGGAAAAAGGACATAACCCACTGTTTCTTCAAAACAGGTTTTTTTCGATAATCACTATGTATCAAACTTGATACACGTTCTATCAAAAGGATGCACGCTGCAATTGCCGAATTAGTATCTAAATTTAGCTTTTAACTTTCAAAAAATGACCTTGTAAAAAATTAAAACCAAGAAAAAAGACTGAAATAAAGGTTTTTCCTAAACAATTTCTTTAATTAATATTAGATTATGTCAATTAAACACTAGTTTAGAAGTCTCCGTGCACTTCAGGGTTGTGTATAATTCATAATTTGCATATGTCACAAAATCATCAAAACACGTTTTTTGCGCCTCCTGTAAAATTTGATATGTGTGGGTAACGTCCTTTATCCTTAGAATAATGCATTCTACCGATACTGATGTATGAACATAATTTGCATAACTGATAAATTATCTGAGAATAGAAATTAGCGAATTAATGGTTTATTTACCCACAAACCGAATAACATATTTTTAAATTTCGACAAGACGCATTGTTTTAAGTTTGAATCGTTCAAATTATGTACATTCACACAAATTTTGTCACTAGCGAGCCGAGTTTCGCCTTTCGGCATCTTCAGGCGTTCAAGTGCACGGATGAACTTGAATTTGAACTGACGCTTAGTAAATGAATGTTTCGTGTCTATATAAGAAATTGAAAGAAAGAGTTTAAGAAATCTCGTTATTATCTGTTCGGCACACGTTCTTTCACACACTTTCAAAATGATTTTATATAAAATGATCCTTTTGACAAACAATAATTATAATTAAAATAATGCTTCCAACCAGATTAACATCTTGATTATCATCGAAATATGTTGAGTTTTCTTATGACTCTGGAAATGCAATGATTTCATTTTATCGTTATGTTTGAATCTATGCACATAAATAATTCTCGAGAATGTAAAAGCAATTTGACATAAATATAATCATTTTTTTATGTAAAAAAATTAAGTTAAGTATTCATGAATATGAACAATTTTATTTAACTGTCACTTTTAGGGTGTTCACTGTGGAAAGGAATTATATTTAAAAAAACACAATATTCCTTTGTACTTTATTTAAAAAGGTCAGGACCAGTTTTGCTCATGGCGAGCAATATCAACTGATTAGTTTTTAAATAAAGTGTTGATAAAGTAGAAAGGAATTTTGTGTTTTTAAATATTTAACCGTGTTTGCTCCAAATATTAATTATGTGGACTGAAAAGAAAGAAGATCGACAGTAACTTTTTGACGGTGACTGATATATAAGTCCCGATATGATAAAAGGGAGAAGGTTATGATTGTGTTTTTTCGTCCTGTTTTCAAAATTAAGTACGATAAAAGAGTTGCTCTACTTATTGGTGGTGAGTTTTTAATTATAAATCAGAAAAAAACAACGACATCCATCTTATCACCTAAATTCACTAAATGTTTTCTAATGAATTTAATTTGACCGTTTCAATCAGAACGTTGTAAATTATATTTGATGTCATCGAAAGTTTACAGTGGATGTTTAAATTTTCAGCGAAAGAGATTTCCAGAAACTTCTTTGTTTGAAAAAAGCTGTACTGGCAGCCAACTTTCCGGGAATTTCCCGAACACCCGGCCATCTGAAGTTATACCTATGTACTTTCTCGTACACCATTTACGGAATTGGATTTGTTTTTGCGCATTAGTCATCATCGTTGCTTCGTCTCTTTCCCCCTTCGTTACGGCTTAGGTATCTGGAAACCTCGCCAGGGTAGGTCTCACTCTTTGGAGGATCCTTAGAGAGAAGGGTGCGCGCTTACCGCTTAGGCTTTGACGTCAAGACCGAAATTGTAATGGCGAAGGATGGAAATAATTGGTTTTGCACCCGTACATTTTGCGCCTAGCGAAATTAACGAAAACTCCCGAGTAATGAATATTACTTTTCGACGATCTGCGTTATTAACAAATCTTTACAAAATACATATTTATCATACACAATAATTGTTTACGCTATAACAAGTATGCATAAATATTCTACAACATTAGATTCATGATTTATTATTGCAAATAAAGATAAACGTGAACTCAAATAAATTATTAAAATGCACAAAATTTTAGCTGAAATTATTTTCGATTCGCAAACTTTTTCAACTAAAATGACCGATATATTCAAATTTATCAGATTCAACCAACTTCTTCGGGATTCATTATTGAAACTGTGGAGGATTTTTAAGATATTTTAACATTTAATGCCGGAATCTATTAAAATAGGTCTCCGGGAAATTATTTCAAAGTAATTTAAAAAATATATCACTTGTACTTATTTCAAATTGTTTACTAAGTTAGTTCATGACCGGTTTCACTCATTGTGACCATTATCAATTGAAACTGGTCTTGATCTATAATAATAAAAAAATATGAGTTGTTACAAAGACTATTTTTTTTTAAAAATATAATTGAGAATTGACAGTGAACACATCAAACGCAACAACGGAAAAATAGCGCAAAATCCTAATTGTAGCTTTTAAAATTGGAAGTTTTGAAATACTGTTAACAATATACAGACTTTTATAATGACAGATAAATTGTTAGTCGTTGTAAATGTATTACATTTAACAAGTGTATGTTTATTTTAATAAAAAAAGGCGAATAATATAATTAAAACGTAGACTTAATTTCAATAATGAGATAGATTTGGATTGGTATGTAAAGGAAGGCAACAGAGAATATCTAGTTTCATTAAAAGCATGCGGTTTGGATATTTTTAGCGGGAAACGAGGGTTTCTTTGTTTGAACAAAAGGAAATCTTATGTCAAACGTTTGATCCCTCTTCCGTGGGCGGTAAGAGTTATTTATTTAATTGGATAGGCATCATAAAGGAAATGGAAAAAAAAACATGACAATGAAAAGTTACGGTTCGGCCCGCCATAAAAAATAGTATCGAAGTATCAGGAGCTCATGAATGAATTAGAGGTTATTTACGCGGAAAGCTTTCGGAGGTACATATATACCTACATAGTTCACCATTCGTCCGCAATGCCTTCTTCGGTCACGTCGTTTAGATATGAATACGAAAGCGAGTATCCGACAGTTTTTTTTTATCGACTGATGATATCGGGTGTCAATCAGAGAGAAATTTAATAACCATAATCTGTTAGAACATGCATTCGCTATATATATATACACACAGGGGCTAGATTTATAAATATAATTCAAGAAAAAAAGATCTGATAAACGTACTACTTATTGCAACTTGTTGAAACTGTTTCATCTTTGCGCTGTCTAGAAACAGGTTTTTCGGTGACGCGTCGCCGTAAAAACTATTATATTTGTAACACCCCTTTAATCCATAGATAGTTTAAAAGAAACATTCAGTTTGGAATAATTAATATAAGGATTTAGAATGAATTAAATTGCAATGATGCTTGCATCGCAAGATGGCAACACCTTTCGTTTTAGATATCGACAAATTGTCATCATAAAAGGACAGCATATTTCAAATCACCTGTTATACTCAATAAAATTTAAGCTGGGATATGTACCTTAGTAGAGCGATGGGCTTCCAATACGTTAATAAGGGGATCGCTTAATCTTAAAGCAATTTATCACTCCTATGCAGTTTACCATAAACTAATCAATGTAAATGGCTAAAATTGCACTGCTGTGTATACTGAAGCTGTCGTAGTTAAGTGAGAAATTGCAGTTATGTACTAATTTGATCTGAGAATATTGTTTTCTCTTAAATTAACAAGGGGCTCGCTGGCCATAGTAAAATCTAACAAGGGGCTCGCGCGAACCCCTTCGAGCCCACCCCTGCCTTAAATGTATTCCCTGTAAATAAATCCGTTTGTTTTAGTGGTACAGTGGGCAACGTCGTGGGCTTTCGTTACTGATTTACAGATTCAAGCCCCAGGACATTATTATTTACGATTACGATAGATCTTGTATCGGCATCTCTTTGAAGTCATCACCGAATGGAAGGAATGTAACGGAACCCTTACAATCCTAAGTAAACGGGGCGTAGCGAGAGCGATTAGTTAACCACTATTCTTGTCTTAGCCCCTTTCTATCTTTACTCTCTTCAAAAAAACAAAACAAAATAGAGGTTGAGCAACAAACTGGGTAACAGGCCGTTATTGTAGAAAAACTTTTGTCGAAATATAAAAGACCACAAGCTTCACATTGGGAATGGACATGGACTTATTTATAAAATGATTTTTACACTGTGAACTAGTTATTTCGATTCAGGATATCTTGAATAAAATCCATCAATTAAATCTTCTTTAGTTTGTGTCGCAATTGATGTTATATTGTTCAGAATATCCATTACAGCAAGATATATTTTTTAATTATTGCAGTAGCATAGGCAGGCGCAATGAATTTAATTATAGTTTACGGTGATGCGTGGAAAACCCAATAAAGTGATCGTAGCGCTTCCCGTTTCCTTCGGGCGTTTGGCAGCACCGGCGCGGCGGGAGAACCAGCTTCAACTTCTGGAAAAGTCCGCAACGCGCCGCCCCATACCATCCTTTGTTTACGTTCGAATTTTGAATATTCAAGCGCTCATTTTTGCGGCAAATATTTAAACACGTAAGGATCTCTTTAAATAAGTTTGTAGTTTTCAGCGTTCGTCATCAAAAATTGTGCCGAAAATCGACATTGAAATCAAAATTCAAAACAAAGGGAACTCGAGACAAAGAAAAACCGTGCATCATCATCAATAATGATTTTAGGCAATATTTCACTAAGCGCCATTTTTTTTCAATAAATAATATGGCGACACCACATTATACATGTTCTAATTAGAAATGAAAAATGTATGTGGTAACTTCACAAACGATTTTTTTTTTTTGAAAAATATCAAAATCCAAGAGATAATTTTGCTGCAGAGATAAAAGATATTTTAAGATAAGATTAATAGTTATATAACAGTAATTATCTCTATAAACTCATATTTTTTTGCTTCCAGATGAAAATAATAAATTCTTACCAAAACAAATGAAAAAATCAATCATAAATAGTTGATATTTTAAGTCTCCAGTTTATAATTTTTTTAATTCGCCATTTATCCATTTTCTTCATTTCTCCCTCGTCAATTCTTACCTGAAAGAGAGAAAAGAAATAATTTGTTAATAATGGTGGTAAATAGATTTTGGGAAGCGATAAACATACGTAAAATAACTATGTATACAAATGTAAAATATATAATTAAAGAAGTAAACAAAAAAAAAAACAGATTCTGCTTGTGCTGTAATAATGTTTTATAACAGTCCTACAAAATAAATGACAACAATGCGTTGGTAAAATATATTTTATGTAAAACACAAAAAATACTTCTAGATTGTTTTCACTTGGTGGAAAGGTATTAAGAAAAACACAATATTCCTTTGTAATTCTATCCACTTTTTTTATATACCAATATTTCACACATGACGAGCATTGTCAACTGAAACCGATGGTCCTGATCTTGATAAATAAATGTGGAAATAAGTACCAAGGAATATTGTGTTTTTCTTGACAAAAAAATACACCTGGGAGGTTGTCATTCGCTAAGTGAAACTGATCATATGAAATTGTAGAAAACGTACTGAAAATTTCGATTTATCTTGTGATAATATTTCATACATTACGGATGTTTATATACAATCAGTTATAATTAACTGAAAAATATAAAATTTGTAGCGCACGGACCCATAATGAACTATCTGTTGAGACGTAGTTGAGAGATTTGATTGTAGGTCACTCGCTCAAACTCTAAGATGAAACATTCCTGATTTTTTTTATACAAATGCATAAATAATCCATTCCATGATTCAAACCCTTGGCCGTGTATCCGAGTGGGATAAAATCACAAAGCTATAGTTAATGAATGTTATAGATTGTGAGTAAACCTAAAGCCCACCAGTTTCGCGCCGTGTCAGGATAATGAATAATCAACCGAGATTGACTTTCATTCCGCCGATGTGAAAGCATCGTAACCAACATTGTAAACATTACGCTCTTGCCTGTCAAAAAATATAGGTTATGTTTGCAGGGGGAGGGGGGTTCACTCGATACCGCGGGGGCGGCGCCCGCCTACCGCCTTCCGCCCTCCGCCGCAAATTAATCCAACGCTTATCAAACGGTAATATTACATTATTTTGAGGCGATACCTCCTATACCGTTAACGACCACCTTTAGATGCGTTTGACGCAGAATGGGGTGATGACATTACTTGCTTATAAGCTAAAAAGGCTGATAAGTGTCCGAGTGGATCTCAGAAGAAATTTGTGAAGATAAGCGAATATTGCCTATTGCCGAAGATGTAAATAAGAGTTTAAAAAAGGTTACAAGCGAGGTCTGAAAATTCCACAACTAAACCTACTATTTCAGATACAGTATCAGAATTTGCTCTACCTAATACAAAGTGAAAATACTCGTTGGTCTAACAACTTTTTTGACAAGACAAAATCTTTAAGTGTAAGTGGTTTTAGATCAATTTATTATATGGACTTTTGAATGATTTGATGGCTTGTATTAAAATTTCATTCAAAAGAAATGAAAGTATAGGTACACAGTGGTCTTTGCTTTGAAAACAGATGTTTGTGCGAATACTATGGGTGCTGTCAAAGCCCCCTATACTGAACTTAAGACTGCTATGGTACTGGGGTTTGACTTTGTCAAGGATACGAAGATAAGAGAGCGAACCAACCAGTCCCTTAGTACGTCTATAATAAAAAAGCGACGATGGGCCTGGTTTGGGTATGTGCTGCACGAGTTTGAACTTCTACGAACCGGATGGATCCCGAAGTCGTCAGACTACAGAAGGCTATCAAAAGCATGTACTCGGTGAACATAATTGAGAGGAAGCAAAGACTGGCGGGAGAATCGTAAAGGAACTGTTCGGTGGCCGTATACTTCGAATATGGATAAGAATTAATATGGCTTAATTAAAATAAAAACATCACAGCCAGTGTGGGGGCTATGGATTTTTTTTTATTTAAACCATTCCTCTCCCAAAATTTTTACAAATTGATGTAATACTCTCAATTTCTTTCCAACATGTGTTCAACTAGGTCAGGTTGTTATTTTTTCGCTCAACCTGCGTAAATAATAATGAGTAACGATGATGCCGCCTGTGTGGTCGAGTGGTCAACGTTGTTGGCTTCGGCTACGGAGGACCCGGGTTCAAATCCCGGTACGGACAGTTTTTATAAATTGATTTTTCAATCGATTTATGAATTTCTGTTCAAAGGCATGGGTGTATGTGATGTCTTGAATTCCCCCCTCTCACCCATCCTATCCTACGAACGGGGCGTATCGAGAGCGATTAGCTTACCACTAATCCTGTCCTAGCCCCTATCCTTCTATTCCTACTCTCTTTGGAAAAAGAGAGGTTGAGCAACTGAGTAACAAGCAGTTCTCGTAGAAACACTTCTGTTGAGATAAGCTCCATTAGGAGTCCATATGCTCCACATTGGGAGCGGACATGGTTTAAAAAAAAAAAAAAAAACGATGTTGTCCATGAACGCCTTTTCAGTGATCTTTTATCAGGATTTGATAGTGAGTGAGTGAGTGGAAATACCAATAATTCAATTGAATAATGAATGTATTAAAATATACCGACATTCAAGAATTCCAACCATTAACCGCGCGACCTGATGATTACTCGACTACATGGCCTGTACTTAAGGAACTAACTTGCCGATAAATAAAACGTATCACAAGTTTTTTACAAATTTGATTTAATGAAACACTTTGAGAAGCGGCGGTTCAATGTTTCAACTTCTATTTTAAGTTCTGTACGCACCAACTGAACACGCGCGGCGCTCGCTCCTAGCGCGCCCTTTGTTTCGGCTGTGGGGGCGAATTTCGGCAGGGGGGCACCATCCGACGACTGAGGAGGCTTTGTGGCCGACTACGAATCGTACCCTGGAAACGGGGCCGAGTCTTCTTTACCCGGCCCCCGAAGCGGGACGCTTTTACGCCAGAATTATTTCCAACACTTTTCACGGACCGGTAATTAATTAACCCTTTAAGTTATGTACGACCAACGAATATTGTATAGTTTTTACGCTGCTGTCTATGACTTACAATCATGTGACAGAAAGTCAGAACGAATACAAATCATAAATCCAAAATCTATAAAATAAAATAAAGCATGTAGGTACTGCTTGTTCAAAAAATTTAAAACATTAGACCGGATTTTGTTTGGCGAAGGAGCATTTTCACTTTTAAGGTGTTCACTGTCAATATTTGGTTGAATGGCATTATATTAAAAATTAAAACTCTCGTTTGTACTAATTCCACATTTATTTAAGAGGATATAGTACCTTTACGCCTGAAAACAGAGTAAATCGATCGTTTGCCATCGACGAAATCTCGTGAACCGTTCACTTAAAAAATTTTTTTTTTCAATAATTACATTTTCCAAACGCTTTTTTACACTATTGCATTTTTTTTTTTATGAAAATAGTAAAAATGTCAAGATTACACGGTAAAACATTGACTTGGATTTTTTTCAACTACTTTACGCGAAGATCGTTTTAAGGTTTATTATAAGATACCGAAGTTTGAAGTCTTAGAAAGAAATACAGATAAAGATTGGTTTAAGAAAGTGATTTGAGCAGAATTTCTAATTTATCGAATATAATGATTATACAGCCATTTGAAATGTACCATTTTTCCCACTTTTTCTGACTGATTTTTAAAGCATAATTGTATCATATATACTTCTAAAAAAAATTGAAATAAAAAACCATTTTATTGTTTACATTTAAAAGCAAAAAAAAAAAAAAATAATGATAATACCAATAAATGGTAACCATTTTTCGGAGATGCCTTTTCTTACCTACAATGCATCAGTTTGAGCTTCAGTCTGAGATCGTACGTGGTATGGAGTGGACGTATCAAATGTTTTATTAAAAAATATTAAATCACTGGTCAACGAATATTAGAGGTAATCAAAGCAATGTTTTTTTATTCTGCCAAAAAAACGCGTTGGGGTTAGGGTTGCCCAAAGCGCTGACAAATAATATTATTATTTATAATACAATAATGTATTTTTCAATAGCGACGCTTGTAAAGACCAGTATTACTTTAGCTCATGGATGTTCAACTGGTAGATCGCGATCGACCGGTCGACTCCAAAGCATAATTTGTTTGATCCCGAAAGCTTCCGTGAATTTGGAAAAAATATACAATTTAAATATAAAATATACAAAAATTGAATTATTTGTAAGCATATACCTATCTAATTGTATGTATTTCGCATTTAAAATAAACATTTCTAAGATTGAAGAAGGGAAAACCCCTACTAAATAAAAATTGTTACAAGAATCATGGTAGAAGTCGATCGCGAGAAAACTTAAGATTGAAAAGTCGATCTTAAGAAAAAAAAAAGGTTGGACACCCTTGCTTTAATTTAATGCAGCGATTTCCAACCTTGGAAGCGTGGACTATTGTAAAAAGAAGCGCGAACAGTCCAAAATATTTATTTAACGTGTCTTTGTTACTATATGAAAATAAAGGATGGGGAGGCGCGAAGATATTTTTTTTCAAATGGAAGCGCATTAACACAAAAGTTGAAAACTACTGGCTTAATGGATAAGTATTTTAAAATAATTATTTGGCAATGCTTTTAAACAGAGATTCTATCTATAGATATTTGTATCTAATAGTAATAATAGATGAATAAAAGCATTTTTACATTAGTATTTATGAATCATTTCTATGTTTCAAAAGTTTTATGCCGCTTACAGATGGGGAAGATTTTCGCTAAAAAAACAAAGTCGTTTAAACGTAAAAAAAAAACATTATTATTAGAAACAAAAAAATATTGGAAAAGATGTTAATATGGCACAACCCTGCATGTCATCGAACATGCAAATTGCCAGTAAAGAAAGTTCTCAAACATTATATAAAGAAATACAAATATATCTATGCATTCAATATAAATTATTTGAATGACTACTTTTGATCTGGTCTAATATTCATTTAGTTTCTTCCTTATTGAGTTAGACTATAGAATATTGAAGTAAATCTATTTGCATTCAGTAAAATATACACCCAATACTTTTTTTACTCGATTATTTTGGATAAACCGTTACGTTTTTTCATACATTTTTGGTACTTTTTTTACACGGATTTGAAACCGATTTATCAAATTATATGAAATGAGCTTTTTTTACGCGCCACTTTCTGGAACCAATGTGTCAACCTGAGATTTTGGATCTTAGATTCAAAAGGTCAGTAGAAATATATAATAGAATCCGCAATACATTTTAGATGCTATTAATAAAAAATGTAAAGAAGTCACTGTGCGACATGTTCAATCGATTTGTTAAGAACGATTACTTAACATACAATGATTTAAAAATATTGAAGTTTTTTGTCTCACACGATAAGACATAGTTAAGATAATTTTCGGATTAAATTCATGGTCAACTATAGCGCGAACCAGAAATAACTATCAATTGCAGCTTATAATTCTTTTAGAACTCAATACTTTTCTATTTTAATCTTGTGATGTCAATATTATTATGTTTTAAACTTTTTTATGCAACAAAATTATTTTTCAAAACTGTATTCATCAATATCATAACAAATCATATCAAATCAATATCATAAAAAATAGGTTATAAAAAATTAAAAATAAAAACTAATTCAATATATTAGAGAAAGTTTGAGAAATTTGTATTGTATGGTTTGTTTAGCGTCTCTTGTTACCTTTGGCAAAAGCCGTCTCATGATTTAATTTATTAGTACGATAGCTTACTGTTGCTTACATGTAGCAACACCTCATATGAAGCATTTTCAAGGAATATATAATTAACGTATAGTTTCAGTTACATATAATTGTTGCAACAGATATTTGGGGAAGTAAATTAGATTGTCAGTCTTTGCTATGAAGATAAATAAATACTTATTGATTTTCGTCGATATCTAATATTAATACAAATTGTTTTATATGAAAAACCTTTATAACTGTCTAAATACCCATTCGTGTGTTAGGTGGTATTGTTATTTTTGTAATGAAATAGAAAAATGTTTTGCTTGTTTTGATACTGTAAAAATACGTATTGTGGTGGTTACTTATTTAAGTCAGTGCAATATTTATGCTGTAGGTCAAATTTAAGTTTTGCATTCCTACTGAGTCGCCTTAAGGTTCGTATTTTTCTGGTCATAATTTAAATAACATTGGTCAGAATTTATATTAAATGGTCATAATAAATAGGTCAGAACAAATAATCATAATTTAAATAAAATTTTAAGAAAAACTTAACCTACTAACCAAAATTCTGACCGTATAATATTTTTATTCTGACCAAAAATTGGTTTAAACTCTGACCATTTTTTTTCCTTTATTTAATATGATTTTCAGTTGAAAATTCTCGTGATGAACGTTTCACGAAAAATTGTGGAATAAATACAAAAGATTGTTGTATTTTTTAATGGTATATTCAACTGAATATTATTAAGATTCTTTGTAATAAGAATCGACTTTTTCAACTATAAGTTTTCATAACATTCGCCAATCAGTCAGATTTAATCAAATTCAGGTTATTGCAGTGTTTGGTAATTGTGTAGAAACAGTGAAATATGACATATTCCTGCTTAGATTTGCATAACGTACCAAAATATTTAAAATACATATAATTTTAAGAAATTCTCATTTCCCCCCTTACCAAAGAGCTTTGCTATTTTAAGTTTAGTTATTTTAGTTTTATATATACACTTTTTGCAAACCAAAAATCAATTCGTATAAATTTTAAATTATAAATATTTGTTTAAAATATGTGTAAAACATTTTTATTAACATTGCAAGAGTAACATAGCTGAACGGAGTTTATAATACAGACAAATTAAGCTGTCATTATAGACGTGTCTATTGATATCTGAGAGATATTCCATAAAGCCAGAGGAGGCCTTCGTCGACCAGAGGATGGGCGTATTTCCAATCAGTGTAATTTTAGAGATGCTAGTAAATAAAATAAATAAAGAAAAAGTAATCGCATGAGGTGGGGGGGGGGGCATCACGTGCGAAAGACAGCGTTGGAAATCAACGAAGTCTTGGCGTTGCTATCATGAGAAAAGTCTGGAATTGTTGTCACTGTTGTTATGAGGTCCAGAAAGGTGTCACGTGTCAGACAGACGTAACAGAATTGTGATAGAGAAGGTGTTTTCCCGCAGCTGATTTTGTTTAATTCATGCAAAAACGTGACCAACAAACTTCACCCAGTGCTGTACTAAGATACATCTTTTATTAGTATGCATTTTATTTTTTCAGTCGTATCTTATCTTAAAATCGAGCACATGGGCGCTTCTACACAATATATATTTACGACAACTGGTTTTATTTAGCCGCTTAATTACTAGTTTGAAAGCATTTAAGAATAGATGAATGGGACTAGGAAATATCAGCTCATCTTTATCTCTACGAGTGAAATGGATTTAAAGAAAATAATGATTACTAATGACATTGTTGTGCACTTTAAAACTTGAGTGTACTCAGTAATCAGATATCCGATGTTGTAGTTTAAAAGACAGTAGCATCATGAATATCTAATATGAAAGGCGCTAAGTTAAAAACCTTGTTTATATGTAGGTACAATTATTCTTAACACTTCATGAAATTTGATGATGATTTATGAATTCGCTCCAAATATTAAAAAGTGTCAAGTTTATTTATATAACTTATAACGGAATTGACTTAATATCCACAACACTTCTACAAATTACATAATTTATTTAATATATTATTAACATAAACATATCGACTGTGGAAAGGAAAAATGACGTAACCCGCAGTTTTTTCAAAACAGTTTTTTTTCGATAATCACTATGTATCACACTTGATACACGTTCTATCAAAAGGATGCAAGCTGCAAATACCGAATTAGTATCAAAATTTAACTTTTAAGTTTGAAAAAGATGACCTTGTAAAAAATTAAAGCCAAGAAAAAAGACTGAAATAAATGTTTTTTCTGGACAATTTCTTTAATTAATATTAGATTATGTCAATTAAACACCAGTTTAGAAGTCTCCGTGTTTCAAGGTTGTGTATATTTTATAATTTGCATAAGGCCCAAAATCGTCAAAACACGTTTTTTGTGCCTCCTGTATAATTTGCTATGTGTGGGTTACGTCCTTATTCCTTTCCAAAGTCGATATGTATAAAAAATATGATTTAACTTCTTATTTTTCAAAGATAGAGCGTGTTTAAATCTATATATTTGCATTCATAACCCAACACATTCGATATTTTACTTTTTGAGAATTCACTTAATTTAGCATATCATTGTCGACTCGGGTAATAATTATGGTAAATAATAAGAATTGCATCAAATAATTTTTTTAATACACCATCGATAGTATTCAGTATAAGTATTAAAAATTGAATATAAAAAAATAACAAATAAAGAGGTGTGACGAGTGTTTTTGCTTCTTCGACAAGTATCCTCAGATATCTATCTATCTAATTGAAACAATACAGAAAATATTAAATTCATATAAATTTAAAAAATAATTATTAAATCTTGTCTTGGAAAATGAAGTGCTGTGACGCCACTGTCGCATCCTCAAGTTCGCAACTTCCGATCGTGATTATTATGTTGGTTGCAATTATGGGACGGATGGTAACCTGTCTCGGAGAACAAGTACCATCGTGCCATTCAACTGAGTGCTAGCTGAGCATACAATCGAGCAACGAATCGAAGTGCACATTATAATTATTGTATTCTTCGAATGCAAACTTGTCAAGATGTCAGTCAGTTTTGTTTGACGTTTAACTTGTTTGGGTAGTTTATAGTTTTATACGAAATCCCCTTCCCCGCGCCGTTAAAGAAAAATCTCACCCGCCACCGTGTAATTTAAATTCATATTGCTACCTCAAAGCAACAGTGGGATAAATCGAAAATAATAGTTTCGAGATAATTGAACTTTATGGTTTGTTGATTGAATTGGCATTTACTTGGTAGAACTCCATTATACGGTGAAAAAATAACAATGTATTTTAGCTCTACATTTTTTTTATTGCTGATAGCTATTTCGGCTTGAGGCCCTCGTCAGAACTTTGCATAAGCGTGCATTTACTTATCTGTATATAGTTACATAGTTAAAGTACACAATACATCTACTCTACTTTTCTAGCATCCTAATTTATATTGTGACAATGGTTGTGAAATCATTCGATGCTAAAACCGTTTTTTCGGCGTAAGTGCATTCATATAATGCCGGATATCATCTGTTTTTGAGCATCTTGCAATAAAAAATTAATAATTTTATTAGTTCAGATTTATAACATAAAAATTATATTTTTTTTGTTAATTACACACATTATTTTTTGTCACAAATGCGCCCGGCATTGGATTTACTAAAATGACAAAGAATTAAGTAAATATAATAATATCAGTTGAAAACGTGAAAACTATCACATGCTTAAGGCAAGAGGTTAGCTGCGCGGAAATTTCAAAGGCTGCGCGGACCGATCAAATATTAATTGAACAACTGTCTTGTAGTGCGAGCCAACCCGGAATGAGTGCACAGTGGCTCCCTAACTGCTGCGCGGCCGCGCACGCGAGCAGCTTAGAGGGGACGTTGCTTTTATGTATGTATGAGATAGTTAAGTTATCTAGCATTTCATATTATCGCTTATTTTAAAAATATCTTTAGATAAAAATAACCAATACTCGATTGAACACTTTGATAGTAAATGGATCGCACGTTGATAGGAAATAATGATGGCGATTTGATGTATCTTAAATTAAAAATACAACATAAAATTGAAAAGAACTGTTTAACGTTGAAAGGATTTCGGTAAAATTTGTTTGTACACAACCCTACACGTTCGCAAAAACAAAAGATGTTCCCGCGGGTGTGTGGCAATTGAACAACGAGTCGCGATCGCGCGCCAAATCGACCGATTCGACCGACTCGACGATGCGACGATAAATCAGGCAATGAAATCGCACCGGCACGAAAATATTATTATTGTTATTATAAATTATTCAACAGCTGTTATTGTTATGGCGCGGTCCACGTGGCGCAGCCAGTTCACGAGACGTGCCGTTATTATGGGCGCGAAGCCCGCCCGCGCCGGTGAATCGCTCCCGCTATTTCATCAATTTTAAGCGAGCCCGCGTGTATGATTGATTTGTCTGCCCATTAGAGGTGTAAATCTCAGTTACCATCGAAGTTGGGTCGGTAATGCTGCATGCGATTTTCATATTTTTACCAACATATTTCATTTTGACACTTCCGTGAATCGTGATACTTGTTTGCAGTTTAGCTTCAATTATAAAGATAGATAATCAAAAACTATCAATTATTCATGCTGTAAAATGTTGCAATTACTTGCTCTAACTGATTTTACGAATACAGATTTTGTAAACCAAAAAAATGTAGAATTGAAAAGATAATCAACAAACCGGCCATTGATTAACAGAGATACCCATTTTGTTATTGTTAATTTATACGTAGCAGTTAACTTTTATAGAACTATCTCTCAATTCTTGGTGGAAAGACATGATTTAAAAAGGAAAACACATCCTAATTCATCATTTTTAATAATGATTATGCATGTTATTCCTGCTTGTGAGAATTATCACCCGATACTAAAGATATCAGTGAAAACCTATTTCTCGCGAAGAGATAAAAAATGAATGATGAAATTCATGATAAAAAGTTATTTCTTAAAAAATGTGATTATGGAATAACATTTATTGTATAGCATTTACAACCGCAGAATTGTAGAATGGCATTTTAAATAATCTGTTTCAATCACCCAAGATTTGTATGTTGCCCATTCCCATTCAGATTAACTGAACATATAAAATTGCGTCACAGGAAGTATCTGTCATGCTTTTCACATACATTACTGACATAACGTAATGCTTTCACCAAAAAACCAATACACAAAGACAATATTGATACAGTTACCAGCAAAATTATACACATCAAAGACGATTTTAATTTTTAATACCTATATATTTTGCCGCCTGCTGTGGCCCAGTTGGTTAGAGATTGCTCTACCGATCACGCAGGTCTGGATTCGATTCCGGGTCAGGTCACAGTGAATTTATTGAATTATTCAATTCAAAGTTGTGATCGAAGACTTTGTGTTTGTGATGTCAATTCACATTATTTCATCTCCCCCTAACGTTCTGATCCGTTAATAACTGGGTGTAGCAATAGCTATTAGTTAACCATTAGTCCTGTTCTAGCCTTATTTATCCCTACTACTCACTTTGAAAAAAAGTGAGGTTAAGCGTAACAAACAGTTCTCGTAGAAAAAAACTTCTGTTCAGATACCTCCATTGGGATGTCATTTGCTCCACATTGGGAGAGGACATGGATAATGTTTAATTAAAAAATGCAAATGTGTGAATATAATATGAGATCTATGGCGTCAATGAGTCTACTGATTTTAGAATTTCCAAATTGAATTTCAAAACCACTTCAAAGTGAATAAAATCAGCATTGCAAATTTATCTTTACACTCGTGTTGTATACAATTTCCAAGTATTTATCTCATATTTTTATACTGACGAATTGAATGATAACATTGATAATGGTTAGTCACTGCTGATAATGATAATACAGAGCTTCAGATAAAACTACATTCAACAACGCCGAGCAAACTCGACTCGGTATTCTAATAAATACAAACGGGTATGTCCTCATTTATATTAAGGATATAACAGTAATATAAACATATTATAGTTATATGTATTCCATACAATATAGCTCATCACAATCCGGCTAAACATATTATTATAATTTATTTAATAGGCATTCATTATCATACTAGAACTCCACTTCAAAACACCAAATAATTACAAAGCCGATTGAATTGTCATTTACATTGTTGATAATAAAATAGGTATATTTTACACGAAGTACAGTCGGACCTCCACTTTCGCACACAATTGGTTTCTGAAAATGTGTGCGAATGTTGAATGTTCGAAAGTAGAGGGATGTAAAAAAACAACAAAAATTGTCCTTAATTTTTTTTATTTATCAAAATTTACTGATGTATTTGATAAAAATTATGATTTTTTAATAAACTTGTCAAGAGTTAGTTGTATTTTTCTCTTTATTTATTTACCACTACACCACTGCATATATAGACAATAAAAACATGAAGAATTTAAAATGAGTGAATGGTATAAATGTCATGTTTGAATATTATTTCATGAAATATAACCGCCAATGCATATACAAGGGGTGCATTGATCCAATGCCACATTGACCGGCCGCCACTGTATATAGGTATATACAAGTATAAAAACAACAATGAATATACGAGACAATAATACTGTAAGGTGGGTAATATAGATATCAACAGGAAAGGGCTTCCATTTTTCAATTACATAAATTATACAAGTGGTACCAACCAATGTATATCGATTTTGAGTTTATTTGTTGTTGTGTAAACACTAAACATAAACAACGCGACACGTTGAACGATAGGTAGATCGAGGAATGAAAATATGAGTGGTTATATTTACATCACAGTATAAATAGCTACATATTAGGAGCGTGCTCAAACGGGTTAGTTTAAAAATAGCTTCGACGCGATTTTGACGTCCAGGCGCGTGGCGGAAATCCGTCAAAGGCAAAGCGAAGTGACAGGTCGGTGAGTTACGGTCTCGTAGTGGCGAGGAGCAGTATGTATCTACGTGTCGGGGCCACGTGTTCGCAAAACGAGATCGCTGACCTACCAGACCAATTATGTTGTGTTGTTTACTATCCCCCTCGCCGCGGAGACCCCGGGTTTGCCATTCCGCGGCCGCCGGAAAGCGACGCGCAGAATGCACCCGAAGACGCCCGTAAATCGCATTAGGGCGGCAGAGGTCCGAAACCGCGAAGCAGTAACCAATGTCACTTTCGTTGCGCGAACTGAAACAGTCTTCTTACGTCACATTTTGGTGAATTATATACGCAAATGTATGCAAATTTGCATGGTAATGAAACACAAATTTGTTCGATTTCCTCATATTTTTATATCGACTGTGGAAAGGGAAAAGTGCGTAACCACACATAACAAATTTTACAGGTGACACAGAAAACGTTTTTTTGATAATTTTGGGCCAAAGGCAAATTGTTGAATATGCACAACCTCGAAGTGCATGGAGACTGATTAACTGATTTTTAATTGACTTTATCTGATATCAATTAAACATATTTGAAGAAAAAGCCTTTTTTAAGTATTTTTACTTAATTTAAATTTCCACGCGCCCTTCTTTTTTTCAAACTTAAAAGCTAAATTAAGTTACTAATTCGGCATTTCCAGCTTACATACTTTTGATAGAACGTATATCATGTTGTAAAAAACTGTGAGATACGTCATTTTTCCTTTCCATCAAACTATTTCTATATGTACATACTCAGTAATCACTTTAACTTTTCCGTTTCTAAGCTCAAGAAATGCGACCCCAATACCAACATTTTCGTAAATATCTATTTTAGTATGGGTGATACAATGTTTATAATTAAGGTATTCTTATATCATAGTTTTTTGGACCTTTTGTAGTTTATATAAATACGCGATAACGCTTATCAGGTGATTAGCGCCCGCGATAACGATTGTTCGTATGATAACTTGGAACGCTGCGAACACTCGTCAGTAGTCAATTCATATGTGTACTGGCATGACGTCTTTTTTACGCGCAACTTAAAATATGATTATTTATTAAAAAAAACCACAGATTTTTATAAAAAAATGTATGAGGAATGATGCAAAGAGATATTTTTAAGCCCTTGGACTATTTTTTTTTTTTGAAATTCATAAGAATAAGGCCAATAATGAGGAAACCACTGGGGTCAAAAAAGACCCCCATCGGCTGATAAGTATTTTTCTAGTCTCCGAGCCGCAAGAGTTAAGGGCGTTCACTGTCAATACTTGGTGGAAAGGCTTTATATTAATCAAAACACAATATTCCTTTGTAGTACTTCCACTTTTATTGTGATGTGTTTTATTGTGTGTGTTTTAAGCGATACTATAATAACACAAAATTAAAATGCTTAACACCTCTAAAAAATAATTAAAAAATCATTAATGATTGTTGAATTTGTTGAAACGTTTATTACACCTATTTATTTCATTTTGTTTTGTGTAAACAACAATGTTAAATTTTATTTTTTATCAGTTGATAATGCTGGTCATGAGGGAACCCTGTCCTAATCTTGCAAAATAAAAGTGGAAGGAGTATTGTGTTTTTTTAATATACATTGTAACATTTTCAGTCACACGTATTCGAAGGTCGTGTTCATAATACATAATATAGCTTTTACGTTATGAAAAATAGTGAATAAGGGGAACGGAGCAAATAAGTTTGAGATTCCCTGTCGTAGAGGGTAATATACTAGTAGTAATCTAGTAGCTTTCGCTGAGTTCTATGAATATCGCGGAATTATCATTGAAAACAAAACGATAAACGGAATTAAAAGTCAATTTATGATTTATTTATTGTCAGCCCGTACGAAGCCTGCCTAGCAACCGAATAAAGCGAATGTCTATAAGCGTTTAGGCATTCGGCTAAGGTACCATAAATTAGAGAGCAGTAGACGAGAAAAAGCAACAAACAGTCTGACATAAATCAAAATGGCTACCGTGAATTTCTCGTGACGTCTGCAATTTACTACCGACGTCCTCAAAGACGCATCCCGCCCGCCTTCCGGGTGAATTATTTTAATTGCCTCAGTTAAGCGGTGCTTGCGTATCGATTCTGACCCGCTCAACTCGATAGTTGTTAACCCCTTCGCAGTTAAATACCTCGCCCGCCCCGAGAGCCGGTTAAACTCGCCACTTGTTCTTTTCTTTCCGAGGGGTGTGTTGTGTGCGAAAAAATAAATACGCCTGTACTTACCCTCTCTGCACGCGTAGTGTTTTTTTTCGTTGATATTGCGCAAACAAAAAAAGGTTGTCTGCCATATTTGCGATTCGGACGAAAATCAGAATGCTTTGAATCTGCATTGAAAACGTGTATGTACTAACAACAATGAAATTGATGATACATATAACGTTTATTTTTTATTTTAGCTTGATCTACTCAATGAATACGGGGAAGTTTCTTAAAAATCGGGTAGATTGTGTTACCCACAAGTAGGTTATGTCAGTTTGTTTTAGTTCTACCATGTAAAAGGGTAAAACTATCGGCGAGATCGCAGCATTAAAAAAAAAAATGATTTACTTGGCATTAACTTGGTTGAACTCCATTTTAATAGGGTAAAAATAGTAACGTATTTAGTTCTACAGTTCTTATATTTATTAGTTGATAGCTATTTTGGCTTTCGCCATCGTCAGATCTATACATAACTAGTAAAAACTGTAGAACTAAATACGTTGCTTTTTTTAACCATGTCCGCTCCCAATGTGGAGCATATGGACTCCTAATGGAGTTTATTTCAACAGAGTGTTTCTACAAGAACTGCTTGTTACTCAGTTGCTCAATCTCTCTTTTTTCAAAGAGAGTAGTAATATAAGGATAAGGGTAGGACAGGATTAATGATATCGCTCTCGAGACGCTCAGTTTATAGAATAGGATGGGTGGGAAAGGGAATACAAGACATCATATATATCCATGCCTTCGAACAGAAATTCATAAATCGATTGAAAAATCAATTAATAAAACTGTCCGTGCAGGGATTCGAACCCATGACCTCCGTAACGGAAGCCAACGACGTTGACCACTCGACCACCCAGGCGACTATTGCTATTTTTACCCTATTATAATGGAGTTCTAACAAATAAATGTCAAGTCAATCATTAAATTCAATGTTTTTTTGGTAAATTTTTAGATAGTTTTTTTTCTTGCAATATGTATTGGAAATAAAGAGCGATTACGTAGTTGAGTATGTATTTTATTTTAAAATATGGACGCATTGTAACATTTGTAACTATATCAAACTTCAAAATGTACTGTTCTCGATCTCAAACAATCTCAACGAAATACGCGATAATTAAACATTGGTAAAAAGAACCCTATTCCTGAGTCGGGAAAACTCGGCCGGTGAAAGAGTGCAAGCAAGTAAGTGCAACAGTCTAACGCAGCATCATTGAGGCGCCGAACGACGGCTGTCATTCAATAACCGCCATTATTGAAATATAGGTTAAGTTGGCAGCAACAGGCGCGCTTTCCCACCGAATTACATGCAAGGAGAAACGTGTGTCGGCGGCCTTGCCCCGCGCCCTACCCTTCCAAACGTATGTCAGCGGACAACCGCGATCCGCATGTATCAACGAGACCAAGCACTTCCTATATCTATCTATACAATGCCTGCTTACGATGCAGTCTCGCTTCCTGAATCGTGAACGAGAGGATTCGTTCACTTTTCGATTAGTTCCGATCGCAGCCTCCGATCTCCGAAAACAATGCGTCACGCCGCGCGTTCATACATAACTAACTGCAAACGGTATAATCGAATATATTCATAAACGTCTCGAATACCAATAGTAGTTAAATATCGACGAAATTTTTAAAAATATATGCTTTTAGGAACACCGTATTATACATACCTGGGCAGTGTGTATTAGAATTCATTTGGAACAATATTTAAACTTCGAATCATGTCGGTTGAACAATCAACAAAAGAATTTTATCAGTTTCGTTCTACTGCATGTTGTCTATTTTGATCAATTAATAGCCGTTTTGAATAACATACCGATGCTTTAGCACAATATTGTTCATTAACAGTATGTACTGAACAGTGGCGGCCGGACAATGTGGCATTGGATCAATGCACCCCTTGTATATGCAGGGGCGGGTATATTTCATGAAATAATATTCAAACATAACATTTATACCATTCACTCATTTTCATTTCATGTATTTATTGTTTATATATTTATTTTATTATAGACAATTTTTAATATTTATTATAGACAATAAATACATGAAGAATTTAATATGAGTGAATGGTATAAATGTTGTTTGAATATTATTTCATGAAATATAACCACCCCTGCATAGCAAGGGGTGCATTGATCCAATGCCACATTGACTGGCCGCCACTGTACCAAATCGAGGATTTAAAATTCCTCCGTGAGCTAAAAAAAAAGGAGTTTCGGAGATATCTGGGGGAAAAGTATACCAAATCGAGGATTTCAAATTCCTCGGAGCTAAAAAAAAAGAGTTTCGCAATATCTAGGGAAAAATTATACCAAATCGAGGATTTCAAATTCCTCGGTGAGCTCAAAAAAAAAAAAGGAGTATTGATATGTTGTACCATAAATATTTTGCGGCCCACGTAGAGAAGCAAACATCGAAATGCGGCCCGGAGGAAAAAAAAGTTGAGTATGGCTGGTCTAATGTAATGGAACGTTAAATTTGAATCGTTAAAATTATGTACATTCACACAAGTTTTGTCACTAACGACCCGGGTTTCGCCTTCCGGCATCTTCAGGCATTCAGGTGCACGGATGTACTAACGGCTGCGCGGCCGCGCGCGCGCGCGCTTAGAGGGAACATTTCTTTAATTTCTCTATGAACAATTTTTTTACACCGTTTTTTTTGGAACGTGTTCCTCAGCGCAAAAAGAGAATTTGGTCTATATAATTTAAAAAAATATACAGGTACTCGAAATTGAAAATAATGGAAGATAATTTTTCGAAAGCGTCGCAAAAACACCTCACCTGGGTCCCAAATACTTGTAACATTGAGATTCAGTCGTGAGCCGAACCCGAAGTATGTTAACGGTAAGGTATTTCACTGTACCACAGAGACTGATTGATAAGTAAAAAGTCAAATATGTATTGTGAAGAATTTAATATATAGAATAATACGACAATACTTATTTGTTTATGTTAAAAACAGTGTTGTGTATATAGAGAGAAACGTAGACGATAAAACTTATCATTAAAACGTATTTATAAAGTAGTTTTGATTCGATATACCTAGTGCAGTTGTAAAAGGATAAACAAACGTTGTTTTGAAATGCTGAAAATGTTTGAAACGTCAAACGGAGGATTTCCCGCGCTCTCGCATTAATTTTCCTTCATTCAAATTGTTTTGTTTTTTTTATTATTATCATCGTTTTCCACATGGGGCGATGCATCGCAGATCGCTGCGTTATCATTTCTATATTTGAGAGAATCTTTGTCGGACAGTCGACCGGCGACTGCCGATGCGAAAACGTCTCGAGACTCTCTCCTTCGATACATTTGAAAGTTTTTCTGTTCATTCTCGTATTCGTAGACCCGAAGGCTGCGCACACATACACAATAATAATCAATCGAGTATGTGTGTATGTATACCGCGTGACTGTAGACGCGTTTACACTGTCAAAGTTACCTGCATACGAATATATTTACATTAAGAGGGTAACACTGAATTAAAAAAATAAATAAGGTTTAAAACATACTGAAACAATGGAGTTTGTGGTAACTGTCGTGAAAGTATATAGAAAATTCCACGTTTTAACGAGAATCAACACCACTCGTAACGAATGAATGAGTGGTGAATGGAAATACAAGAGTCAAGAGTAACTTATCCAAATTATCGATTAAATTGGCATTTACTTGGTAGAACTCCATTTTAATAGGGTAAAAATATCAACGTAAATACGTTATATTACTATTCAATCGCTTCAATAAACTGAATTTCGGTAATATAATGACGACATGTTAACCGATAGATGTGTGTCGCAACAAGATGTAGAAAGGCTATAGGTTTATTTACAATGATTCTTCGCATTTTTTCCATAATAATGAAATGTCAAGCTTTTACTTCATCAATTTAAGATGAATAACGTTTATATTTTCAAGACAAGAACGCACAAGTTGTAGGTAAGAGGAATAAAGAGCGCTCCAAAATGATTGATGAAACCCCGTTAGCAATGGAGTCCCCCATAGAGGTAATGTAATAAACGGATATCAAAACAGAATACATTGGATGTGAGCTAAAATATAGATTAGAATGCACAGAGGGCAATAAGTTGTAGTGGTTGATTGCATGATCTTAAATATAGCATACAAACAATTTGCGTATGAAATATGCCTTATAAATCACATCAATTTAGTGACTTGTGGGACTGGCCATCCGTGTCCCACATTATTTAATTTACCAACACTTTCATATGGTTAAAACACCCTTTTACTAAAAATTAACTTTCACAATAAAGGAAATAAATATGATATATCTGTGTATAAGAAAATATTAATGACGAGAAATTGTCGATTAAATAGTTTTATCTCAACTAATAGAAATACTATGACACTAAATAAATTTTCACTATTTTTCAAAAAAAAATACAACACTTTTTCATACTAATTCTACATGCATTTAATATTCATTATGAGCATTTTGTGCTTGTGATGCTTTCAGTTGAAAATGCTCGTACTTAATGAAACCGGAACTGATCCTATTAAATAAAATTGAAATCACTATAAAATAATGCCTTTCCAACAATTTTTAACGGTGGACACATTAAAAGTGGCATCACAATTGAAAAAATTCCATTAAAAATTCGGCAGTTTGAAAATATTGTTGATAGTTTTGCTCACATAAAAATAATAATATATGTACCGCATAATAATTTCCATTTCAATTAACTTGTAAGTGTAAACGTGGCATGAGTTCAAGCGTAGATGGTAAGCATCGAGGAGGGGGACTTGGCTACAAAAATACCAAAGACAAAAAATGTAGATTATAAATAAACGAAAAACAAAAAGGATTATTTGAATTTGGAAAAACAACACTCTCGCTACGGGGAAGTAGATAAACACTTTGAAGAAAAATACCTACATAATTTGTGGCCTTGAAAGAATCATGCAAAAACTAATCGACGGTAGGTAGGTATGTATGTACATAATGTTACCATTGTAATAAAATGAACAGTTTCTTTGAAGAATTGCATATTCTAAATTAGTTATGTTACATAATATTATTTCCATTGGGTCCATGTAATTTCTAAAACAAACAAAAATCGAATACCTATGTTATAGGTACCTACAATCGATTGTAAATTAAGATTTTATTATTGGCATTTGTTGTAATTCTGACGATGGCGTGAAGCCGAAGCAATTTCACATATTTCTTTTATAATTAAGTCCATGGATTTTGTTTTACCTTATTACATAGTTAATTATATGTTTCAAATTGGCAAATCAATTAAAATAACTTATTATTTTCAAAGGTTTTAAGTTTTTCTTGAATTGTTAGTTTTTAATAAAAAAAAAATCCAATACTTATCTATTCAACTTATGTTTTTTTTAAGACGTGTTAACTTTTTACTTATATTATAAACTAAGTGATATTATTTGTCATCAATAGGAATAAAAAAAATATTTCTCAATTCATAAAAGAAAAAGTAAATAAATGTCACCAGGATGATTTTTGACAGGAAAAATAGATATGACATTTTTAGAATATCGATGTACGTAATTAGTTTCTTCAACATAATATTTTATTATAAAGCCAGATCTCCTTGTTACTTTCATACTTCGAGGCAGCATAATATAATATGACGGTATTTCATAGATGAGTGTTGAAACCGCTTCATTATTCAAAAAATCCGGTATCGTTAATAGTTTTTCTTACTTCTCGTACAACATAACGATAATAATAAAAGCGTTCCTTCGACATGTTAGTTCTGAAGTATTGAATAAATTATTTTTATCACAGATAAAAACCTTTTCATTAAATGCGTAGCACTCACTTGTAAAAGTCGCTTTATATACGAAGTCGTAAACAGAATATAGGTACGAAATATGTAGGTATAAAGGCAAAATCAAGAGCTACGTGTGTGTTGGTAGAAAAGGCTTGTTCGAAAAACGTGAGCGTATGATAACAGTAAATTAATGAATTAATAAAAACGGATGATAATAAATTCAACATGAAGGCCGTGAAGTATGTTTAGATACAAAATAATGCTTTTATTTAACCATTTTTAAGTAATTCTAATCGATTAAGTGCAATAATTTCATCAGCTTTTTCTCCGACGTCGATAATATTATTTTCTGTAAAATATGTTGATTGGGAATTACAAAACACATTCGGTAAAAACACGTAGAAAGAGTGAAATTTTATTTACCGAATATAAGACATCGTCTCATCTTTTCAAGTTCAAGACACTTTCAGTTGGTAGGACTTTAGAAATCCTTTTTTTAGTATAGAGCCAATATACAAGAGAAAGTAACCGAGTGCATTTTTCACAAAATTAGATAAAAAAAACGGTTTGATATGATTCGAACTAAACTATGATGTGCAACATAAAATACACCCATAGATTTAGAAACAACCAAGTTATATACATAACTGAATACATTATGAGGCGTTGTTAGAAAAGTTCAATCAGTTCTCCTAAATATTTTACGCTCGGTCACTTTCTCCTGTATAACGACAATATATCGCCACCTATACTTGAATGGAACCTTTTACAACAAAATACTTACTCAATTTCTGAAAAATATGCAGCATTGTAAATATTCTTATCCGCGAATTGCCATCGATCAGATGATTATGTAGTAATTTTTAGTAAGTACAAATTTTATGTTTTTAAATCTTTCAGTATGAAAAAAAAATGCATTGTTTCCCTGCTTTAAATTGAGCTATTTGTGGATTTGAGTTTTGCACTCTACGTTTAAGATATCTAGTCTACATGTTCATATCGTAATGACATATAGCAGAAATAATATAATTTGCGTTGTCAAAAATGAGCAAAATATTATATCGAAATATCATATCACGGCATAATTTTGTGTCAATATAATAAGAAAGAAATTATAAAATAAGAAGTAGCCAAATAAGTGCTCACATCACCTCTTGCGGCTTCAGTTATTTTATACCATTCGTGTGGAAAAGTATTATCGGTTGAGTGTGTTGGTAGGAGTGGGTACACAATATCGTAAGGTTGGCAGCGAGAAATACAGGATGAATAAAAGGACAAGCTGAGGCAAATACATATAAAAATGTTCAAATATTCGAAAAACCTGCTACAGTATTTCAATTATTCTTAAGTTTTCGTTATGAATAATTGTTTACTTGAGCAAACATATTTTAAGAATCCAGTATTTCTATGACTTACATTCTGCAATATAATTTAATGATTGAATTGGAAAAAAATAAGATGGCATTATTAAGAAAATCTTGATTCGGCAATGGACAATGTGTGTTTTTTGTCTATATACTAAAATACGTCAATAACTATTTAAGCAATAAGCAATTTATCAGTAATTTCGTGTTACTGATATGCTTAATGGCGAATATTTTTAATTTGGAATTTTGACTGAAGGTGTTTGATAGAATCCATGAAATTGGATGCCTGAAAATACTGTAAGGCAAAACTCAGTCGTCAGCGACAAAACGCATTTAAATTGCATTTTTTTTTATTATTTCGATAGTATCTGTTGCGATTTGAACTTGCCATCAGAGCACTGGTAATTGTCATACTTACGGTTGAGGGTTGTCCAAACTTTAGTTAAGATAGAGTAAAGTGGTTATTGTAGACTTGTGAGTAGTGTTAATTATCTTTGATATTCGGATAACTGTTTTATAAAAGTTTCTTCTACGATTTCAACACTGCGCGGTACAATAAGGATACTGCCTTTAATCGAGCAGAGGCTTTCCAATAATCCAGAGATTTGGATTGCGATTAATAAGTCAATAAAATTTGATATGCGCTATTAATCCATTTTCCCTAGTGTTCCAATATTGGAACATTTTGTATTTTTACTACTATTCCCATTATGCATGACGGAATAAAAATTGAGATTGCACCGATCTCCAGCTAGCAAGCATGAGCATCGTTTCGTGTCGTAATTTTTCAAGATTGAACCTGTCGGAGTGAGCAGTGTCTTTTTTATTCGCATCAATCAGGGGCAAATTCTGGCAAAAATGGGTTAATTATGTTATTTCAGTGCAATTTGTTTATGTCTTTGGTAGAATAAGTTAATATATTCGGCGAAGTTAGGAGGGCAAGAAAATATGTAATAAGTCGAAAATGGATAATTACCAGCAATAGAGAAAACATTTTTCGTGGTAGATAATTGATGATTTGTAATACAGAATAGATATAATAAATATATATAAACGTGATACATATTGTTATTCTATTCAGGTCTCCCTGTAGATTCGTTGGTTATATATACGAAGAATATCGTCGTGTTGGTAGCCCGTGGGTACAACGTCGCTAGGTTGGTAATGTAATGGTAGAAATAGGTACATAGGTATAGAGCGGCCGCTTATAGCTCGGTAGGTAGGTTGGGTAGACACGGGCAGACAGCGGCAGCGGCGGCCTCCTCCCGCCGTTCGTTCAGTTGCTTGGCCTTCTTTCCAACAGTGCGGCACACGTGTTCGCGGTGACTGCCGATTCAGTATGCTTCAAAACTACAATGTTTGAAATAAATCAACCCGCGAGATGAATAAATTGATTTCATTCCACTATCTTTCGTATATATCATTTTTCAAATGATTTCCGACGTTGCAAAAAATAATTTGAAACGAGCGTTTCTAAAATATATAAAATATCCAAAAATTTAAAAGATATCGAGATATGTCAACCAAAAGGTCATTTTCGAGAACAATATAAAATATCCTATGAATTATCTCAAAGCACGCAAATAAATGATCCAAGCTGAATCAAAAATAGCTTAAAATATTTCATAGAGAAGATTGTTGTCAGATTGAGTAGCAATTTTCCTTGTGATTTTCTAATGTCACAGTTGTCGGGGAAATGTGGGAATATGTCACATTTGAGAATATCGTCGATTGAAATATTGTATTTGATGTCGATTTAAATATATACCGAACATAAAATCTGGAATACATTGTCTCCGGTTTGAAGCATACCTCCCGTTACTAAGCCGAGGCGAGTGGCGCGTTAGTTGGCCTTTCTCTTATCTACAAGCTGCTTCGTGTGTTTGTAGCCGGTAGAGACGAGTTTCGCTCGGCAGGAACGAGTCAGTAAGGATAAAGGTCGCTCGGCGATCTGCGGAATGCGAACGCCGTTCAAGTAAACGCGCGCCTAGCGAGCGGGTACCGCTTCAAGCGAAAAGACGCCGTATTGCCGGCACCGGATTTCAATCGTTACATTCTGCATTCCATTGTGAACTTTATGAACGGCGGCGATACGAGCGAACGCTCGTCGCTCGGCCTTTTTATTGCGCCCGTCTACTTATTCCAATTTTTCCTCGTCGTCTTCGAAACGAAGAGATCTGCTGCGTGAAATTTCGGTTCGAATCTTGGCTTAATTCGCACACAGTTTTCGCTGTAACTGTGCGTGGAACGGAGGTTTTCTCCAAAAAACAAACGAACAAAGGAAATCGATATATTTTCAGAATGAAAAATTAAGATTTCAACTTAACCGGTTTTTAGGTTGCGCGATTTTGACGTTACAAAGGAAAATGTTCGAAACTAAGATAGAAAAATACGTAACTTCGGAGACGTTTCCGATCGTAGAATATTTTTCACTAGTATGGTCGAGGATACAAAAAAAAAGGCTACGTGCGATAAAGTCGCAGAGCGACAGGGACGGAGGCGCGAGGCAGAAAAAGAGACGGAGCAGTCATGAGGCAGCCTAGAAACGTTGTCGTAAACAGAAAGATGCTATAAGCCGCCTACCTAGAGCCGCGGCGCGAGTACATCAGCGCGCCGATTATACCGCTCGGTACGTTTATAGTCGCGTTTATCTGTATTTGTGCGCACATAGGGAGCGCTGACGTCACTCCGCTCGATGTATGCGTTTATATAAGCCCTTGTTGTATTCGCAGTTTGAGGTTATGTACGCGAGACGTTTCACTGTAGCTATAGATACAAAGGTACGTATATAAGTTAAAACCACGTGGGCCGCAGTCTGATATGAGTGCCGAGCGATAGACGTCCGTCCGAGCGCCGCTAAGGGATGCGACTGCTAAGGAACTATCAAAAGACGGGCTGCATAATCTGTAGGTAAACTTACTCGGAAACTAGTTCGCGCCAAAACGACCCTCGACCGCGCGATACGAACGGCCGACTCCACCTGTCAAACGAAACGTCAATTGAACGCGCATTACATCAGCTGTTACAGGTAGAACGAGTACTTTGCCGAACACACGTCCGTCATATGTAGCTAGCTGTCAACAGATCGTTTGACGAAAATCTTATTACAAGAGCCATTAGTGTCAGGCTACAATAGACTATGAATTGCACACACTGTGATAAGTCACAAGTATTCTGATACTGCCCCACTATCTTGAGTCGTTATTGAGTGTTGTTCAACATCTATTATGTAATAATTATATATCCGGGACACAAATATATAAATCGAACGTAAAAATGTATTCCTATATTATAAGGATAACTTGGCCTTCTAAAATAACATCTCTACAAAACTAACACCTTAACTGCCTACTGATAAAGCTTTATCAAACCGAGGTCGTTACAATAATCATGCAACGGCCGGACTTCCATCAAGCTTCAACATCGAACAATATAATTATTCAGCAGAGTATCCTCATCGACACCAAGGTACGATCAGATCATGGCGGCTAGTATGATTGACACGCCGCTAATGTGAAACTTCTTGATGAGCCACTCCAGCAAGTCAAGATTTCCTCTTACCTAGCGATATTTGCGTCAAGAATCAAGTGTTGTGTGGACCTCCCTCGTCAGAATGGAGAAAGTAAAATTCAGAAAACTTTATTAGACACACATAAAATGATAAAAACCCCATCGAAGATTTGCTACCAACTATAAACAATATTAAATGAAAATCAAACGGTTAAACAGACAAGTACCAACGGAAATTCACGGTCATTTCGTCAAACAAAAGCTTGATTAATTTTGGTTAACCGTTTAAATCAGTGGTTTCTACAGACCCAGGGGTCCTCGAGACCGGTCAGGGGGTCCGTGAGAAATGAAAAATCATTTGGGGGTGCGTGGACAACTTCGGGGGGTCCGCGAAAGAATACATATAAACATATTAACCTTTTTCATTATAATGAAGAAAAACTATTAATAGAGGTGTGAATGTTTTGAAAAAATAAATAAACATAATGCATGATGACGGTAATCATAAGTCCTTTATTTAAGAATGATAGACTTTTCAATTGAAGACTTCTTAAATGGGCTTTTATTACTTCATTTTGTGAATTGAAAAAGTAAACTAGTACACACAACTGTTACTTAGCAACACTAGTAAACGGCGAGGCGCCGGTGCCGTTACAGTTTGTCCTGTATACAATATGAGAAAGCAGTGAGTGAACGTTGCTACGTTGGATTGTCATAAGTCTCTATATGAGGGTGTATTGATATTACCCATGGCTTTATCCAACTAACTTTCTCATAGGCATGCGAAACTTTAATAGTTTGAACGTTCGAAGAGAAATGTACCTGGTCATATATTTCTTTCGGCTTAGACGAGGCCAAAATGAGAATTCCACCATTCTTGAGAATGTGAAGTTAAATATTCCAGATTATTTTTTTTCAAAATCATGGACATGAATTGTTTGTTCTCCCAAGGTGTAGAACCAGCCTGCCAATGGAGATGCCACTAAGGAGAGCTTTAACGTTGTTTAACAATATTGCTTAGGATGTCGACATATTCCACGTGAACGCTGGTGAGTTGGTGAGTTATTAAAGTAGAGTTCGTCGGAGCTTACTCAGTTGACTTCCTGGTCAATTTTTTTTTCTACTGCTCTAAATATTAAATTGTTTTATTGTCTTCATTGTATAAAATCTTTAATTGTATGAAATGTTAGTTAAATAAATAAATAAGTCTACGATAACTACCATCAGTCACCACTTGAAATTTATTAATCTTTAATGATTTGTTAGAGATGTAAAACATTTTAATTTAATTGTATTAATGTAATTTGTAACTTCTTTTCAATGTCAATTGTTGTTACACACTATCTTTTGAATTTATTTTTGAATAAATAGCTGTTTAATTAAACAGTAAAACCCCCATTTACCTAAAGTCGGGACAGTGTTATTCGGGGTAGTGTAATTGGGGGAGTGAATCTCTTACAAAATTAGGGATTTAGTTTTTTTCGCAAAACATTGCAAAACCAAGATTTCCCTTAATTTGCAAAAAAAATATGGACAAAATATTTAGTTAATAAGTGGTAAAATGCAAAGCAAGCCAAAATCCAACGCATAGACAGTCGCCCGGCTATACGTGTATAGCCTGGCACGTGTTGAATACACAGACGCTAGCCAACATTTGACTGAATGCGCGGCACAGACGACCGTCTCGTAGCAACGGCAATGGAAGGCGACCGTGCAATTGGGGGATTTGCGGCGAATATTTTAAGCCAGCGCGTAATTCGCGATAGTGTGATTGGGGGTTACACTGTATTTCTTATCAGTTGACAATGCTCGCAATGAGCGAAACTGGTCCTGACCTTTTAAATAAAGTGGAATAAAGTAGGCACAAAGGAATATGGTGTTTTTTTTTTATTAAAATAAGGTGATCGATATTTCGAATGCATATTATATGTCCTTTATTTTCTTCAAAAGAATATGTTCGCAGTATAATTCAATGAATATTCAGATACTAATAAATACTAAAGAAAAATCAAAAAATTCCTTCGTGTAATTAAAAAAAAAGTAATCTTATAAGCAAAAATTGTCTACGTAATATGTACCATTCGAATTGCTTGCCACTTAGCTGTTTGTAGTAGTCATTCGTTTATCAGCACAAGTCGTTGGGGGCAAATGGAATAAAATTTCCCCGACGATCGCGTCCGGCCAACCGACGGTGTTTAGTTTAGTCACCGATTCTTGCAAAGCTGTGACTCACCATCTCGGAGTCAGCCAGTTGTTGGCGCATAGATGGAAGGCACTGCCGTCATGCCGAGCCCACACAGCCAAACTGATATTTTTCAGGGTTACCAATGGGTTGCGAATAAAACGAGGAAAATATTTCCCGCTAACTAGTCGGTACAACAGAACTTGTAACAGTGATAAGGCAACATGGACAAAGAGAGGATATATGTCGATTGTGGAAAAGGAAAAAGGACGTAGCCGACACGTAGCGAATTTTACAGGAGGCACAAAAAACGTGTTGTGATGATTTCGGGCCATATGCAAATTATGAAATATACACAACCTTAAAGTGCACGGAGACTTCTAAACTGGTGTTTAATTGACATAATCTAATATTAATTAAAGAATTTTTCTAGGAATAACCTTATTTCTAGTCTTTTTCATATGTTGATACAGTGGCGACCGGTCAATGTGGCATTGATACACGAAATAAATACATGAAGAATTTAAAATGAGTGAATGGTCTAAATGTTATGTTTGAATATTGTTTCATGGAATATAACCGCTACTGCATATACAAGGGGTGCATTGATCCGATTGCCACATTGACCGGCCGCCGCTGGTTGATTAGTCAAGATACATAATCCACACATTACAATAATTGTTTTATACACAATCTGAGTTTGAAACGCTGAAGAGGTGTGTGAGGTTTAAAAGGGTATATTAAATTACTTAAATTTGAATCGTTCAAATTATGTACATTCACATAAATGTTGTCACTAACGACCCGGGTTTCGCCTTTCGGCATCTTCGGGCGTTCTAGTGCTGTAAATTCAAGTTCAAGTAAATTACTTGTAGGGTGAATAATGAATATAAGTCGCAGTGTTTGCAAGCATTTGCTATGTCGAGTTGTCAATATATTCACGCGACTTAGAAAAGTGTTGTTTGGTAGCAATTTAAGTTCTATGTTATTATCGAAGTGTTTTGCATCGAACTATAATGTGTATGATATACCATTTCCAACGAGTTTCGAGATATTATGCCACATAATATGCATTTTTTTTTTAAGATGTTTTATTTTCATTTGTTTTGAATTATTATTACACGAAGGAGTGATAGCCCTGCTTGTGACGCACACATCCTTCTTCCATTGCGGATGGGGTAAAAATAAGCGCGCAATACTGACATGCCTTCACATTTACGTATGGGGAAATGTCTCAGCTATTTATGAATGAAAAAAGTAAGCGGGGTGGATAGATGTGTCACTTTGAAACAGGCAGAAAATAACACCCAAACAGAATCCCAATCAAGGGCCCTATGAATTTCACGTTTCCCTTGTAAAAGCCTTCATTGTATCGATCTAACTAAAAAATATCGCATATTGATTGCAAGTAAAATATTATCAACGTACATTGCACAAGATTGGATCATTTCGATGAACTTGTCGACAATAACTTTTTCTAGAAAATTAAACTTAATATTTAGCACATTATGTGTAACCAGTGGTGTAGTGGTAAATAAATATGTACCAGGTCGGTCATTGATTTATTCCCTATTTTTTTTTTATATCCGTCCGAAGTTATAAAAAAAAACCACAAGTTCTAACAATTAAATCAATAAAAAAACGATTTTGAATATATGTATGTACTTGAAAATTAAGTTACAAGTCAAAAAGGTGGCAGGGCGCCTTCCTCACTTTCAGGTGCCAGGTGGCCGACCTGGCCCCACTACACCACTGTGTGTAACCGCAATATGTGTTTCGCTCATTTGAAAAGCATCGTCTGACTGGTAGATTAATTGGATTTTTACTTATTCACCAAATTAACAATGCATATAATATTATACATCTATACATATAATTATAATAATGTTTAAATATTTTATTGCTAGAACTCTATTACAATGAAGTTTTATAAGATAAAAATGAAAGCGATTTCGACATCATGCCATCGTCAGAACGATGTTATAGTTCTATTTTTTTCACCATGTTCTCGTCATTTCATAATATGTATTTTAACCAACAAAAAATAATACTATTGATCTGTACATATACGAGGACTTAAATGAGGTCTACACAAATCGCTAGAAATTTCCGAAACGTCTAATATGTTAGGATCTAATGAAGCCTTTTGTTTGTATTTTTTTTTTACCATGTCCGCTCTCAGTGTGAAGTATATGGACACCTAATGGAGTTTATCTCAACAGAAGTGTTTCTACGAGAACTGCTTGTTACTCAGTTGGTCAACCTGTCCTTTTCCAAAGAGAGTAGGAATATAAGGATAGGGCTAGGACTAGATAGGCCCCGCCCCGTTCATGTGATATGATGGGTGGGAGGGGGAATTCAAGACATCGCATACATCCATGACTTCGAACAGAAATTTTGTTTGTATTACTGAATTTTATTGATGAAATTCTTAAAATTAGGAAATCTGTTATCCGCTTGTAAATTCAGTTTTTGGAAATCGTGTTAGAACAAATGATTCGTGTATAAATATGGTATTTGTTCATTTTAGTGGACTGTGTTAAAACGTGTAAAAAAGCGTAGTGTATTTTTTTGATTGCTATGGAAAACAATATTAATTGCGTGATTACGAAATAGAAAAGTTATCTAAGGCGTCGTGTAAACAAATACAACTCTGACTCCAGCATTAAAATAATTAACGACTCCGAGAATTTTTTTCAATAATTTCATTTTAACTTATATATATGTATATCATCAGATCATCTTCAGTCAGCCGAGCATGAATTGTCGACACTTGGGACTATTTTGTTTGAATAGACATCAAAAAAAAAATCGAGCCGCTCATTTTTCACGGCTCCGACTCCTGTCAAAACACCGCGACTCCGACTCCACAGCTCTGATTTAAAAACTCAAATTCGACATTTGTTATATAAATCATAATCCTGAATAGTGACAATTGCATCTTAAAACGAGACAGTCTATGTTAGTTTCTTCCTATAACTCAGTCAACACTAATTAAATATCTTCTGCTGAGGATTCTCCAAAGTGAAATTTACGATTGTGCCTGTAAATACTGCGATGCTCACAAAGAGAGAAGTTTAGAGGAAGGGTCTCTTCTGAGCCCGGCTGCCAGATAGGGGTTGTCGGGTAACCCCAACCTAAAAGAACCGACTCACCCTTCAGTTAGCCTGAAATATCATGCCGGAGCCCTAACGCTCTTTCATTCAAACAATATTATTCGTATTACTAACTACTGAGTCTTTCAAATGATTCACAAGTTGAGGATTGTTGCAGTCGGAAGTCGTATTATTTTTTGTGAACTTAACCTAAATAGGTAAAAAAAAACTCAGATATGGATCAAATGACAGGCTTACTTAAGCAAACTTTGCGATAGTAAGTCTGAAGATGCCTCTGAAGATGCTTCTGAAAGAGGCGAAACACGTGTCACAGTTAGTAACACAATACGTGTAATAATCAAAGTTAATTTAAATTTTCTATTAATATGAACTTCCACAAAGTTACCGCCAAAACCATCGAAAGTATGGCAGAAACTAAATTTGAATCGTTCAAATTATGTACATTCACACAGATTTTGTCACTGACGACCCGGGTTTCGCCTTTCGGCATCTTCAGGCGCTCAACTGCACGGATGAACTTGAACTGATACATAATTTGAACGGTTAAATATTGAAATTCCAACAAAGAACTTTCAGTCGAGATCTTAAATAAGACAGAAACTAAATTAAAAGTGCAGTATTGACATGTAAAAAAAGCGCACCGATTTTTAACGAGCAAGTAAATCTGAGAAATATCCTATACCCTATATGCGAGTAAATATAATAATAAAATTTCTCCAATAAACAAATAAACAAACAAATAAATATAATTCTTAAAATTATCCACCATTCAAATATGTATGCATTCCCATGGGTCAATCCTTTTCGCCAGCAATGGCTTTAAGCTTAGTGATAAATTTATTTATTATTTAAACACGATAAAGCGTCAGTTCAAGTTCGTCCGTGCACTTGAACGCCTGAAGATGTCGAAAGGCGAAACCCGGGTCGTTAGTGACAAAACTTGTGTGAAATAATTTGAACGATTCAAATTTAATATAAAATATCATAATTTCGCCATGATCTGTTCAATTGTGGGCGAAGATTCTTATATATAAAATCAATGGGGTGATTCTTCTAGACTTAAATCAATTGTTATCTGTTTCTCAACCTTTTTTGGGCCCGTGTCCCCATTTGAGTGTTTTATTTTTCTATTGCCCCCATATCTGTTTTGTACTATTGAAGTATGAGGAATTTAGGGACCGAGATGAAAAGAGGCGAGACTTTTTTTTGTAGGTCTTCCCAGAATTTCGAATCCCTAATCCAAGAAATTGAAAGATTTCCCAAAATTAACACAGCGAGACATTTTATTAGCTCTTCCGAGAATTTAAAATTCATAATCCCAAGAATTTGCGGATTTCCCAACATTAATATACCAATTGTTTTACCATGTCCGCTGCCAATGTGGAGCATATGAACTCCTAATGGAGTATATCTCAACAGAAGTGTTTCTACAAAAACTGATTATTGCTCAACCTCTCTTTTTCCAGAAATAGTAGGAATAGAAGGGTAGTGCTAGGACAGGACTAGTGGTTAGCTAATCGATACGCCCTGTTCATGGGAGGAGGGGATTATTTTGATTGGAGGAAGGGAGGACAATTGAGGATATGAAAAATATTATTTACAGTAGGAGTTCAAGTGCACGGATGAACTTGAACTGACGCTTAGTAAATGAGTGTATCGTGTTTATATAAGAAATAAATGTATCATTAATTTTAACCCATTTTTGCCGGAATTCGCTCGTAATTGATCCAAATAAAAAAAAAATACTGCTCACTCCGCAGGTTCAAACCTGAAAAAATACTACACAGAATGATCCCCATGCTTGCTAGCTATAGACTGATGCAATGACAACTTTCATTTGCGTCATGCATACTGGAGTGCAAGTAAAAATACTAAATGTTATTATATTGGAACACTGGGCAAAAATGGGTGAAAGCCATTGCTGGCGAAAAGGATTAACCCATGGGAACAGTTATCAATTTTAGAATGAATTTCTGAAAAATAATCGGATAATACACTAAAAGAAAGGACCATTGAAAAAATCATAAGAACGTAATGAAACGTTTATTATCATTGATCGTGTTTGTTTTCTTGTGCACACAAAATTGATTTTCACGCGCATTATTACCACCATAAGAAAATGATGTTTAATTCGCAACATTTGATTATTTTCCTGCAAGGGTTTAAGACCGGTGCACAGAGCGAATATAGCATAGCATGCTGTCAACAATTTAATGACGCACGTACAACGAATATCATAAACTTTCTTAGAACTGGCGTCGTACGAGATGGGTGGGATAAAATGAAATAATTTTATTAGTCTCATACCAAGTACAACACTATTATTATGCAATTGATAATTACAATTAGCAAAAGCGTTGTTTCGACGTTATAGGCATCGGGTTAATGTATGGAGAACAGAAGTTTCGAAGCGAGAATATGACATTTTGTTCGCAAACAAAAATTGGAAACAGAACAATTCAGTGCGTCATTTCAATAATATATAATAGGGTAAAAATACATTGCTATTTTCACCCTATTATAATGGAGTTCTACCAAGTAAATGCAAAGTCAATTAACAAATTAAAAGTTGCATTACAGCCGACGCCAATTCGCCATGCACTTGACAAATATAATGAAACAGAACACAATACATCAAAAACACAACATACAAAATCAAGAAATAAAAAAGTAAAACCTAACCAACAGTTCACAAATACCGACACTGAAAATGTCCACTTCTCTAGGCAATGTGTTGATCAGTCGAACGGCCCTTGGAACTGGCGACTCATACGTCATAGGCGAGGGAATAGTTTTTAGAAATCAAAGTTTTTGGTGATAGTTTCGAACACGTAAGAATAAATTGGGAGCATGTAAGTTAATAGTCATGAGGATTTCAGGATTATTAACTCAGGCCCCGAAGAAGATAAAAATGTAATGTAATTAATACATTGTGTAATTGCTCCTGCGACACTGATGGCAATTCAGTGTAATAGGTTAAAAGGAGGTATCAGATGTTGGATTTAATCTTGTAAACGATGGAGAATAAACTGTTCGTTTATTAACCTTCTTACCAGGGCCGACGCTAGAAATTTGGCCGCCCCAAGCAAGATTTCCCTTAGGCGCTTAGATTTTCGGCTAGATGCGGTCACCTGCTCCGCTTGCCGGAAATGCCTCTTTTTTGAAAGCGATGAATATTTGACAAGTCTTCTTGACTCCTGGCGAAATTATCTACCGGTTGCCTCCAAAAAGCACATACATATTGGAGAGATCAGAGCGGTAACTTCGCTAGAGTGGTTTAGAACTGACAACGTAAAAAGAAGTGTTTGGACGAGTATGAAACAGCCTTCCTGATCCTTTTGGTGCTTATCAAACACGACACCCACCCTTCAAATAATGGTCAAAAGGTATTCAAAGTAATAAAAAAGTGTATTTCCAATAAAGCAAAATGTTCCGTTTTTAAATTAAGAATTATTAATCGACTAACTCGTTTAGTCCCATTTTTTAGATTCCATCCTTGTCAACGGAATGAAAATTCGTGGAAGTTTTCTAGAAAATAAACGTGGAATAACTTTACTAAACAACAACGCGAGTAACATTTATGACAGATTCCAATTCACGTAATAGCATTATCAAGAAACACCAGACCGGTGAGAGGTGCAAGTGGTCGATAGATGCTTGTACCGAAACAAAATTAAAAGAAAAAAAAACAACAGTTCGGTTTTGCGACACCGAGTTGCGCAATATTTTGGCTTTCATATCGAATCCAATGTATACGCATGCACATTTTACAAAAACAAGTTGCCCGCGCACGGGCGTGGGGGCGGGAAATGAGCGCCAATAATTTTAGATTTGAATATTTAGAATGCAAGTTTGCAAATGGGTTATTCTGCGTGAGTAAAAATTGATGGCAAATAGGAACATTTCATTTTGTAAACGTCTTCTTCAAAAATATTTAAAAATAATGAAATAAAGTAGGCATCGAAGAGATAGTACATACATGATTTCAGACATGTCGGTAAAAGAAACTGTCATCAAATATGACATTGCTTAGACTGTAAGATCTTGGACAGGCACCAAAAGCGACGGAAGACATCGCAAGGATTGACTTTGGTAAATGGGATGCAGATTGAATAGGACATTGTGTAGTTACCCCCCACCCAGTTAACGTAGAAAAATGTAGGTATTCCATAGAATATTTTAGGTTTCATTCAAATGAAATTTTGGTTAAGAGTGGAATGTATGTATTCTGGGTAATGACAATCATATATCAAAATTTATAAATGAGCAACAGTTCCTTGTTAATATTTCTTTGTGTAAATTAATTTTCAATGGGTGAATACGGGATGGATCGGCAAATGTCTCGAAATTCGCTACATCCGGTACTCGCAGCGTAACATGGAAAAAGGTTAATTTTGCATTTTTCGCGACCTCTCTCCAGCGTTTTCACAATGCGAATGACGTGCGGCCGCAAGTCAGTGTTGCCACAAGATGTGAGACATTCGTTTAAAAAAATAGAGCAATCGAAGGGAACGCCCCCGAAAGCTTGTTCGGTTGCCGTGGAAACGTTGAGGTTATACTTTATAGTAGACCTTAACAAAAATGCATAGATCGCTGGAATATTAGGCGAGTGCGGAGAAATAGCTAGCTGACTGGCAGGTTTCCAATTTCGTGCGGTGCGCTCAAAGACTGGAAAACGACAATGCCTCTCTCTCTGTCCCGCGTATAAAAGCGTCTTATCGAAAATATCGACGTAGGTCTGAGCGCCATCGGACTGGCAGGTTTCCAATCTCCGAGCAGTTAGTACTCGACTAGGGAGAAGTCTGTCCCTCTCTCGCTCTTTGCGGGGTCCATAACAAATACGGTAAAACGTACGTCGATGATCACACTATACATGTACAGACGCAGCAAATGCGAGCTGGCGCCTTCCCCTTCTACTTCTATGGCTGGTTTTATTATCAACGTTATGTTTTAGTGGGTACGTAATTTTTGACGTACCGTTATCCATATAATGCTTTCATGTGCCAAACAAACATAAATAACGGAGAAAATCTTTTATATTTCATTAAGAATGGATAAAGAATTTATTTAAAAAAATGTTTGAAAACTAAAGAAAGTAAATTATATTGAGTCAAGTTAAATTTGACAAAACGTATAGAAACAATGTTTAATTAAAAAATAAGAGATGGGAAAAAACAAACATACAAATTAAACTTAAGGAAATGTTAGCAATATATCAAATCATCATTACACATGAATAACAAAATTGACTGTCGACCATATTATTGAATATTGAAAGAAAATATCAATATTGTGAATTCAAATAATGCAATATACCAGCCGATTCATTTAAAATTGTGAAACCCTGACAAAAACTATATGTTTATAAAATAGTGTACTTTACCCAGTATTTATGGTTTAATAAAATTTAAACGCGCGTACAATGTTATGGAGAAGAGAAATATTATTTAGGTAGGTAGCCGCGTACATCGAGCTATAGCTAGAATGGCCACAATATTCCACTCGCTAGTCGCTGAATAAACGATTCTAGGGAAAAATAGAAGTTGCTATAACCAGCGAATTTGAAGCTTTTTTCGTTCTAAATGACATGTCACCGAATGTCGTTAATTTATAATAAAATATGAATTTAAAATAAACATATTTACAAAGAAATATATTTATTAGAGACATAGATCTTTATTATTGATTCAGATAAAAAAAACTCTTGGTAAAATAATATATTTATGAAACTGAAAATAAAGTTACAAAAAGTATTGGGAATTATATTCGAACAAACTTATTGAATATGGATAACAATATTTTATCACAAATGAATAACGGATAGGTAAATTAAATAGCAATCAAACAGATTTCTACGAAAATGTATAATGTTTTTGGATTCAAATTTTCCCTATAATCGAAAATGTCATGTTCATTGATAATTTAAGTAATGATCGAATTGACAACAGTTTTTAAGATATAAATATGTATGCATACAATACTACTAACTAAAAGTATTTGACCAAATACGATACAAAGTTTTTTTATATATTGACGAAGTAACAACTACTTGTAGTAGAGATAATATTTTTAGAAGATATAGTAGACAAATGTAGATTTTTATTTAGACGTCGAGGTTCTCGCCGTACGAATGTTTGAGAAAGTCTTCCAGTTGTGTGGCGATTGTCAGTGGGGGAAAGGAGTCGCGGTGTGAGAGGGGAGATGGAGAAACCCGCTAGAATTTAAAACTCGACAGGCAATAGAAGAAAACAAAACATGTGCGACATTGTTGGCCGCCAATCACATGGCAAGATGTTTGACAGATCACACAGGCGGGAAACAATCAAATTCAAATCGTAATTTGTTTACGATAACTTGCACCAAAATCGCGCACTCATTTTAAGCGCCAATTCAACGAAAACTTTTAATATTCAAGTAATGCAACTGTGAAGAAAATTTCAGAATTTGAGAACAGCACACACGTATGCGAAAAAGTGTATTGTATAATAATGAATTCGCAGTGTTTAGTAAAGATCAATAACAAAAGTTAAATAGAGGTATTCTAATTTCTAAACACCTAGGAATGACAGACATTTCTAATGTTTCATTTGGCAAATATATTATTAGGTCTAAAATTTATAATCAAGACAGGGGGTTTCTTTTAAGCGTCACTATTTGTATGATAATTTTTGTTTAAGGTTAATATATCGTATGTATCATTTTGTAACAATAGGTTATGTGGAATACTTAAATTGAATCGAAACAATATGAGTTTTGTTTGTATGGTATGTTGACCAAGAATATTTGAGTGTGGAAAAAATCACTATCATTAACACCTACAACTTACTGTCAGCACAATATTTTCACTTGTGTTTCTTGGATTATTAAAATAATAAAACGTTCACATGAAAAATCACAAGATGTGGACCTTTACCGATCACCTCCTCACTACACAAGTTTCATTATTATAACAATAATACCGCTGCAATAATCAATAATCCACGGCAACAGAATCGATGTTTGATTTAATAATCGGTTAGATTTAGTATTAGCAGTTAACACAGTAGAATTCTAGCCGATATTTCGAGACGAGATTTGACGTAGAGTTGTAATTCGTTTATTTCTAGTGATAAATTGTGAATGATATGGTGAAATTTTCGGCTGATGTAATAAAGGCGCGCTTACCTGTATATCACCCCACATATTTAAAAGTTATCACCATCGAAAAACATTGTTCCATAATAAAACCATGACAGAATCACAATTTTGACATACGCGAACTGTCAAATAGCGCAGTACGAACTTTCAAGCGACACACGTCATACAAACTTCTGAGCAAAAGCCACACTGAAATTAGTTTCATTTTAAATGTATGAAACGATACGACCTTCTAGCTCTGAAAGCGTTCGCTCGGCTCGGGACCGGTCCGTTCGGCGCGACTCGGAAACGCTCGGAAGGCTTCGAGCGAACGAAGCTCGGCTAGCAATATTCTCGCTGCCCACCTGCGTATGGGTGAAAAACAGCCCCGCACAGCTCGTCATTATTATTATTTTATATAACGAGGCCTAGAATATAGTAATAAAATGCGTAAACTTTTAAATATTATCTATATTAATACTTTCATTGAGGACTTATCATTAGATGCAGAGCAATGTGCACTTCGATAGAACATGTCGCAGCGCAATATTGCCGAGATTAGTTGGTATTTTGTTGTTATCTCGGAAGATAACCTGCGGTCGTATTTTTGAAAAAAAGGCGCCGCTCCTTGTCGCTGGCATTTATTTGCAATCTTGCGCAGTGACGTCTTCGCATGCAAATATTTAAATTCTGCGAGGGAAAATTCAAATGGAAATTACCTATATTAAACTTATGCCCGAGAATCTTGCGATGCACTTGAAGAAATATTGACGCGAAGATGTTACTTCTGATTTGGCATCTTTTACGTATTATTTCTTGTACTAACTTATTATTGGCGACGTGTTTAACATGCTACAAGAATTACCAAATATTTCTGATAACAATTTAAGCATCATGGAATTATAAGAAATAAATATATAATATTTTAATAATTAAATTTGAATATTTGTATTTCAAATATCTATCACAAAAATTAACATGTTCCTATTATGTTCAATTTAAGATTTCGGCTGAAGGTGCTTGATAGTATTTCAATATCAATTTTGAATGGATAAATTACAGTAAATTCCATACGTTTAAGTTCAAATGAAGTATGACTTCCATTTAAACGGTTTAAACCAGGACTGTGGAGTCAGGTAAAAAATACGACTCCGATTCCGGTTTTATATTAAAAGCCGACTCCGACCCGATTTTTTTGTTTTTTTAAATTATTTCCTTATAACTTGCTACGAGTTTGTTATACTTACTAGAATTATTCTAGTACATTTCATCAATCATCAATACGATGAATAGATTAATAATTTTTCAATATCTTTGACGTCCTTTTTTTTCTTAGATTTTCCAACTCCGGAGAAAACACTTGACTTCACGACTCCCGTCTCGGACTCCACAACTCTGATTCATACATAATATTCATTGTTATTGTAATTATGAATTTAAGCTAAATACACTCAACTTTTTTTTACACGATTTTGAAATAATGCATGATTTATTCAAACACGATTTCCTGAAACAAAAAAACACAGACGTGAATAATGGATTTCCTATTAATAAGTTAATCAACAACACAAGACAGTAAGTAATAACCTTATAAAAGGCTTCATTAGATCCTAACACATTAGACGTGTCAAAAAAATCTAGCGATGAAAGCAAATTTAGGTCCAGTCCCTCATGAATAGTTTTCATAATTAAAACACTAATTATAAATAATATTTTGTGTCAATTACATATTGGGTCTTCATTATTATATTTTTACGCGATTTTCTAAGCCACGATTTTGTTATTTTTTCAAACATATTTTTTAAAATTTTGGGAACCAACCTTAAATTTTTTCATCACTTTTTTACTCGGTTTTTTGTGGAAGTATCAACCGTGTAAAGAAGGAGTTGATTGTATGTATACATGACTGGTTTCGCCGATCATGAGCATTATCAACTGATACAAATTTAATTCGATACATTGTTATTTAAATACAATTATGGAAGACTGATGACTTGTATATAAGCGCGTAACAATTCAAATTTGCATTAGTTCATAACGCTGGCGATCAGCCAAACCGGTCCTGATTGTTATTGAAAAATATATTATTTTTAATATGCATTTCCATTATCAAAGTTGATTATATTATTAAAATCAAACTGTTTGCTGGTTGGATCATGATTGATTCAAATGGAATAGTCAAGCTTTGATTTTTACTTTGTAGATGGATCATGATAATAAAGGATTCTCCTATTTTTCTAATTGAACATCAACAGCAAGTTCTCTCTCTGCCTATAGAAACAAAACATATTTTTTTGAGATTGCCTCCTTCGACTGCAAATATTTAATTCTTATTTTTTCCTCGTAGACTGTGCGCCAACGATTGCAAATTAACGAATAATTTCTTTTATTTTTTTAAATATATACCTTATCAAAGCATTGTAAAATTGACTGATAATCTTTCTGACCAACTCAATTAAACACCGGGTGACCAGTTAGCATTTTTTTTGCGTTATTCAAAAGACATTGAAATATATGTGGGTCTTTTTAATATCGAATGTGGAAAAGAAAAAGGACGTAACCCACGCATAGCAAATTTTACAGGAGGCACAAAAAAATAGTTTTGATGATTTTCGGCCATATGCAAATTATGAAATAAACACAACCTTGGAGTGCACGAAGACTTCTAAACTGGTGTTTAATTGACATAACATAATATCAATCAAAGAAATTGTCTAGGGAAAACCTTTTTTTTAGTTTTTTTCTTGGATTCAATTTCTAGAATCCCATCTTTTTTCAAACTTAAAACATAAATTTTAGATACTAATTCAGCATTTGCAGCTTACATCCTTTTGATAGAGCGTGTATCAAGTTTGATACCTTGTGATTATCGAAAAAAACCTGTTTTTAAAAACTGTGGGTTACGTTCTTTTTCCTTGCCACAGTCGATATAGTACCATAGATCTCAATTTGTTTATAACGTTGTAATCAATGATTTATAAAAACTTAAGTTTCATTTAAATATTTTAAAAAAAATATTACAGAAAACGGAACGGAGTGATCGATGCAACTGTTCCAGCAAAATGACTAATACTATTCTTGTGTCAGGGGCTTGAGAATTATTATACGAGAAATCAATAATTAATTAACAACATAATGTTTCCTTTATTTTTTTAACAGCTGTACTGTTTTCACTAAGGAAGTGCACATATTTATTTCATTTACGTCGCAAAAATATATTTCATAAATTAAATAATTTACGCGCTGCTCTTTAGTCTCTACATTTGAGAATTGTTTGCCACCACCCATATCCGATCTAGCAGGGATATAAAACTAATGAAGGCCAACGATGCCTCTAAGCTGCGCGCGTGCGCGGCCGCGCAGCAATACGAAAACTTTCGCGCACTCATTCCGGGTCCATTTTTTTATACATTGGAATATCCCTAGTTGACCTAGTAAATTAGAAATTGCACATTTACATAGTTTTCCTAGAAAAACATTTTTATATATTATCATAACAAGAATTTGATCTAAATATAGTATATACTAGAACAGCCATACTCAACCTGCGGCCCAGCAAGCTCTTACCATTTCGAGGATTTAAAATTCCTCGGTGAGCTAAAAAAAAAGGAATTTCGGAGATATCTGGGTTAAAAGTATACCAAATCGAGGATTTTAAATTCCTCGGTGAGCTAAAAAAAACGGAGTATTACCACAAATATGTTGCGGCACACGTATAGAAGCAAATATCGAAATGAGGCCCGGAGAAAAAAAAGGTTGAGTATGGCTGTACTAGAAGCATAAGTGCAAAAAAACAATGAGTTTTGTTGATTCTTATGTTTCATTTAATACACTAATTTATAAAAAATAAAATGATAATGGTTTTTATTATGCAAATAATGTGTACTATTTTTTATATCAAATATGACAAATTATGCCGCGCATTTGTTGGATTGGCCCACACAGTTTTAGAATTTTCCGCGCGGCTTACCTCTCGTCTTAGAGGAAACATTGATGGGTACAAACAAATATTTTTTGATTTATTATACAATAAAATACACAATGGCTTAGCTGTATAAAAAATATATCGACTGTGGAAAGGAAAAAGGACGTAACCCACACATATAAAATTTTACAGGAGGCGCTAATAACGTGTTTTGATAATTTTGGTACATATGCATCTTATGAATTATGCACAACCGTAAAGTGCACGGAGACTTTTAAAGTGTTGTTTAATTGAGATAATCTAATATTAATTAAAGAAGTTGTCTAGAAGAAACCTTTATTTCAGTCTTTTTTCTTGGTTTTAATTTTTTACAAGGTCATCTTTTTCATACTTAAAAGCTAAATTTAGATACTAATTCGGCATTTGCAGCGTGCATCCTTTTGATAGAACGTGTATCAAGTTTGATACATTGTGATCATCGAAAAAAAGCTGTTTTGGCAAAAATGTGGGTTACGTCCTTTTTCCTTTCCAAAGTCGATATATATACTTGCATATTTTTTTTATCTCGTTGCGTAGTGACATAGTTATTACTGAAAACATCTTAAATAATATTATGTTTACTTTTTACAGTGGAACACGATAGTATATAAGAAATCCACTGATTTGATGCTATCGCTTAAAAGAAATTAAAAACTCGCTTGTGATAGCTGTTAACAGTTGGATTTCAATAGCAAACTACATGATTTTATAAAAAAAATATTGAACTACTGGCAACCAAACATCTTTTTAATTGACTGAATCGTCCATACCTAAAAATGCACCCCAGCCAACAAACCACCGATATATCATTTAAGTGTTGAACTTAATAATTATGTATATTGATCAATTTGATTTTTGACCTTATTTTAGTAATTAAAATGAACAAAAAATATTTTATCAAAATAATCAAGATACTATGTATTCTGAAAATATTCCACACTGAAGTATTGACAAAGATTCTTAATTAAGATTTCAAACTTATATTAAAAAAAAAGTTATATACCCATGAAAAACTACCATACAAGTCGGAGATAGGTTATCCGATCCCGGAGCTTTTTTGTGATCCCGGGATTTCGGGATTAACTAATTTTCGATCCCGGGATTGGGCACTCAACATGAAATCGTGTATAATTTGAGAAAAGTTTATATGAGTAAGTGTCGGAATTTTTCATTATTTCATTTCCAATTTCAAAAACACAGGAATTTGCCGATTTGTCCAAAATGTCGGCGTGAATCGTTTTTTTTAACTCTTTCGAAAATTTCAAAATCTTAATAAAACCCAGGAATTTGCCAAATTTGTCCAAAATATTAGCGTGGCTCGTTTTTTTTAGCTCTTTATCGGATCACAAAATTGGACGGGATCCCGGGATTGGAAAACCTAGTTGGAGAAGATAAATTTGAATCGTTCAAATTATGTACATTCACACAAATTTTGTTTTTAACGACCCTGGTTTCGCTTTTCGGCATCTTCAGGCGTTCAAGTGCACGGATGAACTTCGGATGAGCGGTGTGAAACGCATAAAATACGAACAAACAAACATTCAATTTTATATATTAGATGCCACTTTTTACACGGTCTCCTTTGGAAAGTATATACCGTGTAATAGAAATGAGTTGATTGTTCATATTATACATGCATTCTCTTCTCGCAACGTGTGAACCTTAGTGAGCGGTGGTTACGATGGCAGAATTGATCTCTGCAATATGGAATATACGACGTATCGTTGTTTAATTAATAAGAAGAATGGTGTTCATGTCGGTTCAGAATAATTGACAATATTTAGTGCGTTATTTATCTTATGGAATTCCTTCGTTCCCAATAACATTTACTCGATACAGCTGATCCGCTATCGGCCAATAAATAGATAAGTGTATTATTCTACCTACCATCAAACTAGCCAGATATACGCTTTGCGCATGCGCATGTCAACGCGTTTTAAATTTAGTAAGGTTCGCCACCACAGGAAAAATAATAACCATTATAAAAACGTATAGAAAACAATACATATAGTAATCAAACGTATTTAAAATGAAAATATGAAATACGAACATTTATTTAATGCTATAATTTTTCGGATGTCTCGGCGGTGTGTAATTTTATGAATGACTTACAAAAGGGTTTGAAGAGATATCGTTAGGCAACGTGTAATAAAGCATATATGACACATAAAATGAAAATCTGTACAATTTATTTTGTAGACATACAATTTTTTTTCGAATTGTGAGAAAATTTACCACATCTTCGCTTAAAATTTCCTAGTCTTTGCTTAAACCAGACATGTACAACCTTTTTCTTTTAATGGTCCGCATAAAAACAAATTATGATTCAGGCAGCAAGGAAAAATTAAATTTAAAGTACACTCAATCTTCTTAAGCACTTTCCATGTAAAACAGCCGTGCAAAAAAAAACGTGGAGAAAATATGAAGTTCCAGTGGCGGCCGGTATATGTGGCATTGGATCAATGCACTCCTTGTATATGCAGGGGCGGTTATATTTCATGAAATAATATTCAAACATAACATTTATACCATTCACTCATTTTAAATTCTTCATGGATTTATTGTCTAAAATAAAATGTTCTAAAATATTTATTATATACAATAAAATATATGAAGAATTTAAAATGAGTGAATTTCGAACCGATATTTTTTTCATTCCGGTTTTCGTTCCGGTTAAAGAAAAAAAATACATATCGGTTTGGTTCCGTAAAAAAATAACGTTTTTTTTTTGGTTTTCGGTTCAGCTGGAATTTAAAAACCCAGGAATTTACCGATTTGCCCAAAATAAATGCGTGAACCGAAAAAAACCGATATTTTTTTCCGATCGGTTCCAGTTTTCATTCCGGTTCCGGTTCGAAGCCCTGATATTTATTACTCATCCTGTTTATAACAATTAATAAAAAAATATATTGTATTACAAAACTACTTTTATATTAAATATTTATAAATAAACTATTATTATATTTTTTTTATATAGATACAATGAATTTCTACAAAAGGACCACCGAATCCATCGAAAACATAAATAATAGCTCATTTTATTTGTATAAAGTGAATATTCTTAACAATCATTAAAAAGCGTATCTTATCCGTTCTCTTATCTCGTGTTAATTCTAAAACAGTGTAGAATGAAGTCGTGCAAAAAAGAGCAGGTCTATCGCATAAATTTGCAAAATAATTCAGTTTTGACATATTGAGCGGATATAAGGATATAAAGATGCAAAAAAGCAATTATTGTTTTGATAATGGTGTAATTGTTAAATAAATTTACTTTTCGAATCGGTACTGATAGTTATAATTATTATAACAAATCTCTTCTTATAAGAATGCAAGTTCTCCATTATTTGTGTAAACATTTGAGCTATATACTACCCCTCACAAGTAATAATGATATTTTTTGATTGTTTCATGTAAAATTTTAAAATAAGAACGATTGTTTACAGCTTTTGTTCGTAAAATACTGCGAAAATAAAAAAATATTACTATCTGGCATTTCTATGAAAATTAGTTTTATTTTTTGACAACAGATGGCTAAATATATTTTTTATTTCATTATGTACAAAACATTTTATATTTAAACATTTCCCGCCTGGTAGAAGTGCATTATTGTTATTAAAAAATACATACATTCTAAAGACAGTTAATGAAACTTAATTTTTGGAAATCATTTTCAGATGTAGGTAGGTACCTATAATAATTAAGCTGATTTCACAAAACACAAATTTTCATCTGTTTTTATTTTTATTGTGCGGGTTTATTTATAATATAAATTATTGTTTTATGTTTATTTATTAAGGGGTTGAAAATAATATGTATACGTTTCGTTATGTCAGATTATGTACCTATACACTATTTTTCTGTACTCAACGTAGTTTATAAAAAAAAATACTACAGAAATTTAAATAAAAGTGTTAAAAAATAATTTGTTTTATTTTTATAAATGATTATGTTTTATAAGAAAAGTATTAAATATTATTTATGTCTAATAAATTTAATTTCTTCAATATCGATTAAAAGTGTTTACTGACATCTGTGTTCTGAAATTTTAAGTTTTATATTTGACTCGCTTTGTAATAACTATGTTATTATTGGGAGTGGCTAGCGGTACAGCCCGTACGAGAAAATGGTATGGTGATATTGGATCAATGGTTTTTGTGGTGAAAATAAATAGCTCATTCTGCATGTTCGTCTGATTAGTGATTAGATTGGCTTTTCTCGATTTTGACACCAGAATAATAGTCTTCTCACATTAAATAAATACTCACTTTTAGGGTGTTCACTGTGGAAAGGCATTATATTAATAAAACACAATATTCCTTTGTACCTACTTTATTTCCACTTTATTTAAAAATGTCAGGACCGGTTTCGCTCATGGCGAGCATTGTCAACTGATAAGAAATATAATTTAACAGTGCTATTTATACACAAAATAAATAAATGAAAAGGTGTAAACAACAATTGACATTGAAAAGAATTTACAAATTACAGTTAAATGTTTTTTGAGTTACGGGAAGAAATTGATTATTTTATGACCAGAGAGAATATTAATATTCTCGAATTAAGAAACGAAGAGTGGTTGCAAGACTTATATTTCTTGGTAGTCATGACCAACGCTCAATTAATATTTGATCGTTCCGCGCAGCCTCCACACAGCCTCCGCGCAGCTTTTGAAATTTCCGCGCAGCTAACCCTTCGGCTTAGAGGGACGTTGGTCATGACTATAATCAATATACAAAATCCTAATATAAGAAGTCTTCCCCCAAAAATTATTAATGTCATTGGGTCTACATAGTTTGTAAAGCATTTTTTCTATAATAAAATATAATAAAAATTAAGTTTAAATAATTTTGATTGTTAAAACTATTTATGTTTATTATTTAATACAAATACATTTTTTGTTGGTATAATGTGTGTTTTCTTTTCACGTCTGGTTGTAGTCAATGTGTCCCTCTAAGACAGGGATGGCGAACCTTTTCGGGTCACCGTGCCAAAAATCCTCAAATAATATTTCTCGATTGTGTGGCGTGCCCAAGCAGTAAAAAAAAGCAAAAAATTAAACGATTGTCGTTTATCTTGGGAAACGTTTAAAAAATAATAAAAAGGAATAAATTAATAATTCACGGATTACTTAATCAAAATTTTGATTTTTTGAACTTGGAAATCGTTATCGTGTCATCCAAATTCTCAAACGTGCCACCTCGGGCACGCGTGCCATAGGTTCGCCATCCCTGCTCTATGACAAGAGGTTAGCTGCGCGGAAATTTCAAAGGCTGCGCGGACCAATCAAATATTTATTGAATAGTTGTTCTGTAGTGCGTGCCAAGCCGGAATGAGTGCGCGGGGTCTTTTAATCTGCTGCGCGGCCGCGCGCGCGCGCAGCTTCGAGACAACGATACTTGTAGTATTGTTTTTTTTTCAAAATTACCATGATGTTATGCTTTCAGATTACCTCTGCATTCAAATTATTTATTGTAATTCAATAAATTGTAATATATTTTTTTGTGTATAATGTATGTATGTGCGGCCCGGGGTGCAATTTGGGTTGGCCAGAACTGATTTAGCAGGACATTTTGAAATATTCGAATAGTATTATGGTTACAATACCTACGCTACGTGTACCATATAGGTATTATTATTATATATATATATACGGGCAAATCGGTCTTAAAGTAAAAATCCAAGCATTTATTTCGGTCGTATTTATAAACCTGTTTTAATTTTTTCCTTGCATCCGGGATCCTTCATCTATTTGAGAATTTCGCCGATCGAATCAAGAAAAATAGGTTGATTAAGTTTTAACCGTAAAGTATTTAAAATATTTCGTTATTTAAAAAGGTATTTAATACGAACTAAGTTACATGATTTCGTTGTGAGTTAATAATGGCAGAAATCTATAAATAACGCTTTTTAGCTGTAGGTAGGGGTGGGCTGCAAGTGGCTCGGAGGGGCTCGTGCGAGCCCCTTGTTAAATTTTACTAAGGCCGGTGAGCCTTGTTAATTTAAGAGAAAACAATATTCTCATATCAAATAAGTATATAACTTCAATTTCTGACATATATTATCTAAGACAGCTTCAGTATACAAAGTAGAACATTTTTAGCGATTTACATTGATAAGTTTACGGTAAATTGCATATTGTCACATTTTATAAGTGTATAAAGTAACAATCGATTGGTTATTTAAGTATTGCATATAATTGCATAGGATTGATAAAAAAATTCACTCCTTTCCCTGAACGCCGAGTATTGCTTTGAGATTAAGCGAGCTCCTTGTTAACGTACTGGCAGCCCTCCGCCGGCGGTAGGGCCTTTTTATTTCTACAGCTACCCAAAGACGATTAGAAGCATATTAGCTAAATATTTTTTTTTTTATTTGTCATATTGTCTACGGCCATGCTAAATTTCAGTTCACTTCATATTATTCGAAAAACTCGATTATCTCTAAACAAGATTTTTTACTTAACGTTTTCTGGCAGTATACTGACGAAACTATTGTAACTGCAAACTGAAAAATGTCAAAAAAATGAAATGCAGTTATGTTGTTCCCATTAAATGTTTTCTTATCAAATATGTATAGCATATTGTTGGTTTTATAACATCACAATTTACACCACTACCTCTTCCTAACCCCCTTATATTTAGAATATTTTTAGCCCCTCCCCCCTTTTATGGCATGACATCACATACGGCATATGAAAGGTCATTGACAGAAGGGTTCATTTTCCAACATTGCGGGAGTGTGGACAATTTGTAGTATCGCCACTGGATGTTCGCTGTCGATATGGAGCATAGAAACTAAGTCAGACTCTTGCCATTTTTTCAGTGGAATGTTAAAATAATGATTTGCGTTTGTTAGCCATTTTGTCTTTCCGTTTTCAAGACAGGGAATATAAAAATGTATTAAAAATCCAAGACACCCGTGTCCTTGAATATTATGTAACAGACGTCGATTAAACACCTAATTTATGCGAAACACTAGCTGGTATTTCCAGCCTTCGTCGCACAACAGAAGCCTAGAGCGTTAGCCATTCGACATTAGCGATGGCCAACTCGTGATCCGCGGGATGATTCGGACATTATTGTATTATATTGAGTTCGAAAAAGGTCTTAAAACAATGTCACTGACTGGTGTCTTACATATTTTTCAGAGAGAAGGGATCTTGATCTATTTCTCTGTCTTCTCATGTATTTTTATGTTGTTTTTTTAATTTTCCTCTTTTTTCCCTTTTTCAGTGCCTGTTTGATCCTTATTATTACTGTGGTCAGTGTCCTTTTCATCTGTCCGGGAGTTTTTAAGTTCTTTATATTTCAATATAAAATTAAAAAAAGCAAAACATCGTTAAATAGATACAGAAACAAAATAAGTTTATTATTATCGTGTTTGATAAGTACACCCAATCCTTTTTTTACGCGATACATTAGTTCCAGAAAGCGGCGCGTAAAAAAACCTCACTATCATTAAATTTGATAAATCGGTTCAAAAAATCAAAATATCGCGTAAAAAAGTATCAAAAATGTATGAAAAAACAAAATTTGTTTTTCAGATTCACGCAATTTTTTTAAAAAAAATAATTTCTTTATTGATTATAAAAATAAAATGAGAAACAGATACATATTATGGATACAATAATAATTGTATTCACTTATAGGAGTTATTCGCCTCTGTCATTGTCGGTTACGACATATAATCGTTTGCGATTTTTGAACAAACGTATTGAATCTTGCTTGAATCTGATTTTTTCTCGGACTCATTTGTTAAAATACTGTTTTTCCTAAATTCTTGATCTGAGTCAATTATGGTTACATTGGATTTGTTTTGTTGACCCGACGAACAGTTGAAACTGATTTTTTAAACTACATATATATACATACATATGTAGGTAAACAAAGATGAATAAAAAAATCTTCATGTAGTTTTTTCATTAATAAAAAAAAACGTAATTGCGATCGACCGTTTGGGAACCCTTGTTAAAGAGCAACTGCAGGTTATATCAGAAGCGGATCTGGCTGAAATGTATCAAAATACCTTGAAATTATAATAGATAAATTATTATGTATTTTATAATTAAGATAATTTTAGAGATATAAAAGATTTTTTATTTAGCAATTAAATGTATTTATGGAGCTTTTCATATATTTTTTATGATTCTGTTGACTGAAAGGAAAAATAAAATTGTCACCACAAGCATTTTTACTTTGATTGATATAATTAAAAAAGGTTGAGTATAACCGCATTAGACCAATGCGGTTAATTAAGTATCGTGTATTAGTTGAAATTATTTTGACTACGATGTCCTACAGAACAAAAAAGGTTGAAATAATAATTATTGTTTTTTGTTGAAATGAAATTAACTTAAATAAATCACTCCATAGATTATTAATCTTGAAAATGTAATTATTCATCCTGAAGTTGTGTAGTGACAACTAAAACTAGAGTTGCATAGATTAAGTTATTTGCTATTATTTATTTTCATTTATGATTAATTATTTTAAAAGATCGATTCTCCAGTGCGATAAATATTTTCCCACGTAAACGAGGTTTGGGGAAAATCCTCGGAAAATAAAGTTCTTTGCGCAACAGCGTAAAAGGTCCGTCCCAAACATCCCGCGGGTCCGCAGAATGAAAATGATTGATCCCCAAAATCATGGGGTCAGAAAAAGGTCATGGATTACACTCCTTAATCCTGGTAAGCGATGGAAGTGGGTCCTTACGTTTATTAAGTCTGTACTCTACCAAAGTATCTATACTTTTGTACTTGAAGTTGCTCGTAGAAATCCAAATGCTAAATTAATAAATTTACTTCTAGTAGTATCGTTAGTGGTGGACGGATTCGAACTCATGAAAAACTATCATCATATCATCGGCTTTATATCATTAATATAAATATCTACTGTTTGAATTAAATATAGTATTTTACAATAGATCAATTGAAACACAAAGATATAGATATTTGGGTTTAAAGATAAAAAAATATATTATAAGTAAATTTGAATCGTTCAAATTATGTACATTCACACAAGTTTTCTCACTAACGACCCGGGCTTCGCCTTTCTCTATCTTCAGGCGTCCAAGTGCACGGATGAACTTGAACTGACGCTTAGTAAATGTGTGTGTCGTGTTTAAATGGGAAATAAATGTATCACTTTTAGGGTGTTCACTGTCAATACTTGGTGGAAAGCCATTATATTAATAAAAACACAATATTCCTTTGTACTTTATTCCACTTTATTTAATATGTCATGACCGGTTTCGCTCATTGCGAGCATTGTCAACTGATAAGAAATATAATTTAACAATGCTATTTATACAAAAATAATTTTGAATGAAATTCATTGGAAATTTTTAAAAACCTTTTAATTTAAATTTATTTTTGTTAATTTAATTCATTTATTGTTAAATTATATTTCTCATCAGTAGACAATGTTCGCAATGAGCGAAACCGGTCCTGACCTATTAAATAAAGTGGAATAAAGTACAAAGGAATATTGTGTTTTTATTAATATAAATGTATCACTTGGTTTAAAGCCATTGCTGGCGAAAAGAATTAACCCATGGGAATGCCTACATATTTGAATGGTGGATAATTATATTTATTTTTGTTTGTCGGAGAAATTTTATGATTATATTTACTCAGATCAAGTTCATCCGTGCACTTGAACGTCTGAAGATGCCGAAAGGCGAAACCCGGGTCGTTCGTGACAAAACTTGTGGCAATAAACATAATTTGAACGATTCAAATTTAATATTGAAATTCCACCAAGCACCTTTAGTCGAATATTGTAAAAATCATAACTGTTATAATCTAGTTAATCTGTTTAATTTCAATTGATTCGCGTTTTTTCCTGACGATTTCTCCACGTAACGTTTTTTGACAGATAGTTGACAAAAATACGTGAATGATAGTTAACTGTCATCCGGATGTAAGCGGCGTTGTTCTACTAAATACGAATTCCAAAAAAATAACAAACAGTGAGACATCATTAAATGTTGCAGAAAAGTTGCCACTAAAGAGATTATCTTAAAAAGTGAATACAGTAATTAAAAAAAACATTGCTGGATCAGTTATTCACAATACCATCAAATATTTATTGTTGGAAACGGACTGTGAAAGATTGAAGTATTTGTACATATTACCTACGTATACATCATACCTAGTAGATACTCGATCGCGATGATTTGGGGGTTTTTTAGCACCGCAGAACCCTGACATCCGATGCCCACATTCTTTGTGCTCAATTACCCACCAGAATCTAGCCAATACTGAATCATTCCGACTGCCTCTTTTCAAAACAATGGGCGACACAAAACACACAATTTTTAGTAATTATATTAGGCTCGTATTTTTCTGGTCAGATTTTAAATAGCATTCATTGGTCAGAATTTATACATACATAATTTGAACGATTCAAATTTATAACAGTTATATTTTTTACGATATTCGACCAATACATTATTTGATAGAATACATTAATATTCTAGAAACTAAAAAGTTTTTTTTACTTTAATTAAAAACGAGAATGACGCAGAAGCATGTGCACATATAACTGTATTAATTTAATAATTTAGAAATAGTTTCAAAAGAATTATATGATACAGTAATTTCGGCATCACGGCATTTTCAGAACAATAATTAAACGGACTTCAGAAATAACTATTTATTAATATACAATTTTCAGGTCAACTGTCAATTTTGTGTGAGGATTATTATTATATTAAAAGCTAACACACGTTTGATGTACTTATTCCATTTTTATGTAGATCAGGACCAGTTTCGCCCACCACAAGCATTATGAACTGTGGAATAACTACAATAAACGTATTTGGTTATGAAATTAATATAATATGTACATCTTAAATTTTTTTATGAAACTGAATATACAATATAAAAACAAACGACTTTATTATAATGGGTTCTACTAATTTTATTAATATATATTTATATATATGTAATACTAGCCGGTTCCCGGCAAGCGTTGCAATGCCACTTAAAGAAAAAGAGTGTTTGTATTTTAATTGTGTTTATTGAAGTGCATGTTTTCTTTTTCTGTCTGTTTGACGTTTGTTGTCTATGGTACGAAACACGCGCCACCTACTTTAAGTTAATTGTACCATAATCCTCGCGCAAGTGCAAGCATACGTTGTCAAAATGAACTGTATGGCAGACATACAAACATTGATTTTTTATATATAAGACATACTGTAAGTTAATTTTACTATGCTTATTAACTTAAAAGTTTGTCAAAGTTTTATTGCACTCGTATTAGCGGTGTGGCAACGTATAAAATACGAACAAACAAAAATTGTTTTTTATGTATTAGATTATAACAAATTTATGGCTACATGTTAATCTTGAATAAAAAGTTTATCGATTTTATCCAAAAATGTATTTCAACAAAATTACAGACGATGCCAATTACTAAATTTGTTTCCTTCTTCGATTGGAAGGAAACTTCGTTTTTGTTTTGTTTTAATGTATTTCTTTAATAATGCTATAATGTATGCAATTTATTGATACAAAAAAGTCCCATACACTGCTATCGTTGGTATAATCTTTTTTAGCCAAAGGATTTCCTGTTGGCACGAAATCGATATTAGGTAATTTCTCGAAATGAGAAAGTAACTAGGTCTGCACTACTGTACCTGTTCTTTCTGTGACCAGAACGAGTATCAAAATGAATATCCATCGGTAAAATGAATTGCTGTTTTTTCTCAATGAAGTTTATTACAAACATCTACTGTACTGTTTCAATTTTGTTGAATATAATACAGTACTAATATTTTTAATTATCAATTTATTATTAATAAGTATGTTGGTTCCATGGCGACTGCGCATTCTGGATTGCTTTCTTTCAGAATCAACTGGCGGTGGTTTGAGTTTGAACGGAGTCGGTTCTCCATGTGTGGGGCGCCGCTGTTCAACGTCGGCCAACGTATATCTCTTAATAACGTGAAAATGTCTAGTAATTTAGATGTCGATAGCCTGGGTAGCAAATACTTAGAAGAGCAATGTACACGCAATATAAATATATTGATACACTGATCGATATCACCTTAGGTGCCCCCACTGCCCATATGCACAATACATATTTTTCTAAGGACAGTGTTTGACATCAAATAATCAATCACTCATTTCATCATCCTTTCTTTTTCTCAATCAAATGTACAAAAAAAAACAACAGACAAACCCAAAGCATTCTAAAAAAATTAAATAGAATAAATTAAATGAAATGGGCCCACAACATCTAAATTAGAAAAAAAAATATATATTTAACCTTAGATGAAAGGGAGATTGGAGTTCGGCTCCACAGTTCCCCGTATAAAGATGAAATGACACTGATGATGATGATCATAGCAACCAAAATACACTATCTTTCTAATTAAATGTTAATAAATGTAAATACATAATGAGTCTACTCTTTTACCTGTAGGACAACTTTTTTTGTTGTAGTCACGTAATTTATTATATCCATCCCTAGGTTTTAATCCAATGCTGTTTGTACTTTCAAGATGTTTACTGTCATTACTGGGTGGGAAGTAGGGCTTGTCGGTTTTCAAAAACGGTTTTTTGGCAAAATTTGTGACATTCGAAAACCGGTTGTGCCGAATTTTTCATAAACGAGTATATGAGCAAAAGGACAGAAAAAATGAATCTTTTATTTGATCGCTTAAAGACCATATGCTCCGCATCATTATCCAGCGAAAGGGTATTTTAGATATCAGGAAATTTTGTTACAAAACGATCATTGGACGCTTTGTGTTTTCTTAAGAGTAACACCAAATAATTTCTTGTTGTGTATTATTATGTATACAAATAAACAACATATAAAAAATTGAAAAATTTTCCTCGCTATTTTAATTGAATTATCCAGTTTTTGTAAAACTTTGAAAACCAAGTAAAACGGTTTTTTCAAAAGTCGGTTTTTGTATAAGTGGGAAGGCATTATATTTTAAAAAATGTACTATTTCCACATTTATTTTTTTGGATCAGAACTGGTTTCGCGCATAACGAACATTTTCAACTGGTGAAAATCAGTTAATCAGTTGAAAATACTCGTGATGAATGAAACCGGTCTTGATCCTAACAAATAAATGTATGATAAGAAATAAGCAGTGTTTTATTTTTTAATACAACGCTGTTTTACAAAATGGATTTAAAAATAGTATTTTGTTTCGTAATTTATGTTTAAATTACAAAAAAAACTAAACTGAACGAAAAACAGCTCGAAACGCTTTGCATCAAATACTACCACGTTTGTATTTTGATCTTTTTACCACTCGGCTAAGACTGAACAGTTTGGTAACGAATCGCGGTGCAATTGGATGATCAATGTGCTTGGACATTCTTTATAACAGGGTTTCTCAACGATGGACCCTGTGGCCCCCTCTTGGAAGAGCTAAAAAAAGTTCCCACGCTGTTCATTTGGGAAAATTTCTAAATTCCTAGGATTTCGGATTTGAAATTTTTGGAAGAGCTTAAAGAAATGCTGGTAAATTTAGGAAATTCGCAAATTCCTGTGTTTTTGAAATACGAATTTTTATGGAAGGACAAAACAATGGTATAGGTCCCAAAGAAAAATAAACACACTCAAAAGGGGCCACGGGCCCAAAAAGGTCGAGAAGCACTGCTTTATAATATTAGTATCAGATGCATCATAAAAAGATTAGGGCTCCTATCCATGCTTCATCATAAAAGGCCTAGCCGGCCTTTTAGGATGTTTTTACACGCTATGACTTTCCGAGGTGTCTCCATTTTTGTTTCATTCTCTCATTTCTCTCCTGTGTCCAGCAGCTCACAGCTTTGTTTTCTTCTCTAAATTTAAAATAACCTTGATTATTCCACGTATTGTGCTACTAACTGTGACACGTGTTTCGTCTCTTTCAGAGGCATCTTCAGACTTACTATCGCAAAGTTTGCTTAAGTAATGAACTTCCACAATGTAAAATGAACTTCCACAAAGTTACCGCCGAAGCCACCGAAAGTATTTGTTTTCTTCGTTTACCTCGCCATATGAGACTTTCAGCAGCGGCGTAGCCATCACATAGCAGAGTCATGCAAGGCATCAGGGACCCAAATTTCTAGCTACGCCACTGATTTTCAGTCTATAATAATTCCCTATTTTAGGCATAAAGCTTGTCTCTGGATTTAGCTCTTAAAATATAGATATGCAATGGTATCATATTGGAAAGAAAAGTGTTTTGTCCTGGATTTTCAACGATATTGGACGTTCAGCAGTTGGAGACAGAGATAGCCGGAGCTTGGTCTTTCAAAAATGTATTTTGCGCGATTGCTCTAATTATGTCATTATACGCATTAAACATATCTTTTGGTGCTAATGGTGCCATTAGTTGGTTATGCTCGCGTTATTGCTTTTTTGGCAAATAGGGATTGAGCCGTTTGGTACACATTTAAAATGGCTCTTACAGTAAATTTCACATCAGTCCGCTGCGAATCTGTAGAATGCTGTGAAAGTGATAGAAAGCAGGACAAATATGAATGTGTGCGAAATTCTACCGTATTCTTTAAAAAATATATTGTCAGTTTAACGGTTCTAAGAATCAGGGTAAGGTTAGGTTAGAAACTACTCGCAACCAGTGTTGCCTAATTAAAATATTGAGAGCCTCACGAATATGGCAACAGCTCTTCGTATAAAACGCGCAATAGAGAAATGGGGGGAAAACGTAAAAACAGTTCGAAGGGGGCTTCTAGCTGCTCATGAAGGGGTGCGGGGCTTTTATTCATGAGGGGGCCGAAGTAAGGGGAAACCGTTCTTTGACGAGGAAGTGAAGAGGGGGAATCGGGGGTTTAGTGAACGGACTGTGCACTCAAATCGCTCTCTGTTCCATACCCAAAGGCACGCGGCTTAAAATCTAAAAGTAGTTTTGTGCGAGAGCGCGAAAGAAAAACTTACACGTTCACAGAATGTATAAACTTGGCCGAGTCACTTAATGGCAAAATAGTAATTATTAGTAATTTTAAGCTACTCTAATGTAAATAATATTATCCGGGTTGGCACTCCATGACAACTACTCGACTAATATTTGATCGGCCCGCGCAGCCTTTGAAATTTCCGCGCAGGTAACCTCTTGTCTTAGATGAGGTGTGTTTGAACAACGGATATTGATTTGCTTTGATAATCGTTAAGGCAAATTTATTAAAAAATATAATGACTATGCTCAACTTCGTGAGCTTCTTGTAATGAAGTAAAGGTGATGGATTAATATTGTCTTGATCATTCAAATGGTTTTTAATCCATGTCCGCTCCTAATGTGGAGCATATTGCCTCCCAATGGATGTATCCCAACAGAAGTTTTTTTCTATGAGAACTTTTTGTTACTCAGTTGCTAAACTTCACATTTTTTCAAAGTGACAAGTAGGGAAAGAAGGGTAAGGCTAGAACAGGACTAGTGGTTCTAACTAATCGCTATTGCAACACTTAGTTATTAAAGGATCAGAAGGATGGGAGGAGAGGAAATTATGTGAATTGACATCACAAACACCCAGTCTTCGATCACAACTTTGAATTGAATAATTCTCAAATTCACTGTGATCTTACTGGGAATCGAACCCAGTCCTGCGTGATCGGTAGAGCAAACTCTTACTAACTGGACCACAGCAGGCGATATATATTTATATGTATATATATTGTTATTCCCTCATTCTGTTTGATGTATTTTCCAGGGCTGTAGAGTCGTATAAAAAAAGACGACTCCGACTCTGACTCCAGCTTTAAAATAATTAACGACTCCGAGGAAAAATTTCAATAATTTCATTTTAACTTATATATATGTATACCATCAGATCATCTTTAATCAGCCAAGCATGAAATGTTAATACTTTTAACTATTTTGTTTGAATACACATATATTTTTCAAAAATAATTCGAGCCGCTCATTTTTCACGACTCCGACTCCGGCCAAAATACCGCTACTCTGACTCTACATCCCTGGTTATTTACCTTGATTAAATCTGTTTATTTCTATTTTTTCTAGTCTAGTGCATTTAGTGTATATTTATGTGTATATATATTTTGTTATTTCCTCATTCTTTTTGATGTGTTGTCGTATGAATGAATAATGCAAACCAGCCATTTTACATTTTTGACATAAATACAAATTAATATATTTGAAAAAATTACGTAGTTTATTTTAAAAATCTCATGCGTATACAGCGCAGAAGCATACTGCAGCGTTATACGTCGTGGATGTATAAAACCATATAATTTTTACCCAAGCATAGAACATAATACGCGCGTACGTATCCACATTCAAATCAAATTAATATAAGTTAAAAATTGATAATGTATTATAAACTACGTTAGAAGTATTTTCTAAAGTTAACGACAGACTTATTGCAAGATTTGTTTGTTTCATAACGCTACCGAAGACCTTAATTTCTATTTGAACAACGTCTTGGTAACATTGCCTCGTCGACGTAGTAAACAACGTCATGCAAGGTTGGGTTGGGAAATTTTCCTGTTAGCTCTAATCGGCTAGGGAAAGAATACTTCGTTCTGCAGAACCACAAATAATATTAAGTACTATAACCGGCCACACATTCATACTGTAAATTAAGAGACAGTAAGAAACAATATTGTGTGTGCTGAAAATCATATCCGAACATAGAGTTTATGCCAATATTGATTAAATATATACAAAATATTTGTTTGTTCGTACTTTATGCGTTGCCGCACCGCTCATCCGATTGCAATAAAACTTTGACAAACTTTTTGCCTGCACTACCGGCAAGGTTATAGGCAAAGTTAAATTGGCTTACAGTAGGCTTTATATATAAAAATCAATGTTTGTATGTCTGCCATACAGTTCATTTTGACAACGTATGCTAGCACTTGCGTGATGGTTGTAGTACAATTAACTTACAGTAGGTGGCGCGAGTGTCGTACCATAGACGCTCGGCAGCAAACGTCAAACAGAAAGAAAAAGAAAACATGCACTTCAATAAACACAATTGAAACACAAACACTTTCTTTGAGCGCCATTGCAACGCTTGCCGGGAACCGGCTAGTAATTAATAAATATGAATACAAAAGGCTTTAGGTGGCTTTTATTACTTAATTCTAAAGCTTACATTCAGTGACATCTCTTTATGAGAAAAAAATACTTCAATTCTAATTTACTCTTGACGCTCTTGTCTTACTGGGTTGCGGTGTCCACGGATTCGACTCCAATTACGGACAATTTGATAAATTAATTATTCAATCGTTTCCACCTATCCGAACCTAAAATCGGGCGTAACTCCTACGCATTTCATATATCCTGCAGTCTTTCTGTACTCTCTCCAAAAACAGAGGTAGAGAGACTGAGGCAGTGGCGTAGCTAGAAATTTGGAGCCCTCGTGCAAACGTCACGCAACACCCCCACGCAATTTATATTGAGTATGTAGAAATTTCGTCCCCCCTTTTCGCTGGGCCCTCATGCATTGCATGAGTCTGCTATGTGGTGGTTACGCCGCTGGGCTGAGGCAATTCTCGTTAAACAACGTATGTTTATATGATGTAGCATTCCACATGTTTCACATAGAAAGCATGCATGATATAAAACACACAAATATTCGTGTAATTGATAAAACGCTGATCGTTATAATTTTGAAAACGGCCCAATTAATTTATGCATTACGTTTAATAGTATTTTACGAAATCTACTGTACAGGGCGTAATTTATCCTTACGCCGTAAGAGTGAATACATTTCTTAATAAATTGATGACTTCTCAATGTATACCTTATTGTAAAAAATGTAAATAGCATATTTTTTGCCAGTCGCTCACTCGATAATAATATGAGTATGAGAGAAGACCAAAGGATAAGCTAAAAAGGATAGCCTGACTTTTAACACTTTTATTTGTTCAGTTCATATGATCTTCTTATCTCAGTTAGACCAACCGAGTACTCGGCTAAGAGAGTGAACTCGGACGAATAAAAATCAAGGCGACAAACGAGTGATTCGAGTGAGAAAGTGCATAGGAACTGTTTCTATTTCCTCGGACGAAAGGATACCCCTACCACCTGTAGTACACCATCGCTCACGTTTTTTGCGTGTATTAACGCGCATAAAAATAATCTAAATTGCTAAAATAAATTAAGTTCGTGTAGAGTCTACACCAGCCATACTCAACCTTTTTTTCCTCCGGGCCGCATTCCAATTTTTGCTTCTCTATGTGGGCCGCAACATATTTATAATAAACTGTAAATATAGCACATACATAGCATACATATGTATGTATTATGATGTCAAAATAAAACTTTTTTATTTTAAGTAAATATATACATAAATGTAAACATTTATGTATTCATGTATTTTTCAAAGTAAAAAATAACAATGAAACAAATAAAAAAAAAACGTAAAAATTACACAAAAATTACACAAAAATACCAAAGTATCCAAAATCTTAAATAGTTTACTTAAAAATGAAAGTAGATTTTGATATTGACTCAAAAGAGACAAAATAATTGGTGACTATAAATAATTGGTGGCTATAATTATTTTGGGACGAACATAAGAGCTTATGGGGCCGCATGCGTCCCACGTGCCTACACTGTAGACCAGTGATGCACAACCTTAACCTTCTAGCGGGCCGCATAAAATAAATTATCGTGGGCTTAGGCCGCAGAGAAAAAAATAATTTAAAGTACGATCAATCCTTCTTTACACGGAGCATATTTACGTTCCATGTAAAACAGCCTTTCAAAAAAACCATGTAAAAAAGATAAAGTGAATTTAGATAAATGAATGATTGGTTACATTACACTATTTTGACAGAGTTATTTCGAAAACGGGAAAATAAATAAGCCATGCAAGAAAAGGATTATGAGTATTTGCTTATTAAAAATCGTTTCAGTGTGAAATATTTATGTTTCATTTACATATATGTAATTCAAAAGTTAGTGCGAGCTTGGTCTTATTTTCCTTCACTGAAGAAAAAGCTTGCTTACATTTATCAAATAAATGTTTTACGTGAAAAAATATGTTTCAGAAAAGATTTAAGTGTCGCCACAAAATTAAAAAAGGGCCGCGGTTTGTGCATCACTGCTGTAGACGTTTACTCGGCCAATATTGTTGCTCGGTCGAATATTCGGCTGGTTGAAATGAGTTTTACAGTTAAGCTCGTAAATTTAGACGAGGTATAAAAGGGTTTACAATGGGAAAGTTTTGCATGTACTGGTTTTAAATCGGAAATATCTTCCTATATATAAATATATTTTTATTTTTCGGTTGTTTGCTTCAGACGGCACAAAGCCACAAAATATCCAAAAATAATATTTTTTTGAGAATCAAGTAATTCTGGAAAACACGCTGTTAAGGATGCGAGGAAGAGGGATTCAAAAATGATGGTCAAGATGATATTTTAGTACCTAAGGAAGCGATTTTTTTTGTGAACTGTGATATTGGAGGAAGAGGGTTGGGATTGATGATGAACCTTAACAGTGAATAATCAATATCAACTCGTTGGTTAATAAATTTAAAAATTCGTTTTCTTTGTGTATTATTCTTATAGTGGATTTTTAATGCATTGACAATGAAGATATTTTTTTAATACCTTTGACAAGTATCGTTGCAGTAATGATATACCAGTAATACCATCTTATGAGGTATACAATGCATGAGAGCCTAATGAAAATTGGAGTCCAAATTTTTAAATATAAATACATATTATGTCGTAACAAATATATCAGCAAAAATAATAATTTGAAATTACCTTTTTTGAGCGTGTGAAAAGGGTACAACAACTACGAAGGTAGAAACTCTCATCTAAGATAACAATTTGCAGACACAGTCTCATTTAGAGTTGTGGTGATGATTTACCCTATTTTAGTTATGAACGATTCAAGACTAAAATGTTGTATGGAATAATTTATATAATTTTTTTTTTTACTTGAGAAATTTTTCCTATGATTTCGTTGCAGTCCAGATCATATCTAATCATTCACGGTTTTGCTTCTTAACAGTGTCTAGTCGTAATATCTATCATACCTATCATCTATTCGTTCTAAATGCTTAAAGTATAGGAAAAATAGTATAATCTACAACTAAAACCGGACTCCTAGAAAACCGATTATTTGTTTTTGCCTCAATTCAAAACAGGCCGAGAAGTCAGACTTTGAAATGACAACCATGGATTTTGCTGTACAAGGTTCCAGTTGTCTATTTGATAAAAAAAATTAAAAGTCTTCTTCCACAGCGTTATATTTCAGGGTGAGCCGTTCTTGATACAATTAATCTTAATCACTTCGCTCGACTCTCGCTGACTCGTCTTTTAACATCCCATTCATCCAGTGAAGTCACAATTTTCCCTCAAAAATAGAAAAAAAAAATGGGGCTTTTTATCATGTCTGGCTCACCGTAAAAGCTTAATGCTCATGGTTGTGCCGACGCCGATAAATTTAATTAAGACGGAACCCAAAACACTGAGCTGAATCAGAGACTTTTCGGAACCTTTCATTTTTTTTTTGAGAACCTTCGGCAAGAAGAATCTACGGTTCAAACCTTACTTTGTTTTTCGATAAATCTAGAGAAATTGGTAAAATTAAACTCCAGTCTGGTAACATTAAGTTTGACATTAAATATAGTGGCAATACTAGCAGTAACTGTCAAGTGCTGTCAAGAGCGCGGTAATGCTTGTTTGTTTTTGTTTATTAAAAGTAATTCAAAATGAAAGTTGATACGACTCCGCCGGCAGTGAATGTTGACAAAGAGAAACTTCCTCCCCCAACAGTATCACAGATCAACTCTGACAGGATAACCCAGGTGAGATTTACTTCTAGATAACCTACAAATACGTCGCAAAACGTTAGAAGCGATGCATATTTACTCGTTGTCAACGCATTTGCAGTATTCTTATAGCGAAGAAAACAGAATTGGTTAATCAATGAGAATTAATTTTACATAAGACCTTTTCGAAAACTTTTATAATGACGTTCGGAGAAGAACGTCGAAACGACTATCGTAACTAAAGATTATCATGACAGTAAAATTAGGTCCGATCAATTTTAAATGACACCAAAATTTTGCACAACTTTTCGTTTATTTTATAAAATTCTGTACCCGCTGAAAATTGATTATTAATCTTTTATTTTGACCGTAGTTGGCGAACCAATATTGGGCGCCGAGTACTCAAGGAAATCACACTCCATACGATGCGCAAGTTGTTGAAGATGTTTATATTCAAGAAATATGTGGTTCCAAGTAAGTAGAATTTTCATATGTAGTTATATATGAATACAACTAAATATTTCAAGATTAAATACAAGTTGGCCCTTTATTCCAGTTTGCAATTCTTTTCAGCTGACATCTTACTATATTATAAATTAATTTTTTATCATTGCCCATTCGCACCTCCAATCCTAAGTAATTATTACACACAGTTCTTGTTAAAACTCAAAGACCATACACATTTGGAGAGACCATGGTAAAAAAAAATGTTAAGACTTCTGTTTAAGTCGATCAATCAATCGTAAAGATAGAAAGTTGGCATTACCTGAACTAGTTCTTAGTAAATTATGTATGTTCTGTTTTCGAAGAGTAACATATGCCTGCTTAAGAAAATGATAGGTAGCTGAACCAATATTTTTTAATTAACAGCTTAACGACAGCACGTTTTTTTTTTATAGAATTTCACCTGGCGGCTGAGCAATTTTGCGAAAAATTCGCGAAAATTGTAATTTTACTAAATTCACTATAATTTGTAAACCAATTGAGATATCTTTACCAAATTTAATTTTCTTAGCTTCCAGATACTTATATATGAGTCCGCCGGCCAGCAACTATTGTTTTTGAAAGACTCAAATACGCGTCCGCGGTCGTTAAGCTGTTATTACAACATGTGTTTTTACTGCTACTTTTTTCTCAGTAGAGAGATCCGATTAACATAGAACTGTATTATCCAGTGTAGTTTCAATTCATATGTGAATTTCAGATAGACCAAAAAACTAAAATATTAAATTAACGGGGTTTATCCTGAATTTATCCCGACAACCTTAAATTTGATTCAGTTCTGTGTTTTGTAATTGTTTTATGTGTCCGTGGCAGGTAACTTGACTTTTATAAAATGTTAGGAACACATACCCTAAACATTCAAATGTGTCTCGATTTTTAAATAAAAATGATAAACAACTTTACATCTTTGTTTTGGCAGTTTCTCCACCAGAAGGATAATGATGCTTGAGTTTTCACAGTACCTCGAAAACTACTTGTGGCCGAATTACCTGACAAATAAAGCATCGCATGCGCACATGATGACAATAGTTGTAATGCTAAATGAGAAATTCCGGGAGAGAGTTCCAGTGTGGCAGGTAACTAGTGATACATTGAATTCATTACTCAAAATTAATTATTACGAGCATCGGAGAGCTCACATTTTTTTACTGTCTCCACTATTCGCACACCAGTGAAGGATTAGATTTAAATCTCCAATGAGTCGACAGTTTTACTAAATTGGCGTCTACCTGCAAAAAACATATGAAATTAAAATGGTTTTTCTACCAGTCGGTCCAGTGGAAACTAGTAAAATCTCAAAGTAATCAAATTTTATTTTTACATCTAAAAAGATTATTCACAAAGTTATCATTAATGGACCCTCTAGAGGTGAAGTAAGCCAATTAGTAAAATGGTAAGACTTTTAAGTACAATCACGTCTTTATTTGATGTTTTGGTGGATTGCATATTTTTTTTACAGATATAACACTATTGCAATGTGTATTAGCAGAGGTTACTTCACTTTTACGATATTTGTAAGATATGTAGAATATTACGACGCATCTAACTTTTCTTCTTCTAAAATACTCACCTCTAATGGGCCCGTTTGATCTATCAAAAATATTTAAATTAATGCAGTATAAGACAACATAACAATTTTACCAAAATGTCACTACCTTCAAACATTGGAATATTTAATCAAAACATTTTTTTTTGTAGGCCTTTCAGAAACGGCCTGAACATTTCGGCGGTTTCTTTTCTCAACTTTTGGAGGCTTGTCTAGTTGATGAAGCGAAAATGGACATCCGAGAACAGACGGCGCTGCTCGTTTTGTTCAATCGTTGCTGCGGTAGTATGGAAGTCGCTCTGTGCCGAGATCAAGTCAAGCGGCTCGTGTCTCTCAGTATGTGGGCTAGCTTGCAACCTGGTAAGGCAATCAATTGTTATATATTTAAATGGAATCATTTAGGAATAGTTTTAACATTAGTAATGATCAGTAGTATAGTAGAATAAAATATTATTTTAAAATTTGTGAGCGAATAATTTCCTGGAATTAATTTAAGTCTCAAGAAAAGTGACAAGGCCCACTACACTAATGATATTTTTTAGTGAATCATATGCAAATAATTAAAGACAATTCAGAAACTTGTTCCTTAAGAGTTACACAGTTGTAACACAAAAGTAAGATTCGTTTGAAATAGATCTGCACCTGTTTAACGATTTAGTTAGGAATACTTTATCGTTGGCATATTGCACAGCAATGGCTATCTGGTCATTATAGGGGGTCAGAATATCTTGCTTTTATAGTATGGGTCTAGAGTTGAGCCTTATACTGTTAGTGCGACTCAGTCTACTTGCGAGGAATGAATTTAATAATTTTAGCTCAGAGACTAGAGACCAGTCTTTGAGAGTTTGAATTTCATGCCTTTCCTCCGAGCTATTCAAAGAATATCCTACATCTAGCAGCGGTACGATGAAACACGTGTTGTTGACTTTGTGATACATTCTACTGGTTGTTGTAGTTAGCGGTGCTAAGTGCTGTCATCCAGGTATCCTGTTATGTGCTTTAGAAGCTTGCTCGTCGGGAACAATCTTCTAGGTCTGCGATTTCAGTACATACCAGGATGGCATCTGCTACGTCTCAGGGGGTCCAGGAGTAGAAGGATACAGGAAATTGGTTTTGTTCGTTGCGGTGTATACCGGTTAAGCGGGTTCATTAATTTGAAGAACGTGATGCAGCTATTCAATAATACATCTGTAGCTATACTGTTTATTCATATCATTTGCACAGCGAAGCTATGCTATTCACTCATTTATCTTTTTCCATTCCATATATCGAATAAGTGTTATACTATCCACAACATATTTTAATGGAAATATCATACTATATATTTCAATAATTACTACAGGTCGCAGAGAGCAAGAGTTTCGTAGTGTTCCAAAATGGCGGAAATATTGGCGAGCCATCCAGAAAAAGGATAAGCCGGATCAGCTTGAGAAACTCACTTGGGAGCGACATTTTCTTCAGAGACTTATGATAAAATTTATGAGAATTCTCGAAGACATCCCGCTTTTGGATGATATCGACCTCAACAAAGTCAGGTTAGTAAATTGAACTGGTTTTTTTCAGGGAATCGAAAAGGAATTTAGACATTGCAAACAATAATACATTTGAAAAAAAATCCATAAAGCAATTTTAAAATTAATCTATAAAAATGTCCGTACTGGGATTTGAACATGAATATATTTCTAATATGGCTACATAATAAAATTGACATATTACTCTTGATAAATTAAAATCACCTCACAAGTTAGTTTTTTAGTTAGTAATTTTAATATTGCATATATTTCCTTGCAGATATTGTGAGCGGTTCCTGGAGTTGATGATAGACTTGGAGGCATCGCTGCCAACTCGCCGTTTCTTCAATGCGGTGGTGGATGACTGCCATCTTGTGGTGAGGTGCCAACTCTCAAACCTGCTTAAACGACCAGAGGGCGGCCTCTTTGGACAGGTAGGATTTTTTTACAATATCGATCTATAACTTTCAAAGACGCCGGTGAAGAAAAAAGATTAACGTGGATCGCGGTAATAAAGTGAATTTCAAATTGAAAAAAGTTAGTTCAGTAATAGGCGTCGAATTACAACATGCAATTTACGTGAGTTGGTGTAAAATTTTATGAAGAATTAGCAAAAAAATCTTATATAGTTTTGTCTTATTCTATGTCCATATCATTTTGTCCTGAGCATAAAGTGAACAGAAATTTTTCAGTCACTCAACCCTTTCTTGGATAGAGTAACGATAGGATATTTAGGGCAGGACAGGTAACCTCCTAATCGATCTTGTTATGCCCCATTTTTAAGATTCAATTGGTGCGAGGGACTGTAGACGTAGATATCCAAGTTTTGAACACTATTTGTACTAGGTAATTCCACATTATTTATTATGATTTTTTTTCATAAAATGTCTTTTCAGATTGTTTGAAAAATCTATTTCTAAAAGTGGGATTAGATACTGTGGATACCACAACAAAAGACGGCATTGACTGCTCGGCTACAAACCTGGTATAAATAGTAACGGACCCCTGGGGTAAATAAAAGTAATTTTCAAAGAGAATATAAACTTTATTAATAATGGATGATTCAGTTTATTGTTACATCTTATAACTAAAAAATAACTGTGGCTAATAGAACATAATTGAGAAATGATATGGAAATATCTGGCAATTCACTGCTTTCATTGTTACTTTTCTATTTGATTAAATATTTCTTTTAATTAATTAGCTGCTTCAGTACAAATACGGAACATTAATAAAATCTAAACATAAAAAAAATGTCTTTTTATAAGTGACAGATAAAATTGAAACGTCTGCAGCTGTAAATATTTGTGTTTAGCTAAAATGTGGATGTATCCTGAGATGGATTTTCATATTAGAATGGTTCCTTTTTTATATTATTTGTTTTGTACATTGTACTTTTTTATTGGATGATTTCCGTTACTGTTGAATTTACCCCTTCGACCATATTTTTTTCCCACTGCATAATCCGCGTCTTTCAAATAAATTCTTAATTAAGGAAGGATATTATTCTATATTTTTTCTTTATTGAGATAAACCAAAATTTTATTGTGAAGAGATTTGATTGTCGAATATAATTTACTGCTTGAAAATTAACCTCTCCTAGAGTATGGATAAACATCTACATGAATGTATATACATACGTATGTGAGAGTTTTTGAGAATGGTTGTGATCGCCAGATCAAGCAGTCAGTTTTTGAAAACATTTGTTTCTATTTTTAAACATAAAACAGCTCCTTAGAAAAATTAACAATAGTATTTACATTGCATTATGTTATGTTATAATATAACATACTTCATAAATGATGGACAATGATCAATGTGAACCAGATACGAGCAATCAGTCTTAAAGTTTTATAGCTTATTTCCGGGTTTTTGGAATAGAAAGTAATCGTTCAAAGTTACTTTACAAAGTTCAGTAGAAGTCGTCAAAAGATCATTTTTTCCCACCGCCGTGCAAAACGTTTCAATTTTATCTGTCGTGTCATATTACGCTTATAGTTTGAAACATCTGATGTGAATATTAAAATGTCTTTGTAAAAAAGTCACAAAATAGTTACAGAATTATTTTATCGCTGAATAAATTTTCTCGTAAGTACTGGCCAGGATTGACAACGGTAATGTTTGATAAGGCAGCGTTAATAACAGATCACCTCGCCGTCGAATTTGAAATGAGTATATTATATATTATAATGGAAAAATAAATCCTGGAATGTATCCTCGATACGGACGATGAAGTATGGCGTGTTTGTATTGGACGTTCTTCGTATCACAGCGGTGTTATTAAATGAGATTAAGAAAATACCATCGTTTCAGATCCGCAACAAAGTATTCACACTATAATGAACGTGGCTATTAATATCATACAATATAAAATAATCTAAAATAATTGAAATAATCAGTCAAATGTTAAAAATGTAAGTCAATATTTTAAAAAGTTAACCTTATGAATCCAGGCTTTCTGATTGTTTGGCTTTATCAATCCGACTGAGATTCTTTGATGATTCTAAAAATCTACATGGCAGTTTTGAAACGGTTGAATACAAAATTGTAATTTAATTATTATTGGAATTATATGCATAGAAAATTGGCTTCAAATCTACAAAAAAATCAGTACATATTCAATTGGCATTAATGTCGAGAGTATATCAAACGATTGGCTACGTTCGGATACCCTTTTGCGACATTTGCAAGTTTCCATATTGTGATATGACATTTTTGGCAATTCTCAGACAATATAATATAACATCGATAAAATTAATAACTACAAAGGCTGGCATACGCTTAACGTTAACAGCATTAAAACGAATTTTTATAACTGGACAATATCAACATTAAATTACTTAATATTAAAAAGGCAAACGTTGAAAGGCGGATGTTATATTTTGCATTAAAAATAGTTCTTATCCGAGCAGCACTTTAAAATTTACGCTGGCTTAATATTTTAGGTGTGTCTAATCTAGGGACTGCTAATACCGTATTAGTCTTTTTAGAGATTTAAAATATTTCAATTCATCGCGAACAATTTGATTAAACTATACAATGGTTTCTATACATTCAACATTTGGTTTTGGATAAATTTCAATACTTAAATACTGCATTTCGATAGTGAAAAATCACCATGAATACCGGGATCCCAGTTTCGGTAATCACGGTATTGCATTCCCTAGTCTAATCTAAGATACGAGTGATCAAGTCTGTGGATGAAATCTGTCATCTCGCCAGCCTAGGGATAGTTTGCGACAAATCCAAAATTGAAGTACGGATTTAATGATAGAAATTTTTACAAAGTTGGTTTCCTCAAGATTTTGTCGTTTTTTTTTTAAATCGGGTTTGTTTGTGAAATAACTACATTAAGAATATCTTTTGTATATATTCAATTTGCGTCACTTAGCCGTGAATTCAATACATCGAGTCATTTGCCCTCTCCCGGTGATTCGTTCAGTTGAGTTGTATAACTGCTTAACAAAAACAAATGACTCGCACTTCAATTATTATTGAAGTTTTCAGAGTCGCTTGCTTTCTCACTCTGCCTGTTATTGACAAAGCAGTGTATGGGAGGAAAAAAAAATGACTTGCAGTTCAGTTCTGCGTGTTTTGATAATTTGCGAACAATATTATCTGTGATATACGCTTACATATAAAGATTATATAGATCTGAATGATGCAAAGGAAGAATATTTGTATTTTAGAATAGATATTCAAACACACTTTAAAAATTTTGTATGTAATTTTTCAGAGGTAAATATTTGTGAATATACTGACCGACCGATGATAAAAAGAATCGGATGAATATTTGTACACTCGTTGATAAATTTGACACGGATTTTACACCGCGAGTCGGGCTAGTCGTAATTATCTACGGGGAGTGAAGGTCACTTGTGCAGTTTTCAATTTTTTTTATAAAAGCACGTTGACAATATATAATTAATTAATACAAAGGCACATCAGTTCTGTAAAATAACATTAAAACTTATCATACGAGGCATATTTATATGATTGCTTTACGATTTAAAGAAGTCTTGCACAATTGCGCATTATAAAAGAAATTTCAATAAATGATTGCCGATCGCAGCAACTCGAAGATTTTCGGGTCGTGTACGAATAAGTCTTTTTTAGGAAGGAATAGAAAATAATGCTACATTTTTTCCTTAATATTAATAATCACTATATAAATAAATGTTAAATTAATAGAATACTTTTATAATAATATCATTGTTATTAGTTGCAAGATACTTATTGCTTAAAAATAAATATGTAACCCCCCCCGACTGCACCATATCGAACATTCAATTTAATTGAATTTTCAAAAGTTTCATGAATTTGGCTCCAATTACAAAATTTTATTTCGACTTATTATATATTGTTTCCTTAATAATTAAAATGTCATTTTTCCATGAGATTATCAAAATAAACTTTTTGACGTCTTTCGAAAGAATTCGCATTATTGTTTTCATCGTTTCGTTTTGTACTACCGACCACCTTCAAACTGAAAAAATGATCTGAACATATTCAGAATGTGAATTTTATATTTATAACTTAAAGAACACAATTATTATGATTGTGCATATTATTTTATAGTGGATGATAAATAAATAAGCAAGGATTCACCCGACAATATGAAAATTTAAACAACAATCAGAGCAGGGCGATAGCATCATGGCAGTGCAAATTATAAGAAAGTTTAATTTTTTTTAAAGTTCACTGCATATTTTACTGTATAATTAGAACGAGCAATGACCTCAATCAATGGTTGGCAAAGATGGGCTGACAATCCGAGATGCAGCTTTATTACTGATTGATATCGAACAGAAATTATATAATGTATAGACTTGTACTTTACCAGGCGGAATTGGAAATGAGAAATCCCCGCTTAGTACAGACATACTACAAAATATCCTGTTACAAAAACCACTTCTCGGGAGAGAATGCCACCGGTTTGCTGTTCGCGTCCAACTATAGTGAATCCTTTAATACAATACCTTAAACTCTAGTGTCTTTTGAAATTTGATGAAGTGAAAATGAAATGCAATATTTGTAAAGCACAGATCACAGACTGACGCAGCTGCGACTTCAACTCTCGGGGGTATAGGGTTCATAAGCCAAGTTACAAAATCGTGGGTGGGACATTTTCAAAGAGACTATTACTTTTTAAATAACTGCAGAAACAAACTTACTTGTGAGTAAGTAAAAAGGCAAGTTATTGCAACTTGCTCTAATTCTCTCTAAAATAAAAATAATTTTAGTAAATGCATATCGTTACATATTGCAGATTTCACGAAATTAGTAAAGTAAACAATCATTCACCCAATGATCTTGGGTGTGTAGTATTTCAGACTGAACGTCAATCATGTAAGAATTTGAAGTTGTCTAGATTTCTGGAAATTAATAATACTTGTGTTGAATACAGTCAACTAAATTTAGATATGTCACGCCGTACTCCTACCGAAGATCGGTCCTTTATTTGTAATCTAATAAGAACTGCCGTTCATCTGAGTCATCTCGTCTCCCCAATCGTTTGTGGGTACCGGTTCACTGTAGCAGCAGCTCTTCCTCAGCAGGAAGATGACGTGTTTCTGTCGGAAGACGCAGATGTAAAGTATGAGAGGACCCTGTAGCGCGTTGACGATGATGTGAGAGTAGACCAGGCCGTCGTATTTCAGCCACGAGAGAAGCAGGAACAGCCAGCAAATCGACATGACGAGGAATATGAGTAGAAACATGTCGAAGCTGAAAAAAGATTACATATGTTAATTTGTGAAGTATTTGATGTTATAATATACATTATCGAACCACCTTAAGTAATTAAGTATTAATAACAGCTTTAGGTTTATAGCTTAAAATATAAAATTTCGTACAACATTCACTTTTTTACCCTACATAGATTTTGAAAAGCAACATGAACAATTAATGAAAATCGATTTCTTTGTCTCTCAAAACATTTCTGGTGATATTCTGGATAAACAATTTTGCCGCTGGTGGTTGTCAAGTATGGTAACGTTAAAAAGCTTCGATCATAGTTTTAAATATATATTTTTTTTCACCATTTTAAATAACACTCAATAAGCCTCTTAAAAATATTTCTTTAAGGATTAAGAATGTGTAAAATTTGTATTACTCTACTGTCTTTCTGAATAAAAATTTTTCTACAGTTTTTTCGAACGAACAAAAAAACTGATAAAAGATATTTATTACTTAAACTTAAGTGTTCTTTCATTCAATTTAATAACCAGGTTTATTATACAATGACTCACATTCTGCTGATACGCTGTTTTAAGCATCATGCCGACATCTGATTCAGCAGTGTTTGTTTTGAGTTTCTAAAACTTTGCAACTTGCATGAAATTGCAACATTAACTACGTAAACATAAATAATAGTGTGCCATTGCTTACTTGTGTTTGAGTTTGTGATGTATTCGTCCATATGTGTTCATCCGGTTGATGACTTTCAGAGTTGTGACATAAAAGAATATGTTGATAATGATGGTGAACGCGACCGGGGTGAAAAAGACAGCGATTCCCAGCCAGCCTGTATTCATGGAATTTAAGTATTAGAATCAGCTGTCGATGTCCTAATAAACTTCTTTTTTTATGCTATGTCTACTAGCGGATTTCGGCGATTCTGTTAAGGTTGAACCGTTCTTTTGAATTCAGGATGTTTTTTGTCAGGGCCATTCTTAATGGAAAGCAAAAGTCGATGCCTCTCAGAAAGTTTTATTTTAGACTGTCTGGTCTATTGCATGTGCTTTTGGTAGTCGTCTCCGTCCCCGCGGCTGATAACTGAAGTCTATCCTTTTTACCCAAATTGAGTGAAAGCAATGACATTCAGGTGGAAAAAGGATGAACAGTGGGATCAATAGACAACGGTATTTGCTGTGACCACATGGTCACGCTCGTCATTGGAGGGTTTATAATCCCATATTTGTTATCGTTCTAAGAAACACTGAAGTCATGTTTAATAGATGTAATACTATAATTGTAATATAAATTAGGATGTAAATAACAAGATGCATTGTGTTTCTCTTCTAAGCCACTATATATAGCTGAGCAGATGCAGGTTTAAACATGACCCTGACAATGGCGTAAGCCGATATTACCAATTAAAAAAAAATTGTAGAACTAAATACTTTGATATTTTTTACCGTGTATCAATGTTTTATTTTGTATCGCTGTGTTATTATCGATTACCTATGGTCTCCTGATCTCCGTTGGTGATGAAGGAGTTCGCTCCGTGCCTTGAAATTTTTTTCTTGGGACTGTCCGTGTCAAGCATGAAGTGGGCGAAGAGGGCCAACGCGCACATCAGTATCGTGCAGCCCCACGCATAGCACGAGTAGTAGCAGTATTTCCGACCGTCTGTCACTCGCAGGAATACATTGCGAGACCTGGAAGATGAGAACCTTAGATGGAGTTGATTATAAACTTTGATACGAATCTATATTAGCAAAAAGAATAATAAGTGAAATTATTTTAAACTTATTACATAATTTACGGGTTTGAATTGTTAATGATTCATATGATTACTTACTTGAAAGTTTTCCAAATGTAGTACCCCATACTGTTAAGCCAAAAAAATGCAGCCAATAGACTGACATACAGGACAACATCTGTATAAAAATCAAACATCAATAATTATACTTTGTAATTTGACTATCAAATCTTGTATATTTACAGAATACTATCAAATTGAATGCGGGAAACATAAATTGCAATTGTCAGTGTGGTACAAAACTCACGGGAGAGAAATCTCTACTTAGAAAAGAGCATTTGTTGGCCGGGAGACAAGTAAAAAAAAATGAACATCAATAGTTAACAAAATCTATTTCTTTCATTTACTTATTTTGACAATTATAAGTTTTTTTTCTTACCTGCTTGGCTGCCGTTAAAGAAATACGTCTTTACCTAGCACACCGGCTATAATTTGCAATTATTAACAATTATTAATTTACTTAATCAGATGACTGGTTGTAATTGTCGTAAGAATGAGTGTTGTATTGTTAGATACCTGCAACCATAAAGCTGACATGGCTGCTGAACTCTGTGAATATCTTCACCAAATCCGCTGCCTGGCTCAGAATGAGACATATGTTGATAGTCGTCACTATATTTCCGTGCAGATCTCGCAGTGTCGGTAGAATGAAGTAAATGATGGATACGATCAGAAAGCATATCATTCCGATGCAGTGAAACAGCGGGTTGATGAGTCGGCGCATCAGGAAATCCGTGTCGCTCCAGTTGACAATTATTTCTGGCACGCATATCTGCGCGAACTGGGCAGACTGGTTTTGGCGTGTTATGATTATCTGAGAATAGCAAACAGATTATTAATATTAAAAAATATATATGTATATATAATTTCATTGTAGTATAAATTTATGCTCTTTGTACTAATATTTTTTATATTTTGCGATTGTGCGTTTAAACAACAAGATTATTCAAAAAAATTGACAATTCATATCATATTATTCATATGTTAATAAAACAAAATTAAATATTACATTCTGCTTTTAATACAATATAGTAACAAAATAATATGTGACGTGCAAATGTGGTTACATCTAAAGACTAATTGGCAGTTGCAAAACATTCATATGAGAGCAGAAGGAAATACAGGTTAAAAATGATAATATAAGAAGCAGTCTTGTATTTCTTTTAGAAGTTGTTAGCTTTTGTATGGTTTGTGACGACAAGCAGTACTAGTCAGCCTATAGTTGGCTGATGCGGTCCAGACGGCAAACGTTACACTGTTTAAATGTCAAGATAAAATTAAGTTACGTGAAGCCTCCACGAATACTGAGGATTTTGGCATAAAATTTTGTTTGAATGTCTTTTTCGTTCCATTCAAACATTCCATAAAGAGAACACAACAGTCTTCCAGGACACCAGAATCCCACTGGTTAAAATTAGCGAAACACATGACTGAGGCTCTCTGTAGGCATTAAAATTTTACATTTCATTGCTCATGTATGAGTTTGAATTTTTGTTATACCTTTTCCATGCAATATTTGCCCTGGTCGTAGTCGTAGAAATGAGGCTCATCCTCCTCTTCGATTTCCGGCATCGGATCGTTGAGTCTACCAAAAGTGCTGATTGTTCTTTCTCTTTTCTCAGCCAGGCTCTCCAAGTAATGTTCATGATGAATGTAGTGCCTCAATTTACCGTTACGCAAAAGAACCAATCTACAAAACAGAACAAGACATGGTACGATTAATATTATCAAAAAAACATATTTTACTGCTTCCGTATGCTAATCAATGTGAGCAAATATCTATACTAGGGTTTGTGAAATAATTTGGATCATTAAGCAAAGAGTCTTATTATCACTAGAGCACTTTTCTGGGTTGTTTATTAGTACTGTGCATGGAGATTTTGAGCATGATCAGGGCAAAAAAATAGTTAAAAGTGTTTATAGTTAAACGTGTAGTTCTGTTTTATTATCTTTCTAACAGGGACTGAATTGATCCATAGAACTGAAGATTTTTGTCAACCCTAAGTTCTAAAAATGCTTGTCAAAGCCGTAGTCTCTGGTTCTAAATGAAAGTGCAAAAATACTATATGGATCTAAATTAGAGTAACATGGATGAATATGTGGTTTAAAACTATTGCCCCAAAAAACCTATACTAATTATTACGCTTGCTTTGCCATTGTTCAAAAGCAGTGGCGGCCAGTCAATGTGGCATTGGATCAATGCACCCCTTGTATGTGCAGGGGCGGTTATATTTCATGAAATAATATTCAAACATAACATTTAGACCAGGGGTGGGGAACCCTTTTCTTCTCTAAAGGCCGCATTTATTTTTCTGATTCAACATAAGGCCGCAGTAAACATTGACTAGGGAATCTATGACCAGAAACAGGAATTTACGGTCAGAATATGTCAGGAATTTACGAATTTACATACATTTACAGAATTACAGAATTGGCCAGAAGGCCGTACCAGAGTAGCCAAAAGGCCGCATGCGTCTTAAGGCCGCAGGTTCCCCACGTCTGATTTAGACCATTCACTCATTTTAAATTTTCCATGTATTTATTGTCTATAATAAATATTTTAGACAATAAAAACATGAAGAATTAAAAATGAGTGAATGGTATAAATGTCATGTTTGATCCAATGCCTTATTGACCGGCCGCCACTGTTCAAAAGTGTCTGTTGCATTTTAAAATGAATACTTACTTATCTTGAGAATCATTGAAATGGTAAACTGGCCATTGCTGAGTGCTTTCGCACGCCGGAAGACCAATCACAAATTCGAAATTTTTCACTTGAACAGTTTCGCTTCCTTGTTCATCCGTGAAAACAGGGGACCACAGAGCTAAAACACAGAAAATCAAACAACAATTTTAGATACCCTGTCTTGTGTTTTTTATGCAATTGACTAGTTTAGTTCTTCAGTGCACTTCCATTTAAATTACCGTTTCTGTTTCAGTGCCATTTGCTATGTCCGTAGAGACGCTCGTTCGGTATTTAGGTGAACTTTTATAGTAAAATGCTTAATTGATTTAATCAAAGTGTTATTCAAAACTTGATATGATTGCCAGTTGTTTTTAATTTAAAATTACTGCGAGACATACTCAAATAGAACATTCACTACGTCACCTACAGATGTAGGTATATTAAATTACAAAAATATAATTTGTAGGTGTATAATTGAACCATGGAACTTTTACAATAGACACTTAGATAGACAATAAATTCTTGAAAGCCTTGCATATTGGTTTAATGCATGTAAATGACAGAATCTGTTTGTTTCCAACTAAGTAATTTCACTTCTTAGAAAAGAAATAGGTAGCTTTTAATTTATAAAGCCTTTATTCATGTATATTATGCTTGCTCTGTTGCACAAGGAGATAATGCAAACCTTAGTTATATTTACAAACTGTTGCCTAGGATTATAAAGTCGTCACACTAGACCCCTATCTCAAATGCATTGTAGGCATGTTTCTGATTCAGTAATAACATATTTCATCACAATAGCATTGTAGTTGTTTCAATATAACGAGTATCGTGTTAGAAAGGATTGTGTGCGGAAACTTGTAGTGCTATAAACTACACAATGTGTTATTAATTTAAGAGTTCCGTAAGTGTCACACGACAAGTATACTTCATACTCACTTGTGTTTGTTTCGTTGACGTGCCTACATTTTTGGTCGACCATAACCTCATTTTTTTCGCAGCACTTGTTAATTGTGATCCTGTTTAACTTTTCTACAACATCATTTAAATTTTGGTCGCTAGCAGAAGTCTCCGCGTCGATTGAAACAATTGACATTTGAATAAGGCACAGAACGACAGCTATTGTTTTGTATCGTTCCATTATTGAAATATGCACTCTCATCTGTCATAACAATAAAATTGAGGCACTTTTAAGAACGTTTCGCTATGTAAATATTTAATTAAACATTAAAAAATAAGCGTTTACATCAAATGTCAAAACTACTGATACACTACTTCCTTATTTTTGACAGAACACTACCATAATTTTCAAACAACTTCTATGTATGGCTAAAAATTCTTGTTTCGCCGACAACTTCTCTCTGGTGTGCGATGTTTTCAGCCAATCGCTACGATATTTCATGTCACGTGTGTTAGTTTGCAGTTACAATGTATACACAATCCACACACGCATGCGTCATACTTGGTCATATTATTGCGAACTGCGAGAATAACGTGAATCGTGATGAATCAATCGAATCGTAATAAATTCGTTGAAGAGACTATTAATTTCGAAATACGCATAGTGCTACAATCTAAAAGATATTATTTATTGCATTAATTTGAATAAACAAAAAGTTAATATGAATAACAAAATAATCTAAATTTCAAACACTAACTGGCGCGAATTCGAAAACTTTTAAATTGTTGTTTTTAATATCAATATCTAGAATTTAAATTTCTTTAACTTCTTATCGTGTTTGAATTGTTTGAATTTTGTACTTTTCCATGAGTTTTGTCGCTAACGACCCGGGTTTCGCCTTTTGGCTTTTGTTTAAAATTGGCAAACTGTTAAGCTGAGCTCGATTAATCTCTAAGATTTCTTGGTAAAATAATTTAAACTCGCCCCTGTTAGTGTGTAACAAATCAATACCTGAGTCAAAATTAAACGTATGGTTTTCAAGACTTAAATGGTTGGCGAAGGTGGAGATATCTTTTTTAAGCGAAAAGCGGCAAAATGCTCAGCCACTCTTATAAAACTCTCGTAAAAAGCAACTTTATTTACCGAATTCGCCATTGTTGTACCCCTTTTAAATAATTGTCATTTATTAATAATTCAAGCACTTACTATCATTAAATATTAATCAAAAGGCTTAAAATCAATCAACTCATTAATAATAGGTCGGATAAAACCCTAGATTTATTTTAAATATTCCTATGTTATTATCTGGTCATTAATATTTTCAAAAAATCCCCATAGTCATAACAAACCCACTTAATTCATTGAAACTTGTATACATTCAATTTTCGCTAATTTACATTTAAATAGCCTTTTAACTTAGTGATCTACTTATATTTTTGTATATAAACGATACAAACTGTTTACTACGCGTCAGTTCAAGTACATCAGTGCACTTGGAATGCCTGAATATGCCGAAAGGCGAAACCCGGGTCGTTAGCGACAAAACTCATGGAAAAGTACAAAATTCAAACAATTAAAATGTGATATTGAAATTCCATCCAGCACCCTCAGTCGAAATACTTAATTCTTACCGTGTGTTTTGTTTTTGATATACATACCAGTGGTGGCAGTGGCGGATTATCCTATAAGAAAATAAGGCGCGCGCTTGGGGCCTCCGAATTTTAGAGGCTTCAAAAATGGCTTATATAATAAAGTCCACATAATAGAAAATTTAAATTAACTTTGATTATTCCACGTATTGTGTAACTAACTGTGACACGTGTTTCGCCTCTTTCAGAGGCATCTTCAGACTTACTATCGCAAAGTTTGCTTAAGTAATGAAGCAAGATTGATTCTAACATTTTAAAATTATAAAATTACAAAATGGATTGGGTTTTTTTTCCTTTTAAGAGGAGCAAGGAGGGGGGTGTAGAATCGAAATAAAGCAAACAGATAATGATACTAATTTTACTAATGAGTTGTAAACAATCAGAATGGGATTTTTCCTTTTTAATGGAAGCAAAGAGGGGATTATAAAATGCAAACAAATTTAATCATACTACTAATGACGTTAAACATTACAAACTATTAAAACTAATGAGCTACAATCAATCATCTAGGTTTGTGATTACTCTATTAATTGGAAACAATTTTAGTAACGGGGAACCGCCTTTGCTATTAAGAATATTATTTAATAATATTTCTTTTTTGTTAAGAGTTTTATTAATTTCTAAAAATTCTAAGCTATTCATCTTTAAACCCTTTTTATTTACTCGGTGGAGTATTTCTAAATTACAAATCTGATTAAAATTATGATTATTTTCTATTAAATGATTGGCAAACTCAGAGAAATTGTTACTTTTTAGACATCTTATATGTTCTTTAATTCTAATATTAAAGTTTCTACCTGTCTGTCCAACATAAGACGACTATCTATCGACTCTCTTGTGGAGACTGTCAAGCTTAATAGCAAAGGCGGTTCCCCGTTACTAAAATTGTTTCCAATTAATAGAGTAATCACAAACCTAGATGATTGATTGTAGCTCATTAGTTTTAATAGTTTGTAATGTTTAACGTCATTAGTAGTATGATTAAATTTGTTTGCATTTTATAATCCCCTCTTTGCTTCCATTAAAAAGGAAAAATCCCATTCTGATTGTTTACAACTCATTAGTAAAATTAGTATCATTATCTGTTTGCTTTATTTCGATTCTACACCCCCCTCCTTGCTCCTCTTAAAAGGAAAAAAAACCCAATCCATTTTGTAATTTTATAATTTTAAAATGTTAGAATCAATCTTGCTTCATTACTTAAGCAAACTTTGCGATAGTAAGTCTGAAGATGCCTCTGAAAGAGGCGAAACACGTGTCACAGTTAGTTACACAATACGTGGAATAATCAAAGTTAATTTAAATTTTCTATTAAAATGAACTTCCACAAAGTTACCGCCGAAACCATCGAAAGTATTAAAGTCCACATACTTTTGGCTCAGATTTTTATACATTACTCCAAATTTTATTGCGCCTGGGGCCTCCCATATGCTTAATCCGCCACTGAGTGGTGGTCGGTCCATTGATACTGCGCATCCTCTAAAATCTTAAAAATAAATAGTATTTTTAATACTCAAATTGTCAAATTTGAATTTTGTATAGCTTCTTATTGTTTATTGTTACGTGATTGTAGTATTTATACGATATTTTGAATGCTTTAAAAAATCTCACTAGCCGCTTCATCCCGTTAAATCTTCAAAGCTTATAGAAAATACTTAAATTTCATCAAATAATATTCTCTAATATAGAAGATATTTTTGATCAAAAGCGTTGCATTCAACGTCGCAAATTATTGCAGTGATATGGCCAAGAATTTTCGGATTACGTTTGAAAATTGATCATGAAATAACAATTATATTACTTTTTCTATTCACAAAGTTTTTAAAATGTTACTCCGTCACCCAATCGTTTTGATAGGTCTAAAATATATATCTAATAATAGGGTGACTGTTCCTATAGTCAGCCATGTCCAGTAGTCTGCCTTTTTAGCTTAAACATGAATAATAGTGTTGACACTGAAAAAAACAGAATTGTTTAAATATGTGTCGGTAGTTGACCACTTAATGATGTATATTTGTACTAAACTGAATTCTAAAAGTCAATGGCTATGAAAGGCTAAGTAACTGTTGAGTTTTGGTAGCTGAGTACTAGATTTTTTGCCATTTTTTTTTGAAAACTGTTCTAATTTTATGTGTGAAACGATATTATCTGTTTTTATTTTCACTTGATTACATTATTTGGTACCTGTTTTATGAAATACCAGTGGAAAAAAACATATATTCGTCAATTCAATATATCTTTCGAAAAACACCTGTCACTTAACCGGCTTACTACTGGAACAATCGCTTTACATAGGTCATACGTACCCAATGTCAATAAGTTTTTATTGTACACAGTGACGTTCCTAGGCAGAGTTTAAAATAGCGCCGTTACTACTGCCTTGGTAAAAGTATTTTTTTAAAGAAGATTTTTGCGATTAAGTTAAGCATTTTTTACCCATAGGTAAAATATATACATATATTTTTAAACCATGTCCGCTCCCAATGTGGAGCATATGACTCCTAATGGAGTTTATCTCAACAGAAGTGTTTCTACGAGAACTGCTTGTTACTCAGTTGCTAAACCTCTCTTTTTCCAAAGAGAGTATGGATAGAAGAATATGGCTAATCGCTCTCGATATGCCCCGTTTATAGGATAAGATGGGTGAGAGGGGGGAATTCAAGAAATCACATACATCCATGCCTTTGAACAGAAATTCATAAATCGATTGAAAAATCAATTTATAAAACTGTCCGTACCGGGATTTGAACCCGGGCCATCTGTAGTCGAAGCCAACAACGTTGACCACTCGACCACACAGGCGGCTACTATTATTAGTTATTACAAGTGAAAATATTTTTTTCGGCATTTTTGTGATCATTTGCCGCTCTTCAGGACTTGCCGCCCCTATGCAACAGCCTTCTCGCCTATGCCCGCGGGACGTTCCTGATTGTATACTATTCGATTAGCACCAGTAGCGGCTCGAATAAAAAAAACATGTTTATTAAATATAATAAAAAAACTTTAATCCAAATCATTTACAATCAAAGTTTTTTGTGCAACGTATAATAAAATATAAGCCGCCGTAAAAGTATTTCATAAATCAAATAACCACTAACGAGACTTTGTCTGTAAATTGGTGATCATGTATTATTGGTAAAATACTATTGTAAGAAATATCTTTAGAACATATTTCACAATAGAGTTCAAACATTAGTATTATATTATAATAGTAGAGTTCTTCTAATCAAATTCCAATTCAATCAATATATGGCAATTTTTACCACTATTAATTATTTTGTACTGGTTGTATGCATATCAGTGGCGGATCCAGAAATTGTCCCAGGAGATGGCCATTAAATTTGAAAATAATCATGATACATACAAAAATAATACATTAAAAAAATAGATAATTTGAAAATAATATATATATCAGGAGGCACAAAAAACTTGTTTTGATGATTTTGGGCCATATGCAAATTATGAAATATACACTACCTTGAAGTGCACGGAGACTTCTAAACTGGTGTCTAATTGACATATTAATCCAAGAAATTGTCTACGAAAAACCTTATTTTCAGTCTTTTTTATTGGTTTAAATTTTTTACAAGTTCATCTTTTTTCAAACTTAAAAGCTAAATTAAGATACTAATTCGGAATTTGCAGCTTACATCCTTTTGATATACCGATACATTTGATACATTGTGATTATCGAAAAAAGCTGTTTTGAAAAAACTGCGGGTTACGTCCTTTTTCCTTTCCACAGTCGATATATAAAAATAGTCAATGCATAATTAAGTATGCATTCTATGAAACATAGTAAACTAAACAATTAAAGAGCCCAAACTTTTAATAAATTAGAAAAATGGCAGATATTTTTTTCTTGGAGAGGTGGCCATGCCCCCCATTGTCCCCCTCTGGATCCGCCAAAAGTATGCATGGCTACAACTAATGAGCCAACCCAGCGCACTATCTATTTCATAAAAAGATAACTACTTATATACCATATACTACAGGTTGCCACATAAATCATTTCTAGCATAGTTCCAATCTACGACGGAGTAATAATTCAAATCTGATTTTTATTATATAATATTTACTATGCAATGGTATTATTGACTAGTTATTATTGAGTAAATTTTAAAAGAAAATTAATTAGCGTTAGAGATAAAACTTATCCAAAATGAATAATATCAATATATATAATAATATCAATAAGTAACACAAATAAGATCTATTTGATATGTTGTATAATAAATGAGAATGTATGTTACTTTCGATGGGTTCGATGATATTTTTGTATTATAGAGGATCTTTTTTCAAATAAGATTTGATAACTTTATTAATTCACTTGTGTTAAAAAATGTGTAACTTTGTAACACATCAAGTGGAGTAATCAGTGGCGGATCAAACACTTTGGATGCCCCAGGCGCAATAAGTTTTGGATGCCCTGTTTTTCGAACAACATAAAAGCGCTACAAAACTCTTTGTAGAATAATAATGAATATTGAAAACTGAAATTAAAATATAAGGTATCCAACAACAGTATATTATTATAAAACTTAAATCTTTTGAACGAAGTTGCGACAACATTTAGCTTGGACAATCGATCGGTAGGTGGCAACACTATCAAACGCATACTACCGAACGAGTGTAGAAAGTTCAACTGGACGTTACAACCTTTTCAAACTCAATTATTGTTGTCATTTCATAGCAAAAAGTTTCTTATTACAGTTTTAAGCACTGATTATCTCCAGATATATAGGGTTTTAATTAAATAATTTTTGCTTAAAATTAGTAAAATAATTATGTTTATACTTGCTCATCATTAAAAGTACATTTTTTCTTTTCAATTTAAAAATATGATCAGTCAAATATTCAAACGTTCGTATCTCAAAACATGGTTAATTGCAAATAGAACCCTTTCAAAGTAACTCTGTCAGTCTGACGAAAAGTAACGATAGTATTTGTTTTTTTTCTTCCTATAATTGAATTTGACGTCAAGTTTTTTTTTTTTTTGAATAATGACGCAAAAAGAATAAACAATTACGTCACATATTTGTTAGTAAATATATTATTTTAAAATTCTATTGATGTCATTGAATTGTCGATAACGATTACGCACATATATGTTTTGCATACTAAAGTTATTTTAACGTTTTAATAATTGGCCAGAGGTGTAATTGAGAAATGTTGTCATTTTGTCAAATAAAACTAGTTTTATTTTAACATGTTATTAATCATTGATATCCAAAACGTGGCCCGCGATAAGTTTTGATTTTTGGACACAAAAACTCAAATAAACGAAAATTAATTGGTTAGCCCAGATGTAAATATTCCAATACAGTGAAACCCCCAATTACGCGCTGGCTTGAAATATTCGCCGCAAATCCCCCAATTGAACGGTCGCATTCCATTGTCGTTGCTACGAGACGGTCGTCTGTGCGGTGCATACAGTCAAATGTTGGCTAGCGGCTGTGTATTCAACACGTGCCAGGCTATACACGCATAGCCAGGCGACTGTCTATGTGTTGGATTTTGGCGCGCTTTTCATTTTATCACTTAGTAACTAAATATTTCGTCCATTTTTAAATTTGAAAAACTAAAGGAAGTCTTAGTTTTGCATTTTTCGCGAAAAAAACGGAATTCCTTATTTTGTATGAGATTCACTCCCCCAATTACACTACCCCAAATTACGCGGTCCCGACTTAATTGTAAATGGGGGTTTTACTGTATTAGCATCATCGCACCCGTTTCAAAATGATTGACAGATAACTGATTGCATTATCGCATGAAGTAATAATACATTCACCCTCTTGGATTTTTACAGCGCCCAAAAATGATAAAAATATAAGAACCTCACCATTAAGAAACACTGCTCTATAAAACTATGTCGCTTCCAAAGTGATCGCTAGCGCTAGAAATATTAATATTAAAATTGGCCCTAAATGCACCTATAAATTTGTTAAAAAGACAGGGTTTGCTTTTTTACGTCTCAACTTTTTAAAATGATTTTCAAATCTAGTTTGGCTAGCACCATTTCTCACATTCGCAATTTAAATTGATGTAAAATCCGTTGTGGACATCACCAATGTCAAACCAGACTTAATGAAGTCTGGTTAATGATAATGATAACTATAATGATCTAAGAGTTAAGTAGTATCATATGCAACAGTGCTTCCCAAACATTTTCATTCCACGGCCCCCTAAATCTGAAAAAAAAATCCGCGGCCCTCCTCAATACAAAACATGTTCTGCGGCGGCCCCCAATCTGGGAAGCACTGATATACGAAACGTCATAAAATGACCTTGAAGATTTTCTATGTAATTAAACAAAATTATTATAATTACAGTTTTCTTGCTTAAAATCTACATTTTACTACAAAAATAAACCTGCATTTTTATATTATATATAGATACATAATTTTAGAATTAAGATCAATTTCCATGCAGTTTTTCACGATAGGATCTTGGTTTTATAAGTGATAAACGCTACTTAACAAATTCATGTATTTTATATTAAGTATGTAAATGTACAATCATATTATGTTGAGCGGTGCTATTCTCGATACACTACCACATATTGAGTATTATAAACCGTTTAAAATACGTGTTGTGCACGCGGGAATAGCACCGATGATGTTTGTGATTTGTTTGATAAAAAATTCTTTGAAATTCTCATCCTGTATAGTTGCCGTACAGTAAACTCTCGATTATCCGGGGCAATGATGAGGATGCACGAAGGATCGCAATATCGCACCGATGATGTTTGTGATGATTTAAAACCTGACGTTTCAAAGGCTAGTTCATCCAATTCGTCACTCAATAAGTTCATAGGATGCATCACGTATTAGTCGTAGGATGACTAATAAAACTACTTTAAGGCAAAATTCGACTTTATTCATCAACTTAGTCTTCTTCAAGAGTGATACATTAATTCCAACGCGTTTTTAATATTTCGATGTTTTTTTTGTAGAACGATTTATCTTTGGCCACAAAATATGTTTCAGTGTCGGTAATCACTTGTTCATTGGAGCCAATTCTCTTTCCCTTGAGCATTCTTTTTATGTCTGCAAACAGGTTGTAGTCGCTGGAAGCCAGATCCGTAGAATACGGTGGATGGGGAAGAAATTCAAAGTGCAATTCGTGCAATTTTACCATTTTTGCGATCGACGGTGAAAAAGCACTTTTTTCTTCTTCATTTTGGGTCGTTTTTTCGCAATTTCTTCAGCCAAACTCACCAATAACGCCATATAATATTTGCTGTTGAAGTTTCTTCCTTTCTCAAGGTAATCAATGAATAAAATACCTTACGCATCCCAAAATACGGAGGCCACAACCCTACCAGTTGACATTTGCGTTTTTGGTCGCTTTGGACGGTTTTCGCCGGTTGCTGCCTGCTCAGCTGCCTGCCGATTTGACTCTGGAGTGTAGTGATAGATCCATTGTTACATACCGCATGAAAAAATCCTTTTTATTGCTCTGAAACAGCTGTAAACAGCGACTGACCGTCTGAATTGTCGACGTGTTGTTGTTTTTGATTGACTGTGAGGAAACGCGGTACCCACTTCAAACCGAGCGTTCTCACGGACAAATGTTGATGAAAAATGGTGAATACACTGCTTTCTGATATCTTTAAGGTGTCAGCTATCTTACTCAACTTCAATTTACGATCGGCCATTACTATTTTCTGGACTTTTTTATGTTTTCTGGAACAACTGCCGAATTTGGGCGACCAGACCGTTCAACATCATCGGTGTTTGTACGGCCGCGCTTAAAATCAGCAAACTACTTCTCTACCATTTGTCTCGATGGAGCAGAATCCGAATAACACTTACCAAGCCATTGCTTTGCTTGAACGGTATTTTGTTCATATCAAAAAGCAAGCTTTATCAACACACGAAATTCAGATTTTTCGATTGTTTTGTAAATCACAAAAGTAGTGTCACTAAAACCACTGTAACCTGTCAACTAAACGTCAGATTGTTATGAAATTTTGACACGTATTATTTGAAGGATGGTACTTGGCTGGAATCAAATCGAGTTGTCGATAGCGGCGCTATCTATATGTGATCCTACGAACTTATTGAGTGATGTGTTCTTTGTGAAAATATATTTCGTCTGCAAAATGTCCTCTCAGATCGAACTCTTGTAAGACGAATGATTATTGAATGATATTAGAATACCGATATGCTAGTATTTTGCATTTTAATATCCGGTATTTCGTGACAGTCTAAATCCCAGTATTGGTAATGCCAGCATTGGCGGGATTGCAATACTCTGATAATCTGCATCCGGTTGAACGAGAGCTTACTGTTGTACAAATACGTTTGGTGAAAGCTTGTTTCGTTATGCTTCTATCGTCATCGCGGGCGCTTGTTCTTCTCCGACGATCTCATCGCACTCTTCGTCGTCGTAGCCGCTTTGTCCAGGAGATTTTATGCAAGGTATCCGGAGACCTCTCTCAGATAAACCTCTAAGCGCTCGTTTCCTGAACACGACTAGCACCAAGAAGAACACCACGCCTTGGAGGCAGTTGAACATGTCAGTTATTACCCTGCAATGAAAAAAAAATAAAATCAAAATTTCGAACTGTGAGGGACACAATAATATTATTTAAATATATATTATTGCGCTAATCACTAAAAAACACCCGCTACAAGCTAGAGTCTATTGTTTGGACCGCCCGACCAATAAGTGTTTAATTTAAAACTTAAAATCCATATCCGCTCCCTATACGGAGCATATGGTCACCACGAAGCTCCTCCACAATTCTCTATCTCCAGCCAGTCTCCTCGCCTCCTCCCAGGTCATCCCAGCGTCCCGTAACTCCGCCGAGTACATCCTGTGGATAGTCATCAGTGGCCTTCCACGACGCCGGGATCCATCCGGCCGCAAGAAGAGACAGGCAGGGTTCAGGCTCTCTTCAGGCATCCTCAACACGTGTCCAAGCCAGGTCCACCGCCGTTTCTTTATTTTGGACGTGATAAGAGGCTGGTTAGTCCGCTCTCTTATCTCCGTATTCCTGACAAAGTCAGACCATTTCACCCCTAGCATTCGTCGCAAGCATCTGTTTTCGAAGCACAGTATACAGTGTTAATACATTTTTATTTTTTTTAAATTTTCGTTATCAAAAAACGTAAATAAACAAAAAAACAATGAAGAATATGTTATAACTAAACACATAAGATCTTATAATATTCATAGATGTAGAGTGTAATCGTAATCGAAAATCCATATTCCAGATGCACATCTGCAATAATCATTTGTTGTAATATGTATACCTATATAGATCTGTCCTTAATTCGCGATAAAATATTTTTCTAAAACTACCGGTCAATTTTTCGATTACGGTATTCAGTGATGGTCCGATTTACCACAACCCTACTTCGGCTGGACGTAATGCTTTAGATTTGAATCAATCTCATTATGTTCCGTTTTCAGGAACATATAGGGTACGCTTTGGGACATTGGGGGTCATATTTTTCACACGTTGATTTCAATCAAAAATATAATTTGATTCTCAATCAAGGCGGAACAAGAAAATCAGGTTTAGATTTTAATGTGTTTTAATACGATTTAAATTCCGAAATTCGATTTTTTTACTCTGATTAATTCGAGACAAGCTTATTCCTTGCTCGAAGATTTTGGCTCGTTAAAGCTACTGGACTACTAGTAGAATGCAGGGTCATTTTTGACTACTTCCCACATCTATTTAACTTTATCTGTAGATATTCATAAAACAACCGTTAATATAGTGCATATAGTCTTCTTACTATGATCCTGAAGAAGATACTTAACTTAACTACCAACGATTAACGTTTTTTTCCCTCCTCATAATCTTATTTTACTCTCTCTGGACCAATAGGGTTAGAGTAAAACAATGTAAGTGAATACATTACGTACCAAAATATCATTTTGTCGCCTGCCACGAAACTGGCAATCTCAAAGATCCACGACAGGCCCATGACGATGAAGAGCTTCAGATATAGGACGAATCTATAAAAAAAACAATTCATGTAACAACAAATATAACATTTTTTATCATGTCGTTCGTTGACCCCTGATTTTTTTTTGATTGACTTATAACAACTCGAGTCGTAACACCTTTGACCCGAACAATTAATCGACGCCCTGTGTAGATACTCTCGATCGGGGCCGATGGCCGTCTTGATAGGGACTCCAATCCTTGTTTTGTTGTCTCCCAAAATCCTGGTTCCATTTTTTATATTTTTGATATCAGTATGCCGAAAAAAATCTAAATGCATCTCTCCATGTATCAAAAAAATAGTTTAGTATTGAAATTTACTTTAAACAAACTGCCAAAGATCACTAGCGGTGTCATAACTCACATCTATGATATCGACTGTGGAAAGGGAGAAGGACGTAACCCACAGTTTTTTCAAAACAGCTTTTTTTTCAATAATTACGATGTATTCAACTTGATACACGTTCTATCAAAAAGATGTAAGGCGTAAATGCTGAATTAGTATCTAAATTTCGCTTTTAAGTTTGAAAAAAGACGGGCTTGTGAAAATTAAAACCAAAAGAAGACTGAAAAAAAGGATTTTCCTGGATAATTTATTAAATAAATATTAGATTATGTCAATTAAACACCAGTTTAGAAGTCTCCGTGCACTTAAAGGTTGTGTATAATTAATAATTTGCATTTGGCCGAAAAACATCAAAACACGTTTTTTGTCTCTCCTGTAAAATTAGCTATGTGCGGGTTACGTCATTTTCATTTCCGCAGTCGAAATGGTTAAAAAGAACAAATCGGCGATCAGTATTTTTCATGTTGTAATAGTTTATTTTTCATCTTAAAAGATTAACTTTCTTTATAATTACGAAAAACTGTGCTTCTGTGTTTTTTTTTACGATTTTCTTAAAACTTGATATTTTGAAAATGTGAGTTATGATACTATATAGGCTTCTAATTTATTGATTCCTCAATTATTTCAAAGACAAAAACTCTAGTTTACAAATTGACGGATATATTAGTCCAGTTTTAGATGTATAACATATAATTTGACGGTTTGGTTAACTGAAAGACATTTAAAATAATACATTGCTTAAAAACATATAAAATACAAATACGTATTCCACAGCTAACAATTGCCAATGTACCAAATATTTACGACATTTGTAGATACAAATTGAAGTAATTTTATTTTATGTCCTCAAATAGTATTTTATTATTTGTTTGTCAATATCAATGTAGATGTTTTTGCACTTCAATTTGTGTTTCATGTCGTTTCTAATCGTTTGTGCTTGTATTATTTTCCCGGGAACGGTGTTTTTAAATTAAAAAATCCCGGGCTTGAAAACAATAATCGGATTGCTCTTCATAGCCTTGATTGAAGTTATACTGGGTCTCGTGACAAACTACAATCTTGGTTAATTTGTATTGTCTGAGTCTTTTCATATATATCATCTACAGCAGGGTTTCTCAACGGTGGGCCATGTGGCTCCCCTGGGGGCCACAGCGTGTTCTAAGGGGGCCACAGAGATTTATTTTCGTTTTGGGGAGCCACAACACAGCTTAGGGGGGCCACGGGTATTGATAAAACGATACAGGGAAGAGCATAATGGCGGACGTCACGCAGCTATTTTTTGTAAATCTATAAATAAAATAAATTCCTGGCATTCTAGATTCGAAAATCTCGGAAGAGCTATAAAAAAAGGCGGCTTTTTGAAATTATAATTTTCATGGGAAGAAAAAACCATAGTATGGGGGCCACAGAAAAATATAGACACTCAAAAGGGGCCACGTTCCCAAAAAGGTTGAGAAACACTGATCTACAGTATATTTTTGGTCTTCTTACATGTGTACATTTATTTTTGTAAAATCCGTAGGGTAGATCAATTTTGATATAATGCTTTTCAATTTTATGAACAGTATTTTAAATATATGTATGTACATGAAAATTAAGTTACAAGTCAAAAAGGTGGCAGGGCGGCACCCTGGCTCATTTTCAGGTGACAGGTCGCCGACCTGGCCCCACTACATCACTGATTATACCCCACAATTATGGATACTATTATATTAAGTTATTGTCGAATTTTGCTGCAAAACATCCTCAGTTGTTATCAGTTATGCTCGTTATGCATACCACAATTTATTCCCGATATTTGAATTGATTTTTAGCTACGGAAACATAGAAAATAAACAAAACAGTGTAGTTCGCTTACTTGTATTTCATACTGCGGACTCTAGAGACGTTCTCGTAGCTGGTCTGCTGCCAGAGCTTGAAGGATGTGAAGATGAATAGGAAGATGTTGCACAGTAACAGTACTGAAATTGGTCCGTAGAAATAGCCCCAGGTCTCTATTTCTCCTGAAAACAATTGTAAATACGTCGGTAAAGTCTTGTGTGATTTTTTTAGCCACTGTGTAACTGGTCCGCGAGAAAATTTTGGTGGTCCGCAGAGAAATCTGACACTATTTCAATTTTCTAATCCTTCTGATGAAAATTCTAATTCAATTCTCTACAACATATTTATGCGGAAAGGCCTTTTCATCTGTCACTGCAATCAAAACAGTTTGAAATGCATTCAGTTCTCCGTTTTGCAGTTACATCATTGGAGCCAAATATAAATTTTATCAAATTTGAATCGTTCAAACTATGTACATTCTCACAGATTTTGTCACTAACGACCCGGGTTTCGCCTTTCGGCATCTTCAGGCGTTCAAGTGCACCGATGAACTTGAACTGAGTTCATCCGTGAGTCAGTTCAAGTTCATCCGTGCACTTGAACGCCTGAAGATGCTGAAAGGCGAAACCCGGGTCGTTAGTGACAAAATCTGTGAGAATGTACATAGTTTGAACGATTCAAATTTAATATTGAAATACCACCAAGCACCTTCAGTCGAAATCTTAAATTATAAATTTTATCATTTCAAATATCCAGGAACATCCATTACATTAAAAATTGATAAAGCTTTTATAATTAAATTTTAATTAATAATTTTATTTTATGAACTAGGTGCATTTTTAGACGCATTTGATCACTTTTATTTCAATATATAATATTATATTAAACACAAAAGTTCTGTTAGTAAATATTCTCATCGAGTATATGAGGATCTCGATTTCAAAACCTACTCAAAGAACATTTTTGATTTTTTTCAAAATTGTATGCCAACTTGTTCTCTATTTGTATATCTACACAATCAATAGATTTCCGATTTCGAAACATCTCTAAATACAGAGAAGACGCATTTTAAAAAAAGGTGTTTAGGCTCAAAACCTGCTGAAATCCAATAAGCCCACAGCAGTTTTTTGCAGTTTGCCAACAATTTTGGTTTTTGGAGTTATACAGTTAGGGTTTGAAATTAAGGCGCTCATGTCTCGTATGATCTTTCAACTTCGAAATATTTGACTAATTGGCATAAGCTGTATAATGTCAAATATTTTTTTAAGTTAAAAAAATAATAAAAGTATTTTAACTCTTTATTAGCAAGGAACTACTTTTTTTTAAAACCATGTCCGCTCCCAATGTGGAGCATATGGACTCCTAATGGAGTTTATCTCAACAGAAGTGTTTCTACGAGAACTGCTTGTTACTCAGTTGCTCAACCTCTCTTTTTCCAAAGAGAGTAGGGATAGAATGATAGGGCTAGGACAGGACTAGTGGTAAGCTAATCGCTCTCGATACGCCCTGTTCATAGGATAGGATGGGTGAGAGGAGGGAATTCAAGACATCACATACATCCATGCCTTAGAACAGAAATCATAAATCGATTGAAAAATCAATTTATAAAACTGTCCGTACCGGGATTTGAACCCGGGCCCTTTGTAGCCGAAGCCAACAACGTTGACCACTCGACCACACAGGCGGCAAATCTGAAAATAGGGAAATCTTTATTGCCCAAAGTAGTCTTCGATATTCCAGTTAGAATCGATCAATCCAACGATTGTTTTCGTGAAAGTTTCATTGCTATAGAATCTTTAAGTTAGTATATTTACCGCTAAACCAGCAAGAGTTTCCACCGATGCCAGGCTTGAGGTGTTCACCCTCTGTGTGGTGGGCCACTATCGCAGCGATAAGGAAGAGCAGAGGTACTCCGAATGCGTACACGTTGTACGCTATGAAGTTCTTTCGGTCAGACCAACCATTTTTCCTGAAACTGTTGTAGAAGATAATGTTAGGATTAACTGATTTGGCTAAGGTGACGATTCGTACTCGAAATACTGGTTTTACCGAAACTGGGATCCCGGTATTCATAATGTCTTATCAATACCGAAATACAGATATAGCCCAATTTCGGCATGGGATAATAGCTCTTCTCGTATCCTCAGTTTGGTACATATTATCGAGAGTAATATTCTCGTGAATATACCACAAATTGGCTTGCACCAAGTAAGCGTTACACCGTGCTATAAACGTTGCCAGGATAATTATTCCTATTACTTATGTTATGTGTTCTGACAAAGCCCCCTATAAGACTGCTATGGTCCTGACCAATTCTCCCTCTTAGACAAGAGGTTAACTGCGGGGGCCAATTCGACAAATGCGCGGCATACTTTGTCATATTTGATATACAAAATAGTATTTTCATTTTCATAATAAACGAAATTATCATCTGATAATTTATAAATAGAGTGTATTAAATAAAAAATAACAGAACTCATTATACTTTTTTATATAAAATAAAACCAACCATAAATAAAGGAAATAAACAAATAATCTAATAAATTTTATGAATTAATTAACAAAAAATACGTATAGCTTTTTATGTCGTTCCTTACAACCATTCCTTATAGTATATACTCCATTAAGATGAATTTGTTGGTCTTGTAAAAGATAAAAATTTAATTCTAGATGAATTCTCTAAATGTTCTCTGCCTACTCTGAATGAGTGCGCGGGGGCTTTCAAACTGCTGCGCGTCCGCGAGCGCGTACAGCTTAGAGGGGAAGTTGGTCCTGACATTAGTGAAGTAGTTGAAGGGTGATCTTGGATACGGGAAACGACAGAGAGAAAAACCAGTAGACTTACACGACCGACTGCATGACGTTGATTGCAACAACGTTCATCCAGAAAAATGTTGTCAGCATCCAGAAGAATGTGGAGTAACCTGAAAAAGTCACAAATTTGTTAGATATTTATGTCAATTGTCGGAATATATGCGAAATAATATCCTCGACTAAATTTCTTTCCGATGCGTCGCAATTAGGGTATCCAATCCCGGGATCCGGGATCCCATAATTCCGGGATCCCATTCAATTTTCTGATCCCGAAATTCCGGGATTGAGATGGCCGCGATCCCGGGATTGAGAAATTTTGAGTAAATTCTCGAAATTTACACGAAATTGGCAAATTGAAGATTTCGAAGAAATTGAAGAATTGAAAAAAAACGAGTTTCTGTGAGATTCTGGGAAAAAGTATACCAAATCGGAGATTTCAAATTCCTCGGTGAGCTAAAAAAAAAAAAACGAGTTTCTGTGAGATTTCGGGAAAAAGTATACCAAATCGGAGATTTTTTGAACTTTTGATTTTTTGAACTTGAACTGACAGTTCAAGTTCATCCGTGCACTTGAATGCCTGAAGATGCCGAAAGGCGAAACCCGGGTCGTTAGTGACAAAATCTGTGAGAATGTACATAGTTTGAACGATTCAAATTTAAAATGTTTTCGGTTAAATTTCGAGTAATATATAGGGATTCCAACTATTCGTCATTTTCAACTATCCGGATATCGAATAGTAAAACTGAAACTATCCGTATATCCGGATAGTTTCAGTAAGTATGAAAATAACAAAACATTACTACATATACATTTATGTACTAAAATAATACATTGAAAACGGGTTCATTTGTAATATAAGTCATTTATTCAGATTTTAACGATTCATATTTTAAAAATAAGAGAACATTAAATGTATCATATTTTAAATTTGATCTTAATTTAGTTTTAATTTTTCCAGCTGTTGAAAATACTCGTTTCGTTGCTGTTGATGTTGGTTTTATGGTTAGAAGTGTTTTAAACAACACTTCCAACTTTTCCATCCTTTTTTTAAAATTGATCTAAATATTTAAAATCTTTTTTCAGATTATTTTTATTGTCATTTGTATTGTCGTCAGTTTCCGCGAGAGGTAAAATAGAATTGCGCATTTCATGTTGCAAGTTGCATTTATTATCTTTTTTCATAAAATGAGTCCATACTTCCGAGCGTCTTGACATGGCTAAAATTTAATACAAAATTATTAAAATTTTAATATGTCGACATTGGTCTCGATTGCTTGGTTTTCAGTGATGAATTGTAGAACTCGCACGCAAATGACGATGTTTCACGATCAAAGTTTCACGATCAACTGATCTTGACTAAATCCTTTCCCGCTTCTGTAATGCCTTAGATAGAGACAATACACATTTCAATACTATTCCATCATATTAAAATATTGAAAATTTGCAGCTGCATTAGATTACTGCAACGGCATTTCTTCAATGAATGGAATTTCTGCATTAAAGGTTTTTTTTGCCTCGAGTCCGTGCCGATTCGTCGAACTTTTAAGTATTAAGATAACACCGATAAGATATTCATAATGCCCGAGTTTGGGGAAGGTAATAAAAAACACTACTCTTAAGTAATGGTTTCTCCCAGGTAGTAAATACCCCAGTATTCATATCATGTTTCGTCGATTTTGTAAAATATTCCATTAAAAATTATAACGAATACTATCCGGATATTTCTCCAAATATCCGGATATCGAATAGTTAAAAAGGGCCGGATATATCCGGATATCCGAGTTGAAATCCCTAGTAATATAATATATATGGAGGATATTTATTTTCTTACTCCAACTGCTATTTCACGCGATTCAATACTTATTAGATTCTCTGCGAATAATTTAATTTTACTCCACTTATGTACTATGGATAGGGTTGTCAGATGTCCCGATTAATCCTGACTGTCACCGGCTTTGAGTCTCATGTCCTGGTGTCCCAAACAAACCATTCAGGACTCCCGAGAGTCCCGGTTTACAAAAAATACAGCTTTTTTATATTCTCCCCAAAATACTACAATTTCGCACGGTGCCTATTGTCGATGGACAATTTTCTATCTTCATGGTAATTTCAATTTTTTTTATTTCATAAAAATTGGGAGATTTAGGGGGTGAAACTATTGTATAAAAACTTTGAAGAACTTGAAAATATACTAGAAAAAAATGCATTGGATTTGGGGGCCATAATGCTAATGTAATTTTGGCGGGCGGCTACGAAAAAGAAGGTTTATAACCGGTTTTATTCCTATTAATAAATGATAAACATTTAAATTTTAAAAAAATCAGGGGGTATCCCGGTTTGACTTGCAAGAAATCTGACAATCCTAACCATTGACAAGGCAGTGCTAAAACGGGAAAAGAAATGACTCGCAACGATTCAAACATGACCCTACTTTGTCTTAGATGGAACGAATGCCTCTAGTTTGTCAATTAATTGTTTAGTAAATTATATAAATATAAAGATATACTAAAACATATATTACCGTTAAACACACACATATTGCTTGCGCTTTCGAGGAACAGCTGTGAATATCCGAGGTGTATGAACCCAAGACAAAGGCAAAACGCTGTGATCATTGTGCACTTCCCTTGCAAGTCCCTGTCAAAAATACATGCAAAAGTATAGAAGGTATAAGATATATAAATCAATGTTACCAGGAAACGATGGTAATTGCTTAGAAAAGAGATTTTCTTATTCTAAACAAAATAAATCAATCAAGTCTGCTCCCAATGTGTAGCATATCGACTGTGGAAAGGAATAAGGACGTAACCCACAGTTTTTAGAAACGGGTTTTTTTTTCGATAATCACAATGTATCAAACTTGATACACGTTCTATCAAAAATTCAAGCTGCAAATGCTAAAGTAGTATCTAAATTTGGGTTTTAAATTTGAGAAAGATGAGCTTGTGAAAATTGAAACCAAGAAAAAAGACTGAAATAATTTTTTTTTTCCTAGACAATTTTTTAAAATTAATATTAGATTATGTCAATTAAACACCAGTTTAGAAGTCTCCGTGAACTTAAAGGTTGTGTATATTTCATAATTTACATATGGCCCAAAATCATCAAAACACGTTTTTTGTGCCTCCTGTAAAATTTTGTATGCGTGGGTTACGTCCTTTTTCCTTTCCACAGTCGATATGGTGGACTTTACGAAAACGGCATGTTTCTCAGTCGCTTTTTTCACAGCAGGTAATGCTTGAAAAGACAAAGAAAAGACTAGTAAAGGATGTTTTTTGGAGGTATATTTTGTGCGCTAATTGAATGTTTCCTTCGAAATTAAGAACCTCTGATTTACAATAAGAAACATCACCGTAACTTAACTTGCCGCCTGTGTGGTCGAGCGGTCAACGTCGTTGGCTTCGGTTACGGAGGTCACGGGTTCGAATACCAGTACGGACAGTTTTATAAATTGATTTTTTAATCGATTTATGAATTTCCGTTCGAATGCATGGATGGATGTTTGTGATGTCGTGAATTTCCCCCTCCATCCTTTCCTATAATCGAGGCGTATCGAGAGCGATAAGCTAACCACTAGTCCTGTCCTAGCCCTATCTTTATATTCCTACTCTCTTTGAAAAAATAGAGGTTGAGCAACTGAGTAACAAGAAGTTCTCGTAGAAATACTTCTGGTGAGATAAACTCCATTGAGAGTCCATATGCTCCATATTGGGAGCGGACATGGTAAAAAAAAACTGAACATGGCGACGTAAGATATTTGATTAACGAAACATTATGATTATAATTTAAGATTTCAACTGAAGGTGCTTGGTGGAATTTCAATATTAAATTTGAATCGTTCAAATTATGTACATTCTCACAGATTTTGTCACTAAAGACCCGGGTTTCGCCTTTTGGCATCTTCATGCGTTTAAGTGCACGGATGAACTTGAACTGACGCTTAGTAAATGAATGTTTCGTGTTTATATAAAAAATAAATGCATCACTGAGTCCAAAGCCATTGCTGGCGAAAAGGATAAGCTCATGGGAATGTCCACAGATTTGAGTAGTACGTACTTTTAAGAATTATATTTATTTGTCGGCAAAGGTTTTATGATTATATTTATATAGGGTATAGAAGTGGAGATCCCGACATGCTTAATATTTCATTTTAAATCGGAAGACTATGCAATTGTGCTCTGTTTGTTTCCAAAATTTCCTGGAAAAAGAGCTTATGACTCCGTATTTGGGTGTAACATTTTTATCCCTTGTTCCTGATTGAACACGTGAGCTTATCCTTTTCGCCAGCAATGACTTTAAACTCAATGATACATTTATTTCTTATATAAACACGAAACATTCATTTACTAAGCGTCAGTTCAAGTTCATCCGTGCAATTGAACGCCTGAAGATGCTGAAAGGCGAAAGCCGGGTCGGTAGTGACAAAATCTGTGAGAATGTACATAGTTTGAACGATTCAAATTTAATCTATATATATAAAAATCTCGTGTCACGGTGTTTGTCTCCAAACTCCTCCGAAACGGCTTGACCGATTTTTATGATTTTTTTTATGTATATTTGCTAGATATGAGAATCAAATGTAAACTATATTTAATCCCGCTAGGTGAAAGGTGTCCCGATCCAGATTTTTTTTTCAATATTCCTAACAATTCGTCGTTCCAATTTCAAACAATTGAAATGGACGTCTTTAAATTCAAATTTCCTGGCTTAGAACTATATTGTAATAATATTGAGAGAACTTTATTTGAAAGTTTGCATCGCTACGACGTTTTTTAAATAATCGAATATACTAATTCGATTTTTTGAAGCTATAATTATAGTGCTGGGAAAAGATTTTTTGAAGCTGATTTGTCAGATTTTGATCAGTGACGTCATTGAGTCGATTATTGGAGGTATGCTTATATTTTGCATCTGGCCTTGAAAATATTTTTAATTTCTTACTTGCATTAGGAATATTCTGATGACAGTATGGATATTTTATAGAACTGTATTTCGACTTTTATTTTAAAATCTTCTACTAGGAAAAATGATTGTTAGCAAACTTAAACATTATTCTAAAAATTAAATAATTTACAATTTCAAGATTTTTTGGAGCTGATTTGACAGATTTTGATCAGTGTCATTGATTCGATTATTGGAAGGTATGGGTTTATTTTGTATCCGGCGTTGAAAATCTTTTTAATTTTTTACGTGCATTAGGTATTAGCTTATTTATAATGACGGTATGGATATTTTATAGAACTATATTTAAACATTTATTTTAAAATCTTCTACTACGAAGAATAATTGTTAGCAAACATAAACATGATTCCAAAAATTAAATAATTTACGAAATTTCTGCTACTACGAAAAATGGTTGTTAGCAAACTTAAACATGATTCCAAAAATTAAATAATTTACGAAATTTCTGCTACTACGAAAAATGGTTGTTAGCAAACTTAGACATTATTCCAAAAATTAAATAATTTACGAAATTTCTGCTACTACGAAAAATGGTTGTTAGCAAACTTAAACATTATTCCAAATATTAAATAATTTACGAAATTTTTGCTACTACGAAAAATGGTTGTTAGCAAACTTAAACATGATTCCAAAAATTAAATAATTTACGAAATTTCTGCTACTACGAAAAATGGTTGTTAGCAAACTTAAACATGATTCCAAAAATTAAATAATTTACGAAATTTCTGCTACTACGAAAAATGGTTGTTAGCAAACTTAAACATTATTCCAAAAATTAAATAATTTACGAAATTTCTGCTACTACGAAAAATGGTTGTTAGCAAACTTAAACATTATTCCAAATATTAAATAATTTACGAAATTTCTGCTACTACGAAAAATGGTTGTTAGCAAACTTAAACATTATTCCAAATATTAAATTATTTAGAAAATTTCTGCAACTACGAAAAATGGTTGTTAGCAAATTTAAAAATTATTCCAAATATTAAATTATTTACGAAATTTCTGCTACTACGAAAAATGGTTGTTAGCAAACTTAAACATTATTCCAAAAATTAAATAATTTACGAAATTTCTGCTACTACGAAAAATGGTTGTTAGCAAACTTAAAAATTATTCCAAAATATAATAATTTACAAAATTTTTGCTACTACGAAGAATGGTTGTTAGCAAACTTAAACATTATTCCAAAAATTAAATAATTTACGAAATTTCTGCAACTGCGAAAAATGGTTGTTAGCAAACTTGAAAATTATTCCAAAATATAATAATTTACGAAATTTCTGCAACTACGAAAAATGGTTGTTAGCAAACCTAAAAATTATTCCAAAATATAATAATTTACGAAATTTCTGCTACTACGAAAAATGGTTGTTAGCAAACTTAAACATTATTCCAAATATTAAATTATTTAGAAAATTTCTGCTACTACGAAGAATGGTTGTTAGCAAACTTAAACATTATTCCGAAAATTAAATAATTTACGAAATTTCTGCTACTACGAAAAATGGTTGTTAGCAAACTTAATCATTATTCCAAAAATTCAATAATTTACGAAATTCCACCATGCACCAACATGCAATATCATGCAATATCAAAAAAAAATTATGATTGATGAAGTACTTTAATCATATCAACTCATTAAATGGGACCAATTTAGTATGGCGCACAAAAAGGCATTGGAAAATTTTCACTATATGTACACTAAAAGATTTGAGAAGAAATGAACAGGTCTTTGGTGGCGAACCTTTTTTATTGTCTGGTGTTTTTCGACAAACTCTACCAGTTATACCACGTTCAACAGCTGCTGATGAATCAAGTGCATGTCTCAAATCATCAGTGTTATGGTGACATGTGCAGAAATTGACTTTGAAAGCTAATATGCGTGTAGAATTACAATATGATGCATCCGCTGAACGTTTCAAAAAACAAATCAGATATTGGTAATGAAAAATAGAAATCGATGAATCCACACATTACCACCAAGCTTTTGTAAAATTACAGGAACCGTAAGCAAGAATTGATGCACAAAGTTTTCCCAAATATCGCACAGAATTACAAAAATCATCAGTGGCTTAATGAATGTGTTATATTAGCAGTCAAAAACAACGATGGTAATGCCACCAACTTCAGGATTCCAAACGAAATACCAGCCAAAGAAACAACGTGTAAGTCCATCGATACTATAAATTAATCAAGACGAAGTTGTCAATTATCCAACTGAATTCTTAAACTCACTTGATTTGCCAGGCATGCTACCGCACGTTTTAACACTGAAAATTGGCGTACCTATCATTCTTCTTCGAAATATAAATCCACCACGACTTTGCAACGGTACCAGGCTTTCAGGGAAAAATTAATGCACAGTATCATCTAAGCTTAAATTTTAAATGGAAATTTTAAAGGAAACGATGTACTGTTGCCAAGCATCCCAATAATTCCGACAGATAGGCCATTAGAATTAAAATGTTTGCAGTTTCCGGTGCGACTCGCATTTGGACAATCGCTACAAGTGTGTGGACTAAATTTAAAAAATCCATGCTTCACACATGGACAGCTGTATCTGGCCTGCTCACACGTTGAAAAACCTTAAGATCTATTCATATACGCACCAGACAAAAAAACAAAATATATCTAAAAGCACTTCAATAAACATAATTAAAACAAAAACACTTTCTTTCTTCGAGTGGCATTGCAACGCATGCCGGGTCAGCTAGTAATATATATAATCATGTAACATTAGTTGATTATTCTTCTTCTTCTTCTTTGGCCATGTTCGCTCCCTATGTGGAGCATATGGCCGCCACGCGGCACCTCCATGTTTCCCTGTCTCCCGCCAATAGCTTTGCTTCCTCCCATGACATGCCAGCATCCCTCAGTTCCGCCGAGTACATCCTATGGATAGTACCCGACGGACGTCCAGGACGCCGGAATCCCACCGGTCGAAAGAAGAGGCAGGCAGGATTGAGGCTTTCCGGAGGCATCCGCAGCACGTGACCCAGCCAGTTCCAACGTCTCTCCATAACCACTGACGTGACGGGACGCTGTCTTGCACGCTCCCTTATCTCTGAATTCCTCACAAAATCAAACCACCTCACCCCCATTATCCGACGCAAGCATCTGTTCTCGAAGCTCAGTATACGGTTTTTCTGAGTCTTCGTCAGGTGCCATGATTCGCAACCGTAAAGCATTACCGGCAGAATGCAAGCGTTGAACAAGTGGCATTTGGTTTTAATCGAGTACAGCTGTGTGTCCCAGACAGTCCGCATTGAGTTGAATGTGGCTCCAGCCATTCCTAAACGAATGGCGAGCTCGTTTTTTGTACTACCGTCTTCGGGGATATGTACGCCGAGGTATCTGAAGCTGTCAACCCTCTCGATGATCTGTCCCGCGCTGGTAAGGGTCCTATCAGAGTCATGACAGGTTTGGTTACACATCACATTGGTCTTACTAGTATTAATTTTTAGACCAATGCGACCTGAGTTAGTTCCTAACCCATCAATAGTCTCCTGGATGCCCTCAATGGATTTATCGAATATTACAGCATCATCGGCATATTCAAGGTCACACAGCTTCAGACCGGGACCAACAGCTACACCTCGATCAGGCGGAATTGACCTGCGAAGTATGAAGTCAAGGATAATAATAAACAGGAACGGTGCAAGAACGCACCCCTGTCTCACTCCGGTAGTGACCCCGAACCATTCGGTATTTGAGTCACCGATTCTCACACAACATGCACTACTCTCATGTAAGGATTTGATAATGGCCACAATCTTTGGCGGAATCCCGTAGGCATCCAGTATCCTCCACAAAGAGGGTCTGTGCGGACTATCAAATGCCTTCTCATAGTCGACGAAACAACAAGCAAGAGCACTGTTAAATTCATTGCTCTGCTGGAGGAGACATCGAAGATTGTGTATTTGGTCCGCACACGACCTTCCAGGGAGGAAGCCCGCTTGATTTTTCCTAAGTATTTTCATAATGGGACCTCTTATTCTCGCCAACAGAATGTGTGCCATTACCTTCCCAGGAATACTGAGAAGAGTTATGCCTCGGTAATTGTTACAGCTGAGGGGATCACCTTTTTTGTGGAGTGCTAACACCTCACCGTCCACCCAGTCCCTAGGACAACGCTCACCGTCCCACACCCTGGCCATCAGGTGATAGAGAGGATGTAGGACGGCGTTAAGACCACATTTCAGAAATTCCGAATGTATTCCGTCTCCACCCGGTGCTTTGCCGTTTTTAAGCCTCTTCACTGCCAAGATGATTTCGGCATGTGTGGGCGTACGGTCTGAAATACCGGACACTCGGGGGAGGTCCATAGATGTAGCCTCTTCGGTTACGTCAAAAGGGTCCTGGGGGGGCGGTCGGTTCAGCACCTCGCAGAAATGATCCTTCCAAATCTTTTTAACGCTTTCTGCGTTTGACTCTATTGCTCCATCAGGGCCGCGAATTGGCCCGGGAGTCGGTGGTCGCTTTCCGCAGACCTCGCGCGTGATTTTAAATAACTTCTTGGTATCATTTCTGCGGGCCGCCACCTCAGCTGTCTCAATTTGCCGATCCAAGAATCGGCGCTTGTCAAGTCGCGCAGACTTCTTGACAACTTTGTCCTGATTACGATAATCAGCGCGACGTTCTTCAAATTTTTCAGGGTCAGCTTCACTGTCCTTCAGTGCTTTTAGCCTGGCCCGCTCTTCAATTCTCCTCCACGTATTTTCGGACATCCATTTTGGTTGCCCCTCCCTCCGGAATCCGAGAACATCTTCGGCCGATGATGCAATAGCACGCTTGATACAGCACCAGTCCGCCTCAATGCGATCGGACCCGGATATAGGTCGCACGGAGACACGATCTATTTCCTTCCTTACAGCAATCTCGAATTTTAGTCTAGTATTTAAGTTTTCTAGCTTCTCGATGTCGATCTTTTTCCGCGCTGGATTTTGAGCTATGCGACTTAGTTTCAGGCGGATTTTGCCGACAAGTAGTTCGTGGTCGCTATAAATGTCGGCACCTCGATATGTGCGAACATCGAGAAGTTCAAATCTATGTTTCGTGCTGTAAAGAAGATGGTCAATCTGCGTCTTTGTGCGACCATCAGGAGAGGTCCATGTGTATTTATGGATGTCTTTATGCGGGAAGATAGTTCCGCCAATGGTGAGCTCATTCATGATAGCGAATTCAATCAGTCTCCCACCATTGTCGTTTGCGGTGCCCAGACCATGCCGTCCCATCACTGAGGGCCCGAGAGCCGGATCAGCCCCTACTCGCGAATTATAATCCCCCATTACTATCACGCGATCCCTACGGGGGATTGCTGCAACTGCCGCGTGAAGGGAGTCGTAGAAGGCGTCCTTTGCTTGCTCGTTGGCGTCCTCAGTGGGGGCATAGCACTGAAAGACAGTCACAGAGCTGTCACTAGTCCTGAAGGTGGCACGTATCAATCTCTCAGAGATCGGTTCCCATTTCACAAGGCAACGGGCCGCTCTCCCAGACATCAGTATTGCCACCCCCTGGCGATGATATTGACTCTGGCCAGAAAATATCAACGTGCACCCCTCCAACAGCTTCTTTCCTGCGCCTTTCCAGCGTATCTCGCTCAGTCCTAATATGTCAAGGCCATACTTTCGCAAGATACGGGTAGCATGCAGGTCCTTTCCAGAAGTGCGCATGGTACGGACGTTGTACGCACCAATGCGCATAATGTACTTGTTGGAGAGGATTTTTTCTTCTCGGTCCATGGTTGTGCTGGGTTGTCTACTTTGGCTTCCGGGTGTCCGAGGCGCTTGTGGCGGTGTTCTAATCAGTGTTGGGTTTAAGGATGCAGGGTGATTAACCCTGCGCTCCCGAGGCCTGGGTCACAAGGGCTCTAGGGGTCGGCTCAACCCTGGTTTTTCTGTCGGGGATTTCCTTCCCTTAGCCAGTAGCCCAGTTTTGAGGCGCCGGACGTTCGCCTTGCGACCCCTGCTGTTAGCTACAACATTGTTGCATTGCCCGATGGACGCCACGGGGAGGCCAGCAGATGGGACTTGCTGGTGTGCGGCATTTCCCACCATTTTAGTGTAGGCACGTCAACTGGCATTGACATGCCCACGTGGGACCCCCAGCCATTGACCACCTGATTATTAGTTGATTAAAAAAATCTGTAAATTTCTCCATGTCATTAGAAATTATAGAACTATATCGATTGCCATAGGGGGCGTTGCCTGTCATATCTGATAACGGTTTTTCATATTTGGGTTTACGATTTCGTTGCATATTAAAAAAATCGATAAAAAATAAAAAAAACAAATAGTGAAAAATATCAAAGTATTTAAGTTGCACAAATATTATTCTAATTATTTGTCGCCTACTGTGGCCCAGTTGGTTGGAGCTTGCTTTACCGATCACGCACGTCCTGGTTCGATTCCCGGTCAGATCACCGTGGATTTGAGAATTATTCAATTCAAAGCTGTGATCGAAGACTGGGTGTTTTGGATGTCAATTCACATTATTTCCTCTCCTCCTATCCTTCCGATCCTTTAATAACAGGGTGTAGCAATAGCGAATACTTAACCACTAGTCATGTTCTAGCTTTATCATTCTTTCCCTACTACTCACTTTGAAGAAAAAGCGAGGTCGAGCGACTGAGTAACAAACTGTTCTTCTTCTTCTTCTCAAACTTCTGTTGAGATACCTCCATTAGGAGGCTCCACATTGGGAGTAATAAAATAATAATAGTTGATAGCTATATCGTCTTTCGCTTTCATCAGAATTACAAACAACGTATCAAATATAATCTGCCCCCCTTGGTTTTCAGTGCACTTAGTTCAGTGTTCAAGTGTTATTGTTTCAGTTGTATGACGATTAACAGATGTCGCACAAAGAGTGCGTTGTTGTTTGTCACATGCAATAGTATAAAGACTGCATTATGTATATTTAACATAATATCTTCGCAATGTGTCATTACAGCTTTTCAATGCGTAATGAATGTATAGTAGACATTGTAGGCTGCGCTTATCATTTGTTTTACCCATCCCGTCTGCTGCACAGTGCGTGCTGTGTGCTCACATATCAGCGGCACCAATTACAACTTGACAGTCAATCTACGACGTGGTGTCATTCTATATTTAAACCGATTCGATAATTTTTCACTATTTTGCTATAAACAGTACCGGCGCAAAGTTATTTGCCGCCCTAGGCAACATTTACCATAAAATCCTGTAAATATAATTGGGACGTTTTTTTAAGCTCTCGCTCAATATTTTTTTGCTACTATAAAGAGCAATACTTTTTGTAATGGCTAAGATTTTTTTAAAGTTTTCGAGCTACAAGTTGGTTTCCCACCACCACCCGTTGTTTATATGCAGCCAACGTTTAATGGCCGCCTTCCACAACGCTATCGACAGAAAAATAAGAGTCTACCCCTCACATTTATGGTCCGAGCAGAACTGCACATTTTGAACGATGCACTAATGTGCTTAAAATAATAATAAAGTTTTCGAGCTACTGCTTGAAGCTTCTTCATCTTCTTCTTTGGCCATATTCGCTCCCTAATGCCTGTCTCCCGCCAATTGCTTTGCTTCCTCCCATGGCATGCCAGCATCCCTCAGTTCCGCCGAGTACGTCCTATGGATAGTACCCGACGGGCGTCCGGGGCGCCGGAATCCCACCGGTCGAATGAAGAGGCAGGCAGGATTGAGGGTTTCCGGAGGCATCCGCAGCACGTGACCCAAGCTTGAAGCTTACTGCATAGATATTTGTATTACAGTAAAACCCCCATTTACACTATATTCGGGACCGTGTAATTGGGGGTGTGAATGTCATACAAAATAAGGGATTTGATTTTTTTCCGCGGAAAACGCAAAACTAAGATGTCCCTTAGTTTTACAAAAAAAACTGTATGCGAAGCACAGACGACCGTCTCTTAGTAACGGCAATGGAATGCGAATATTTCAAGCCGGCGCGTAAATCGGGGTAGTGTAATTGGGGGTTCCACTGTATCTGTATATATTACATATGTATGGCTCTTTGAAAACTTTGCTATCCTATCTCCTTGACAACTTGGCTCTTCTCACTTGAAAGTCTGTCTAAACTAACCTAACCTAACCTAACCAAATCTTACGTCATCCCTTTTTTAAAGGCACTGTTCTCGTCATATATTGGGAATAGAACCTTCAATCCGGAAATCCCGAGATCCCGAGATCCCGACCAAATTTGCGATCCTTGGTGCTTGGTGAAATTTCAAAATTAAATTTGAGTCGTTAAAATTATGTACATTCACACAAGTTTTGTTATGGACGTCCGTGCACTTGAACGCATGAAGATTCCGAAAAGCGAAACCCGGGTCGTTAGTGACAAATCTTGTACATAATTTGAACGATTCAAATTTGAAAAAAGATAGGTTGAGAAACTGAGTAACAAACACTTTCTAGATAAAAAAAAAACACGGTGTTCACTGTCAATACTTGGTGGAAAGGCATTCATTATATTAATAAAAACACAATATTCCTTTGAACTTTATTACTCCACTTTATTTAAAAGGTCAGGACCGGTTTCACTAATTGCGAGCATTGTCAAATGGAAAGAAATATATTTTAACAGTGCTATTTATACGAAATCAAATTGAAATAAAAAGGTGTAAACATTTCGCAATGAGCGAATTCGGTCCTGACCTTTTAAATAAAGTGGTATAAAATAGAAAGTAATATTGTGTTTTTATTAATTAAAACTTCTGTTGAGATACCCCCCCCCTCCATTAGAAGGGCATATGCTTCACATTGAGAGCGGGCATGGATTAAAAATCATATATTTTATCTCATATACTGATAAGAGAATATTTTCAGTTGGTAATGTAAAAATTTACTTACCTTAGCTTTGGAACTATAGTGTATACTATTAAAGTCAATATTAAAAATATGATTGATACGAAGATGAGACTGCCAGTGACGGTGTAAGTCAAAAACGTTTCTTCGGTTAATTCAGGAAAGCAGACCAGCGCCACCTTTTCCATCTTGACTTCAGAAAATATGTTACTCCCGCCGTAGGACTCTTCCAACACATTTCTATGCGTCACGCAGTATCTGCAAATTTAAAAAAATATATATATTTGAGCCGTTGTCGACATTTATTTTTTTATCAGTCATTTAGTCAATGATTTAGCAAAACAATTATTAAACCATATTCTATGACGACAAATCTGTATCCGATTGATTATGATTGTTTATTACAAACATTATTAATTTGCGCATGGAATGAACACTCGATTTTCTCTCGATAAAACTCGACAATTTATGAAGACTAGCTGTAAGCCCGTTGCCCAGCAACGTGAGATTTTTGTTGCATTGTGTTTAATTTTATTTAGTTTAATTTAATTTAATTTTATTTTATTTAAAAAAGTGGAGACTGGAAGGTCGAGGACACCTTACACTCACTCAAACAAACGGACCTTATGGGCTATTAATATATAGATTATTTTATTTCATTTATTTTATTTAAAAAAGTGGAGACTGGATGGTCGAGGACACCTTACACTCACTCAAACAAACGGACCTTATCGGCTATTAATTTATGAAAATAGTGTTTGCAATCACTGAAAATGTTATCTAAAAAACTTTATTCAGATGAGTATGTGGATTACATTAAAAAAGGGCTTTTTTCCCCGTTCAGAATTTATATTATTAAATGGTCATAATATATCGGTCAGTGTAAATAGTCATAATTTAAATGAAATTTAAAAAAAACCTAACTTAACCTAAAAAAAATGGTTATAAAATATTCTGACCGTACATATTTTTATTCTGACCAAAAATTGATTTAAATTATGACCATTTAATTTATTCCATTTAATTATTTTGTGTATTTTGCCATAAATGCAAAATAGATGCTAAAATTCGGAATAGATGCAAAATTCGTAAAATATGCGAATAGATGTTAAAATAACAAAGAAATAATTAAGTATTTCGACTGAGGGTGCTTGATGGAATTTCAATATCAAATTTGAATTGTTTGAATTTTGTACTTTTTCATGAGTTTTGTCGCTAACGACCCGGGTTTCGCCTTTCGGCATCTTCAGGCATTCCAAGTGCACGGATGTACTTGAACTGACGCGTAGTAAACAGTTTGTATCGTTTATAAACAAAAATATAAGTAGATCACTAAGTTATAAGGCTATTAAAATGTAAATTAGCGAAAATTGAATATATACAATTTTCAATGGATTAAGTGGGTTTGTTATAATTATGGGGATTTTTCGAAAATATTAATGACCAGATAATAACATAGGAATGTTTAAAATATCCGTGCACTTGGAATGCCTGAAGATGCCGAAAGGCGAAACCCGGGTCGTTAGCGACAAAACTCATGGAAAAGTACAAAATTCAAACAATTCAAATTTAACAAAGAAATGTTCGAATACATTTTTTGGCTTACTTCAAACTATTCTATCCATCTTGTAGCATGTACAAAATCTAATTTTAATTTTAAAGAAACAGTTTTGTTTTTAGAAACCTGCCATTGCTTAATGTATTAACAGAGACTCAGTGTTTAAAAGGATTAAAGCACTTTTTTAAACAATCGATAGATAATATAAAAGGTTTATCCACGCCGTATATATTGCCATTAATGATGGCAACAAAAATTAAATATGAAGAGTTTGGTTGTGCAGCTCTAAATCAATTTGGTGTCTTGTCAATAGTGTGGATGCTGAAAGATACCGAACGTCGCACGAATCTCAAAAAAATAATGCGTAGAAATATGCTCCGTAAATTTTGATTTTCAAGTATTTCAATTACAGTTTTTTTTTTGTTATGTTGTCTTTAAGTTTTATATGTTGTCTTAATTAAAATATGTACTAAAAATGAACATCAATGCCCTAAAACGCTAACATGCTAAACTACGTGTCTCTAGTCATCATCATTGTTTTTCTTTATAATGTATCCAACTCATGTTGATCTTATTGCGAAAGATTGCAGATAAAAAAAATCAAACTTTCAATATAAAAGTAACCATCGGTTTTCACTATATACAAACGCACCAGACAAGTCTTACTATAAGTAGAATACGGTACTACTCACGATCCGTGCACCACGAACTGTTTCCCGCCTTCTACATCAAGATTTCCACTGTCAACGTCGATTTTGAATGTCTCCCCGGCAGCAGAGTCCAGCATGTACATGCCATAGAGGCATTCATGCAGCAGCTGGGTCAGTGAAGTCGCATTAGTTTCGGGGTCCGTCAGGAGACACTGATTCTTCACCAGTCTGTTCTCTCCGGGACAGCAGTTGGGTTCATCGGTTGTGTTGCTAAGCAGACTAGATCTATCGACTTCCGCCTTGCAGCAATTAATGAGCATTGCATAACAGATAGCTGCTATTAAGTATCTTGTATCCATTTTGAAAATTCCTGGAACAAAACGGTTGATTAGTTATTACGGATCCTGGATTTTGTTGACTAGACAAAATAAAATGGTTTGTTGAATATTTGACCCTCTCCACTTCAATGTAAAATGTGTTTTATAATTTTCGATTATAATTTGCATAAAGTACCAGATAGAATACAGTAAAACTCCCATTTACACTAAAGTCGGGACCGTGTAATTTGGAGTAGTGTAATTGGAGGAGTGAATCTCATACAGAATTAGGGATTTTGTTTTTTTCGCGAAAAATGCAAAATTAAGTTTTGCCTTAGTTTTGCAAAAATAAATATGGACGAAATATTTAGTTACTAAGTATTAAAATGCAAAGCGCGCGCAAAATCCAGCACACAGACAGTCGCCCGGCTATGCGTCAATAGCCTGGCACGTGTTTAATACACAGACGCTAGCCAACATTTGACTGTATGCACCGAACAGACGGCCGTCTCGTAGCAACGACTATGGTAAGCGACCGTTCAATTGGGGGTTTTACGGCGAATATTTTAAGCAAGCGCGTTATTCGGAGTAGTGTAATTGGGGGTTCTACTGTATTTAATTACTCAAGAATTATAAAAAATAATTAAACTATATTTCATAAGTATAAACATTGTATCTACATATTATGTCATGATGCTGTATTATCTCAGGCTCTTAAATATTTAGGTACAATTTAATTTAATTAAAAAAAACGGCCACGTGTTGCGTGCAACGATGTCATATTAACAGATAAACATATTATCTAGCACATGTTTTTTAAAAAATAATTACTTGTAACATGACAATCACAAGCCTGATAGAGGCGAGGCAGTAAATCAAAAAAATCCTTGCAATTATTTTTTATTATATGTCATTAAACAAAAATATTATCGTGTTGTTATTATATTATACAATAATTGTGATTGAGAAAAATACTTTAATTTATTATTTTGAAAGAATTCGAGACTTAATACTGGCAGAAGTCGATAATTCGAAAAACCTTGTTTTTAAGATAATCATGAAATTTTAACATCTCTATTTATGCACCATACAAATTACTTATCGTTTTAAACACTTTATAAAATTCAATAATGAAGAATTCTATTCACATATTCAAAAGTTTTTTTATAGTTTTTTGTTGTTGTCAAAAATAACTTTAATAGGAATTGACTTGATGCATAGTCAGTTGCGTAGCTAAAGAGGGGAGGGGGGGAGGGGGGCGGTTTTTTGGGTCGGGCAATTTTTAATTGTGTAAATACAAAAAATATGTAAATAAAAAACACTTATTATTTTTAAATGGCGTGGATTCGATTCTGTTCCTGCACTTTAATTTCGTTGCAGCCATACAAAGGAAATCCTGCTTCGCATAAATAGGTTGTATAAAACGGAAGTAAAACAATAATAACTTGTTCTGGCACATTGAAGGATTCTTCTGTCAAACTCGCCAAGAAAGAATTTAATGTCATTTATATTAATATAATTGATAAAATTTAGTCAGATTTTCATAGTCACTGGCGCTGAATTACGTAAGCGTGCTGGATTTGCTGTTACGGAAAATGGATTCCGAACCAAGGAATCATAATTGCTATTGTTTGGAAACATTGAAAAAAGTGGTTTTTAAATTATGTGTGTATTCGTGGAACACCTATTCAGGTTCTATGGAACACCAGTGTTACCGCGGAACATAGTTTGAGAAACCCTGAATTAGACAATACAGAATAATGACTGATAAAATGTAATTTTAATGAAACGCTGCTCTCAGAAGAAATACGATTTGTATTTTTCAAATTATTCTCAGACTGTATTTCACGTTTCTGTTCAAATAGATAATTATTGTATTTATACAAACCGTGAAAGCTTCAAAAATATATCACACTTCTTTTTGTTAGCAAAACTATAAAACACCACTTAAAAAAAAAGTTTTTAGCACTCATAGTGTTGTTTTATTGGCAAGTTTACTTTCTTTTATATATATTTGGTTTGATTTATGAATACTTATATATTTCTACGTTAAATATAACTGTCTTTGGCATTGTTTTGATTTCAATTAAAATTTATGACTTTTTGTTGTGGAATATATACTCCTATTAACACCAAAACCGCAAAAACATGCTCGTGACGGTTTTTGCGGTAAATGGATATTTTTTATAAATATTTCATATTTTTTATAAAAAAATAAATGAAGTCGCTCGAGATTAACTCAATAAGAATTGACATCACAAAAACACCCACATCTTAGGTCTCAACAGCGGATGCAACTTTAGGAGGCCCTGTTTTTCGGAAAATTTAAAAGTATTGCAAAATTATTTGTAATGTAAAAATTAATATAGAAAATTGAATTGGGTTATTTATCATACGAGCTTTTCGATTCGTAGACCCCAAGCGCGCGCCTCATTGGCTCATAGGGTAGTCCGCCACTGGGTCTCAAATTTAAATTTGACATTGACCTTACCGGGAATCGAACCCAGACATGCCTTATCAGCGAAGCAAGCTCTAACTAATTAGACACAGCGGGTGACAAAATATTATATTATATATAAAATATTATATTATAAAATATTATATAATTTAGGCACCAAAAGAATCTTTACACAAATACCAATATTCATTAAACGATATCACCTTCAGAAAAATAAATATGTATAAATTATTGCATCTAAGCGGTATTTGTAAGTTTTCATGTCAAGATTGTTCGTCGGTTTACATAGGTCAGACAGGTCGAAATTAAAAAAAGAAAATTGAATTGATGGAACATCTTATTTACGAAGTTTAATTATATTTAGAAACAAAGATATTGATGTAGGAATATATTACTTAAAGTATCCAACCGTTTTGACGTTGGTAACTATGTACATACTTTAATTCGAAATCTTATGAGTCTTTGTTGATGTCTTTTTTAGTTTTGTAAATTTTTATGTATTTTATTAAGTCATGTAAGAATAAAAAAAGATGTGAGCGGTGGCTTTTCCTCTACGTTTACTATGATCGGTTGAGTGTTGAAAATTATTCACCACACCGTAACCGTCAAATCATATTAAAAACAAAATATTTATTGCATGATTTGACACTCAAAGAGTCATTCATTGGTTCATGATACATTCTCAATGAAAATAAAGACGTTTGATGACTTTACAATTTGCGTAAATTCAGTACTGATGCATACTGCAAAAATAAATATTTAGGTGTCCTTTAAATCTATAAATAAACGACACAATCATATTAGTTTTAAAATGCGAAAACTTCGCAACGGTTTATTGAATTCCGTATATCGACTGTGGAAAGGAAAAAGGACGTAAACCACACACAGCAAATTTTACAGGGGGCACAAAAAACGTGTTTTAATGATTTTGGGCCATATGCAAATTACGAAATAACCACAAAATTAAAGTGTACGGAGATTTCTAAGCTGGTGTTTAAATGACATAATCTTATACTAATTTAATAAAATGTCTAGGAAACACCTTTATTTTAGTCATTTTACTTGGTTTAAATTTTCACAAGGTTATTTTTTTCAATCTTAAAAGCTAAATTTCGATACTCATTCGGAATTTGCAGCTTACATCCTTTTGATAGAACGTGTTGGGGGTCGCGACCCATAGGTTGGGAACCCGTGATCTACACTATTAACCTGACACCAAATTGACTTTCGAGCAGCGTAACCAAACTCATGAAACTTAATAATGTGACCATAGCGCCGAAGAAAATAACCATAGGCAAAATCTAGTACCATATCGAGTCTGAAAAGGAAAAAGAACGTAACCCATGGTTTTTTAAAAACAGGCTTTTTTCGTTAATCACAATGTATCAAACTTGAAACACGTTCTAACAAAAAGATGCAAGCTGCAAATGCCGAATTGATATGAGCTTGTAAAAAATTAAAACCAAGAAAAAAGCCTGCAATAAAGGTTTTTCATAGACAATTTATTGAATAATATTAGATCATGTCAATTAAACACCAGCTTAGAAGTCTCCGTGCACTTGAAGGTTGCGTATAATTCATAATTTGCATATTACCCGAAATAATCAAAACACGTTTTTTGCGCCTCTTGTAAAATTTAGTAATGTTTAATTTACGTCCTTTTTCCTTTCCACTGTCGATATATTTGTATATTATCACACAGCTGTGTATGTAACTTTCCATAAAAAAATAAACTAATTTATTCGCCTGTTTTATGAATTTAACAAAAATCAGCGTATATTGTGAATTTCACCATTTTTTCCAGTACTTATCACAATGATATTAAGTTACATTAACTATCTGATTACTTTTTGGGCATGCAGTAAAAATTAGCCATATGTTTGTTATTTATAAATAGTTAGATTTATTGAGTATGCAGTAACTTTAGGTTAGCCAATTAGTAGATATTTAAGTTTATTTTCTTTATAAAATCAAAAGTTTTGCCATTTTGTGAGCTACATCTTTTTCTCTGTTACTACGTATACATTTGGTCGCCCGATGTGGTTTGGTTGGTTAGACCTTGCTCTACCGATCAGGAGAGTCTGGGTTCGATTCCCGGTAAGGTCAATGTCAAATTTAGATTTATTCAATTTAAATTTGAGGTCACAGTGAATTTGAGAATTATTCAATTCAAAGTTGTCTTCGAAGACTTTGATTTAAATTTACATTATTTCCTTTCCTCCCATCCTTCTGATCCTTTAATAACTGGGTGTAGCAATAGCGATTAGCCAACCACTAGTCCTGTTCTGGCCTTAGCCTTCTTTTCCTACTACTCACTTTGAAAAAAAAGTGAGGTTGAGCGACTGAATAACAAACAGTTCTCGTAGAAAAAACTTCTGTTGAGACAACTCCATTAGCAGGCTATATACTCCACATTGGGAGCGGACATGGATTAAAAAAAAAACACTTACCACCCTTTGATGGACGGTAAAATCCAGGACGTATATTTAAAAAAAAACATATTGGAAGTATTTTTGTAGCACCGTAAGGGTGTGTGTGTGTATTATAGTAACTTTACGCGATATTGTATGTCTATTTCATCCTATAATATATTTTCGTATTTCACTTAACCGAAGAAGTTATTAAATATAATTGTATATGATAAATTCTATATTTATTTTAATAAACGCATACGATACTTTTAAAACACTAACTACTGGGTGGCTACTTAATCCAATAAGGCAATTTACAATATATTTTTTTACCGATATACCTTCTTATTTTATGCCTGGTATACGCTATAATTCACTATAGCACTGGTAATCCGTCTGGAAATAACTTTTAAATCTATTACATAATTTTCCACTGAAAGTTACAATTACTTCGAGTCAGATGAAATTATGAAAAAAAGTAAAACTAAATATTTATTAGAATAACCATCACAAACTACTGTTAACACTCTCAGCCTAATTTCAACTGTGATACATACGTGCATGCATAATGTTTAGCCATGTTTCATGTTTCAAAGTTATCAGTTCTGGCGTGGAGCGAATTAGGACGTTTTTATTCATAAAAAATATCACTACAGTGGAACCACTCATAACGAGTCTAATTCGTTCCAGAATCTTACTCGTTAAGCGAAACAATTTTTCCCATGTAAAACAATGTATAATACAATAATGCGTTCGATGTCGAAAATAAAACACATCAAAAAATCATTTTTTATATCTTTAACGTTTATTCAAATAAAATTACATATTTATTAATTATTAAGGAGCGTAACAACCTGGAATGCAACTTCGATTTGCAAAAAACAATTTAAAAAATCGACTAGCTTATTATTTATGACAAATAATTATTTATATTTTACTAGAATGCCGTCTAGAGAGAGAATTTGGTGAAAATGTGACAGCATTATCATTGAATAAATTTGTATAACGCACAGCTACCTGCTTATTAGGGTGATGCTTCTCAATGTAAGATGCAAAATTTTCCCATGCTTTCAGAATTTCTCTTATTGCGCCAGAAGATTGTAGTTCTGCTACTTCCTCCTTCTCCACTAACAAACTCTCCTCCATAACTTCTTGCCGTGAAAAACAATGCAAATCCATAAGCTCTTCGGTGGTCAGGTCTTGACTGTGCTCTTCCACAAGCTCATCAATATCGTTGTTATCCACCTCCAGTCCCATGGTATTGGTTAGAGCACGGGTTCCCAACCTGGGGGTCGCCAAGGGTTTTTTGGGGGGTCGCTAACTTTACCCGGTGAGCTAAAAAAAAGGAGTTTCGGGGACAATCCGGGGAAAAAGTATAGCAAATCGAGGATTTCAAATTCCTCGGGAGGTCGCCTAGTCACGGCTTTTATAAAAAGGGGTCGCCACCCAAAAAAGGTTGGGAACCTATGGGTTAGAGATACAATCTCGTTTACTATAGACTCCAGAGATGCTGTTTCAACCCCATCAAAATCACATTCGACAATGCTCTCTGGCCAAAGCTTCTTCCAAGCAGAAGTGAGGGTCCTCTTGGTTACACCTTCCCACGCCTTGTCAATCGTCTTGAGGCAAGCAACGATGTGAGATTGATCTTTCCAAAACTCTGCGTCACTCGTTATGCGAAATGTCGCTCGTTAAGGGAGCATTTTTCACCATATGCTTTGCTCGTTATGCGAATTGCTCGTTATGAGAGGTTTCACTGTATTGTAATGACGAAAAATCGTCTTATTTCTGGCATAAGTTGGTAACTAACAAAAATGATTTAGGTATACATAGAGATTCTTTGTATAGTTAAATTGTTTGTCTGAAATAAAATAGTAAATACGTAATCAATTTGGAATTAGTGCATTCAATGTATGTGTTTAACCCACTCCCTGCGTCTATCAGTAAAGGGTAAAACCCCGACTTATATTTTGTTATTTATAACTTAAGGGTGAGTGTGGCGGTCTACAGCGACACCTATAATTAATAAAAAATATTAAGTGAATTATTTACAAATATTCTTGTAATTAATAGAAAAGGTATTCCTTGTTGTTACGTTCCAATAAAATGTATATGTAAAATGTAGGAAGCCAGTGTGGTGCTTAAGCAGTGATCTTCTATTTTTTTTCAATACATAATCGCATCTCAACCAAAACGTACTATTTATTTTTTAAAATTATTATTTTTATGTCGGGTCTATGGCACAGTGGTTTACGTCGTTAGCTTTAATGCCGAACCTCAGAGGTTCGAATCCCAGTACTAATTGCATCGTTCAATCGTGTTATCGATTTTCGGCTAGAAGGCATGAATATTTGTGATGTCTCAACTCCCCCCTCCCATCCACTATTCCAATCCTAAAATATAGGAGTGTAGCGAAGGTGATTAGCTAACCACTAGTCCTGTTCTAGCCTTATTATTTATATTTCTATTTTTTTCCCAATAAAAGAGAGGTTGATCAACTTAGTATAAAGCAGTTATTGTAGAAAAACTAACTTCTGTTAGTAGATCATATGCTCCACATTGAGAGCGGACATTGATTTAACACGATGGCTGCCACATACGAGATATCTCGTAAAAAAATTCGTGCTTAACACGCCAGAGACAATAACTTATTCAATTAAAAGTTGAAAATTATAGCCGGCGTAATAGGTAATTACTATTAATTATCTATGGCAGCTAAAAGGTTAAAGAAATGCTCCAACATTTTAAATTTTATAATATGCTAAAAGTACGTGTCTATAGAAATACAAGATTTAATTTGTGTTTTGGTTATTAATCAGGTGCAGGATAACTAAAACGCAGCATTGTTTGCAATATTTGATAACCTGTGAATATAAATGACGTCGAAAAAGATGCATACATGAACTTTGCATAGTTACATATTCCGATTGTATTTGATGTATATGATTTTCTAATAGCTATAACATGTGTTCGCGAATTCACGCCGAAGTAAAATGATCACAATAATTTAGTAAAACAATTATTAAACCATATGCTATGACGACAAATCTGCATACGATTGATTATGATTGTTTATTACCAACATTATTAACCGTTTGAATACCGCGCAAATAAATCATTAATATGTCCCAGAGATGCTGCGTGTTTTTGAGAAAAATATTTTTTCCTAATATACACTGTAATTCGATATTTTAAAAACCTATATTGACTCAGTATAGATGGCACTACACAAATTCATCAAAATATTGCTTATATTCTATTAGAATACCAAGTATTTGATATTTTTAAATGTCTTGGACACCCGTGTTCGCTTGTATATGTTCCGGACACCTGTGTCCAATCCAAGTGGTTAAAAGGTTTATTAAGATAGTGTTTGAAATCAGACGTCTTGGAAAATGTCATCTAAAAAGCTTTATTCAGATGAGCAAGTGGATTACATTAAAGAAAATGAATTTTCAACATAATTTAAGAGATTCCTTTTAAGGTTTTTAAATAACTGAAAATAAAAACACATTTTCAGATCAAGTTCGGTTTAGCTCCGAAAAAAAATCCTCCCGCGGCGGTAATTTAGGCAAAACTAAATTATTGTGATTTTGAATACCTATCCCGGAGTTTCGGGACTGAGAAAATAAAAAATAGAGCATAATGGCGGACGTCGCTCTGGTAATTTTGGGAAATCCGGTTTTTTGAAATTCTGGTACATTACACTTTTATAGTTTATTTATACATGATTATTTGCTCAATCTCTGGATTGAAAAATTGTCAATTCCGGGATCAAAAATATGGTCCGGGATTGGATACCCTACTCGAGATCAACTCAAAAAGATACAACACAAACACCTTTGTCCATGATTCCATTTTAAAATTTTAGACCACCCTGATCGCTAGGACAGGCCACAGATGGTGACAATTTATTTTGTTGTGGTCTGATTTGAGACTCGAACAAAAAAAAAGGGTTTTACGCCAAATTATCCGCTGTATTGTATGCCAGTCACGTGTTCTTACATGACTGTATCACAAAACGTCACGAATAGTTTCTAGTTAATAAATTATTTAATAATTTTATCTTTTATCAAACCATAGCGATCATATCCTCATAATCGAATTACTCCTACGCAAAAGCCGTTGACGCAATGAATAGGGAAGCGGAAACCGTATTGTGCAGGAACATACGTCGGGAAATTTCTTTCATCGTATGGCAATATTAAGGCGTGTGGTCGGTTAATGTGGTGTAGCATTTATTTAACCCATTATAGGCCAAATACATAGGCATAATATATTAACCAGTTGCTTTAAGGTCTACATTTTGTATGCCGCCCATAGAAACGTAACTATAGTACCATAATGCATTGTTGAACGTTCAATTTATTGTCTCTAATATTTAAAAAAAAATATACCAAACTTATTTTATGTAGGCTATTAGTATTTCAAAATATAAAAGTTGGAATTCACATTCCAAAATAGAGTCTGGTGCAGGCACGGGCAAATCGCGGCCAGTGGGGCGCATGTGACCCGCCGCGTATTTTTCTGCGGCCCGCGAGCAATATTATATTTTTGACAAAGATTCACGTTTTTATCTGTTAACGCCATTTTAAAAAATGATTGAAAATAAATGTATCAATCATTATTTTTGGATCAACCTATATAGTAAAACCCCCATTCACACTATAGTCCGGACCGTGTAATTGGGGGTGTGAATCTCATACAAAATTAGAGATATGGTTTTTTTTCAGCGGAAAATGCAATGCTAAGATTTACTAGAATATTTCAAGCCAGCGCGTTATTCGGGGTAGTGTAATTAGGGGTCTTACTGAATATGTAAATAAGCATTTTCAATCATGAACCTCTTTACGATCAAACATCACCGATGAACATTTACAAGCAGTTTTAAGAATCTCAACTACAAAATTAACACCTGAATTTTAAAAAATGTTAAAAGACGTAAAACAGTTGCATTCCTCTCATTAGATTGTGTGTATGATAATAAATGGTGTACATATATAATGGTATTTTACTTGCGGCCCGCCGCGCATTTTGAATTCCTAAATTTGGCCCTTCATCCGAAAAGATTGCTCCCCTCCTGGTCTAGTGCATGGGTGGTGAACCCTTTCTTGTCTAAAGGCCGCATTAATTTTTCTGATTCAACATAAGGCCGCAGTAAACATTGACTAGGCAAATCTTTGGCCGGAAACAATTTCATGCAAATTTGTAAAAATTTGCATGATATTTGCGGATTTCCCAAATTTCCAAAGGATTTAGACATCCAAAATCTCAAGAATTTACGGATTTGCCAAAAAAATGCAGATTTGGCCTATTTGGCCGCACTAGTAAATACGTAAATTTATAGGATTTTGAATTTGGAAGAGCTAAAAAAAACGTGTCACGCTGACATTTTCGGCAAATCGGTAAATTCCTTGGTTTTTGAAATTGGAAATTAAATAGTTTGAAAAATTCCATGACACCAAAATTTTTCTCGATTTATACACGATTTCATGTTGAGTGCCCAATCAATCCCGAGAAATGAGTCAATCCCTAATTCCCGGGATCACAAAAAAGCACCGGGATTAGATACCTTAACCGTAACTGCTTGTAACCCAGTTACTTTACAATTTTTTAAAATTAAAATTTAGATTTTTTCATCCAGCACTCAATGCTTGCATCTTACTCCACGCCTGCGTCCAGTAAAAAGAACAGAACCTCGACTTTTATTTTGTAATTTATAACTTAAGTAACTAATCGTTCAAATTTTGTACATTCACACAAGTCTTATCACTAACGACCCGGGTTTCGCCTTTCGAGCGTTCAAGGCGTTCAAGTGCACGGATGAACTTGAACTGACTGAACTGAGCTAAGTTTTTTATATTGAAATTCTACCTAGCACATTCAGTCGAAATCTTATTAAATTGTAACTTAAGAATGATTATCAATTTTTAGTTTATTCGTAAACCTTACGATGCTCTGTCTTATAATGCTTCTCAAAAAGGTTAGTTTAATTTTATATATGTACATATAATATATTTACTGACCAATATAATTACTCTGAAGAAACTAGACAAAGTAGGGTCAGGGTCATTGATTTGATTTTCTGGTGCGAGTGAGGCAACTTATAGGCAATTATTTGATATTGGCGGAGACAGTTACGAATCAGGTCACACATTGGATTTACTACATACATTTCATTAATTTTATCGATGACTGGGCAGTCTATCGTTAAATTTGGCTTTGGCCCAGTTACGGCAATTTTCATTTAGAGTCCGTGACCCCACCTCTTCCAGGTGCGGGTAGCCTTTTTTCCGATTCGGAAATATCTGGGAAAATTTAGTTTCTTGCATGCTTATCTCAATCAAAGATAACCAGTTGTGTTTGTTCGGTTCTTCTTCGACCATATCCGGAAATTTCTTTGGTTATTCCCCAAAAGAAATCAATTATTATTCCGGATTGGATAAATACCGTCTTTAACCGATTTGGGTTTTTCAATGCATTTTCCTCTAAAATCGTAAATTTTCAATTAAAAGGATAAAACATATAACAGCTAGGGTATCCAATCCCGGACGCTTTTTGTGATCCCAGGATTTCGGGATTGACAATATTTCAATCCCGGATTGAACACTCAACATAAAATTGTGTATAAACTGGGATTCGGGAAAAAAAGAAGGGCTTGTGGAAATTGCGATATGGAAAAAAGACTTTTGAGAAAAAAAAGGTTTTTTTTTTAAAAATATTAAATTGAAATCAGATCAAGTCAATTTCAAACTAGTTTTATCAGTCTCCATGCATTTTAAGGTTGTGTATATTTCATAATTTGCTTTTGACCTAAATTCATCAAAAAACGATGTTTGTGTCTCCTGTAAAATTTGTTATTAACGTAACCCACACGGTTACGTCCGTTTTCCTTTCCACAGCCAATATGAAATGTAAACTGAAATTATTGAAAAAATCAAGTTGTAGTCGGTTTTTAATTTAAAGGCAGAGTCGTTCCTTTTTACCCGATTACATAGCTAAGGTTGCCAGATTTCTTGCAAGTCAAACCGGGACATTTGTCCGATTGGCTGATTTCGAATTTACCGATTTGCCCAAAATATCAGCGTGACTCGTTTTTAATTCGAATCCTAATTCGAATCCAAGTTAAATAGTTTTCTCTAAATTTCCGGGACATTTAGTACTCATCCGGGATACGAGACAGCGGTTCCAATTCCGTGACAATCCCGGCCAATCCGGGACGGTTGGCAACCCTATACACAGCTGGTTTATATATCGATTTTAGGAACTGTCTTTAATACACGATGATTATAAATTCACATTATATTTGGATTCGGAAGAATACAAAATTTCAGTCCATTTTTTCTACGAAGTTCGCCGGTTAACGTCCCCTGCGGTGTGTGATCATTGATCAATGTCTACCGGCGCCCCGGCCGTATAAATTGAAATCAATTCCATGGATAATGCAATAATAACATTATAAACCTTCACCTCCGAGATTCACCAGCTTCACTCACGTGGTCACCCACTACATCAATAATTATCAAGCAGCAATAATTATTTCAATATTTTTTTACCGTCTACACGTAATATGTGCTGCGGAGGATCTATGGGTCAAAGCAGGGCTTAGTGACGTTCGGGAGCCGGTAAATTGCTCGCATGCAATTGCTCGAATGCAAATTGCTCGAATGTAATTCCTCGAATGGAAATTGCTCGAATAACAAGTTCCTCGAATAACCAATTCCTCGAAAGTCAAATGCTCGAATTACAAATCGCTCGAATTTTTTTTATAAATGTTTTATAAAAGCTTAAAACATTAATTACTCATTCTTTAAAAAAATGACTTTTCTTGATTTGAAAATGTAATATAAAATTTATCAAACAGTTCACAAATACTATCGCTAAAAATGTCCACTTCTCTAGGCAATGCGTTGATCAATCGAACGGCCCTTGGAACTGGTGACTCATACCTCCTAAGCGAGGTATAAGTCATATATATTGTTAAGTCGAGGTATATTGTTATGTGTGGGTTACGCCCTTTTCCCTTTCCACAGTCGATATGAATGAAAGTTTGGAGAGTTGGGGGAGGAATAAGATTGTTTCCAGAATTTTGATATCCGACGATTTGATGAAAAACGACGTAACCCACACAAAGCAAATTTTACAGGAGGCACAAAAACGTGTTTTGATGATTTTCGGCCATATCCAAATTATAAAATAAACACAACCTTGAAGTGCACGGAAAATTTTAAATCGGTGTTTAATTGACATAATCTAATATTAATTTAAGAAATTGTCAAAGAAAAACCTTTTTTTCAGTCTTTTCTCTTGGCTTCAATATTCACAAGCCGATCTTTTTTCAACATTAAAAACTAAATTTAGATTCTAATGCGGCATTTGACGCTTACATCCTTTTGATAAAACGTGTTTCAAGTTGGATACATTGTGATTATCGGAAAAAACTGTGGGTTACGTCCTTTTTCCTTTCCACAGTCGATGTGTAATATGCACCTACATATTTCGGTTGAATCCGATTGTCACTTTTTAAAATTCGTCATACATGTCGAATTTGGCATACTGTGCCAGCCGGTTTTTTTTCACTGGTCAATTGTTAACGAAGGTCATGGGTCACAACACTCGCCCTCCACTCGCCATTGTCCGGCGACACCAGACTGCTGACTCAGTACATGCATACGTTGAACTTTCACGCTCAACCGACTTTTTTTGAAATTTAAATTTTGTGGGAATTTGATGACAAGTTGGTAACTACTACCGAATTTACGAGCCCATAGTCGAGTAATCGACTCTCATGGGCGTTCGTCGTTTTCAGCCATGTTGTCCACGGATTCAACTATGATTTGAAATATTCCATTTTTTAATTTTTAATACAAACAATCGAACGTCAAATTTAATTTGTATGAATGCTGTTTGATCGTCAGTCGACGGTTGACATACAAACATTGATTTTTATATGTAAGACCTACTGTAAGTTATATATTAGACAAGATATACTTTTTTGTAGACTGGTAAAAAAGTGTAAAATTGAAAGATTCCGAAATAAATTTCAATTCTTTGAAAATTTGCTCGCTGGCCAATTTCAAAAACCCAGCAGGAATTTGCAGAATTTTCACAATGAAGACGTGAGACCTTTTTACCTCTCTCGCGTTAAATTTTTTTTTTGTCGCTCCCCGATTTTAAAACCCAGGAGTTTATGGATTTCCCCGTGGTCCCCGAAATCTTAATATCTTAATCTCTGTGTCCCTTTTGGAACATGCTGTGGACTCCAAGATGGCCACGTGGCCCCGGTTAAGGAACCGAGTATTAGACAACAAAACATTTGAACGCACATATGTACGCGGCCATACTTCTCAAATGGTTATCGTCGATTTGGCTTTCCAGCGTAGAATGTAGGCTATGTTACCAGACACGTTCATTAGTTTCAAGATAAGCAGACATTGAAAATATTATACTAATGCATGCAACGCTTCTGGCTGTAAGGTTATTGGTTCTAGGTGCTACTTATGTACTAATGCACTTTGAATGCATATTTACGATTAGCATCGGTTGAATGCGTCGGAACACAAAAATAGACCTGAATGCAAATGCTTCGTCAACAGCCATTTAAAACTTTTTTTGATTCTGGCAACATTATTACAATATAAAATAACTTCAGACAGGCTTATTCTCACAAATACTTGCTTAAATACAAATGATTTTAAATTTACTATTACTTTTGTGAAAGTAAGTCCGTCTGAGGTTGCCTTTGAAGGAGGCGAAACACGTGTCACAGTTTGTAGCACAAAACGTGGAATAATCTAAGTTGTTTTATATTAAAATGAACTTCCACAAATATACCGCCGCATCCATCGAAAACATTGTAACAATATAGGTATCAGCACGGACGGTATATTACATATTTGGAGTGCTTTTTTCCCATTTAACGCGATGGAATGGCGTTCCGGCACCTTGTTTCGTGACATTTTTAATGCTTCAAATCAATATTCGCAAATTTTTATTTTGCTGTGAAAACTTTTGTTTTTTTAAATGGAAACCATTGATTTAAACTCTGACCACCTAATTTGTTCTCATAAATAGTAAGAAAATTCAGGATAAGTATTAACGATAAAAGAATTAATTTCTTTTATGAGAACAAATTTTAATTCCTAAAATTGTTTTATGGTATGAAATATTAATTAAGATTTTATACCTTTAAGTGTAATCTATAATTGATGTCTTAACCCTTTGCCCGCGTCACCAAATTTAGCGAACATGCCCTGTACGCGGCTGCTTTTTCGCGGATTTTGTTATCGCGTTTTCGACTATAAATATAGGTTGTAATATTTTTTTAATTAATCAAATATGTTAATTGCCACCCAAAGTAACTTTTTCAATAATAAAATACAATATACTTTTTGGTTCAATTCAACAATAATCATTCTTCATACAATTACGGCGTGACGTCGCCATATTGCAAAATACCGCCACGCACGACCGAGAACACTGCGCCACCACCATACCTGCTTATAATATTAAATTCTCGGAACAATTTCAATTTCACCCGCACTCGATCGCTTATTTATATTATCCAAAATCTTGCTTTGGTGACGTATGTTCACGGCGTGTTCCAGAAATAAATTATTTTACCATATATTGAATCTTTTTTGACTAGTGCCATCTATTGAATTTGGTAAAATATACATTTAGTAATATTTTCAACCAAGTTATACAATTTTAACTCAATAGATAGCACTCATATAAGGTTTGAAATTTCTATGACATCTATACGTGTCACACGCGCTGAGGGCATATTCGCTAGGACATGCATATATGTCATACGCGGTGAAAAGGTTAAATACATCAATAATTTAATGAACAATTTCTCACCAAAGTAACCAAGCTTATACCGATAATATATGAAAATAAGTGATTATCTAATCATTGACGTATTTGTTGGAACGATAAATTTTCTGGTTTACGGGTAATTAAAATTTTCCGGTAAATCGCAAGCCCTAGTGAGTAGTTTGTTAATGCTGTGATGTTTTAAACATTGAACACGTGTTTCTTACTACAGAATCTCAAAAAAAAAATGTAATATAACCGGATTACCGTAGAAAGCACAGTATGTATTAGCAATATTTATCCTTTCGAAATGACGCAAGAGACTGATCATCTATCTCAGTGCTTCTCAAACCTTTTGGGCCCGTGGCCCCTTTCGAGTGTCTCTATTTTTCTGTGCCCCCACCCATATTGTTTTGTCCCATACAAATTCAAATTTCAAGAAATTTTATCATGGTGGGACCTTTTTTTTTGTAGCTCTTTTGGAGATTTCATCTCCCTTATCCCAGGAATTCGTGGATTTTCCCAAATTACCAGCATGGGATTTTTTTTTAGCTCTTCCGGAGATTTCAAATCCTGGAAATTTGCGTATTCGCAGAAATTTTAGAAAATTTGGCCGTGGCCCTCTAAATAAAAAAAATCTTTGCTGTGGCGCCCTAAATAAAAAAAATCTCTGTGCCTCCCTGGAGGGCCACAGGACTCCCGGTTGAGAAACCCTGATCTATCTTACATAAATTCGGCAACTTCACACCTTCGTTCTTGTGTTTAGTGCAGTGATGCATACAATAAAGGCGGAAACATACTACCGACACCCGACGACACGTAAGCGTGTTGGATGAGATCATAGTTACATATTTGCCATTGTATGCCATCGCGTCGCGTTGGATGTTGGCAGTGCGTTCCCGTTTCATACAATACAATGGCAAATATGTAGCTATGATTTCATCCAACACGCTTAAGTGGCGTCGGGTGTCGGCAGTATGTTTCCGCCTTAACAGTTCAGTCAATTTGACTACAACATTCATTTTGTCCACGAATAACTTGGCCAATAATACTAGACTATATACCAGTTAAATCTTGACTCACCGATCGGATGGGTCTGGGTTCAATTCCCGGAAAAGTCAACGTTTAATTAAGATTGTTTTTTATTACAATTTCAGATTACGTATTACTGTATTTAAAGTATAATTAATATATAATTATAATTCTTAAAACATCTCTGATATTCTCCTGGTGTGCGCAATTTTTTGCTTTTCAGCAACCAATTGCCGGTTACATATCGCATATTACATATTTTTTTTGCGAAATGATATCAACAATAAAATTATTATGCGGAAATTGTTTAGGGATCGTGACTTAATTGAGAACACTCCTTGATTATCTATTTGTATAAATTGGAAATTATTTACGGAAATGATGGCTGTACTATTATGGTCGATTGCGTAAACGTATTCATAACAATTTGCAAATATATTATGAAATTATTAAAATAGAACACGATAACATTAAATGATCACAAGTAAATTGAATCGATATAAGAATTGATAAATTATTCAATTTTTAACAAAAATGGGTCTTACCCAAAGATGTACCTGGTAAAGCAGTTTTGTTCGCCTGCTGTGGCTCAGTTGGTAAGAGCTTGCTCTACGGATCACGCAGGTCTGGGTTCGATTCCCGGTAAGATCACAGTGAATTTGAGAATTATTCAATTCAAAGCTGTGATCGAAGACTGGTTGTTTGTGATGTCAATTCACATTACTTCCTCTCTTCCTCCCATCCTTCTGATCCTTTAATAACTGGGTGTAGCGATAGCGATTAGTCAACCACTAGTCCTGTTCTAGCCTTATCATTCTTTCCAAACTAATCACTTTGAAAAAAGTGAGGTTAAGCGACTGAGTAACAAACAATTCTCGCAGAAAAAAATCTGTTGAGATACCTTCACAAGGAGCTCCACACTGGGAGCGGACATGGATTTAAAAAAAATATATATATTCATGTATTATGCCCTAAAATATTTTGTTGTATTATTCATTATAGAAAATGATGAATTCGTGTGATTATTAAATGCGTGTACATGTTCTGGTCTTTAATCGAAAACATTCCCATATTAAATTGCATTAAACATGGCTTCTAGCACGTTTTTATGAATCATCCAAAGTGAGTGGTGGAGCGGTGCATTGGAAAAGATAACCAACCATGTTGCAATAATTGTATTCAGTGGTGTAACCACGTCATCTATTAATGACTCTTCTTTTTGTCTGTCAATGTCATCAAATTGATTATATTTATAGTTTCGATAGATCTGGCGGTAAATACGTGGAAGTTAAATCCACGCGCAAGACTCAGTTAAACGCAACGGTTACAAATTATAGATTATATTTTAGATAAGTAAATAAAATTTGGAAATAAATCTTCATTTATAAATTACGAGTATCTTTCAAAATACTCGAGTATCGATCGAATATTAGATACTCGAATTAGAGTCTCTGGTGGCGATATAATGTAACGATCCTTAAAGTATTTTCTTTGTATGAAATCGTAAAAAAAACTCATTAAAGTTTGTCAAATAAAATAGTGTTACATTGAATATTCAATTTTCTTACGTACCACCAGTAGCCAACTGGCTGACGACCGCTCGACTTATATGTACGCATTAAAAAATAAACTACACGATATTCTTATCAATTTTAATAAACAAAGTGTACGTACATATGTCATTTGCATTTTCTTTATTACTGCGTTTGCGGTCAGGGTATTGACTATTGTTCTATGTGTTTATTTTCCACTATGTCGGATCAATATAATACATATTTTGTTCATAATTTCCCGAGAGAATTAATTTATAACGTGACAATAAATTGCACCTTTTTTAAAACGCATATTAATTAACTCTGAGAGAAAAATATAACTGCACTCTGTCCTATAATTCATCGTTGGTCGCATATAGATAGTTTTATTGTCAATTCATTTCTTGCAATAAACATAAAAGAACAGTTGAAACTTCTACAATATCTTTGGTATACACAATTTGCACGTAGATCCGACGATAAATTACATCTATATAGTTTCTATATAAATATTATATAAAGCACCTTACGTCAAACTGATCGCAGAAAAGTGGTACACGGAAAACTCTTCGTGTGGGCGATTTGTCGTGGGCAAACTTATCGCAGGCAAAATCGTCTCGTTGACAAATGAACTCTTGTACTAATCGTCGGCAGAATATTTTGAACTAATTTTACACTCATATCGATGGCTTAGTTCCATAGTGCTACAATCAATGTTCCCTCTAAGACGGGAGGTTAGCTACGCGGAAAATTCAGAACTTGCACGGGCCATTTCAACAAATGCGCGGCATAATTTGTCACATAAGAAATAGTGTTTTTTTTTTGTTGTTTTGATTTGTATAATAAATGTAATAAACAAAACATAAGAAATAACAGAAGTCATTCTATTTTTTTACATAAAATAAAATCAAGCACAAATTAAGAAAATAAGCTAAATGAAAAACAATAATCAGTAGCTATTAAAGTTATTTACATATTTTATAAGTTTTATAGTTTTTCACGTTGTTCTTTACAACTAATCCTTATAATATATACTATCTTTAGATAAATTGTGTGTTCTTAGAATAGATTAAAAAATAATTCTAGTTAAATTATTTAATTGTTCAATTTATAATTTATTGAAGTCAATTGGGGTAGGGTAATTTCAATTTTAAAAATATATTATTTGAACAGTTGTATTGGAGTGCGCGCCAACAAGGAATGAATGCGGGGGGGTTTTAAAATTATTGCGCGGCCCCACGCGCGCGCAGCTTAGAGGGAACATTGGCCTCAATTAGAAATTGGTAGTTTTAAAATATGGCTACCAAAGTTTTGACACTTCTTAACTGAGTTCTAAAAGAGTTAGACCTATCTTCATATCACTTAAAAGAAAGAGAGTTGAAACAAGTATCAAGCAAGAAAAAGTAGAAACATTTTGTTTAGATAACTTCCATTATGAGTCCACATGGACATGTTAAAGAAGTACTGATATCCACGTATTAGTGCAACCTTTTACTAATAAATTACTAAATTTATCAAATTTCAGCACTATTTGACAAACCTAAAAACCTTAGAATGAATTCATTGCTTAAATCTAGGAATCTCAGTATTTAATATATAAAAATGATTGTTTGTTTGTTCGTACTTTATGCGTTACCACACCGCTCATCCGATCGCAATAAAACTTTGACAAGCGTTTTGCTTGCACTTCCCCGAAGTATATAGGCATAGTAAAATTAACTTACAGTATGTTTCTGATATATAAAAATCAATGTTTGTATGTCTGCCATACAGTTAATTTTGACTACGTATGCTTGCACTTGCGCGAAGGTTATAGTACAATTAACTTACAGTAGGTGGCGCGTGTGTAAAAACTATAGAAAAACGGCAGCAATCGTCAAACAGACAGAAAAAAAACATACACTTCAATAAACAACAAACAAATTAAAACACTTTCTTTCTTTGAGTGGCATTGCAACGCTTTCCGGGAACCCCGGCTAGTATGATATAAAAACAAAGTTTCAGCTATTCTGGTCGTGACAAACAAACAATATTACAATTGTGGGTGCGAACAATTGTCCACGTGCTCAATTTTCGACGGCGGTTGAACTTATACGATATGATGGTAAAATGAGCATATTAATTTCATTCGCTTTGTTTAAGTTAGACTCGGTGCATTGCTCGCACGTATTTGTAAACATTCAAGTGGAAATCATTGAGTCTATTTTAGTTTAATAAATATTTTCATGACCAGTCCCGGTGTTGAAGCGATGCATGCTATGAAGGTTTAACGCCTGAAGCGCACTTTGCGATCCAATTTATTTTCGAAAACAGAAAACAATAATGCACACTCAAATAGGCTTGTTTGTTTATCATTGTCCGTGGTGGAGTGTAGGGTATCCAATCCCGGGATTGGGATTAGCTCACCGAGGAATTTGAAATCCTCAATTCGCTATACTTTTTCCCCGGATTATCACCAAATCTCACCGAGGAATTTGAAAACCTCAATTTGGTATACAGAACTCGTTTTTTTTTAGCTCACTATTTTTTTTCTACTGTTTTTAATATTAAATTGTACTATTTTTTTTCTTCATTGTAAAAGTTTTGAATTTATAATTTGTCAACCTTATGCAATGTTAATTAAATAAATAAATATAGTAATACCATCATATGTACAATTATTGTAATTATAAGCAAATCTCACATTATTACCATTTTTACTACGATGTGTTTATTCATAACCATGGCTATAGAAGACAATTATACTCGTGCGTTTTTTGTTTTGATTTTGTCGTTCAGTGAACTTTTATAAGTGATGACGTTTTTTTTAACGACATACATAATTAGGAAGAGAAAATAAATTTGGCAGTGACCATTTTTTTTTTATGATATATCAGAATAGTAAAATTAAAATCATTCGTACTTTAAAAAATTGTGCATTTGTGTAAGTAAGATTGTCTGAGGATGCCTCTGAAAGGAGCAAAACACGTGGAATAATCTAAGCTATTTTTATATTTTAAGAAACCATATTATTTAAAAAATAAAAACATTGTAAGATATAAAATCGTGTAGAAAAGGGTATTAATGAAGACCCAATAAATAAATTACTCAAAACATTTATTTTAATCAAGAAAAAATATATTATTCATCGCTTCTTAATTAAATTTAAATTTGAATTGTTTGAATTTTGTACTTTTCCATGAGTTTTGTCGCTAACGACCCGGGTTTCGCCTTTCGGCATCTTCAGGCATTCCAAGTGCACGGATGTACTTGAACTGACGCGTAGTAAACAGTTTGTATCGTTTATAAACAAAAATATAAGTAGATCACTAAGTTATAAGGCTATTAAAATGTAAATTAGCGAAAATTGAATGTATACAATTTTCAATGGATTAAGTGGGTTTGTTATAATTATTGGGATTTTTCGAAAATATTAATGACCAGATAATAACATAGCAATGTTTAAAATAAATCTAGGGTTTTATCCGACCTATTATTAATGAGCTGATTTGTTTTTAAGCCTTTGAATTAATATTTAATGATAGCAAGTGCTTGAATTATTAATAAAATGACAATTATTTAAAAGGGGTACAACAATGGAGAATTTGGTAGATAATAATGCTCGTTTAAAATTGGCAAACTGTTAAGCTGAGCTCGATTAATCTCTAAGATTTCTTGGTAAAATAATTTCTTCTTAATTATGTATGAAGACTTTTATGAACGACTTGGCATAAATCAATTTTGTCGGTAGAAAAATATCTAATGAAACTTTTTGTTTGTAATTACTGTCTGTAATTTTGCTGTTGAATTTATTATTACTGAGAAATCCGTTTTCCGTTTATGTGTTTTTTGTTTATGGGAGTCGTGTTAGAACAAATATCGTATAAAGAGAGTTAAGTGTACATAACTTTAGAAATGCAGAAGATCGTAACCAACGCACTAAACATTTTACGGTTTTTTTTAATGATTTGTAAATAAAATTTAAAAACTCCGCCTACATTTTCGACGTTAGATGTTACCGCTTTTTTCTTGTCGTTAAAATGCCACCTGATCGATTTATAACACCATTGATGTGGTACAAGTCTTTTCATGGTCGCAAATTTTACTTTGCCTTTTTTAAAAACAATAAACCAAAGATTTTGTTAATAATTATGTGCAAACCGTAGCGCTCTCCACGTCCGAATGTTGACATATCGACTGTGGAAAGGAAAAATGACGTAACCAAAACATAGCAAATTTTACAGGAGGCACGAAAAACGTGTTTTAATGATTTTGGGCCATATGTAAATTATGAAATATACACAACCTTGAAGTGCACGGAGACTTCTAAACTGGTGTTTAATTGACATCATCTAATATTAATTAAAGAAATTGTCTAGGGAAAACCTTTTTTTCAGTCTTTTTTTTATTGGTTTCAATTTTCACAAGCTCATTTTTTTTCAATCTTAAAAGCTAAATTTAGAGACTGATTCGGCATTTGCAGCTTACATCCTTTTAATAGAACGTGTATCAAGTTAGATACATTGTGATTATCGAAAAAAGCTGTGGGTTTTGTCCTTTTTCTTTTCTCAGTCGATATGTATTGACTTGTTTGAATTCCTTCATTTATTTAATTCAATTAAATAACAAATACAAAATATTTTAAGATAATTCAAGGTTTTTTTTAATATGTGCGAATATTTTGAAGTACATAATCGGCTTCTACAAACGAACACGCACGACTTATTATATGACTTACAAACAAAACGTGATGATTGTAAGCAGCCTTCTCGCTTCTGCTTTAATTCTGTTTGCCCTCAGATTAAGGATTGCAATATCGGACAAATATATTAACACATATAGGTCCGCAGATTTGCATACTAAAACATGCGCGGGAGCCGGCCGAATTTTGGGGAAATTGAACTTTTTTGCGCTCACGTTTAAATTGCGATAACTATTTAACCGATTGATGTATATTTTTTTTTCTTTCAGAAAAGCGTTCGTATGGTTTTATACATATAAAAATATGATAAAATCAGTGTTTCTCAACCGAGGGTTTCATATAAAGAGTCTTAACAACTTAAAAATAAAGTTATTTAGTAAGAAATGGCTATAAAGAGTTGCAATAATATACACTAATTTAAAATAAAGTTACTGGTTACTAACCCCCCCCCCCATCTCCTTCTTCTCAGCAACGACAACTATTTTAGTTTTTTTGAGATATTGTAAAACCGAAAATAAACATCTGTTCTATATCGTAAGGTTTTATTCGCAACTCTCAGATATTTTTAAATAATTCTTGTTATATTTCAATTATTTAAATATTTTGAATCTTTGAGAATCGTTTGTTTTTGTTAGAATGGTGCAGGTATATGCTATTAATGAATGGTGGCCATTCATATGTCTAATAATTATGAAGCATTAGGGTCACATTTTTTTCACAGCAGAGCCATAAACTTTACAGAAAAAATAGCTCCTTGTCAACAGCGTCTCGAAAAGGGCATTAAGAATTACATAATTTATTGCTATTGGCAAGCCAAACATATATTGAGTAAAAGCGGTGCTTTGTTCGAAGTAAAATAATGATTTCATTTCTTTGAATTTAGGGTTGACTTTCCAACAAGAATTAGTTGCAAAATGTCTACAAAAGAAAAAAAGGATACAGATGTAAAATGAATCTGAGACAATGGATCTGTGTTATATAATTATTGTCATGACTAATTTCACTTTCGTAAAAATCCCATAGAACAAACACTTATTTTTTTGTAAAGAATTGTGAAGCGGCCAAAGAAAAATAAATAAACTTATCCGAAAATTTAACCCATATTTATATACGTAAACGAAGCAAAAGATCTAACAAAAAAAGATGCATTTTTCCATGAAAATAATATTACACCAAACGTTAAACGTTATACAAAAAATATTATTTACTAGGTGATACTGTGGAATTACTTCTATATTTACGATTAAAAAAAAAATATTTTTAATATATTTGTTTGACATTATCAATTTAAATATCACTGGCAACCTTGATGTTAAATGTGAAGAAAAAAAATCATCACACAAAGTACCTTTTTTTTGTGTAAACTTACACTCGGCAAAACGAACAGATATGTTCGCGCGGACTCCTGCGCACTGAAAGTGAGATGCACACATATGTTCGCCCGGACTCCTAAGTGTTAATAGCGATATTTTGTATTAATTATTTACCGGTATTATAAAAGGAATTTAACCCTTTTAGGAGTATGGCCGCATACGTGCGCGCCTACCCTACAATTTTATTTTTACTACCCAATTTTTTTTTTTTGGAATAATCTTAATTGACCGAAATAAATTAGAACATTTAGATAATTCAACGGGAATTAAATTCTTATCTTTTATAAGAGCAAGCAAATAATTGATCTGGATCAGGGGTGGGAAACCTTTTCTTCTCTAAAGGCCGCATTCATTTTTCTGATTCGACATAAGGCCGCAGTAAACATTGGCTAGGGAATCTTTAGCCGGAAACGGAAATTTACGGTCAGAATATGTCGGGAATTTTCGATTTACATAAATTTACAGAATTACAGAAGGCCGCACCAGAGTAGTCAAAAGGCCGCAGGTTTTCCACGCCTGATTTGGAGTATATAATATATGCCGCCTGCGTGTTCGAGTAGTCAACGCCGTTGGCTTCGGTTACGGAGGTCACGGGTTCGAGTCCCAGTACGGACAGTTTTATAAATTGATTTTTCAATCGATCTATGAATTTCATTTCGAAGGCATGGATGTATGTTATGTCTTGAATTTCCCCCTCCCACTCATCCTATCCTATGAACGGGGCGTATTAGAAAGTGATTAGCTAACCACTAGTCCTGTCCTAGCCCCATACTATATTCCTACTCTCTTTGGAAAAAGAGAGGTTTATCAACTGATTAACAAGGTGTTCTAGTATAAACACTTTTGTTGAGATAAACTAAATTAGGAGTCCATATGTTCCACATTGCGAGCGGACATGGTTAAAAAAAATAATAATTAAGTATGTTATTCTATTTTACGATAGATGGCAAAACGTTTATACCGGTATTGCGATCCCTACCTCAGACTGCGTCATGATAATTGTTATTTAGCCATAAAAAATGTCAGCGGCATAAATATTTACTTAAAACAATGGCAACGATTATGTTATCTTGTGATACAAGTTTATATTTTTCAATACGCAATCGTTGAACAAATATTATATTTCATTGCAGTTCGTTGGAACTACACCACTGATATAACATTAACCACTTGAATACCAAGCGGACACAGGTGTCCGGAACATATGCAAGCGAACAGGGATGTCCAAGACATTTAAAAAATCAAATACTTGGTATTCTAATATAATGTAAGCAATATTTTTATGAATATGTGTAGTGGCATCTATACTGAGTCAATATAGGCTTTTAAAATATCGAATTCGAGTGTATATTAGGCAAAAATATTTTTCTCAAAAACACGCAGCATCTCTGGGACATATTAATGATTTATTTGCGCGGTATTCAAACGGTTAAATATACACCTTACCCCCCCTCCCCCCGCCTACGAGAGGCGTAGATATCTCGTTACAAGAGACAAGACTCCGGCTGGTCAAAGGGGTCTTATGACAGTGGTAAAAACTGCTTAATGTGCAAATGGATCAACAATAGATTATTTTTAATTGTTCGAGTTAAACGAATGGAAAGATTAGGAAACGTACAAGACAGCGCCCCCGTCACTTCAGTGGTTATGTAGAGACGTTGGAACTGGTTGGGTCACTTGCTGTGGATGCCTCCGTAAAGCCTCAATCCTGCCTCCCTCGTCTTTCGACCGGTGGGACCGGAGGGGTGTCCCGGACGACCGTTGGGGTAATATCCATAGAATTTACTCGGCGGAACTAAGGGATGCTGGCGTATCACCAGTCATGGGGAGACAGGAGACAAGTGCAAGCATACGTTGTCGAAATAAACTGCATGGCAGACACACAAATATTGATTTTTTATTTATTATATAAGACCTACTATAAGTTAATTTTACTTTACCTTCTCGGAAGTGCAAGCAAAAAGTTTGTCAAAGTTGAATGCAATCGGACGAGCGGTGTGGCAAGGCATAATATACGAACGAAAAAACACGTATTAGATTTAATATCTTAACAGTTTATATTATTACGAATGTTCAATTGAAAATCTTCCATCGAAAAATAAACATAATTATCTTAATTGAAAAATGTAAACAAACATTTATGATCCTTATATTTAACTACGAAATCTTCATACACAGCTCGTAAGAGAGTATACACCGAATTATGTTATTATGTTTATTTATATAACAGTGCTGTTTAAATTTTAAACAAAATACAAATGCGCTTACTTTCTTTGTCTTTGATTTGTGTCAGTCTTGTATAATAATTGTGTCGTGTTTATTATACATTATTTTTTGCTTTTAAGATTAGGTATTAAGTTTGTTCGTTGTTAATATTTTTTACTGTCTGAAATATTTACCCTTTTTTTGGTAAATTGAAAGTCAACATAATCATCATTGTCTGGTCCGTAGTCGACTGTTCAAAGTCGTTTCAATATCCGAGTGCGTGCAGTTTCATTGTTCAATTTCATACATGAATTTTTATTCGAAGACATGGGTGTTTGCGATGTCTAAAACATAATCTTGCCCACCCGATTCCATAGTCTTAGGTAAATCCACTATTTAACCGCTAGTTGTGTGCTTCTGTTTAAAAAAGAAGTTGAGTAAATTCTTCGTTAGCATCCTAAAAATTCTAACGGAAATGTTTAAAAAATGAATATCATAATTTCGGTGTTTTAATTTTAAAAGAAAGTATCCTGTAGAACAGGGTTTCTCAACTGGGGTCCACAGAATGTTCCAGAGAGGGGCACAGAAAAAATATTATTTTAAGGGTGCCATAGCACTGTTTTGAGGGGTCACAGGCATCCTAAATACAATAAACAGAAATTGCGTACTTTGTATTCGAACACGGCATTCAATTCATAAAAAAAAAATAGGTAAATGTGCGTAAAAAATAGTTTCACATCTCTTAATAATTCTGGAAACAGTCATGAATCCCGAGATCACGAAATAATTGTGTACCAAGACTCAAAAACTAATTATTACGGATGTGAGACTCAAAAGGGCGCACAGACTCAAAAAGGTTGAGAAACTATGCTGTAGAGAAGTGAAACATGGTTTTACACGAGTTTTTGAACACTGTCCACTAAAAAGAACAAATACTTTATTATGTTGTAACACGATTCCAGACACAAAAGCGGAAAACCGATAATAACAAGAAATTAAATAACACTTGGCAGTGATACCACAGATTATAAATAGTAGAGTGTATTTATGGTTTTTTTTTTATCTAAATATGGCATTCACAAAGAAGCACCATGGTTTTTCTGAGTCTTCGTCAGGTGACATGATTCGCAAGCAACCGTAAAGCAGTACCGGCAGAATGCAAGCGTTGAAAAAGTGGAATTTAGTTTTCGAGCTTCGAGAACCGATGCTTGCGTCGGATAATGGGGGTGAGATGGTTTGATTTTGTGAGGAATTCAGAGATAAGGGAGCGTACAAGACAGCGTCCCGCCACGTCAGTGGTTATGGAGAGACGTTGGTATTGGCTGGGTCACGTGCTGCAGATGCCTCCGGTAAGCCTCAATCCTGCCTGCCTCTTCTTTCGACCGGTGGGATTCCGGCGCCCCGGACACGGTCGGGTACTATCCATAAGATGTACTCGGCGGAACTGAGGGATGCTGGCATGTCATGGGAGGAAGCAAAGCAATTGGCAAGAGACATGGAGGTGCCGCGTGGCGGTCATATGCTCCACATAGGGAGCAAATATGGCCAAAGAAGAAGAAATAAGGCCCATGACTCGCAAGCAGTATCATCACAATATTCACAATGCAATGTTTACCTAACAAATATTTTTATTGTCGTCAAGATTTGCATTTTAGATTATTTCTCTTGTAAAAATTAAGTATGTTATTCTATTTTCCGATAGACGGCAAGAAAAATCACCTATACAATTTTTGTACACGAGAAGCGTGTGCAATAATGATTATGGGGGTCACTAGGGTGGATCTTAATATATTTTTTTTCGATTTTGAATTTGCGCATTTAATAAAGGCTAATTTTATTTGCGTGAAGGTGACCGTTGCATAATTGCGTATCTAAAAAATTGACGTGACTGCTGAATGATATATATTTTGTATTGTATAAATATTTGTATATAATTTAAAATTAAAGTCTAATTCGTTATATTTTCAAAATGAAACATGCTGACATCTGACTTACATTATCTATTAACAACGAATAAATTTCATGTATATTTTGAAATTATCATTTATTCAAAAAAATGTTCCAATTTGTTTTTTTTAACGATAACACACAAAGTCATTCATCTATCATAAGAAACGTAAACTATATTATCACATACAATTTAAATTGATATTTTCGTTTTCCACTGATAATTCGCCCCCTCGGGGTCAAAGCAACGTAACGCGATTTTCGATAAAACATAAATCAGGGGTGGGCTCGCGCTAGCCCCTTGTTAATTTAGGAGAAAACAATATTCTCAGATCAAATTAATATATAACTGCAATTTCTGACTTATATATTATCTACGACAGCTTCAGTACACACAGCAGTACGTTTTTAGACATTTAGATTGATAAGTTTACGGTATAATGCATATAGCCGCCTGTGTGGTCGAGTTGTCAACGTTGTTGGCTTCGGCTACGGAGGTCGCGAGTTCAAATCCCGGTACGGACAGTTTTATAAATTGAGTTTTCAATCGATTTATGAATATGTTCCATATGCTCCACATTGAGAGCGGACATAATTAAAAAAAAATGCATATTGTAAGAGTAAGATTTCCTTTAGTTCTGCAAAAAAATAAATATTGACGAAATATTTAGTTACCATGTGATAAAATGCAAAAGCGCGCCAAAATCCCACACATAGACAGTCGCCCGGCTATACGTGTATAGCCTGGCACGTGTTGAATACACAGACGCTAGCCAACATTTGACTGTACGCGCGGCACAGACGACCATCTCGTAGAAACGACAATGGAATGCCATCGTTCAATTGGGGGATTTGCGGCGAATATTTCAAGCCAGCCCGTAATTCGGGGTAGTGTAATTGGGGATTCCACTGTACTTATATTAAAAAATGAAACGCTTTTTCTTGTATAATTCCACATTTTATTACACCATGATCTGTTTCGTTAATCACGAATCTGATATCTATTACATACTGTGGAATTAGTACAAAAAAGTGTTTTATTTTCTGATACATGCCATTCTGAAAACATTCGATGAATATGTACAGGTAAAAGAGGCGGTGTTCGTAAAAGCAGGCAACTTCTTATTGCTGTTTGTTAACATTTGACTGATGAAGCGGCTTAATTTAGGAACACGTGAATAATTTGGGAGCTAAAGGTTAGATTGTGCAATCGATTTGACATTGTCATTTGTCCCTACAAATGTGTGTACCGTTTGGTGTGATCTTAGTCCACTCGCCACTTTTAGCTCACTCAGACATATTTGTAAAGAGTGGATATTTTTAACAATCGAAAAATCACTCTGTTATTGTATTTTTCGGGTTACAACTAGGGTTGCAATACTACTATAGTAATAATCATAATTGTATTGTTTGTGATGTCCGAAAACTCCTTCCGATGAACAATTAGTTAACCACTAATCCTGTCCTGTCCTAGCCTAATTCTTCTATCCCTACTACTCTTTGGAAAAGAGAGGTTAGGCGACTGAGTAACAAACAGTTATCTTAAAAAACTTTTGTTGAGATACTTTCATTGGGAGCTCGACATTGAGAGCAGACATGGATAAAAAATATCTTATGCATATCGACTATGGAAAGGAAAAAGGACCAAACCCACACATAGCAAATTTTACAGGAAGCACAAAAACCGTGTTTTGATGACTTTGGGCCGTATGCAAATTATTAAATATACACAACCTGGAACTGCACGGAGACTTCTAAACTGGTGTTAAATTGACATAATCTAATTATTAATTAAAGAAATTGTTTAGGAAAAAGGTTTTTTTCAGTTTTTTTTTTCTTGGTTTCAATTTTCACAAGCCCATATTTTTTCAAACTTAAAAGCTAAATTTAGATACTAATTCGGCATTTGCAGCTTACATTCTTTTGATAGAACGTGTATCAAGTATACATTGTGATTATCGAAAAAAGCTATTTTGAAAATACTGTAGGTTACGTCCTTTTTCCTTTCCACAGTCGATATATTGTTGACACGGTAAATATTCTCTACGTAGAGAACGGGTAATCTTTAAAAATAATTGTTATAAAGTTTTTCATTGTTATTCCAGTGTTTGAATTTAAACCTTAAGATTGGCACGCCTGAACAAAATACGGCTCAGGAATCTTCGACTAAAGCAAAAAGCTTCAGAAAAAAAGCTCTTTTGAAAACCAGTTTATTGCTCGCTTTTATTCTTTGAATAGGCGTCCCGTCTACTTCCAGCGAATAGCTCGGCAATAGCCGCCACAAGAAGTCCTTAATGATTTAATAGCCTGCTTTATGAACACAGTTTTGAAATAAGACGATCCACTAAAAAGAACGAATAGTATATTTTACACGAATTATTTGTCCTAACACGATTCCCAGAGTCACAGAAGCGGATAACGGATTTCCCAATGACAATAAATTCAACAGCACAAAACGGTAATTACAAACAAAAGGTTTCATTACATCCCCCAATACGCTAACGTCTTAACGTGTCAGACATTTCTAGCGATGAAAGCGATTTATGTTCATTCCCTCAGAAAATTCCCCGTATTTAATAATCGCGATGAGTAGTAATATTTTTTCTTAATTGACATACATATTACAGTACCCCCCCCCCCCATCTACCGTTCTCGCATGGATCGTTTATTTGTCATAGTCCCGGCAAAACACCCATAAGAACAATGTTAAATAATCCCGCATCAATCGTTCCCTGATTTACTAATAAAAACACAATATTCCTTTGTACTTTATTCCACTTTATTTAAAACGTCAGGACCAGTTTCGTTCATTGCGAGCATTGTCAACTGATGCTCGCAATGAGCGAAACCAGTCTTGACCTTTTAAATAAAGTGGAATAAAGTACAATGGAATATTGTGCTTTAAATAATATAATGCATTTCCACCAAGTATTGACAGTGAACACATTAAAAGTGTTCCCTGATTTACCGATTTTTTCGTTATATCGTCTAAATATTATGGTCCCGTCCCAAGTATTATCCTGATTGACTGTTTTTGTTGAATATTTCTCATTTCGTTCATAAGTAGTCTTACTTCGCATCTAGTTTCGCCATTTGTTTGTAAATGTTTATTCAATCGTATCGTAACTAAGATGTATAAGTAGTTACACATAGCTTCCAATATTAACGATTTCGCGGCGAAATTGGTATACATTTTTTTTTTCATTTGTTCTGACAGTAATCAAAGATCATAACGCTTCTTAGATTTGTATAATTAATTAAAACAAATAATTGACGAACGATTTCTGTGTTGGTGGTAATTTCGATTAAACGTTAAATTCTTCAAGACGCTATTCTTTAAGATAACCAAATTGTCAACAAACGAAAAATGTTATGGTCACTTCCGATGGAGTTTTTTTTTCAAATTCAATAACGTAAAACGTGTTTTTTTTTAAAATATTTATGAAACTTATAACAGGATATAAAAGAAAACGATTTTTAAACAATAATACATTTTGTATTCATGAAGCAATTTGCATTTGAATGTGAATGGAAATTATGCAAAATAATGTTAACATGGATGCCAAAATTATATGATAACGCATAGGTTTAACAACTTGCAAAATACAAGTTTAGATTTAGAAGCGTTCATTTAATAATGTTAATTTTTTAATCATTAGCGCTCCTCATCATCCGATGCTTATGAATTTTTCAATTGTCTTTCAACCGTTTTTCGGAAATGGTAATTAAAGCCGAAAGGGGCTAGTGAAAAACTAATCGCTCTGGCTACTTCTCGAATTGATTTATATGCTTGAACGCCCTAAGACGCCGGATGGCCAGGGTCGTTTGAAACAAAACGCATGATAGTTATAAATTGATAAAATAATAAATTAAAAGTAAGAATTATTAAAAAAAACTTTTAAAACTTTAAAGTTAACTTTTATTTAATTTAAGATTTCGACTGTAGGTGCTTGGTGAAATTTCAAAACTTAATTTGAATCGTTCAAATTATGTTCATTTGCCAGCAATGGCTTTAAACTTAATGATACGTTTATTTCTTATATAAACACGATACATTCATTTACTAAGCGTCAGTTCAAGTTCATCCTTGCACTTGAACGCCTGAATATGCCGAAAGGTGAAACCCGGGTCGTCGGTGACAAAATTTGTGTGAATGTTAAGAACAATTAAAAATCTGAAGTAAGCGAAACCTGTGCTGATCTTTAAATATACCGTAGAATATGAGTTTTGTAAAAAAATAACAAAGTATAAATGCTCTTAATTAAGAATATTTATCGACGCAATTGTACTAGTTCTGATAATGGTTCGAACACTAAATATCTATATATCTGAGATAGTTTACTACAATATTATTTTCGTATCAAATACTTACTTACCTAATAATATAATCGAGTTCTCCCAAGTGGATTCATATTCAATCAACAATACAAATGTAATTCTATCAACGTTGTCAGTAGACAATATACAAGATTTATTATGAAAACGTCTCTATGAATTATTGTCATTCGTAATAAATTAAACTTACCTTCAAAATGATAATTTAAAAAATGCCTTGTTTGTCTATTGTATTCCAACCTCACACAAGGCCGCTGTTTAAATGCTTGACAGTGAAAAAAACTTGTTCGGTTTCTTTCAACATGTAATACTGAAAAATCGGTTAAAATAAACACTTATAATATTGGCGATTTTCCAGTCACTTGTCAGCTATCATTTTTCTTTGAATTTTCATATTTTTTTCACATAAACAGTGTCACTTTCGTAAATATCTTCTTTGTTCTGAAATAATTGTTTTTATATCAAAGTAAGTATGAATTTATAACATAATTTACAACTCTTTACGTATTGTTTTGTTTATCAACAACAATATGTTTGTTTACACTCTAGCCACAAACTCTATTCCTCTTGACACACGTCTTCTCACTGTGACGATAATAGGATCACTAATAAGGCACATATACTTATTCACCTGTATATCGCAACTCAGCGCCGAGTGGATTATTTATGTATTCAACATATCGACTGTGGAAAGGAAAAAGGACGTAACCCTCGATTTTCCAAAACAGCTTTTTTTCGATAATCAAAATGTGTATACAACTTGACACACCTTCTATCAAAAGGATGGAAGCTGAAAATGCCGAATTATTATCTAAATTTACCTTTTAAGTTTGAAACAAGATGAGCTTGTGAAAATTAAAACCAAGAAAAAACACTGAAATAAAGGTTTTTCCGAGACAATTTCTTTAATTAATATAAGATTATGTCAATTAAACACCAGTTTAGAAGTATCCGTGCACTTCAAGGTTGTGTATAATTCATAATTTGCATATGTCACAAAATCAACAAAACACGTTTTTAGCGCCTCCTGTAAAATTTTATAAGTTTAATTTACGTCCTTTTTCCTTTCCACAGTCGATATATTTGTATATTAGCATATAGTCGATATATTTGTATATTTTTATTTGTATATTTTTATTTGTATATTTGTATTTGTATATAGTCGATATATTTGTATATTTGTATGTGTGGGTTACGTCCTTTTTCCTTTCCACAGTCGATAAACAAACAGTGCTTTTTTTTAAATAAAAAAGGTACGGGAACTCATTTCTTGTCAGGCTTTTTTACGAATAAATCTCCGTTCTCAATGTGCAGCATATGGCTTCGTAATGAAGATTATTTTCAAAATGATCCACCAAAATATCTGCGAGCAAAGGTGAAATAGGGTCCACCCATAGGTAAACCGACCGATTGTTTGTAAACTTTTTGGTTGAACAAAAATAGTTTTTCGAATTATGGATTTGTGTTCAAACTTATCCTATCCAAAAAACAAAGCATAGTTTGAATGTTAAGCCAATCATTAGTCATGTCCTAGTCGTATTTTTGAAGCCTTACCCTAAGGGTCACGAAACGTCGCGCTCGAAGTAAATTCGTTTGACGCTGCAAACTTTCATAAAAAGTTTGTATGGAAGTTCTCAGCGCTTCACGAAATTGCTTAAAACAGGGGCGGGGAAACTTTTTTCTCTAAAGGCCACATTCATTTATCGGATTCAACATAAGGCCGCAGTAAACATTGACAGGGAATCTTTGGCCAGAAACAATTTCATGCCAATTTCTAAAGCCCAGAAATTTGCAGATTTCCGAAAATTACCAGCGTGGGACCTTTTTTTAGGTCTTCCAAGGATTTTGACATTGTCTGAACAGTCAGAAGTCTGCACCAAAAAGGCCGCAGGTTCCCCACGTCTGGCTTAGACCGTAACGTTTTGTATCCGTCGGGTTACTCTTTCTGACTGTGCGACTGAGTAACAAGCAGTTTTCGTGCAAAAATTTGTGTTGAGATAAGATCCATTAGGAAACGATATGCTCCATAATGGGAACGGATATGGCTACCAAAACAAATAACCGACCCATAAAAACCAATATGAGAGATATTATCAATTTTTTCTTTTGCATATTGATAATTAGATGCAAAAATAGTTAAAGTGACGGTGGCTATGTTTGTTAGAATACGTACTCACAATATCGAGTATTAGGCGATTTGTGAACATTTCTTAACGTAGATAAGTAACATTTTAAGAGTAACTCAGAAAGAGGACTGTCTGATTAATACAAACGGTAGAACCAACTATTATCTCCAATCCCGAGATCCCTTAATCCCGGGATTGTGAGATTACTAATCCCGGGATTTCATAATTTAGAAAATGAATGTTGAGCGAGGTGTAAAAAATCATTGTAGGTGTTTTTTGTGAATCCCGTAAATTCCTGGATTTTTCAATTTGCAAATCGGGGAAGAAGTTAAAAAAAATATGCTCTCAAGCTCTTCAATTTCGAAAATCTGCAAATTCTTGGGATTTTTGATTCGAAAATTCTTGGAAGACCTAAAAAAAGGGTCCAGGATTAGATGGCCTAGAACAGGGACGGCTAACCCTTTTCGCAAGTGGGTCAAATTTGATTTAAAAAAAAAATCATGTTGCGGGTCACATAGATTGAATAATTAAGGCTTTAAATAAAAACAATAATTTCTAAAAGTTCAAGCGGGTTAGTTAATTTCTCACGCGGGTCACTGCGAGACCCGCGGGTCCCTTGTTCGCCATCCCTGCCCTAGAACCAACGTGTTTTATTAACAACATTTGTTAATAAAACAACATCAGGTATGAACATTTAATTTTAATATTTTGTAATTTGCCTTCGCTACAGTTATATTTTGTATACAATAACGTTTTTCTTGTTGTTTTCATTCAATACACATCAGTCCTTTTGAGGGTTTCTTAACCACAAGAATTGTTTTTTAAAAAATAAAATCTACAATTTATTAGCACATTTTACAACAAAGTCCCGGGACTCAAGACGGCAAAAAACCCGGGAAAAAAGTCCCGAGTCTCGACACAGAATCCCTAGTATTCATTAAGATTTATTCGGTTCAAATTGTTCTAGGAAAAAGCAAACCAAATGTTAAGTTTGTTGTTTCATGGGACAAAACAATATTATTCCGAAAATATAATAGCCTCAAAACCTTTCTTGCAGGTTTTTGTTGAAACCTTGAAACCTTGTTTGAAATTCTGAGTATTTCCGGACCATCAAAATTCTTTACCAGTTAGTCTTGAGAGTAAAGCACCTATTTTTGAACCTTCCATACGTTGAAGTCGTTGCCACTCTCATAAAAAACGATATCATAAAAATACATTTGTATCACACGAAATATGTATTTGTACAATAGAATATCGCAATATTGACCAAGAAAACATATTAATTTTAGGTTTATTTATCTACAGCAGTGTATCTTAACCTTTAAAGTGACCCGCACCCACTTGAATCTGATAATATGTTCTCGCAACCCCTTTAAAATTTATTTACGTATTTGTAATACATTTTTTAAATGTATGTAAAAATAGAAATTTTTCAAATTCCTCGGTGAGCAAATCCCGGGATCGGAAAAAGGCTTCGGGATTGGATACCCTAGTTCCACTATATATATTCATGGGATACAAGTTAGTGAAATCTAATTTGATAAAATAATCAACGTTATATAAAATACTTACTGACATCTGATTTCATATGGCCGTTAATACTTCCTGGAACTATTACTAATATTTTTTGATTAATGTATTATAAACATTTCAAAGAAATTTTTAATTATTCCAACTGGTAGTGGATATGACTTGTTTTACTTCATTCATTCTTTGTAAATTGTCAGCATATTTTGAGAATAGATACCGAAATATGAAGAAATATATAATATCTTTTCTTGGGAATCTTTCACCGAAGCCGTAATCTTTCTGAAGGTGATGCACAATATTATATTTTTTCTTAAAAATGCAGGCCGGGATAGGTTTACTATGTACTTGGCTATAAATGGGGGTCACTAATGTTTTGTTAATGAAATAACTTATTTTATGCAGGACCGCTTTGTCTGTTTTTATTAAATATTGTATGAAATAAAATACATTTTTCAAAAGTATCACTTCCTTATTTCTAGCGATTAAGCAGTGAGTGACAAACGCAAAATATTCCCAGTCATAGAGATGACGTTGTTATTATAATGTTATAGATTATGACGCGTTGTATTTACTAATAACTATATTTAATATTTTGCATAGTTTTATAATAATACGCTTATGTGATATTCGAATATACTAGAAGCAACAGTGAATCTTATTCATAATAACATAATTAGGCTGCTCTCAACTAGTGGCATGCGGGTTAAGGCGTGACTAATAGAATATTAAAAAAACACGTCGTGAAAAATGATTGAATGTTCAACGAATAGATTACATTATTGTTTTCTTGTCAACATATATTTTGTTATCGTTTTTAAATTTCTAATAAAAACTTCTTAAATCTTTTACTCATTGGTCAAGTGGTAGATTTTGCGCCCCATATCGGTGTCCAGGGCTTTCGCCCTATCCGCCAGTCCCTAGATACAGCCCTGCCCTAAACATTGAACGACTTATTGTTTGCTTCGATCGGCTAGCAAATCTCCTGTAAGACGATTTTTTGTCACGGTTTATCAAATCAAACATAACCTCCGATTCAGTAGCAGATTAAGCACATGGGAGGCCTTAGGCGCAATAAAATTTGGTGACCCTGTTTTTCAGACAGTATAAAAATGACAGAAAATTATAAAAAATAGGTTAATCCGCCGCTGCTCCGATTTTCAAGTACCATAAAAAGTATGCAACGTAATTCATCTTTAAAATAAAATTAATACAAAAAATTGAGTCGATAGCCAGGCTGTGTTGAGTCAGAGTTGGAGTCTTGGGGGTGGATTCGAAAAAAATATCACTTCGAGTGTTAAAAAAATGTGTATTCAAATCGCTAGGGTCGAAAGCAACGTTGCTGCGCACGCGCGCGGCCGCGCAGTTTGAAAGCCTCCGCGCACTCATTCCGGGTTGGCGCGCACTCTAAGACACCTATTCAATTGATATTTGATTGGCCCGCGCGGCCTTTGAAATATCCGCGCAGCTAACCACTTGTCTTGCATTGGTCGAAAGCGTAGCCACTGCATGCTGCTAAAACTGAAAAAATAATTTAAGTTGTGAGTTGTGATTTGGCGTGTATTTTTCACGACTCCACTGCTCTGTTTTGTTGTCACTCTGAAGTGGTCGGTCTTTCTCGACCACACTCCGAAAACCTTTTTTGATGATACGTTCACTTTACGTTTTCGTCAATTTCAGCTTTTTTTATTATTATCAAACCTACATTTGTACTACAATCTTTTTATCAATAAAAACACAATATTCCTTTGTACTTTATTCCATTTCATTTAGAAAGTCAAGACCGTTTTCGCTCATTGCGAGCATTGTCAACTGATAAGAAATATAATTTCCTGGAAGCGGGGAAAACAGAAAATTGTCATAAAGTTATGTGAAATTTATTAATCTTTGATGATTTCTAAATTAAATGTTAGAGGTGTTAAACATTTTAATTTTGTGTAATTATAGAATCATTTATCCTATAATTTGTAAATTCTTTTCAATGTCAATTGTTGTTCACACTTTTTTATTTCAATTTATTTTTGTATAAATATCACTGTAAATTATATTTCTTATCGGCTGACAATGCTCGCAATGAGCGAAACCGGTCCTGAACTTTCAAATAAAGTGCAATAAAAAAGTTCAAAGGAATATTGTGTTTTTCTTAATATAATGCCTTTCCACCAAGTATTGACAGTGAACACCCTAAAAGTGAACAAACTTTTTACTTTACCAATCAATCTCAGGTAAATTGGATTGACAGTTTTTATGATTTGTGATAAAAATGTATTTTTTGAAAAATTTGTATCAGTTGTTTGTATCAGATATCAGCGGTGCAAAATTAAAAAAAATATTTGGTGAAATTATGGCCAAAAGTTTCATCAACGCTGCTCCAAGAAATCGGAGTGTGACTTAAACGTTAAGTGGTATTCCCGATTGAATCATATCATTGATTAAGATTTTTTCTCAAGATTGATTCACAATGGGTGTGTAACCTGGATGATTGATCTGAAGCTATTCGGAAACGAAAGTACAGAGGTACAATTACGTCTTAAATCTTAAATCTGGATTTTTACTCCATTTTAACCATGAATTCGCGGAGAAGAAATGATACACTATCTATTCGGAGAATAATTATTAGACGGAAATAAACATTAAAGCCACCTTCGCCATTATTAACTAATTTTGTTCCTCGTTTTAAAAGGTTCGGATTTTTGGTACAAAGCACACTCGGATAACGAGTACCCCCTCTACATCGATCCTCATCCTCGTGTCATATCGAAGCTGTAAAAGAATAGACAGTGCCATATCGTAGATCAGTGCTTCCCAACCTGGGGTCCGCAGGTTTTTCGAAATAAAAACAAAAATCATTCTTTCAACATTCTTTGTGATAAAGTATGAACAAAATAATCGAGGGTCCGCAGATTATTGTTTTAAGATTTAGGGGTCCGTGGCATGAAAAAAGTTGGGTAGAACTGTCGTAGATGACACCCGATACGATATGGCATTGTCTAGCGATAATATTATCTAGGAGCGATATATCGCTCCTAGATGTACCTATATGTACGATTTTTTGACAACAAATGGTGGACTTATTAGTTTTTACTTTTAAATGCCTCATATTTTTACCTCTAAAGCAGCGATTTCCAAACTGGGAGGCGTGGACTATTGCAAAGGGAGGCGCGAAAAGTTTAAAATATTCAATTTAGAATTTCGACTGAAGGTGCTTGATGGAATTTCAATATAAAATTTAAATTGTCTGAATGATGTGTACAATCGTGTACCTGAAAAGCCCGAAGATGCCGAAAGGCGAAACTCGGGACTTTTAAGACGAGTTTAATGGAAGAGTACAGCATTCAGACAATTCAAATTTGAAATATTTATTTTCCCTTAAAAAGTGTTTTTTTATTAAATACGAGATGGGGAAACGAAGATATTTTTTTTCAAATGAAGGCGTAGCAACATAAAGTTTTGAAACCACTGCTCTAAAAGTAAGGCGACCTGTTAATCAGCCAGAGATAACTAAAAATGACACCTCGTTTATGAGTGCTGTGAAGATCAAGTTTTAATATCAATTTGTGATTATGGTGCCAGCCACGTGGATGAAAATTGGATATTTTTTATGTTTATTATAATAGTTTTTATTATTTATTTTTCAGCTCTTGGACATGCTAAAATTCTACGCCCGATTCGAGATCAGCGATGAGAGCGGGGATCCTTTGACAGATCACGACATGACTCTAAACCACTACTTCCGCATCACGTCTCTTCAGGTTTGTTATTTGTTGCCATTGACAATTATTGATGATCATTTGTACGATGCATTTTAGCTTAGGCGGATGAAGGGTTAAGCATACTCTCAATTTTTTTTTGCATGAATTAGCTTGCCATGCTCTGTTTTAAAATGACCTATATTTAATATTTTCACTGTTCTATTTTAGTATATATAAAAATAATTGCTTTATGACTTTTATGTGTGCCATTTTTTTCCAGAAAGCCGCCTTTGCCAAGTTTCCTGATCTTCGGATGTTTTCACTCGCAAATGTTGCCAGCGTCGACACCAGAGAGAGTTTGCAAAAACATTTTGGAAATTTAAGGTTGTGGCAACATTTGCTTATTAATTTTACTGTTATGACAGATTTTTTTATTTAAAAAATTACAATTAGAAAAATTATTGTATTAGTATTATTTCGAGACCCAACATTAAATGTTTATCATAACTGCGTTTGTAAAACAGAAATGAATGATTTACACCAAAATAGGAAGAAAACATGCACTTTAAATGTAGTCAATTTCATATGTATAGATCGACATCTATAATTTAGCCGTTTAGCAAGGGCGCTGTCGCCTGCTGTGGTCCAGTTGGTTAGAGCTTGCTCTACCGATCACGCAGGTCTGGGTTCGATTCCTGGTAAGATCACAGTGAATTTGAAAATTATTCAATTCAAAGTTGTGATCGAAGACTGGATGTTTGTGATGTCAATTCACATTATTTCCTCTCCTCCCATCCTTCTGATCCTTTAATAACTGAGTGTAGCAATAGCGATTAGCCAACCACTAGTCCTGTTCTAGCCTTATCCTTCTTTCCCTACTACTAACTTTGAAAAAAAAAAATTGAACAGTTCTCGTAGAAAAAACTTCTGTTGAGATACCTCCATTAAGAGGCCATATGCTCCACATTGGGAGCGGACATGGATTAAAAAATAAAAAAAAGCAAGAGTGCTAGTGTCACGTGAGGAATTTTATCATACTACTTTATCTGTCATGACAGTCGCGCGATACATACATTATTGGTTGCGATTATCAATTTTTTTCAAGGCTTTTTGTCTTTGCAGAACTGACAAACTTTGAGGATTTCCTTCTGCACATTGACAAAAATTGCTTTCAAAGCATTTGCCTAACAATTTACATTTACCGTATTACTATTAAAAAAACCTATGGCTGTCGACTTATGTTTGACAGCTACTTAGAACCCTGTAAAGATAACTTTATTTCCGAATTCTGCCATCAGTCGCAATGTAGTGGTCTATCAATCATAGTTTACTTTCATAATATTTAATGGAGAACAAAAACTGCTTCTAAATACTGTTTTATATTCTCACAACAAACACTTTTCTTGAATATCAAATGTAATTAACATCGTTTGATGCTAGATTTTTGTTGCCAACATCAAATTGCTGGGAAGGTTCATAAAATATGAATTATTTGTATTGAGTGCCAAGATTTCTTGTTACTAAGAATTTTACTGGTTTATGTCCAACAGAAATGATTGTTTTTGAAAACAGTAGAATGTTTATTGATGTTATGAATACTAGGTTAACACATTAAATTATTTGGCATCTTACTCACCTAAACTAGAAAATAAAAAGAGAATTTATGTAGAAATCTAAACATTTAATCATGATTGACAATGCTCCATAGAAGTTTGATGAACGTACTCATTAACCTTTTCACCGCGTATGACATCTATGCATGTCCTAGCGAACATGCCCTCAGCGCGTGTGATACGTATAGATGTGATGTAAATTTCAAACCCTATATAAGAGCTATCTATTCTGTTAAAATTGTATAACTTTAATTTAAGATTTCGACTGAAGGTGCTTGGTGGAATTTCAATATTAAATTTGAATCGTTCAAACTATGTACATTCTCACAAATTTTGTCACTAACGACCCGGGTTTCGCCTTTCGGCATCTTCAGGCATTCAAGTGCACGGATGAACTTGAACTGACGCTTAGCAAATAAAAGTTTCGTGCTTATATAAGATACAAATGCATCACTGAGTCCAAAACCATTGCTGGCGAAAAGGATGAGCTCATGGGAATGCCAACAGATTTGTGTAGTTAGCAGTTTCAAGAATTACCTTACCTTAAGAATTAGAAAACCTTTGCCGACAAACAGATTATATAATTCTTGAAACTGCTAACTACACAAATCTGTTGGCATTCCCATGAGCTCATCCTTTTCGCCAGCAATGGCTTTGGACTCAGTGATGCATTTGTATCTTATATAAGCACGAAACTTTTATTTGCTAAGCGTCAGTTCAAGTTCATCCGTGCACTTGAATGCCTGAAGATGCCGAAAGGCGAAACCCGGGTCGTTAGTGACAAAATTTGTGAGAATGTACATAGTTTGAACGATTCAAATTTTTTTGTATAACTTTATTGAAAATATTACAAAATGTATATTTTACCAAATTCAATAGATGGCATTAGTCAAAAAAGATTCAATATAGGCTAAAATAATTTATTTCCGGAACACGTCGTGAACATACGTCACCAATGCAAGATTTTGAATAGTATAAATAAGCGATCGAGTGCGGGTAAAATTGAAATTGTTCCGAGAATTTAATATTATAAGCATGGTATGGTGGTGGCGCAGTGTTCTCGGTCGCGCGTGGCGGTATTTTGCAATATGGCGACGTCACGCCGCAATTGTATGAAGAATGATTATTGTTGAATTAAACCAAAAATACAAGAAATATATTGTATTTTATTATGGAAAAAGTTACTTTGGGTGGCAATTAACATATTTGATTAGTTAAAAAAATATTACAACCTATATTTATAGTCGAAAACGCGATAACAAAATCCGCGAAAAAGCAGCCGCGTACAGGGCATGTTTGCTAAATTTGGTGACGCGGGCAAAGGGTTAAGGTATAAGAGTTCATCTATATATGGCATCACAAAATGAGAGGGGTTGTGGAAAATTAGCCTGCCAAAACCAACAAAATATAAACGCTTCATTTTTTGTTACCGGCATTTCAGAGATTAATACAAACCATATTGTATCGCTGTTAACCCTTCAGGCACGGGCGACTTAAATAGATTTTGATTCAATGAATAGCAGAATGAGGCGGAGATAATGAAATAAATATATGTAAAAACTGACTTTTGGTTTTGAAAAACATTTCTGAATGAATAATTTTGAAACCAGTCGTTGGCAATTTTTTTATTCAAAATTAGAACTCACAGACCAGTGCTTTATCAGCGCTATATGGTAACACTAAAAATATCGCACCATAGTATTTAATATTTTTTTTTTCACATCAAAACACACCATCACTTTTAGAGTGTTCACTGTCAATACTTGGTTGAAAGGCATTATATTAAGAAAAAGACAATATTCCTTTGTACTTATTTCCACTTTTATTTATCAAGATCAAGACCAGTTTCGCTCATGGCGAGCACAGTTTACAATGCTTGGCTAAATGGCTTAAACCAGACGTGGGGAACCTATGGCCTTTTGGCCTCTTTAATGCAGCCTTCTGGCCAATTCTGCAATCCTGTAATTCATAAATTCGGAAATAGCGAATTGAGGATTTCAAATTCCTCGGTGAGCTAAAAAAAAATAAACGAGGTTTGGAGATAATCTGGGGAAAAAGTAGGGTAAGGGATTAAAAATTAATCAATCCCGTCCTAGTCAATGTTTACTGCGGCCTTATGTCGAATCAGAATAATGAAGCGGCCTTTAGAGAAGAAAAGGTTCCCCACCTCTGGTTTAAACTGTTGCTTTTACAATTGAAAAATATGTTTTATCCTACCTATTCAATCTAATCAATATAGGATTTTGCCCAAAATTTGATTAAAATATTAAAATTATCGTATATTACTCGTAATTTATTTTTAGAGCGAGTTTCATTTATTGTTAGAAATTTCTACTATTGCTCACGATGTTAAACCCCAAGAATAAATCCCCACTAATAAAATTCATTACGACAAATACCGCTGGCCTAAACTCGAAGTCCACAGGTAGGTAGTTATTAAATCAAACATCGCCCTACTATCACGAAAACGTTTATTTAAGAAAATTTGCAATCACAAACTTATTACATGGAATATTTAACAAATAAAATTTTGAATTATTACAATACACAATAACTATTACAAACTTAGCTTGCTCACACGATTTTATAAATGTAAAATAAAAAAAATGACATTAAACTCTGCGCAGAGAACAAAATGGAATTTAATTTTCATCGAAATGGAAAAATATTATATCTTTCATCTCAGGAAAAAACAAAATTACAAAAGAAAAAGAACTGCAAGTGAATTTACAACTAAAGGTCTCTGGAACTACGTCCAGAGACCCGAGACACACGATGTGTCTGCTTCGTGTCTCAAAGAGGAAGAAAGAAAAAAAGAAAAATCGAAAATTCGGTATCGAAAAACAATGTTGCCATTTAAGGCCATTAACAATAAACAATTGATATTACGGGTTACCTGATAACAAAATTCAAACACAATTAATTTAGCTACACCTTTTTTTTAAAATCCTGCCAGTTTTCCTCACAAATGTGCTAGTGGAAGCGGGTGTCAATAACTCAACCGTGACAATATATAACATTGTTTACTAACCGTCAGTTCAAGTTCATCCGTGCACTTGATATCCTGGAGATGTTAAAAGACAAACAAGTGGTTTTCTAAAATTTGAATGATTTAAATTTGATATTGAAACTCTATCTACCACTTTCAGTTGATATCTTAAATTGAATTTTTGTGTTTTACAGTGTTGAAAAGCTCCATTCGATTGGCACACATCTGAATCTTGTACCGCCTGTGGGATCCGAGCACGAGGCAGAATGGCACCGAGTTGATCTTGAATTCCTGAGAGAACTATTGGTTAGTATTTTAATCATTTCCAATGAACCAAGAATTCGCTGCCACTTACCTGCCAATCGTTTTATTTTTTCTCATTGCATGTCAACATCGTACGGTTCCACCGATTATATTCTACGCATATTAACCAACTGTCTTGCAAGGACACTGGAATCCTGTTGTTGATATTGAAAAATCTTTGTACTTTCTTTTAAATCAAATTAACCCTTTGAGAAGTGTTGTATTTTATCATATTTTATCATTACTGTTCTCATATTTTTTTTATTAATTTATTATTCTTTCTTCAGATATGAATACTACATACATCTATCAGTGATTTTTGGCAGATACATTATTTTTATTATTTGTTGAAAATTAACAAAAGATTTCTAAAAAAAGGTTAATATTTGTAAACAAATCGATAGCCATATAATACTGAGCGTACAACTTCATTTCTGGTTGATTCCCTTCCTGGAATCGGCGTCAGTAGAATATTAAAAATAATCTATGCCAGATTTCAAGGTAATAGCGCATAGGTTCCCAACCTTTTTCAGGTGGCGACTTCTTTTTAAAAAAGCAATGTGACACGCGATCCTGATGCAATTGAAAAAGGCATTCTTAAAAACGTAATTTTAGATGACTGTATAAGTTGGCAACCCCACAGAAAACCCGTCGCAACCCATAGGTTGGGAACCCGTGTAATAGCGTCTAAAAAATAATTAATGTATTAGCAAATTAATTAACTAATCATTTTAAAATTCAAAACAGATACTTAATTCTTGAAATAATAGTTCTTGAAATATTCTTCTCAGATTGATCTATATAAAAAAAATGTTTTTATATTTTTGTGTGTAGCAATAGTACAAATAATCAAAATATATGAACACTACTCAAAGTGTTAATTTATTAACACTGTTAATTGTTGCTAACTTCAAAAACAATTCATTAAGAAAGTGTGTAAAAATATATTTTTTTCAGATATCCCGCCATTCCCGTCGAGCGTCACAGTTAGAAGAGCTGAACGCCATGCCGCTGTATCCGACAGAAGAAGTCGTCTGGAACGAGAGTGCAGTTCCTTCTGAGTACTACAGTGGAGAAGGGTGCCTGGCTTTACCCAAATTGAATCTTCAGTTCCTCACCTTGCACGATTATCTACTGAGGAACTTTAACTTGTTCCGGTTGGAGAGTACATGTTAGTTAATCAGGCCAAGTATACAATATAAATGTACACCATATCAGCTCAAAATATTGGATAGTCTTGATCAATTATTTTGGACAGTAAATGATTTCTCACCAAAAATGATTTTTCCCTTAGTGCCTGTATGAATAACAAAGTTATCATATTTATTGATTGAATTGACATTTACTTGGTAGAACTCCATTATAATAGCAGCATATTTATGTTGAACTAAATAAGTTGCTATTTTTACCCTATTATCATATTTAATTTATATTACTATAATATCATTCAAATCAGTGTTTCTCAACCATTTTGGGTCCATGGCTCGTGACACCTGATGAGTGTCTTTATTTTTTATGTGACCCCCATACCATTGTTTTGTCTTTTTTTAGCTCTTCCAAGGATTTCGAATCCAAAATCATTAAAATAAGCATTTCAGAAAATTTTCCAGTGACCCCCCTAAGCTGTGCTGTGGCTCCCCAAAACAAAACAAAAAATCTCTGGCCCCTTGGAACACTGCTCCCAGTTGAGAAACCCTGATTTAAATAATCACAACTAAAACTGTCATAGTTCTATCGCAGCTCACCTTTAAATGAAAACGAATTAATATATCCAGTAATATTGTAAGCAATGACATCTGTGTATAAAATCCTATAGTTTTATTTTTCTATATCCGCCAACAGATGTCAGAATAGAGTACTTAAATATTATTTTATATTTTCAGATGAAATTCGGCAAGACATTGAAGATGCCATCAGCCGGCTGTCGCCATGGTAGGGCTACTATTTTTTTGTTTGTGTGATTTTCTATATTAGTAGTCTTCAAATTTATTAAAACTGTGGAGGCTATGATCATGTCCAATATTAAAGGTTTGGGATTTGAGAGTTAGAAATAGATTTCAAGCTTATTTTATACGCTTCAATATTATCAATATCTTTTAACCCATGAATTCCTGATGGGGTGCGGGTACATTCACATTTAAATTTTTCTTATTTCAACTATTCGCTTAATACCAATAATATCTAGCTGATATTTATTGTAATCTTCAATGACCTCGATAAATGCAATGCAAATATTATGGAAATTTGGCTGAGGTCACATTGTACCCCGACACTCCTTTTTCGACGTTTCGGTACTCAAGTATTAAGCAATCAAAGATCGAATAGAGAAATGCTTGGATATTAATTATTGAGTGTTAACTCCTACATTTCATATTCGTTTTGCTTAGTTTTCAACATATTACGTTTAAATTCATGATGGCATGATAAACATCAAGGAAGTAGTCAGGTTGCGAGCTGAGTACTACAAGGTTCTAAGTGGTGACTTTTGGCCAAACTAAAGTAATAATAAGGCAGTCTTAAGCGTAGCATTATCTATATGCTGTATTAATACGAAGACGAAATTTTGCTTTAATTTCCAATAAGTCGTAATTTTATGTGCGTGTCGCAAGATATCTGTGGTTTCAACTTGATCACCTGAAGATGCCGAAAGGCGAAACCTTTTTTTTGTTTTTTTTTTCAATTATCCGATTTTGATCAATTATTTCTATTCTTCAGTACAATGGTGCTATTTTTTACCATTATGATGTTTTGTATTCTTGCAGTGTGGTATTATTACATTTTACAATATTAACTAAGTACTTAATGATATCAAACACAAATTACGATTTTTTTTTTTTTTTTTCATAATTTTTTTTTACATATATTCTCCAATAATCCCATTAGATATCTTCCATAGAATTCTTTTTATTTTAATATAAAAAGCGTAGGTCTGTTTTTTGAATCAACTGTGCTTTCATACAAATTTCAGTTAGAACCTTGTAGCACTGGCGGTTTGCTTGAATTTCAGATGGACAAGGTTCTAATAGAAGTTTAGGTATTTCTAATTAACTATGAAGGACTATTTTTAACAATATTTTATTAATACTTATATCATCCCAGAACTATCATTGATAAATACAATCAAAAAGAAACTTGGAACCATTTACAATTTTCAAAATACAAGCATTCAAAATTTCAAATGGTCATATCTTTTTTGGTGCAGCTGTCCACATAGAACCTTGTAGTACTTGGCTCGCGAGGTGATGAACACTCGTTGGACGTTTGTCAACTTGAGTTACTGCGTCCACAGGTCCTTATACCCGGATAATCACTTCCATTTCAATTGATTGAAGGATTTGTGTTGAAATACATGGATCAGTGTTATGATAAGATGTAGACGATATTCTTTGTATATATTTTCAGGAAAGCAGAAGACACTGAAGTATTTTACGGTGGATGGGCTCGCATGGCTCAACCGATCACAGGATTCGCCGTCGTAGAAGTAGCCAAGCCCAATATCGGCGAGAGGAAACCATCGAGGGTCAGAGCTGATGTGACCGTTATCCTATCCGTCAGGGGAGATATCAAAACAGAGTGGGAGAATCTCAGGAAGAGGGACGTCTGCTTTTTGATCACCATCAAACCCACGAAAGCAATTGGTAAAATAATTTTCACTCCAATAATAAATACAGTAAAACCCCCATTTACACTAAATTCGGGACAGTGTAATTCAGGGTAGTGTAATTGGGGGAGTGAATCTCATACAAAATTAGGGATTTGGTTTTTTCCGCATAAAATGCAAAACTAAGATTTTCTTTAGTTTTGCAAAAAAAAAATATGGTCAAAATATTTAGTTACTAAGTGATAAAATGTAAAGCACGCCAAAATCCAACACATAGACAGTCGCCCGGCTATACCTGTATAGCCTGGTATGTGTTGAATACACAGACGCTAGCCAACATTTGACTGTATGCATCACACAGACGACCATCTCGTAGCAACGACTATGGAATGCAACAGTGCAATTGGGGGATTTGCAGCGAATATTTCAAACCAGCGCGTAATTGGAGTAGTGTAATTGTGGGTTCCACTGTATTGTTGTAAGATATAATTCTAACAGAAACTCATCGCTTTCGTATTTAATTTCAGGTACAAAATATGACCACAGAGAACCCTTCTTACCGCAAACAGGTGTGGTCTGCGTTCGAGGATGTGAAGTAGAAGGAATGTTGGATGCGGGAGGAAGAGTGATTGAAGAAGGGGTGGCTGAAAAACCTCAATTGCCCGGTGACACTCGAACTTTCAGAGTAAGCCTGGATCCAAATCAATATGCGCAAGATTTGGATGAGGCCAGCAAAGGAAAAGAGGTTTGAAAAGATTCTCCACACAATAATTATATCTCGTAGAATCCTCAAACACATGCTCAATACATTTATTGTTTAATTGATTTCTGGATTTGTGAATGAAGGCGTGTCTTGTGCTTACTCGCCTCCTGACCTATCCTGAAAGTATGTTGCAAAAAGATTGACTAGTAAAAAACTTCTAGTTCATTCACATTTGATGTGTTCACAGGCCATTATATTAATAAATAAAATCCTACATTATTTTTATTAATCAAGACCAGTTTTACTCATCATGAGAATCATCAACTGATCAGTTGGTTGTGCATGGATTGGGGGAAATCGGTCCTGATATATAATAAATTATCTGGAGTTAAAACAAAGAGTGATGTATTTTTTGCAGAATTAAATGAATAAAAAAATGTAATTTTTCAATAATTGAGACATGGGGTCTGTGCTATGCAGCAGCAATAAGCAACAGAAAGTAATCAAAATCATTTTTTTTATTTTCTTTCAGGATGTTTACGAATCTTTCAATGTGCTCATGCGTCGTAAGCCGAAAGAAAATAACTTCAAAGCCGTCTTGGAGACGATACGAGAGTTGATGAACACGGAGTGTGTTGTTCCCGATTGGCTTCACGACATTATCTTAGGTTATGGAGATCCCGGACAAGCGCATTATGCCAGGTATATTTAAACTTAATATTCTCTTCGTCTATTATTACTTTAGTAAAAATACATATAATCATTGTAGTCAGGGTTGTGAGACATGTCTACTTGAGTGGGTTCATTTTTTATTTTTTGTCAGGTGGAAACATTATGACCAAACTTATTCTTCCAAGATAACATGAATCAAAGTTGAAGGTATAGTTGATGATGTATTGTAGACTTTTCGTGGAGATTCGCAGTCTGTTTTTGTTGTGTTGATATTTTCTCGTGGTACAGACACTATAGGATTCATGTGATCACCCCCTTTTTTACTTGTTTGACTAATACAGTGGAACCCCCAAATACGTTACCTCGAATTATGCGACGAATATAAATATTATATTCGCCGCAACTTCCCCAATTGCGCGGTCGCACACCATTGTCGTTGCTGCTATACACACTTGGGCGGCTGTCTGTGTGGTGCATACAGTCAAACGTTGCCGAGCTAATTTTGTATGAGAATCACTCTTCCAATTACGCGACTCCCAACATTCGCGTAAATGGGGGTTTTACTGTATACATTTATATCACATACTAGAAAACCGCATCGACCTAATATTTTACAGCTGTAATCTATATTGGAACTGACAAGTAAAATCTTTTTCACTGCAATTTTATGAAACAAGAGTTTTATCCATAATCATTGCTTTCAGGATGCCCAATGAAATAGGTACTATGGACTTCAACGATACATTCTTGGATATGGATCATCTCCGGAAAAGTTTTCCTGATCACCAGATCAAAACAAATACCAATGATCCGAAGAAACTCATCCGTCCATTCAAGTAAGAACAAATTATTTTTTTCTTTTGTATCTTTTTTTATTTACTTTTAATGGGTCAGGACCGGTTTCGCTCATTGCGAGCATTGTCAACTGATAAGAAATATAATTTAACAATGCTATTTATAAAACAATAAATGTAAACTTTTACTTTTAATGTGTTAAATGTGTTTTAATTCTTAGTGGAAAGCCATTTTTAGAAATAAATAAAAGTTTTAACAAAAAGAATTATTACTAAATAATATCTTAAATAGGACAGATTGTTCGCCACTGCGTAATTTATTTCCAATGGCTTAACTCTTCCTAATTGATGCAACTCATTAGGAAATCATTTTGTAATGTTAATGTAATTTGTAGTTTCATTATAGTTTATTTGTTTTTCTATCTTCCCCTCCTTGCCTCCTGTTTTTATTTTTATAATATATCAGAATAGTAAAATTAAAAACATACATACTTAAACAATCATTTGTGAAAGTAAGATTTTCTGAGGATGCCTCTGAAAGAGGCAAAACACGTGTCACAGTTTGTAGCACAATACGTGGAATAAGTTATTTTATATAAAATATAAAATATATTTTATTAAAAATAAACCTTTTTTTTTATTAATTATTCATTTTTATTGAAGATCAGGACCGGTTTTGTCATTGGAAGTATAAATTATTACAGTGTTATTTATACGAGATTAAGTAAATATCATCTCTTATTAAATTTAATGTTTTGCAGACTTACATTTGAAGACGTTTTGCGCAAGAACAGCGAAGAAGAATCTGATGTTGATATGTCCAAATCTACTAAGAAATCCATCATGGTGGAGCCTCATGTTACACCTAGCAGGGGTCCTTATCTTTACAATGAGCCTAAGAAGTAAGTACAGATTTCTGCTGTTGTTTATGAAATTCCCAAAATTATAACTAAACAATTTTTTACATTTTATCCACGGATATCTGACATGCTTTTATCCCTTCAGTGCCTACCCAATTTCGAATAGCTAACAGCTAGTCGTTTTCAATCTTTATTGTTTCTCCCAAATCAAAAAGCAACCAGTCTTAGTCAAATACATTAGGTATTTATGTGAATGATATATATTGGATCCGTGGTGCAGTGGTCAACGTCGTTGGCTTCTGTGAAGGACCTCCTGAGTTAAATCGCAGTAAGAATCGTAGTTTTTCAATCGTGTTTGCCATCCCTGAGAATTCCATCCCTCTCTTCCAATCCTGAAATAACAGGGTGCTGCAAAAGTTACTTTTTGCTTGCACTTCCGGGAAGGTTATAGGCGCAGTAAAATTAGCTTACAGTAAGTCTTATATATAAAAATCAATGTTTGTATGTATACCGTTCATGCAATTCAACTGTCAACCGTCGACTGATGATCAAACAGTATTCAGAAAATTCAAATTTGACATTCGATTGTTTGTATTAAAAATTAAAAAATGGAGTATTTCAAATCTGTCAAATCGTGTGGTCTACATTTTGTCATTCTGTTCCAATGTGTTCCGTGCATTATGTGTGATTGTTTGTTCGTATTTTATATGTTTCCACACCGCCCACCCGATTGCAATAAAACTTTGACAAACTTTTTTCTTGCACTTGCGCGAAGTTTATAGGCAAAGTAAAATTAACTTACAATAGGTCTTAGATATAAAAATCAACGTTTGTATGTCTGCCATACCGTTCATGCAATTTTCGCGAAGGTTATAGGCATAGTAAAATTAAATTACAGTGTCGTACCATAGAAATTCGACAGCAAACGTCAGAACAGACAGAAACAGAAAATATGCACTTCAATAAACACAATTAAAACACACTTTCTTTGAGTGGCATTGCAGCGCTTGCTGGGTACCGGCTAGTATGGTATAAAATATTCTTATTTGTGTTGAATTTGACTGACGGAGAATATTGTTTGTTATTTCAGGAACGCTATACTATTTACTCCGACACAGGTCGAAGCCATCAGAGCTGGTATGCAGCCTGGTTTAACTCTCGTCGTTGGACCTCCCGGAACAGGTTTGTTTATCCAATCTACAATATTTCAAAATTTTATTAATTATCTGCTATTCAAGATGGTCAACCTTAAAAATATCTATCAAACACATCCTATGCTACACGTGTATACCATGCAGCATTATATAATCTCGGTTACTATAAATATAACTAATGACAATCATTATACACTTATACTTATAGGTAAAACTGACGTTGCCGTGCAGATAATTTCAAATCTATACCACAACTTTCCGTGGCAGAGAACACTGATTGTGACCCACTCCAATCAGGCCCTTAATCAGCTCTTCGAGAAGATCATGACCCTCGACGTAGATGAACGGCATCTGCTACGTTTGGGTCACGGAGAAGAGGCACTCGATACAGATAAAGACTTCTCAAGGTATACTACATCCTCCACTGTATACTACTCTTGAACTTAGCATGTTTTGTGTGAGGACTTACTGTGAAATATTATCTGTATCTTGATTTGAAAGTTGAAGGAACGTAAGAGAAAGGGGCATTCAATGTGTGCACGATGATGATACTGCTCTCATCTCAGTGATCGTATTCAGAGTTTTAGGAATTGGTGCTTACAGTAAATTTTGAGATTTAGTTAATGTTTTAATTCAATGAGGAATTCAGAAATAAGAGAATGGATTTTGTAACACTTAATAACGTCCAAAATGAATTAATGCGGTGCAGATACTTTAAGAGAGACTAGACTTCACCTGTTCCTTCTTCTAAGCAGCTGGATTCCAGCATCATTAAAGCACACCAATGGTCATTCATAAGATAAATTCCATGTTTGGTAATCGTAGAATCGAAGTTTTTGGTTTCTTAATAATTTTATTTGATATTTGACAATTTACTATTCAAACAGATACGGTCGAGTAAACTATGTTTTGGCCAAGCGCTTGGAGTTACTGGAATCAGTTCAGCGTCTACAGGAGAGTCTAGGCGGAGAGGGGGACGTCGGGGCCACATGCGAGACGGCTGCACATTTCTTCCTATATCACATCGTAGCTCGCTGGGAGAAGTTTATTTCTGTCTGTAAACCAAAGGGATCCAAGCAGCAGAAGGTTTGTACAGTTTCAATAAATCTATAGAAAGGTGATACTGCACATTTACTTATTTCATAAAAAAAATAGTATTATTTAGACCAGTTTCAATGAATATTTTTGATGGTCTATAGAAAGTTCAGTTCTTGAAGTTAATATTACACAATCATTTTGGAATGTAATAAAAATTTGATATATGTTATGATTATATTAACTTTATATAAAGATCACGTAGTAATTTATTAAACCATGACAAAGTTATCATCATGTCTGTCGTAGATAGTTTCACTAATATTTGATAATTGTTGACAATTGGGTTCTATATTTATCTAAAGTTATGATATATTTTTCAAATTAGAGAGGAACAAACAGGAAAGATTGAAAAAATTAGAGGTTAGGTTTCAATAAGAAATGAATCATTACAAAATATGTGAGAGAATAGATAATTCATAATGAGATTATTAATTAAATTATCAAATAATAATGATGAGTTTGTCAATTATTTTTCAGGAAATTCCTGTCAGTCTCATATCAACAGAATTTCCATTCAATGGATTCTTCGATAACGCTCCCAAGCCTCTCTTCAAAGGAAAGTCATACGATGAAGACATGGGGATCGCTGAGGGCTGCTTCAGGTCAGTTAGACTAATTCTTCTAATGAAGAAAATCAGACTTGGTTTAAACATAGAAGTATTGTAGCGTATAATTATTTGATGTTGATTATTTTTTTTTAGGTATATCGAGAGAATATTCGAAGAGTTGGATGAATTCAGAGCCTTTGAATTGCTGCGTTCAGGATTAGATAGATCAAAATATTTACTCGTAAAAGAAGCCAAAATAATAGCCATGACCTGTACTCATGCTGCATTGAAGAGGAAGGAATTAGTAGATATGGGTGAGTCAATGATTTAAATAGTTGTCGGTTGACGGTGATTGAATTATGACTCCTTCTGAAGACTCGGAACAACCTATAAGTTCACTAAGTGAGACTATGTTTTTTTTCATTATTTATCTCATATTTTTTCCACGGAGGCAGCTCTGAAAGTTGAACAAATCATACAAAATAAATATGGAATTCGGAAATAAAAATGTAATATATTTTACTAACATGACTTTGAAATCTTTGGCATTAAAGGGTGATGTTTGGTTTTGTGGCTAGGTAGAAAAAGGGTTAACGTTTTCTGGAGTTAAAATACAGTATTAGGTTTAAAAAGAGTCATTGATAAAAACCTCGTCAGTCTGTTTGTCCAATCAATATGATGGATGCAATAGCCCATCTACAAAATTAGATTGTTGTCTTGACTTGAGCTGATCCATAATGGTGGACAAGAAATAGATTCTTGGCTGTGCCTAACCTCCGCCTATCTCTAAATGTGTATTTTAAATGTTTCAGGTTTCAAATATGACAACATACTGATGGAAGAGTCAGCGCAAATTCTGGAGATTGAGACATTCATTCCGCTGCTTTTGCAGAACCCTCAAGACGGATTCTCTCGTTTGAAGCGATGGATAATGATCGGAGACCACCACCAGTTGCCTCCCGTCATCAAAAACATGGCCTTCCAAAAATACTCCAATATGGAGCAGAGCTTATTCACCAGAATGGTCAGATTGGGCGTTCCCACCGTGGATCTCGACGCCCAGGGCAGAGCTAGAGCTAGGTAGACAAAATTGTATTATCAATAATGACAATAACTTTCAATAAAAGTGTCCTGATATGTTTGAAATTATTTACATATATATAGTGTATCTCTTCTTAAAGTAAAGTGCACACTTTGGCAACGTACTAGTCATGACTTTTTTTTTCTGATTTTCAGATCAGGATGACAGTTGCCACCTTTTGAAATCTGTGCAGATTCACAATTTTGATTATATTAATACGATTTCCAGACTTGGTTAACTATCATGCTGGAATGTAAACATTTTTTGTTGGATCGATTTATGGATTTATAGTGTTTTCAAACCCTTCACTTCCTTTCTAATGGGGCGTAAAGAAACCAACCATCTAACTACTAGTTATTTCTTACCTTCATCCTTCTTTGCTTATCTTCTCCAGAAATAAATTGAGAAACTTACTCACAGCCAGTTCTCGTAGCAACAAGCTCTATTGAGATGAATTGGATCAAATGGCAAACCGAACTGAGCACAAATCAGCTGTCAGCTTGGTTGTTGCTGGAGAAAGTTGCATGTTGTTACAAGTAACTAATATAATAATATTGTTTACTTCACAGCATATGCAATCTCTACAACTGGCGCTATAAGTTGCTGGGAAATCTCGGGCACGTTCTTAATCTTCCCGAATACCGTGCGGCTAATGCTGGATTCTGTCACGACTTCCAACTCGTCAACGTTGAGGACTTTAACGGAGTAGGCGAGAGTGAACCGAGTCCTTACTTTTACCAGGTATTCATGCACAATTATATTAGACATTTAGCGTCTTGACATAAATACAAAAGAAACTACAATTCTATAAACTATTTGAATATGCTAAAATTTATTCCCACACAAACTTTGATATTTGATATTGACTGTAAAAGGATATAACCCACACATAGCAAATTTTATGAGAGACACAAAAAATGTGTTTTGGTGATTTTGGGCCATATGCAAATTATAAAATATACTCAACCTTGAAGTGCACGGAGACTTCTAAACCGGTGTTTAATTGACATAATCTAATATTAATTAAAGAAATTGTCTAGGGAAAACCTTTTTTTCAGTCTTTTTTCTTGGTTTAAATTTTCACAAGCTCATCTTTTTTCAAACTTAAAAGCTAAATTTAGATACTAAATGGTATTTGCAGCTTACATCCTTTTGATAGAACGTGTATAATGATTGATACATTATGATTATCGAAAAAAAGCTGTTTTGAAAAAACTGTGGGTTACGTCCCTTTTCCTTTCCACAGTCGATATGTTAGTGGAAAGAGTCTGTACTCCACTAGTGATGAAAGTATTGAAACGGTGCTTTCTTCCGTAAAAATTTCAACGAAAATATGAATATTGATTGTGTTTTCTTGTAGAATCTCGCTGAGGCCGAATACGTAGTTGCCGTATTCATGTACATGCGATTGATTGGATATTCTGCTGAGAAGATATCCATCCTGACAACGTACAACGGACAGAAGCACCTCATCAGAGACGTGATCAATATTCGGTGCGCTGATAATCCATTGATTGGCAGGCCTCACAAGGTAAATAGTTATGTTTATTATCAGGCAAGTATAATTGTATCCAGTAAATATGAGAATTTTTTTCATTCTGTCTTCGCTCACATTTGAATTCAGGTGACAACTGTCGACAAATACCAAGGACAGCAGAACGACTACGTATTGGTATCACTGGTTCGCACTCGAGCTGTTGGTCATCTCAGAGACGTTCGACGTCTAGTAGTGGCCATGTCCCGTGCTCGTCTCGGTCTCTACGTCTTCGCCCGCGCTACCCTCTTCAGAAACTGCTTTGAATTGCAGCCTACATTTTATCAGGTGAGTCGGAACATATTCTAATAATGTAAAACTGCTAGAGCATTACCTGTCGACCATCTTATCATCGATAATTTAACCATTATAATATTCTGTTACTTTTTTGAGTGCTTTGGTAAAAAATATATTTCTAAAGAATAAAATTGATTTAAAACTAAAATTTGAACTTGAAAAACGCATGTAAAACTTTTTGATTAAAACTTTGCAATGTTCTAAACGTTTTTCTCTTTCCAGCTGATGTCGCGCCCACTTCAATTGGAAGTATTCCCTCAAGAAAGACACCCGGCCGGAAGACTAGCCGACAGTCTTCCCGGATCTCCTCCGCTAGTGATCAGAGACATGCAGCACATGGCACAGTACGTCTACGATTTCTACATTGACAAAGTTAAATCAATGAAAGATAAATTCCATGTAAGTGTTATGAAACTAGTAATATTATACACCATGTCGCCTGTCAAAATTAGCTCAATACTCATTCACACACGCACTCTCTGTGCATCTCTGTCAATTTTGTTACTTACTTACTTCTGCCATTACAGTGTGGATATAAAGTCATAGTGAATTGAAATACAAAACAGTTTGGTACCCAAATCATACTAACTTGAGATAGAGCTGTGTTTTGGCTGTGGGTTGCGTAAGCTCCTTGTTAAATTTGACAGACTGGCGAGCCCCTTGTAAAATTTAAACAAAACAATATTCTCAGATCAAATCAGTACCTAATAACATTTCTGTAGCTGGTTCAAATTTATTATTAAACATTCAGTAGCGGACTAAGTACATGGTAGTCTCTAGGCATAATTGAATTTGGAGGCTCTGTTTTTCAGATAACATAAGAACGTCAAAAAATGCCATGTAAAATATTAAAAATATATTAAAAACTGAACAAAAATGTATAGGTTACATAATAAAAGCCATTTTTGAGGCCCCTAAGATTCAGAGGCCCCAAGCACGTGTCTCATTCGCTTATAGGGTAATCCACCATTGTAAACATTATACTGTGTTGTCTTACAAAGCATGAGTTGTAAGTTATATGTTGATTATCATTACTACTACAAAAAACTTGTTTACAGAAGTTTTGTTTTTAATAACTTGTGTAAAAAAAGTAACCTCTGATTCTTACGATGTATTTTGGTTTTTTTAGCAATCAAAGAAAGAGTGGTCAGCCCCCGGTGAAGCGGTGCTGCAGAAAGGTCCTCAAAGATTTGTTCCTCAGCATCCCGGTGCAGACAGAGACTCGGACAGTGACGGAGAAGGTCCTAGCCCCAAACCCAGCAAACCGAAAAAGACAAAGAAGGTCAAGCCTGAGGATTCTGCCAAAGATTTTCAAGTCTCAGAGATTCATAATGAAATTGAAGACATGTAAATTGATCAATAAAATTGTTTTTTATTTAAGGGAAACATTTCTTTTTATTCATGCGTAATTCTTTATGGATTAACTTTTAACTTTCATTTTCGTTGTACTCGTATAATCGACTGTCTGATATAATTATGTACCTACTCAAATTAGTAAAAAATTAACTATAAGTGCTTTGGAAACTAATTTTAAGTTTACTTATGTTTTAGTGCTTCTTTTATATTTACTGTAAAATGCCATTTATGTAATAAGGATAAATAAAAAAAAGTCAAAAAAGAATAATTTAGACTTTCCATCAGCCCCTCTGTTCTTTCACAACTGCACGACTGTGAGTTGGTAATGCATCATTTGCCATATTCCACTGCAAATGACTTTAAGTTACTTGATGTGATATCATCACAACACAAACTATGTTAAATCATACAGTGAGTGAGTTTGCCCAGTCTTCTGTTCTTCTAAATTAACAGATAGACTTTTTAGTCAATTGACTCATGATTAAATATTAGATATTTGACCAGTAATGTAGCCGATTGGACAACGCTCATATACTTTCGATATAGTCGATTGAGTGATTAAGAATTGAACCGCTTGGAGACATGAAGTGAGCCAAGTGGTATTTAAAGAAAAGATGTGTTATAATATTCTGCATGTCTTGAAGTATTTCAAAAGTGAAGTGAGCTCAATAAAGACACTGCAATTGTGGTATCTCCCTAAAATAAAAATATGCAATCCACCAAATAAAGACGTGATTGTGCATAAAAGTCCAATTGCTGTGGCTCAGTTGGTTAGAGCTTGATCTACCGATCACGCAGGTCTGGGTTTGATTCCCGGTAAGATCATAGTGAATTTGAGAATTATTCAATTCAAAGTTGTGATCGAAATTCACATTATTTCCTCTCGTCCTATACTTCTGATCCCTTAATAACTGGGTGTAGCAATAGCGATTAGTCAACCACTAGTCCTGCTCTAGCCTTATCCTTCTTTCCCTACTACTCGCTCTGAAAAAAAATTGAGGTTGAGCGACTGAGTAACAAACAGTTCTCGTAGAAAAAACTTCTGTTGAGATGCCTCCATCAGGAGGTCACTTCACTTCTTGAGGGCTCAATTTATGGATGTAAGGGGCATGAATGTCTGTGATGGTTTCATTACTTTTCACCCGCGGCACAATCGCGATAGATTAGCTAACTGTAAGTATAATCTCAGCCTAATACTTCTATCTTTACTTTAAGATTTCGACTGAAGGTGCTTGGTGGAATTTCAATATTAAATTTGAATCGTTCAAACTATGTACATTCTCACAGATTTTGTCACTAACGACCCGGGTTTCGCCTTTCGGCATCTTCAGGCGTTCAAGTGCACGGATGAACTTTCAACTTCACTCAATGTTGACCAATCGCCTGTGTGGTCGAGTGGTCAACGTTGTTGGCTTCGGCTACGGAGGGCCCGGGTTCAAATCCCGGTACGGACAGTTTTATAAATTGATTTTTCAATCGATTTATGAATTTCTGTTCAAAGGCATGGATGTATGTGATGTCTTGAATTCCCCCCTCTCACCCATCCTATCCTATGAACGGGGTGTATCAAGAGCGATTAGCTTACCACTAATCCTTTCCTAGCCCTATCCTTCTATCCCTACTCTCTTTGGAAAAAGAGAGGTTGAGCAACTGAGTTACAAGCAGTTCTCGTAGAAACACTTCTGTTGAGATAAACTCCATTAGCAGCCCATATGCTCCACATTGGGAGCAGACATGGTTTAAAAAAAAAAAATGTTAATTTAAAATTAAAATGAATAACTTTGTTATTCCACAGGTCTTTCGCCCCTTCGAGAAGCATTTTCAGACTAAATGTACAGTAAATTTTTTATTCATAATGTAGATATTGATTCTAATTCTTATCTTATAAATTACAAAGATGAAGAGTGGTATTTTTCCTTTCTATAGGATGCGAAGAAAAGGCTAGACACAATCATTAAAAGTACCAATTACAATAGCAGTATTAATTATTTGTGTTTGGAAAGGAAAATATGGGAAATTAATTGAACACCTGTTCTTACTAATTTCCAAAAACTTTAAATTGTTTCAATTTTATACACTTCCAAAAATGTTATCAATGACTACACAGATTTTGCCTTTCATTATCTTCATGCATTCAAGTAAAGAGATGGACTTAAACTGAATCAGTTTGACCTCATCGCTAACAGACTGGAAGACAATTTATCGAAGGACTCTGAGTGGTACCAATCCTGAGAATTTACTTTCCAAAATTGTTAAAAAATAAAAAAGCCTTGGTTAAATGTCTACCAGAAAGGAGCGCAATTATTGAAGCAATTAATGACCATTTAGAAAGGCTGCAAAAGGAGATATTGAGGAATTTAACTATATATGGTTACACTGAAGAAGTTAAAATTTATGAAAATAAATGCTAAAACTGTCAAAAACAATAATCAGGGGTTTTGAACTCCTATGGAGTGTGCAAATAGTTTTTTATTGAAAAAATATTACAATTTCTATTTCCTAGCAGCTTCAATTTTTAACACAAACGGTTCTTCATTAAATTGTGTTTTTTTAAATTAAAATTTGCAGGTTTTTCTTTCCAAAATATATGATGTTACTATTCACCCCGATTCACTGGTGAATAGGAACAGACCATAATATTGGAAAAATGTCAATAGTGAGTGAATAATGATATAACCATCTAGCTAGATTCTAGGAATGAACATTCCAATTCACCTTACCATCATGTTGAAGTGCTATTACAACATTTGACAATCAAATATAGCTTTTGAGTTATCCAGCAAAGGGTTGAAATTGAATATGAAATCTGACAACGTTCCTATTCACCCTAGGTAGGTAGGTACCTAAAGTTATTAAATTTGACACAAATAGTTTGATTTCTTATCAGAGTGCAACAAGAAACTCCATATTCCGCGATGTCATCATTTATATTTTAAATAATTTTGAGACAGATTTAATCCCCAAAATCACGGGATATTATATTTTTAATCACGAGTAGGAACAAGAATAACTGTCGAGATTCGAAGGTGAATAGCCCTAGACGTATCACTCTAAATAAGACTATTTTTTTGTCATAAAAACATTATCATGTTACGATATTATAAAATAAACATCAGATATTATTATTCCAACATCCTTGAAAATATACGCACGGTAATTATTAGTTGACGTTTCCATATTGACAGATAAACTAAACATTAAAAAAACCATTTAATCAGCAGTCGTAGAAGAGGATAGTGGTCGTTCTTCGAGAGTGCTAAATTGGTGATTTTTTAAAAAAATAATATAACAAATTTTAACTTAAATGTAATCTTAACAATACTAATAAAGATTCCTAATTAATTTTAAGTTTCTTGTGTGGGCTTAATCAATGTTAACGTCACTTTTTTAAATATGTTTTTTTTAAATCTAAAAATATATTGATATTCAAGCGGTTGCTTGATAAAAATCATCGAAACTGTCGAGTTACGGTCTGGGATTTTCAATAGCCAGCTTTATTAACATTTAACAAGAGATTATATTATGCCATTAGCATTGAAATATCTTGAAAAAATCGTAGTTATCAGCGAAACAATAAAATTGCTTATCGCTTTTATCGGTTGATTTGTAGAGCCACGTGCTTTTTCACGGCTTGATTGCTGAGCTATAAATGTAAATATAGGTTAAAACACTCTCCTCAATGATTCTTTAATAATCGATTATGATATTCCAGTTTAATAATTAACATTTTTGATTTATAAAATCGCCTAGAATTGAATCATACAATTGGTAAACAATCACCGATTTTGGATTCGTTTTATCTGTCACATGAAATTTTAATAGCATTCGAGTTGGAATCTAAGATTTTTATATCTGGATTAGACGTAATGATACTTCCAACAACGAGTCAGTAAATTATTGAGTTGAAAGTTTGAATAGTGTATAGTAAAAAAATGTTTAATCGTTGAAAAAACTCCATTTTATACAGATTATTACGGAACGTAATTATTCAATCGGAATTGTGCGTCGAGCATCTTCTTCTGTATTAGTTACGGTATGATTAAATCTTATCAGAAAATATGGAGAATTAAAGATTAACTGGTTTAAAAACTGTTAAAGCAGACAAAGAATAAAACAATCTTTTTGATTTAATGTATTTTAGGTTATCTGTAAAAAATGGCGCAAAACGAGTGCAGTTTAAAAAATGGAAGTCGTATCAAATTCATCAGCCCTGACACTCCATCAAAATGTACATGGAAGATGGGTGATAATGTCGAAAACACACCCCACAGTGTCAGACCAACGTAAGTGTATAATTTAATGTCATAGTAGAAAATTATCACTGAGACGAAATCATTACAATCATGGAATAATTTTCTATGCAACAAGGTAACATATTATAAATATGCACATTCAACATAATTAGTGTAAAAAATGTTTCATTTGTGTTTTCGTTAACTCTGCAGAAAGAAACTGAAATTAAAATATTGCATATTCTTTATCAGTGACACAATTTCACTTTATATAGGTGCAAATAATATAATATTATAAGAATAATAATGTTAAATAAACAAAATTTTCAGATTAAATTTCCTAGTCTAGAGTTGCTTAAAATAAGTTTTCAATGTTTGATGATTTTTGATGTTTTCACTAATATTTAGATGTATAAACCATGTTTTGTGAGATGAGCTAGACCAGGGGTGGGGAACCTTTTCATTTCTAAAGGCCACATTCATTTATCTGATTTAACACAAGGCTACAGTAAAGAAAACGGAGATGGTAAACTCGCTCCCAAACTACCATGAATACACATACACATAAAAGCATACATTAGTATATTTCGACTGTCGAACATATAACGGGTTGATTACGCCCTTTTTCCAAACACTCGCGTATAATGTTTTGAACAAAGTGAATATATTGCATTATAAAATTGTGTATTTTTAAAAAAATATCCAGATTTGTTTTAAAACAAAATTGGCACAAGTCAAAAGGCCGCATCAGAGTAGCCAAGAGGCCGCAAGTTCCCCACCACTGGGATAAGCTGTCGTCTATATGGCAGAAGTTGGTATCTAACAAAATTGACAAAAATTAGTTAAGTGTACCAAGAAATTCTTTGTCTGGAATAATACAGATTTTGATCATTGATTACATCAGCTTGTCAACAAAAGGATTGTTTTTATGGACAATTATTTAAAGGTAGATGACTGTCTCCGTCTATTAATTTTAAACTCTTCTTTGTATCAGATCGGCATAAATGAATCTATATTTTGATGTTGTAATTATCTATGTAACATAAAATATCCGTGCCTGAGGTTTTATAGGTACTAAAAGTTTAAATTTTTCATTTGCTGTTTACTCGGAACAATTTGTTATTTACTAACTTCTGCCAGAAAGATGACGAGATATTCTGTAGAAAATTCTATTCCCTTATACAGGAGTTAACAAACAGTTGAAGTTATCGAATAAATAATGTGATATTTGGCATTACCATAAAAAAAGCAAAAACTACTTGTATATGTATTGTTACGTTGGTTTTAGACCTTCGACAACTGATCCTCACATTGACATACCATTTATTTTACTAAGCTCGTTGAATATTATGGAATATCTATTTGCAACACGATGAATACAAATAAACAATGTTGTATAATTATACTTGTTGCACCTTTTAGACAACCTCGCCCGAAGATCATGCCAAATATCCTGCACGCTATTGGAAACTCACCAATGGTGAAGCTTAATAACATTCCAAAGACTGCCGGGATAGAGTGCGATATGTGTAAGAAATGTTTTATTTTTGAAATAGCACTGCAATGATTTTTTTAATAACTATTTTAGTATCATGTCATCGTCAGGACGTGACGTTCAATGTGAATTTTTGGTTCACTGTCGATTTCACTGAATTTTTAAGATATCTACATAACTTGGTTAGAAAGAGGTTGTCAAGGTTCATCCCGGACTGTAGTGCCAAGAAGAAGAAACGTAGACTGTTATAAATATATTTAACTCTTATAACAAAAGTTTAATAATCTAACTCTAATTTATCTACGTTAATAACCTAAACGTATTTTTTAAAATGAAACAGGTTTCCCTTAGCTAATAAGTGATATTTGAGTTTAACTTATTATATATCTAACTAGATTTCGACATTAATATATGTCAGTTTGTTGTTAATCATTCCCAACGGAGGATTAACAGTATACAATATAGAATAAACTAAATAATTCTACATGTTTAGTCAGACTAAGGATTCCTCTCTAGAAAAAGTTTATTAAGTTTTATTTAGTCATCGGAGGATGTCACGGAAATTAATAGATCATTGTCTATAAAATGTGTCATTCCTGAAATCTTCTTTCAGATGCCAAGTGTGAGTTTTTAAACCCCGGCGGCTCCGTCAAAGACCGCATCGGTCATCGAATGATCGAAGACGCTGAAGCTAAAGGTCTGCTCAAGCCGGGAAGTGTTATCATTGAACCGACTTCTGGAAACACCGGCATCGGGCTTGCCATGTCCTGCGCCGTTAAAGGTTAACAACTTTACTTTTGTGACATTGATAATATTGAATGTCAGAAAAACTCCTTGCTTTGGGTAATAATGAATATATTTAAACGATTTTTCAGATTGATATTTAAACGAGACCTTTAATCTATATATTTTGGACCTATTGAACTTGCTATCAAAATATTGAATGTTATTTATAACAGTTTAAGATAAACCACATTATTTAGTTACTTATATATCTTTGGTTTTACTATCAAAGTGGGAACCAATACTAATGTAACTGTAATAAAAGTGAACAAAAATGATAAACTAAGTAGGTAAACAAGATATGAGTAAATAAAGCTCTTACTTGGTACAAGTATTATTTATTAATAAATTATTTTTAAGACACAAGACATGAGTAAAAATTCTCATTGAGTTTTTCTTGTACGATCTTTCAATGGCCAAAATGAGACGGTAGCACGAAAAGGGATGACACAATGCTGAAGTCGGTTTCACAACGAGAAGAGAACAGACAGGCCAAGACTTAACTGGCTAGAGCGGGGTTTCTTAAACTTCTTAAGCAATGGAACACTTCGCAAATCAAACTCAGCTTATTTTTTAGGTCGGGGTAATTCGTATATCACAAGACATATCACATACAAACATGAGTAAAAATTTTCTAAAATATTTGACACCTTGGCATTAACTGTAATACCAAATATATGAAAAATAAAATAAGCTTTTGATGATTTTAAGTCTTTGATTTGAAAATCTTCTCGATATCATTCACAATATTGGTTAGTTGAATTCTTATATATCGTGTGGCGTCGAGTCTGTTGCTGCAATTTGACTTTATTTCAGCATAATAAGAAAATCCCACTTTACATTAGTAGGTTCTAAAAAATGGAAGCAAAACAATAATAGCTTGTTTTGACACACTGTGGTGGGGGGAGGGAGGGTGACTCTTCTGACAAACTCGCCTGAAAGGTTAAGTCAATTAAATTTTAATAATCTAACTGGTATAGCTGTCACAGAAAATGGATTCTTAGCCCAGAAATCGTCCTTACTTATTTTCGGAAAATATTCCAAAAGACTTTTTGTCAAGTTCGTGTTCGCGGAACATCTTTTCAGGTTCTGTTCAACGATACACAGTTTGGGAAACCCTGGGATAAAGACTTGGTGACAACTCTCAAATTTCTTTGTGAACTACGTTAGTTTATCAGTATTGTTGTGTTATAGATGAGTTGTTTATGAATAAAAATATAATAATTGTCAGCCTGTGGACTACTGGCGTCTTAATGACGATTGAACGCTAAATCCATTATTGTTTGTAGAATGCTGCAAAACTTTGAAAGATACTTTTCACGATATTTCATTTGTTGATTATTCAATTTTCAGGTTACAGGTGCGTCATAGTGATGCCCGAAAAGATGTCCAACGAAAAGGTGGATACACTGAGAGCTCTGGGCGCCGAGATCATCCGCACTCCCACAGAGGCCGCTTTCTATGAACCGGAGAGTTTGATTATGGTCGCCCACAGACTCAACAATGAAATACCCAATTCAATTATTCTCGATCAGGTAAGCTAATATTCTTTTGCAAGTATTTATGATTATTTAAAATAATCGTTGGCAAAAATTAAACCGAGGTCACACTCTGGATCATTTTGTTGTGTATATAATATTTTGAAATTAAAATTGCATACTGTATCTACTCCCAATGTGGAATGGAGTATTTCAGTAATATGTATTTTAGAAAGGATTCATTATATGTCGGTCACTTAAATTTCTTTATCATCGACAGTAGTAACAGAAAGACAATGTCAATAATGCTGTCTTTCATCAGTTCCCACCCAGTCTGAAAAAAAGAACTACAGAGAGAGTGCTTAGCTAATAACTAGTTAAATTTGAATCGTTCAAATTATGTGCATTCACACAAGTTTTGTCACTAATGAACCGGGATTCGCCTTTCGGCATCTTCAGGCGTTAACTGACCAATCAGTACAAGTTCATCATCATTCAAGATGCTGAAAGGCGAAACCTGGCTCGTTTGTGACAAAACTTGTGTGAATGTACATAATTTGAATGATTCAAGTTTAATATTGAAATTCCACCAAGCACCTTCAGTCGAAATCTTAAATTACAATGACTAGTTATTGTCACAGTTGACGGTGAATTCTAGGTGAAGAGGATAGTCGGAAAATAGTCACACCCACTATGCTACTGTGTTACTATGTTACTGTTATCCTCTCTGAAAACCTATGTTAGGAAAATTATTTACCAACAGGTTTTATTAAATATTTGCTATTGGAATGCTTCGTTAATGATACATATGCCTTTCATTAAAAGCAGATATCATACCGATACACCAGTTCAAAACGGAAACAAGCTGAAATAAGTGATTGAGATATTCACATTTATGTTTCGAATGAGCGTATGATATGTAGTGAAAAGTAAAAATTACATAAACAAACTTCTGCAATATCTTGACTACAATATTATATAAGAGTAGTTGCTTAATGGCAAATTTTAAATTTTGACATGGCGAATCCAATGATGTTAATAACTCAAAAAGTCCGCTTATGGACTTGTTCCCGCCTTGAACTCTTGTATCGATACAATCAAAAGGGGTTAATAAAAAAAAAAGAATTATCAGCCGTTAAGTTCAGTTGGATACATGAACCCTACATTACACAATGAAAGCTAAGATCATTACTGCTAGGCCACGATTATCAATCGTATATAATAGTGAGTCAAGTTTTAGTGAACAATAGCATAAAGTAGAAATGAAATATGGCTTATAATGACATTCGAAGATAAAAATATAAGAGATTATTTTGTATTTGAATATGAATTTGTCAACCCATTCTTGATGTTTTTGTTTAAATGACTTTGTATGAATGGCTTTGTATTTGTTTGAGGCTAAGGGTCAAGAATCATTGTAGATTATAATTTGCATAAAACGATTATAATATGTGCTATTCCTTTCAATAAGTATTTTGTTCATTTGAATATTATGTATTGGTAATTTTATTTTAACTGGATGGTTGCCGTAAGCATGTTGATGCACTATATGATTTCGTACCCGTAGTGCTGGACATAGAAAATGAGAGTCTTTAAAATCCTAGGGCATGATCGATTATTTAAAAAAAAACTAAATATTTTGTCACACAGTGAGTGACGTGAAAGAAAGAAAGTGAAATACTTAAAAGTGACAAATTATAAATATTATCAATTGATTTTAAAAAGAGATTCGTTGTTCAACTTAATTCCTAATTGAAAAAAAAATTGCAGCACTTTCTGCACATCGCGAACCTTAATTTTGATCTGAAATATATCCTCGAAGATAAATTTCCAAAATTAAAACGACTGGCAATGCTTTAGCAGTATTTGGGACTACATATCGCTGCAAATCATTCTTTTTAAAATTTAATGTAGTAAAAATGAGTGAGCCATACTAATAACTTCCGGCATTTAAAGGGTTAATGATGAAAGATTACTTTTATGAAAAAGGTCATCATGATGTTTTATTTTACTTTGTACATACCTAGGTAGTAGGTGTTGCTTATTTATTTTAAAATACATGTTTATATTAATTTATAAACTATGATTTGATAGAAATTGATTTTAACTTAATTACCACATTTACCCACAGAAAAGGTATTTAATTACCATCTATCATTGAAGACATTTTCAGCAATCTATTTCTTCTGTAAAGCAAAGTTTATAACACAAGAATTATTACTAAAGACTTTTCTCTTTTTGACCTCATTTATATTTGTTTTCAGTATCGCAATGCTGGCAATCCTTTGGCTCATTATGACGGCACGGCAAAGGAAATCTTGGATGCCTTTGACGGCCACGTAGACATGGTGGTTATCGGTGCCGGTACTGGTGGAACAATAGCTGGTGTCGGCCGTAAATTGAAAGAACTGTGCCCCAGTTGCGTTGTGGTCGCCGCAGATCCAGAGGGCTCCATCCTGTCTTTACCTGAAGAACTCAACAAGTCTGATGTCAATTTTTATGAGGTTTGTTTTCTTATTCATCTGATTATTGTATATATCAAAGAAATGACAAGCAGTTTTGTCATATATTCCGTATGACTTATATCTATCAGGCGTCCCACTACATCATGGCACAGTGGTATTTGTCGTTGGTTTCCATGGTGGACCTCACGGTTTGAATCCCAGTATGAACAGCATTTTTTCAATCAATCTATCGATTTCTGTTCGAAGACATGAATGTTTGCGACGTCTAAAAAATTACCTCCAACCATTCCAATCCTGAAATAACAGGTCGTTGCGAGGGTGATTAGCCAACCACTAGTCCTCTATTAACCCTATTCTTTCTATCCCCAATCTCTTACAAAAAAAGTGAAGTTGAGTAACTGAGTAACAAGCAGTTCTTGTAGAAAATCTTCTGTTGAAATACCTTCATTAGAAGGATATTGGGAGCGGACTCATGTCAATTAAAAAAAGATATTTCTCTGATTGTCTCCACATCATTAAATATTTAGAATACATGATCGTTCATATCGCAAATGAACCAAATATTAATCATCATATTTAGCATACATTGAAAATTGTGCTATTACTCTTGTGATATCTCCCGTATTTTGCTTTACTCACTCTTTGCTGTCATGTAGCGACAGTCTTTTGTAATAGTATTTTTGCTGAAGCTGATGACGATTCCTTTACTATGTTTCATCTGCTAGCAAGCATACGTTTCCGATGAAAGTGTTTGAATTTTTCAATTACACTCTGATCAATTCATTGTATTACAGATGTGACATTTGGTGGAAGAAATTTTACCGTATACACATGCATAGAAACAAATTCGTAAAGTTTGTGTGAATTTTGAGCAATCCGGTTTATTATTAATCATCATTGTTTTACTGTCATCACATGTTTTTGATTATATCCTTGCCGTCACAATATTCTTGTTTATACAGTTTGTATAACTGTTATCTGTTGTTTTGTGACATAATTTGGAAGTATGACGTGTTTTGAATAGCGTTGACTTAAACGGGATCATTGATAAGACCACTCTAAATAAAAAAACATTATCATTGCCGACTATGTAAAGTGGTATGCCTTTATTAAACTAATATGTTGACGAAAAACATTTTTTATTTATTTTGACAATGATGAAACAATTAAGATTAACTGTTGAAGATTTCTCTAAGAAAATTTTAAGAAAGTTACTCTACATTATAAAATTAATGCTATGATCATTCCACTGTTCGATATATCTAAAAAATTCTGTCGATCTCCAGTCCTCTTATATCATCCCAGGTTATTTCAGAGTCATATATTATCATTCATTATTCAGTGATGTACAATGGTTGACAGATTGCATGCGGTTATGGTAATAGCTGATGTCGCTGGCTAAATAAAGGCGTGCTTGTGGTTTCTTTGTATTCTTCACTTGTATGCTGTTTGTTAACATACAAAAAGTTAAGTTTTGAAACTTCAGTGGGTTTATGATAACGACAACTGTGATGACATGGATTGTGTTTTCGATTTTCAATCTGGTACAATTTCCTCACCAAAAGTTACTATATTTTCAAATAAAAGAATAAGGTTCAAAACTATTTCTACTTCTTTTCAAGTTTTCATGTTTTGTTTCCATAGGTGGAAGGTATCGGATATGACTTTGTCCCGACTGTGTTGGACCGCTCTGTAGTGGACACGTGGATCAAGTCTAATGACAAATCAGCCCTTCCATTGGCCAGAAGACTAATCAGGGAAGAAGGACTTCTCTGCGGTAAAGAGATTTAAAATATAATATAATCTGAGATTAAAGGCAATTCCATATGTCTGATAAACAATCGATCACTAATTCAACAACACCTTTTTATTAAACAATCAATAAAAAATATATATTAAATAATATTCCGGGCCAGGAAGTGATCTTATATCCATGTGTCATTATGATATGATATAACAGACTAATTTGGGTGGGGGAAAAGTTTATATTTAAGTTAAAGTCGACAGCCATTATATAATAATTTTCTGAATGCGTTTGTTGTGATACAATATATCCATAAACAAGACCAGCAAAGTCTCCATAAATTGATCAAAAATAGTATATTATACATGCATTCAGAGGGGCTGGGTTAAACGTACATCAAACTATAAAGGGGCGTCGAAACTGCTGTAGCTAATTGATCATGTGCTGATAATTTGTAGAACATTGTTTATGGGTGGTCTCTTTTTCATTCCATCCAATTTTTGTTATATTAAGGCTTTATTCATGTATTAATGTAACTTAAATGCTATGAATTTTTGGTCAGATCAGTTTTGCTCTGATCTTGAGAATTTTCAACTGAATAACATTGTCAGCTACTGTGATTTTGTATTATAAAAACCGTCTTGATAGAAGAGTTAATTTTACTAAGCATTCATTGGATAACCAGTTAACAATATGATTCTGCAAATTTATTGAATGTTTCTTCAGTCACCGTGGCATGGCTTATTGGGTAATTTTAAAGACAGACTGTAGTAAACCATTCTGCTTGTTCGCATTTATCTCATTGTAGTATTGTTAGATTTATTAACTAACCATATGCAGATGCTATAAATTACAGTCATTAGTTTTCTTAAAGGTTACCAGTGAAAAGTATCCAGTAATATGTTATATTAATAAGTTTTAATAGTGCTTACGTTATGCTTATAGGTGGAAGCAGTGGAACAGCGATGGACGTCGCTCTTCGTGCTGCCAAGTCTTTGAAGAAGGGCCAGAAATGTGTAGTTCTACTTCCCGATGGAGTTCGAAATTATATGACAAAGTTCATCTCGGACAGTTGGATGGAGGCGAGAGACTTTAAAGAAACAGCGGAGACAGATCATTGGTAATTTTGTGTTGAGTGACTTATAATTGATTTATTAACCAGTCATCAGTCAAGAGAAGTGTTCGAATCCCTGAACAGAACAAAGTTTCCATCCTGCATTGCTATTACCGTAAAATGTCATTGTGTTGGACGGTCTGTATACTCAAAATGGGATTTTTTTGGGTATTTCAGAACCCACTAAGTGCTATGCACACGTGACTTGAACTCATAGAATTAGGAACAGACGAGCTTAAATATTATAATATTATTTTGATATTTGTTATTGTTTTCAGGTGGTGGAACACTAAGCTGACAAGCTTGAACTTGGCTAAACCAACCACATTACTTCCATCCGATTTGTGTGAAACAGCAATTAAGATCCTAAAGAAGGAGGGAGTTCCCCAACTACCGGTAGTTGATTCAACTGGGTAATTGATTTATTGTATTACCAGCTATTTTCATTTACGCTTAGTGGACGAGCAACTGCACCCACCATTTGCGACATAAATTCTGTACATTGTCACCAATATATCGTTATCTTGCTGGCATGAGTAAAGCATATAAAGAGATTCTTTGATATCAACTCTTTGTCTGGAATAACTCAATTCCTTTTATTATACTAGTTTGCAAAAAAAGCATTGAACGATTTAATAAACACAGGCAGAGTTTTCAGAATCAATAAAGTGCTTATGTTAGCAACTAGGCCACTATTTCCCTAAATATAACATAAAAGAATGTTATTATAAAATCGTTGTCCTGTTAAAAATTCAAGTAACGTGGATAGATGTATTTAAAGTCACCGTATCATTCCCTTTTTATGCTTATAAATACAATTCTTTGCAGTGATATCAAGGGAATGGCTACTCAAAACCATCTGATGAACAGGATTCTGAACAAAAAAGTAAGCATGTCGGATCCGATCGAGAAAGCTCTCTTCAAGATGTTCCGCAAAGTTGATATCGGCACTTCTCTCGGAAAGACCTCACGCATATTAGAGAAGGATCCTTTCGTTCTCGTTACACGGAACAATGGAAGTGAGTATATTAGAGCAAATACTATTTTTATAGAAAAAAAATGTTGCTCAGTTTTGCTTTTACTTTATCGTGTGTGCTTAATCCTTTGCCTGACCAGTAAAGCTGAACAGGCACGGCTAGGGTGAGGTATGTAAAATGGAAACAAATCAGAATCCTCAAAACATTGAGTTTAATCTATTAGATTCCTTTCCTGGAATCAATGTAAATTAATAGAAAACCACATGTCCACAGTTGAACTTAGGCTTTCTAGCTATCTAGTGTCTTACCTATTCGAGGGGTAAGGATCACAGAGGTGCATCTACAGAAACATAGTTTTAAATTCAGGAAGGTGTAACTGGTGATTTATCTCTGTGCTTTAACATTATGATTTCAAATGTAGATATACCTAATCAAATCTTAAAACGGCTATATGCAGTAGTGTGCTGCTTTTATTTGCATCAATTACGGGCAAAAATGGGTTAATAACTGTGCAATCCACACATTCCCTGGTTTGCTTACATTTTATTATCTTATCTCGCATTATAAATATAAAATCAACAAAATTATGCGAATTTCGAGCAGGGGATGTGAGCTCATGATCACAGAACTGAAACAAAGATTGTAACCGTCAGGTTGCTGTGATTTGTCATAATTTTCATCTTATATTATTTTATAAACCGCAATATTTTTTGGCTGAAATAATGCATCGTAATATTTTTTGTTTGCAGCTCAAGAAATCGTGGTTGGAATCGTTACAAATGAAAATCTCCTAGACTTTATGTCAAACTCTGAAAATAAATCTAAAAATGGTGTCTGATTCACTACATCTTATTGCATTTTTGTTGTTTCAACAGTCACACCTATATACGTAATAGATCTTTAAATATTTAAGATGAACATTTAATAAAATGAATTTTTACAGATTGTTTTAATTTATTGTGGTTATGAATTGTAATATTTGTACAATAAGAGATGATTTTTTGCATATGGATGTTTTTATTTATACCTATCACTAAAGTAAGTGGACTTTTGGAAAAAGACTTCATAAGCGAGACATACCATGAATGATGGGGTAAAAATACCAACATATTAAAAAGAACTAAAATATGTTGGTATTTTTACCCTATTATAATGGAGTTCTACCAAGTAAATGCCAAATCAATAAACATACCACGAATATCTTTGTTTTGAATTGATTATGTTGAAGTCAATTAAGGCAGATCAGACATAAGTATTCTCATTTTGATTTTAACAATAATATTTCTGGATATCAAGTATAATATAATCAACAAACAGGTTTTGTCAAAAAGTAATGAATAACATAGTATTTTTAAATTCTAAGACATGTTTTTTTCTGAATATCAACGTATTCATTATGTGGGCTATAATGTCATAGCAACTGTATATGGTAAATAAAATCACGGTAAGGAGAGGTAAGTTTGCGAGACTGCGTTTATCAATATTTTTGTCAGTCAAAATATTTGCCTTGATGAAAAAACCGTGACGAAGCAGCATAAAAGTTTAATACTATAAACTAAAAATGACTGCTATGAAATACAAACGATTAAGGTTGTGTGCACATTTCATTTCAGCTATTTTTAGATAAAATATCGCAATAAAAAATATTACCGCTTTCGCGTTATGAAAAATTCACAAAGAAACGATTGACTGAAGTTTGTAAATATATAAAGAAATCAATCATTTACAAATAGAGGTTCTTTAATTTATACTTGTTCATAATTTTCTTACTGGCTATTTTATTTTATCTGGCAGCACCAGAAGCATCTGTCAAAAATTCGTGCGTGTGTGGTTGTTTGACTTATTTAAATTATTAAATAAATATGCCATTGCCGGCGGCTTTAGCCGCTCGCCTTGCGAAGCGTGGCTTATTAAACCCGATTTCCAAAAAGCCAGAGATCGAATCGGACCAACAGGCGAACGAAGAAATAATTGCCGAAGATTACGATTCGCTTCGCGACGAAACTAACGATAAAAACAGTTTCTGGGAAGGAATCGACGGCGTTAACGTCGACCCGATCAAAGGCCACAAAGGGTGCCCGAATAAATACAATCCATTCCACGAATGCTCGCTGTATTGCGTCAAAAAATGGCGACAGGGCACCCAACTTCCCGCCGCCGACTATTTGGAACTGAAGAAAAAACTACTCGACAAATACCCCCTGCCGAACGGATGGCAAGAAGTTTACGACGAAGGATGCGCTAGAGATTACTACTGGAATATCTACAATAATATGGTGTCATGGTTGCCACCTACGCACCCCAAAGCACTATTTTCTGAAAGCGCCGCCCATTTGAGAGAGGAACGTCTGCTGAAAGAAGGAGACGAAAGCGACAACAGTAGCGAAGGTCATTCTGATCAAGAGGTACCCCAGAAAAAGAAGATAGAGTCTAGGGAAGAACGAGAAAGAAACAGAGACCGTAGAGCCAGGGAAAGGAGGCCGATGAGAAGATTTGACAAACGACCCAAAGTCAAAGATAACGATTTAGATCCGATGGATCCGGCGGCTTACTCCGACGTGCCGCGCGGCGAATGGTCCGCAGGCTTGGAAAATCGAGGAGACGCAAAGACAGGCGTCGATATGACTGCCAGCGGCCCACTCTTTCAGATGAGACCATACCCGTCACCGGGTGCCGTTTTGCTCGCTAATAAAACGAAACCACCGATGATGCCATCCAAAAAAGTTGTTTCTTTTCCTGAACAACCAAAATAACAAAATAGAACAATAAGTCGGAGTGAACATAGTCAGTCAATACTTTATTGACTGTAGATAAGAGAAGCTTATGAATGAATTTAAGATGAAGGAGACGAGTAAACTATGGCTGTATTATTAAATTCAAGATGAGGTGTTCAGTATCATACTGCTTGAAGATCAGACTATCAGTTATCAAACACATTATAGCTACACTTCGTAGCTATACCATATTCCTTTCTTGTTCCTACTATAAATAATTCAATCCCTAGAATTTCCAGTGGCCACGTGCTCTTGAATAAAATATTTTTTGTTGCAAAGAATTGAAAAATGCTTATTGTTTATAAACAAGAGTAAAATGGCATTTATTGACCGCTGATAATAACATTTATGGTTCCCGATTATACCGTGACTGCTCACCTCGTAACCTAGTCTACAAGCTATAATAATGACGATGTAACCAACGGTAACGACTGTTAATCTATCTATCAACTCCCATCTTCTGACTAATTTTCAAAATTTTTGCTATTACCTTACTCGCTATACAGTGTATATGCTTGGAATCCTAACAGTTTTCGATTGAGCTGTGCTAGCATTTTTGTACAACCCACAGAACTTGTCCGATTGTTTTCTCAATGTTTGCAGTTGTGAATATACATGCCTTCACTCCCTATAGCAGAACTGAGAAGACAAAATATCTTACCATTCTAGCTTAAATATTGAGGCTCTAGTCACGCCACTTCTGTCAATTGTTTTTCCATTAGGCAGCTTTACACCTTGTTTCTTGTAGAGATCAGCCACAATTAATAATATCTTATTCATTCATGATGATATGATTATGTTTTTACCTTCTTCTGTAATCTCATTAAAGCTGTTCACAAGAGAACCAAGGTTCAACGCTGTAGACAGACTATCAATGTACACATTGAACAATTGTAGTTAAAAGGATATGATAAAAAGAAATTATTAAACACATTCAAGATCATAATAAACCATTTATTTTAATGCTTATTCTTAAACAGTGGGTGCCAGATGACCTACACATCGAAGAACGTTTTCTTGAGAAACGATTCTTATTCAAATATTGTTTACTTTATAATAATTTGTAATGTATTACTGCTCACGTGTATGTCTGTAAATTGATAACATTTTAAGTCACATTCTAAGATTCAACTAGATTCATTATACTTTACTGTTTTTCCTGTGATAAAAGTTTTAAATATAATTACCAAAATATTTGTTTTATTTTTACTTTTATTTGTTTATTTAATTAACATTGCACAAGGTTGACAAATTATAAATTTAAAACTTTTACAATGAAGAAATAAAAAATAGTACAATTTAATATTAAAAGCAGTAGAAAAAAAAATGGCAAGAAAGTCAACTGAGTAAGCTCCGAGCAACTCTACTTTAATACATAAAAAATAGTATTCGTCGAAACTCACCCACGTCTTTGTGGAATATGTGGACATCCGAAGCAATATTGTTGAACACTGTTAAAGCTCTCCCCAGTGGCATTCCCATTGGCAGGCTGGCTCTACACCTTGGGAGAACAAACAATTCATGTTCACGATTTCTCAAAAAGTAATCAGCTTCATAATTTATCTTCACCGTTAAATCTGTTACGTAATACTATTTATTGCTGGTAGCAAAATAAAAAGCAAAACTCAATTAAGATTAACTGTCATTCTTTCTCATTTTACAGGGGAGGTAACAATCCAATTTTAACAATTTACATTTTTAAAGGTGAAGTAAAAATCCGAAAAGTGGAGATTATAGATGGCATTAGTGCGCTTTTTGTGTCACACGGATTCCATCCGCAGCCGGCGTGTGTGTCACCCTATCATTAGGAACATATTTATTATGGATGTATTTACAATTGCTGGCAAGTCATGGGAGGAAGCAAAGCAATTGGAGACAGGGAAACATAGAGGTGCCACGTAGCGGCCATATGTTCCACATAGGGAATGAATATGTTCAAAGAACAAGAAGCATTTGCATTACATTTTGGTAGACTTCTTCCCCATCCAATTCTTCGTATTTGGTCTTCAGTTCTCTAGAAATTTCCATCCACACTGCATTGCAAATGCACATCGTCAACAATCCCTTCTGTTTCCATTTTTGTTTAAACAAGCTGTATGTCCGTACGTGATATCCGCATGGCAGAGAAAGCGTAACTGAATTCTTAAGCTTATTCGCAATGCACATGGGCTTGTGCGGATGACATTTTACTTTGGTCCGGATAGTGGTCTGCATCACAATATAATGATCTATGAAAGTATGATGTGCAGACAACCCGCATGCGTGTTGCTGATGGAATCCACATGATACAAAAAGCAGACTTAAGCTATCTACTTGTCCTTTTATAACACCACTCCTGTGCCCATTTCTCTGAAAGAGGTAGTGCATCACTGCTCTATTTGAATCATTTGTTAAGTCTGTTTTCACCAAACGGTAGTCTGATAAGAACAATAAATGCCTTCAATAAACTACAATAGAAAAATTAAAATTTCTGTCACACCTACGGTGTTTAAATATAGCTTTTCAATGACAGTTGGCACACATTCATAAATCATTCCGAAAAGAACATGACGTTGGCGACATTGAAATGAAGATTTCAATAACATCACGAGATAGGTTGAAAAATTGTGTTTACATTTTGATAATCAGTGCTTAAATTGCAATAATGACATAAGAAGGAAAAAAATATGAACAGCAACTTTGCAATGAGCGACATCACCAAAAGAATTATCAAAAAGACCCAAATTTTAAATTAAAAAATGCATCATTATATCAATGGCTTAGTTCTATAGTTTTACAACTTTCGAATTCGGCATTTTTTTTTAAAAATATTTGGCATTATGGCACCAATGCCAGTGCACCAATTATTTTAAAGTTGAAAGATCATCCGAGAAAAACTCTATGAGAATTTTATTGTAAGTCACTCGAGATCAACTTGAGGTAAATTGACATCACAAACACCCATGTCTTAGGTCTCAAATTTAATTAAAAAAACTAAATTTGACATTGACTTTACCGGGAATCGAGCCCAGACTCGCCTGGCCGATAGAGCAAGCTCTAACCAACTAGACCACGGCGGACGACAACAGTTTTGAGATATGGTCGTCCAAAGTTTTGACACATGTAAACTGGGTTGTAAAAAGTTATTATTTATATCATCTTTTTAGTGAATCATTGGATGGTTTATCTCATTCAATTCAAATTTATTAAAACGTTGACAAAACAATAAAATCATATTTTGAGTTGTATTTATACGGAACTGAGAGAAGATTGTTTATATTTCTTTATTTCCATATGCAAACATCTGCTTACCGAGAGAAAACTGTAATTCTTTCTAGTTGTACTTTTGTCGACTTTGGAGGATTCCTTTGCGAGTAAGCTTTTCTAACATTAATAAAGATACTGATTTGTTATGTAAAAACATACAAACCGCATCCATCTTATTAAGTGAGCTTTACATTGTGATGAAATATAAACATGTATGTTCTAGATAATTGTAATAATTAATGCCAAATAAAGATTGTGAGGAATATTTTTTTTTCAGGGGTTCGTGGATAATTTTTTCAGATTTAGGGGTCCGTGGCGTGAAAACGTTTGGGAAGCACTGGCTTAGAGCCTCTTTCAATCTAAATCCGGTTTTACCTTGTTATATAATATATTTTAACATTAAATAAACACATTACGTTTCTAATTGTTTCAACTTCTTTTTGGAACCGCTATATGTATTTATATTGCAAAACTTCTTTTGAGAAACGGTGTTTTGAAATAATAACGTAGCATTGTGGTTAAATAGGTAATTCTAAAATAAATAAAATATTTAGAATTAGTATATTGGACCCCACACCTGTAGTACAATAAAAACTAATTCGTTAAAACAAATACAAATTAATGTTTTAAATGTTTTGCGTCCTTGATATTTTGTAAAATGAAAAAGATGCAGAAATTATACAAATATGATAAATAATCAGATGTTGACATTACCGTGAGAGATCTAAAGATAGTGTAATAATATATCAACATGAATTGAATAAAAGTGTCTATATAAGTAGCACAGTGAGTAAAAATGTCATTTGCTCTATCAAATATAAACCATTCAAGATGAAAATTTCCTGCCGCGTACAAGGAGAATGGCTTCAAGTCCCGGTCGTCGACGGTGGGTACAATGCGCTTGGCAAACGAATTATTGTTACATTGCTATAATATAATACGCTTAAGTGTTATTCTTAGCTCTACATTTTTCTTTTGAAAAAGTTGGATTAGAGAAGTGTCATTTATTATATAATATAATAGAAAATTAAATTTGATTGCTTTGTTTTTCAACTTTTTGATCTTAAATCAGCGGAATAAGAAAGTGATCATATTTTATTTAACCTTCGGGTTTCCTATGGGGTACATTCGTATCTCAACCATTCTCTAAACACCAATAATATCTAGTTGATATTTATTGTAATCTACAATGATACCATGCATGCAATGATGCAATGCAAATATTACGCAAATTTATCTGGGGTCACTTTGTACCCTGTCCTCTCCGCTCCTATTTTCTTGTTTCGGTACTCGAGTGTTAATATAAATATGAATTTCCACAAAGTTACCGCCGAATCCAAATAAAATGTCATTCATAAAGTTTAAATAGTTTTGATAGGATTAAAAATAGCCAGACATTTAAGATTTTGCTAATGTGCAGTGTTTTCATCAGTATAATTGTGAAATTTGAATCGTTCAAATTATCTACATTCACACAGATTTTGTCACTAACAAACCGGGTTTCGCCTTTCGGCATCTTCAGGCGTTCAACTGTAAATTCTTCAAACAAAAACTTCAGACGTAAATCTGTGTGAATGTACATAATTTTAACGATTCAAATTTAATATTGAAATTCCTCCAAGCACCTTCAGTCGAAATCTTAAAGTATAATTGTGTATTCAATCTCTATTATATTAAAGGTACCATGTTTATTTCTACTTGTAGGTTAATTATCAGTTGAATAACAATAAAAAAAGTTAATAAAATAACACATTGGTTGCTGCTATAGTTCTATACATCGTATTATGTATGATTTCTTTGTTTGAGAAGACATATTTGAATTTGATCACAAAGGGTCAGTGGTGGATTATCCTATAATTGCATGAGACGCGCACTTAGAGCCTTCAAAACTAAGGGGCCTCAAAAATAACTTTTGAGTTTTGAATTCTTATTCTACATGGGATGTTGAGATACTTTTTTACTGTTTGTGAAAAAGGACCTTACATTTCCAGGGCCCATTGCCTAATCCGCTTCTGCATAGGGTTGTAGGTCAATGCATTATGTAAAATGAATAATTCTGTGCAACCTAATTATAAAGGGATTGTAAATTTGATGAACTTTTTAATTGATATGAGTAGTCTGTATTTAATATAAAATTGATGAATACCTTTATAAATGACAAAGCAATAGGTGAGAAGTATTTTTGTATATAATTCTTGATAATCATTTAATATGTAATGGAAGAATAATAAATATAATTATTACAAGAACGTTTGGAATGTAAAGTGGTCAAAACTTGTGACTTCTGATAGAAAAGTTCTTAAATGATTTAGAATTTTGCCATAGAGTGAAAGCCATTTTTTTTTTAAATATTTCATGCGTGTTTTGTTATTAAGTAATCTAGTTTAAGCTTCAATTTCTCTGTGTTTGTAATCAACATTTTAATCAATAGTTAAACTTTTATTTTCTTTACAACCTGTCCTATTCTGATCATGGATACATTTTGTTACACACTGTTGGGACACTGTCATTTTTTTATAATGAGTAATTTTCTACAAACTCATTAATGAATTATTATTCAAAATATATTTAGTGCTTTATTGCTGAATGTTAAAATGAGTGTATAACATAAAAAATAATAGAGTCAGTTGAATAAAAGCTGTGTGCAGTTATCTTGCACTGTTAAATTTTATGTATAATGTCATCAACAATAATTATTTTGGCAATCCAAGAATAATAAATATTTTTAAATTGTGTGATTCCTTTGATAAAATTTTGAATAATTCTACTTACCAACATTGGTGAAAGAATTTTCATGTTGTAAACAATGACATCGTCTTCATTTTGTTAGTGGTGGAATGATTAACTTAATTTCTACCATTTTATAACGGTCAACGTATTTCTATAAGACTTCTCATATAAATATTTATTTGTAGGATACATGCAATGAATTTTGAATAGACTGTTTTCTGTCATGTAGTAAATTTGAGCTTTGGATAAATAAATTATTGCTTTATTTGTGAAAGATATATATTGTAGCAATTAAAATTAACAACTACACAAAAAATAGTGAGGAATAACTGATTATTATTACTTTCACTAAAGAAATCAAGTAGATTACTGTTTTTTTTTAAATGTAGTTTTTCATATCGTCAATTAATTATTCAAATTGTTTTGTACATGCGAGCGTTCAGAGTGACAATGAAGATGAAAAGAGGCTGCGTTATAAAATAAAAAATTCTAAGCGAGGTTGATATTCTACACCGTAATTATTGTTAGCAACGAGATAAACTTTCAGAGTGTGCTAATTCCTTATCAAGGATTATAATTTATTTACTTATGCAATATTTTTTTGTTGTTGTCGGTTACTACATGCTGTTGATGAAAAATGTTTTGTGACATGATACTTACACACTTCTTTACAATGTTAAGTACATATATAAAATTGATTATAATTGTTTTTGTACAGTAGGGTCTTCTTCTTATGTGATTTTGTAGTAACTCAGATATAGCAATTTCTATGGACAGCAAAATACACACTGCTTTCTAAAACTAGCTGCCCACTTCCACACACTCTCTTGTCATCCCACACGTTCTACTTGTCATCCCTGCATCTTCCTTTAAGATCATTAACGTAATTTATTGAATCGCTCAACATGAAAAACACCAAGTGGAATAACAAAGATATCAAATTTAATTGTGTATTAAAAATGAACTTCCACCGAGTTACCACCGAATTCATCGAAAATATATTATTATTGTAAAATATATATGTTCTAATAAATATGTAACTGTCAATATTTTCATTCAAATACATTCCATTTCATCAAAATAAAACTAAGGTGGATTTTTTTTCTCTTACACGTGTTGAAATCCGTCTTCTGCGTTGTTTGTGTTGAATTATTCAGTTTGCGATATATTAATAAATGATAATAAATTGCGATAAAAAGTGGTAAAAACTGCTGCAAAGTAGACAATAATGTAAGCATTTCGGATGTTTCTTTTGAGTTTGCATCGAATCACCATTGCATATTGATTTCATACATTAAAAATCCCCAAAAAGGTGTCGGAATGCCGTTCTGCTGCGCTGTATGAAAAAAAAGACTTGAGCTTAACTATCCTATAAAATAAAACTGAATACCATTCACACATTATATAATGTAAACATTTAAGTATTCCTTGACTTACACTGAATCCTTCGGAACTCATTAATAGCATAAGTAGAAGACCAAGCGTATTGGTTTGTAGTCGGCAACATTTTCTAATCAGGTAAATATAAATATAACGAAATTTATATGTAAATAAATGCATTAAAAGCATGCATGAAATTATTTTCCTTGGTGTAAAAAATAGAAAATTATTTAGTTTGAAAAAAATCATGTTTTCAATCACTTTGATACAATTTATGTTAAAACTTAATTCTCAAAAGCTGAAACCATGGCACACGAGCGTCTGCTCCTATTTGCCCTCACCTCTTTTATTAACCCAATAACCTTCATCAGATAATATAATCATTCGTATAGTATTTAAATCTGCAATTGAAAACAATGCTTATGGTGATCAACATACCTGAGCAGCATATAACATGGACAAGCCACCGTCTCATATTCCTGCGTGCGACACTCAATACTCATTCCCTCTTCAGACCTGGAATTAGATAAAGAGAAGCTCTAGGCAATTCCACTTCTGAGGTCAATTCGAAAACTTATTTGAACACATCTCTATGATTAGCAACACAACAGCATGTGCTCCGTTTAATATTTATTCACCCCGGTCCTTGGGATTTGTTAATGTCATAAACTAGCAGGTAAAGAAAAGAGGTCTGGTGCTTAGATTCTGCAAAACAATTTATACCTCTTTGTTGGTGCCCGAAAACAATGATGAAAACTTTTAAGAAAAAATATTTTCTTTTGAATATTTATTTACTGAGGCCCAAGCTTTCGTATGGTTAACTTATTTGTAAATCCAGAGCTGTCTCTCATGCAGCAGTCTAATTGCTACCATTGTATTAAATGTCCCCAACTCGCTGTACAACATTGTTACATTGGTAATGTGCGTGTTACAGATATTTTTGGTGATGAATGTTACCTTGGAAGGAAAAAAACAGCACAACCTTATCCTCTGTATTTTTGTTAACTGTATGAAGAAGAATAAGCAGATACGTTTAAAATGTATTAAAAAGAGCACACTCTAAAATATTTTACCTTGCCATCCATTTTCAATTACAGAAAAAAGTACGATCCGCTGGCTGGGAATCGAATCTATCCGTAGATACAACAAACTCAACAAAGTGTCAGAAGACGCCAACAGTGATGAGAAAAAATCAAACGGTAATTTACCAGCACTAACAGTAGAGGAGGTGCGGAAGACAAGAGGTGGTGTTATTTTGGATCCAGATGATGTGGTGAAAGATGTTCTCGATGATAATGAATTTGTCAATATAGGTAAAGTAATATTTGATATAATTTAAAATTGACTTTATTATTACACTTGTGGAAAAATAAAAATATTTACCTCTACTACAAGATTGCCAACTTTATATTGAGCTGAATTACAGTTAATTATATTAATTTTTTATATACATTTGAATTACTAGTAATTCTTATTAATATATGTCATTATTAAATAAGCTTCAGATTGATCTTCTTTTATCAAATGGTAATGATACTACTTCAATATAGAGTATATTTATAAAAACTAAACACAATATAATATTATACATATTTTTAGGCTATTACTTGCAAGCCCGGCTCATTCCAAAATTGGTGAAACATGAACCATGAATGTAATTTAGTAAATAGAAATGCATTTTAAAACTATTTTTAGAAAGCAGTCTCCAAACTGACTTGATAAAATACAAAATATCATTTCAAAGTAAAAATATTATAGAAATGTATATTGTTGAATGTTAAATGATCATCATTCATCAATTGTTAATATTAATCACTCAATATTAATATTATAAGTTCGTAAAAATATGAAAAAAATTGTATAATGAATAAAAATATGATTTAATATTAAATGAGGAGCTTGGGATCAAATACACCCAAATTCAGTTTTGAGAACAAATGAGATATCGCTTCAATATTGGAGTACTGATTCAAAAGAACAGAATTCAATTTATAGCATTGCTAAAAACCTCAGTTTCCATGCAATTAAGGATAAAAATATGGCCTTATAATCAGAACTAAGTTTTTACATGAAAAGTGTTTTTTTCCGGGAAAAAGTGCATCTGGTCATTATAGATCTCAAGCTCCTCAAATTTTTTCTTTTTCAAATCAATGTTCAAATCTTGATAAAAAATTCTACATTCCTTATTTCAGTGCTGACATCTGACAGAGAGAAGAGAAAAATAATCCCTGATGAACTGAAGCACGTCCTAGAGCCAGTGTATCCTTTCCAATATAAATAACCTCACACTGACATTAATGTGGTACAGTATCATAGATTGGTTAAAATAAACAGATTTTAAGCTCTTGTTAAACCAATAGCAAAGATTCTGAAGCGAAGAATTGTCTGACCTTCCCCTACATTCAACTTTTCATTGTATGGTTGTTGGGAACAGTTTATTGTAATCAAGAGTGTGATCATTGATATTGGTCTTGGCTGCCTTCAATAACTCTCCAAGTCTCATTCTGTCCAATGTGGCCATCCTATAGCGCTGCTTCTCAAGCAAATGATAGTCATCCACAGCTCCATCCAGCCTATGAAATTTCAGCCTGCCTATAAGTTTACCAGATATTACTCTTTAGGCCAGCTCATTGTTCATATGATGTATATAACCATTGTACAAAAATACTGTTCATTTTGTATAGGTAGTGTACAGGTTTCCGATACATAAGACAGGGCTTACAAAAGTTTTGTAAAATGTGCTATTAATTGGAAGCGTTGTTAATTTTAAAATTATGCAGTCATTGTATTGTACGTTATGATGTTTCCTTAATGCTCATTATTATAAATATAGTCCAGGAGAATTTCAGCCTGCCAGTGAAGTGAGTAACAAACAACTGTTTAATATCACACTAGAGTAAATTAAAATATAGATTAACTGAAATCCTATAATACAGTCAATAATATGAATAAAAATAATAAAACATTTTTAGTACTTTTTCCACATAAAATTACTAAGTACTAAAAATGTTTTATTATTTTTATTATAATGCCATTCCACCAAGTATTGACAGTGAACACCTTAAAAGTGAATAATATGAATGTTTGCTACTCAATTACTTTATTAGAATTTTTAATCATTTCAGGTAATTTATCTAGATGGCAACAGTCTATCATCTGATGATTTACGGCAGTTAGGCAGAGGTCGTTATAAAATAAAGCTCACCAAGGATTCCGAGCATAATGTCATTAAATCAAGAAACTTGGTTGAAAAGATTCTCAAAGAAAAGAAAGGTATTGATTTAATAATCATAATTTCAATAAATAGAATATTTACACTTCAATTGATGTAACAGTAATAAAATAACAAAATGATGAGATTAATATAGCCATTACATCTCGCTGTGTCCATTTCTATGTTTTCTCTGCCATGTCTCTCCGGTTCATCAGTTTCCAGAGATATATTTCCCTCGATTAACGACGAATTATATTGAAATTAAATCTTTAAATAAATGACTAAATGGGACTTTCGTTTTTTCAGTGGTTTATGGTATAACGACTGGCTTCGGAAATTTTGCCAGAACAACGATACCAATGGACAAACTCGAGGAGCTGCAATACAATCTTATAAGATCTCATTCTGCGGGTGTGGGAAACCCTCTATCTCCGGAAAAGACCCGAATGCTGCTTGCCTTGAGAATAAACGTTTTGGCTAAAGGATACAGTGGAATTTCGCTGCCAACTCTCAAGTGTCTTATGAACGCGTTCAATCGTAAGGATTCATTCACCCTTTCAATTATATATATTTTGCAACCCTTGCAAGACTATTTTGTCTTCGCTTTCATTTCTGAGCATAATTATAATTATAGTGGTATTGTAAACGATGAAACTTTCAATACTCGGTTATAAAGACAGAATAAAAGGAGTGGAATCAAATAAGTGCTCATAATACATATAGGATAGATTAATTCCATTTATTTTGTAACTAAATGTAGCACATGCGAAACCACTTGGTGAATCATATTCAATGTGATAGTGTATCTGCAATATTTCAATTGAAAGTTTAAGTGAAATTTTGTAAAACTGAGCAGTCATTGTCAAGATAAAACAGTTTACAGTGGTATCAAAGTTTTACGAGGATATGTAGAGGCAAAGAACTAGAATATTTGGATTGAATATAACTTTGAATAAAGATCTAATACAGCAAAAAATTAAATGTTTTTTTGTTTGCCCAAAAAGTATAAAATACATTTTAAAATTATGCTTGTTGAAACTTATTTCATGAATGTTTCTGTTTTAGAAAATTGTTTATCATGGGTGCCTGAACAAGGTTCAGTCGGTGCAAGTGGAGATTTGGCGCCGTTGTCTCATCTGGCCCTCGGCATAATGGGAGAAGGCCAAATGTGGAGCCCTTCCACTGGCTGGGACGATGCTAGCAAAGTAAAGAATGAATAATATTTTAATCTTATATTCAATGCAACAATGCTTTTTTTTTCATCCAAATGGCTCTTATATCTTGTCTTAAAAATGTCAATAATAAAACTTTGAAATGAAATAGGCAAAATAATGATGGTAATAGAATGCTTTTTCGATTGCTTTTCATAGGTTTTAGAAGCGAATCACCTGCCAAAGATGCGTTTATATGCAAAAGAAGGAATCGCATTGATTAATGGTACTCAACTCATCACGAGTCTCGGAGCCGAGGCTGTAGAGAGAGCAGCCAGCATTGCCAGACAGGTTTGAACTTATGAATGCAATTTCAAATATAATATGACTTATTTATCAATGTATCGATAATACTTATGTTCAACAATAAATACTTAATTCAACAATAAAACAGCAGACTTTGCCCAACTTCCCATGACTGATAGTATTGTGATATTATTTTTACAGGCTGACGTAGTGGCTGCTATGACATTAGAAGTATTAAAAGGAACTTCAAGAGCATTCGATAAAGATGTTCAATTGATTAGGCCACACAAAGGACAAGCTTTAGTAGCAAAAAGACTACGAGCATTGCTGCATTCAGACACTTATCCTTCTCAGATTGCTCGTGAGTATTTTGTTGTATGCATTATCAATCGTCTATACTCTCCAAGAATAGATTACTAACTAGATTTGCTTAGAATTAACCATCTGTTCTCATAATGTTGGTTATTAATCAGTGGCGGTTCTAGGTACTGGGCTAGGTGGGCTAAGCCCGACCTGCATTTTTCACTCAAAACTTTAGATGGTTGAATAAAAATGAACAGCAATTCGGCCGCTGAACAAAATAAATACATTTATAAGCGTAACTAACCTTTCCCAAATGAATATAATATCTTTGTTTAAATTTTCCTCTGTCAATATAAGACAATGCCATGTCTACCTACAATAATATTCTCGATTGTGTTTTGTATTACAATTTTAAACTGAGCCGGCATAAAAAAAGCAATAACCCTAAAAATACTTCATAACAGGCAACGTGACGTCAGTCTGGCAACACCTACGTATTAACGACGCTGGGGCTAGAGCTTTCCAGCCCGCAACCACAGATAATATTGGATAATATCCTGCAATATTTCTTTACACTGCAGCGCTATCAAGCACGATTATATATTTTTTGTATTTGTATGTACGGAAACGTCATCAAACTCACACGACTGTGTTTAGCTTCTGTCATTCGTTGGGGGCTAAAATGAATCTGCCCATGGCATACACAAAAACCAATACACAAATCCCAATATCGGTGTATTGTATGAAAGTGACAGGCATTGAATCTCACTGACAGCTCTGTATTGCTTTTTGTACTTGTTATTTCACTTTGAAAGACGAATTTAAGGTTATTATTTTATTATTTCTTACTTACATTAGCATTGATTTTATTATATAGTAATTAATGCTTTGCAGTAATGTCGTAGTATTTTTTAATTTGCTTGTAGATTAATGTATAAGGTGAAGAGGAAGCATACACAATTTCGTAAAAAGTATACAATGCTATGCTTTTCTCTAGCCCACCCAAGATTTAAGGTCAGGAACCGCCACTGTTATTAATACAGAAAACATATCTGCCAAGTTTTCAGCAGAGCAGAAAACAAATTTATTTGCCAAAGACAAAGCTGACAAAGCTGCTTGTTTCTTTTAACAGAATCTCACCGTTTCTGCAACCGAGTGCAAGACGCATACACACTAAGATGTTGTCCGCAAGTGCATGGTATAGTCCACGATACGATCACTTTCGTAAGCCAAGTTATCACAACGGAAATCAACAGCGGAACAGATAATCCGGTAAATATATTCTACATTTTGACCTGGTATAATATATAAATGTGAGCGTGTCTAAGAAGCTGGAATGAAGCCAAGTGCTGTATCTATTGATTCAGGTGTAAAGGTTGTCTCAATTATTTCAGATTGTATTTGCGGACCGCGGTGAAATCATATCAGCGGGAAACTTCCATGGAGAGTATCCGGCCAAAGTTTTGGATTATCTGGCCATCGGTATTCATGAGATATCATCTATGAGCGAAAGAAGAATTGAGCGATTAGTGAATCCAGGTATTTAATCTACTCGAGTACTCCAAAACTAGTATGCTTGCGAGTTATCTTTATCTACTAATAGTGTTTTTTTGTAGCTCAATAAATTTAATTAATTATATTTACCACCATTGTTGTCATTGGTTTTTTGTTGAGTTATTATTGTTAATCAATTTATGTGTACAATTGTTTCTTCCATTTCTAGCTCTAAGTGAACTACCGGCGTTTTTAGTGAAAGACGGTGGAATTAACTCAGGCTTTATGCTGGCTCACTGTACAGCAGCATCTTTGGGTAAGTTGCGGACTCAACTAATTAAAATTAAATATATATATAAAGAATTTTTACAAAGCATACGCTGCTTAAGTAAACTCCATAAGTTATATTTTTAATAATAACCAGCTATAAACATAATTCTCCATAATTTAAATCAACACTTGGCCTCCTCATTTCTGTCACCCAGACAACTTCCTCTCTCTCTACATTTTCAATCCCCCTTCACGTCACCTGTTCGACAGAGTTGTAGCCTACCCACCATTTCTTTTACTTTATTTTCTCGATTATTAGACACACCTTTATTTTTAAAATACCAAATTCATAAAATGACTTAAAAAAAGCATTAGAAAAACTTCAACATCAAAACATTCCAAGATTAAGTGTCTGATTATCATAATATATTGAATCACGGCCGTTGTTGTCTGCGTCTTTCAATAAGGTATATTTCTTCAAAGAGTATAAACACTCAATTTTTATTTTAGTGAATCGTCATGACAGCTGAACGATCGTAGGGCACCATTGATTGATGCACCTTGAAATAGAAAAAAAACATTTGTCATGTGAATTATATGTTTAAGTTTATTACTTTTTTTTCAGTGTCTGAAAATAAAGTAATGTGCCATCCGAGTAGTGTCGATTCACTCAGTACGAGTGCAGCACAAGAAGATCACGTCTCGATGGGAGGTTTTGCAGCAAGAAAGGCGCTATTGGTAAGTACATAAAGATGAATATCCTGATGTCATAATGCTAGATAAAATAGTTAAAATTAGATCCAGAACTAGCAGACTACGGTGCAAAGTTATGAATTTCAATTTTTAGAAACATGCATTGACGATTTACTTTTTGAACACTCTTGGAAACTGTGAGACTTAGATCGGAAAGTAAATCATCCACATGTTGCCATGTTTAAATTTTGATTGATATCTATACATCAAATTCTGAGGCCGGTGTCACTATTCGTATCTTTCGAGAAAAATATCAATCAACACAGCAATTGATTTTATTATAATAATAGCATTTTTATCTTACTTCAAAACAATGAAAACATCTCTAATTTTAGGTTATTGAAAATGTTGAGAGAGTGATAGCCATCGAGTTGCTTGCTGCCTGTCAAGCGATAGAGTTTTTGAGACCGCTGAAGACTACAGTCCCATTGGAGGAGGTCCACAAAGTAGTCCGAAGTGTTGTCAGGTAGTTTAACTATATTACAAGTAGTCTTTGCTATTCCAGAATTCATCATCCAAGTTTCTGCAGTTGCAAAAATATACATATAAACATGAGCGCAGTCATCAACTATCGCTAAGTCTCACATATTTACACATACAGTGTTTAATATTCCCGCCATCTTTTTCATTCACGAATTCGATTAATGGGTTCCCAATAATATAACACTTGTATCTCCCTTGTATGAAACTATGAAACGTAATAACTATTATAATTGTTTATTATATATGTCATTTTTATATGTGGAGAATCATACACAGTATGATTGGAGGTGATAACTTGACTTTAAATCTAAAGATTTATATCCCAATGTTTGGTTTTAACTCTTGAAACGTCAGGTTCAGTCAGTTTGTCAGGGTCGTTTACCTTCAATCATTACATGTTGTCTCCCAAACAATATTACTTTTTCTAAATAATAAAACAAAAAAACCCCTTTTGGTTTTATGATGATTACGTGTTACATTTGCAGACCTTGGGATAAGGACAGATATATGGCTCCCGACATAAATGCTGTTACAAAATTACTAGTAGAAGAAAAAGTTTGGAATGCTGTCCGACATCACATTGACTATTATCATGCTCCAATGGTAATATTGATAGTTTTAATTTTTCAAGTTAAATCTTATTTAAATTGGTTTATGGTTAATGGTTTACGCAGAAACAGCGTTATCCCAAAAATATTGCTCAGAAATAATAACAGTTAGCTGTCGTGGAAATACTTCTATGGAAAATATTTAATTTTGATGTATAAAAGTTTGAATAATTTTATCAATAAATAGACAAAACCGAAACTAACGCTGTTCTACTTGTGATCTCAATTATAATATGGATAGTACAGCCTTTTTTCATATCCACCAACCTCCATAGTATTGTTGTTATGAACCCAAAAAACATCTTAAGTTTGTAATTCTTTTTTGACATGGGCCATTATTGATATCAACTTCATGTTGGATCAGGCTAAAGAGATATTCTGAAATTTGTCTGTAAGATAAAAGGTGGCACCAAGAGAACAAGAAAAGCCAAATTTAAATCTCAAAACTAACCATAAGTTCTGTTCATTACATTAAGTTTTCTATAAAATTTATAATTGCAGGAAATTGAGACCCACGTGTTCAGTCCGACTGCTGTGATGGCCGGCGAAGCTCAACGGCCCCGACTGCAAGGAAATAAAAAGCGCAAGCTCTCTTCCAAAGGCAACGCTGAAAGAAGTACCATCACTGACTAACAGATCGAAACTTAAAAATATTCTAATTTGTCTTGTCAAATTTCTTAATGTATTTACTGATTCTATGTACATGAGAATACGTTGGTAGATTTTTTTACGGTAGAGGCTGATAATTCTGGTAAAATTTCAAACAGTTTTTATTTTGTCAAACTTTTTTAAGCTCAAGATTGTACATTTTGTCATTAACCATCATTATAAACCAGGTTTTGTGTGCTGTTCTTATATAATGTTTACTAACTTTTCAATATTACACTATATTTTCTATGATGCTTTGTCCAAAATCATTATAAAATTACTTTTTTGTAATGGATGTTGTTACTACTCAAAAGTTCGACAAATGCTTTAATTTCCCTCTGGAAACCTTTAAGCATCTCTATGAATCTCTCCTCTTGAAGAATGCATTATTATCTATGGTTGTCGCCCTTAGCAACGCACTGATTGAGGAGTCTTTTGTCTTGATCTTTTCTTCTAGAGTTTTCCATACCAACTAAAAAACAATGGGTCCTTCATTTTCTTAATAAATAACACTAGAACATTAATTACATAACATAAGCAGTGCCCCGCAAACTATATGAATACTCTTCTACTCATTGTTTGAGAATTTTAGTTTTTTTATTGTGCGTGTTGGATACTTTGGTATGCAAAATATTGTTTGATCTCAAAGGTGATAATTAACATGAAATCTTATTCTACACATTCATAATTATTACTTGACAATGGTGGCCTGCTATATTAAGAAGTCTAAATGGCACTGATCTAAATTGTCACCTGAATGTAAACATTTATTTAAATAATGAATTCATTTTACATAAAATATTTTTTATTTAATATAATATAATTAACAAACATAAGCTTATAAAATAATGTTTTCTGATACGAATTTATGTGAGTTTGGAATTATTTTATTCATATGCAAAATTTAAACAGTAAATACTTTTAACACCTAAATACGATATCTTTTTTGTTAGGAAAATAAATAAATAATTTTATCAAGATGTTGTTTTATTTCTACGATGGAATGTGTGGTAAGATTTTACAAATTAATCTTCGAACCATAAACTACATAGAAATTTCAATTTAGTTTTCTATTGCATTTCTATTGCTTTTGTCTTTTTTTAAAGATCAGTTACATCTATCAACAGCTGTTAAGTTGTTAACAAACATAATATTTGCAGGTACATAGTAACTCAATGTACAGTTTATTCATTATTGTGAATACTGTATACAAACTTAATTATTACCGTAAGACCTCGATATAATGGTATAATTGAATGTGAGTGAGAAGCGTTTATGATACATTTAAATATAGTATTTTTTTTAACCGAGAAAATAAACGACTCAGCACATCGTCGCTGTTCTGGAAGAAGTTGGTGAGTAACAGATTGATAATTCTGAGTAAATAGCAAATGAAAAGTTTCAGCTTTTAGGATAAAGCCTTTATAATATATAATTGTAGATGCGTTAATGCTGATCTGACACAAATAAGAGTTTAAAATGACTGCAAAAATTGCCTGGCTTCAGAATTAATAATAATTGCCTATAAAAATAAATTCTTTTTTTGGCAAACTGGTATAACTAATACACCAATTGAGTTATTCCAGTTTTGTCAGTTACCAATATCTGCCAGAAAGGTGATGATACATGCTCCACAGGTACTGTTTCAAACCCCTAAAATCACATTCAACAACGTCCCTTGCCAAAGCTTCTTCCAAGCTGAAGTGAGGGTTCTCTTGGTAACCCCTTCCCATGCCTTGTCAATCATCCTGAGGCAAGCAACGATGTGAAAGTGATCTTTCCAATACTCTGCGTCACTCGTTATGCGAAATGTCGCTCGTTAAGGGAGCATTTTTTTCTGTTATGTGAATTACTCGTTATTAGAGGTGCTCGCTATGAGAGGGTCCACTGTATATGATTTAAAAATAGTGATGACAATTGTTTATGAAGTGTGAATGGCCTGTGACTTGGCACTAAATACACATCATGCTAATTATGCTCAGACCATTGTTTACGAGACGTAACTCTTTGATTATAATATGTATAGCATCTACATATATTGAATGTTTTTAACAATTTTCGCATTGTTCAGAAGTCTTTTCTATTAAATAATTGCTTCATTATTTCGATCTTTCATTGTATATTATCGATTACTTCTCACTGAAATATAAACCTGACAAAAATATTTGTTTATTTCATTCAAATTTCCGTTTTCGTCTCTAATATTATTTTCTACGAACAATTTATTTAATTTTAATTTACTACTCCACCGAGTAGTTACTTTCCAAATATTTACCTCTATCAACATTTATTAAATTCAGATGATAAAAATTGAAGATTTACAAAGAAAAAGGTGAATGTGCCAAAATATTACTCTAACAGCTATGTAGCATAATATTATATAGGTCAGCATTAATTAAATTGTCGTCATTTAAAAAAAGGTAGAAATATAATGTCACAGTTCAACATACCATGTTAAATTTCTCATAGTTTTATTGCAACAATTATTAACTGGATAGCTGCCACAGGTGATATATCTCGTCAAATTTTTCATGCCCATCACTCCAGAAACAAGTTATCTCGCCAAAAACTAATTAAATTAACAATTGCAAATTATAACCGGCGTGCAGACGTGTTTTTTTTACGGCAGCTAAACAGTTAAGTATTCAGTACATTCACTCATTTCTATCATGGGTCAAAAATTTATTATATATTTCTTTTTAAATACACTGAAGTCTTTTTTTACACGGTTTGAAAGAACACGGTCCACTAAAAGGAATGAATACTATATTTTTACACAAATTATTTGTTCTAACAAGATTCCCAGAGCAAAAACACAGGAGCGGATAACGGATATCGTAATAATAAGAAATTCAACAGTGCAAGACAGTAATAACAAACAAAAGTTTTTATCAGATTTAACAGTTAAGACGGGTCAGAAATTTCTTGCGATGAAACCGATTTATGTTCAGTCCCTGTATTTATTGAAGCAACAATGAATACAAATATTTTTGTGTATCTATATTTAATAATATGTGCATCCCGGGTCATTAGTGACAAAGCTTATGGCAGTGTACACAATTTGAATGATTCAAATTTAATCAATCAGATTTCAATAATATGTTTACCATAATTTATTATGGCTTGCACATTATTCAAATATCAATTAAAGGTTTAATCTTTGATCAGATATTGTCTTTAATTCACTGGACAATAATGTTTTTTAAATACTTTTGTGTATGTATTTATATAATAATTAGTCTTGATAAGCATTTGGAAAGAAACTAAATTGGATAGAATGTTCTAGTAAATTATAGTTTTTACAATATTTAATTATATAACTGGATGTTTATCCATTTTCAGTCAACACAATCGTCAGCATTTCATCTGACAATCCTATAATGTATTAAATTAATTTGAACTATTTTGATAATCCCAATGTTCATTATTGAATTCTTTGTACAGTTGATCCCAGAACGCCATGCGGTCTTTCTCCGGTGCCACGCTCGGCGTAAATTGACCGGTGATGTCCAAATAGTTGACGTCTGTCAAATTAGTTGCAGAAACTGGATCCCATTTGAAGTCTAGAATTTGATCGACTTTATCTGGAGTTGGGTTCCTGAAAAAAAATATATGATGAGGTGAAAACAAATTTAAAAATCATATAAACTGTTCTTCTGGAGGTTTTATACAGACATCTTTAAAAAATAATTATCAATGTTCTTCTGTTTTATTATGATCATTGAAGAAGTAAAGTGAGCCAAGTAATAAAATGGTAAAACTTTTCTATTAGACTTTTAAGTACAATCACATTTTTATTTGGTGTTTTGGTGGATTGTATATTTTAATTTTAAAAAGGTAACACTATTGCAGTGTTACTGAGGCTACTTCACTTGACGATTTTTAAAGACATGTAGAACATTATAACGTATCTTACATTTTTTTTCCTTTAATACCATTTGGCTCTCTTCGCCTCTTAAGGGCTCATATAATATATGTTTCTATTCAGAAATTATTATTGTTCACCATTTATAGACGACAGATAAATAAATCTTTCTCGTTTGTTTTTCGAATTAGCAAGTTTTACCAGTGACAGCCAATTTGTAGTGCGTGCTGTGTGGCATGTTGCTCTGTCTTGTTGAAACCACAACCTTCCACATTAATGATATTCAATTGAAAAGCAAAAATGTCAGTCATTGTGTATCAATAACGCTCTCCATTGACTGTAACGTTTTGGCTGGCATCATTTTTCAAGAAATAAATTTGCACAATTTGGAAGCGTTGTTCTGGCGTGAATGTATTCATGGTGAAATGGCAAACCAAACTGAGCACAAATCAGTTTTCAAATTGGCTGTAGCTGGAAAAACATCGTTATTTGAAAAATTTGAGTCTGCCATTGCTATTACCAACATATAAGGTAGTTCTCGTTTGTAAAAATAAACACTTTAAAGGTTGTCCATATATTGTGATGGTAACGCCCCGAGGTGGGGAAGCAGCTAATTTGTGATGATGCTATTAGGGATGACGAACGTGTGTAATGAGAGGTCCCAAAATATAAATCAATTGGGGAGAGAATTTAATTACTTCTAAACTAAAATAGCGTGTTGTAGAGATTTTAATTAACACCTCCATGCCCACAATGCAGGCATAGCTAGTTGAGCCATTAAATCATTCAATATTTCTCTTAATATTGTCAATGAGTATTAATCATTTTAGGTATTCCTAGAAAAAGTAGTTTTACATTCAAATATATAATTATAAAATCAAAAATATTATGTCTACTAGACAAAATTATCGATTTTGTGGTTTACCGATCAATTTATCGATCTTTGAATGGTAAAATTCGATAGAAATATACGAGTTTACATTTGATAGAAGAACAAACATCTCAAATAGTTAAGAGCGAGAACAACCTATTATAATGATATGTTTAACAGATAACGCGATTTTTGCATCTTTACAAATAGAAGCAACATGTTTCAAGGATTTCTATTATTATTATTGTTTGGATTTTAACATAGGTTTAAATACTGTCAATAAAATGTGAATCTGAGTTGACATCGTGGGAGGGAACGTGATTTTTTTAGGACGAATGCATGTTACGGGTTAAATGTGACAATGAAAAAAGGGTGAGCGCAAAAAAGTCCTAATTCAAGTTGCATCACTTATGGATGACTCTTTAAAAGCAGTTCCAATTTTTACCCACCCGTATTTCGCAAAGTTTGTCCACATTTTCACCATTCGCTTTTTGACCATTAGTTCGGTGGAGTCTTCATCTAGTTGAATGTTAAGTCCACCAAACTTGAAGAGATATCCCATCTCGTCTCCGTGACACGTGCCCGGTCTGTTGATTCCAAGGAATCTCTTGAAGAGACCCAGGGCACCATCGTAGGCAAAGCGGTAGAAATAGATGGGGACATCAGGAGCTGACGTCTTCTGGAGACGTATTGAAGTCAATGCTGGGCGCAGGAACATAATGTCTGTCATAAGCTGCAAAACAATAAAACAACATTGATTACTGTAATGACTTTCCCTTGACTAATTTATAATGTTTAAATTGCTTATCCAATAGAAAACTATTGCAACTGTTTTTCCTATAAGTATTATTTTATTTAAAACTACTCAGTTCCCGGCAAGCGTTGTAATGTCACTCAAAGAAAGTGTTTGTTTTGTAATTGTGTTTATTGAATTACATGTTTTCTGTTTGTCTGTTTAACGTTTGCTGCCGATTTGCTATGGTACGACACACGCGCCACCGACTATAAGTTAATTGTATTGTAATTGTAAGTTATAACCTTCGCGGAAGTTGTCAAAATGAACTGTATGGCAAACATACAAACATTGATTTTTATATATAAAAGACCTTAATTTTACTATGCCTATAACCTTTCCGGAAGTGCAAGCAAAAAGTTTGTTAAAGTTTTATGGCAATCGGGTGAGCGGTGTGGCAACGCATAAAGTACGAACAAGCAAACATTTATTTTTATATATGAGATATCTTTTTAATAGTGAGTGAATACCATAGACAGTCGAATAGAGATCTAGTGATGAATAGAGACGGTAGGGATAGAAAAGATAGCAAAGGACTAGTGGTTAGCTAATCGCTCTCGATTCGCCCCGTTATTTTTGTATTGGAAGTGTAGGAGGGAATTTGATAGATCGATCGAAGAAATCCTGTTCGTACTGAGATTCGAGTCCGTGTGATCCGTCATAGAAACCAACGATGTTGAACGTTGCGTTACGGACCCAACAACGACTGGCGGCCCGGATTACGATGATTGATTGTTACCACTCTGTCATACTGCTTGGCAATGTTGATAAATAATTTTAAGTATCCAAGTAGGCATATTAAAATGTAATAAATAATTCAAATACAAGGAAGTGAGTAGTCTGTTCTTACACGCTCCAGTTAATTCGTGTTTAAGTATATAATGTTCACGATTGTAAAGAAATAATTTAATATTAAAATGAGATATTTTCACCCGTGAAATAGACATTTTAAACATAAGTATGATATAGACATAATCTTATTCAATGATTTTAAATGTTTCCATGTAAGTAATGCAACCAACTGTCATTTACAGCTAAGTTTCTCAAACGTTTTTGACAAGTGACACCTTTTTAAGTATAATATATTTCGTTGGTCCCTCCCAATATTAATTAACTTTTCGAGGCAGTGGCAAGAAAATGGAAAGCCCCAGGCGGAATAATATTTCGAGACCCTGTTTTTCTAATTAAATAAAAGCGTCGCAAAACTCCACGTAAAATAATAAAAATACATTTACAACGGAACTAAAAGTGTGCTGGTTATATGTGATTTCAGAAGCCCGTGAGATTCGAGGGCCCCAAGCGCGCGCCTCTAAGAGAGAATTTTTTTTAGTATGGTGTGTTTAATATACATTGACAGTAGAGAAAGGTTAATTAACATGAAAAAAATACAGTACATTAATGCGTGAAAAACTGATTGTAAAATACAATACACTTTCAACTCTGTCCTTTTTTATTTTTTTCAATCCATGCCGTTTCCGATGTGGAGCACATGGACTCGACATGGAAGTATTTCAACATAAGTTTTTTTTACGATAAATGCTTTTAAACCAGTTTCTCAACCTCCCTTTTTTAAAGAGAGTAAGGATATAAAGATAGTAAATAGCTGTTACAGGACTAGTGGTTAACTAATCGTTAAAAGCTGTGTTGAGATACATCCATAAGGAAGTCACATCCTCTACATTTAGAGCAGACATGAATTAGAAAAAAGCTTGACAAGAATTGAATATGATCATATTTTATGCGTATAGTAAACTAAAAGGGAAAATATTGGTTCAAATAGGAAATTCAAAATATGTTTTTGTTTGACAGAACGGTGAGGATGCATGAAGAAACTTTTCGGCAAACTTTTGGCAATGTATAGATTCAAAAATAACTAAATTTAAATTGCTTATTTCAATACCAATCAATAAAGACAGTGTGTCCAATCTTAACACTCAAAACAACCTTCTGACCATTAAACATCTAGGTAAATGTCGACACTCTGCCTTCATAAAAATCACAATCTAGTGTCAATTGAGTAAAAATTATTTTAATTTTATTTCGAGTGAATTTTGTCAAGTTATCGAGGAATTAGCAACTATTGACCTGTGATATTTCACGGTTAAAACAATTAAAAAATATATTGACCCATTGGGTGCCAGACAGCGATGTATCGTTGTTTGCGAAAACAGCGTGAAATGCCAACTTTCGCTATGTACGTCATAAAACTTTAAAAGGTAAGTGAGTTCGGAAATTTCTAATGAACTAGTGCAGTAAAATAACTCCACAAAACACACAATTAAACGTAAATTAAATTATATTGTGGTTTATTACCATCGTAAAATCGACTGCATTAATTTTTATTTGTTTGTAAAGTGTAAAAAATTGGTTGTTATTATGGTATATTTATTTATTAAGAGTTATGAAAATACGTTATTATTAATATTGCAGGGCTGCAGCTGAGTGGTAAGCAGCGTTGGCTTTGGTTGCGATTTTTATAGATTTGTGTCCAGCGGTGGGCTGGGGGGGGGCTCGGAGGGGCTCAATCAAGCCCTTTGCTAAGTGTTGCTAAGGAGGAAACTGAGTAACAAGCAGTTCTCGTAGAAACACTTCTGTTGAAATAAACTTGCAAAGGAGTGATAAAAAAAATCACTCCTTTTCCAGAACGATAATTGCTTTGGGATTAAGCGATCACCTTGTTAACGTATCGGCAGCCCACCGCTGTTTGTGTCTGAAAGCATTCAGTGGATTCAGATACAACATATATCTATGATTTCTGAGTTTCCTTCCATCGACCCGATCCTCAAAACAAGGATGAGTTTAAATATTTGCTAACCACCAGTCCTGTCCTAGCAAAAGAGAGACCAAACGAGTAAAAAGCAGTTTTCGTAGAACAACTTCTGTTTTCTGCGTTCTGTGTTCAAAAATTAGTAACAATTTGAATACAAATATTATTAATAAATACATAATACACATACCAAAATCATATCAGGCAAGGTCTCCATATTGACGGCTCTATTCTGAATGTAGAACTTTCGGATCCTGTCGGAGACCTCCGTTCCTACAGGTCCTTCGATTCCGCCGGGTATGTTTATATCTTGCGGAACCATCCTTTTGAAGTCGTTCTCTACTTGGTCCAATACGGTAGGATCCTTTCGCAGTCCTGCAAAGCAAACAACAAAAATGTTATAATTTAGAATTTCGACTAAAGGTGCTTGATGGAATTTGAATTGTCTGAATGCTGTGCTCTTCCATGAATCATGTCGCTAACGGCCCGGGCTTCGCCTTTCGGCATATTCAGGCTTTTCAATTATTATTTTGTTTATTATTTGTTTAAAGACGATCCCAAAAAACAGAAAACGGATTTTGTAATAACAAGAAATTCAGCAACACAATACAGTCGTACAGTTATAACAGTTATATATATTACAGTTATAACTAACAAAAAGCTTCACTAGATGCTAACACATTAGACGTGTCAGAAATTTCTAGCGTTGAAAGCGATTTGTGTCCAGTCCCTCGTAAAAGTCCCCGTAGCGATTAATAGTATTGTTTTTTCTTAAAAAAAATACATTTTATGAATAATATTTTTTGTAACTTACTTTTTTTCTATGCCCACTCCCAATGTGGAGCATATGGCCTCCTAATGGAGGTATCTCAACAGATATTTTTTTTCAAAGAGTGTAGTAGGGATAGAGGGATAAGTCTAGGACAGGACTAGTGGTTGGCTAATCGCTCTCACTACGTTGTGGGAGGGACATCACAAACACCCGTGCCTTCGAAAAGAAGTCGATAAATCGATCGAAATAATTCTTTCCGTACTAGGACTCGATCGAACCCGTGAGGTCTGGCACGGAAGCCCACATCGCTAACCGCTGCGCCATAGGACCCGACAACTTACGAATTTACTTATTGGGTCATAATTAATTACCCTTTTTACACGATTTTCTTTACCACAATGTTGTTGTTTTTTTTCTAAATAGCACGGTTTTTTTTAAATTGAAGGGATTAATCTTTTTTCTACACGGTTTTTATGGAACGTATCTAGAGTGCAAAAAAGAGTTGTGTCTATTTTGAATTTTAATCATTTGATTAAACATATTTAATTTTACCAATTTAAGTTAACTTCTGCAATGAGGAACGTCGTTTGAAATAGTTGTGATTTAATCTCTATTACCTTTCCAAAGTCGAATATTATTATTGACCAATAGAATAAATTATAAATTCCAATTTAGGGAGCTAATTTTAATGTGGTGGGTGCCATTCAAAATCGTCCTTGTGCCCGCAAACCACTTTTCGTGATTTCATCATGAAAATTGTGCAGTCGAAAGCCAGTTTTGTTTTGCAATTGTATTGATACTTTTGACACATCGAAGACCGGACACAAAGAGACACAATATTGTATTATGAAGAAATATCAATAAATATTTTTTTATTAGGAGTGATGAACCAGTAGGACGATCGGATAAAATTATATGAAAGCAATAGTTTCAAATAAAATGTTGAATTTTCTAGTAACAACTTATTGTTTTATGTCTGTCTGTAACGCCCAGAATAAAAATAGGTGTTGCACTATCTACGATACGTACACAGGAAGGGAATGTATGTAGTGATGAATGAATATTGGAAGGTGTCACTAATACCTGGAATTATAACAATTAAAAAAATAAAACACTCTTTGTACATATTTATTTAATTTGTATGACCAAGACTAGTTTCGCTCAACACGACCATTTTTAACTGACAATCAGAAACCGGTCCTAATCATGTAAAATAAACGTCGAGTGTTTTTTTATGCCTTCTCCATTCCACCAAGTATTGACAGTGAACACCTTTAAAGTGGTATAAATAATTTATGACAACAAGTCTCGTACAGTTATATTAAATTACAAATGAAATTCAACGTAGAAAGTTACCACCAAAAGCAACAAAAATATTTTCTGTTTGTGCTTTTTTTTCCGTCAGTTAAAAATGCTCACTCGCTGAGCGAAATCGATACAGGTCACATTAAAAAAACTTGGACTTGAAAGTAATATTATCTTTTATGCCTTTTTTATTAAGGATTCACAATTGACAATATGATGAAAATATTGCCTATTCAAGGTGATCGCCAATATGTCGAGTTGCGTCCACTACAAGACAAGAGACAAGTCAACCTTACTCACTGAATAAAATATAAGATAAGGTTAAGCTTGCATTACCGGTACATCGACGAAAACCGACCGTCGGTAAATTTCCCGATTACAGTCAATCCTCTTTTTGTGCGTTAGGTGCGTTCCACGAAATATCGCATAAAAAAAGACTTGACTTCCATATAAAAAGTGGGGATGCGTTGCGTGAATTTTCAAATCCGCATAACTTTGAAACAGTTAAAATATACCAAAAATCGTATAAAAAAGTATAGGAAATTAGGGGAAAAACACAGCATAAAAATAATTAAAAATATTTTTTATTAAAAAATAAAATTTGAGTTATTGTTTCACTTTAGAAACATTTTAAGTAAAATTATTGTCAATGTATTACAATGCTAAGTGCGTTTTGCATGTGGCTCGAAATCACTCTTTTTCGGAAGAAATAGTATGCACATCAATTTAAAAAAAACGATGATTTTAACTAACAATGAAATTAGTGATTGAGGTGAATTTTTTTCCAAATGTCTGTTGTGTTTATGATTTATTCTCTATTATATCCAAAATACAACGATACGTGCTCTCGATGTAATATTTAACATTTTTAATATCGTAAAATATGGTAAATTTAAAAAAAAAATGCATTTCTGAAAAACCGCATAACTTTGAAATCACATAAAAAGGATTGTCTGTATTTTGTCACAAATCAAGGACAGATACAGGCATATTACAACGAAAGATTGGAGACACGTATAATAAAAAAAATGGATTTAAAAAAATTATGAAACCGTTGAATACGAAAATATTTTTTATTGACACATCGTAATGTTTGTAAACTTATGAGCCAATAGAAACAGATTGTGGGTGTCACAGCTAAATGATGCATAATATTGCGAATGTATTATTATAACTGTTCAATGGCATTATTTTGCAAATTCCAAAAAAAACAATTTCTTCTGGAACAAACAGTTCTCGTAGAAAAACTTTTGTTGAGATACCTCCATTAGGAGGCCGTATGCTCTACATTGGAAGCGGACGTGGATTTAAAAAAAGCAAATAAATAAATGAGATTGATCTTAAAAATAAAACTATGCTTGACAATAATTAAATGCCGACCATATTAAACTGGAACCCTACTGTTGTTCACATATCATACTCTTCGGTCCGACCCTGAATCGGCGGCAACACATTATTCAAAATTACAAATTAATATTAAATATGAAGTTGCTTACTTTCGCCATGGACCGAAAGAAGCATTTGGAACGATGACCACTTTGGTAAAATGAGGATACATGGTAAACAACTTAGGATTATTTGGGGTGAGCAAACGTCCTCAAGGTAAACTGGGCTGGTGAATGTTATTCTGTCTGATTGAGGACCTCTTCAAAAAAAATACAAGAGTACCCGTATGAAATTTTTGCTATGTGTCACAAACACGCATATCAGATCAAGACATTAACCTGGTAGCGGTGGCACCTTATACTTGGGATTTTTAAAAAAAACTTATCTGCCCTTTTTTCCCAGTGATCAATCCCAGAATCCCGAAAAACCACATCCTTAAAAAATTGTGCACCTGGAAATTCTCCAAGAATCTCATACAATTTTTACACGATTTTATGATAATTGATCAATCTTGGTATCCGAAAAATTATGAATCCCGAAATACCGGTATCACAATAGGGTCCGGGATTTGATGACCTAGTACACGGGTGGGGAACCTTTTCTTTTCTAAAGGCCAAATTCATTTATCTGATTCAACGTGCGCAGTGAAGAAAACGTTGAAACAATGGAATCTTTGGTCGGCGATTTTGAAATTATGGAATTTTTTGAACAGTTTCATGCCAATTTCTGAAACCTGGAAATTCGCGGATTTCTCAAAATTACCAGCGTGGGATTTAATTTTTTTTTAGCACTTCCAAAAATTTTTGAATCTAATATCTCAGGAATTTACAAAGAAATACAAAATAGACTAATTTAGTCAAAAGACCGCAGGTTTCTCTCCCCTGCCTTAGTACATATAGTACTAGTAAGCCAAATACATTCTAAAATTAACCTAATCATCGTATTGATTAATAAAATAATGACTGCATGAACAATAAGAAAGAGAAATGATAAAAATATTGAAGTCCATTTCAAGGTAAGAATTAATTTCTTACCATTTTATAACCGCATAGAGTCGTGTTTTATTTTTGAACAATTTCAAATCCCTGCTATAAACAGTCTGTTTCAATAATTTCAAATAATTACTCCTTCGAGCGATTTAGAGGCAATCATACTAAATACATCTACATACTTGAACAGATCATTTTGAAAGACTAGATCGTGATGTGGGTACCAAGTTTACCAAGTAACCACTATTAAATATTTACAAATCAACTTTTAAGACAGGTGCACACATAGCTAAATTACTGACATTTAATTTGCATATTGAAATATGTACTAATAGCGGGTAAAATACTTTGTAATTCGCAAATGCTATTCTCTCAAAATTTATTTACTTTAATATGCTATATGCAGCGTGCACTATGGCAAGCCAGTGTCTTAACAAGAGGTTTGGTAAAACTTATCCATTTTTTGTTTATCCGTGTCCACTCCCAATGTCGAGCATATGGCATCCTAATGAAGGTATCTCAACAAAAGAACTACAACTAAAAGAACTGTCTGTTACTTAGTCGGTCAACCTCTCTTTTATTAAGAGAGTAGTAGGGATAGAATGATAAACAAACAGCCATGCCTTCGAACGGAAAATCGATCGAAAAGATGCTGTTTCGTACTAGAAATCGAACCCGCAAGGTCCGGCACGGTAGACCACAACTAAGTCTTGTTTCATAATAAAATTTAACAATTTTAGTTGAATTCTGGCAAAATTGAGATATCTACATAGTATAGTGTACCACGCGATGGTCTTTTAAGTAATATTGGTGAAAAACGGTTCCATGAATAAACAGATCATGATAAAACAGAACATGAGAACATAGAACAATAGACAATTCAGAACACAATCATTTTTTAGTTGAATGATACCTGTTTCTTCTTAACTATTTATTGGAAAAATATTATAGATTAACAGGTAATAATTTCAGAACAGTGTGTAATAACGTGCGCTTTACTTTATCAATCAATGGCGACTATTATAATCGTCGAATATAAGAGTATTTACGACAATTTCAATTTGAAAGTGTTATTGATATGCAAGATTGCTGTTTTATTTATTGTATCTAATACGACATAGAGATTACTAATTGATTGTAAAACATATCAATACTAGTGTTTTCTAAAGATATATTGTACGTTTTGTGATGTTCTGTTTTTTCATGTCCTGTTTTATCCGGTTACCGTGAAAAACACCTCAAGTATAGAACACATATTCTACAATACAAACAGCAGACGAAAGCCAGTGATTTTCTAGCACGGACTCCGTGAAGAAGGAGTGATTTGCCACAGTGAAAAACTGTCAATTTTGACATTACAGATATGTAAATCTGTAACATAGATTGTCAATCGTGTTGCAACGTGAAATGTCGTTTTGTCTTAAAATCTCAAGGTAAAATAGTGTTTCTAAACAATCGAGTTCGATTACAGTATGTATTGTCGAAATGCAATCATAAAACAGCTCAATTAAAATCTAAAGGAAAGAAATATTTGATACTTGAAATCAGATTTATACACACAGAAATTAAATCCGCAAAATATAATATATAAATGCCGCCTGCGTGGTCGAGTGGTCAACGTTGTTGGCTTCGGCTACAGAGGGCCCGGGCTCAAATCCCGGTACGGACAGTTTTATAAACTGATTTTTCAATTGATTTATGAATTTCTTTTCAAAGGCATAGGTGTATGTGATGTCTTGAATTCCCCCCTCTCACCCATCCTATCATATAAACGGGGCGTATCGAGAGTGATTATTTTACCACTAATCCTGTCCTAGCCCTATCCTTCTACCCCTACTCTCTTTGGAAAAAGAGAGGTTGAGCAACTGAGTAACAAACAGTTCTCGTAGAAACACTTCTGTTGAGATACCTCCATTAGGTGTCCATATGCTCCACATTGGGAGCGGACATGGTTTAAAAAAATTGCAATATTTTCAATTTAGTGTGATATATTAGGTTGATTCTTGTATATATTAGGTTTATTTTTTGCGTATTTTTGTTTAAAGATGTCATTTTTTTTTTCTCCGAATTCTCGGATCTCGATTGTATATGTGTGTTTTGTATTTACAAATATATATCATGCAAATATATTATATATAAATATTTGTACTATTTTCTAAGAAAGATTCTTTAAAAGAATAAATGGTAGAAAAATATTTTTAACTTTTACCTATTAACATATTTTTTTTTTACCTAGTCTCAATAAAGGTTCCCGACCACTGACCTAACTTAAAATTTAAGAGATTTAGTTAATTAAGTATAATAGAACTCACGTCTAATGAATAGAAGGCCCTCGTGGGAGTTGAACCCAGTCATATATGGAACCTTGGCGAAGAAGCCCTTGTCAAGGGACTCTCTCGGATGTCGATCGATGAACGTCTCTTCTTTCCCGTTCTCGTAATATGGCTCCACGACGGGCACGAATGGGATGCCGATGTTTTTTCGAGCGTCTTCTTTTGTGATCGTCTTGGTGGCAGCCACGGTTAAGGTTTCAGCCCTGATAGACTGAAGGAATGCTAAAAAAGTAAGTTTCGTCTTATGTTTAAACTTTTTTCAATTGTATTTATTTGTCAGTATCTCATTTTTTTAATTTTCTGGACAGTTGATTGAATAAGTTGTCTTATATATGTTGCCCAAGATGGTGTCGAATCTTTTTAATATGCCGAATTTTGAAATTTTGAATTATGATAAAAATACATTTCAAAATATTACTAAATAATCCCAACTAACTTCGAAATTTGTACGAAAATTACTCCACGGTATTTTTTATGATTGAAATAGTCAAAAATGAAAAAATATATATTTACAAGGACATGTTGTGCAAAGGATTCATTCAAACGGCAACACTTAATAATATCCATGACCGCGATTTTTCCACCAATGTTTTTGGTTGGTTCCATTATACTGCATTGATACTACCCCAGCAAATTTCTTTTAGAAATGTTATCATTTCACTCTCTTGAAGCTCGAAGATAGTTTTCAAGCATAAAACATTTTTCTCTTCTTCTTCGGGGCCGAGTTAATAATCCTAAAATTCTCATGACTATTCACTTACATGCTTTCAATTTATTCCCAACGTGGGCGAAACTATAACCAAAAACTTTTGGTTCTAAAAAAATGTTCCTCGCGTAGGACGTATGAGTCGCCAGTTCCAAGGGCCGTTCGACTAATCAACTCATTGCCTAGAGAAGTGGGATTTTTTAGTGATAGTATTTGTAAACTGTTTGTTAGGTTTTACTTTTTTATTTCTTGATTTTGATGTATTATTTTTTTTAGTTTTGTGCATGGCGAATTGGCGTCAGCTGTAATGTCATGCACTGTATTTTTAATTTTTAAACAATAAATAAATAATTATTTGAATGACCTTTAAATGGCAATTTAAGATTTTTAATTAATCATGTGTTATGTTACAGTAAACATAATTATTTGTCAACATCTTTTAAGGATAAAAATATAAAATTTAAATTTATAAATTTATGACACGTGTTTTGCTTCTTCAAACTGAATTATTGTCAAAACACATATAACAATAAGTATGATAATAAATGAAATAATAAAGTTATCATTAAATTTAATTTGATATTAAAATAAAAATAAAAAGATTCAGATAGTTACCACTGAGTCCATCTTACATATCAAAACAATATGTTCGTAGAGATCACGGATTAAAAAAAAATGATTCTTACCTAAAAGTTCATTTTTGTTGGTCGTCACTTTTCCCAGCGCCTTACCCAACGAGAAAGCTCTCTTAAGAGGTTTCTCCGCCAAAGCCCAAGGGCTTAGACTCCAGCCTGATTGCGAAATGGCCCGGTGGAATAGACCCTTAAAAGACGAAAAAATGTTTAGATAAACAGTCATTAAGAAGCAAGTAAAAAAGATATTACCTCATTGAGGCCGGCGTATTGATAATGACCCAGTTATCAATTTAAATAATATTATTCGTTTGTACTAGGGCAGAACTTTTTCTTATCTTAGACCGCATTCATTTTTCTGATTCGACATAAGACGGCAGTAAGCATTGACTAGGGAATCTTTGGCGGGAAATAGGAATTTACGGTCAGAATATGTTGGGAATTTACGAATTTACATAATTACAGAATTGGCCAGAAGTCCGCACCAAAGTAGCCAAAAGGCCGCGGGTTCTCCGCGCCTGTACTAGAGTATCCAATCCCAAAGCTTTTTTGTGATCCCGGGATTAAACACTCGACATGAAATCGTGTATAAATTGAGATTATTTAGAATTGACAAAACTTTTGGTCGCATGGCATTTTTCAAACTATTTCATTTGAAAGTTCAAAAACCCATTAATTTGCCCATTTGCCCAAAATACCAGTGTGACTCGTTTTTTTTAGCTCTTCTAAGAATTTCAAAATCTCAAAACCCAGGAATTTACCGATTTGCCCAAAATGTTAGTCCTATATTTTTGCTAAAAAATTCTCAATCCCAAATTCCCGGGATTGGTACAGTCGCGATCCCGGGATTTCGGGATCACAAAATTGGACGGGATTGTGGGATTGGAAAGCCTAGTTTTTACCTTTCCTGACTAAATAGTTAACTTATAATTAAATTGGTTTTGTACCCGTTATTAGATTGGTAGATCACCATTGTTGAATTTATTTCAGTTAGAATTTACCCCACCTATTGAAAGTAATGAGTTTATAATTAGTTCTATCAAATTTTGTATCTTAGAACCTCCATCCGTTATAATCAATTTTTAGTTTGTTCGTAAACCTTTCGATGGTCTGATGATGCTTCTCAAAGAAGCGAAGTACGTGTAAAGGTTACACGATAACGATGTAGTAGTATTACCTGCGCCAAAGGCGAAACCATCAGATACTGGACGGCAGCTCCACCAGCCGATGTGCCGAAGATTGTTATCATGTTTGGATCTCCTCCGAAGAATTCAATGTTCTGCTTGATCCATCTTAGTGCTAACAGTTGGTCCTACAAAAGAACAGATGAGATAATTTCTCCCATTGAATATTCTTTCAATTAATTTACAATTTATTGAGTTTATAGCCTTTGATTTGAGCTGTCTTTATTTTTAGTGGCGGATTACCCCATAAGCGCAAGAGGCGCGCGCTTGGGGCCTCCAAATCTCGGGGGCCTCAAAGAAAGCATATAGTATATAAACCCTTATATATTAATTTCAGTTTTAAATATTTATTATTACTCTACGAAGAGGTTTGCAGCACTTTTATGTTATTCGAAAAGCAGGGCCTCCAAAGTGCTTAACCGCCATTGGACTCTTTCCATAACACCATAATGATTAAAAAGTGAAATTAAAAAAACAAAAACCTGTCAATGGTCAATGCTCGATGGAAAGGTATCATAATTTTTAAAAATCATTGCGCTTTTCGGCTGAAGTAGAGCCCCACGAAAATTTTCCATAATACTGTGACTAGCAATTATTGTTTTCATTACTATGAAAAATAAATAATAAAAAAATAATTGTCGACGGAAAAAACATTATAAGGCTTTCTAACAGTACCTTAAGTCCAGCATTTCCAGGAACCTCCTCATTTTCCAAGCTGAGATACCCCAGGGATCCAAGGCGGTAGTTGAGCGTGACAACGACGACGTCCTCGGAGACGAGGTAGTCGGGGCCATAAAAGAAAGAGTTACCGGACCCCATGGCGAATCCACCACCGTGTAACCACACCATCACGGGAAGCCGAGGGTTTGTCCTGCCGATGAAAGAAAAAATACATAAAATCGCTAACAAATTATTTACAAAAAAATTAATTCGATTCTCCTGTACGAAAAATGGGTCGCAACTCGCGATGTCATTTTTTATATCTATCTAATGACCGTCCAAAACGTGGAGCATATAGCCTCCCAATGGAAGTACCTCAACAGGAGCTATTTTACGAGAGCTATGAGTAACGAGCGTCGTGTATCCGTGCTTTTGGACGCCTGAAAAAGATGAAAGATTCAAATTTGAAATTGAAATGCAATTAAACATTTTAGACCGAAAATCTTAAATTTGATTTAATTGAATTGATTGGGACAGATCAGAAAAGCAATAAACTCTTTATACTGGGAAGATTTTCGGTTACTGACAACTAGGGCTTGTCGGTTTTCAAAAACCGGTTTTTTGGGTAAATTTGTGACATTCGAAAACCAGTTTTTCATCTTCGTAACCGGTTGTGCCGAATTTTCCATAAACGAGTCTATAAACAAAAGGACAGAAAATTCGTATCTTTTATTTGAACATATGCCGCACGTCATTACCCAGCGAAAGAGTATTTTCGATATCAGGAAATTTTGTTACAAAACGATCAGTGGACGCTTTGTGTTTTCTTTAATCATATTTTCTGAGGAGTAACACCAAATAATTTCTTGTCGTGTGTTATTATGTATATAAATAAACAACATATAAAAAAATAACTTTTTCCGATAAAAAACTGGATAAAACCGGTTTTCGAACAATATTGACATTACAAAATCGGTTTTTGTATAAGCCCTACTGACAACCTGATAGAAAATGAAGGTGTGTAAAATGTTTAGATCTGTATGCATAATATGTTAGTATTATTAGGTTTTTTTTATTGTATTATAAACATGCTACGTATAGAAATTGCAATCTCGATATCGAAAAAAATATTTTTATTATTTTTCGTATTGCTAATTTTCGTAAATAAGTTAATAGATAAATAATTAAGTCAGCTAAATATGATTAATAAAAAATCACAAACATTCTCACATTTCACGTGGGAATCGCTCTGAAGTTGATTATAGCAAGAACCTAAAAACTTCTTTTTATTAACTGTTAAGCAATACGTTGGAAAAGTTATTCTTTTTTTTCTACCGACCAACTGCACGCAATATTGAATACATAATGTAATACAAAATAGGAAGGCTCTGAATTCTTTATTATGAAGGACGATTTCTGAACTTTTAATTCTAAATTAATTCATCAACTTATAATAGCTGACGACTGAGTGTGCTTGATAGAACTTTGATAAAACAATTACATAATTTAAGTTTTTACGACTATATTTTATATGTATTTATATATATCCGTGTTCAACACACAGCAGCTGAGGATAAGACGTCCAATCCTGAACCCTTTTTGTGATGACGGAAATTCGTGATTCACAATCTTAAAAATATACAAAAAACAGCCATGTCCAAAATCTCAAATTATTTTTTTTATCCCGCTTTAAAAAGAAATGTTGCAACTGAATTTTGTATAAAATTAAAAAAAAATGTAAATTTGTTTTTAACATGATATAGTGAATCCCGAAATCCTGGAATCGATTTAAAAACGATCTTGGGATTGGAAGTTAGCCAAAATGATCTGGTAACATATTTTCCTGATTCCAGTCATGAGAATTTTAAAAAGAGTTACTTTTATTCTTATATCTTATTAAAATTCGGTATTTTCCAGTTTTTTTTCCAATGATATCCCTGCAAACTATCCAGACTAATATTTATTTGCCTGTCAAACAATATGGAGCTGTTTTAGTTTTTCCGATTGTAATCCTATGATTTTTTGTACTTATATTCTATTTACAGTTTTTTATTTTTAGTCTTATATTGTTCTTGAGAATATTTTTTTTGTTTCCGTCAATAAACTGGGATTCTAGATTAGTTTTTCCAGTAAAGTATTTATCATTATGTTAAATAAAGATTATTTTTTTCTCAAGTCGTTTGGTGTTATAGAAAACAGTGTTTTATTTTTCGAATTATAACTCAGTTCTTGTAAATTTTCGATATTTTAAATTGTGAAGCTTGCTTAACAGTATCAGACGTTTTAAATGGAAATCAGTCTACACACAAACGCAAAAAATCTATGAATTATGCAATCGATCAAGCTGTACTATTATAATCGCTTATGAAAAGCAACACGGATATCACATTAAAGAGATGCTCATATCTTTTTGATATTACAATGGATTTGAAATCGATTATTTTAATTGGTGACAAATCACAAGGTGAACCTGAAAAATTCAAAGGTACATAAGAATTTTAACATTTTAATTTTGTGTTATTTTAGAATCATTTTAATGTAATTGGCAATTTCTTTTCAATGCCAACTGTTGTGTATAACTTTTCAATTTTGTATAAATAGCATTGTTAAATTATATTTCTTATCAGTTGACAATGCTCGCAATGAGCGAAACCGGTCCTGACATATTAAATAAAGTGGAATGAAGTACAAAAGATTATTGTTTTTATTAATATAATGCCTTTCCATCAAGTATTGACAGTGAACACCCTAAAAGTGACATAAGAATCTGTTTCATATGCTGTGCAAAATTTAAGTAGGTGTGTTAGTAATCATTTTAAATATAATGAAATTTGCTGCTGAAAGATCAGATCACAATAATAAATGTGGCATGTAATGGTGGGAATGCATTACATTTATTAAAATATTGAAAAAGTTTTGCTATCATTGAAAACATTACCTCTAAACCGCAGAAATACCGAAGACGTAATGTGTACCTGATATTTAATATACTCAAAACATACCATAGTTTTCTTTTATATGATCACTTTTCCGTTTATTTTTAATATTGTTTTTGGGTTCGTGTGTCGCCTAAAAATTTCGTACACAAGTAAGACAGACTCGAATTCCAATTCAAGCTGGTAAATACTTCAACCAAAGCCATCAACGTTGTCTACTCGAATATATACCCAAATCATTATGCCTCATAAATCAAAATGTCTATATCTCAGTTCAATCAGTTACGTCTTTCCCTTCCTTAGTTATCAGTTGAAGACGACGTAATGAGTGTCTGATTTTCATACGAATACGTGCTTTAAGACACTACTGGAATTTGATAAACATATTTCAATGATAAACTTACCCCGATGCTTTGTTGGGCAATTCAGGCGTATAGACGTTCAGGAAAAGGCAGTCTTCTTCTCCCTTGTAGGTGTCGAAGAGTACAAACTTGTGGGGGCAAACGCTGCCTTCTTCAAGAGCATCTCTTGCTCCTTCCCAAGCCTCGACAGGGCGGGGGGCTCTGAACCGGAATGTGCCGATTGGGGGCTGAGCGTATCTGTCAAAAAGAAAACATAGGATTGTCAATAACTGTTTGTCTAATCTTTATTTGGTGCATATATACTAAGTGTGCAGCATAACGGTAAATATACATACATGTAAGAAAATGTACATCATTTATTAACCCTTTTCTATGATAGTGGCTTCCGTTGCCTTTTTGGATTGCAGTATTAGAATATAATCATTTTTCAACTACACATACAACTTTACTTTTGGTGTTTTATGATGTATCATTAGACTAAATTTGTAAACTGATGATAGTTGCCAGAACGATAAATTGTTTTAAGTCGGTTTACCAACATATCTGTTTAAAAAGAGTAGTAGAGGAAGGGTAAAGTAGTTAGTTAAAAGCTCACTTTGTTTTAAAAATCGAGTAAAGATTGAATGGTTAGGTACGGAAAATCTACAGAAACCCATGTATATATACGCACTTCATCGATAGAAAAATATATATAAGAAAGTTTATATTACAAGACTCGAACTTGTAATCCCGCAACAGTGTTAAATAAGTGGTTTCCAACCTTTATGTTACTACGCCTCCCTTCGAACAAAAAAATATCTTTGCGCCTTCCCATTCTTTATTTAATATAGTAATGAAAACACATTTTAGAGGTTAAATAAATATTTTGGACTATTCGCGCCTCCATTTGCAATAGTCCACACTTCCCATGTTGGAAATCGCTGCCTTAAAGCACTGAGCATACGACTACAGAAATTTCAAAAGCCAATTATACATTTATTGTAAATCAAACATTTGTTCAGAATATACGAATAAAGAAATAGTTGATGAATATGTTTTTCGAAATGACCTGATGAATTTTTTACCAATTAAAAAACCTTTTTTTTGATAATTGATCGTACAAGGCGAATTATGCAGTGCTTTGTAATGTCCATCAATTGATATAGGTTTGATAAATGCTCCAGGTGTTGTCAAAAAACAGTCGCGGGCTGTAAAACCTATAAACATTGTTTTAGCCTAGGGCTTCCAACTCGGCTTAAATCGAAACCGGTTTACCGGGGTTTATTGAAAACCTCTTTTAGCCTTATGTACAATGTACTTTTATAAAACTATTTTTATGTCAGGTGCATGGAGCAGTGGTCAACGTCGTTGGCTTGCGTAACGGATCTCACAGATTTAAATGCCAGTACGAACCGCGTGTTTGCATAAGAAGGTATGGGTTTTTGCCATTCTTCTATTCCAATAATAAAATAAAGCGATTAGTTAACTATTAGTTCTTAAGCTCTTTGAAAAGATAAGCTAAGCAATTGGTTAACAAGTAGTTGTCATAGAAAAAACCTTTATATATATATATATATTATATATATATATATACGAATAAAATATGAATATTTTATTTTTTACAGCTTTGCATATTTTTTTACCAATAGTTTTCACGGTTTCAAGTTGAACACCATCAAAAGAAAATATTCTCAACGGTTTTGACTTCGTTAAAGACATTAACAATATCTGTCATCTTATCGCCTGAGGAAAGTAAAAAGGACGTAACCCACAGTTTTTTTCGATAATCACAATGTATCCAACTTGATACACGTTCTCTCAAAAGGATGCAAGCTACAAATGCCTAATTAGTATCTAAATTTAGCTTTTATGTTTGCAAAGATGACCTTGTAAAAAATTAAATCCAAGAAAAAGGACTGAACTAAAGGTTTTTCCTCGATAATTTCATTAATTAATATTAGATTAGGTCAATTAAACGCCAGCTTAGAAGTTTCCGTACACTTCTCGTTCTTCTTCTTCTCTTCGTTTTTTGCGCCTCCTGTAAAATTTGATGTGTGGTTTACGTCCTTTTTCCTTTCCTCAGTCGTTATGAAATTATAATATACAATCAATAGCAACACAAAAATTAAAATTTTGTAACATCTTAAAAATGCAGAATTGCAACAAAAAGATATTTTTTCTGAACTTTCGTAATTATTTCAATAAATTTGTGAAACATAACGTATTTAAAATGCTTTTCGGAAGATACTCTCAGCTAAAAATAAATTATTGTACAGCTCGGCTAACCAACCCGAAATAACTACTATATCCATTCCTATTGCCACCTGTGTGGTCGAGTGGGTAACGCCATTGGCTTCGGTTACGGAGGTCACGGGTTCGAATCCCAGTACGGACTGTTTTATAAACTGATTTTTAAATCGATTTATGAATTTCTGTTGGAAGGCATCGATATATGTGATGTCTTGAATTTCCATCCTATCCTATGAACGGGGCGTATCGAGAGCGATAAGCTTACCACTAGTCCTGTCCTAGCTCTATCCTTTTATTCCTAGTCTCTTTGGAAAAAGAGAGGTTGAGCAACTGATTAAATAGCAGTTTTCATAGAAACACTTATGTTGAGATAAACTCCATTAGGAGCCCATATGCTTCACATTGGGAGCGGACATGGTAAAAATAAAATAAAATAAAATTATAAAGCCAGTGTTCTCTTAACAGCGCATTTCAAACGGGAACCGGTTGTAATTCAGTTGCTCAACCATTTCTTTCCGAAAAGAGTTATCATATAGCCCCATTAGAGGTATAGTAAGCCCAGTGGTATTATAGGAAAAATAATTTAGATGCGTTGTAATATTTATTCTACGCGTCTTAAAGTAACGTAAAAGTAAAGGAACCTGCAAGGTAATACACAATAGTGTTTTAGAACAAAAATATGCAATCCAATAAAACACCAAATAAAGACGTGATTGTACTTAAAAGTCCAAGACAAAGTTTTACCATTTTGCTAGATAGCTCACTTCATCTCCAGATGGCACATATAACTTAATTGGAAAAGGCTATGAAAGAATAAGTAGTCAATTAATTGCTCTCGCTGATTAAATATCACATACATTTATTTTTACATCTACAAATACATTTTGAAATTATTTTATATTTCTTATACTAGTTGTTTCTTATATCTTATTATTAATCGTATTTAATACTGTATTAATAAGCATACACTGATTTAAATTTTCATCATATTATAATGCTTGTGGCAATCGAAACCGGTCATAATCTTTTATAAATCGTTAATAATTATTAAAAAAAACTGCAATAATGAATTCCCATCAAGAATTGACAGTGAACACCTTAAAAGTGTCAACACTGAAATGTCTATAAATCTACTGAGAAAATATTGTATGCTTCTGTTAGTACGTGAAAATCGAACCCTAAAAAGGCGAAATCCCAGGAGAAATCACTACGACACAGGACATGAAAATTAATATTTTTTTAATTATGCCGTAGGTATTAATTTTATGCAGTTATATTATCAACTAAGCCGGATATGGCAGTAACTAAGTTGAATAACATTGAATACAATTACAAATTTTACTTAAGCACTATTTCACAAAATTGAAGTATTTTTAGTGAAAACTAATCAAATGATATTAAGACACGATAACTCATTATTCATTTAATCAGAATCAACTCAAAGGGAAAGCAAACCGAATAAATTAATTTCAGCAACATTTAGTTTCTTAAAACAAATTATTTTTTTTTAACGACAGTGAAATATATAAATGATACAACAAGAATTGTAACAGTAAAAATAATAAAAATATGCAAAGAAGATTATCGAGGAATTTCGACAAAACCTCGTCTCAAAATTACAAAACGGTGTTTGTTTGAGGTCACTCACATTCAATTTAATTATGCACTTTTTAAAGTTTACATAAATATGCAATTTTTATTTATAAACAGAAAAAAGATATTTGAAATTAACACAAATTGCCAATGTAGCAAGACATCTTTCTTTTTTTTAAAACCAGTTAGTATAACCGTATAGAACATTTGAACAAAGCCAGCAGAGAAGAAAAATACGACACATGTAGTCGCTCCCACGACCTCAAATTAAGGGATACCAACTATTCGAATATATATCGACGGTGGAAAGGAAAAAGAACGTAACCCACAGCTTTTTTTCAATAATCACAATGTATCAAACTTGATAAACATTCTATCAAAAGGATGTAAACTGCAAATGCCGAATTAGTATCTAAATTTAGCTTTTATGTTTGAAAAAAGATGAGCTTGTTAAAATTGAAACCAAAAAAAAAGACTGAAAAGAAGGTTTTTCATAGACAATTTCTTTAATAAATATTAGATTATGTCAAGTCAACAGCAGTTGAGAAGTCTCCGTGCACTTAAATGTTGTGTATATTTCATAATTTTCATACGGACCAAAATCATCAAAACACGTTTTTTGTGTCTCCTGTAAAATTTGCTATGTGTGGTTTACGTCCTTTTTCAATATAATATTAAAACTTCGATTTGAATAATTATTAATATAAATAACATTACATATTAAATATATATTCAAAAAGTACATAAAAAATATTCGTGGATAACTAATAATTTTATCTTCGGCAAATATTATTTTATTTGAAATTATATTTTACAAAACACTTTGTTAAGATTATTAAAATGTCTAACGTAATGGTTTATTTTGAATTTTACAATAAAACACAATCTCTTGTTTGACTAAGCAAACGACACTATTTCATTTACAATATTTTCTGGGACCTGTTTCGTCAAACACAAATATTGTGATTAATTATTAAATTTAAAAAAAATATTAAAAAAAAATAAATAATAAAGCCTATTCACTTTATTTATGTAGCATTTTATCACATTATATTTTAATTATGTTTTAAATTATTTTCAATCGCCATTCTAAATTTATTAATCTGAGATGACTTTTTAATTATATGTTAGATGTGTTAAACATTTTAATTTTGTGTTATTTTAGAATCACTTTTATGTAATCGGTAATTTATTTTCAATGCCAATTGTTGTTTATAACTTTTCATTTTTGTATAAATGGCATTGTTAAATTATATTTCTAATCAGTTGACAATGCTCGCAATGAGCGAAACCGGTCCTGACATATTAAATAAAGTGGAATGAAGTACAAAGGATTATTGTGTTTTTATTAATATAATGCCTTTCCACCAAGTATTGACAGTGAACACCCTAAAAGTGATTAATGCGCCCGAGTTGAGTGGAGCAAAAAAAAAACTTTTGAGATTAAAAAAATACATCAACGCACGAGCAGCCGCTAAACCCAACTTATTTGTAAAAGCCATAGAAATATAAGAATAGTATTTATATTATTATCTATGACATTGATTGCACTGTCTTAAACTTAAACAATTAAATATAGTATTATGTTTGGTAATAAATATTCTGAGATATAAACAGAAACATTGATAGTTTAGTTTGTTATTTATCAAAGTGCATGAGTTTCGTCAAAGGATCCTCAAACTAAAATTTAGTTAGTTTAGCCTTTTTTTGTAATGCTCCATATCATTAGTATTTGACCACACAGTTTTTTTTTAATTACTGAGTTATCTTAGTTGCTAGCTTATTGTTTTGTGGTTGACAGATTTAAAATTTAAATTTTGTTAATTTAATCAATGTATTTTATAAAGGTTATTGATATACACATATTTATAATAGAGCACTAACTACTTATTTTTTACCATTTCCGCTCCCAATGTGAAGCATATGGACTCCTAATGGAGTTTAACTCAACATAACTGTTTCTACGAGAACTGCTTGTTACTCAGTTGCTCAACCTCTATTTTTCCAAAGAGAGTAGAAATAGAAGGATAAGATTAGGACAGGACTAGTGGTTAGCTAGTCACTCTTCATACGCCCCGTTCATAGGATAGTATGGGAGAGGGGAATTCAAGACATCACTCTCATCCATGCCTTCGAACAGAAATTCATAAATCGATTGAAAAATCAATTAATAAAACTTATCTATAATTACTTTTACTATTATTTATTTTCTCAGAAACACGATGCCCAAATTCAGGGTAAATTTACAGTGCAGCTTTTGTCAAACTCAAAACGCTGTTTGATTTTTTAAAATGTATTTAAATATAACAATACCTTTAATTGATAGTTACGACACCGCATCTGTACAATAAAGTACCAAAGGTGAGTCATTAAAATGCAGGTGTTTATAGAGAGTATTCATATTAAATGGGTCACCAATGTCAACCTAGACAAGAGTTATTATTTAACCACCTTCATACAAAATGCTTGAAGCGTTTGATCAACATAAACCGGAATTTAAAAATATTCTGTTATACAAGATTCTGAAATTACCGAGTTCAATAATTAAGGAAACACCAAATATCTCTCTACTCTCTTTTTATGTTCGTAAGGGCCATATTTGTCAAATTTAGGAAAAATGAGCATTCAATATTTAGAATTTAAAAACGTTTAAGTTTCCTTGAAAGTGAATTTTACCGAACCGAATTCGCTGATTTATAGGAAACGTGAAAATATATATAATGACATTTATTTTATATTACATACCGCAATAAAAACTGTAAATAATAGCAACATATTTAGTTGTTTAGTCTCGAAACTACGTGACAGATTTAATTTACGTGATTTAGATACATTTTGTGAAGTCTGTATCGGCCGGTCATGTGTGACATTGGATCAATGCACCCCTTGTATTTGCAGGACCGGTTATATTTCATGAAATAATATTCAAACATAGCATTTATACCATTCACTCATTTTAAATTCGAATTGAGGATTTCAAATTCTTCGGTGAGCTAAAAAAAAAACGGCTCACCAAAACTCTCAAATTATACACGATTTCACGTCGAGTTCCCAATCCCGGAATCCCGGGATTGACAATTAATCGATCCTGAAATCCCGAGGAAAACCCTAACTGCAATGGTGTTATCTTGGTAAAATAAAAATATGCAATCCACCAAAACACTAAATAAAGACGTGATTGTACTTAATGTACTTAAAAGTCCATGAAAAAAGTTTTACCATTTTACTAGTCGGCTCACTTCCCCTCTCGAGAGCCCATATATATTTATAACAAAATATCAAATAGCAAGACATCAACAGCACAAATATTTTTAAAATATAAAACTTCATCACGGTTTCAAAATAAACGAATTTGTTATAAATGAACATGACACGAGTTGAAGTTTAAAATATTCAACCTATTGCACTAGTGACCTGTTGTGTTTTGTAATTAAAAGTCGAAGAAAAATTTTCACCTAAATATTTGTCTATCAAATATACTTCCTAGATTAAGGTACTGACAAGGGCTTAACAGTTTTTAAAAGATAGATTTCTTCACTAGCATAATTTAAAATGATTTTACAGCCGTTCTTAAAAATGAAAGTTTTTAAAGTAGATGTAGGTCAAAATAAATTCATATTTAACTCGAGTTTTATATAAATTTTGTTAGGCATACAATAAAATGATAAAATGCTATATCAGACAGAAGTATATTTTAATATACCATTAAGATATCAATTTTTTAACCATTGACAAAGAGTTCTACCATGAAAATACAATACATCAAAAAGATATTATTTTTTTCAATTATTTTTGTGGAAATTAATACATTCTGTTCTATATAATATAATTAATCACATTTAGTACCAAACTGCTCCTTTGCTAAGTCAAACCAGCATTGTTCATTGTTAAAAATAAGTTTTATTCTTAATTAACAAACATCTTTGAAAAACAAGTATTGATATCAAATTGAATTTGATAATTTTAGTACTTAACTTGTTGTGTCATATATATTGACACGTTTTTCTCCTTTTAATAAGCATCATCGGACAGTCTATTCGCAAGGCTTACGAATCGACAGTTTACTCGTTAATCTTGCGATATTCTGTCCAATGATGCTTCTGAAAGAGAGACGTGTCACAATCTTTGATACATCGAATGGAGTAAAAAAGTTATCAAATTTAAGTAAATATTAAAAATGAACTCCCAAAAAGTTACCGCCGAATCTATCAAAAATATACAAGAATTGATTTAAACAACAACGTTTTTTGATCTACTATAATAATCCCATTTTGCAAAGTCGATCGGTCTAACACAAGTTGAACTGAAATAGGTTACTTTTTAACACTTTTTTTCTCTTTATATGATAACTAAAATTATGATTATCATAGCTTTTCAACATACATAATATTGTAAAATTATTTAGTAATTATTTTCACACCATATTTGTGAGACATTTTTTCCTGTTATTATTATCTTATGCTGTCTCAATTAACAAATCTATCTAATATATATATAACAATAAATGTTTGTTTGTTCGTACTCTATGGGCTGCCGAACCGCTGATCTGATTGCAAAAAAACTTTGACAAACTTTTTGCTTGCACTCCGGTAAAATTATAGGGATATTAAAATTAACTTACAGTATGTCTTATATATACAAATCAATGTTTGTATGTCACTTCATTTTGACAACGTATGTTTGCTTTTGCGCGAAGGTTATAGTACAATTAACTTACAGTAGGTGGCGCATGTGTCGTACCATAAAAATCGGTAACAAACGTCAAACAGACAGAAAAAGAAAACATGCACTTCAATAAACAAGATTAAAAAAACCAACACTTTCTTTCTGCGAGTGGCATTGCAACGCTTGCCGGAAACCGGCCAGTAACAAATAAGAATACGTTCACTCAAAATTGCTCACCTAATTCCTTTGAAGCTATAGTACCGCTTCCTCGGCTGCATCTTCGTAGTGATAGCCCTACCCCTCAGCACGCCAAGGGCGGTTTTCACCGAGGGGGCATCCCCTACTCGTATTCTGTCAACCAATCTGTGCGCAATTCTCGCTGCTTGCACTGGAAGAATCTTGAGATTTCTCAGAGCTTGTTTTAGAGCAGCATGTCCTTTTACGTGTGTAGAAAATCGCAGCCACGCTTCAGATACCTATACAAAAAAACATGATTAAAATTACAGTTATTACTGATTATTTGTGGAACTAATGTCCTCGAATCGCAAATTATTACTTATGACGCAAAATAACCAGAAAACAAGATTGCTATTACGTTATAATTAGTCTAAAACACGGGTCAGTATATCGACTGTGGAAAGGAAAAATAACGTAACCCACACATAGAAAATTTTGCAGGAGGCACAAGAAACGTGTTTGTATAATGTTCGGCCATATGCAAATTATGAAATATACGAAAAATTCTAAACTGGTGTTTAATTGACATAATCTAATATTAGTTAAATAAACTGTCTATGAAAAACGTTTTTTTCAGTATTTTTTATTGGTTTCAATTTTCACACGCTCATCTTTTTTCAAACATAAAAGCTAAATTTAGATACTTATTCGACAGTTGCAGCTTACATCCTCTTGATGGAACGTGAATCAAGTTTAATACATTGTCATTGTCGAAAAAAGCTGTTTTGAAAAAGCTGAGGGTCGCGTCCTTTTTCCTTTCCAGGGTAGATATTTATTTATCACTTTCGCGGGACAGTTATATTTCATTGCACCAAAGAGCTTCACTATCTAACTGTTCGAAACCAATTCTCACAATACTATAAAATTGTGGGAAAAGTACTACAAATTGGTTTAAAGATAATTTCAATGTAATTGTGATTATGGTATCCAATCAAGGACCCTTTTTGTGATCCTGGGATACCAGGAATAATCATCCACCATAAATTATTATAGGAATTCGGGATGTCGGTTTTCAGGATCTCGAGATTGATCACCGGGAAAAAAGGCATAAATTGAGAATTTAAAGTAATGTACAAAAGAAAGTGAAACACATTTTTTCTTAGCTCACTGGCGGATTTCAAAAAAAATTACAGGTTGGCTGGTTTCAATGACTTTTCGAAAATTTATCACTTCTTATCATCAATCCATCAAGGTGTTCAATAATATTGCTTCGGATGTCGACATATTCCACGTAGACGTGGGTGAGTTCCGACGAATACTATTTTTTATGTATTAAAGTAGAGTTCGTCGGAGCTTACTCAGTTGACTTCCTCGCCACTTTTTTTTTTACTGCTTTTAATATTAAATTATACAATTATTTTTTTCTCTATTGTAAAAGTTTTAAATTTATAATTTGTCAACCTTGTACAATGTTAATTAAATAAAATAAATAAATAAAATCCCAGAATTAAAAAATCTCGGAATAAGTACTAAAACAATCCCGAGATTTCGTGATTACAAAAAATTGGACAGGATTACGAGATTTCGGGACCCTAATTGTGATGTCAACTAAGTAAATTATATTGAAATACAATTTGAACTGTTGGAAAATATAATGATGCAAATTTTGTAATAAATCTTTGCAATTCAAATGCATAAAAGAGAGTAAGAATTAACCTATTGACCTGCATAAATTCAATATTATATTAAATTGAACAAGCAAAACCTTATATATCGATTTAATATAATATACACAGCAAACTCTTCCTATATGATGAAATGATGTATTGAGTTACCATAATTGTAGACTAATCGGCAGAGGTGGTTAACTTTGTCGCTGTGGAAAATTATTTATTTTATTAAGACACAGTGATGAATTGTTCTTCTCAAATATAACAACTCATTTACGTATAAATAATGAATTTATAAACGGACGCGATTGTACTGATTACGTTGCACGCTATAAATCTAAACTAGAAAGTCGGTTTCCCTTGTAATGGATACCCAAATTAAGGATTGATTAATTATGTCGTCTGATCTTAAAACTTCATGTCTACAAAATTTGTAACACCACAAAACATGGATAGGAAAAATCATGTGCCAATTATGAGCATACAAACAGTAGCATGTTGTATTGTAGTATATTGAATGAAATAAAATACGCAATAATTTTACAATCTTATCAATCAATGGTATGAACAAATTATACGTTTTGGTTCCGCTTTAAGTATTTTTAAGACATACCAAAAATGTTAAGCATGCAACCGAAAAACATTAAGTTACTGCAGAATGAAATTCATTTCGCGTGTAAATTTTACTGTATATTTCTTGGTATTTATTTTAAAACTTGACACCATTTTGAGTTGTATCAACAAAGATAATTTGGCACTAGATGCCAGAAAGGAACGAAAAATGACTTTGATAGTGTGTATTTAAAAATACATGCAGGAAAATCAACAGTTGTATCGCAATTTCAACATCAATACTGTATACATACAAGACGGTAATGTAACCAAAAAATTAATACGGTTTCTATCCTTAATATCGTAAAATGATTTCATAATATAATCTGTTGGCTAGCCCTGCAACGTAGCATAGAAAATTAACATGCGTTGCAAAAGAAAAAAAGAATACCAAACAAATTCATAGACACTCCGTAATTATATTATTACTAGCATAGTTAATTTAAAGTTTTTTTTTCATTGCCGTTTTAGCTTATTTGAAGTTAATAATAATTAAATTTGAATCGTTCAAACTATGTACATTCTCACAAATTTTGTCACTAACGACCCGGGTTTCGCCTTTCGGCATCTTCAGGCATTCAAGTGCACGGATGAACTTGAACTGACGCTTAGCAAATAAAAGTTTCGTGCTTATATAAGATACAAATGCATCACTGAGTCCAAAGCCATTGCTGGCGAAAAGGATGAGCTCATGGGAATGCCAACAGATTTGTGTAGTGAGCAGTTTCAAGAATTATATAATCTGTTTGTCGGCAAAGGTTTTATGATTATATGATTTTATGGTTATATAGGGTATAGAAGAGGAGATGTGGGAAAATTTGTTATTTCGTTTAAAATCGGAAGACTTTGCAACTGTGCTTTATTGATTTCTAAAATTTCTTGGAAAAAGAGCTTATGACTGTCCGTATTTGGGTGTAACATTTTTATCCCTTGTTCCTGATTGAACACGTGTCCTTCCGAAATTAAGTGATTAGCAAAAGTAGACGTGTCTTTTTTTCAATCTAAAGGCTGCCATATGTTCTAAAACTCGGATGTTCAATGTTCTTTCTGTTTTGCCGATATAAAACTTTGTACAACAAGAGCATTGGCAGTGCATGAGCAGTGACAAAATTTGTGAGAATGTACATAGTTTGAACGATTCAAATTTAATATTGAAATTCCACCAAGCACCTTCAGTCGAAATCTTAAATTATATTAATAATAATTGTAAATAAGTGATAGATTTCGTGTGTATTGTTGAAGCGTTTGAAATAAAACAGTTTGCAAAAATAATTCCTTATCTTACGAAATGTGAGGAAAATAGCCGTATACAGAGAAAAACTATTTTATCACTATATTAACGATGTATTTTTAAAAATGTTTGTTACAAAATAAATGACATTATTGAAAATAATAAAGTTTATTTTACTTATTTATTATGTGGGCATTAAACTCGTGCAGTAAGTGACTGTATTTTTTCATTTAATAATAATATATTAGATTTGTAATTTGTGAATAATCACAAACCTGATAATATCAATATAAATTTAACTTGAATTTCCTCAATTTAACGGTGAATTCCCGGTAATTCCTGGTATTCCCAGTGCAATCCAGGTAAAATCCCGATAAAGGTCCGGTAATTTCACGGGACTTCACGGGAATTCTCAGACTGAGAACTGAACGGTCAAACAAGCATTATAGATTACACGTGCATAAACTAATGTAAAAAAATGAATAATTATTACATATTAAATAAAACCGTTTTTTACACGAACAAGAAAAACGTAAGATAATATGTCATTTTATTATTTCTCTATTTAAAGTTATTTTTAGGGAGGGAGGGGATAAATATTTTATGTGGAAAAAGTACTAAAAATCTTTTATTATTTTCATTATAATGCCTTTCCACCAAGTATTGACAGTAAACACCTTAAAAGTGGCCAAGAAAATATTTGTCAATCTTTTTATGAAAATACGACAAAAATACACGTTTTATTTATTATATAACGACAGAAACGGTTTCACCCAGCAAGTGAAAAAAAAAAAGTTTTAAAAATCTTTTTTTACCGGTGTGAACCTTTCGCACGAAGAAAGCTACTGAGAAGGTCTACTACAAAATGCTTATTTAATATAAAAAAATATAATGCAAAGTATCAACGAACGCATTATTCTAAATTATTTTATTCTTAAATTGAAAATGTATGCTTTGGTAGGTATTTATTTTTAGGGTGTTCACTGTCAAAGCGTGCACTATCAACTGATAATAAAATACTTTAATATATTGAAATTTCTAAGTAGCAAAATATAATTATTGGTGTGTAACAAGCAATTGGTAAACAGATAAAGATACAAAATATGAATCAGAAGAATTTAATTGACTATACTTAAAATTTATATTATCTCTTAAATATAATTTTAAAACTAATCTAATAATAATTAAGTTCATGTTACAACGAACGACTAAGTTAGCCGCCAACTTTAATACCCTTAAAAAACAACGAAAACCGTCTTAATTTCATCATTCATGATACATCGGTCATCGATTGTTGATAATGATTACATGAATATTTTATGATTTACTGAAACCGGTACTGTTATAGTTTTAAGCTTAATCAATCACTCCGATGGAAAATTTGTGAAAATTCATTTTTATTTTAATACTAACGTTGATTAAATTTTATCCACTGATTGTGTGACAAATTGATACACATCTTTAGCTTCTCTGAGAACCATCAACAGATAAACTTTCGCCAGGCTATTTAGGAATAAAGTAAAACTTGATTATAATTATCAACTTATAAAATTACAAAATGGAGGTTAGAGATTTTTTCATTTTCTTTGAAGGGCAGCCAGTAGACGAAACACGTGTCACAATCAGTAAATATAAAAGTTAATTTTATATTAATCAATCTTCACTTAAAATTGACAATGTCAAATGTAATTAATTTTTAAAATACATTTGATATTAAATTTGAATTATTTTGATTCTGTACTCTTCCATAAGTTTTGTCGATAACGACCCGGGTTTCGCCTTTCAGCATCTTCTGGTTTTATCAAGTGCACGAATAAACGTTTATTTACAAACATAAAAGTGAATCGCACAGTACAGTTATTGTTAACCTAATTGATATGACTTTGCGAGAATTTATGACATTAATTAGTTTTAATGAATTATGTGGGTAAATTATAATTATCGCGTAGCTATGAATAAATTATTGGGTATTTTGAATGTACTGAATTGCCAGACAATAACATAAAAAAGTAGAAAATAAAATTTGGGGGGCTATCGACACCCGGGTCCGTATCGATAAAACTTATGGAAGAGTACAGAATGAAAATAACTCAAATTTTATATTGAAGTTCCATCGAGCACCTTTAATCGAAGTTTTAAATTACATCTGATATTGTTTACTATACATCCTTGAGGGGATGACATTTTCAGATAACACCTGGAAAACTATTTATGGTTTCCGTTTCACAGCTTATAATAAAAAAAAGATTCAAATTGAAACAACTCATCTTTTGATTATTTTAAACTAATACAGTTAAACATGCTTATTGTCTGAGTGAAATTAGATTTGTTTTGATTATTAACAATGAAATTGTTTATGTTAATTAAATTAATCAAGTCTTTCTTTTAAGGATCATTAATATATTTATTTAAAATAGATTTTTTAAGCTGTTAGTAATCTAATGATTATTTCCTGTTTCTCTGGATTCCATCCTGGTTGTTAGTAAATAATAAACGCACCGTCACCTGATTGAGTCCAACTCCTGCATTGTACACCGCCTCCCCTATCGCAGCCGGGTTGACTGATCCACTCGAACCCTCAGACACCAGGAACAAGAGAGCGATACAAAATACACCCGTCACGCGCGACATCTTGGCGCTAACTGACTGGCAATGAAAATTACAAATTTCAATGTGTTCTTTCTAATAATATTTATATACCGCTTCTATGAGAACTGTCAGATTTGAAAATAGAATTTCGGAAGGGGTTACACTATCGTCTATCACGGTCTAGTTTCCGTGCGATGGATTGTTGTGCAAGGCACGATCGAAAGAGTAAGACCGTATATATTGGGATATTTATACTATGATTTATTATAGGCAGTGGTGTAGTGGGGCCAGGTCGACGACCTGGCACCTGAAAATGAGCCAGGGCAACGCCCTGCCACCTTTTTGACTTATAACATAATTTTCAAGTACATACATATATTCTTAATCGTTTTTTTATTGATTTAATTGTTAAAACTTGTGTTTTTTTTATCTTCGGACGGATATTAAAAAAAAGGGAAGAAATCAATGACCGACCTGGTTCCTATTTATTTACCACTTCAGCACTGATTATAGTTAACTGTAGAACTAAATGCATTGCTATTTTACGCTATTATAATAGATTTCTATCAAGTAATTGCCAAGTCAATCTTTGATTTATTTATGACCCAATATTACGATAAAAATGACGTCGATTTTGTGAAATCGAGCGATTCAACGTTTCTTCCCCTAAAACTCTAAAATTCCACCCAAGGAGGAATTCCCAACCGATTGGAAGCCCCTGTTATATATCATGGTTAACAGTATTATTATTATATCAGTTATTTTTCACGATCATTTCAAAAGATCGACAAATTATAAATTTAAAACATTTACAATGAAGAAAAAACAGAAAACAATTCAATGCTAAAAAGCAGTAGATATTTATTTTAAATTGGCAAGGAAGTCAACTGAGTAAGCTCCGACAAACTCTATTTTAATATAATACATAAAAAAGTCCACGTGGAATATGTCAACATCCAAAGCAATATTGTTAAGAAACGTTAAAGCTCTCTCCAGTGGCATCCCCATTGGCAGACTGGTTCTACACACAATAAACAATTCATATCCACGATTTCTCAAAAAATAATCAGGAACATTTGGTTTCATATTCTCAATAATGGTAGAATTTTCATTTCGGCTTTGGGTACATTTTTCTTCGAACGTTCAAACTATTAAAGTTTAGCATGCAATAGAAAGCTATTTGGATAAAGCCATGTTTAATATCCATACACCACCATGTAGAGAAGTCTCAAAAAGTCTTCTGAATCTTCTCCAAGGGTATACATATTTCGACCCATTCTCAAATCTGCTTCAAACCGTTGATACAGTTTAGTTCTAGGATACTGATATGTGTATATGCAATTAGAAACGCATCGCCCATGATTAAGTGAAATTTTTATTACTCGTTTAGAAACCAAAATTACTGCGAAATTATAATATGTCGAAAATTGTCCTGGCCCCTTCCTCCTGGCCCACCCTATACACATTTGGACAAAGAAAAATTTCGTCCGCTCCAATGGAAGGAATTACAATTGTTAAATTATGTTTATTTCTATATATTGAAGCAATAGTTTTAATTTGTACTCGGTCAAACTGCTTACGCATATGGTTATGTATTCCGAATAATAATATTCAACTCATAATATTATGATCTGTGTTGCCAGTAAAAAAACTAGGGGCAAGGTTTTCCACATGGAGTTAATGATTTGCACAAATAAACTTTTTTGAATGTAGAACACACTCATAAAAAATGTCATTGTTTAATTAAAGTTCCATGTTTGAAAAACTATAAATTGTACTGCGATCACAAAAGCATTGACACTTCGATTTAAATAATAATTATATCTTAAATATAAATATAAAGAATGTTTGTCTGTCCGTCATAAGAACTCCTGCAAAACAGTAGCGCCTTATTTTCACACGTCATTCTGGTTGCCGGTTCTATACTAATTGCGGTATTTTCAATTGATGTGTTTCAATAAAACATTCTGATACCACTCCCTAAGGTATTGCAAGACATCACCTTGAACGGTCGTCATCACTTGATGTTGCCATAACAACTCAAAGTGTGTTGACGTCGCTTAGCAACAAAAAATGTTATAATAAAAATGTGACAGTTTTTTTTTTTTTAATATTTGACATTACAGCTTACGCCAATGCGTCAAACATTTTGAAGTTGAAAGATCATACGAGATATACTCGATAAGTGTATACCCATGTCTTAGATCTCAAATTAAAATTGAAAAAAAATCAATTTTGACATTGACCTTACCGGGAATCGAACCCAGACCCACCTGGTCGGTAGAACAAGCTCTAACCAACTAGACCACAGCGGGCGACAGTTAGAATATAAAGATAAAGAGAAAAATTATCCGTTATTTTGGAATTCTTATTCAGGAACGATATCTCACAATTGTAGTCTTGATATGCATGGAAAATAATGTGCCCCACGGCGCACATATGTGCGGCCCACGGACATATGTGACGAATAATGTTTTCTTAAGGCAAAAGGTAATTCTGAAAAAGTAGTTTAAACCATTAAAGTTTTTAAAATACGTGAAAAAGACGATATGCATAGATTCTGTTGATGTGTCTGATTTTTTTGTTGGTGTGTTTTCTTTCCACATCTATTTGTAGCATTTTTTTTTCAAAATTACCTTGATTGCATAAAAAAAGTGTGCGAAAATATGAACGTATAAAGTCATTTGTTATAACAATAGCTGAACGCTAAAAGAACTAGGAGTCAATAAAGTTTAAGAAAATTGTTTGTAATTCTTACCCGCTTGGTGCTTTATTTTATTAGAATCCAGTCAGTCGACCCACTATTTGCATTTTTTTAAACACACACACTCAATCTTATATTCATAAAATAAAAACTCAATTGTGTTAATTCAATTTTCATTAATATGATCAGGACCGGTTTCGCACATGACGAGCCTTATCATTTGACAAAGGAATAAACAAACATTATGAATAATTTTGTAAAAAATCCGAAATTATAATTATTTAAGCGAAAATAAAATTTGGTAGAAGAAACTTATTTTTTCAATATTTCTGTATACGGGCTGTGAATGTATGTTGCCAAATTTTGGAAAGTGTGCGCGCGCACAAGCGCACACTTTAGCGGAAACATTAGTGCCATGTTGCATCTAGAAATATCAATACATTTTTGCGTCCGTATCGTCCGTAAACAATGCATGTCACCCAAATGTCTTGGCGTGTCACTTCTGACACGGGTGTCATAGGTTACCTATCTCTAACCTATCCCAATCTTTCTAGCATTACTCTCTGTGGAAAAAAAATGTTATTACTCTCCATTTGTTGCACACTTGGAGCGAAAGAGGTAAAATGTATTATATCGGCTGTGGAATGGAAAGAGGACGTAATCCTCAGTTTTTCCAAAACAGGTTTTTTCGATTATCACAATGTATCTAACTTAATACACGTTCTATCAAAATGATGAAAGCTGCAAATGCCGAATCAGTATCTAAATTAAGCTTTTGATTTTGAAAAAAATGACCTTGTAAAAAAATAAAATCAAGAAAAAAGACTGAAATAAAGGTTTTTCCTGGATAATTTCTTTGATTTATATTAGATTATGTCAATTAAACACCAGTTTAGAAGTCTCCGTGCACTTCAGGGCTGTGTATAATTCATAATTTGCATATGGCCCAAAATTATCAAAACACGTTTTTTGTTGTAAAATTTGATATGTGTGGGTTACGTCCTTTTTCCTTTCCACAGTCGATATTTTATATTGAGAATAGATTATCAAAATTTTTCACACGATTTTTTAAATACAAATGTTTTTTGGAACACACTATACAAAGGCAAGCAAACAAGTGTCATCTGTTAAATAAATAATGGCAGTGTGTTGCTAATTATACAAACTGATGATACTAAATCTTAATGTGACCCCAGTTGTTTTATACTAGTTTTTTTTCACCGAAAAGAAGTTTTATTTAAATTTGAATGCATTTTAAAATTGGCATTTAAAAAATTACTAGTAATTTAGTAAAATCAAACAGCTTTACAACAATCGCTAGAAAGACTAACTATTCTTAAAAACAGCCGAGTAGTGGGGATTCATTGTGAGTTAATCGCTGCACTCTAATCATCCAAGTTACAAGTATTGATACCCAAGGCTCCAGATATTTTGAAATTTTCGAATCACGTGATATAAACATGTTGAGATTTTTTAAACCAATCGGTAATAAGGAAAAAAAACATCACATACACCAATATTATTTAAGATCTCAAATGTTGATATTGACCTTTACGGAATTTCAAGTCCCACTGCATAGCTAGGGTAACTCTTTTCACTTGACCAGGGATACACAACTAGCGGCCGGTTTGAATTTTTTTATTTCTTAATATGTGAACATACAGTGGAACCCCCAATTACACTACCCCGAATAACGCAATGGCTTGAAATATTCGCCGCGAATCCCCTAATTGAACGGTCGCATTCCATTGTGCATACAGTCAAATGTTGGCTAGCGTCTGTGTATTCAACACGTGCCAGGCTATACACGCATAGCCGGACGACTGTCTATGTGTTAGATTTTTATCACTTAGTAACTAAATATTTCGTCCATATTTTTTTTTACAAAAGTAAAGGCAATTTTGGTTTTGAATTTTTTGCGGAAAAAACAAAATCGATAATTTTGGATGAGATACACTACCCAAATTACACGGTTCCGACTTCAGTGTAAATTGGGGGTTTACTGTACTACATATTTTTAAAACGAAAATTATCACTTAATGACCTATTGAAATTCTAAAATTGAATTGTTTTCTTAACCAGTTACAGTAATAACCAGTATAACAAGGGTCTTTTAAAAGATAAATATACAAAATTGATAAAAGAAAGCTAAAATTTTCCCGAATTTATTTTGCAGCGCGGTAGAACATTTTTTTAAATTTAAATTTGAGACATGGATGTTTGTGATGTCAATTTACCTCTAGTTAATAAATTCTCACCGAGTTTTTCTATGATCTTACAACTTTTAAAACATTTGGCGCTTTGGCATTTTTTCTGCGGCCCACTAGAGATAAAGGTTTCGCACAGCTGAAATAGACCATAGCCATCAACTTGTGTTATTGTTCGATACATTAAAGTAAGAAAGTTGAAAGCAAGGTTATTCTAAATATTAAATGTATACTTCAACGAATAAAATAATTAATCGAAAAAATATCTCGTTTCTTCAAAAATACGATTCAACTCTGGCATTGTTGTTGTTATATAAGTGAAACTTTCGAAAATGTTTGATGACCATATTGTTGCAGGCATGCTTGATGGGTTAAGAGCGACCAATCCACGGCCCGCATACAATTTGTCAATATGTCGCTGTGCTACTTCAATAAAGTAAAATGTTGAAAAACAGTACTTTTGAGATATATAATTTTTAACGTTTGAAATGTAAATCACTTGAAGGAAAGTTGATGAGACAAGAGCCTAATATAAGTTTATCGATGCATTCGGTGGTAACTTCATGTTAATATAAAATTAAAATTTATAAATTAGTTATTCTACTGGTTGTGTAACACATTGTGACACGTGTTTTGCCTCTCTGAGAAGCATCATCAGGTTATTTACGAATAAACTAAAACTTGATTCTAATTATTTTATTTGTATCCATGTCCGCTCCCAATGTGGAGCATATGGCCTCCTAATAGAGGTATCTCAACAGAAATTTTCTACAAGAACTGTTTGTTACTCAGTTGCTCAACCTCTCTTTTTCAAAGAGAGTAGTACGGGTAGAAGGATAAAGCTAGGGTAGGACTAGTCGTTAACTAATCGTTCTCGCTACGCCCGGTAATTAAAGGATCAGAAAGGGTGGGAAGGACATCACAATCGTGCACAAATTACCAGCATTATCATAGTTTTAATTTTTAAAATTTTTTACCATTTTCGTATGCTTAATTCAATATAGATCAGTTTGATTCCTAAAATATCGCCGAAAAGAAAACGTTTTTTTGTTCTCAATCTAAGTAATCTAAATGTACATGCTATGATATGCCTCTTAGGTACAGATATATCAATGGCTCAATTCTATAGTGCTACAACTAGTAGTTTTGCGACTTGGCTGACCAAAGTTTGACACATCTAAACTGAGTTGTTATAAAGTTGTTATTATTGTTTGTCTCATCTTTTAGTCATTTATTTCATAGATATTGTTTATATTCCTCTATTTCCATTATGCAAACATCTGTCTACCGAGATGAAACTGGTATTTTTTTCTTGTTGTACTTTTGTTGAGCTATAGAAGAAAGATATTCGAATATAACTACTCAAAACGTCAAATTTTTGACTAATCGTTCTATAGAACTTGACCATTTTTATAAAAATCTCACTCAATGGCCTATTTCAACCTCAAACTTTTGTCACTAGGCCAATGATGTCAGTAAATTAAAACTTAGAACCTAAATATTTTGATTATTTCCGAGATAAAACAAGTTTTACAATGTACTTAAATGAAAATCCCAGGCATGTTATTTCACTGCTTCGCTTCAAGTCGCAAACATATTAATACACTCATAGATTGTGAAAGGATTGCTGTAAGTTTTCATTATATTTTCGCTATTTCTCTGTAAGAAGTGTATGATACAATAGATTGATGATTATTTTGCATTTAAAGATTGTGACGTTTCAATTTCTTCAAGAATACGTATGGGAAATCAATAATGTAATGGGAAACTGTTATAAATATAGTCACATTAATCTGAGAAATACATTCGAGTGATTGGATCAATTATTCGATCAATAACACAATCGGATCAACTATTCGAGCAAGTACACCGTACTAGTGAATATATATATATTTTTAATTGAAAACGGTTTTATAATCAAAGTTCAAGCAATATGCAGTTCAATGATAATTTTAAAATAAGTTTCACCAGTAGTGATAAGGATTGCTAAATCAAATCAATGAATAAACCTCTTTTTGTATTACCAAATGTGATAACAAAACCTTGGAAATTGAAAAAAAAAACTTTAAACTTAATTATCTTGCCGGCGATGAATATTTTCATAAATTTATATGTGCAAATTGGACGATTTTATGCAATAATCATATAAGCGACAATAACTTTTAAAATTATGAAATGGTTGGAAGGTTTTTCTTTTTTTTTTTGTAAATCGAAGTTTTATTAAATGTTCACCACTGGTCAAAAATGTTTCAACAGCTTGTCAAGCCGTTGGTATATCGACTGTGTAAAGGAAAAGGGATGTAGCCCACACTTACCAAATTTTACAAGAGGCACAAAAAACGTGTTATGATGATTTTGGGTTAAAGGCAAATCAATATACACAAACTTGAAGTGCACGAAAACTTGTAAACTGGTGTTTAATTGACATAATCTAATATTGATTTAATCAATCTTGTTTGCAAAAAGAGAGGTTGAGCGACTGAGTAACAAACAGTCCTTGCAGAAAAATTTCTAATGATATACCTCCATTAGGAGACCATATTCTCTACATTGAAAGCGGACATGGATAATATTCTTTTTAACAGGCCTAACTTTTTTCTAACATAAAAGTTAAATTTAGATACTAATTCGGCATTACAGCTTACATCCTTTTGATATAAAGTGTGTCAAATTGGATACATTGTGATTATCGAAAAAAAGCTGTTTTTAAAAAAACTGTGGGTAACGTCCTTTTTCCTTTCCACAGTCGATATGATAAATATTATTGCAGAGCATATTGAGAATGAAAAACAAATACTTATAATGCCCGCATCAATTGAGAGTGAATTGTGAAAACTCAGAGCATAAAGAATAAGTCAGTAGAAGTATTTATAATTGCATAAACTGCCCATAAAAAAATACTAATAAAATTATTCTGCGGTCGCCGAGAATGCAAAACGCAACCATATCTTTACCATATATAATAGACAAACGAGTAAAAGTTAAAGCAGTCAGTTAAATAAATACAAACTTACAAAACCAGTCCTGAACACAATATAAATATAAGAATATTAACAAAAATGTTAAACTAAAAATTTAATAAATTGACCTCAATATGTTGACAACTTCTGGCTCGTATGGAAATGTCATCGAGCTTCATTGCCTGCATTGAAAGACGTTTTACCAAATTTAAAATATTGTTTACAACATTTATGTCACAAATAGACTCTAAAAAAATTGTCTTCAAAGGCATCGATATTTATTATAGAATTAATACATTTATGCGGAAAATAATAAAATGGCTTAAATTGGTTATAACGAGCGGAAATATGACGTAAATTCCCATTAAATATGGTCACGCTGATAACCAGTGCCAGCGCGAGCTTATTTGGCGCCCTAGGCAACGGTTATTGGCGCGCCCCCTTTTTAACAAATCGTTCAATTTTTCTTTCGAAATAATGAAAAATAAACAATTCGGAATCATTAGAAATATGTTTTTTATATATATCCATGCCCGCTTTTAATGTGGATCATATGGCTACCTAGTTGAGGTATCAACAGACGATTTACTACGTGAACTGTTTCTTTTTCGAATCATATAGAAAAAAATACACAATTACAACGAAAAATACAAGCATCAACATAAAATAAAATGTACTATTATTTATTATTATTAGATTATATAAAAATAATTTCAATACTCCAATTATGTGCCCCCTATTGGTTTGCGCTCTTGGCGGTTCCCTATTTCGCCTGTATGTTGGCACCAGCCCTGCTAACAACTAGGATTATAAATTTATTTACTTAATAATAGACGATACTCATGGTACCGTATTTTGTCCATCTGTGTACAAAATTGAGTTTGAAACGGATTATTTTTTTGACGTCTATTGATTAAAAAAATGATGTGCGACAAATCATATTTTAAGCCTACTTAATAATAAATAATGTTCAAAGTTTGCCAACCATATGAAAACATGTTTGGTCAATGAAAGTGTTTAGTTCAAAACATATTATTGTTACATAAGTGTAGTCTTTATGTTAGATACATTATTTTTTTCTCGTATATTTACGATTAATTAGATCAATGATAGTTAATTAATTGTACATAAGCTGTTTCATTAAAATGTATTTTTTTATTTCTTGATTCATTTCAAAATGTATTTTCTCAATGTTATTTATTGTTTACAACTATTTTATTAGTATTTCTTATAGGCTCGTATTTTTCCGGTGAGAATTTATATTAAATAATCGTAATATATCAGTCTGTGTGGTCGAGTGGTCAACGTCATTGGATTCGGTTACGGAGGTCCCGGGTTCGAATTCCGGTATGGACAGTTTTATAAATTGATTTGTCAATCGATTTATGAATTTCTGTTCGAAGACATGGATGTTTTATGTGGTGTCTTGAATTCTCCTCTCCCACCCATCCTATCCTATGAAAGGGGCGTATCGAGAGCGATTAGCTAATCACTAGTCCTGTCCTAACCTTATCCTTCTATTCCTACTCTCTTTGAAAAAGAGAAGTTGAGCAACTGAGTCACAAGCAGTTCTCGTAGAGAGTTGAGATAAACTTCATTAGGAGTCCATTTGCTCCACATTGGGAGCGGACATGGTTAAAAATAAATATATATCAGTCAGTGTAAATAATCATAATTTAAATGATATTTGAAAAAACCTAACATAACCTAACCAAAATGGTCGGTCAGTTATCATATTTTTATTTTGACCAAAAATTGATTTAAATTCTGACCATTTAATTTGTTCCCTTGCTTATATCAAAATAAAATTCATATTTTTGTTTCAATTATATGTTTTAGAATATTATTGTGTTGTATACATTTTTTATCAGTGCTGAAATAATTTTATATGAAAAATAAGCTAATGTGGACAAAATACGATTAGAAGAGTTGCCCCTCACATATCCTATTTATATTATATTGTAGGTAGGTAGAAAAAAAACAAGACGTCGTTATCATCCGTTACTACATGAAAAATAAAAAAAATCATTGCTTTATAGATAAATTTATAATAAGATACTGTTTTAATATTCTCTTGCATGTGACAACAAACTAGTTCACGATTTTCCTTTTAAAAAATACAACGGCATACTGGTTGCAACGAATATATTAATAAATTTGTTTTATATTTTGTTTAATCTGTATCTAAATCTTTATTTAGTGTTTCAACAGTTTGCATTTCTGATGATAACCGGTTAATTGCACGACCCCACTTAAAAAAGATAAGGATAAAAATGAGCTTATAATCATTTATTTATTTTAATTATTTTCGCAAACAGCATCTTACCAATGCGCCAGATACAGTTATTTGACACTTTGGTTAGTTTGTTTATGTTTATATTATACACTCAGCTCGTTTTACACGGTAGATACGTTTAAAAATAACGGTGTAACAAAGTGATACAATAAATACAAAAATAATGATTGGTTCCTTTAATTTCAAAAACTGTGTTATTTTCCGGCGTCCCGGACGTCCGTCGGGTACTATCCATAGGATGTACTCGGTGGAACTGAGGGATGCTGGAATGTCATGGGAGGAAGCAAAGCTATTGGCGAGAGACAGGGAAACATGGAGGTGCCAAACATGGTGCGAACATGGCCAAAGAAGAATGAAGATGGTAATTACAAACCTAATAATTTTTAAAATAAAAATAATAAAACATTTTTAGTACTTTTTCCACATAAAATTTATTAGATCAGGACCGGTTTCGCTCATGGTGAGCATTGTCAACTGAAATTAAAATTTATTTATTATATACACTAATTGTTGGTTTTTACTTTGGTAATGATAATTCATACCTAATTGGTTTTTGTCATAATAGTTTCATTGCTATGTGGTCTTCAACTTTTTATTTATAGTTTATTTTCCTTGTATTTTACTTCAATTCTTTTGCTAGGTCGTAATACCAATTGTTTGTCATACCTTGTTTTTATCACTTAAATTTTGTATACATATCACTGTTTTATTGTTTTTCTTATCAGTTGACAATGCTCATCATGAGCGAAACCGGTCCTGATCTAATAAATTTTATGTGGAAAAAGTACTAAAAATGTTTTATTATTTTTATTATAATGCCATTCCACCAAGTATTGACAGTGAACACCTTAAAAGTGACTAATATTTTTTTTTGGAAATTTTGAACAAAGTGATATAAAAAACTACATTACATTACTGGGTGTAACAATAGCGATTAGTTAACCACTAGTCCTGTTCTAGCCTTATCCTTCTTTCCCTACTATTCACTTTGAAAAAAAGTGAGTTTGAGCGACTGGAGCGACTGAACAGCTCTCGTAGAAAAAACTTCTTTTGGGACCCCTCCATAAGGAGACCATATGATCCACATTAGGAGCGGCCATGGATTAAAAAAATAGTAATTAGGAAAAAAACACTTGAATATATACGACGGTTTTTGTGATGGGCTGGACATAAATCGATTTCTAGAAAATATTTATATACAGCTTTTATTGTACGTAAGCTTTTTACTGGACAAAAGCTTTAACATGTATCCGATTATGCGCTTAATTTTAATTCGTAAATATATTATAACCCCTTCGCTTTGAAATACTTTTTCATAGACAGTCATAGAAGAAGGTACATTACTGCAACTTACCACAGACTATTAAATATCCTGTAAAAAATACAATTTATTAAATAACAATCAAAAATAATTAATTTCAACACTCGAAACTATCTTCAGCTGAATCATTTCACTTTTTTTTTTAAAGTTACATGTAACTTACATAGTTTATTTCTTATTTTTAACACATTAACAACGTTTCGGTTACAACACTGTGATTTGATTGTTTATTAACTTATTCATTGCAATTGCCTTCGTTCAACTGCTTATTTAAGTTTTTTTTTAAATTTAGTATATAAATCAGTAAAATATTCTCGTTATATATAAACTATTGCTCATACGATAAAAATGCTTGATTGTTGAGATTTCCTAATCCTAGTTCAATTATTTTTTAGCGTAATATTCACTAATACTACACTTATAATCACTAAGTCGGGTTCGTAGCGCAGTGGTCAACGTCGTTGGTTTCCGTGACTTATCTCATGGGCTCTAACAGCATTTTTTCACTCGATTTATCGAAGGTATGGATGTTTGTGATGTCTAAAAATAACCTTCCACCCTACCAATACTAAACTAACGGGGCGCAGTGAGAATGATTAGATAACCACTAATTTTGTCCTAACCCTATTCATTCTATCCCTAATATCTTAAAAAAGGGATGTTAAGCAATTGAGTCTTAACCCATGTCTGCTCCATATTGGGAGCTGACAAGAATAAAAAAACAAATATATTTTATCAATGAACTATTCTCGTTTTAAATAAGCTATTGTTTTTTTTTAAATATAAAAATGTGTTATTGTTGATAAATAATACAATGTCGTGATCCTGCTACAATTATTTCTCAGAGTAGTAATCACTAAGCAATAAAAAAGTCTACGAGATTACTCATTACTAAGGATTAAGGGTTTTCAAAAACCGGTATTGTAATCCCGGTTGTGAAGCGAAATTTGCTAGGTAGTAAGCCGGTTTTTTCAACTCGATAACCCGGTTTCAAATATTAGATTTATCTTACAATTATTTAATAAAAACTTTAGTATTTTATTTTGACTTGAAACTGCAGAAAAATAATATATAGCTTACATGGGCAACCACCGGCCCACCGAGCTATTTTGTCCGGCCCTGATTCATCTCGGCGAAGTAATAGAGAAAGAAATTAATAGTTCCAGGGAGCCAATATTGCTAGTCTCGTAATTCAAGTACAAGGCCAATCTTCACACTAAATTTTGTAATCAGTATATAATATTAATACTATGTCGTTTATTATACAAATAAAAAATATAGTGAAGTGTTTTATTTAATTTAGTATTACTTTAGTATGTTTAATAATTTGGTCCGGCCCTTGACTCGGAGACAGAATGATAATTTGGCCCCAGACCTAGGAAAGGTTGCCCATGCCTGATATATAGCATAGTATCAGTAATATCTTAAGAATAACACTATACTTCTTTGACGAGCATTATCAACTGATGATTGTCAAAATATCAACATCAGTTCATAATGCTCGTCGCGAGCGAAACCGGTCCTGATCTTGGTAAATAAAAATGGAAATAAATAAAAAGGAATATTGTGTATTTCTAAATAGAATACGTTTCAGCCAAATATTGACAGTGAACACCCTTAAAGTGAATATAATAAACGTTGACCAGACATTGTTAAATATAATTTAGAACTTCGACTGAAGGTGCTTGATGGAACTTAAATATCAAATTTAAAAAAATCGTTTAATATGACTGAAGAAAAAGAATATGTGATATTTTTGAAGATTCTAACTCATCTCTATAAAAATAGGCCCTTAAGCAGGTGTTTAAAAAGCTATGCGCAGCTTGAGGACAAAATTACAAAAGGAGCGGCAAACCAGTAAAACATAATAAAATGGCAAATTAAGAACATTACTGAATGAAAGTAAGTGTGATTAATTATTGCATCACATGACACATATTAGATGAGAAAAAAACGCTGTGAAGTCTTTGGTAGCTTATATAATATTGGTTTGTTTTTTTTTTAATTAAAAAATAGTATTGATTTTCCAATACGCACTTAACATAAAAAAAATGCTGAATCTATGTCACGCCAGTTGACGGAAAAATAAATATTTAGAAGGATTAATGTTTCGACAGTATGTACCAATAAAATAGCAATACTTTACAAGTAAAAGTTGTTTTAAATTCAATAATATAAATAAAATAAACAATAATAACGAGCAAAATTTCCGTTTATGTATTTTACAGTTGAAATATTAGGTTATCTGAAAGAAATATGTTACAAAAAATGTAACAATATGAGATGGTGTTGATTTAATATTTACAACTCGATGTTTTTAGTCGCAGAAGGTTGAAAAGAAAATAAATTTAAATTATTTACATAGCCGACGGACTGTCGATGAATTAGCACTTTTTTATGAAATCGTTAATTTTACTTGAAGACGGACCTGTGCATATAAGCAATTACTGCGGCTGTAAAAACATGTTTTTACTTTCGCAACAATTGACTTAACCTATTCGATAACACTGTAAGTAAATGAATATTATAATATGGTATCTGGGTCGAAATTTTACGATAAATATGCTAAAAATAATCTGTTTTTTTAGATTATATTTGGCACACATTAGATGTACAATTATTGTCAAAATTTCGTAGTTTAACTCGATGATACAACAATTTTGAAAGTTGTCTGTGATCAAATCGATTAGTAATGGCTATAAAAATTTTCACAGGTGTTGGCACATTATGTTAGACTATAAACATACTACCTTTGCCACTGGTACGTTCGTCCGGTGTTCGTATGACAAATCACCTGAATAATTACAATTCCAGTGCTAGCACACATTAGATGTACAATTATTGTCAAAATTTTGTAGTTTTACTTAATGATACATCAATTTTGAAAGTGGTATGTGATTGAACAAGTTAGAAATGGTTTTTAAGAATTTTGACAGGTGTTGAGTGTTGGCACATTATGTTAGACTATAAACATACTACCTTTGCCACTGGTACGTTCGTCCGGTGTTTGTATGACGAATCACCTGAATAATTACAATTCCAGTGTTAATACCAGAACGATATTTTTCCTGTGATTCTTGTGAGTGATGATGATAAAAAGGTAAGGTGATTTGTCTGTTTTGTCAAATATATTAACATATGATATTTTTTTTTGCTTTGGACGCATAATTAAATGTAATGACTAGATGTTTTAAGTTTACATTTTATAATTTGTTTTTTACAATATAATTGATATTAAAAAAAATGGAGCGGGTATTTATTGACACGTATGATAATAGTTTTTCAAGTCATAATTTAAAAAAGACAACTTTTTGTCATAAAAATAAGTGGTAGCTACATAAAAAAAATTAGCGAAGTAAAAATTTTGCTACATTTTTTCTATGTTACAAGATAACAGAATTTCATTTCGAAAATGCTATCTATGACCGTTAACCTAATTATGTCCAAACTGTCATTTTATGAAGGACTGTAATTAAATAAGTCCTCGCGTATGATACTGCAGTTGACTAAGTAATTTGGTTACACTAAATCTTATTTCATAATCATTACTGTTTAATTCGATGGCTGCCACAGACGAGATATCTCGTAAAAAAATTCGTGCTCAACACGCGTTATCTCGTCAATAACTAATTAAATTAATAGTTGCAAATTATAGCCGGCGTGCTAGGTAATTACTATTAATTATCTACGGCAGCTAAAAGATTAATTAAAACTCATATTAACCCTTCTTGTCCGTTTAACGTGCACTGCACGCTGAGAAATGCTCTGTTTTGATATCAATGCAAAGATTACCGATTTCATTAAAATATCTCAATTTAAGAATAGATTGAAATTTGAGTAAATAAAAAAACTTTATGTAGTAAAAAAAATATGAAGTTTTTTATGCATAGTTTTTTAAAATATTAGAATTTTCAAAATTGACACATTCTAAGCACATAAGGCATAATTTTTATGAGGTTTTATATCCATAATACCTAAAATGGTGAAAAAAGATATACTCCATAATACTGTCGAAGCTTTATAGCATTTCAATATTGCGTCAATAAAACGCTGTTCTGTGATTTATAACTTTAAATAAAAAACTTCCAAATTATTTGCCCAGAATGTCACCAGAAATATGTTTTTTTATTATTTATTATTTCATATAGGGCTCAATCTGCTATGAATTAGCTATTATGTGCTGCTTTTCAAAATCTAAAATTTTAATAAGGGAGACGTGCCTGAAGGGTTAAGCAACAGAGTAAATCACAAATAAACCAGATGTTTTTCGACATCATATATACTCGAGGAGAAAATACGTTTCTGTCAATTTGACCTTGGTAGAAATTGTACCAAGAACCTTTTGATCATAAAGAAGTTCCCACTAAAAAAACTAAAGTAGAATTTCGACTCGTGAGCTCAAGGTCACAGTAGTAATTAATTCAAATCTATACTATATATTATTTCACGCAACCATAGTGGAAAGGGTTAAAAGCATCACACATATCCACGCATTTTTATTTTAAATATAAGTCAAAGGATCGATTGAAATATTGTAGTATCTTTATAAATAATAAATAATAATGCTTTTAATCTCGGATCCGAACGAATAAGAATAGAAGAAATCTCGACGACACTAATGATGAAAGTTATCAATCATACTTTTATTAAACACTTAATTATTTTTTCTAATCTAAATACGCACACCACTGTTTTTAGAAACCTAATTAAAACACTGTTTTTTTTTCAATTATAATCGACACCGTCGATTTTGCTTTTATAATTGATCAGTTGAAATGTATGAACACGATTTGTCGCTGATGATTGTAGTTGATTGTCAAATTTAATTCATTTCCTTTAATAAATAATAGTAAACACTGATTGTTTTACCTTTTTTAATAAACAAACACTCTTTTATCCAATAAGATCTATCAATTATTTTAAAAAAAACAACGCGTAGACTAGTTATTATATTACCGAATACAAAACGTCGTAAAGGCGTAACTCACGTAAAAAAAGACTATGTAACAACTGCAGGTAAATGTGCCCGTGTTCATTTGGTTCGCGAGTGATTTCGTACTGAAAGTGAGTAAAGAAAGTTGTCTGTAAGACCCATTAAGTACACTCAAAGATCCAATACATACAACGAAAGCGATGTGTAACCAGGAATCCGAGAAGTGTGAGCACACTTTATTTTATTGACATTGCATGCAAGGTAAAAAAAATAATGCCGCAATAGTTATTGCAAAGCATTCATTGTTTACGACTGCTGAATCTAACAAAGCGTAGATTTTTTTACCTAAGCGTAAGTCGAATACGTCGGATCAATTACTCTCACTGATTCGTTTATGCACACAAAAAAACAAGTAACTAGCAGTTCAAGTCTTATGAGATTCTCCGTGAGGTTTTTTTTTCTTATTTTGCCGATTATTTAATTATTGGAGTTAGAGTGAGTGTGTCTTGCGGCTAAATTCTTTGCGAATCTTTTGTTAATCAATATGTCTACTAATGACAAATCATTGTTAGCAAAATATATATTTGATACTCTGCCGTTTTAGATTTATTTGATTCGTTCGCTAACGATACATGTCTTATTAATATTAGACCTGCTTACACTCTCTTCAGATTTACAGAGCTTTAAACTGTATTATCGTAACTCAACAGTGTTACGTTACATATCCTCTGGGATTATCCTATAATAAATAATGAACAGGAGGAATTGATCTATCTGACAAGGAGTCGGACCTTCAGACCACGCCGAATTGGTAACTACTAGGGCAAATAGCTTTTATAAAATGTTCGGCGTCTTATAGGTAAAGAATCGAGGTAAAATCGTAGAAACTCCAGACATTTTTAGGAGGATTTTTTTCACAAACTAAACTGCCTAATGCTGCAATCCTAGTCCCTACTGAACAACGCATAACGTTCGTTACGCCACGGAAAACGTTTGTTGGATACAGATGTACAGCGGTGAGGGATGTTGTGGGGAATTGTATATTATATATCGGAAAGCTTCTAAAAGTTATCCACAGCATGTGCAATGTATCTCAACGGTATCATTGAGGAGATATCATCTTCGGTGTGATGCAGAAAGGAAAAAAAATATCCACACAACTGCAAAATTATCAACTGCAAGTTGTTCGACCGCGAAACCAGAATGTTCGTGATATGATGTGAAGTTTTTTTAACAAACATATGTACATATTAATTTAGTCAACCAGCCAAGCTATTCCATTTGGTTGCTTAACTTATCTGTCATGATTTATTTTCTATTGGAAAATTTCTGCTTAACGATGCCCTGCTAAATATAATCACGATGCCTGCTAAATATGATCGAATACAACACTTCATATATCCGTAAAGGGAAAGATTATGATATTATTAAATTACAATTTCAAAAGAAATCTCCAAAAACAATAATACGATTTTGCAAAGTTGTACCACATTGCAGTGGACGATTTAGGACTGAATATTATCAGTTATACTTGAATAAGCAAAGGCGATGATAAAAAAATGGCCAGATTCTATCTAGCACTACAAATATTTTAATGAGCCTCTTTCAGCTTTAAGGCTTTTGGGAAAAATATAAGTGCAATTGATTATAATAATACGAAATCCGAAGTTCGCCCAACGTCTGTTGTGCACGTCTGATTCCGGAATACTTACAGTAGTATCGCTTTCCTATCTCTGACATAATCGTATTGCATACCGTTGTATATATATCGCTGCATTTTCTATCGATCTCGATTGCATAGAGTAATGCATTTCCGCAAGAATGCATTATTTTATGCATAGTAACACTCACTCAATATCAGTTAAAAAGAAAATATACAATCGGCAGTGGTTCAGTGGTTTGCGATATGGATTTCCATGCTATGATCTCTTAAGATTAGGGCTTCCAACCAGGCTGACACCGAAACCGGTTAACCAGTTTTGTTGCCTGTTTATTAAAAACAAAAACTGGTTGATTTAGGAGGGTTAGCCAGGGTTTTTTGAAAAATATATTTCTGTCTTGAAACAATGAATGACTTTGTATACAACTATTCATGTCGGGTCCGAGGCGAAATGGTCAACGTCGTAAGCATGCGTGACGGATCTCACGAGTTCAAATCTCAGGACGTACAATACTGCTACATTCAAATGCATGTATGTTTGTGATGTCTAAATATTCTCGTTTATCCTTTCAATCCTAAAATCGATTAGTTCTCTTAAGCAACTGAGTAATAAATAAGCAGTTCTCGTAGAAAAAACTTTTGTTTAGATAAACTGTAATGGCAGTTTATATGATACACATAAGCAACGTGGTTACAAAAAAGTTTATCTATTTTTTTTATGGTATGCACCTATTTGTAAACATAAGATTATTCAAGTAAGCAAGAAACACTATAATTATTGTCATGTTTTGGAAAATTGGTTTGTATGTTACTAAAGCTTAGGCCGGTTTCTTTATTTAAAAAAAAAACTAAAACCGATTATTTGCTTTGTAAGTTTAATTGGACGCCCTACTTGAGACTGATATTATATAATGGGTCGTAGCTTTTTGTAAGATTATTTAATTAATTCTTAGATTGGAGATTTACATGCTCATTTTTTCACACTGTTCTATTATTTTAGAATTTCTATGTAACATTTTTTTCAAAGCTTTCAGAGCGAAATAAGTTTTAATAATTGTCATCATCCCTCACTGAAACGGTATACATAAATGTAAATTCATCATATATCAAAATGGCGTTTTTCACCACACTTTCAAAAATAAAAAAAAACCCTAAGAGACACTTCTTCACTCTTTTATGTTTAATTTAAATCGACATTCGGCATTGTTTGAGAATTCTCGCTATAGGCTGCAACTGCGGCATTGTGACTTACTCTATCGCCATCTTTGTGTCAGTGACGGAATCTGGATGAACATCTCTTACTCTTCTTTTAGTTTGTCGCAATTTGTGCTTATTCTTAAGAATTCAATTTTGAAATTCGAAAATCGATTCTGATTTTTTTGTGATACTTTCACTCTAGGTATGATAATGTAAAGTTTTTAAATATTGTAAAATTTACCTTGGCAGCCGCCTAGGCCAGGGATCGGTATAACAGATATACAAAATATTACGACAATACATTTATGCTCTGCCATCTATTGTTTTAAATACTAACTATTTTACCGGAATAATGTACCTTTAAAGTGTATGCTTTAAATATATATAATAGATGGCAGTAACAAAATAATTGTTTAAATATATTTAGTATGGAATGCAAAGATATTTTTAATACCCACGCCAATAATAATAAACTTGATTACTCTTGTAATTTGTGAATAATTGTGAATACAAAATATTATGTTTTTTATTGAAAATTAAGTCCGACTTAACAAAGAAGTAGATTTAAAAGAATAATATTTCATTACAACAGCCATGAGTAGAATGATTAATCTTTTTTTATTATTACTATCATTAGCAAGTACCCTGGACTGCTAAATAAAACATTTTCTGCATACATATTTATAAACCACTGCAAATAATGAAGTTTATAATCAATTTATAAACACAAATATATTTTTTTGACCTTTCCCTGTGTAATTTGACAAATTCTGCATTACTATTACCCTTAAAATAGTAATTTCATAAAACGTTACATTAAAAGTACTTACGCAAAAACACTAAAGACAGGCCTGGATTATTTTTGTTGATTGAAGGTTGACATAATGAATTATTCTCAATCAACATCTGGTAAAATATTATTTTTGAGATATAAATTTTTTATAAACATAAATAATTTCAACAGATAAAATAATCGATTCTCTTATAAACGGCAATTTAATGAGACTAATGGGTATTTTGAAAACTGCAAACTGGCTTGCTATAGAAAATAATGTATTAATTATTATATATTATAAAAACAAACAATGAAATAATCACGTGATACATCTACTTCACGTAATACATCTATAGTCAGTGGTGTAGTGCTTATATTTTACCGCTCCAAAAAGTTTCCAACAAAACGTTTTTCCAATACATTATTACAAAAGTCATTTTATTATTCATTCGTAAAAATAAATATTTATCTCGAAATTTCGAAATCGTCTAGAAAAAGTATGGGAGCGCCGACCCCACGCGCCCCCGCCCCACTACACTACTGTCTATAGTTTGCATTAAAATGTATTTTGTTATTAATAATAAAAAGAATAGTTGTATCGTTAAAATACTGTTCTAATGTCTACACCAGTATTTATTTTTTTGTATTAGGTATATATTTCACTATTGACGCTTTTCGGCTGTTTGAAATGCGGGGTCGGCTTTCAATTGTTGTTGTAATCTTGCGTACAGGTACGACGAAAGGACCCTTTCTCTCTCTAGTTGAACTTCCAGAGCGCTGATCTCAAATAGGACTTGATTGCTAGAACAAAAGAGCAAATGATTAAAATAGATTAAATATCAGTTCATGAATCTTCTATGAGATATATTATTTTATTGTTACGCTTGTATGTACTAGGGCTTATACAAAAACCGACTTTTGAAAAAACCGGTTTTTCAATATTGTTCGAAAACCGTTTTCAATCGAAAAAAATCATTTTTTTATGTTGTTTAACAAGATATTATTTGGTGTTACTCTTCAGAAAATATGATTTAAGAAAACACAAAGCGTCAACTGATCGATTTGTAACAAAATTTTCTGATATCGAAAATACCGTTTTGCCGGGTAATGATGTGGGGCAGGGGTTCTTAACCTTATTGTGGTGACGGGCGCAGTTGTGATTTAGGATAAGAGTGATGGGCGCAGGCCGGATTTAAAAAAAACAAGATTTACATATGTACATAGTATTAAAAAGTAGTATATAATTAATTTTATTAATGTTCCCTTAACAGCTTTACATGTGTTACATTTAATTTATTATATATAATAAATCGGAAATTATGCATTTATTTACATTTACAAAAAAATCATAAAAATAACAAAGCACATTTAGTACGATCCTTGACATTTAAATTGTATTTGATACTTTGCCGGGCGCACAAAAATGGCGCATGTGGTTAAGAACCCCTGATGTGGGGCATATGGTCTTTAATAAAGCCATCAAATAAAAGATCCAAATTTTCTGTCCTTTTGTTTATCGACTCGTTTATGAAAAATTCGGCACAACCGGTAGCGAAGTTTGTCAAAAAACCGGTTTTTGAAAACCGAAAAGCCCTAGTATGTACCCACATATTATAAAAATATTATTTTGAAAAATACAACATTATATTCATTAAAATATTCAACTTTGCCAGACATCATCGTAGTTACGCTTAGCAGTATTTTCATTATCCACGAACAGTGGCGAACTGGGTCTGAAAATATTGGTTGCCGGGAGTCAATGGGGACTCACCTAGGGAAAATTAAATAGGGGCCTTTTGAGAACGGGCCACAATCCTAAATACATCGATGGAGAAAATGAAAATGGAAGGAAATTTTTGGACACCGCAAACATCCAGGCCTCCGAACAGATATCAATAGATCGATTGAAGAAATGTTGTTCCTACATGGACTCGAGCCCGTGAGGTCCGTCACGGAAGCCAAAGACGTTAACCATTGTGCCACGGACCCGAATATTTAATTAATGTTTTTATATTTAAATAATTTAAAGCATATCCCTATTCATAAGTTGAATATTTTTGAATTACAATTCACAAAACAGTTAATTGTCAAACACGAAATGTACACCGCAAAAGAAATATTAAAATAATATTATATTATATATAAATTCAAAAATTAACATACTTTCTTTCTAGAAATTTTTCATCATCCTCTGGACTAATCGTGTATTGATTGACAGCATACCATTGGCGCTGATCAGCAAGCTCTGCAGTGCACTGGAAAAAAATGCAATCATTTTTAAAATACAACTGAACTCGGTTATTACGATCACGGAAATAGCGAGATCTCAGATGTAATGAGGAAACATTCGTTGAAATTTTAGTTTATAGTTTTCTTCATACATTTATTCACTTTTATAACGAGCTACTTCTCGGGCATACCGAGCAAAAATATCGTCAGAAATTTTCACGATCGTTTAAAAACAACGTTTTCGACTACAAGCAATAAAATCCGACCGAGCAGTCAACTAGACCAGTGCTTCTCATATTGGGGGCCGCGGAATTTCTCCGGGGGCCGTCAATGTTTTGTATTGAGGAGGGTCGCGGATTATTTTTTTCAGATTTAGGGGGCCGTGGAATGAAAAAAGGTTGGGAAGCACTGAACTAGACCGATGCCGCCGGGATCGGATTACGTTTATGACATTTGTACCTAATTGGTGTTTTCGCCGACAACATTGACACAAAGTATCCACGCATATGGTTGAAATTGCATGTAAAAAATCCTTTTTGTGGTATGCGACCGCTCCAGATACTTCATGTATTCATGTGATGGGCATGTTTTTAAGCATTTAAAGATACATATTCTGTGATATAACGAGTAATGCTTATAACGAGCAAATTCAGTCGGTCCCATCTTCCTCATAATAACCAAGTTTGACTGTATTATCAATCGCACGGACAGGTGTCATGACTTAGTCAATATTTAAGAAGAAGAAGCCTCACCTTGTCGTATCTAGCCTGTACCATCGTCTGTCGCTCCAGCTGCTTTCTTTTGAAGTCTTTGAGGCAAAGGTTGATCGCTTGGGACGTCCGGCGCACGGCATATGGAGCGCCTGGTTGAAAATCGGCCCCCAACTCGCGAGCACGTTCCTCCCGCTCGGCAGCCCTCTTAAAATTGGATTTAAATTCATCACGTGTGTAACATACAAGGCGGAGTCGCAATCGTAGAATCGGAAAAAAAAACTAGCAACTCCTACTATTTTTTTTAATCTTTTTGCGTATACAAATCTTTAGAGTCAAAGGTGACACCACTGCATGTTACTAAGCATAAAATAAATATTAGAGTTCCGGACCCATTGAAAAATTAAACGATTCAATGAAAAAAAAACATCAGGGAAGGATTTATCAATTCTCCGTCGAGATAATGAGATAAAATACTGATGTGATGACTTCACAGCCTAAAAAGTTGTAATCCGTAAGTACATACAATCAGTGGCGTAGCAAGGGTGGACCGCATTTTCTGGGGTGGCATTTTCAAAAATAAATACAATTTTTTTCGAAGAATTATATTTATACATGAAAAAAAATAAGCCATCTGTAGTAAAAACTCCGAGTTCATAATTAAAAACATAGTAGAAGTGATAAAAACAGAAATAGAGGAAGTATTGGGGATGGCAAATTCAAGGACCGCCCCGGACGGCAGGACCCTTCCTACGACACTGCATACAATATTAGTATGCTAAATATATTTGAAACTTGGCCTATTCATCATATTGATTGGTTAAATAATGACTTCATGTCCTAGAAGAAAGGGAAATGATTGAAAAAAATTAAGATCATTTCAAGGGAGGAATTATTTTTTTGCACTTTATTTTTAAACCGAATTCATAGTCTGAGTTGGATTCGGAGTCATTTTATTTACTAACGACTCCGGCGTTCAATTAAGAAATATAGTGCGTTTATTATAGTATTCTAGATATAAAACTAGTTAAATTAGTCAAATCAAAGTTGCAAGTCTACCATTTCTGCGTATCCTTCCTTTGCCGCCTCATTCCTGTCTATATCAAAAAGACCAAGTCGTTTCGCAGGGGTTGACTTTTCCGTCGGTCTTCCGGCCAGGCAACTCCTCAGCCACTCTTCAGTGTGACGAACATGGATCAGGGTGCGCTCCTCCTCTTCCATCAGAGAGCAGAGCATCCTGTACAGTTTAAGACTACGGTCGCCTTTCGAATTTGGATTTGCCTTGGGTTAAGCAGAAAAGACATCATCTCGGAAATAGTTCAATGTAAAGAATTAGGATTGCAACAAGAATACAATCATTTCAAAAAGAGAAAAAACATCACTTTTAAAATGTTTTTAGTAGAAAAGCATTGTATTTATAAAAGATGAAATACATTTATTTTATATGATGATAATGTCCGGTTTTGTTTATTGCAAACATTTTCCGTATACAATACCGTATATCCCGACGTGAGCTCCGGCGTGAAAAAGTTGAGGCTCCCGATCTCGGTGACGCTGGGCTTCACGAACTCCCTCGTCGACTTGGTAATGAAGTTGTTCTCGTAATGGTAAACAATTTTTATTTCGTTCGCTTCAACCGCGAAAATCTTTTCGGCAACATCTTCAGACGCCGGAATGTCTTCGTTGCGATTGTACTTTTCAAGCACTGACTGCGAATGATAAAATTAAAAATTACTAGTAAACGTCGACAAAAATAACAGCCATGTTTGATTATGCACAGCATAAGCCTAAGCAATTTATGTTTCAGTCTTTTTAATGTTTTATTTTATGTACATAAGTGTTTTGAAATTCTGAAGCTACGATATTTTCTGGGACTTAAATTGTTTTAAGCCATGGCTTAAAAATAAATTTCTTCTTCTTTTCTCTTCTTTGGCTGTAATCACTCCCTAAGTGGAAAGCATATGGCTGCCACGTGACACCTGTTTTCTTGTCTCCCGCCAATTGTTTTAATTTCCTCCCATGACACGCCAGCATCCTTCAGTTCCTCCAAATACATCCTATGGATACTATCCGACCGGATACTGGCATCAAAGCTCAGTATACGAGACTTTGTCAGGTGCCATGATTCAAGAAAAAAAATCAACGAAAACACCATATTTAGTTTTGATATTCCCGATCGTTAGAGGTTTTTTTTTATCTTGGAAAACAGTGAACATTTTCACCTAATTGTATATTTACATTTTCCGCAATATGAATAAGAAATAAGAGGAAAGTTATTGTTAATAGAAAAACACAAGTAGTGAACGCAAAAAATGGTTCTGATTATTATGGTTAAATAATATGAACTTACGATTACGTTTCGATGAACACCTTCGCTGTCATATTGTTTACCGAATTCAATGCTCCTTAGGAACAACCTGAAATATTCAGCCGCTTTTTTAAACTGTTGAGACACGTGTTGATATCTTTTTTTAGCGACACATTACAAAAATTAAAAAACAGGATGTTTTGTTTTCAATATCGACCGTGGAAAAGGTAAAGGACCACAGTTTTTTCAATAATCACAACACAATGTATACACAACATAATACACTTTATATAAAAAATATGTTAAGCTTAAAAACGCCGAATTAGTTTCTAAATTTAGCTTTTATGTTTGAAATAAGAAGGTTCTGTTAAAAATTGCGATCAGGAAAGAATACTTAAAAAAAGTTTTTTTTTAATATTTAATTAATATCAGATAAAAGTCAATTAAAAACCAATAGTAGGATAAAAATATCAACGTATTAAGTTCAACGGAAAACTGTAGAACTAAATACGATGATATTTTTACTCTATTATTATGGAGTTCTACTTAGTAAATGCTAAATCAATAAATAAATTAAAAACCAGTTTATCAGTCTCCGTGTACTTCAAGGTTGTGCATATTTCATTATTTGCCTTTGACCCAAGATCACCCAAAAACGTTTTTCGTGTCTCCTATAAAATTTGGTATGTGTGGGTTACGTCCTTTTTCCTTTCCACGGTCGACACAAAAGGGTGAGCCCAGATTATTAACTCACAAAAATACAAATATTTGCGGCTGAGCAAACATCTAACTCCAACCTTTAAAAATATTTTGTGGTAAAATACATTTATTCAAAGCGTTAAAATTAATAAACAAAATAAATTTAATATACATGAGCATCCATATACGACATCAAGCTCTAAAGGGTAAATAGTTTGTGACAAGTTTTCGACAATGGTAGACCATAAGATTATATGAAAAGCTTTTTCTGTAATCTTATCGAATCAAATGCAAATCTTTTAATTCCACGTTCACTTACGAATGGGTAGGCCGCAACAGCTTAGATACGTTTTTTTTTATATTCATCAAATAAAAAGAGTTTATTTTTTTTAACTCACCTATCTTCTCTATCAGCAAAATTTTCGCTGAGGGTATCCGGTGTTCCTATTATTGACATGAGATGATCCTCTCGCGCATCGTGGTAAAATTCCAATTTTCTCTTGCACTCGATCGATCCATCCTGACAGCCTGTTTCATATCTGTGAACTGCCAAAACAAAATTGAACAAGCAATAAAATCAACAAAATACAAAAATAAAACTAACGCATTGGATAAGTGAAGACAGTTTATCTATCATTTTCTGATATCATACAGCTTAAATTTTACCATCTCTATTAATGCATTGCATATATTATTACACACACTTCATGAAATTCGATTAACGTATTAAAAAGCTTTGTCACTTACGACCCGGGTTTCGCCTTTCGGCATCTTCAGGAGTTTAAGTACCGGGTCGTTAGTTACAAAGCTTGTGTGAATGTACATAATTTGAACGATTCAAATTTAATATTGAAATTCCACCAAGCACCTTCAGTCGAAATCTTAAATAAAATATTCAAAATCATTAAGTTAGGGATAGTTTTCTTTTGCCAAAAATAACTTTGAACGAAATTGGCTTGATATTTATATTACGTTCAACTTATGTAAAAATACACATAATTTGACTGAACTTGTTTTTGTCAGAATATACAGCTTGTTAAAATCTATCCATCTGCATTCATAACTGACTCAAAACAGCCGGTAATTGATTTAACGCCTTCTGCCAGAATATGTATTTATATTTTACGAGAAATTCAAATTTAAACTATGTGTATAAATTGCAGTTATGTACTGATTACATGTGATAATATTGATGTTGTCTTTATTAAATTTAACAAAGGGCTCAGTAGTCTAAGTCAAATTCAAGAAAGACACAACCTCCAAGCTCCCCTCCACCCACCCCTGACAATAATGAAATAAAATAACAAGTGTGTTATTAATAATATTGAATACAACCTTTTAGGTAATCATCACGGCCTTTATCAAAATATTCTACAACTTCTTCGTTTTTGCAATCGCTGTGAATTTCTTTCAGATTGTCGAACCTTTTATCGTACCACTCATATCTGAAATGTTATGAAAACCACTTAATAAAATACTACAAAGCAATACAAGACTGTGTCAATTTTCATCCAAATAAAACACTTATCTACCCCAATGATGGCTTCTGGTATGCGTAGTCAAAGAAAGTTGTAATCTTTTTTAGCAAGCCGTCTTCGCGGGAGAATGGAGCATGTTTTTCTAAAATAGCTTTCTTGTACCGTATAATTTTCTCTCCAGATGGATACCGTCTCTCAAAATCTATAAAAAAAATAATTTTAAAAGACCAAAAAGAAAATGAAAATATTGCATTTATTGATTGTAGGAAGCACGTTTTATATATTATATCTTGTTGTTCTTATAATCAGGGTTGCGTCATATAAAGCCAACCTTTTTCATGACACGGACCCTTAAACCTCAAATAAACAATCTGCGTACCCCGATTTTTTTTATTTCACATATTCATATCGACTGTGGAAAGGAAAATGGACGTAACCCACAGTTTTTTTCTCGATAATCACAATGTATACAATTTGATACAAGTTATATCAAAAGGATATAAGCTGCAAATGCCGAATTCGTATCTAAATTTATCTTTTACGTTTGAAAAAATATGAGCTTTTGAAAAATTATTTAATTAATATTAGAATATGTCAATTAAACACCAGCTTAGCCAGCTTCATGCACTTCAAGGTTGTGCTTATTTCATAATTTGCATATGGTCCAAAATCATCAAAACACGCCTCTTATAAAATTTTCTATGCGTGGGTTACGTCATTTTTCCTTCCCACAGTCAATATCTTAGTGTGTACTGCCAGTTTTCCGATCTAGGTGAGAACGAAATATAAACATATTCATACCAATGGCGGGTATGTCAAGTCGCTCCACCCAGCTCATGGGCATGTCCATATACTTCCTCACATCCGAAGAATTCTCGTCGTTCAAACGAAGCAGCGGCAACCAGAATAGCTTGTCATTCAGGTCAAAGCTAACAGGCACACGATCTTCTTGTAAGTTAACCTTATAAGCGAAAGAAAGCATTTTAATTCAAACTGTAGATCTTGGAATCAAAAACAGGGCTTCGAACAGGAACTGAACCGAAAACCGTTATTTTGCCGGAACGAAAATCGGAACCTCTATGTTACTGCGCCTCCCTTTGAAGAAAAAATATCTTCGAACCTCAAAAAAGTCAAAAATTGAGAGATTTTTAAATAATGTACAAAAAGAGTGAAACACCTTTTTTTTTTAAATCGCTGGCGGATTTCTAAAAAGTTGGCTCGCTCGAATTCCCAAAATTAAGCAATGTAAGGCTTTCTTTTATTATTTTAGCTCTCTGGCTTAATTCGAAATTCGGCCACGAATTTACCAAAATGTCGGATCTTTTTTTTTAGCTCGCTGGCGGATTTAAAAAATGTTCGCTGGTTGGCTGATTTCAAAAACTTTTCGAGTATTTTCACTTCTTATCCTCAATCCCGAAATCCCGGGATTTCGGGATCCCGGAATTGGAGACACTAGCGTTGACCATGCAGTTACAATATTAACATGAAACCGACTATATTAAACAATATTTAATTTAATAACATTGTTAACTGACGAAAGATCTCTTTGTACTTACGTAATAATTCTTGTGATTGTAAACGCATTCCACGGACAAGTATCCATCATGTGAAGTATTATATCTTCTTCCTGTAGCTGGTTCTATATAATAAGGCTGATCATCCAGCTCAATCACCTGCTCTTCGACTACAGCTACATCCTCAACAACATCTTCAATGAGCTCTTCGACATGATGCAAATCAGTACTTTCCGCAGAGTAATTCTTATCTTTTCCAACGTCATCGTTTTCTTTATCTTTGGCAATCTCAGTTTTGCTTCCGGCAATTAGACTCGAAGATTCCGCTCCCGAGACTTCAGAGTCTTCGGGCTGGGCATTTCCATCGCTGCTGATCGTAGAAGCAGTCTCCTTGACCACCTCTAACCGTGCGGCAGACGAAGTCTTGCTTTTTACACTAGATGAATTTAATCTGCTTGTGACATGTTGTGGAACGGGTAATGGTTTTTTGCCAATCGGCGGTAATACGACAACCCAAGCGTGCACCCTCCACCCGTGTAATTCGTCGAAGGGTGGTTTTTCTAATTCCTATTCCACATAAAACAAATTGTTTTTAAACACAGTATCAGATAGACTCGTAGGTTAAGGGATATTTTCACTTAACATTTTGTCTTTTAATCATTTTTTTTATATGACTTTATAAATGAATAAATTATTGTCATAAGCGTGAGTACAGCAAGGATGCCCAATTGAAATCACTTGGTGGGTCAAATAAAACAATGCATGTCTCTGATGGGCCACACATAAATATTTTCAACCTTAATAATAATATATTTTTTTATATTAATAATAAAAAAAAACCTCACAACAAAAATAATTTTATCATTTTTTAACAACCTTTAAGCATTTATTTTTATTATGATATTTTTAAAAATGTATTTTACCAATAAACAAAATGCAAATTGTACATATGTATATACATTTGAAAATTTTGAAAGGGCCACACGAGACCTTCATTAGGGCCATATGTGGCCCGCGGGCCAATGTTCGGGCATGCCTGGTCTAAAGCGACACCTACTTATAATTAAGATAAATTGTTATGTGACTATTTTACAAACATTCGTGTGATTAATTTCAAAATATCACAGTTGAGTTAATCATCCCTTATTACATATTTATATTCAAATGAAAAAATTCTCTGAAAAATTAACAAGGAGCCAGTAGCGGGCATAAACAGTGACCTCTTTTTCCAATAAAAATGGCATCTCAAACACACCCCACTATGTATTTAAAAAAAATCTATATTAAACGTAACAAAATCTGAAAAATAATCAATTTGGTGCATTATACATTACTTCGATCGCTTTTTGGCGAACTTCTTCTTCTTCCATTTGCTGCTGTCGAAGACGCTGCTGTCTCTGCTCTTCCCTCCTAAGTAGATGTTGGCTACGGAAGTCAGTGCCCGGATTTACTTTGTATTTCTTGTTGATTGTGTCAATCTCAGGCTCGATTTTCTGCGAAAGTTATAAAATTTTCTCTCAATATAAAAATTCATTCATTGTCCAAATATTTTCAGTATAAAACTGTTAATTTATTAACTAATAGAAATATTTACAGGGTAGTTATAACAGCAAAGAAAATTGCCGAGCCAATTTATTGTGGTGAAAACATCGAAAGTTAATAGCGAGCTTAAATTAACTTTGATTATTCCACGTATTGTGTAACTAACTGTGACACGTGTTTCGCCTCTTTCAGAGGCATCTTCAGACTTACTATCGCAAAGTTTGCTTAAGTAATGAAGCAAGATTGATTCTAACATTTTAAAATTATAAAATTACAAAATGGATTGGGTTTTTTTTCCTTTTAAGAGGAGCAAGGAGGGGGGTGTAGAATCGAAATAAAGCAAACAGATAATGATACTAATTTTACTAATGAGTTGTAAACAATCAGAATGGGATTTTTCCTTTTTAATGGAAGCAAAGAGGGGATTATAAAATGCAAACAAATTTAATCATACTACTAATGACGTTAAACATTACAAACTATTAAAACTAATGAGCTACAATCAATCATCTAGGTTTGTGATTACTCTATTAATTGGAAACAATTTTAGTAACGGGGAACCGCCTGTGCTATTAAGAATATTATTTAATAATATTTCTTTTTTGTTAAGAGTTTTATTAATTTCTAAAAATTCTAAGCTATTCATCTTTAAACCCTTTTTATTTACTCGGTGGAGTATTTCTAAATTACAAATCTGATTAAAATTATGATTATTTTCTATTAAATGATTGGCAAACTCAGAGAAATTGTTACTTTTTAGACATCTTATATGTTCTTTAATTCTAATATTAAAGTTTCTACCTGTCTGTCCAACATAAGACGCTTGACAGTCTCCACAAGAGAGTCGATAGATACCACTCTGTGACGATGAATCTACGCGATCTTTACTGTTCAATAAAATTTTACCTAAATTATTTACTGTATAAAACGCGGGTTCTATATTGTCTGGCAAAAATTTAACTATCTTTGACGAGATGTCTCCTAAATAAATAATTCTACGCCAGTTTTTAATATTATCGTTTGCTTTCTTCTCTCCTGAAAAAATATTATTTACTATGAGTTGTTTAACTTGCTTACGTTTAAGTAAGTTAACTACTACGTCTGTGTTGTAACCATTATTTACAGCTATCTGTTTAATAATGTTTAACTCTAATTCAAAGTTGACTTTAGTGAGAGGGATGTTAACTAATCTATTAATCATTGCATGGAATGATGAGAGTTTTTGCGACCACGGGTGAATTGATGATGAACTTCCACAAAGTTACCGCCGAAACCATCGAAAGTAATAGCGAGCTTTTTCATTGCATTATCAGGTAAGATGAGGCCATTGAATATCTTAAAATTAATGTTTACATTATAAATAAAATTTATAGGAAATTTTACTAAACATAAATAGTTAGTTTTTTAGCTACACAATGCTTATCAATTTAACTAAACAAAACTATCAATTCAATTTTAATTTTACATGAATTGATCTTCTTTCAGTATTCTATCCACTCTACAATAAACAAATGGTTTTAAATAAGCAAATGGCAAACTGACGATTTTTTAGTTTTTGTTAAATATTGTCTTCTAAAATAATCGGTTATGAGTCCATATACTCTAAATTGGGAGTGAACATGGGCACTTAGATGTGCACACTTCCCAAAATGTGGCAGCACACATTTTTACACATTCCGCACAGGCCGAGCACAGGCCGCGCACAGAAATATTGTAAAAAGAAGTTAGTTCTACTAAATAATTAGCAAACAATGGGTTGACTTGCTGGACTCTAATTTAATAAAGCACCAAGCAATTGGATATGAATAATATTATAATTTTCATAACTGTATTGATTCCTAGATATTTCTTTTAGCGACATTATATAATAACAAACGAACACGCTTTTTATTTTTGCTTAAAATTAACTGCACAAAGCAGTGGATGATCCACACGCACAGCGAACGTTGGGCGTGGTTTGAAAAAAGGATAGATAGGATCATGCTTGAAAAATTGAGAGCATACAAATAATCATTATCGAAAATGTATAGGGATTTTGGTGATACTATGGAAGGCGACAATAAGAAAACACATAGGGATTGAGCATCACGAAAAACTATGCTATTTTAAATATGGCATATTTGACTTACCTCGGACGGTGTGGGAATGTCTGGACAAACTGTTCTCGATTGTATGCTCAGTGTGAGGTCCCTGGCTGCGAATCCAAAGACGACATAGGCGTCCAGTCCAGCTCCGACGAGAAACGAAGTCAGCAGTGTGGCATATTCGAAACTGTTGCCACGGTGGCGCTTCAGGATGCTGAATGGCGACAGGATGCGGTCGGGCTGGAAAAAATCATGAAAGTGTTATAAATAACAAATATGAGACAACATTTCGTACAGAATTATAATTATATTATTATTATTATTGTTTAAAATTAAAAAGTATTTGGTAATATAGGTAATGTCGTCAAGACGCCAAATATTTTAAATTTATGCTCACTCACTCAAAATCAACTCCTAAAAAAGAGATCACAGACACTTATTTCAAAGATCTAAAATTTACAATATAAAAAAATCTAAATTTTATATTGAACTTACTGGGTTTTAAGCCCAAGGTCAAAACTCACACCAACTAGTTTACAGAGGGTACTAGTCAACAATTGAAGTCACGTCCACTCCTTATGTAAAGCATAATATATCAACTCCAAATAGATTATTTCAACAAAACCTACCAACCGACCACGGAGATCAAGGGGTTCGAATCCCAGTACGGACAGTTTTTATAGATTAGATGTCTTGAATTCCTTCTACCACTAATCTTGTCCAAAAAACGTGGCGTAGTGAGCAGCAAACTACTAGTCCTGTCCTAGCCATATCCGTATTTCCCTACTCTCTAAGAGAGGTTGAGCTACTAAGTAACAATCAGTTCTCGTAGAAACTGTTCCGTTGAGATAAATTCCACTGGGAGTCTATATGCAGACATGGAAAATAAAAAATAGCTTGATCAAAGAGAACTGATTCTAAGTCAGTCGCTGAACTTCACTAATTAAGTGTAGAGTTGCATAGTCAAGAGTTAAAATCTTGACCAAGAAACTGCGATGAAAGTCAAACAATGTTGATTGTATGGCTACGAACAAAGCAATTAAAATAGTTGAAAAACCAAAAATCCTAATTCCATCTTTCCGAAGACGGATTCACTGACCAAAAAAATAATTTATTCATATACATACAGTAGCTCTCTAATAACGTCATTTTGTTGCGTCCAATTTTTACATTGAAGACCTAATCTTTTGTGATTCAAATTAAGAAATGAAAAAACCACTCTACATCTGTCATATACAAACAAAAGAATTGCAAAATGGCGTCGATCGAATGCAGAATCAATCTCGTGTTTTGAAAGGGTGTCTTGAAAACGCAGGTATGAATTTATTATCTGTCGAGATTCATCTTATTTCGAATAAGATCATATTCGCGGACGTTAAATAAAGTCGAATAGGGTTAAATAACAATAACCTAAAATGCAACAATAGCTATACGAAGAAAAAACAGCCGAACATTTACGCGGTGTTCGTAATTATTTTCTAGAAATAACCAATATTACATATTATTTATGAATATTGTAATTTAGACTTTAGAGATTAAAGCATTTAAATAGTTAAGTTGAACAGTAAAATTAATTACCCTACAGGTATCGTACAGCAGCGACCAAGCATCCATTTTCTATACCATGGCTTTCCAAACTATGTTCGTCGAACACCTTCATAACGTAAAAAAAACTCTAAACTAGAACGGATGATTTATGAGGTCGGAACCCAATTTTCGTGACAGTTAAACCAGTAGGCTTAAGCGCAAGAGATGATTAAAATATAATTGATTTAATCATTAATTCTTATTTGCAACAAAATAACAAAGATCAGCAATTAAATGTCACTGAAGCGACTCTTTATAACCCGCCAGCGGAGAAAATTGTTCTTATTATGTTGCAAATAAATGCAGGTGCAGACTCGAATACACACCAGGCATAAGAATTCAACTCACCAATAGTGTGCCTGCCTTATATCAAGAAGATACGCAATTCAAAGACTCAAAAACATCACGAAAATATTGTAATAAATTTACAATTCAAAGAAAAATATCGTATTGATTTCTGAAAGATATTCCAAATATAATTTACGTCACAAAATAAACTGAATCAAAAAAAAATATTTCATAAACATACTGTAGGTAAGTTAATAATAATCAGACAGTTTATAAATATAATATTCAACAGGAGATAAATTCTTTTAATACTTTGACGAAGGTTCCAACGGACAGTCGATTAAAAAGCGGACAGTAATAATAATCATTGCGTCATAAATAACTGAAAGTGTTAGTTATTCGACCGTGAGAAAACGTTCTAGGTAAAAATCGTTAAGCCCAAGAAATGGTCTTAGAAAGTTGATCTCAAAAACATGTGTTTTCTTCCCGAGGTATTGTGTTGCACATTATTTTGTACCATCCCTTACTGATGTTCACTTATTATACTACTGTAAATCGTCATTTTTTGCATTACATAATAGTAAATAAAGTATTTAAAACAGACATCGAATTAAAATGATATACACGGTAGATTTTTTTCGTTATTTAAATATAGCCAGTGATTATTGATGATATTCTTTTTACCCTTTACGAAGAACGATCCAAACCGATATATAGTGATAATTTTTTAGTTTTTATATTTGAGATCTTGGTCATGTATGTACCAAAAACTGTAGTCATGTGGTAACAGTCAAATGCTCCAATTACTTTTCATTTTATGATCAAGGGGTCGAATACCGGCATTCACAATTTTTTATATTATTTTCAATAAATTGCAGAATAGTTGATTTCTTCATCGTACTTTATCTTACTCCAAAAACAAATAGCCTTTCTGAGTTCCATCGTATTATCCCTAATTTATCTGTTAACTGATGTACTCAGCAATATATAAAGCACGTTAAAAATATTTTAGATGGTTAACAATCATTTGTTTATTCCACTTGTGTGTTAAAGTATGTGACACGTTTTTCACCTCTTTGAGAAGCATCAACAGACAGAAAATCGCAAAGTTTACGAATAAAGTAAAAAATGGTTATACTTCTTACGATATCAATTACAAAACAAAAGTCGGAGTTTTGTCCCTTTCTACTGGATGCAGGAAGGGGGTAAGATAAAAACATATCTCGTTAAAAATTCTCTTTTAGGGTGTTCACTGTCAATACTTAGTGGAAAGTCATTATATTAAAAAATAACATACTCATTTGTACTAATTAATTAGACTTTTATATAATAAGATCAGAACTTGTTTTCGCTCATGACGAGAATTATTAACGGATACGAGAATACAATTTACCAGTGTTATTTATACAAATGAGTAATTTTATTTTTTGAAATCGTTATTTCATTTTCTTAAATATTTTATTCCTGCTCGAAGTGACGAAGTTATTTTCCGATATCGTTTACGCATTAAAAAAAATATTGGATAATAATTAAATAAACTATTAATGATAAAAATAAAATGTTTGTTATCTCGCTTTAAGCCCCATACCAAATATATACAAAATTAAATAAATGGGGATTGTATATAAGTAAGCAGACTGAATGAACGTAATAGCGGCCTAATAAATTTGTATGAATATTTTTTCCTTTCACCGCCCCAGTGAAACTTTTTAATAAATGGGTCTACGAGTTGTGACTGCATCCCCCTACACCACTCTCCAGCTGCGAAGCGTAGTACCACCCCGTACTACGAGACTACGTCAGGCTCTACGCCATAGAAGGCCACCCCCTCCACGAGCGCCGGCGGTTTGTATGAATGGAGTTTTTATTGAATGAAAAGCGACGGGGTAGGGAAAAATTGTTATGCTCAGTGGGGTGACCGTGACACATCATAACTAAAAACGCGCTCATTTTTTAAAATTAAATGTATTTTTAGATGGCCACACCAGTTACGGAGATATATCGCTCAATACTAACCGGGTGACTACTTTATAAAACTTGGCTTTATCATTTCTTAGTGTATTTCAAATTTACAGTCCGAGCGGTCAATTTGTATGGCTTCAAAAACTCTAAGCCTTGGTTAATAGATTCGACTTGCTTAAAACTCTTTGGCATAGTATTTTTTCAAAAACTTCGTTAGAAAACCTCTTTATTTGACTAATAAACTACATTTATTATTATATAAAAAAAAATTTAGCCACTGTATTAAACAAGAAGAATTTAATAAAATATATTGAAAAACAACTTCAGATGAATATAAGTCGTGTACACTTCTTATATTATATAAATAAAAACTTATATTATTTAACAGTAACCTTACTTTCGCCTCTTAAAATTCTAATACCTCCAATAATCTAAAGATAATGCATATTTCCGATAATGAAAGATTTGAACGATTCATTTAGTATGCTTCTTAACAAAGCGAAACACCCGTAAATTAAATTCGAAACGTTTAAATTGTGTATTCTCCCTCACATTTTGTCACTTACAACCCGGATTGAATGCTTGAAGATGCCAAAAAGCGAAACCCGTGTCGTTAGTGACAAAACGTTTAGGAGAGTACAAAATTTGAACGATTCAAATTAAATTTACATTTTTTTTATTAATTAATCAATGCGCCAAATATTTTAAAGTTGAAAGATCATACGAGAAAAACTCGATGTGAATTTTTGTATTGTAAGTCACTCGAGATAAACTCGAGGTAAATTGACATCACAAACACCCATGTTTAAGGTCTCAAATTCAAATTGAAAAATCGTAATTTGACATTGACATTACCAAGAATCGAACCCAAGCCCACCTGGTTGGTAGAGAAAGCGCTAACCAACCAGACCACATCGGGCGACAAACCCACCAACCACCTTCGGTTGAAATCTTAAATTATACCCTTTTATCAAAAATGAAATGGTTTAGTTTTCAATTATCATTGTATGATAAACTTGTCGTTGAAAATACTACTCACTTGAAGTTGGTTCTATTGGAGGCAAAACAAATAAACCAGTCCCAAATAAAATAATTAGAGACGCCGCGTGGTCACACTACGTTTACGCTACTATAAAAGTTTCACCTCGTACAATAACTTTGGGGCATTATCGTAACCGAGTGAATAAACTCTCTCTTTGTTAGTAAATAAACCACTCATAACAATATTTCAATTTCGCTTCCTTCTCGCCATTGCATTCTCTATTGGGCGAACATTCTGCTTCGAAAACATTTAGTGGAATGTTTTATCGTGAATGAAAATCGGTTATTTACTTTTCGCCGCTTTCGTTTTTCTTAAATTGAATTATAATATTTCTGAGCGCGATTCGACTTTACATAAAAAAAGTCTTAAATTGCAAATTGTAAAATTCAATTTCCATTGCCAATTTTAAATTTAGTATTGTTAGCGGTATAATGTAAAATTCATACTGTTTACCCTTTATCAAATAAAAGTCATTTGTTTTAAAGTTTTCCTATGGTACTTAACGTTGTACCCACCACCACCCACTACCGCTTCACTCTTCTTACGAAGTTTATTTCGTAGCGTAGCAACGTTTTTCGTGCTTAAAGTTTCTCCCGGGGATGATTTTATGATAAAATAACGAAGTTAAATAAAATCTTTTCGGAATTGGGTTCCATTCTTTTCACATAAGAGGCAGTGAATGTTTTAAAATTTGCCGTAGATGCAACCAAGTCAGCATGACCGACGGCATCCGCCTGATGTATCCCGTTTGTTGTTCATGTCTGGACAATCCCAAAGGATGTAACCAGCATTCTGAATCATATTCCCGTATTTACGATTAAGACTATTCACTAACTGGCCAAGCTGTAAGAGCTTGGCAGCAGAGGATCATGATTTGCTATGAATAAAAACCACTACCATCGATTGTCTTCCGTTATATTATCATTATTTTGAAACAATATAAGGAATAAACAAGGAAGTATTAACTCAATTGGCATTAACTTAATATAAGCCATTATACATTTTTTTAGCTCTATGTGAATTATAAAATATAGTTGAAAGGAATGGCGGGAGGTTGAAATAACTATCAGCTATATAATATAAAATTTTTGTGGAACTAGATAATTTTTTTTTTTCATAATGGAGATCTTAATATTAGATTAAATTAAAATGAAATCAACACTCTTTCACCATGGTTATAACTGGATTCAGAATATAAACATCTTATCTTTTTACTTAAACACACAATAATTATAAAAAATTGAATTATTTCGATTCGGTACACTTCTTTAAATTTTGTCAATAACGAGCCGGGTTTCGCTTATCGGCATATTCTGGTTTTATCAAGAAGATGCCGGAAGGCGAAACCCGGGATGTTATCGACAAAATTTATGGAAGTGTACAGAATCAAAATAATTCAAATTTGACATTCAATTTTCATCAAGCGATGTTCTAAATTACAATAATTTTATTTTATTTATTTAGTCTAATGAAGGATAATTCATATATTTAATGAACTTTCACAAAATTTTCACCGAATTCTTCGACAAAAAAAAATCATATTATTTATTATCTTAAAAGTATTTTATAAACCTTGCCGTGATAAGTATTTCACGGTCATACTTTTTTTTAATTCGAAAAAAAAATATCAATTAATAAGGCTTAGTAGATTATCGAAACTACCCCGATTATTCCGAGACACTTCAGGCAACATTTGTACGTTACTGGGTTAAGAAATACACCTAGTTTAACGGGTGTATAGTTTAGATCTGAAAATGAATTGATAGAGGATAACAATTATTCAAAACTCGTTAAATAAAAAATAGTGTGATAAAATTAATTTATAATTTGAACCCGCTATTTCTGATTCACACCATCATCAGAACTACATATAATATGTTCAAACTTATTTTACTTCGAAATTTTTATTGTATATATTTTATTTGTTTCTTGTTAAATTTTATAATACGCATTTTTAAAACCGTTTTTGTAGAAGAATAAAAAAATGAAAATATTTACTGTGAAATTTCTATATTTTTAATTTTAAATAGAAAAAATGTTGAATATCAATTGTGTGTTTGCTGACAATTATTGCTGGGAAGGCATTAGGCATCATAGTATTGGGCATTATCGGCTGATATCTTCAATTGATGGCAATAAACGAAACTGATTTCAATCTTTATGTATAAATGTGTGAAAATTTTAGAAAAAATGGTTTATTTTGAAATTTATAAAGTATTTAATACTTTTTCTATGTAGTTCTGCGGTAACTCTGTGGATGTTAATTTTTAATAAAAAAATATATTTGATAACTTTGCAACAAGTTCGCAAAATAGCTTAATTACTGTTCACCAACTTTATTCCAAAAAGGTGCTTGATGACAAACAGAGTGTGATGTTGCGTCATTTGAATACCGATCGAGCGATTGCTAACTATCGATGACTAACAACCATATGTCCTCGATACTTGTGAAAGATGATTTTTGCGATTAGCACAAGTGTAGATATATTGTCTTCGCCGTCGAGTTTATATCTCCAGTAAGGGCAGGCAATTAGTTGGCTATACCCCCAAGACATCCAACTTTCCGTGACGCTTCGTCCCAAAATAACCTTCCTACGTAATGTAATGTAACGCTATCCTTACCCGCCAGGCCGGACCCGCCACCCCAGGGCCGGACGAGCCCTAACCACCCCCTCAGGCATTAACTATTCACCGGAGGTCAATAATGGCCACCGGCGGGGCGGAATGGCCGAACCGGCGGATCCGTCTTCGTGGAGGGAGAGGCGAAGAGGCCCGCGGTCCACGTGGGACCTCGGGTGGCGGATCGAGGGGGCCTTATCGATTGAGCCCCCAACCCCCCGTCCTACACACACACTGCCGTGCGATTTTCCCGCGGGTTCTTTGACGGCTCGCTTTACGCTCCTGTGACGTCATACGTAAGAACGTAGGTCTAAGAAGACAGTTCGCTTTTCATTATCGGGATTATAACACCATTTCTACAATCCAGAGTCTAGACTGATTGCTATTCATATACAATATAAAACCGAGTTGCGTATCTTTCCATAAACATTTTATTCTGGATACTGCACAATAGATAGTAAATTGATTGAATAAGCGTTTATTTGGTGGACATTTTTGTTTATTTTATTCTAGTCGCCCGCTTGATGATATGAAACAACGAAGCAAGAATTGAGTGTCTTTTATTATTTATGAAATTTGGTTCCCTTTCACACATATTATGTTGAGCTTTGAATAACTCTACTTTTTATGACAACTTAGCACATACGGTGTTAGTAGACCGCTACAAATAATTTCAGTATGAAGTCGCTCGCACATGTCAAAAGGTTGGCCACCCTCGTTATGTTATCTATCAATGATCTAATTTAATTGTATTTTATCTGATTTGATATCTGATTATTTTTTTAAACAACGTGTAATATAATTTTTATAAAATAAAAATAAATCAGGGTCTTTGACGACATATGAAACGGCGATTCATATTTTGTTTGTGTATTTGCCAACCTGGTAGAAAATAAAAATGTCTTCGAAATCGAAAGATCAATTAGTTTACGACTGAAGTTCATTCCGTAAACAGTTGAGCATTATTTCGTTGATCTTGCCTCAAGTCAGGCAGTAGAATAAACTGAAAAAGCAACCCGTACTCTTGTATCCAAACCAAATACACGGATATCCAAATACAATATAAGAATCGAATATCGCAGAATATTAAAATTATCGGTATTATGAAAACCATGATCCCAGTGATTCGACTCCTTTTTTCAGTACGGAAATATCGGTATTTTGGTATTAAAGATGCATGGTTTGAGTAACTTTTGTCCTTGAAGTCGATACAGTCATTTATCAAACGATGTATTTCTTTCACGCATTGCGTTCAACCACGCGTAGGTTCTTGCAAAAGTGAACCTTTTATCGAATTCGCAACCACGGATATAGTTATATGTTATTTATTTATTAGATAACTTTATAATACCAATTTATGTTAAGCGTATGCGATACCAATCAGCTTTAATATGTATTATGGTTCGTTAATTTTTAATCTTTTTGTAACAATGATATTCACTTGATTCACCCGGTGTTGCAATCCCCGATTGAAGCTACCTTTCCGATTGAAGATCTTTCCGGTTTATCTCACGGTGTGCCACTCGAAATATCATCTCAGGACCTACAACAATTACAATAGCTCGAAACGTATCAAATGCCAACTTTTGAGTGGTGAAGAAGAGGGTGAAAGGGCCAAAGAGGAATATGCTTCAAAACTTGTAAGGGTGGCAGCGCTGCCACTATACGGTCCTACTGGGCATACTACCCGTGACCAGGCTTCGAAGGGAATTACAATGGGACGTCCTATTACTTAAAAATAATTACGTTATCCATTTCACTGCATACTGTTGTTTATATTTAGTTATACATACTGTTGTTTATATTAGTTGCTAGAGCGAAAAAAATATTAATCATGTCGTATAAAATATATTGTTTATTAATTAAGTAATATTAATAAATTGGCACTACAGTCACAATATAACAACTTAAATAAACGAAACATTTGTTATATATATTTGATAGCTATTTCGGCGTATGCCTTCGTCAGGACAATACATACATAACAGAAGTCATACGTCGAAATAGCTATCAACTTTATAAAATAAATATCGTAGAAATAAAATACTTAGTTATTTTTTCACCTTATTATATATAGCAAGCTATACATGTAGCATAATTCTTTTGTAACTTAATGTTTTGTTTTTACGTTATTATATTGTGGCTGTAATGATGACATTTTTTTAAAATGATATTTATTTATATATTTAAAAACTATTTTTTTACTATTTCACTACATTTTCGTTATTTTTTCACCTTATTACAATGGAGTTCTACCAAGTTAATACCAATTAAATCAATATATAAAGAATTTTTTTTCCAAAGATGGTTCCATGCCATCGTCAGAACTCTGCTTGAACACAATATCGTCCACCTATAAATACTACATTATATCTAGGTAGAAGCTTTGAATTGATTAAATTTCTATGAAAGCTTTAGTTTAATTTAATGTGATAACTTCTGTTCAATATGTTCCAGGGAAAATAAATAAAAGTAATATACATATATTGCAGTGGTGTAGTGGGGCCAGGTCGGCGACCTGGCACCTAAAAATGAGTCAGGGCACCGCCCTGTCACCTTTTTGACTTGTAACTTAATTTTCAAGTACATACATATATTCAAAATACTTTTCTTAAAATCTAAAAGCATTATATCAAAATCGACCTACCCGACGGATTTTACAAAAATAAATGTACATATGTAACGTGAACAATTACACCCCCTCTTTCTGGGATCTAAGCGATGCTCATTATCGAACCTGGAAGCGCGTTTTTTTATCGATTTAATTGTTAAAACTTGTGTTTTTTTTTAACTTCTGACGAATATAAAAAAAAATAGGGAAGAAATCAATGACCCACCTAGTACCTATTTATTTACCACTACACCACTGACACATTGAAAGTTAAACTCTTTGTTTTAACTTACTTTCAGATTCAACTTAGAATGCGACAAGGGGATGAAATTTGCCGAACGGGAAATTGTTACGAGAGTAATATTAAATTGTTAGTATTTCATAAATTATTATATTTAACATAACATTGTCAAAAGGATATGGCAGCCATTGTACACCTTGAGAGGTTTTAGTACTTTATTCGGCATAGGTCTGCTAAGCTTCCGTCAGGAGTGGTCAAAGAGAGGAGCGGAGAGGGCCTACGCAAGGTGGGCAGCAACCTCAGCGTCCGGGGACCGTCCACGTGCCGATTTAATTATACACTTTACCCTTATTAAAGTTTGCCTAGATGCAAAGCCTACACGATACGAAACAAGTTTATCATCTTATAATATGTAACGCATTTAAATCTATAATTTTTCCTGTTTTACCTTATAAATTTATCAACTTAGCTATCGCAAAAGCTCAACAAATATCCAATACATTAAATAAATTTTAATTTAATTTAATTTTTATTATCGTTTTAGATAGATTTTTTTTTATAATCCATGTCCGCTCCCATGTGAAGCATCCTAATGGAGGTATCTCAACAGAAGTTAGAGAAGAAGAATAACTGTTTGTTACTCAGTCGCTCAACCTCGTTTTTTTTTCAAAGTGAGTAGTAGGGAAAGAATGATAAAGCTAGAACATGACCAGTGGTTAAGTATTCGCTATTGCTATACCCCGTTATTAAAGGATCAGAAGGATAGGAGGAGAGTATAATGTGAATTGACATCCGAAACACCCGGTCTTCCTTCCTTGAACAGTCTTGATGATAGAGTGACAGAAATAAATAAATTGTTTTTCTATACCAATTAACTCGGTTATTATCTGATCATTGCGCTTAAACATAACGACGATTAGTCAAATGTATTGCATTGTCAAAAACTTTGGAAAACTGCTGTAGCTTTACGATATCGCTAATTTTGGAAGTCTGAATTTAACTAAATTTTTAACGATTATTTTACTCAAGGAGGAACCGTCCCGTCCGTGTATTAATTAAAGCCCTAACGGTTGGGTTAAGATCTAAACTAGTGCTTCCCAACCTGTGGGCCGCGAAATTCAGTAGAAAGTATAAAAATCTATATATCGGTGTTTCCCATATTGGAATTTTTTAAGGGGGCCGCCGAATTGGATTTTAAATTGGATTCTGGGGGAAAAGTATAATAAAAAAATCGAGGATTTCGAATTCGTCGGTGAGCTAAAAAAAACGAGTTACGGAGACAATTGAGGAGGGCCGCAGATTATTTATTTTATATTTAGGGGCCGTGGAACGAAAAAGGTTGGGAAGCACTGATCTAAGCAATGAGATGATTTGTGACTAGTATAATATTTCATGAGAACATAACTTAGAGAATCTGAATTAAACAGAAGTACATATTTGAATTAGGCAAAAAATTTTGTAATAAAACGTGATGACAGTGAAGTATTATAATAAAACCTCATTTAATGGTTTGTTAACACAGTTTTTCATTATATTTTCACACCTGAAAGGTGAAAAAATTACAGTATTTTAGTTACACAAATATTATTTTATGTATGGTCGGTATAGTTATTTTGGTTTATGCCTTCATCAGAACTTAATTACAAATTATCACAAAAAAACTTTGATATTTTCTAACATTATAACAATGGAATTTTAGCAAGCAAATGGCAATTCAATCGATTAAAAATATAAAGCTTGGCCAATTCCATTGACAATTGAATGTTTAATATTTTCAATAAAGTCGATCTGAAAACTATTTATGACGAAGTAATTGAATTTAATTATTTATTTCAGATTTATACAGTCTGAAAAACGTCAAAATATTCAATATTGAAAATTATTAGCCACTAGCGTTTTATTGCAATATTGAGTGTTTCGTGTGGACGCGCAATCACGGCAACTAAAACCTGGAGGTCCGGTCATCCTGAGATGGGTATCGCAGAGCTCTCAATATTATTTGCCATCTAAATTGTAAATATTTTTGAGGGACCGAGCGATCGTGGGTTATCAAAATTCTTAACAACAACATAAACTGTTTTATTACAAACATGTTCCTATAAACACGAGGAAATTTGGTCACAATTGGGTCAAGTACCAATAGAAGCACGTAAGTAGTTAAATACTGTAATTAATCTCAAAGCTAATTACAAAACAGCATACCTCAAAACGAACACTATCAAGTCTTCTGGATTTCCTATCATCTGCTAATGATGGGTGTTTATTAAACGCTTATTTGAATCAGCAAAACTTTTCCAGCGACGGTCAATTTAAAAGCTGATGTGTGCTCGGCTTAGTTTGCAATTTCACCATGAATAGACTTTCATGAATTTCCATACAAAAATAATGACACTCAATGGACTGCTAGAAGTTCATGATTAACAACATTTTTGCACTCCAATTAAATGGCATCAATGTGAAAAGCTGTGGCGTCAACAAGACGGCACAATATATCGCACAGCGAACAATCAAGTTATTGCAGGAAACATTCAATGGGCGTATAAAAAACATCCTTTAGATTTTAAATTTTCTCTGACTCTTTATTCCGAGAATGTATTAAACAAGAATGAGACAGTTTTTTTTAAAAATATTCATGTTTCTTTCGACAAAACTGCTTTATGTTTCGTTACAATCTTTTAATTTTCTGTAATTTCATATGACTTTATAGAAAAAAAACAGGTCTATAAAGAAAACATATTAGAAACCTAATAATTCAGTAACGTATAAAATTATTCTCTTCCACGCGTCTATAACTAAACCAACACCATTTGCCAGGGTTAAAACACAGTTCTTTACAGATGCATCACCATTGATTGGCTTCTGTGTTCGAAAGGTTACAGCTCACCCTGAATATCATGGTTCTGGATGCAAGTTCAAAGACGTTCTGAGCTAAATTCTGGGTGAGATCAATGTCAAATTTTGCTATTTAGATCTTAAAAATATCTCCACGATGACTTTTATCCTCGATTTGATCTCGTTGGCAACGACACATTGGCAAAAATTTGTTGTATATCGGCGCATTAAAAATTTCACGTCTTCACAGTTTTACAAATGGAGCAATAACCAAGCCTCGGTCTGGTGGAACTGTCTTCAAAAATATGGATTGATTGATATATATACGTCAAATTCTGGCGCTGGTGGAGCTGAGCTCCAATTTACGTTTCATTTGGTGTATTTTGATGTTGCTTTTCCCGCGTAGCATCTTGGATTTACCTGGGCGTAGGCGGGTGCGTGGTCTTTGGTTTTTGTTTTGTTTTTGTGCTGATGGTTGATTCAGTAGCCTCGAGCTGCAATTAATTGGAGATATGCTTATCTGATCAGTTAATATATATATGGAATCGAAGAAAGTTATCACAAATATGATAGAATTAACAAGAACCTGCGCGTCTCCAGGTAAAACCTCGAATCATACCGTTTTTTCTTTCTCCCCAATTTCTAATGTTTTAAATTTATTTTTTCTGCTTTATCTTTTTTAGATAACTAACAGAATAAGCTGAACAAATTTTAATACATGAAGACTAAGTCTTAAATCAGTGATTTTCAGAAAAGCCAAAACAAGATTGACATTTGTATGAACTTTTATGTAAAATGTGATTTTTTAACATGATATTTGATGATTCGTCAACGCTGATTTGACTGTTTATGTTACTAATGTGCGCATATATTACTAATCGTTGCTACTATAGCATATTCAACTATTTTTTTCATTTTTAAGAGTTAATATTTTTCATCAATTCGAAGTTTACTTTTGGAAACTTATTTTCAGTTTAATATCAAAAGTAAACATTATTTCAACATATTCTATGAGTTATCAATTCTGTTTTTCATGTACCTAACCCGATTCCATTTCTTAAATATTCTGACCTATATTGAGGTGTATCAATTGAATGAGTTCAATAATAACTGTTTGTAAGCCAAACGTTCAACCTCTCCCCTCCGAGAAGAACTAGTTGCCATACTTCAATCGTTGTTTCAGAATTCAGTTGGGTATAAACAGTCGGACATTAAATTCACATCATAAAGCATGGCATTTCATTAGTTGTGTTTATTTTTAATATATTATTATTATATCTAGTTGTATTTTCCAGAATGCGACCTTTCAACGTGGGAAGGTTCCCGCCCTGGAATTTCTTACAAATATGAATAAATTTACGTAGAAACAAATCTAAACCTTGTTTTCATGTGAGGCAACCAACGATGGCGTCTGTTACACCGGGCTTATACACAAAGTACACCGTGTTTATTATTAAATCTCCTAGTTACTGGATCGACTTTTGATATCAAAATCCCAACACACCGTAACCGCAGAACTCGGAATCCACGCAAAACCATTATTTCCATCTTGAAAGTTCGATCTCGGCTCCGAGATAATCAAGTCGGCTTTGTTTCGTCAGTGTGGTGGCAGGATAGGGGTGGCAGTTGGCATTTGTCGGATTCAGCAGTTGCCCGGTAACCGCGGAGCCCTTAGGGGACTTCCCGAGGGCTGCCCCAAACAACGCTTAGCTTAATTCATACGGTTGTTCTCAAAGCTATTATGTTATATTACTGCGCAATTTTATAACACACAACTTAAATAATCTTTAATTATATATGATAATATGAATAATTAAACAATCCACAGTTTATTTACCCACCAAAATGGTGATATTTAGGTAGAATTTATTTTAAAAACAATATAAACTAAAAAAAACATAATATCGTAAATAATGTATTTTCGTATAAATAGCTGGAACGGCTTTTCTCAGCTAAGCTGGTTTTTAACTGGGTGGCTTCCATAGACGAGATATCTCCTAAAATTTTTCGTGCTCAACACGCCAGAGACGAGTCACCTCGTCAATAACTAATTAAATTTTTAATTGCTAATTACAACCGGCGTTCTAGGTACAAACGTACTTTTTTTTAAAAATTTTAGATCATTCATAACTTTTTTAACCTATAATATAATCCAATTTGAATTATTTTGATTCTGAATTATTTTCCACTTTTGCATGTTATTGTACTTTCGAAATACCCAATAATTCATTCATAGATACGCGATAATTGTAATCTACCCACCTTATTCATTAAAACTATTTTTTATCCATGACCACTCCTAATTTGGAGCATATGGCCTCCTAATGGAGGTGTCTCCTAAAGTTTTTTCTACGAGAACTGTTTGTTACTAAGTCACTCAACCTCACTTTTTTCAAAGTCAGTGGTAGGGAAAGAAGGATAACGCTAGAACAGGACTAGTGGATGACTAATCGTTAACCTAGTTATTAAAGGACCAGAAGGATGGGAGGAGAGGAAACGATGTGAATTGACATCACAAACACCCAGTCTTCGATCACAACTTTGAATTGAATAATTCTCAAATTCACTGTGATCTTACCGGGAATCGAACCCAGATCTGCGTGATCAGTAGAGCAAGCTCTAACCAACTGGGACACTGCAGGTGACGAAAATAAATAATGTCGAAAATTCTCGCAGTCATATCAATTAGGTTAACAATAATTATAATGTGCGATTCACTTTTATGTTTGTATATAAACGATACAAACCGTTTGCTGCACGTCAGTTGAAGTGCATTCGTGCACTTGATAAAACCAGAAGATTCCGAAAGGCTAAACCCTGGTCGCTATCGACAAAAATTATGGAAGAGTGCAGAACTAAAATAATTCAATTTTTATATTAAATTTCCATCAGACACCTTCAGTCGAAGTTCTAAATTATATAATATAATCTATTTTTTTTTAAAAAAGCAACATTAAATAGCAACGCACAAACTTACCGTAAATTTGGCAGAGTAATAATAGCTTGAAATGACTATCTTGATCATTTATCTTTCAGTAAGAGCCCGCACAACCCTATTCTGAATTTACCGTGGCTCTAAAAGCAGGGGTGGAGTGGAGACGCGAAACTCTCCCGCCGCCCCCGCTTTTACGTCCGCGCAACGACGGACAGCGGACACTTGGCCCCACCGGCCCGGAATAGTGGTAAGTAAGTAGAATGTAGATGCTCGGGTGATTTTGCGCACCGTGCAGTGCCGCCTGTTTTCTTTGTGTGCTCTGCGAGTGCGGCTCTGGACGAATGTATAAAATTTGCATAGCTTTGTGTTTGCTCGCAAGATTAATTGAATCCTTTAAAAACAAACAAAACCGAACAAGAAAACATAATTTGTCCGCTACTTATTACATTGAAATTACATCAAATAAAATATACTGGACAATGTGTATGTTGTATTTTCTATACCCCAATGAGTCACATTCCACTACAATAAACATTTAAATAAATTAACACCCGGTGATTACGTTCGCCTGCTGTGGCCCAGTTGGTTAGAGCTTGCTCTACCGATCACGCAGGTCTGGGTTCGATACCGGTCAGATCACATTGAATTTGAGAATTATTCAATTCAAAGTTGTGATCGAAGACTGAGTGTTTGTGATGTCAGTTCACGTAAGTTCCTCTCCTCCCATCCTTCTGATCCTTTAATAACTGGGTGTAGCAATAGCGATTAGCCAACCACTAGTCCTGTTCTAGCCTTATCCTTCTGTCCCTACTACTCACATTAAAAAAAGGGGGGTTGAGCGACTGAGTAACAAACAGTTCTCGTAAAAAAACTTCTGTTGAGATAACTCCATTAGAAGGCCATATGCTCCACATTAGGAGCGGACATGGATTAAAAAAATGTGTTCAGAAATATTAGGTTTCATTTTTTATTTAAGACTAGCCGGTTCCTGGCAAGCGTTGCAATGCCACTCAAAGAAAGAAAGTGCTTTAAGTGTATTTATTGAAGTGCATGTCTTCTTTTTCTGTCTGTTTGACGTTTGCTGCCAATTTTCTATGGCACGACAAACGCGCCACCCACTGTAATTTAATTGTACTACGCTTATCACATTCGCGCAAATTGCATGAACGGTATGGCAGATATACAAACATTGATTTTTATATATAATACCTACTGTAAGCTAATTTTTATAAACCTTTAAACTTTGCGCAAGTGCAAGCAAAACGTTTGTCAAAGCTTTATTGCAGTCGGATGAGCGGCGTGGCAACGCATAAAATACGAAAAAACAATCACACCTAATGCACGGAACACATTTGAACGGAATGTCATAATGTAGACACACGATTTGAAATATTATATTTTTAAATTTTACAAACAATCGAACGTCAAATTTGAATTATCCGAATGCTGTTTGTTTGTTAGTCGACGTTTGAATATATTGCTTTATAAAATTGTGTATTTATTAAAAAAAATGGCACTAGTCAAAAGGACACATCAGAGTAGCCAAGAGGCCGCAGGTTTCCTACCACTGCTCTAGGCCAGTGAATCACATGCGGCCCTCTGACTAAAGAAAATGTTTTCCATGACTAATTTTCTATGATGGCTAATGAGATGTTTTTTTATTTCAACATCAGCTCTGGTGAATATTTTCAAGAACGAAAAATATGTGTCACATTTTTGTTTTCATAAGAGCTAGTTCTACACAAAAAAAACCAAAACCCTGCGCATTGTGTATGAGAGTCTTCTCTGAAAATATTAAATTTCGTTTGATAACTTATTATACAGAGTAACCTGGAACTGCACTATCTAGTATGCAGTCATTGAATAAAAAAAGAACACTTCTTTTGTCTATACCCGGGAAAGATTTTATCATAGTCTGCGAACCGCGGACGATCGAAAAATAGATAAATTTTCCCTACTATTGAATTCCTTTAAGCCGTCAATTACTCGGTTACATGAATGAAAAAATACACTGAGACATTAAACCAGCGCTGGGCTGCCAACACATTAACAAGGGGCTCGCTTAATCTCCAAGCAATTCTCGGTGTTTCGGGTAAGAAGTGATTTTTTTAAAATCTTCTATGCAATTATATGTTATATTAAAATAAGCAGTCGATTGTTACTTAGCACACTTATAATATGTAAAAATATCAAATTTACCGTAAATTAATCAATGTAAATTACACATGTCATAAATTGCAGTTATGTACTCATTTAATTTGAGAATATTTTTTTCTCTACAATTAACAAGGTGCTGACGCGAGCCCCCTCCAGCTCACCTCTCCATTCAACGCATCACGACAGATGTTACAAAACAAAGAGAAAAATACTGAGATGAAGACTTGATTATTCAAGCCTTGGTAGTCAGCTATCTCCACAGAAAGATCGATGATCAAATAGAGTGGAGAAGATTGATTGAAGCGGCCGACGTTCACCCTGGACTTGAGTATCGTAAAAGAAAAAGATCACCAGTGAACAACGTAAATTTCAAAGCGTCATTTATTAGCTAAGCACAGGGCACCGTATAAATTAATGACGCTCCAAAGGATCAAAGTGTCCTTGACGGGGCACACTTTCGCCGGTCGCGCACGTACCTATAGATAGTTTCGAAAACCGCAGAGTCCTCGACTGTTGGGTCCACGCCGAATCTGAGACAAAGGCGTCGCGACGCTCGGCGGACGTAGCTTTTGGATGGGCGGGTCGTGCGCCCTCCCACCCACTTGCGCGACATTAAGCCCGAGCGTGTCAACCAGGGCCAGATGTGGTGGCATCAGAAACTTTATACAAGCAATTGTAGATTTTTTCACTTCCTTACATAATACAGTAAAAGCCCCATTTACACTAAAGTCGGGACAGTGTAATTCGGGGTAGTGTAATTGGGAGTGTGAATCTCATACAAATTTTTTGTGTTTGTGATATCAAATTTACTTCGTGTTTATCTCGAGAGACTTCTCTCGAGTTTATCTCGAGAGTTTTTCTCGTATGATCTTTCAACTTTAAAATATTTGGCACATTGGCATTAGCTGTAATGCCAAATATGTTCTGCCGAGTAAATGCCAATTCAATCAGTCTATATTTAAGGTTCGCGGAAAACTGATAGTGAAAAATAATCACGTAGGATTATCTTTTGCGCAAATAACTAGTCGCGGAAAAAACTCACCACAAGCAAATTAATGATAAGCTAGAAAAACGTATAAAACGGAATTGTAATAAAAACATATTACAATAAAACATATTACATATTACAATAAAAATAAAACATATGAAAATTCATCGTACAATAATATTTTCCCGCGACAATTTGTCTGCGTGATACACATTCCACTTGAGCAATTTTATTGCTTTACGTAAAAAGCAAAAAATTTTCGATAAGTTTTAATGCGTCGCAGAGCAAAGATAAACGACGTTGCGGACCTGGCGTCAACCCGCAATTCAGCGACGGCAGGCAGAGCTCGCTATCTTACGCAAATTGCCGCCGCTGACCAAACGGACGCTCAGGGCCGCACTGGGTGAGGCGGGCGGCCGTGGGCGGCGCAGATAAGGATGGGCGGGAATTTAAACAAGCGGCGAAAGGTGCCGCATGAGATTCGCGCTAGCCTTCACAATATATTCCACACTGTTTGTACATATACACATACACACACACACACACACATACACGCGCGCACACATAAACATCCGTTTGTGCTACCTGAGAACAGCGATTAGATAAAAACTTTCTACCTGGGCGAATTCCTTCTCCAGAAAAAGGATTTCCTACGCAATGACAATACGTCGCAAGAATTTAAAACGAATTGTCGATGTCATGTTATTGAGTAAGAATGTAATGAAGAAATACTACAAAATTTTAAAATATTAACCAATTAGTCGTATTCTACAGTTCTTTTAACCGCTTGAATACCGCGCAAATAAATCATCAATATGTCCCAGAGATACTGCGTGTTTTTGAGAAAAATAATTTTGCCTAATATACACTCGAATTCGATATTTTAAAAACCTATATTGACTCAGTATAGATGGGACTTCACATATTCATCAAAATATTGCTTATATTCTATTAGAATACCAAGTATTTGATTTTTTAAATGTCTTAGACATCCGTGTTCGCTTGCATATGTTCCGGACACCGGTGTCCGCTTGGTATTCAAGTGGTAAATATATTCCACCACCAAAATTAAAAATCCAGTGCAGTCTAGGCTGTACGTTAGAGAATAAAAATTGCAAAAAAAAAGAAAAATACTTTTGACATGCTACCATACAATAACAATTTATTACCTATTACGACCCATTAAAATTTTCTCGGTTTGACACACCAACGCAACACTATTTGCAACACAACTTCATCGTTAAAAGCAGACAGTAGCGATATGTGCATTGATTATTGCTTGTTTTTTTGCATTGAGTGAGCGATATATTGTATGTCACTTTGAGAGTGTTCACTGTCAATGTTAGGTGGAAAGGCATTATATTAAAAAATAAACATCAGGACCAATTTATGTATGTGCAAAAAAGATCAACTGATATGAATATACATAAATACTTTTTTTTAAACCATGTCCGCTTCCAATGTGGAGCATATGGACTCCTAATGGAGTTTATCTCAACAGAAGTGTTTCTACGAGAACTGCTTGTTATTCAGTTGCTCAACCTCTCTTTTTCCAAAGAGAGTAGGGATAGAAGGATAGGGCTAAGACAGGCTTAGTGGTAAGCTAATCGCTCTCGATACGCCACGTTCATAGGATAGGATGGGTGAAAGGGGGGGATTCAAGACATCACATACATCCATGCCTTTGAACATAAATTCATAAATCGATTGAAAAATCAATTTATAAAAACTGTCCATACCGGGATTTGAACCCGGGCCCTCCGTAGCCGAATCCAACAACGTTGACCACTCGACCACACAGGCAGACTTTATTAATGTATATTATTTTTTTTTATCCATGTCCGCTTCTAATGTGGAGCATATGGCTTCTTAATGGAGGTATCTTCACAGAAGTTTTTTTACGAGAACTGTTTGTTACTCAGTCGCCTTTAAAGTGAGTAGTAGGGACAGAAGGATAAGGCTAGGACAGGACTAGTGATTGGCTAATCGCTATTGCTACACCCAGTTATAAAAGCATCTCAAGGATGGGAGGAGAGGAAATAATGTGAATTGACATCACAAACACCCGGTCTTCAATCACAACTTTAAATTAAATAATCCATATCCATAATTCTTATCAGTTGAAAATGCTCCTGATAGCTCGAGTAGCGAAACTAGTCGTAGTCATATTAAATAAATGTGGAATAAGTTCTTTGTATTGGCAGTTGGCTTCCGTGCCGGATCTCACGGGTTCGAGCCCCAGTACGAACAGCATTTTTTCGATCGATTTATCGATTTCTTTTAGAAGGCATGGGTGTTTGTGATGTCTAAAAATTCCCTTCCACCTTTCCGATCCTTCAATAATTAGGTGTAGCGAGAGCGATTAATTAACCACTAGTCGTTCTCTAGCCGTATCCTTCCATGCCTACTACTCTCTTCGGAAAAGAGAGCTTGAGCGACTGAGTAACAAACAATTCTCGTAGAAAAAAAATCTGTTGAGATACTTCCACTAGGAGGCCATTCGTTGCACATTGGGAGCGGACAAGGATTAAAAAAATACTTTGATATTTTTTCACCTTATCACAATGAAGTTGTACCAAGAAAATGACAATTCAATCAATAAACTAAACCTTGCATTGAATTCTTTGATAAACCACATGTAAGAAAAGTAATACGACAGTTTTTACAGCATATGCCATTGCTTATATTCCTAATGATACACTTATTATTAGTTTCAAGAAAATGTATGACAATATAACATCAAACAATTGTCAAGCCGATTTGGTGTGGCGATAAAGATGATTTCACTGTATACACAACCTTAACGTGCACGGAGACTTGTAAACTGATCTTTAAATGCCCTAATCTAATATTAATTTAATTAATTGCTTATGAATAACTTTTTTTAAGTCCTTTCTACTGCTTGCAATTTTCATAAACCCTTCTTTTTCCAATCTTAAAAGTTTAATTAAGATACTAATTCGGAATTTGTAGCTAAAAAATACTGTTCTAAAAAAAATTCAAGTTAATTTTGCCTTTCACTAGTCGAATTCTAGAATAATACGAATTCGAAGATACTAATCTAATTTTAAAAGTGAAAAAAATATTTTATAATTTCCAGTTAAAAGATATTTACTGAATTATATGTATAATAAAATCGCTTTTAGGGTGTTCACTGTCAATACTTGGTTACGGCATTCTATCGACAAAAAGAAAACATTCCTTTGTACTTATTTCTTCTTCTATTCACTGAGATCAGGACCGCAGGAGCAGATATTAATGAACTACTTGGTAGCAGTTAAATCAGCATTTAGTTTTTAATTTATTAATTCTAGATCATTTTTTGCAAAAAAAAACTTATAACTAACTGAAATTATAATTATGTTTGAAATGACCATTAGTAACTCAAGCTTTGCTAGCTCTGTAATTACATGTTAGAGGTGTTTAACATTTTAATTTGTGTTAGTTTAGAGTGACTTATTCATAATTTGTAAATTCTTTTCAATGCCAATTGTTTATTACACCGTTTTTATTTCGATTTGTTTTGTATACATAACTCTGTTAAATCATATTTCTCATCATCTGATTATGCTCGTCATGAGCGAAACCGGTTCTGATGTTTGTAAGTAAAAGTATAAATAAGTACAAAGGAATATTTTGTTTTTCTTAGTATAATAAAATGTTACGACAAAATTAAGAAGGAAACATCAAATATTTATTTTAATATGTTCATTTTAAAAATAAATATATCTATATGCGTATATTTAATCAGATATAATTGCTTGAGTCTATTTATGCTATATATGTACGCATGTATTGGCACATTTAGTCATTGATGAATCGAGACGACTCTAGTGCCGAGGTGGCCGAACGTAATTTAAACAAAGGAAAGTGAGCAGGCGGCCGTAGCGCCTCTACGCCCCATTTTAAATCCGACGCCAGCGATGCGTAGGTGAAGATCGAAGAAGAAGAAGAAGAAGGGGGTGTCAGGTTCAAAACAAGTCGGGCTTAGGATTTGAGGGTACTTGTGAGGGTCGCAGGTACAGCCAGTCCACAAACGCGTATAGCCTTTTACAGCAATTGTATTTACTAATTTGTCTCGTGTAATATGTATAATATGTAGGTAAAAAAACCATTATTGTGTTTCATATTTTTTTTCAATAAATTGGAAGAACTTTCATATTATTAAGACAAAAAAAACATTCTATTTAATTCCCTATTTAAGAATTTCGCAAGATCTTTTAGATTTGTACTTGAGAAAAAAATATGCATGGACAGTTCCAAAGACGACGCAGTACTGTGATAGCTATCAACAATTTTTGATAATTCTTGTCGAACAAAATATATATATTTTTTTTAACTATATGTTAATATTTACATAAAGTATTTTTTTAATCCATGTCCGCTCCCAATATAGAGTATATAGTCTCCTAATGGAGGTTTGTCAGCATATTGTTTTCATCGAGAACTGTTTGTTACCCAGTTGCTCAATCTCTCTTTTTTAAAGAGAGTAAGGATAGACGGATAGAACTAGAGCAGGACTAGTGGCTAGTTTGTTGCTCTCGCTACGCCTATTTTAGGATAGCATTAGTGGGAGGGAATTCAAGACATCACATCACATAGAAATCTATAAATCGATTGAAAAATCAATGTATAAGAACTTTCCGTACTGGGATTCGAGCCCGTGACCTCCCTGTTCTACGACATTGATGCTCGACCGCCAATCAAGTAAGTCGGTTACTTTTCTAAAATATGCAAAATCTATTTAAAAAAATCTAAAAACGTCAAATATTAAACCAGCAATTATTATTTCGTCAGAAAATTTGTTGGTAATATTCGTATGTGTTGTTAGGCTGGCGGTGAATGTAGACACGAGCTCGAAGACGCTGGTCATGAACTATTTTTAAGAGTATGCTGCCTGAAGAAGCTAGGGCGCCGTTGTCTCTTCGTCGCGGTGTACATCGCTAAATGTATAAGGGACAAGTTTCCCCGAGTTAACCTAACCTAACCTGGCCCCAGGGCCGCGCGGGGGAGAGGGGTGGGGCCCGGCGGAATTTAGTGGGCAAACGGATAAGGGTAGATTGCTGAGAAGGCTTGCCGAAAGACCCTGAAACTGTGAAGAGGCTTTTCCAATTTATATAATATATTTCCCTGGTCTATTCCATTCTATTCGCAGCGCAATGTTATTAGTGAATATAAAACAGTTTTTTTTGTCTAGGATCACTTTGCAATTATTTATTTTTAAAAACATCTGGGATAGTGTTTAAAATTTAAATATTTTCAATAGACATCTCTATATCTGAAAACAAAACCATAGCGGCTCAAAAATATGGATAGATAGATACTTTCGTGCTACAAATGTTCTGAAGAAGTCATCTCAAAATGTCAAACTTAATAGAACAAGGATATTCAACAGTTGTTGGCTTGCGTGTGAAGCTTTATGTTGCCATTGAATTCATTGTTTATAATATAATAGTAACTTAAGGCACCGATACGATGGGTTTATAAATTCGCTATTTTGAACATAACGGTTATCTATTTATATTTATAAACACTATATGATTGAAGATTTAAGATGAATAAAACAATTTCAAACAATTGACAATATTTTAGCTGTCACTTGTCGTATCTGGCATTCCTCACCACTCACCAATTATTGAATAAAAGAGTAAGGCGTCCAGAATAAAAAGGCCAAGTCCTATTTTTCCCGGTGTACATAATTTATTTTAATATATGTTTCAGTTTTACAATCATACTGCAAAGTGTATGAAAATCAACATTAAATAATGATTTCACTGTCAAAGATGATCAATTCAATGGCATATTGTTATCAGATCAGAGAATTTGATTCGGCTGACTGAATGTCTTTCAGTATGTTTATGCTTAAAATTAACAAGTAACTATTAAGTGTTAAGTGTTGTTAATTCGAATTAAAATTTCCTCTATTTAAAAATAAAGCGAACCTCACAAGTTGTGTTTGATACTGAACGCCTGAAATATTAAGAAGTTGTATCTTTTTTTTAATCTCAATTCACCCAAAGTTGTCGACATAGAAAGTCTTTATTAAGTCGACAAAACTATGGTATTTTCAAAATTGTAAACATATCAAATAAAGAAATATCGGATGTCAAACGTTATATCATTTCGATTGGAATACAATCGTCATTCGAAGTGTAATCGTTACATCAAAACCGTTTCCCGCCTACCCCGGTAACCTGTCGTCATTGTTTTTAATTAAATTTTATGATCGCCATTACACAACATTCGATCCCCCCACATTTTGAAAACCTCATCGCCGACGACGACCAGCGCCGGGATGTGCTGTGCCCGCGGCGCGCGTGTCACCCCACCCTCGCGAAAACCCCCCAGCCGGCCACCCCAACCCCACTTCTGCGAATCGAGCACCCCCGCCGTCAAGTAGACTCGGACCGCGGTCCGGCGCCCCCTAACTCGCCACCCGCGTGCGATCCGCTAGGCGAAGGACGCCACTGTCTCGCGGGTAGCCAGCCGGCTTTGCGACAGTGAAGGCGAACCGTTCAAAACTATTAATACATTGTTTTTAGAGAGTCAACATTTGCTTCAACGCAAATTCAAAACTATATACATATACTTGCCAAAGAACACGCATACACGAAGTGCAAGAAAAAAATACTTGCATCGAATATTAAAGGCACAATTATTTATTGTTGGTGTAAATCCAATGTTTTAAATTAGAATCATATTGTGTAGAATTTTAAATTCGCCTCTGTTAAAATGAGCACCATTTTTAAAAATATAAAAAAGTGGCATAAATTTTAAAAAAATTAAAAAACTTACGAGATAAAATAAATTATATTATATTTTTCGTATCTCACTCGAGATCAACTCGAAGAGAATAGGCATCACAAACACCCATGTCATAGATCTTAGATTTTAAATTGAAAATTTGAAAAACGTGAATTTTTATTTTAAAAAATCATCTATATAAAAACCAGCCGTACATCTATGACTTTCCGTTCAAAATTATGTTGTTTTACGAAGGGCTTAGGTGTTAAACTAATATTTTGTGAAAATAACATAAAATTATGAAGTCATCAATGATTGTTTAACGAATCTAATATACAAAAAAACTGAAGTGAATTCAATAAGATATATATTTCACTTATAAGGTGGTCACTGGCAAAACTTGGTTGAGAGGCATTATACTAAAGAAATAAAACACTCTGTTTAACAAACTCTTTAACAAAGTTTCGATTGGTAAAAATATATTTTATACAGGACTATTTATACATAAACAAGTTTGTATTATAAGATTGCAACAAACAATTGGTTACAGAAATAAACAATTTATTGATAATAAAATTTCAATGATACACTTATTCATATTTTTTATTGTTATCGTTAAATTATTTTCATACTTCTATAACAAAATAATTGCTAATTACGCCCTTACTTGATTTTTCATGAACATCCCTGTTTGATTACATATGAATATGAAGGTATTACTTTCAATCCCGGCTCATTCCAAAGTTGTTGAAACATGAACCATTAATGTAATAATTATGTAGATAAAAATAAATTTTGAAAGTATTTTTAGAAATCAGTCTCAAACATGGCTTGACAACATCCAAAATATCATTCCAAAGTAATGTAAGATTAAAAGTACTTTTAAAATGTACATCGTTTTTCAAAATGAAATTCAAGTTTCATTTTTTAACCATTTTGTAATAAGCCGTGTTTGCAAGTACTACCCTCATACTTTTATCAGTTGAAAATAATAACGATGAGCGAAACCCGTCGTTATCTTAATAAATAAATGTGTAAGTAGTACACAAGAGTGTTTGTTAAAAAGAAGTATTTTAATATTTAGAAATTTATTGTTCGACTATACATAAATAACTAAGTGATTAAAAAAAAAACAAAACATGTGACATAATTTATGTACAATACACGTAGGCGATAAAATATTTTTACACGTGGTACAATATACCACTTAAATACAGCCTTATTTTTTGCAAGCAATTGTCTTTGTTTACTTATGCAATATAAATCTTTTGCTATCGCTGTTTGCTACGCCGTAGTGGAGAGCTCTACGCCGGTAGCCGTAGCTACGACGAGGAGTCGCACGAGGCATATCCCGCACGCCGCATAGAAAACGCGGTAGGCATTTGTATGGCAAAGATAGTGTACATTCACTCACAAACCACACGCAATATACATACATACACTATCCACTATACGAAGCTTCGAATAAGAGCGTAACATCAGCGAGTTACAGTCTTGAGTAGCTTTTAAATTTTCCACACGCCGTAACCTAGCGCGCTACTGTAATACATCAAACGGGTACAGTATCAAATTCTGAATGATTCAAAATGTCTTGCTGTGATTGTTCAGGCAGACATATTTAGATCAATTAACTATGAAAAATATCAAGAAGGAATTATTCAGGATAAGATAATCATAGTATAGAAAATATTGATGGCTCAGTTCCATAATGCACATATAGAAAATAGTAATTTTGCACTTAACCTAAACTAATTAATAAAAAAGTGATAATTACTATTTTTCTCTTCTTTTTATATTTATATTAATTCAATTCAAATTTATTACAACGTTAAAAAAAACCACAACATTATTTCGAGTGGTATTTATATTATGGAACCGAAATAAAAGTGTTTATATTTTTTTATTTCCATTTGAAAACATTTTCTATTCATAATTTCGTAGAACTATAGAAGATATGTATTCGGATAATGTGGGCCCATTAGAGGTGAAGTGACCCAAGTGGTATTGTAGAAAAAAACAACTTAGATGCCTTGTAATATTCTACACATCTTAAAGTATCGTAAAAGTGAAGTAAACTTAGTTAAAATACATCTATGTAAAATAAAAAATATGTAATCCACTAAAAAACCAAGTAACAACGTGATTGTAAAGATTAAAGTAAAAAGCCCAAGGAAAATGTTTTACCATTTTACTAGTTAGCTCAATCCGCCTCTTGAGAGTCCATACGTAATATAACTTTAGATATCAAATTTTTGACGTGTCGTATATTGAACTAATGTCTGATTTGAAAATTCTATCACTTCGAAATATATATTTTTTAAATAGCCTACAATTCCAATTAATTATTTAAATTCGCGATGTAGGTAATTAATTGGTAAATAATACAGCAGATTTTCGCAATTTTGCAATATTTTATTTTAAATTTCACCTCCTTATTATTCTGTTTTAGTGCTATCGATGAGTCCCCTTGCCTTCCTCCATTCGCCCGATAAGCTCAATTAATACTTTGTTTGTATAGATTGTATTGCGATATATTTAGTCTAGAAATAATAATTACAGTCAAACACGTGCATTGGATAGTCACACAAATAAAAAATATGATAAAGTTATTATTTTTTATTTTCAACTCGTGGGCTTACAGAAATAAATTAAATCTATTTCCCTTCAATTTATTCAGTAGTGAATGTAATTTCAAATCTTTTATTACGACAAAACATAAATATACGATTAATATTATAGTTAACAATAGTTTACTTGTGGTGATAATCGGTCTATATAGGTTATTGGCACGAACTATGCTCAGTGGTCAGAAAATTCTGTGATGATGTATTGGTAAAAACGTTTTATTTTGTTTTCTAATTCAAAGCTTTAAAATTTAACCGGATAAGAAAGAAGCGAACAGTAAGAAACCGTACATAAAAAAAGTCAGACAGAATACAACCGAACGAAAAAAAAAGCGGACAGGGAAAAAACGTACAAAGACAAAAGCGGAAACGGAAAAAAGCGTACACGGACAAACCGTACACAGAAAAAACTGTACTAGAAAATGAAGTATTCAGATTAAAAATACATATAAAACTTCCTTAAATATTTCTTATCGTGAGTTTTTCAACATAATAAAATAATATTAAAAAATACATTTTTAATGTTAAATGACGTCAAATAATAATCATCAGAAAGTCAACGACTATCTGACGATAAAATATTCATTTTTTATGTTCTGACCACCATCAATGGTTGACTTCTGTGAATTTTCAAATATCAAAATTTGAATAAATTGCATTGATTTTATATACAGTTATTATTAGATTACGACCATTTTTTCTAAATAAGGAAACTTCTTTTCCTATGTACGGTTTCCGTGTCCGCTTTTTTTCATGTGCAGTTGCTTCCCGTCCGGTTGTATCCTATAAAAACCGCCTAATGAAATAAAATGAACATGATTCAAATTCCAATTAATTGTATTGGAATAAATTTTAATATCATACAATCAAAAATGGCCAATTTTGTCGTAGATACGGTAGGTTATAAAAATTAAATAATTGAACAAATTAGTCAAAAATGCCCGACAAGAAGATTTTTTGTATTGCAAAATATGAGGAGCAAACATTCAAAAAGTGATTTTTCGCACAAATACAGAGCTTGGAAAATGATGATTTTAGAGTAGGAAAAATGGCGGTTTGCTTGAATGTGTCAATTTTATGATTTAAAAACTAATTGTGATTTCCATTCAAAAAAATTATCACAACTGGTATTAAACGGCATTTTTCAAAGTTTGTGACAAATCACTTTTTGAATGTTTGCTCCTCATATATTCTTAACATCGCATCTAAGTAAATATTTCAAACGTCGATTTAAAAAACCACTACGCCTTTAGTAGCTGAGTTTATTATTGAATAAAAAACTTATTTCTACATTTAAAATGTAGCCGTTTTATATCCGCCACGAAATGGTCGTTAAGGTACCGTGCACTGGTAATTAGGCCGTATTATAATATCAGATGACTACTTAGTTATAACTGTCTGTATCAATCGGTGATTAGTTTAGTAGGGTTCTAATTGAAACACTAAACTTGTTCTTTGCTTTCTGCTCCCTTGATAGGGGCAGATTAGGCCCCGAGGCCCTAAGCGCACCCACACAAATACGCAGCGTCGACCGCCCTATTGCTTAGTCCTTACCAGGGATGGACTGTGTGACCTATTAACTCGTTAGCGTTTAATTGAAAAGAGATACCGAACATTTTTTGTGAAATGCGCACTCTATTGAATCGTGTCAGATAAGTAAGATCTTTCTGTATGTCTTTGTCAGGTGTAACATTGAAGGAATCGGTAAGTAGCGGTGCAATCATACAACAAATGCCAAAAGAGTCAAATTACTTCAGTAAACCCACAAGTCCGTAAATTCAGTGCAAAACGTGATATTTCGTATGGTTATATCTTATTACGTGAAACATAAGAAGATTTAACAGGACAGAAGGACGACAGAATCTACCAAGATACTTGGTCGTCAAACTGTGTATGGCTTTATGACATAACATTTTTTTAAAATCAAACTTAACAATTTTATTATTTTTTTTCAATTTTAACCCCACCAAATTTCTTTTAGGAATGTAATTATTTCACTCTCTTGAAGCTCGCAGATCGTTTTCAAGTTGAAAACATTTTTATCTTCTTTTCCGGGGCCGGGTTAATAATCCTGAAAATCTCATAACTATTATCTCACATGCTCCCAATTTATTCTTACGTGGGCAAAACTTTAGCTAAAAACTTTTGTTTCTAAAAACGTGTTCCTCGCGTAGGCCGTATGAGTCGCCGGTTCCAAGGGCCGTTTGACTGATCGACTCATTGCCTAGAGAAGTGGGCAGTATTTGTGAACTGTTTGTTAGGTTTTCCTTTTTTATATCTTGGTTTTGCATATTGATGTATTGTACTGTTTTTTTATTGTATTTGTCAAGTGCATGACGAATTGGTATCAGCTGTAATGTCATTTTCTGTACAATAAATAAATAATACAAAAACCTCATTATTTATAATTCAGCCTGATAATAAAAATGATTGTTTATACGGCACTTGTCATCCACTATACTTAAATTGTGTGAATATTTTTTCAATCGGATGAGCGGTGTGGCAACGCATAAAATACGAAAAAACAAACATTCATTTTATATATTAGATATGTGTTTTTAAATGTTTTTTTTAGATTATTGCCAATTGTCAATGTGTTAAATATTTTACTCGAATACGCTCGAAATCAACATTAGGAGACAGGACATCACAAAAACCTATGCCCAAGATCTTGAAAGATAAATTGAGGTATTTGACATTAAATCATATTTTTATATTATTACGGAAACCGACTAGAGTCTTGTTATAATTAAATTAAATATTACAATCTTCATTATCTTTCTAAGCAGTTTGTATTCGTGGTGCGTAGTTAAGACACAATCAAAAAATAAACGGGTTAAATTCGCCCCTGCGCGCAAGGTCAAGCTGCGGGCCTTCCCCAACCCCTCCTCCAGTGCCGGACTCGGCCGGACTATGAAGGCACTAGATCAGTAGGTACAAAGCACTTAGGTACACGTGCTGAGGTCCGCAAAGGCCTGCGCACGTAGGTGAAAACCGAACCCTTGGTTGTGTATACCTGTAAACGTATACGTACCCAAAGCATTTCGAGAAATGTTTCAAAGAAAATTTTAGTTGGCCCTCGGTGATTTGGACCATGCCCTCCAATCGACCTCTATGAGCCATGGCCCTCTAATCTAGCTACGGTTTATGTACACATCATTTTCGGACGTGAGAATGATAACTATTCAAAAAGGATATACAACATTCATTCTCAGTAATTATTTATTATGTAAGTTATTTCTGATTAACGATAATATTTGTAAATTTATATTACTGAAACTCATGGCTTTTTATAGTACTCTCCAGTTGAGAAAATTTAAACAACAATGTATGCATTTAATAAATAAAATATATCAATTTTCAACTATGTGAACAATCGCCTAGATTATTAGATTTCATTATAATGACAGGGATAACATTCATCAAATAAAAGTAAACGAGTAAATTATAACCGTTCAAAATTGAACCGTCCAACGATTGATTGAATGCTATTAAAATTTAGCATAACGAGGAACAGGAATCCAAAACATCTATTTACCAAACATGTATTCTACCGCTGGACATTACAAAAGCATACTGAAGCTCTTGTGCAAAACTAGAGCTTGCTTACGTCTGCAATGCAAAGGTGCTTCGAAGGTAAGGGTTCCTGGAGTAAATATAATATTTTATACGTATGTTAAGACATCACGCCATCGTCATAGCTAATTTTGCGAGAGCACTGAAGAGCTTCCGAACTACTATTACTATTATTCACTCGATTATAACAAAGTATTACCAAATACATGCCAGCTTAATCATTAACATTTAAAAAAGAGAATAGAAAAGTTTCATTAATTATTTTTTTAATAATTCATACATTTATATTTTACCTGTCGATTAACGAATGAAATATATATGTTACATTTATGTAATAAATAGCTGTGCAAACACAAGACATTCATTCATATAGCTAAGACTTTCAGAGGGAACTTGCTCCATTCATATAACTTTGCTCCTTTGTCTCCTGATCAAAATGATCTGGTTTTTATTCTCAGGGGTGAATCGCTAATTTCCCAAAGTCATAATTTTGTAACTAAAAAAAACATTTTCTTTTCATATGTGAGCTCGTTTTGAAATATTAAACATTGCAGATCAAAAGACGTAAATATGTAACATATTTAATATTACGATATCAGTTAAAGAGTAAGCACTTAAAAACTTATTTCTTAATTCATCAATGATCAATTTAAATTTATTATAATTATATCAATATATATATACGTGTAACGAGGTAACACTAGCCAATAGAAATAACTTCAATTTTGGTATATAAGGATATAGAAAATTCATCCATCAAACATCAGACCATCAAACTATCTGCAACCAGTGGTAGTCTTTAATTTGCTTGAATGGAGAAACTGGATCAAAACTTTCGTTTTCAAGTTTTTGAATAATTAATTATTTCAATTAACTTGTATGCAACCAAGACTTTCTGGGAAAAAAGTCGGTAAACGAATATTATCGTTACGCTGCAGATTATACGAAATGTGACCAGACGTCCTGTTTTCACTAGGACAGTCCAGTTTTAAGGAATCGTGTCCCGGTGTCACTTAAAACAGCTTCGAAAACCAAAATATCCCGTTTTCAATTAGAGAAAAACTCGCAGTAACAATTTAAAAAAAACACGTCAAATTAAAATTCAGGCGCTAGAATATAGACCCGTAGATGACGCACCTAAAACTACTATTGGTCTCGTTAAGTATACACTGTTAGAGGATTGTAAAACCGGAACGGGTGGTGATAGGTGCAACGTTGAGTACCCAGGGGAGTATGTGAAATAGTGTTCACACCTCCCTACCCATCTCCTATCCTGTCCTGAAAACATTTCGCACACTACTATCACTATCTTTATTTTATAAGCAAATCTGAAAAGAGATTAAACGAGTGTTTTATAAACATTTATCGTTGAATAACAACTGGTGTAGTCCATATTCTTGACACCAGAAAAAGGCATGGCTAAAAAAACCTCATTTCTAAGTGTCTGAATTATCATTGATTAAAGCAGTGCTTTTCATTCCATGTTCCGGCACGATTTTCTCGCAACTTGTAATGTTTCTATTTTTATGTTGCTTTAAAAACTGATGGATACAATTATGTTTGTTCCTGTCTTAAGTTCTTTTTTAATGTAACGTTCAAAACAATACCAGGTCCAAAGACTTACTCTGTAACCAGAACCAGAGGTATAATGCTTCGTATATATAATATTATTTTAGAAATTCTCTTATTTACAACACCTTTTCCTAACAGTCGGGTAGCGCAGTGGTCAACGTGGTTGGCTTTCGTGGCGGATCTCACGGGGTCGAATCACAGTACGAAACAAAGCGAGAGCGGTTAGTTGACCACTAGCTATGTCTTAAGCCTATCTTTCTATCCATACTCTCTTCGGGAAAAAAGAGAAGCTGAGTAATTTAGTAACGAGCAGTCCTCGTAAAAAAACTTCTGTTCAGTTATCTTTATTGGGAAACCATATGCTTAACATTGGTAACGGACATGGGTTATATTAATAATAACACAATATTCCTTTGTACTTTATTCCACTTTATTTAAAAGGTCGAGACTGATTTCGCTCATTGCGAGCATTGTCAATTGATAAGAAAAATATACAGTTGAAAATGCTCGTAATGAGCGAAATCGGTCTTGAACTTTTAAATAAAGTGTAATAAAGTACAAAGGAATATTGTGATTTTATTAATTCACCATGCCTTTCCACCAAATATTGACAGTGAAAACCCTAAAAGGGACATGGATTAGATAAAAAAATCTTGACTAGAATTGAGTTCCGGTACCATTTTGTTTCAAAGCACTGGATTAAGGCATCAATATTTGAAGAATTTAAGTGACGTTGTTGAAATTATATTAGTGATTTGACGATGTCAGAATATCGCTCGACATGATTGGCGATCGTTCGCCCGTGGGACTTTGGTATTAATTAGTGCACATGCCGCTCGGGTTCTGTGACCCCGTGAGGACCCTCACAGAAGTAATTCCCGATTAGAAATGATCTTATTTCGTGAGTGATTTCTGCTCTCGACGGGCGAGTCAAGTAGGTGGTACAATTTCGACGCCGGACGTAATCACAAAGCTATATTATGAACACACAACATCCACAGCGGACGTCGAAGGTCTCTTTGATTTTTTTTAAGTATTGAATTATTTATATCAGTAGCGATGATTTTAGTTGCTAGATATTCTTAAAAAGTTAATACAAAAATGTATTTAGTAATTTTCATATTAAAAGACGAAGCATATAAAAGTGTCCCAAAAGCAGTGATTTAATTTTACTATTGATAAAAACACAATATTCCTTTGTACTTTATTCCATTTTATTTAAAAGGTCAGGAGTGGTTTCGCTCATTGTGAGCACTGTACAAAGTACAAAGAAATATTGTTTTTTTTTATTAATACAGTGCATTTCCTCTTTCTTTTATTAATTTAATTGACAGTGAACCCCCTAAAAGTGATTTAATTTTACAATTAAAAGCTTAGTAATGTAGCATCAATTTGTTAAAAAATTACCAACTTAAATTATGTTTGTAATTACTATCAGTCACCACCACTTGAAATATATTAATCATTGATGATTTTTTAATTATACGTTAGAGGTGTTAAAATTTTTAATTTTGTGTAATTATAGAATCACTTATACTGTAATTTGTAATTTCTTTTCAATGTCCATTGTTGTTTACACCTTTTCATTTCAATTTATTTTTGTATAAATAGTCCAGTTAAAATATATTTCTTATCAGTCGACAATCCTCGCAATGAGCAAAACCGGTCCTGACCTTTTGAACAAAGGAATATTGTACTTTTAATAATAAAAGCAGGCCTGTGGAGGCGCGTAAACTAAAACGTGTATACTATCAGATCATTCTAGTTACTAGTATAATTCTAGTATATTATTCTAGTAACTAGAATAAGACTCTGGAATACACACTTCACTTCACGACTTCCAACTTCAACCACTGATTAAAAGTCGACATCATAACTTTTTAAAAATCATTTAGTTATAAAACATAGTGTTTATAACAAATACTAATTAATAAATAAATAGCCAAGAATTCTTTCAAACAGTAGATGAAAAGGGACGAGAAAGAGCTTGCCGTTAGATTGTTGTAAAGCACATTTTGAGATTCAAACCCTTCACCACTCAATCGAAAAAGAAGAGAACCCTACAGCAGTATCACTCGACCACGGCGATAGCAGCATCAACATTTTCTGTATATATTTACTATTTTAATGATAACATATTCCTTAATTTCTATTACAATGGAACCATTAAGAAGAATTGATTTATTCAGAATTTAACCCCATTGAAGTAAATAAAAAATATTAACAATAACGGTTTTTCTTAATCCGTAAGCGATCTTTTAAAACACGATCAACTACTTCGACGATAAGCACTTGTATGTACTATGTTTCAATATGGATTTTTATTTCCTAACCTAGAACAAAAAGATAATCATATCTCATGAATTGTATTTTTTAAAAAATAATATCTATTAAAGCCATTCACATAAAAAGTCACGTTTCAGTGCTTGGGTCAGTATGAGTTGAAATTTACTGCACCGCATAAAAATAATACTCAAGAAAACTCTCCTCGTATTTAAATATGTCACATCAGAATTTCCCCCTCCACGGAGTGGCCCGATGATTTTTGATGTTTAAATAGACTTTATATATGTTTTCTGAAATTGTTAAGTTAAGGTTGGTGATTATATATAAGTCTGAAGTCACAGAAAACTAAATTTGAATAATTTTTTAAACTTTTATTTAGTCTTGGAAAAAGTTTGGAAACCTACCTTACCTGGAAGCACAAAGAAAAATATAATAATAACCAACTTTCATATTCTGAGAAAACGTTTTTCTTCCAAATAGATTAAAAGTTTGTAAGCTAAAAACGTTTAAAGGGATTGGGTGAGAAGTAACAAAAAAAACCTTTCTTCAATAAATATTTTACAACACTTAAAATTATCATTGTGCATTGTGAAGAAGGAAGCTACTGGCCTACTTCTTCTCAGACAGCGAAAAATCAGACGTGGTCCGAGGGCAACGCCATCACCATGTCCGTGGTCGGCGTCAACAATGACTTCTTCGCGGAATCGAGATCCGATCCTCCGCGGATCGATCGGGTCGGCCACCCGGGCGGTTGCCAAGTCACTGCCTGCCCCACATCATCCCCCATCCCCATCGCGCCGCCTTGGCCGGTCCGTGGGCGGCCAGCGCCGCGGGCGGCTGTCGCCATTAGTTACAGGCCTCGCCAAGGCGCGAGGGCGGGCGAGGGTGTGGGGTGGGCGGACGGCTGGTCTCCAGGTAGCGCGGCCGCTTCACACACACCCGCGCACACTTTGGCACACACGTGAGGTGCCATTCATTCGAACGTAGTCATGTTCCACCAAGACACTCTTCATCATTCTTTACCAGTGAGTACGTCACCATCGGCAATCACGCATTTGAGCCTAGTGGAGCGCTTGCGTGATGTAATAAAAAAAAATTGTTGCTTATATATTGTTTGCGTGTTGGAATGACTGTTGTCAGATGCTCTGTCAATGCCGACTTCTGCATACGATGGTTCAGTTCTTTAAATCGAATGCCGACGCAGTTAGCGAGAAATTTCCATTGAATAAATTTGATAAAATCTGTCAGCTTACAGGGTTCAAATTTCAAAGTCAAGCCATGAGTTAGAACGAGGGTCACCACCAATGCTCCCTCTAATTTTCCGATGATTATTTGCGCACAAGACATTGGCTGTGCAAGTTTAACACAGGAAAATTTGAAAATTTTATTAAGACCTATTAAGACGTATTAAGACCTACTAAACGAAACGATAAACTTGTAATAATGACAATCATTAACAACACTATTTAATGTCAATTAGGTTATTAAAGCTTTTGTAACTTTTGTGCGCTCTGTTGTAATGTATGTGCGGGCGCTCTCTGAGTTGTGTAAGCACTCGCGCACAGCAAAGCACAAAGAAGATAAAGAACATTAAATAAACCCTCATTTCATTCAAATTATTTTGACTACAGAAAGCCAAAAAGACGTAACCTACGCAGGAAATTTTTTACCACAGTCACAAAAAACGTTTTTTGGTAATTTTGATCCACAGCCAAAATATCAAATAAACATAACTTTGAATTACATGAAGACTAATAAACTGGTGTTTTATTTACTCAATCTAATATTAATCTAATTAGTTGTTTTAGAAAAATCTTTGTGTAAGTCATTTTTCCTGGTCGCAATTTTCACTGGCCTTTTGTTTTCGTACTAAAAAAGCTAAATTTAGATACTAATTCAGTATTTGTGGTTTAAATCTTTTTAATATAACGTGTGTTGTACACATTGTGATTAAAGAAAACAACGTATTTTGAAAAAAAACTTTGGGTTGCGTCCTTTTGCTTTTACCAATCAATGTGATTAACGCCAACAGGTTATAACATGGGAATGTCCACTGACTCAAATGGTGGGTGTCTTAAGAATTATATTATTATTACGATCGCTGGAAAATTTACAATTACATATTTCACGAACCCGGGTCGTTAGTGAAAAGACGTGTAGGAGAGTGCAAAATATAATATTGAAATTCCATGTTATATAATATATCATTTATTCTTTTAGTAGTTTTGCAATTGTAGCGCTCGTAATTTGAACTATTTCATTAATGATCAAAATAAACAACCAACCTCAAAGTAAAAAAAATCATCGTTTAAAATACGTAAACATTAAAACTCTTTGTATGTAATAATGCGAGGAGATGAGCACATTTGAAGACTGCCGCCCCCGCGTACCTAGGATATAAACACACATATCTACATGCACAGAGAGCGCCAGTCCGCGTGATACAAAGACCTAATCAAGACGGACTCCCCCCTTCGCGACCCGCCCCGCCCGCCCGCTGGTCACCGCACGCTCCCCCGCGCCGAAGGGTGGCTCGGGGAGGGCGGGCGCGCGCCCCAAATCAGTCGATCGCCGCTGGACGGACCAAATTTGCAAGTACCGAGGCCTGAGTGTGCATAGGGATGCGTTCTTCCAAGAATCTTCGATACTTTTCATCAATACCATCACACACCACTGCACATATTATTATTTCGGAAATAATTATGAGAATATATGAGAAATGGGAGTGGGAACGAGATTTCATCGGGAAATATCAACATTTTTGATTATTGATATTTTTTTAATGTCGACACTAATTAACCGTTACAAAATCAGAAATAGAAAATAGAAGAGAGGTTTTTTACGTTTTAAAAAGATTCATGTACAGTAAAACCCCCATTTACACTAACGTCAGTACATTAGTAACAGATACTCTATACTATTTATTGATAATTTATTGATAATTATATTATATATTTTTTCACGGAATCGAAAACGTGAATGCAAATTTACGTCAGTATATTAGTAACCGATACTCATATTTATTAAAAAAAAAAACAGTCAAAAAGAAGAGCAAAATTAAATTGTTATTCCGCTGATAGTGTCAAAAATTGGGAGACGTCTTTTGCCTCTCTAAGAATCATCTACAGACAAAAGTGTCCATTTGCACTTATGTCGAGACAGTGTTATTTGGGACAGTGTAATTGGGGGAGTGAATCTCATACAAAATTAGAAATTTTGTTTTTTCCGCAAAAAATGCAAAACTAAGGTTTCCCTTAAAAAATAAAATATAGATGAATTATGTAGTTACTAAGTGATAAAATGCAAAGCGCGCCAAAATCCAACTCATAGACAGTCGCCCGGCTACACGTGTATAGCCTGGCACTCGTTGAATACGCAGACGCTAGCCAAAATTTGACTGTATGCGCCGCACAGACGACCGTCTCGTAGCAACGGCAAAGAAATGCGACAGTGCAATTGGGGGATTTGCGGCGAATATTTCAAGCCAGCGTGTAATTCGGGGTAGTGTAATTGGGGGTTCCACTGTATTCCGTTAGGTTGAAAAAATATATATTTAAAGAAAATTTGCAAAAAAAGTTTCTTAGTGCTGCTTTCATTTCACTTTCAGTAGTTAGGTAAGATTTAATCAATTAAAGCTAATGTTATGCAATTTTATTACCTGTGATGCTTGTAAGAACTTGAAATTATTGTAGAGGGGATCATTATCGAAAGTTGTCAAAAAATAGGGCTGAATTAATCAATGGAGAGACTCCGAATTATTCATAAGGTTGAGACAAGCTAGGGAAATATTTAGTATAAAATTCAATGTCGCGGCGGGTTTTTCGGGGAACCGATTTGGCGATATACATTTATCCGATAATCGTCCGTGCTATATTTTCCAACAATGTTTCAAAATGTTATTTTTAGAGTTTACTTGGCCTATTGGATCTGTGGTGTGTCGACACTATATTTCCTATATGGTTAATTCCTCCATTCAAAGTAATTTTCTATAGTTCTCAATAATCCAACAATATAATCAACAATAACTTCACCAAATTTATTTTAGAAATGTTATCACTTTACTCTCTTGAAGCTCGAAAATCGTTTTAAAGTTTGAAGCATTTTTCTCTTCTTCTTTCCTGAAATTCTCATGACTATTAACTTAAATTCTCCCAATTTATTCTTACGTGGGCGAAACTATAACCGAAAACTTTTGTTTCTAAAAACTTGTTCCACGCATAGGACGTATGAGTCGCCAGTTTCATAGGCCGTTCGACTGATCAACTCATTGTGAACTGTTTGTTAGGTTTTATTTATTGATTTTGTATGTTAATTTTGACGTATTATGTAAGTGCATGGCGAATTGGCGTCAGCTGTAATGTCATGTACTGTACATTTAATGTTTAACAATAAATAAAACAAAATATTCAAAACTAAGATTTAGATTATTAAAAAGATTTATTCAAAATAATGATGCTTATACATCGAAACAAAACATGTGTCACGTTGTATAGTACAAGTGTATTCACCTCAGATTAACCGCTAAACTCATCTAACGTTTTGATCATTACACTTCACCGATATCTCAATTTTGATGTACGTTTTAAAAATATCGACGAAGCGTATCGATACTTTGATAACGTCAAAGCAACGCTAGTATAATAGCCAAGCTTGTAACGGGTACCCTGCCCCATCGGGAGAACGCTCTATCCACTGTACGTGACGTCTACGTCTGCGAGACGTCGCTCGCCGCTTGTAACTTTGCCCGCGGCGCGGCGTAGCACAGCTTCTACGCTGTGCTACGACCACATTGTGTTACGTAGTCAAACGTACTTTGCAATATTAAGTATGACGCAGTATCATCATTGTTATATCAAAGGAACGTAGAAACAAAAGCGCTCTCCTATACTGACTGCCGTCTTAAGGACACTTCCCACAGGTAAACTGCGGTATCAACGCGAGTTGTTAAAAAGGATTATAGGTTAGCAAATTAGCTAGTCATTCTTTTAGTATCGGAAAATTAACCAAAAAAATGGACTCAATTTTACATGAGAAACTGTATGATGACACATTAATAATAAAACTTCCATATGTGGACGTATGAGTCACCAGTTCAAAGGACCGTTCGACTGATCGACTCATTGCCTAGAGAAGTGAACTTTTGTATTTCTTAATATATATTATATTATGTCACATATTTTGTATGTTGATTTTGATGTATTATGTAGTGTTTTTTTGAATTTTTTCTCATTATATTTGTCGTGCATGGTGAATTGGCACCAGCTATAATGTCAAGTACTGTACTTTAAATTTTTAAACAATAAATATTGAATCATACATTATGGCCGTCTTCATAAAATAATTAAATACATGTTTTAAGCTATGGTCGGATTTGGAGTTGTCTTATTTCTTCACGACTCCGTAGCTCTGCTACTGGACGTAGGAGGACTTTGGGTTAAAACATGTCTTAAAAATAATTATTACTCGGTCCAATCAATTTGTGTAACGAATTCGTGGATAAGAAGTAGTGAAATTTAGTTTAATACAAAAGTTTTTACTACATTTAGAATACAAGTTGTGAAAATTTCATTTTTCTTATTGTTTGTAATTTCTCAATGTTATATATTAAAATTTCATGGGAAATATATTCATTTGTCAAACAATCAATTCAATAATATACTTCTGACTATAATTTGGTATCAAAAAGATTTATTTGAAATTTGCTATATGTTTTCCTACGTGAAATATTCATGTACACCTATCCCAAAATCTGCAGTTTTAAAAGTGTTTTATTTTGTTAGATTAATTTATTGATAATTCGATGAACATATTTTGATGACCAATGAACATCTTAAAAGTGATGATCTAAAATTGGGAATGGGAATTTCGTAAAAAAAACATCTGTCAAAGAAATATTATGAAAAAAACAATGATGATTTGTTTTTGTATTAATTTATTATGTATACTGAAAGTGCTTGATAAGATTCAAGCTCTCTGTGTTCAGTTCAAGTTCAAACATTAGTAAGAAAAAGTATAAAAATGACAGAATTTAAAGGTTTGAACATGTTTCACTATCAATAAGATCTTGATAAAATATCTTTTTACTATATTTGAAATAGGAAAAGCTCACATTTGTTTGAATCAATGTCTTCCACTGTCACCAAAATGATAAAAGCACAAATCATGTAACAACATTTTAATTATGTTCGTAATTATTATCAGTCACCACTTGTTAATTTATTAACCTTTGATCATTTTTTAATTATATTTAAGAGGTGTTGATCATTTTTATTTTGTCTAATTATAGAATCACTAATACTGTAATTTGTATCTTTTTTTCAATGTCAATTGTTGTTCAAACCTTTTCTTTTCAATTTTATTTTTGTATAAATAGCTCTGTTTAATTATATTTGTTATCAGTTGACAATGCTCGCAATGAGCGAAACCGGTCCTGACCTTTTAAATAAAGTGAAATAAAATACAAAAGAATTTTGTGTTTTTATTAACATAATTCCTTTCCACCAAGTATTAACATTGAACACCCTAAAAGTATCATATGTGAGTCAATCGTTCATTCATTTGCTTCCGATATGGTTTGGTACCGCAACCGTTGCAGACACCGACAGTTGTAGTAACGATACTGACTTCCATGCTAACAAGAGTTTGAATCTCTGATTTGAAGGAGTTTTTATTCTTATTGAAAATTCAATCTGATGTTGTAAGAGATAATTTCAATACTAATGGGGGGGGGGGGGGAAACGCCAATTCAGTGCCGGTAGATTTTACTCCTGCTCTCGTCTACGCCACTGCTTGGGGCAATGTAGGCGGCATATCAGAGATGGCATGCAATCGCGAATACGTGTGCGCCGAGCTCACGTCCGAGAATACCTCTCGGAGGACGGCAGAGGACTCCTACGGCCGCAGCGGGTGGCGCAAACGGCGGACGGTCCTCGCATATCGCGACCCTCATTCCCAAATCCTGAATCTATTATAGTAAAACTAGAATGGATTGTATATATTCAAATATACATACAGTAAAACCCCAATTTACACTTAAGTCAGGACCGTGTAATTTGGAGTAGTGTAATTGGGGGAGTGAATCTCATACAAAATTAGGGATTTTGTTTTTCCTGAAAAAAAAACATAAAAATCAAAAAATCATATACAGTGGAACCCCCAATTGCACTACTCTGAATTACCAACTAAGGGAAATCTTAGTTTCGCAAAAAAAAAAATATTGATGAAATATTTAGTTGCTAAGTGATAAAATGCAAAGCGCACCAAAATCCAACACATACAGACAGTCGCCCGGCTGAATACGGTCGCGGTTGAATACACAGGCGCTACCCAACATTTGACTGTATGCAACGCACAGACGACCGTCTCGTAGCAACTACAATCGAATGCGACCGTTCAATTGGGGTATTTGCGGCGAATATTTCAAGCCAGCGCGTAATTCAGAGTAGTGTTATTGGGGGGTCCACTGTTTATGATCTTTTGCGTATTACGGACAGCGGCCGTGAAACAGCAGCTGCATACAAAGTTTATAACGTGCAATGATAGGAAAACCAACTGGTGTATATATACAATACATAAATTGCAATCTACAAGAAGACTCTAAGTCATATTATGACACTATGATCAGAATTTAGATAGCAATGAGCACCTTTGAATATATAAAACGTGTATTCTGCAATTAAGATAAGCTTAGAGACGTGATAAGAAACCAAATCCAGTGCAGAGCAATGTTCCCTCTAAGGCAAGAGGTTAGCTGCGCGGAAATTTCAAAAGCTGCCCGGACCGATCAAATATTAATTGAACAACTGTCTTGTAGTGCGCGCCAACCCGGAATGAGTGCGCGGAGGCTTCCCAACTGCTGCGCGGCCGCGCACGCGCGCAGCTTAGAGGGAACGTTGGTGCAGAGTGAAAATTTTTCGTAACAATCGTGTTACCAATGATCAAAACTTAAAGCAACCATTAATCGTAGAAATTTTTAATCATATTTTTCGCAGTCAAAACTATTTGACGCAAGAAAAAAAAGAGGGCAAAAAAGACTTATGAATAAAAAGATTATCTCAGTTATATAACTATCTCAATTTCCTAGTCATTAAAAATGTACGGTGAATGGTTCAGGATAAGAAGATGTGCTGTTATTAAATCACTATTCTTATAGAAATGATGAATCACAAAAAAGATTGGAAACCAACCCTCCAGTGAGTTTACTCAATATAAGGTGAATGCTATTTCGGCTTATGCCTTCATCAAAACAATGTTTAAGATTACATAAACTCTACTACATATACTGGTTTAGAATAAATATATCTTTAATGTCATCATCATCCTAATTTATATCACAAATTGTATTTCCTTTGCATTAGAACCTAATGCGGCATAATAACGTATTGGTTGCTCTTTGTAAGTGATAGATGTATGTATTCTGAAATAATTTTCATACTTAACTCGATACTGCCAAATTCAGCTATAGTGCATTCTGAAACCAGGGTATCGATATGTAAAAAATAATGTTTGTCAAAGTAAATTGCTTTGACATTTTTTACCTCATAATAATCTGTTATACCAAGAAAATGCCAATTCAATCAATAAAGTTTACCTATTGCTTACCCACTTCGCAAAAGCACTGGCGTATCGGGGTATTAATCTTAGAACATTGAAAGCGTTGACTCTTTCAAGCTTTTTCTTACCTCACAGGATTTATATTTTAAGATTTTGAAGTTCTGTACTTTTCAGTAAAACAAAAATCTTGCGAAGACTTTCAATAATGAAATACTCTTTCAAAACGTTTGTATTACACTGGCAAGATTTGCTAATGGTCCTAATTTAAAGAGTTTTTGCTTGGCTTTAAAGAAAGACTTATATTGAAGACTTATTTCCGTGGCTTTAAAGAAAAACTTATATTTACATGTATACAATATTTAAATATATTAAAACACACGGTAGTATTCTACAGCAGGTATTTAATTAAATTCTGATATTATTGTTTACAACTATGAAAAGTGTAAGTTCTCTGTTTACATACAGAATTAGAGATGCTAAAAAATTTATTAAAAAAGTAACAAATATGAATACCTGGTGGTATGCAATAATTCTCAAGACCTTTCATATTTGAATTCATGTTAAACTCTTAAAAGATTTAACATAATGTTTCGCATGAAATGTTTTCTATTATAAGTTAAAATTTTCAAAGTGTCATAAACTTTTCAAATATAACAGTGTACAGGATGGTGTAAAATAAGCTGTTTCTTTTCGCTGTAGCTTGAGGCGAAAATGTAAATAAATTTACTGGTTATCAATCAAGCGCGTTGGAAAATTGACTATATTCCGGTCATTTAATACATCGATTACGGTTGCTGTTGTTACATCAATATAAAATTAGAAACTTTCAAATTTTGTCTGTTACGAAACAAATTTTATTACATATATTCCATTATTTAAGTTTTTATTCGCGTGGACTAGTTTGTTAGAGCTTGCTCTACCGATCAGGTGGGTGTGGGTTCGATTCCCGGTAAGGTCAATGTCAAATTGGATTTTTTTCAATTTTAATTTGAGATCTAAGACGTGGGTTTTTGTGAAGTTAATTCTCCTTGAGTTAATCTCATGTGACTTACAACAATTCTCATCGAGTACATCACGTATGTTCTTTCAACTTCAAAATATTTGACGCATTGGCCGTAAGCTGTAATGTCAAATATTTTTTTTAAATATAAAAAATCGAAAACCTAAAATAATGAAATCTTGCATTCAATCTTCAGTAAGTAATTTTGAAACGTGATTAGTTAATAAGCTTCGCGTTACTGATCCGCCTAAGCCTGTAGTTCTCAAACTGCGGCTCTTTGGCCCCTTGAGCGTAGTTCTTTCACAAAATACCACCACTTACAGTGCGATTGAAATTTCATGTCTCACACGCAGAAATTGGTTTTCGTTCTTAAAACTTAAGATTTGGAAAGGGCGATATCAGCAAAGCCAGCATAGGAATATGATAATTAAGTAAATAACAATGTACTACCTAAATAGTTTATGTTAAAAACAATCGGCTCTCAAAAGATATTTCAATCATTGTATAGTTCAGTGTTCTCCAACCTTTTCACACCCGCGGACCGGTAAAAATTGGAAAAATATCTCGCGGACCGGTATCAACCAACATTACTCAATAAGTTCGTCGATGACATATAGATTGCGCCACTATTAACAAATCCATATGATTTTTAGAAATTACCAACCTTCAAATAATACGTGTCAAAATTTCATAATTGACGTTTTTTAGCTCACAAGTTACAGTGGTTTTAGTGACACTACTTTTGTAATTTTCAAAACAATGGACAAAATTGAAATTCGTGTGTCGATAAAGCATTGATTTTTAATGAGGAAAAATACCGTTCGAGCAAAGCAATAGCTTGACAAGTGTTATTTGGACTCTGTTCCATCGAGACAGATGGTAGAAAGGTGGTTTACTGATTTCTGAACGCTCATTTCATGATTTCTGGACTGAACGTTCTGGTCGCCCAAATTCGGCATTTGTTCCAGAAAACATAAAAAAAGTCCACAAAATAGTTTTGACCGATCGCAAATTAAAGTTGCGTGAGATAGATGACATCTTAAAGATATCGGAAGGCATTTTCTTCACCATTTCGCATCAACATCGAGTCGAAAATTTTTCGAAACAAAAGTCTTCGCGGACCGGTAATAAGCTTTCGTGAACCGTTGCCGGTTCGCGGACCATAGGTCGAAGAACACTGGTATAGTTGATATTTGACTCAGTTGACCGACCACTGGCATAAACGATCAAAATAATGATGTCTACACTATTTTCTCCTTAGCATCGCTCCCCTTGCGACTCGTTCTTCAAATTTTAAAGAATCAAAACATTTCATTTGTTGACTAATTACTATATGGAGTTAATTAACGTACACATGCACTTGCACTACACGAATAATTTATAATACCACTGTCCTGGTAAGTAAAAATTGCACGAATAAGAAGTAATGCATGTAAATAAGGGGAGGTAAATTCTCTCATATTCATTATTAGAAACAAACTTTTTTCAAAACATTGTTTTTTAACATAAGCTTTACAACACATCGATTACAAATGACGTATAACTAAATGAAATTCTGATCATGAATATCGGCTTTTCGTGTTCGCTCCAGCGCCAAATGAAAATGTCTCCACACCTCGTCGAGTATATATCCAAAACAAATTAACTCCAGATCAAACGTTCATCTTTTCCATCGAAGTATATTAGATGCACGCCGCAGAAGGCTGTGCGGGTCCCCCCGGGCGCCCCGCCGCCCGCCCCGCTCCACATGTCCCCCCCAGAAGCCGCGGCGCGAAACCCGTGTGGGGACTGCCCGGGGGACGGGGCGGATTTCCTTTGTTTTGGCCGAGCCACCCACTCGGCCGCCCGTGACTCCCCGCGGGCAGGCCGCAGACACCTCGCTCCCGCCCTACATATCGCTAAAAGCCTTCCACGGTAAAGGGGAGGTATCGATCCCCGAATAACTTGCTCCGGCCCTGCTTCTTCAGACCATTCGGGTCTCTGGCGGGCGATGATGTCGTATTTGGATCGAGTCCCGCGGGACAACAAACATATTTTCAATTTACACGCAATGAATTCAGCATGTGAAAAATGTCCAAAATTCCTTATCTCTTCGTCATCTATTTATTATACACAATTTGTTTCTAGTGCTAATATTCCAACACCTCTAAGACATATTTTCAAAACCCCATCGACGGTTTCTTCTCATAGAGTCTTTACAAATTGGAAAATTCAAAACAATTATCTTATAATTTGGTTAGTAACTAAAAAATGTGCTATGTAGTAAAATAAAACAATAAAAATAAATGCCTTTAATGTGTTATTACTAGAAATAAATAAATGCTTGTAACATCTGCCAGCAATCGCTGTGTTTGATGCGTTACAGGCAGACAGATAAATCAACACAAATATACACTTAAGAATTAGCACGGTTTTTACTTAAAGAACATGAACGACGATCAGGTAAACGTCGTTTGACGTCATGCCGTGACGATATCCAAGAAATAAACAATCTTTAGAAAATTAATTGTAATGGGTAATTTTTAGAAGATAGGAAATCTATAAAAAAAAATAGGTAAACTGGAAAATCAAATAATATCAGCCATTTTCACACAATCACACGCCTATTGTTTAGAAACTTTTCAGAAAGAGCAGGGTAGAATAATGGACCAAAACAAAGTTTGAAAGTAGCTGCAATATATAATTTCCATTTTTTCATATCACAAATACCGTCTTATGCTTGACATTTTTACGGACACCAGTTTCTTGGATATACATGAATAGTTCTTATTGAAAAATAAATACACAGATATGAACATTTTTGAACCTTTACGCTGTTGGGTTGAGTAAGGAGTGAAAAGCTGGTATAGTGACGAGGTAATCCGATCATATAAAGTAAAATTTTTTTTTTTGAATCGTTCAGATTATGTACATTCACACAGATTTTGTCACTAACGACCCGGGTTTCAATCTCCGTCCGTCCATCCATCAGGGTCCGTATTTGGGTGCACCCAAACTAAACTCTTTTTTCAGGAAATTTAGAAATAAACAGAGCGAAATTGAACAGTCTTCCGATCTTAAACGATCAACTGCACATGCCGGGCTCGCCCCGCCTTTACCCTATATAAATATAATCACAAAACCTTTCCAACAAACAAAAATAAATGTAATTCTTAAAACTACTCACCATTCAAATCTGTGGGCATTCTCATGGGCTAATCTTTTTCGCCAGCAATGGCTTCAAACTCAATGATACATTTATTTCTTATATAAACACGAAACATTTATTTACTAAGCGTCAGTTCAAGTTCAGCCGTGCACTTTAACGCCTGAAGATGCCGAAAGGCGAAGCCCGGGTCGTTAGTGACACAATCTGTGTGAATGTAAATAATCTGAACGATTCAAATTTAATATTGAAATTCCATCAAGCACCTTCAGTCGAAATCTTAAATTATAAAATATTTTTTTTAAGAACATTGCAAGAGGTTGTAGTTTTTAAATAAAGCCCTTTTATTTAATGTTTGTAGCTTTAAAAAAAAATGTTTTCTTCATAACACTTATAATCAGATAAAAAATATACAATTTTAACCGACTGTAGCGTTTACTATATATTTCACCTCTACGCCGTAGACCTTCTACGCCGTGGCTTGGTAATCTAACGAATTCAAAATGTGTAGAAAATATCTTCTTCTTCAAAACAATTCGTGCGATTGATGTATCTGGTTGAGAATAATTTCACCTTGAGGCTAATAAATGATGAGTTGTCCTCTGAAGAGAAGTCTGTTTCCTTTTAATAATATTTCGGAAAGAGTAAAAAAATATGTTTTTAATATAATATACGGTTTTTTACTATCAATTTAATTACGCGAACGTGCTTAAGATTTTTAAATTCTAAAATCGTGTGAGATAAGCTCGATTAGCACTTTATAAGTCACTCGCGACCAACTCGAAGAGAAAAAACATCACAAAAATTCATGTCTAAGATCTCAAATCAAAATTTGGTATTTTCCTACTGGTACTTGAACCCAGAAAAACCCAGGGGTGGGCTGGAGGGAGCTCGCGGGGGCTCGCGCGAAGCCTTTTGCAAAATTTTATTTAGGCCGTTGTTAATTTAAGAAAACAATATTCTCAGATTAGTCAATATACACAGTAGTACATTTTTAGCCATTTACATTGATAAGTCTACGATAAATTGCATATTGTAACATATTATAAGTAGTGGTGAAGTGGTAAATAAATAGGTACCAAGTCGGTCAGTGATTTTTTCCCTATTTTTTTAAATATTGGCGGCATTTAACGAGAACAAGTTGACGTTAAGGTTTCAATATCAGATAATGTAAGGTTACAATGACTGGCCTAGGAAATAATTAGTCGTTGGCTAATCGTGTTCTACAATTTTAATTTACAAAGTATAGTATTCATAAATCGATGAATACAAACGCTCATTGCAGAATTCAAGCCCGCGATCGCATAACGTAATCGTCACAGAAAGCACAGTGCGATATCACTCGAACAAAACAATTGAATGATATTATATTACTGCGCCATTCATGCATAAAGATTTCTTAAAATCCTCGATTGGATGATATTATTATATCTGTATATGGAGTTAATGTATGATTCGTAAAATTTTAACATGCAAAACAAACTTTGTGTTAATATTATAAAAAAATATTGTGAAATTTTGTTTTTCATACGAGTGATTTTAACATACACATTTTTATATAGTTCCTTCTTGGCGATTAGGCATTATTATTTACTATAAAACCGTCGTGCATTGTTGTGTCAAAGCATTTTTTCCGGAAAAATACCACATTCCATCGTTTACCGTTTTCAATGATCTCATAATCATTTATTCATGTGACAAATTTCAATTAACGATATCTAAAGCCTAGTAGTAATCACTTTTAGGGTGTTAACTGTCAATACTTGGTGGGAAGGCATTATATTAATAAAACACAATATTCTATTGTACTTTATTCCAATTTATTTAATAGGCCAGGACCGGTTTTGCTCGTTGCGAGCATTGTCAACGAAACCGGTCCTAACCTATTAAATAAAGTGGAATAAAGTTCAAAGGAATATTGTGTTTTCATTAAACTGGTAGTAATGTTCAGAGCTATTGTTCAGCGATCCAAAGTTAAAATACTTTCGTAGCTCGACACTTTTACTGAAAAGCAGACTGAAATTTTCATGCTGATAGAAATGAGACGAAGAGCATTTGGAATAAAACTATTCTTCTACCCGCCATTCCTTTTCTGAAAAAATTAATAAATACTACATCGTTTAAATTTTTTTATTCTAAGAGCACAGCAATTAAATTACGCAGCAAGTAGAGCACAGGTTGTTGATAGCCAATAAGTCACATTTATAGAAGTGTATATTAAGTACATAATTAGAATTAAATCACATAAAATACAACCTCCGCGATTCGATAAGAATTTACTTGATTCTCTATAGCTCAAGGCTGCAAATATCAGGGCTGTGCCATCAAAATAAATTTGTTCAACTAAAAGTGTTTATTTTTTATTAGAAACACTCACGTCGAGTTATTAAATACCAAACTATAATTTGTAATATAAATTTGGATATTAGAGTGAATGACAGAATATATTGTGTATCTCTTATAAGCCAGTACATTATACAGCTGAGTAAATGTAGACTTAAATATAATTCTGATGGTACGCCAAAATAGCTATCAACTATATGTAAAATAATATTTGTAGAACTAAAGTGCTTTGTCATTTTTTCACCTTGTGTTCATTTGTTACGTTTATTGTTAATCCAAAGTTTTATTTTGTTGTACCCAAATTCCATCATTGAGGAAATCAACCTAAAATCATCTAAACAACAAAATCGACAACATCCAGTAAATTGCGTTTTAAGCCAATAAATGTTCAATATCGCCTAAGCGACAAAATTTTTAGAACGTTATCTCATTCGCCTGATGTTTTTTTAGGACCTGTGCATTTTAGTGTTTTGACTTGTTATCGTTTGTTCCACGTAGACCCCGGTTGGGAAACACTGATCTAGATAAACGAAAGTATTCAGAAAATTTTATTATAATATCAGGATAGGCATTGACCATATACTTCTATATACTAACTGCATTTAAGGAATTCTTTTTCAAACTTAATTTAAAAAAACAACTCATCTGTGAACTTGAATAATATTCTATAAGGTGAAGTGGAAACATGCACAATTTCGTAAATAGTATACAATGCAATGCTTTTCTCTACCCCATCCAAGATTTTAGGTTAGGAACCGCCACTGACTAAGCGTCAGTTCAAGTTCATCCGTGCACTTGAGCGCCTGAAGATGCTGAAAGGCGAAACCCAGGTCGTTAGTGGCAAAACTTGGGTGAATGTACATAATTCGAACGATTCAAATTTAATAACTCCGCATTTAAAGTTTTATAAATTGCCGGTTACGCTTTTCTGCGTATTACGGGTCGAAATATCATAAAACCCTTTGTATGATAAAAAAATAAAGTTTTTTTACTTCAAAATTAAAAAAAATATATACATAATACAAACAACATTATAATATAAACAACATTTAAGCTATTGAATGTCGTATGATCGTCTTGTCGTATAATTATCACAACACATTCCCCTGCCTAAAAACTGTCTCAAATATAATATTTCACGCGTGTTAGAAGACGCATTAATATTTTGCAGATGCTTACGCCATTTTACGCGATGGCTCCGGCCGTGACCCACATACGCTCGCTTTTAATCTAAACAAACAGAGCCGGACCAGAAAGAGTCGGCGGGCGCACGCCTCCAATAACACATCTCTTCCCTCGTCCGCAACGGCGGGCGGCGTGGCGCGGCGCAGCGCCCGAATAAATAAGTCGTAAAGCATTAAGTCCCACCCCGACCCCCTCGGACACTTACTCCTCACTCCAGACTGCTATTCAGCGCCAAGACAGGGATCTTCACCAACAAATTACACTGCAGGGTAAGAAAATTGTCTTATAAAACAAAAGGATGTACGTATGTATTTGTTAACCACGTCCACTTATAACGTGTAGACATTATTAAATCTAATATAGCGTCTCATCATAAGACATTTGACGACAACTGTTAGTTAGTCAACTGTTATACCTCTCTCATCTGATATAATAAGTTTTTTTTTAAGATTTAGACTTAAAAGTAAAAGAAACAGTATGATTGAAATTATCACTTTTCATATGTCATTTTTTTATTAACTATCAATGTTTGCATCTTACCCTTTCCCTGCGTCCAATAGAAAAGGAAAAAAAACCCGAATTCCATTATGTAATTTATATAATTTAAAAACTTCGACTGAAGGTGCTTGATGGAACTTCAATATCAAATTTGAATTATTGTGAATCTGTACTATTCAATAAGTTTTTTCGATAACGACTCGGGTTTCGCCTTTCTACATCTTCAGGTTCTATCAAATGGAAAAGTACAGAATCAAAGTTTATGTAATTTATAACATTAGACTAATAATCATTTTTTATTTTATTCGTAAACCTTGCGATGTTCTGTCTGATGATGCTTCTTAAAAAAGCGAAACACGTGTCACATTGTGTTCATTGTTAATTTTTTTGTGGATAGGCATTACGATGTTAATTTTTAGCAAGTAAGAAAAACGTTTCTGATAATAAATCTTTACGCTATTTTGCAATTGCGACGGACAATAGTCACTTAAATCAACTGCAACTGAAAACACATTCAGAACGTACTAAAAATAAACAACAAAATTCAATGTTTACCTCACCAGAACTTGAAACCGGACTCATCTGAGAGTAGCACAGTTCGGTAAGTTGACTGAGTTTTGGGCAAATCAAACCATTTATGCCACGTTTTCTGGATCGAATAAGACATCATTAACTTATAAGCCCTTTTTTGAGATCGTCTCAACAGTAGTTGTTCTACGAGATTGGTTGTTACTCTAACGCTCAAAATTCCATTTTTCATAGTAAGTGACTACATATGACTAAGGCAGGACTAATGGTAAGCTAATCGCCTTAAGTTATGATAAATCGATTAATAATAATAATGCGATTATTACACAGATACGGGACTGGAAGAAAATTGCAAGTAGATTTGTTTTTTTATTGTTGTTATGTTGAAAGGAATATTCTAAGAAATCTACGATTGACAAAACTTTATCTATGAATAGGTGACAAGTGTTACGACACACGATCGGTCCTTCTTAAAATATAAACTTTTAAATTATTATTATTTGTTAAAGTTCAAATCTGATATATAAACATGAATGTTTGTTTGTTTGCTTGCACTTCCGGGAAGGTTATCGGCAAAATTAACTTAAAGTAGGTTTGATATATAAAAATCAATGCTTGTATGTCTGCCATACAGTTCACGTTGACAACGTATGCTGGCACTTGCGCGAAGATTATAGTACAATTAACTTATAGTAGATGGCGCGTGTGTCGTACCGTAGAAAATTGGCAGCAAACGTCAAACGCCAAACAGACAGAAAAATAAAACATGCACTTCAATAAACACAATTAAAACACAAACACAATTCTTTCTCTGAGTGGCATTGCAACGCTTGCTGGGAACCGGCTAGTTTCTAATAAAAACGTATTTAATATACAATTTGATATTGCGACTTACACTATGAAAGGTTTCTCACGCCTTCCCTCTGCGAAACTATCGTAGCGTAAAATACTATCTCAATAAATTCTCATATTTACGTTCGCCACCCCTGCTCGTAGCGCAGCCGTCTCCACTCCCAACCCCGCGCGCCCCACAACACATTAAGTTGAGAAAACTCCCCTCACTTTCATTCATAACTTTTAAAAGTAACACAGTTTTACAAACACTCATACATGAGCATTAATATTTATGCTTCACGTACGTACACACGAAATAGTGAATATAGGTTGTATCTTAGTATAATAATATTACTTTGAATGTATGTGTGTCTCGGAAATGTCTGGACTTTTTTATCTGTGTTAGTGGGTTAGACAGCTACTAAATATCTGTATACTAAAAAAAAAACTTGCTGTATTCTGTAGATAAAACACTTATACTTGCTGCAAATAAATACTTTTATTTTCCATAAAAAATACGGTCACAATTTAAGTCGTATTATATAATTAAAAAAAACTCTTGTACTAGTTTAAATAAGACTTTTTGATCAGAAAATAAAAGAATGTAAAAAGTTTTAAAAAAACTTGTTTTGAGATAATCGACTTGTTTCAAATATCACAAAGCGAACGTAGCGACGCGGTAGACAATAAGACAAATCAATAAACACCAATGGAACAAAAAAATGTACAGCTCAAAACCGTTTAGTAGTCTAATCTTCTTTGGGTAGATGTAGACACAAGTAGCGTTGGGCTGTCAATACGTTAACAAGGAGCTCGCTTAGTCTCAAAGCAATTTATCACTCCTATGCAATTACATGCAATACTTAAATAAGCAATCGATTGTTACTTAAAGCACTTATAATATGCAACAATATGCAGTTTAACATAAACTAATCAATGTAAATGGCTAAAAATGTACTACTGTGTATACTGAAGCTGTCGTGGACAATGTATATAAGTCAGAAATTGCAGTTTTTTGCACTAATTTGATCTGAGAATATTGTTTTCTCTTAAATTAACAAGGGTCTCGCCGGCCGCAGTGAATCAAACAAGGGACTCGCGCGAGCCCCTACGAGCCTCCTCCAGCCCACCATTGGACATAAGATATCTGTACAGCTAGAAAGCGTTAAGTTATATATAGGTTTCTGCCAGTAATGACTGCCAACGAAATATAATTAGTTTGTATTACCTTGTTTTTTGAGCCTATAAAGTAGAGATCTGCACGGGCCCGGGCCTGGCCCGTGAGCTGTTACCCGGCCCGGCCCGCGGGCCGGGTTCTGGCGGGTAAGCGCAATTGAGATTCGGGCTCGGGCCAGGCCCGGGTAAGAAATTTATTCTTCAGAAAAATATTTCAGACTATGCTCGTGTCATAAGTCAGCCATGATGATTTTAATTATTTCTAGTTCTATAGAGAAACGTAAATTGTTGTAAATTTGTAAAAAACGGGTTTTTTTCGGTCTGTTGAGTATATATCCGGGCTTCGGGCCGAGTTCGGGTAACAATTGTGGTATTAGACTCGGGCCTGGGCCGGGTCGGGTCTGAGTCTTTCGGGCTCGGACCGGGTAATTTTGTAAAATTTCGGCCCGTGCAGACCTCTACTATAAAGTGTGCTTAAATCTATCGATCAATTGCAGAGGCTATGGCGTAGTGGTTAGCGTTGTTGGCTTCCGTGCCACATCTCACGTGTCCATGTCCTGATAAGAACAGTATTTTTTCGATTGATTTATCGATTTCTATTCGAAGGCATGGGTGTTGGGGATGTCTAAACAATAATATGTATGTGAATTGAAAGAGATATTTTGTTTTTTATCTTGTAGAAATAACGACGATGGTCCTATCGGACATCCAGAACTAGTTTCGTCTCTCGAAAATTTCCATCAATTCAAAAAATTCTGCTCCTCTAATCCCTGCTTCTCACCATTTATTTGTTAATTATTTTTTTATTGAAAGTAAGCTTAACTTATTAATATTGATGACTTTATTCCAATCCTATTAACTGTTGCTAATTACATATAAATTTACTTCGAGCGTATAGTTTATAATATATAAAGTAATAGTTTATCTAATAAATATATACATATAAAAAGCATGTTTTTTTTATCAATATCATTTTTTTGTAAAACATTTTATATATTTTTTCATAATTTACGAACTGAAGCGTGAAATTTTCTTATTTCACTAGACGGCGCGCTACTCTCCGCGGATTCGAGTCATATGTATATCTATGATGAGTACTGCAACATCATCGTTAGATCGATAACCCAATTTCTACATGTAATCATAAAAATCGTCATATTATTATAAAACAATACACAATAACAGTTATCCATTTAACGATCTCGCCCAGTGTGGGAAAATAAATAAAATGATAAAAATAGAAAATAAAACGAAAACAAACAATAAAGGACGAAAATAGATTTGGCGTGCAGTGGCGCACGCCGCAATAAACTGGAGTGGGGTACGCCGGCAATTTTAATGGCTTTTAAAAATCAACCTGTTGAGCGGCGGTCGTGCCAAACTTTTGTTACAGCTCAAACTTTTCAAGTTCACGGTTTTCAAGTTCGCTGTTGAAGTTAGGAGTTACTCGCCGCTGAGAAGACGTGATGCTTCTTTTTTTCCCTTGTTTGTTTTACAACTCTCGTAAAACTTTTATTCAGCGCATGGAAAATTCACAGTAGCGCAAACACGTCGGCCGAATTTAAATGTATGTCAATATTTCATTGTCAATTCATTCCACAAAATCATACGTCGGAAACTTTTTATTGATATCTGAAAAACTTTGACATTTTCACAAGATTTTACTGGAATGCAATCATAGCTTTGAAGTCGGAGTCGGAGTCAATAGTCGTGGAATCCTGTATTTTTATCAGGATTTGGAATCGCAAAAACCTTGCGACTCGAATTATTTAAATACGTGTATTCAAACGGCAAGAGTCCGTAGTGTTACCAATGAATTCTAGGCTGGCTAAAAATGATATGATGGTAAACATAAATGTAAGTTAAAAGGAAATGATAAAAAAAAAAACAACACGAAGTAGGAGTCGTTTTTTTCCTGACTCCACAGCCCTGGGTGTAATGCAGGTTATATTATTTTCATTAATGGCCATTTAATTTAAAAAGATTCGCCGAACGAAAAATGATCTGTTTGACTTCACAAAAATACATTGTATTTTTAATAAATCCAGCGCGCAGCCTCCTGGTATAACTAAGACTTTAAGATTAACAATATTAGTATTAAATTGTATTACTTGTAAAGTTTTTAGGACGCTCGAATATGGGTTTTTATAAAATACTGTATGAATCTAAATAAAATATCTGACAAACTGCAATTAGATCGAGTAATCAAAATGAAATATTTCAAAATAATCAAATATTTTCCATTTGATAATTCTTTTGGGAAAGCTGACTTTTCACTCTCTCGAAGTTCGATAGTATTTTTCGATTTAAAAACATTGTTCTGTTATCTTATATGGAATATTCCTGCAATAAAACAACACTAAAATTTCCATGTCTGTATATAGAAAAATATTTATTTCGTACCACCATTCCTATATTAAAACATCTTTTACGGTGAGAGAGCTCAAAAATAGGGGTGGATCAAATGTCCGAAATCCTTCGTGGGTATATGTTATAAGTAAGAGCTTCACCCAACTGGTCAGATGGGAAGAATTTTTAATTTGCATATTTGAAATCTTGAGCGTGGGTGTATATGATTTATTTTTCTCCGCGCGTTAACTCACTTGCTAGCGATGGAGTGAAAAATTTTGTATTCATGTGACATAATGTTTAAAATAAACTTTAAATTAAATCTCAATCAATCCTTTCCCTTGAAGCTTTCAGAGTTAGTCGATAATTTAAATAGTATTCGCCCATTGTTAGCGCAACCGATTCTTTCACATGAAAAGTAATAAATACTATCATCCAAGAAATATGATTCCCGTATTTCCTCGACTATAACACACCGAATTCAGAGACAGCAAACTAGATTTTTAAAAAAAACATGCGTTATCAAGGAAGGTTATTTATTTTAAAATTCATAACTAACTTATTTTTAGTTGCATCTCTTTTATATTAGAATTAAACGATTTCAGAATGCTCCTGAAACTCTATAACCATTTAAATCAGCGGGTGCAAACCTTTCGAACCTCACGTATCACTGACATGATATTAAAATTACCAAAAGAGTCAGGGGTGGGCTGGATGGAGCTCGCGCGATCCCCTTGTTAAATTTTACTGCGGCCGGCGACCCCTTGTTAATTTAAGAGAAAACAATATTCTCAGATCAAATTAGTACATTACTGCAATTTTTCACTCATATATTATCTACGACATCTTCAGTATACACAGTAGTACATTTTTAGCCATTTACATTAATTACTTTACGGTAAATTGAATATTGTTACATATTATACGAGTATTACATAACAATCGATTGCTTATTTAAGTATTGCATATAATTGCATAGGAGTGATAAAAAAAATCACTCTCTTCCCAGAACACCGAGAATTGATTTGAGATTAAGTGAGCCTCTTGTTTACTTATTGGCAGTCCACCGCTGAAAAGAGTAACATTTTTAATATAAAACGTAAGAAAATTAGTAATAGTTTTTGATGCGTCTGAAATAATTGATTGGATATTTGGTTCGAATTACGTTACTACGGTAAGTTTACACGTTGTCGACCGCCGATTTAAACGATATTGCCATGCGTTTAATTTCTAAATTCGCAATAATTAAAAACTTCTATACACACCTCTATCATTCGAAATGATTGAGCTTTGTAGGTGAGTCAAAAAGGTAGTGGTCAGATGCCGAAGGCTGCACTAGAATAATCAAATAAATAATGTATCGGCGCGAGCGCCGCTGCACGCAAACTGTGGCGCGTCCTTTTGACCCCGTCGAGAAACGAATTATTAATAAAAAGGATAACGGGCTCCTTTAACGACAAAAGGGATAAACCAAGGTGCGTTTATTTTTTCAAAGCGCATCGTATAATATTTAAGAGGTCAGGGTTGACACCATATAATTATTTTTCAAAAAAATAATTCATCAGTGTTTAACTTTTACATTTCTAAGACGGATATTATGGGCTACCATACACCATTCTGGAAAGATATAAGTTATTTTATTTTGTATGTTACAATTCTCACGCCAATTTAGTAATTTACCACCTATAAGGTGTTCACTGTCAGTGCTTGGTGAAAAGACATTACATTAAAAAAACAAACTCTTTTTTTGTATTAATTCCACGTTTATTTGATATGATCAGAACATGCTAAGCATTTTCAACTGATAATAGTATCGACTTTGGAAAGGAAAAATAACGTAATCCACACATATAAAAATTTACAGGAGGCGCAAAAAAACGTGTTTTGATGATTTTGGGCCATATGCAAATTATGAATTATACACAACTTTGAAGTGCACGGAGACTTCGAAACTAGTGTTTAATTGAAAAACTCTAATATTAATTAAAGAAACTGTATAGGAAAAACCTTTATTTCAGTCTTTTTTCTTGGTTTTAATTTCTTACAAGGTCATCTTTTTCAATCTTAAAATCTAAATTTAGATAAGGTAAAAATACGTTGATATTTTTATCCTATTATAATGGGTTCTACCAAGTAAATGCCAAATCAATAAACTAAATTTAGATACTAATTGTGCATTTGCAGCTTGCATCCTTTCGATAGAACGTGTATCAAGTTTGATACATTGTGATTATCGAAAAAAACCTGTTCTGAAAAACCGTGGGTTACGTCTTTTTTCCTTTCCACAGTCGATAAATCGATCCAGTGATTTTTATACTATTTATACAAACAATCGGGAATAGAAATATAAAAAAAAATACAGATAAAGATAAAAAAAAAACATGGATAGGAGGCACTAAATTAAACTATTAATTACCCGTTACAAAATAATTTAATGCAACGTCAAACTTTCGGATCCATGAGACAGTGGGCAAAGTCGTTGGCTTTCAGGCCGTACTTTACGGGTTCGAATCGAGCAACGTTTACCACTCGGCTACTTTCCGGGCTTTTTCAACGTATCATATTAAACATACATATTTCATATAATTGACTGAGGGTGCTTTATTCCATTGATTTGTTACTTAAACTGTTTTCTTAGACAATTTTATTTATTTGTAAATCACCATATTAATATGTTTAAAACAGTATCAAAATTAATTCACATTTTCGTGCCAATTTCGCAATGTTTTCAATAATCAGTTTTTATTAATCAAGGGGAAGCTTAAACTACCACTTTGTTATTACAAAGTTATCAATAGACAAATAATTGAAATAATGAACTAAAAATACTTCCCAAAAAAGTATTTCCATCCTACCAATCCTGAAGTAACGGGGAGTATCAAGAGCGATCAGTTAATATCTAGTCCCACCCCAACCCTATTCTTAATATCTATACTCTCTTCAAAGAAAAGAGAGGTTGATCAACTGAGTAACAAGCAGTTGAAAAACTTCTTTTCAGATATGTCAATACCAAATATCATACCAAAAAGTATACCTTATTGTTTATGTATTTCCCATGTATTTCAGATCATCGACCAATCCCAGCATACCCTATCTAGCACCCGAGTCACTGGATATTGCTATAAATTCGTCAAAACGTGGAACATGTCATAAAAACTTTGAATTCAAGTGAGACCGAACGCCATATGCAAAAAAAAACACACACACACACATTGACAAGTTTGTGGAAAATTAGCCCAATTTAAATTCGGGCAAAAGTTTTCAAATACTCTGCGAGAGGGTAATATATTTATTATGGCGATGAAAACTTCTTTGCTTTTTGATCCGGCGCCCTCCCTAAACGGTCAGCGTATGAATATTTAATTGCGGGCCCATACCCCGGCCGACCCCAACCCTCCCGTCACTGGCGCTTAAGCTCGCCTCTGTTTGGTTTATTAACGGATCTCTCAACGGGGAAGTTTATGCAAATCCGGTCAATTTATTTGCGATTTTAAATGTTATAATACATCTTTATCGCAAAATCCACAACTTCAACATAGGGGAAGGGAAAGAAAACAAAGAGTTTCGTATTAAGAATAACCCTTTTAACAAAGATATTTATGCTTACCTCGACTGATTTATAATTTCAAAATATTTGGCGCATAAGCAGTAATGTTTTGTCAGGTCCTATGGCGCGGCGGTTGGCGTTGTGGGCTGCCGTGCCTGATCTCACGGTTTCGAGTCCCATTACGAACAGCATTTTTCGATCGTCTTCTGGTCGAAGACATGGGTGTTTTTTATATCTAAAAATTCTCTCCCACATTGGGAGCGGATAAAGATTTAGGTGGGCTGCCCAGCACCTCAAACGAGGGCGGGCCCAACTTCGAGTATCCAACCCGGGTACCCCGCACGCTATAAAATAACCGGTCATTATTATTTGATTTCTCCATATTAAATATATATCTTTTCAATATGCAAAATTCTTTGGATATACTATTTTATTCGATCGATATGTGTGTGCATTAAGTTTTCGATTAAATTAAATATCAACAATAATTCATCATTAAATTATTTTTTTTCAAAAAAAAATATTATTAAGAAAAACACAATATTCCTTTGTACTTATTTCCATTTTTATGTACCAAGATCAGCGAGTAGTATCAACTGATAAGAAATATAATTTCAGGGTTATTTATCAAAACAAATTGAAATAAAAAGGTGTTATAAACAAATGCTTCCCAACCTTTTTCGTTCCACGGCCCCCTAAATCTAAAAAAATAATCCGCGGCTCTCCTCAATTGTCACCAAGGAATTTGAAATCTGTGATTTGGTATACTTTTTCTTCAGAATCCAATTTCTATCCAATCCAATCCGGCGGCCCCTTTAAGAAATTCCGCGGCCCCCAATATGGGAAACACCGATTTGATAGACTTAAATATATAGATTGTTGTACTTATTATTGAATTTCGCGGCCCCCTGAGGAGCCGCGGCCCACAGGTTGGGAAGCACTGTTATAAACGATTGGCCTTGAAAATGGATTGTAATTTGTGAATTCTTTTCAGTGCCAATTGCTTATAACACCTTTTTATTTCACTTTGTTTTGTATAAATTACAGTTAAATACTATTTATTATCAGTTGATAATGCTCACCATGAGCGAAACCGGTTCGTAAATATGGCTGATCGTAAATAAAAATTAACATAACTACAAATGAATATTGTGTTTTTCTTAATATAATGCTTTCGACCAAGTATTGACAGTGACACCCTAAAAGGTATCAGAAATTTAATCACAATTTTTATTAAATGCTATTGTCATGTTAAAAATTTCAACAGTAAGTCAGTGTATGATTACTGACAAAAAATAACCGGAACCGGGTGATGCGTTTGAGCAAGTATTTGGATACCCTATATCTAGCAAAATTGACGGATTCTAAAAGTGATGAAACACACCTCATTTTTTTCTACAAGGATTAATTCATGTGTTCAAAGGAACAGTTGTGCGAATTGGTATGCCCTATGAGCAACACAATTTGTAGACTATGGTATTCGAACAACATAAAAGCGTTGCACTGGAATACGTGAAATAATATTTTGTTTTGAAAACTAAAATAAAAATACATAAGCTCTCCATAATATATACTATTTTTGAAGCCCCTTAGATTTAGAGACCCCAAGCGTGCGCCTTTTATGCTTATGAAGTAATCGGTAACTGAGTTAATATATTTTCATATGCTAAATTTGATATTAATGAGGTTCAACCAATTGGAAAGACAATCGCATAAACAATAGCAATTTTCGCATATTTTATAATATAATCAATTTACAATTTTCGAAGGTCTTTGACGTCACGTGTCACATGGAAATGCCCACCTATTTAATAATATTAGACGTCGTATTATTTTGATAGCCGGATTGTACACCAGAAGATGCCGAAAGGTGAAACCCGAGTCGTTAGTGAGAAAACGTATAACATTTTACCAATTCAAATTCAATATGCTATATTTGTATTTCATATATTTTTATTATTTTATCCGACCTGCTGTATAAAACAAAAATAAATAATTAAGTTTTTTTTTTAAATATATCTGTTGCGTGGGACATCGAATGATAGGTCGTTATAACTCTTATATTAACTTTTCTTGCTGTGTGTTCACTGAGGTATCGAAAATCAGATGTACTAATATTCAGTTCGCTTCAGTCAAAAGCATTAACAAAATAAATTAATGATAAGTTAATCTTGAATCAATTAGGATAGTCAACAACCAACGCTGCTATCATATAGCGATCATAAAAATATCAATAAAAACACAATATATGTATGTATATTATATTTGAATAATATATTAATTTGGAAATCCATGCTGTAAACCTTGTCGACTTAATAATTTTCCATTTTTGCTACAAACTAACAGCTTTTGTACGTATATTCTGACAGCTTATAACAGGGCTTCCCAAACTATGTTCCGCGGAACACTGGTATTCCGTGGTACCTTAATAGGAGTTCCGCGAAAATTTGCAATGGTATAACATACGCTGCATTACATATAAACATCTTCTATTTCATATTAAAAATCAAGTAATGGTAAATATCCACTGATGCTTCAAATGTCAAATATCTAGTAGATTTTCAATCACTTAGAGCTCTATTTACTCATATTTTTATGTAACATGTTTTTTAATAACATGATTTTTTTTCAAATATGTTACTATTACGAATTACCGACCTAAAAAATAACCGGTAACATTTCCTGATTTGCAAAGTGTTCCATTGCACAACGTGTTTGGGGAAACCCTGGCGTATAACATCGTTTTTGAAGAATTATAATATCGAGAACGCCCACGGTCAGATTCGGCGCTGGTTTCCTTACGACGAGGGATTACCTATTGATGGATGAAGATGTGTGGTGTACGGTTCAGGTTAGGTATGGGTGGGTAAAATGTTTGGAAGTGGAATTGTGGATTCGATTGCCAGGCCGGCCAGGTCGATCGATCACTCAACTGCGTGCTTACACAAGAGGGTAGGTAAATAGGCAAGTCTAAGACGCGAGTTTTTGAACCAGTGCCGTATCAAGTTTTTGGGCAAATAAAAACAGCAAATAATGTGTGTTTTCAAGGAGCGGCTACAAAGCCTACAATCTATTTTAAACAATGATAAGATGTGTGTGAAAGTAAAAACTTTTGTTTTGGTTTTGGCTCGCGCGGGCCTCTTGTTAAATTTTACTAAGGCCGGTGAGCCCCTTGTCAATTTAAGAGAAAACAATATTCTCAGATCAAATTAGTATATAACTCCAATTTCTGACATATATTATCTACGACGGCTTCAGTATACCCAGTGGTATATTTTAAGCTATTTAGATTGATAAGTTTACGGTAAATTGCATAATGTTACATACTATAAGTGTATAAAGTAACAATCGATTGCTTATTTTTTGAGCATTGCATATAATTGCATACGAGCAAATTAACTCCTTCCCCAGAACACTGACAATTGGTTTGAGATTAAGCGAGCCCCTTGTTAAAGTATTGGCAGCCCACTGCTGCTTATACCCAATGGTAAAATACATATTTACTCGTCACATTATCTCAATAGATGTATTGTCTACTCTTGGTAAACCATTATAACCTTCATTATAACAGAGCAAGCTGGAGCTTTGGCGGCCATTGATTTTCGACCGTAGTTTTAATACAATTTTTACAATAAAAAAATCATGATTCATCATAATGGCATTAAGTAGTTTGATTGTGTATTTTATATCTATAGTTGATTGTGTATTATAACTGGTGTCTTTTTATGTACTGCATGAAAATCATGTTATATGCCTCTAATGCCTAGATGCTTTTCAAGAGTAGTATTTGAGTAGTGTTTTTGGTTAAAAATATTTAAAAAAAAAAAAAAAAAACTTTTAAAAAAAACCTGCAATTACACCCACCCATTGTATGTATATGAAAATATTTTTTATTATTTAGCAATCCAAATATTTTGAAATAAAAAAAAATCATATTAGTTAAATCCGATGAGATTATTTTTATTCACTCGAGATTAATTTAAGGAAAATTGACAACACCCAGACCCGCCTGTTCGATATAGTCAATCTCTTGCCAACTAGACACTAGACAACAGCGGGCGAGAAGACATGGAATTCATAAACTCGTGCTTTTGGATACAAATTCGTAGTTTGAAGTTGTATCCAAAATATCAATAATTTACTAAACTGAATAAGTAGGCTAGCAATGTTTCTTAACTTTTTTACATGCGCGGACCACCAAAAAATCAATCCATCAAAAGTTCCATCAATATAAGCTTTTATAAATGAATATTAGCTATTTTTAAACAGCAGAAAAATTTTGCGGCCCACCCACCCAAAAATCTTCTTTCACCCAAGAAACATTGAGCTAGACAACGTATTAAAATTTAATTCATATGAATCTAAATGTGTTATCACAATATCAATTAATATTTGTTATATTATTTAATTAAATAAAAAAAATATCACACTAAAATAAAAAAAATAATATACAACTTACCATAGAAATATAATAAAATATTTAACAATTGGAAGATAATGAGACTCACCTAGTGGTGAAGCCCAGGGTAGTTTCTCTTTCTAACTTTCTGTATGTGGGCCTGCGTACACTAATGTATATTTTTTTTGTGAAATATAAGATTTTGAATAAGAGAGGTTGAGTGACTGAGTAACAAACAGTTCTCGTAGAAAAAAATATGTTGAGATACCTCCATTACGAGACTATATGCTCCACATTGGGAGCGGACATGGATAAAAAATATTATAGTTTATAAATTAAAAATAAAATTAATTGTAATGATTCCTAAACAACAAATAACTATTGTATTAGTAATAATACAAAAAAATGACGTGAAGAAAAGAGATTATTACGTCTTCACGCAATCCCTTAAAACCAGTGGCGGATTATCCTATATGCAAATGAGGCACGCGCTTGGGGCCTCCGAATCTTGGGGCCCCAAAAAATAGTTTAAATAATATACTTTTGTGAAGATTTTTATACAGTTTTACTATTTTTCTTGGAATTTTCCGACATTTTCATGTTGTTCGAAAAAAGAGCCTCCAAATTTTATTGCGCCTCAGGCCTCCCGTGTGCTTAACCAAAAGTGTTTTTGGTTTTTTTTATCCATGCCCGCTCCCAATGTGGAGCATGTGGCCTCCTAATGGAAGTATCTCAACAGAAGTTTTCTGTGAGATCTTTTGTTACTCTGTAACTCAACCTCTTTTTTTCCGAAGAGAGTAGTAGGGAAAGAAAAATAAGCCTACGACAGGACTAGTGGTTAACTAATCGCTCTCACTACGTCCCGTTATTAAAGAATAGGAAGTCTGGTAGAGAATTTTTAGACATCACAAACGTCCATGCCTTCGAACAGAAATCGATCGAAAAAATGCTGTTCGTAATGGGACTCGAACCCGTGAGATCTGGCACGGAAGCCAACAACGCTAACCTCTGCGCCATATGATCCGACCGATTTTAGTTATTCAAGAATAATGTTATTGTTTTCAAGTAGGTTGATATAATATATACATGCACAGTGCTACGATCAAAACTGATAGTTTTAACTTAATAACCTTATGTCTAAATAACAATCAATGATTTTATGCGAACTGATGTGACCCAAATGAAAATGGATAAAAATCATTTCACACAGACAATAATAAAGTCACATAACCAACGTAAATCACAACCGAAGCTATCTGATAGTATGTATAAGAAGCCTTCAATGTATCATTAAAAAGTTTCAAAACATATTAAGCATTATCGCTGGCATAGTTTAGAAAATAGACCCACATAGATGTTTATGAAAAAAAAATAGGAATCAAATAAAAAAGTGCGAATTCGTATATATTTGACACTGTCAATTCTTGGCGAAATAGTACTTTATTAAAAAATAAATCAATATTTTTTTAAAAAAGTCTATAGTTTTCAACGAAGATCAGAACAGGCCAAATAACGTTTTGATTACATAAGCACTATTATCCACAATAGAGTAGATTGTATGTGTCACGACGGTGACGTTAATATCTCATCTTAAGCAAATATTACTCTTTTACACTAAAAGAACAAAATTAATGTTTGTCGTCAAAAAATACAGTAATTGCAGTAAATTGAAACAGTGTTAAGAAAACGCACAAAAATAATTATTTATTCTTTATAGCTCTTTATATATTTAAGTCCAGGCATGGTTGTTTGTGATGACAAAAAATTCACCCCCCCCCCCCATTCCAATCCTAAAATAGAGAAGTGAAGCGAGAGTAATTAGCCAACTACTAGTCCTGTCTTGTTCTATCCTTTCTACTCTCTTCGAAAAAGAGAGGCTGACCGAATGAATGACAAACAGTTATCAAAGAAAAACTCCTGTTGAGATACCTCCATTAGCAGGCCATATGCTGCACATTAGGAGCGGACATGGAGAATATATATATATATATATATTTGAATAATATGTACTTTACGGACGATTTTTGTAGCCATACACAAACATGCTTAAATCTTAACATCAAAATATTTCCTAATTGCGTTTTTAAATTATTCTTATTATTAAATCCGGCAATAGTGTTTTTTTTTTTAATTTAGGGTGATTACTACAAATCCCAAATAATGTTTTATCAAAACTTTAAATATTTTGAATTCAAACCGTTAAGATATTGAAACTTCAAGAGTAACATTATAATTTTCAAATGTAAGCAAAATTCTCTAAGAAACTGCGTTGAGAGCTTTCTCGCTTTCCTTTTGATCTCGGGAGATATCCTGTTAACCCTCTCCCAGCCGATACCTACGTACACGGGTACATAGTTCGCACCTCGCGGACACGGCCGCCCACACGACGTATGTAGAATATGCCCTCACCTAGGGTGGGCGGAATCGGGCGCCGTGCCCCACACCTCGCCGATGGTCCGCAGTATCGATCCGGGCGGCGAGAAACGCGAGGCACAAAGCCCAAGACGGACAGACGGACGGACAGGGCCATAATAGGGGTGACCCTAAGCAAATAAGGGGGTGGGACACGGCCGGGAGGGTTTCACGGATCGCCCGGTTAATTGCCCGCCCTTATCGCGTCGCTCTCGGCGCGGGAAGATGTTGCCGCCGTAACGAGTTCGGCCCTGCTGCCAGTTTAATATGTTGAAGTAAAGACTCGTATTGTTGAAATTGTTATCTGGGGGCAGGCGATCTACGATCAAGGATATTTACGGCTCTGCGAGGAAAGAAACAGTTACGCCAAAATTTAATAGAGGCGTCTTAAATATGCATTAAAAAGCAGATGACATAAAATACATTCGTCACAAATTAAATCAATTAGGAACAGTATTTTTAATAAAGGACAATTGAATCTATAATTTTCAAACCCGGCTTATTCCATAATGGTTGAAAAATGAATCTTGAATTTCGTTTTGTAAAAAAATATACATTTAAAAAGTATTTTTAGTTTTACATAACTTTAGAATGATATTTTGTTTGTTATCAAGCTGAGATTGTAATCATGTTTTGAAACTACTTTCTAAAAATACTTTGAGAATGTATTTTTATTAACTAAAATACATTTATGGTTAATCATTCACCGATTGTGGGGGCTTGCAAATAATAGCCTCAATTTAAAATATCATTCTAAACAATTCATTTAATACAGCAGACCAATCGACTATTAACATGTTTTTTTAATTTTAAAAAGAGGGTGCAGAAATAAATCCTACAATAACTATTAAAGTTAAATTTGAATAAAATTATAACAACTGCAATATTTGTTCCTGCAAAAAACGAAAAAAAATCCACCTAGAGAGAAAACTTTCAAAATGAAGAAAAAATATATTACGAATTCGAAAAAAAAACTAAAACATTTATTCGTAATATATCGACGGTATGCTGCCAGAAAACGTTAAGTAAAACATTGGGTGTTTTGATTTATGAATGCAGATCGACAGATTTAAGCACGCTCTATCGCATGAAAAAACAATACTCTCATATTACATTAATTTGTTTCAATATTGAAAGAAGTCATACGAACTAAGTCAATTTCGTTGGCAGTTACTAATGGCAAAAACCTATAAATAACTATTTAGACATAAAAATGTTTTATTTCTACAGTTACTCAAAGACGATTAGACGACTTAACGTTTTTGAGCTGTAAACATGTCGATCAAATGTTGTTTATTTATGTGTCTTATTCTCTATGGCCACGCAACATTTCAGTTTGCTGCATGATTTTCGAAAAACTCGATTATCTCAAAACAAGGCTTTTTGACTCAACGCAGTGGTATCCGACATTTATGTTACTACTCCTCCTTTTGAAGAAAAAAATATATTCGCGCCTCCCTTATATTTTTTTCATATAGTAATAAAGAATGTCTTTCATATAGAATATGAAGGGTAAATAAATATTTTGGACTGTTCGCGCCTCCATTTGCAATAATCCACGCCTCCCAGGTTGGAAATCGCTGACTTAACGTTTTCTGGCAGTATACCGACGATATTATGTTTACATCAAATTACTATCAACTGATGATTGAAAACTCATCTACTTAGTAATATATTAAATTACCTAGATATAAATACGACGATCTAGTCATTCATTCTTTTGATCCAAAAGAACATAATCAAACTTTAAGCTTTCAAAGGGAAGTTCAAAGTGTGTAGTGTTTCACTATTTCATTTTCCCGCCACAGAACCGTTATATTCTTGTTCTGGTATTTCCGTAACACGATCAAAGATTTAATTCCAAAAATGGCCATTTTTTTAGATTTAATTCAAGGTTTACTTGAATATAAGTATCTAGAGTAACGAGTTTATTTGTAAACTTTGCGATGTTGATTCTGATGATGAATACTCAAAGAGGCAAAACACGTGTCAAATGTTGCAGCAAAACGAGTGGAATAAAAAAGTTTTCAAATTTAATTTTATATTAAAAATTAAAACATCGACGATATGAATTTAGAGCTTCATTTCAAAGCTTAAAAACGTTGTGCGATCTCACAATAACCGTACAAATCATATATATGTAAAATAAAACTATGTTTGGAAATACGTTTGATAGTTTAAAACTTTTCCATCGGCAGTTTAACTGTACAAGACATCAATTCGCAAAATTTATCTTTGCACAATAAAGTCAAAATATCTATTAGAAACCCCCAGAAAACATAAGCCTACAATCAAAACGACAATGATAATAATATATCAATTTAATCTTACGACTTTCTAAATAACAATATGTAGCAGAAAAGCACGTCGACACTTTGCCCAGAGCCAAATCGTCCCTGATCACCAGATATCGCAATCATAAAGTAGAGCACTTCAGTCCCTCATTCCACCCTGAACGCCCGTGTCTCTGGACGCTGGTCATCTCCGCTGATAATTATTCTGTGTCTGACATAGGCGTCCCGTTCCCTTAGTTCAAAATAAATCCTATTTATCTTTTTGCACTGAGAAGATGCTTCGAGGATAGTCGTCGTGCAAAAAAAAGCCCACAGTAAAAAGATAGATTTATCGTAATTACACCATGTATGTAAATATCTTAATTAAAAGTTTCAATCAAACCAATTATAAAAATATTCAATGCCAGGTTTATAATAAAAAATACATTTTTGTTTTTATTTCTTACATAATTTTAATAACAATATTAAATTAAAACAAGTAGCGTAAAAAATACAGTAAAACCCCCATTTACACTAAAGTCGGGAAAGTGCAATTCGGGGTAGTGTAATTGGGGGAGATAATCTCATACAAAATTAGGAATTTGGTTTTTTTCGCAAAAAATGCAAAACTAAGATTTCCCTTAGTTTTTCAAAAAAAAAATATGAACGAAATATTTAGTAACTATGTGATAGAACGTCTCGTAGCAACGACAATGGAATGCAACAGTGCAATTTGGGGATTTTCGGCGAATATTTCAAGCCAGTGCATAATTCAGGGTAGTGTAATTGGGGGTTCCACTGTATGTCCAATTTCTTATATTGAATAAAAAAAATCACAAGCATACAATGTAGACGAGTAAAACCTTCAATTTATTACTTACTTACTAATTTGAATGTGAATGAATTATTTCCTTATTCAACATTTTATCAGAAGAAAAATAGATTAGGTCACACAAATAACGACGAATATTTTTGTTTCTTGCTCTGAGATTACAGTCTTCAATAATTAAAATTTTGTACGACACTGCAATCATCCGAACGTCACACAGTGATTTCGCTCCACACAAACTCGGGCCTATAAATAATGATAATATCGTTGTATTTAATTAATTTACGAAAGCTGTGGAAGCCGATTTGCGAAATGAAAAAAAAGTTTATATGTCGGCTTAAAAATGTTTAAGCTAACGACAGCACGTTATTTTCTTGTCACCTAAATGCATATTTAAAATCAAAAGTCGAAATACAAAAGTCAAAAATAATCAAACACCTCACATGTTTTATCATCATAACTTTTATTTATTTTACTTCAACATAAATAACGAAACAAAAGCAGACACATTGTGAGCGATTCCTAATGCATGTAAACATTTTTAAATTTCGTTCCTTGATTCCAATCAATTATCAATTCCTTGTGAAAACGCATTGTATAAAACACCTAAAAACGTTTTTATACTAATTTAAGATTTCGACTGAAAGTGCTTGATGGAGATTCAATATTAAATTTGAATCGTTCAAACTATGTACATTCACACAAGTTTGGTCACTAACGACCCGGGTTTCGCCTTTCGGTATCTTCAGGCGTTCAAATGCACGGATGAACTTGAGCTATCAGTTCTGCATTATACATTTAAATATCAGGATGGGTTTCGCTCATCGCTAGCATTATCAACTGATGAATCATCCATGTCACAGTATTTTGATTGCTGATAATCACTACATATTGATAAATTTTGTCATCAATCAAAATACGACTTCTTCCGAATCGTCTTTTTTGTTTTTTTATTGAAAATAAACATGTCTCAAAAAAATCGTGCTGGGGAGAAATAGACATTCGGACGCACAGTGCGCCGCATTGGATATCTAGTTTGACCGTCTCGCGATGTTCTGGCCGCCTACGACCAGCGTACGTGAGTAGGCTGTCTTAATTGCCGCCCACTTCACCGATACACCAACACTGCCGCCCGAAGGAAACTGCTTCAGCATCATCGGATGATGCCCATTCCGCCCGGCGTCGGCCACCCGAAAAGTACACGCGCGGGGGTTGAATCGAGGTGAAATGAGCCCTGTAACATTATAAATGATACTAAATGTATTTTAATTCCATTGCTGACCTTAGTATTGGTTTAAGTAATATGAATACTGGCGTAAAATGAGTCTTACTTGAACGTTGAAATAATTCCTTCAAAACCATCCCTATTCTCTATCAACTACCAGTGTCCGTACGCTACGGATTCCTGTCCAACACCCTTTTTGCAGCCTTATACCACACGAACAGCATTTTTTCGATTGATTTCTGTTCGAAGGCATGGGTGTCGGTAATGTCTAAAGATTCCCTCCCACCCTTCGATCCTGTAATAACCGGGCGTAGCGAAAGCGATTATTTAACCACTTGTTCTGTCCTAGCTTTATCCTTCATTGATGTCGAGCGAATGAGTACGAAACAGTTCTCGTAGAAAAACTTCTGTTGAGATACTTCCATTAAGAGGCTATACGCTTCACGTTGAGAGCGGACATGGATTTAAAAAAAACGCATTACATCAGCATTAGTTCTTTCAAATGGTTGCTAGGAAATTTTCGAATGTAATTCCCAAAAAAACTGTGTTGCTAGGACCAGAATAAACTTTTAATTCTTAATAATGTGGATGTATACTCGTTTTCTGAATAATCTCTGCTATCGAATACATTTCGTGTCACCAAATACTACCAGGTCCGTATCACCTAATAAAAAACTTTTGTATCGGCCACTGTGGCTCAGAAGTAAGAACTTTACGATGGTATTCATATAGCTCAAGACACAATTCCAGGAAAGTTCAATGTCAAAATTTGTTTTTTTTTTAAAATTTAAGGTCTAACCGCCCCGGTTGTTTGTGATGACATTTCTCCTTGATATTATTTCAATCGTTCAAATTATGTACATTCACACAAATTTTGTCACTACCGACCTGGGTTTCGCCTTTCGGCATCTTCAGGCGTTCAATTGCACGGATGAACTTGAGCTGACGCTTAGTAAATGAACGTTTCGTGTTTATATAAAAATAAACGTATAAAATAAATATCAGTTCAAGTTCATCCGTGCACTTGAGCGCCTGAAGATGCCGAAAGGCGAAACCCGGGTCGTTAGTGACAAAATTTGTGTGAATGTACTTAATTTGAACGATTCAAATAATATATTGAAATTCCATCAAGCACCTTCAGTCGAAATCTTAAATTTCTTCTTGAGCTTTCTGACTGAGCTAGAATTTCAAAATATTTAACGTATTGATGATTATAACAAGAAAAAAACAAAAAAATGTACTTATATCCACTTGTATTTGACCGGTTTCGCTCATTTCGAGCGTTATCAACTGATAAGGAATATAATTTAACAGTGTTATTTATACAAAACAAATTGAAATAAAAAGGTTTAATAAACACTTTTAGGGTGTTCACTGTCAATAATTGGTGAAAACTGAAAAAGGCATTATATAAAAAAAATACAATATTTGACAATGCTTACAATGAGCCAAACCGGTTCTGACCTTTTAAATAAAATGGAACAAAGTACAAAGGAATATGGTGTTTTTATAAATATAGTGTAATAAGCAATTAGCATTGAAAAGCATTTACAAATTACAGTACGATTTGTGAATAAGTGACTGTTAGCTAACACAAATTAAAATGTTTAAAATCTCTAACGTGTAATTATAAAGGTAGTGAAAATTCCAAACATAATCATAATTTCGAAAATTTTAATTAAGTCGTCTAAAATGATACATTAATAAAATTTGAAATAAGCTGTAATGTAATTTTTTTCTTTATTTTGCTTTTCTTTTCAAATTTAACAAATGAAGAGCAAACATTCAAAAAGTGATTTTTCATAAATTTAAAAAAAAGATCTGTTTAATATCAGTAAAATCTATGAATGGAAATCACAATTAGTGTTCAAAAAAGGATTTTTCCTATAAAAATCAAATAATTAAATAGATACATTCAAGCAATCTGTGATTTCTCCAACACTTAAATCATCATTTCCCAAGCTCCGTATTTGCTCCTAAAATATATATAATGTGAGAAAGATCCTGTGGGATACTGTCAGATTAACAATATGGTATAGCATTAAGCTAGCAATCTGAAAATCTTGAAACATAACCGTGCAATGACTGGCGCTATATATATATATATGTAGACCGAATTAAGTTTAGTAATATTAAAAACTCTACCCGGGAGAACCGATGGCAGAAAAACTTATGAACGCCTCATATTATAGTTCATTATAAACAATAACGTCACTCCATATCGGGGGGTGAATATTTTGAACGCAATTTCGGATACTCATTAAGCCCCGCTCCACATTTGCAGGGCCGCAAACTTGCGGAGAGGATCGCTTTCCAAACTAACATTAATGCGGCTAAAAACGAGATAATAATAGCCGTAATACACTACTGGGCCACCTTCCTGTCCATCGTTCGCGGCGCGGCAATCAATGTTGTCTTATCTCTCCCTTGCACACACGCGCCGCCCTCCCATCATCGCCCCCCGAAATCGCCGCCCGCCCCATCCCTGCGCCCACGGACGTGCGGCTGGTCAAGCGGGGCGGTTTTGCGCGAGTGCGGCACTGGACCAAGAGTAACCTACTACTCAGCGTGTTTCTCGGAGGCGATTTGAACACAGAAACAATAAACTACGACAGAAATTACCAACAGTCTAAAACAACACCTTTTTGTAAAAAAAATCACACTTATTCTATATGATTTAATTAATTTAGAACTTCTACTGAAGAAATGCTTGATGGAACTTCAATATCAAATTTGAATTATTTTGATTCTGTACTCTTCCATAAGTTTTGTCGATAACGACCCGAGTTTCGCCTTTCGGCATCTTCAGGTTTTATCAAGTGCACGAATGCAGGCACTTGAACTGACGAGTAGCAATCAGTTTGTATACAAACATAATAGTGAATCGCGCAGTATAATTATTTTCAACTTGATTGATGTGATGAATTTGCGAGACTTTCGAGCACTTGATACAACCTGAAAATTCCGAAAGGCGAAACCCGGATCGCCATCGACAAAACTTACGGATGAGTACAGAATCAAAATAATTCAAATTTTATTCTATATGAACTGACCAATTTGACAATACTCGTGATGAGTGAAACTAAATACACAAACAACAATCAAACCATCGTCACAATAAATTGACGTGCTCTGTAAATCTTCTGCACTCCTTTCCGAGTCGAAATTTCATCGGCTTCTAAAATTGATATACATCTTAAAAGCTCAACGTTTGAAAATTTATTTAAAAAAAGAAAACACTTCATTTATTACAAAAAACACTAACAATAAAAAACTGTTGTTTTTTTACAGCAAATACTTTAAACGCCTGTATTAAGCGAAATAACATACAGCCTTCCTCAACGTTTTCTTTGTTAAAATATTATTCTGTATATTTCTTTTTGATTACACGTTTCCACCGACTAACAAACTTCTTTTTCATAAGAAACGAGTACGTTATCCAACAAACTTCTGAAGTTTTGCAAACGGTTTCCTACGATTGCATTGAATGCCTAGAGTTAGATTGTCTCTGACGCCAAACCATTAAAAAGGCGGTCTGTCTGAAGTCTATGGAAAATATCACTTCATACATTATTACAAGATTCGCTCAAAAATCACAAATAATTCTCTTATGTATGAGGGTACTACTGCAGAATTTTAAATTAAAAACGATCAGTAGTTTAGCTGATAAAAGTCGTGATTAGCGATCTGATAAACCTGATCTTTATTTTTAAAAATGTAAAACTATTAGAGTACATGATGTGCTTTATTTAAGATGTATATATAGATACATATCGATGTTGGAAAATAAAAAGGACGCAACACACACACATAACAACTTTAACAGGAGACACAAAAGACTGTGTGTTACGTCCTATTTTCTTTCCACAGTCGATATTTTAATTAATGTCCTTTCCCAATTTGGAGCATATGGCCTCATAATGAAAGTTTCCTACGAGAACTGATTACTACGTAGTTTTTTAACCTCTCGTTTTTTTGGAGAAAGTAGGGATAGATAGGATAGGAAGAGCTATGACAGAACTAGTTGTTAGCCAAGCGCTCTCGCTACTCCCCGTTATTTTTAACATTGAAAGGGTGGGACGGGAGTTTTTGAGTTAGGGATTTATAATGTATAGTTGAAAATTCCCAGAAATCAATAAAAGAAACATTTTATAACAAAAGACAGAAATCATTTTTTCATTATTAACTTTTTAGCCTGTAATAGTGGCTCCTAGATTAAATGTGTATGTGATAATAATTTACCGTCAAACCTACCTTAAACTCACCTACGCTACGGTGGCCATTTAATTTTTATAATACATATACTTAATTAATTAACCACTTGAATACCAAGCGGACACCGGTGTTCACAACATATGCAAGCGATCACGGATGTCCAAGACGTTCAAAAAATCAAATACTTGGTATTCTAATAGAATATAAGCAATATTTTGACGAATATGTGTAGTTCCATCTATACTGATGTATATATGATACTATAGGTTTTAAAAACATCGAATTCGAGTGTATATTAGGCAAAATTATTTTTCTCAAAAACACGCAGTATCTCTGGGACACATTAACCATTTATTTGCGCGGTATTCAAGCGGTTAAGCCAGGCATTTGTGATAAAAATAATTGTGCTATTGTGATAAGATAATGAAGTTCATTTGAAAGGAATAAAACAAATATCTTCGATGACGTCACATCACCCGACATCAAATTTACGAGGTTCCACCAATGCCTTTAAAGCCACACGTCTTATCCTATCATTATTATATTACATACGCAGAGAAAGAGTTGGCCGAAATGGAATGCAACACGTCAACGTCAACGAAAACAGACATCGAACACAGTGAGCGGAGAAGTGTCAATAATAATTCGATACGATTCGTCTCACTTTACGACAGCGAAGGGAAGGAGTTGGGAAATTACGACACGCAATATGGCCAAAGGTCCAGGCGCTGGGGTGGCGGGAGGGGCGGCCAGCGGCCATCTGGTCACCGTCGACCGACGCCTTCTCGGCTGACTCCAAATTACTATTTCGCTAATGCGCCATCCTGCCTACTGGTCGGGTGACCACGGCTTCACGGAAGATGGGAATACACTTGACAATAACGTAATTATATTTTCTTACTTATTACAACTTAGCGATTTCCAACGTTTCTTTAGTACTATATGAAATAAAGGATGGGGGGGGGGGGGTGCGAGGATATTTTTTTCTTCAAAGGGAGGCGCAGTAAGATAAAGGTTGGAAACCACTGACTTAGACAAACGATCATCTTCATGGTATTGCACATCCAAATCGGTTTCCTACCACCACCACCCGTTACATGCACAATATGCAATTTACTGTAAACGAATTAATGTAAATGGCTAAAAATGTACTACTTTGTATACTGAAGCTTCCGTAGATAATATATTAGGGTACTTCCTTGTTTAACGCCATGCACTGAAAAATGCAACGGTCGTAGGCGCACCTCTGTTTTCAGATGGGGTTCATCAACCGAATTCAAAATATAAAAATAGCATTAATAACTGCCTTTTTTATGAGTTCTCGAAAATCGACTTCGAGGCATTAGTTGAGCGGTAATTATCGCAACTTGACCATTCATTGTTCCCTTAAAACGGGACGTCGACTTATTTTTAGTTGATAGTGAGCTTTCTTGAATACACACGTATCAAGAAAACGAATATTTCTTCATTTTTATTTAAATTTATTAATGAAAATAACGAAAGATTCCAAGTATCCTAGTGCACTTTTTGCGGTGTAATGTAGTTGGAATAAAAGGAGTATAATGTGTTTTTTTTTGATAAAAAAATTAAATTAACTTTGATTATTCCACGTATTGTGTAACTAACTGTGACACGTGTTTCGCCTCTTTCAGAGGCATCTTCAGACTTACTATCGCAAAGTTTGCTTAAGTAATGAAGCAAGATTGATTCTAACATTTTAAAATTATAAAATTACAAAATGGATTGGGTTTTTTTTTTTTTTCCTTTTAAGAGGAGCAAGGAGGGGGGTGTAGAATCGAAATAAAGCAAACAGATAATGATACTAATTTTACTAATGAGTTGTAAACAATCAGAATGGGATTTTTCCTTTTTAATGGAAGCAAAGAGGGGATTATAAAATGCAAACAAATTTAATCATACTACTAATTACGTTAAACATTACAAACTATTAAAACTAATAAGCTACAATCAATCATCTAGGTTTGTGATTACTCTATTAATTGGAAACAATTTGAGTAACGGGGAACCGCCTGTGCTATTAAGAATATTATTTAATAATATTTAATAAATAACAAAAAAGAAATATTATTAAATAATATTCTTAATAGCACAGGCGGTTCCCCGTTACTCAAATTGTTTCCAATTAATAGAGTAATCACAAACCTAGATGATTGATTGTAGCTTATTAGTTTTAATAGTTTGTAATGTTTAACGTCATTAGTAGTATGATTAAATTTGTTTGCATTTTATAATCCCCTCTTTGCTTCCATTAAAAAGGAAAAATCCCATTCTGATTGTTTACAACTCATTAGTAAAATTAGTATCATTATCTGTTTGCTTTATTTCGATTCTACACCCCCCTCCTTGCTCCTCTTAAAAGGAAAAAAAACCCAATCCATTTTGTAATTTTATAATTTTAAAATGTTAGAATCAATCTTGCTTCATTACTTAAGCAAACTTTGCGATAGTAAGTCTGAAAATGCCTCTGAAAGAGGCGAAACACGTGTCACAGTTAGTTACACAATACGTGGAATAATCAAAGTTAATTTAATTTTTTTATTAAAATGAACTTCCACAAAGTTACCGCCGAAACCATCGAAAGTATGTTTTTTTTTGATTTATCGCGATTTTTAATTGTTAATTAGTTTGACGACCTTCAGAAAACGGGCCATGTTTAGCTCTGCTTGGACACAACACGATAGACGGTAGAGAAAACGGGAAGTATGATCACATCTCATATAATGTAACATATTATATGGAAAGGTTTCACCGCCTGGCGTCAAACAAGGAAGTTACTATATAAGTCAGAAATTGCAGTTGTATACAATTTTGATCCGAAAATATTGTTTTCTCGTAAATTAACAAGGGGCTCACCGGCCTTAGTTAAATTTAACAAAAGGCTCGCGCGAGCCCTTCCAATCCCCGTCCAGCCCACCCCTGAAATAGACTCGTTCACATCTTTTTTTAGTGATCTTTATTGAATTATAACCATTAATGACAATAATGTACATGAAACACAGTGATGATATCATAAATAATTCATATGCTAAGTGAGGTGGCTTTCGTTAGTATAGAATAGATCGACGGACGTCCTGGATTTGTTGTCGGAAGCTATGGGCACAATATCCCTCACAATATGAGGACGTATCTAGTAGGAGGGCGGAGGGTGGAAGGAGGGCGCGCGATTAGCGAAGAGGACTCGCGGGTTTGCTTATACTACACTGCCGCTACTTAGTGGAATGGGGCTAGAACTGCCATTCAACGCAGAGGCGTTACTATTAAGGACGTCAACTTACTTTTAGGATGTCCACTGTCAATATTTCAAAAGGTATTAGTGGAAAGGCATTATATAAGCGCCTGTCTTATTTTATGTTAGCGCCGAAACCATTGAAAATATAAAACATACATCTTTTTTTGTCGAGATGAAGTATTTCAATATATCCTCAAAAAAAAACACAATATTCCTTTGTACTACTTCCACATTTCATTTAAAAATATTACTACCGGTTCCGCTCACGACGGTCATTATCAACTGAATCAAGTATCGTCAGTTGATAATACTCGTTATGAGTGAAACCGGTCTTGATCTTTTTAAATAAAAGTGGAAGTAGTACAAATGAATATCGTGTTTAACATCAACTAAACTAAAAAAAATGGTTGATTTGACGAAAATTTCATTCTATTCGTAAAAATATTTTTTTTTTTAATTTCATCACAATCAAACAGTATTATTTATAAAAAAAAATTAAGCCGCGTCTGCTTTTAATCGGTTTTTTCTACGAGAACTACTCGATATTCATTATAATAAACTCTCTTTCTATATATTATGAATATTCATATTAATAAAAAACATTTCCTTTTGTGAGGCATCTATTTGGTTCGCCGCGGAACAAATCCCATTCACCAGTGTGCCGTGAAGTAAAAAAGTTGGGCAGACACTGGATTAGACAATTACTTTCAATTGCTTTTAAATTTAAAATTAAACTTGTGCTACAAATTGTGACTCATGTTTCGCCTTTTTAAGAGTCATCATCAAACACAACATCGCAAGTTTTACGAATAAATTCATTATTATTACTAGATTACTCATATATTATTAGTTACGGTAAATCGCAATGGAATAAGTTACGTTTCTACTGATTTTCGTAAAGAGACGTAACACGCATCATATTTTGTAACACAAAAAGTTTTAATTTTACATTATCTATTCTACATAAGTCAATCAAAATCGAATTTGTATACCACGAAATCGTCGACTATTATTTGCTTTGAAGTTGGCAAAGAATACCATTTTGCCGACTCTGATGTTTCAACGTTAGTTATCATTAGTTTACCGAGATATATTATATATGTTACATCTTTAAATATAATGACATTTAATCTGAGTAATATTCTTGACGTGGCACTGGACCAACCCTAGTGGCTCAGAACTACCACCGTGCGGTGGGAGGGTGGGTTTATTCGTGGGGGTGGCGAATGGCGATCTCGAGACCCGTACATAGTACACGATGATGGCGGAAGGTAGTAACGCTCGCCTACCTATCTCGCAGTAGTTGGGTAGGTTACGTAGGTAGGTATGTAGTTTAGCTGTAGGCTTTGGCTATCTACTCCTGCCAACCCTTGCGGCAGGCTGTAATAAAGAGAGGCCTTCCACTTTGCCCTAAGTTGGTAGTGTACTAATTTTGAGGTCACTTTTCAAAATGTAACTACACAACTTCATTTTGTGTTATTAAACGGAGGCGTTTTGGATATAAACTTGAATCATATTCTCAGGCTCTCGCTTTGTTTGATAATACACTACCCGCCCACTTAGTAAAATAATTACTAAAGTAATTAATATATTTTCTATCAAACCAAATCCAAAAAGTGATTTCAGATAGTTAAACAAAATTATTTCTTTGACATTTTAATTTTACTTTGTAGTTGATTAACATAGACTACCCAAATACCAAAAAAACTCAAATGCGTCACTCTCTGGAATTTTACAGTTTTAGAAAATAGACTGTCCAACGAAACGGAACCAATCGTTCATTCCATATTTTTTTGTACAGCTGTGTCCCCGTGTAAAAATATCGTATTACCGTGTAAAAGATTCTGACAATCTAACACAGTATCTGCCAAACACTTTTCCTTTGAGGCACAGTGATGAATGAAACTAGTACAGCGGCACACCAAGATTAGGGTATCCTCGATTTGGTATACTTTTCCCCGGATTGTCACAGAACATCGCTTTTTTTTTTTAGCTCACCGAGGAATTTGAAATTCTCGATTTGCTATACTTTTTCCCGGATTGTCACAGAACATCGTTTTTTTTAGCTCACCGAAGAATTTGAAATCCTCGATTTTTTACCGAATACGCATTATTTAAGATTGACATTTTTAAGGCTTCTTCCACCGCGGCACACCTAGCTTATTTTGAATATAGGATGATTCATAACAATAAAATATATGTATATTATAACATGTATTATTTACTTAATAAATAATTTTGAGCCATCACATAAAAATATTAGCGTACCTATACTTGACGTCATAAAAATAATGGACATCGACCGTCACTCACTTTTCAATATGAAGTAGATTTTCGAAATGCGTTGCAGCATTTAAAATCATTCCAAATTTTCGCGGAACATCTATGCGGGTTCTGTGAAACACCAGTGTTCCGCGGAACATAGTTTGGGAAACCCTGGATTAGTGGATATTTTTTTTCGACTTTACTCCATTGTCAGAAATCAGAACTATATTTAAGATAATTAAGTTTAGCTATTGAAATATTGACATATCCAGTGTTGTAGTGGGGCGGTTGTGCTTACGGTCGGCCATCCAACATTTTTTCCTAGGTTTTTAGAAATTTTGCGATAAATTTTTATCTTTACTTTTTTCCGGAATCTCACAGAAACTTGTTTTTTTTTTTTTAGCTCACCGAAGAATTTGAAATCCCCGATTGGGTATACTTTTTCCCAGAATCTCACAGAAACTCGTTTTTTTTTTTTAGCTCACCGAAGAATTTGAAATCTTCAATTTGGCAATTTCGTGTAAATTTCGAGAATTTGCTAAAAATTTCTCAATCCCGAAATCCCGGGATCGCGGCCATCTCAATCCCGGAATTTCGGGATCAGAAAATTGAACAGGATCCCGGGATTGGATGCCCTAGCATGTATGTCATTGGAAGAACGTTTTTTTTTTAAATTGTTAGTAGAAATTTGATAACTGCAGGTAGGTGATATTTAAATATTATAATTCATCAACACTCCCAGACTTTTTTTAGTTAGCACTACACCGCTGGACATAGAGATATCATAAAATTATTTCACGTTGTCTGACATCCTAACTTTTTTACATCAATAAACTGATAAAATTGTTGTGGAGCTAAATATAGGGTGGTTTTTTAGATGCACGTTATTCAATTTAGCGACACTTTTTTAAACGACAACCAATTTGACTACCGACAGCTGATTTTTGCTTCGATTAGTTTACCAATTTACCATGAATTTATGCCTGAACAACACTTGCAAATTGCACTATTTTTTTGACATTTTATGATTTGTATATAACAAATTTGACAGCTGACAGCTGATGTTTGCTTAGTTTGTTTTGCCGATTTATCATGAACACTTACAAATTGTGCACATTTATAACTAAATGCTGATTTAACTGCTTCTAGGTAAGGAGGGAAGCCGGTAGTGATATTTTTTAAAATAAAAAAGTATTACAAATGAATTTTGTATTTTTTTAAAATATACAACATTTTTCCAGTATTCAATATATCATACCGTCATTCAAAATTATATTAATAAAAAATACAATATTCCTTTGTATGTACTTTATTTCCACTTTTTTAAAAAAGCTCAGGACTGGTTTCGCTCATGGCGAACATTTTCAACTGATTGATTCAGTTGAAAATGCTCGTATCAAATAATTAATTATTATTATTATAATAATAATTAAATTATTTTATACGATTTTGATACATAATTTCTTGAAATGGAAATACATCATTAAAAGGCTCATCAATTTAAAAGCATGTCGATATTAATTAAACTTAGGCTCGTATTTTCCCGGTCAGTATTTATTTATTTATCTATATATTAATAGCCGATATAATGTCCGTATGCCCGTCCGACCAGATTTCACACCTTCCAGTCTCCACTTTTTTAAATAAAATAATATAAAATAATAATAAAAATAATAAAAGATTTTTAGTACTTTTTCCACATAAAATTTATTAGATCAGGACCGGTTTCGCTCATCGCGAGCATTATCAACTTATTATCAATTCAGTTGATAATGCTCGCGATGAGCGAAACCGGTCCTGATCTAATAAATTTTATGTGGAAAAAGTACTAAAAATCTTTTACTATTTTTATTATAATGCCTTTCCACCAAGTATTGACAGTAAACACCTTAAAAGTGATCATATAAAATAATATAAAATAAAATAAAATGAAATAAAATGAAATAAAATAAAATAAAATAAAATGAAATAAAATGAAATAAAATAAAATAAAATAAAATAAATTAAAATAAAATAAAATAAATTAAAATTAAATTAAACTAAACAAAATTAAACACAATGCAACAAAAATCTCACGTTGCCGGGCAACGGGCTTACAGCTAGTATTTATAAATAGTCATGATGATATCGATCAGTGTAAACAGTCATAATTTAAATTAAATTAAAAAAAAAAAACATAACCTAACCAAAATGGTTATAAAATATTCTGACCAAAAATTGATTTCAATTTTGGCCATTTAATTTTTTCCCTTAAAACTTATAGCAGACTTAAAATATTTAATTCATCGTGAGCAATTTTATAAAAATATGTGACGGTTTTTTTGTTCATCTTAAGTTCGATTTTGGTTATTGTTCAATACCGAATATTTTCATATTTTTATATACTGTCGGTATTTTTGCATTTTTAAAACCGCTATTTCGATATTGCAAAAGCATAATGTACCCAGTGGTGGCTGGAGGGGTCTCGGATGGGCTCGCACGAGCCCTTTGTTAAATTTAACTAAGGCTGGCGGGCCCCTTGTTTATTTAAGAAAAACAATATTCTAATATCAAATTAGTATATAACTTCAATTTCTGACTTATATATTTATCTACGACAGCTGCAGTAAAAACATTAGTAAACTTTACGGGTAAATTATATATTATAAGTGTACTGTGTAACAATCGATTGCTTATTTAAGTATTGCATATAATTTCATAGGAGTGATAAAAAATTCACTCATTCCCCAAAACACCGAGAATTGATTTTGGATTAAGCGCGCCCCTTGTTAACGTTTTGGCAGCCCACCTCTGGTAATACTGGTATTGCAATCTCCAGTCACAACCAGTAATCTAATGAGTAGAATCAGTAGAATAATTTATCAATTTTATCTTTAGTAAATAAAATATTAATTGAAAAGTTTTCTTATTGTCATTTTGCCGCGCCGCAGTTCGCAGAAAAGTCCTAGAAAGTTTTAGCGCCCAACGATAGCAATTGACAAAATATTAACGGAGGTACAATTCAACCTCAAATTATAATATTTCAAAGGTTTCGAGTGGGCATGCAATTATTATTATTTCCCTGACTCCTGTCAAACGTCTTCAACCCTAAAGTCTTGCCAAAGCCTCGGGTGCTGCGAACCAACCCTCTCGTCGGCAGTCGTGAGCCGGGTCCGAATCCAGCGGATGAATCCGCAAAGGGGGCGCAGGGGGAGAATCGGATGGAAATTGGAGCGGGGATGCGCGAGGGGGTGAGGGGGGTCGCGTCTCATCTGGACTGTGGACACGTGAGGGCGAAATCCGAAACGGCAGGACTTGGAGAGCAGGGGTGTCACACAATTATATCTATAATGTGACTAATTTAATAATGTAAATTTAATAATTAAACTTCGACATCAACATCATGACAATATAATATCAAATATTACAATTTTAAAAAATGCTATCTTTATTTCACAATCTGAAACTATATCGACTGTGGAAAGGAAAAAGGACGTAACCCACAGTTTTTTCAAAACAGGTTTTTTTTCGATAATCACAATGTATCGAACTTGATACACCAAAAAGATGCAAGCTGCAAATACCGAATTATCATATAAATTTAGCTTTTAAGTTTCAAAAAGATGAACTTGTAAAAAAATTTAAATCAAGAAAAAAGACTGAAATATAGGTTTTTCCTAAAAAAAATCTTTAAATAATATTAGATAATGTCAATTAAACACCATTTCAGAAGTCTCCGAGCACTCCAAGGTATATACATAAGTGTATAATCTATAACAGATTAAAATAACAAAGTATTTTAGCTCTACAGTTTTTAATAATTTTATTCGTTGATAGCTATTTCGGCTTACGCCATCGTCAGACGATGGCGTAAGCCGAAATAGCTATCAACGAATAAAATTATTAAAAACTGTAGAGCTAAAATACTTTGTTATTTTAATCTGTTATAAATGGAGTTCTACCAAGTAAATGCCAAATCAATTAATGTATAATCTATAATTTCCATATGGCTAAAAATCATCAAAACACGTTTTTTGCGCCTCCTGTAAAATTTTATATGTGGGTTGCGTCTTTTTTCCTTTCCACAGTCGATATGGACCCTGCAAAGCGGACTAAAAGGTTACATATCTAATGTATTATCGAGATTCGGTGTAGATAAATGTTTGAATATACAATCACATATTTTTTACAAGATTTAGAAATAAAACGGTTTAATAAAAAGAGCGAATACTAATATACACGAATTATGTTTTCTTACACGATACCCAGAACGGATAACAAAATAAATTCAACAACACAAGACAGTAATAACAACCAAAAGGCTTTATTCAACCCTAACACATTAGACGTTTCAGCAACTTTTAGCGATGAAAGCGACTTATTTCCAGTCATAAAAGTCTCCGTATATAGCATAGCGATGAATAATATAGTTTTTCTCATTTATGAAAAAACTATTAATAGTAGTTTTTATTATAAATTTTTTTATATGACTTTCAAAACCATAATGTTAAGCTTCCTCCAAATAACACAGTTTTTAATTTATGAAAAGCTATCTTAAAATTTTATCACTTTTGTACACGTTTTAATATGGCTCTTTGCTTAGTCTAACCACAAGGAAAGCACGGTGAAGATGAAGGGTTTCTCGAATATCGCGGACTTAACACTTGGCGCGGAGAAGTCTTGTACTTATTAGCCAATTCATGCCGAAGATCATTCTAATGCTTTTATTTTATACCTTCTCCGGGAAGAGTAGCGTGTTGTAAGAAATGTTGATGAAATTCATTGGTAAACCGTACAGCATGGTTGGTTTCAATGCCTTCTCGTCAGTAGCTAGACTCTAAAGTAGATTTTTACAATAATGATTGAGGTTAATGCTCCAATTTGTCTTGCGTCACACCTCAATAATATGAGTTGTTGAGATAGAATATCTGCTCAGATAAAACAAAGAACAAAGTATTTGACAGTTTGGCTGAAGTTACTGGAAATGCCGTGTACGACGTAATTTAAATGACGACTATTTGCCATATTAATCAAACTAAGAATCTTTCGACGGATTCAGCGGTAACTATGTAGAAGTTCATTTTTATATAAAATTGAAAGTAACTTTGATTATTCCACGTATTGTGCTACTAACTGTGGCACGTGTTTTGCCTCTTTCAGCGGAATCTTCAGACAATTTTACTTTCACAAAACTTGTTTAAGTACGAATGATTTTAATTTTAATATTCTAACATGATTAAATTTAAAAAAAAAACGGAAAGCAAGGAGGGGAGGATAGAAAACAAACAAACAATAATGATACTACAAATGATATTTACATTACAAAATGATAAACTAATGAGTTGCATAAATTTGGAAGGGTCAAGCCCATTGGAAAAAAATAGCAGTTGCGAGCAGCCTGTCCTATTTAGGATATTATTTAAAAGCTTTGTGAAAATTAGATTTTCTGAGGATGCCTCTGAAAGAGACGAAACACGTGTCACAGTTAGTAGCACAGTACGTGGAATAATCAAAGTTAATTTAAACTTTATATTAAATGGTGTTACGTTGGAAAATATTATTTACATTCACTTTGGAAGATCAGTGTTTTTCTTATCATATAATCTATTAAATATGTAATAATATTCAATGGCCACGACGAGTGCGACAGCCCTGAATAGATACAAGAGTGTAGGCATGACGGTCGGCGCGAAACGCGAGAATGGCCAGCGGGGCAGAGGCGGAGTACATTAGCCGCGCCGCGGGGGGTGCCGCCTAGCAAAATGGGCCCCTCGGCGGTGTGGGCGGCGAGGGGGGGGGGGTTTAGCGAGAAGGCGCGATATGGCGTCACTAGTGGCATGCAAGTAGGCACGTCTTGCCTAAATCTCTGAATATCCGAATAAGCTGAAACCTAACCTACACCTCTTAACCTCAATCGTGACATTCTATTATAATTATTACAAAAAATACCAGGTGCCACCTGTCAAAATTCTTGTAAGCGGATTAGTTCTGTATCATAAGACAAATAGGTTTAACAATATACATACATTATATGACAACAAAAAATTCAATATCTCTGACAACGATATTTTGTTTTTATTATACGTTTTTTTGCCTTATAATTGGTGAAGAAGAGAAGGAGTATCTTTCGGATGAAGAGCCACATAAAAGAATTCCATAGAAACGGTGGGTCAGAAGTAAGATACTATTTTTGGATATACATCACTTATTTTCAAGAAAAGGAAATCTCAACAAAACAGTACCGAATTAAAATGTTATAATTCTGGTTCTGACATCAAATAACGCAGGACTGCAGAGACGGGTAAAAAAGAGACGACTCAAACTCCGAAATGATTTTTTCAAATATTTCCGATTAACTTAACATATTTGTATATCATTCGATAAGTCTAGTTGCTAAAGTATATTCTAGTACAATGTTTCTTATCCGGTGGCTCGCGAAGATTTTTGAGTGGGCCGCAAACGTTTTCTGCAGTTCAAAAATAGTTAGTATTCATTTTAAAAGCTTATATTTATGATCCGAAAAACATTTTTTGATTTTTTTGTAGTCCGCGAATGTAAAAAGGTTAAGAAACATTGTTCTTGTAGATTTCACCAATATATATTATGAATATATTATTTTTTTTTCAATATCTTTAAAATATTTTTATCCGGTTTTTCCAACTCTGACTCCAACACCACATCGTAAAACCAGTGATGTAGTGGGGCCAGGTCGGGTCAGGGCGCCGCCCTGCCACCTTTTTGAATTTTAACTTAATTTTCAAGTTCATACATATATTCAAAATACTGTTGATAAAATTTAAAAGCATTATATCAAAATTGATCTACACGAAGGAAAAAAATAGGAAAAAAATCAATGACCGACCTGGTACCTATTTATTAGGTACCATTAGGTGGTAGGTTTAAAATATTACACTCGGAAATAGGTATAAATCTGTATTAAGGGTAAGTGTCACGGTCTACAGAGACACCTATAATTAAAAGAAATTATTAAATTGATTATTCACAAAAATTCGTTTAATTGACAGATTATATTTCAAAATTTAATAAAGGTCCAAAAAAGCTGAAAAAAAAATTAAAACTGAATCCAATTACTGATGTGTTTGATTTTGCTAACGTTCGATATTTTCTTCAAAAATAAATAATGCGTTTTGGTTGAGATGCAAATTCTTCAAAAATATGAGGTCTCTTGCTTAAGCACGCCACTGACTCCGTATCCTTTTTTTACGAACAAACTTTATTACAATATGATAATAAAGAATGCTTATCACAACTGGGATGATTTGAAAAATTTATTAAGCTAGATTCTATCAATTAAACGGTTTTTTGTCAATAAGCAATTTAATAATTTCTTTTAATTATAGGTGTCTCTGTAGAACGTAACACTTACCCTTAATAAGACGACGTAAGTCAATTAAAAAAAAGTTCGAACGTCGAAAATGTCACCAGCACCTAATATGAACGAAAATAAAAATCATTCGCGGTGCAGGCAGTACAATAAAAAACGACGACATTTCAACTGACAGCCTGACCCAACGTCCGCGAGCGAATTTGCGGCTTCGGCCCGCAGGCGACTGGTTCGCATCCTGTCCTTCGAGACACGCAAAAAACCAGATTGCCACTAAGTATTCGAGAAAGAGAGAGAGAGAGGGGAAAAAAACCACAAAGAAAAAAATTATCGCGGGCCCGCGAGGTGGCGAATCAAAGAGTTGACGGACATCGGACGCATGGTGCCGCGACACGCGAGGCGCAGCGCCCGGCGCGCCCCCCGGCAGCCGAGGGGCAACGATTCCGCACATTACGGCTCTCGCATTATTGTAATTTCTTACTCAGAAGCGAGTGGCCCCTAGAGCTCCGAATTCTGCATCTCGGCTGCACGCAGATTTTTTGATTGTTATAAAAAAATATACATACTTATTACGGTTGTCAGTTGAAAATATGCAAATTTTCACAGCTGTCCATAAAATGCAGACAACTTGAATACCTTATTCATCTACCTATAGCTCCAGTCTATAAAGCTTCCAAATACTTTAAATATTTACATACGATTCTCTTTTTAATAAAAACACAATATTCCTTTGCACATCATTTCACTTTATTTAATAGGTCAGGACCGGTTTCACTCATTGCAAGTCAACTGATCAGTTGACAATGCTCGCAATGCGCCCGCAATATAATGCCATTCCACCAAATATTGACAGTGAACACCCTAAAAGTGATTATCTTTTCTACGTATTTGTAAAAAAACAAAACCAGGGCTGTGGAGTCGGAGTCGGAGTCGTGAGAAATTGGCGGCTCGAATTTTTTTTGAAAAAATATATGTGTATTCAAAAAAAAATAGTCCAAAGTGTTGACATTGCATGCTTGGCTGAAGATGATCTGACGGTATACGGTATACATATATAAGCTAAAATGAAATTATTGAAAATGTTCTTCTTTTTTTTACACGACTTCACAGTCCTGAGCAAAACGCTGAATAAATATAGGTTTTGTGATTAATCTCTTTTGGAATTATAAATATGGGCTTTAGATTACTTTACCTAAAAAAATACAAGAACTCCATGTTAATTTGTTGCTCAGCCATTATTTTTCGAAGACAGCTGTGATAGAATATACAGTGAAGCGAAGCTATTGCTGTCTTAATTGCTAGCAAATAATAAAAATCGGTTCCGTAACCGAGTGGCAAACGCATCTCTCTCGCCTCTGGGGCATGCGGCAAAGGGTGTGTATCTCCAAACTAACACTTCCATACCTTGATTGTTCAATCGATGATTTATGGATTTGTGCCCAAAACCATAGATGTCGCGATTTGTGATCTAATTCAGCGGTCGCGTACATTTCAGATTTCATGACCTTACAATTTTGAATGATGGCTGAAATGATTTTACTTCACACCATTCAATATAAATACAAGCGTTTCATTAAATTTAAAATGCCAGCTCACAAACATAGACACAAGTTTTTTTTAGATATATTTTTTAGAATTTGTACGACACATGAAAATTCATTTTCAGTACATTTCAGTAAATCTAAAAAATAACTTTTTTATTAAACCAACACCAACGCGAGATGAAATTCAAAATTCAGAAGTTTTAATAACGGCAAAACTTTTCTCCCTCATTTTTTATTATAATTATCCACTCGCTAAGTGGGGCTTTTGGCATCTCCAGAGTCCGCTGTCACCCGCTAATCGATTTGCCTCCTCCCAGGCAATTATCCTTATCAATTCATCCTTTATAACACAGTCGAACTTGGTTATTACGAGGAAGATAGGGCCGACTGAATTTACTCGTTATAAGCATTACTCGTTGTATCATAAAATATGTATTTTTAAATGCTTACAAACATACCCATCACATGAAGACATGAAGTATTTGGAGCGGTCACATAACACAAAAAGTCGCAATTCAATCGAAAATACACAATTGGAATTCATGTACACACCCGTTCGACACATTTCATTTATCTGTCAATCCACATGTCTTATAAAATTTGAAATTGATGCTTGTTTGACTGTTTCAAATCATTGATATTTTTGCTCGGTTTGCCCGAGAAGTAGCTCGTTATAAGAGTGAATAAATGTATGGATAAAACCATAAACTAAAATATCAACGAACGTTTCCTCATTACATCCGACTTCTCGCTATTTCCGTGATCATAATAACCTAGTTTGACTGTATATTATTATTAAATACCCAACAGTTGCTAGACCTATAAAGCTCCGAAAGCTCGCTCAATGTTTCTTCGTGACCATTGACGAATAAATCGATAACATACGCCATGGATATATGTATAGACTTACCCAAAATAAATTGGAACCTATGTATGTCATTCACACACATAATGAAAACAAGATACAGTACCTACACTTAAATCTCGTTAAGCCCTGCACATACCTGTTAATTATGATCCCTTACTGAAATACGCGTTTACCTGGCGTAATTTCCGTTAGTTTTGTGTATTCAAAATGTGTTGTAATATTAAATTGCTATTTATTGCACCCAGGTAGAATTGGACAGTGAATCGGAATCTACGTACGATTGTCTTTGCCACTTATACCTTTACCACCAAAATCTTTTGTGTCAAAACTGCCTACATGAGTAAAAAATCTTCAATTTCTAAGATAGTATAATTTGTTTAAAAATAATATTGATTGAGTTTATCTGCGATGATTTTTCATTCAATGATTATTTGTTAAAACAACTAACAAGACTTATTATATTCTAGTCGATATCATTGTCGGGTCCTATGGGTTTCGAGTCCGAATTAATACGAACAGCATTTTTTTTGGTCGATTTATCGAATTCTGTGTTTAGGACATCACAAACATCCAAGACATGGGTGTTTATGATGTTTAAAAATTCCACCATACGATCCTTCAATAACTGGGCGTAGCGAGAGCGATTATTCAACCACTAGTTCTGTCCTAACCTTATCCTTCTGCCCCTACTACTCTCATTAAAAAAAGAAAATATGAATCAATAAATAATAAGTTATTTAATAAAATATGTTTTTCAGTATTTTTACTATTATGAATTACCCTAATTTAAAAATAAGCTGTGTTCCGGTAATATTTCCAGATTTGCAAAGTGTTTCATTGCAAAATTAGTTGGTATAGAGGATAAGGCTAGTACAGATCTAGTCGTCAGAACTAGGGTCAGAGTTTATGCGATGTTTCAATTATGCAATTAGACTTTTTACCAATCTAAATAAAATTAGAATTCATCAATTGCTCGAATTTACTTTTTCGATACCATAATCGTGCTTAAAATAACAGAACCGCTAAAATTTAAAATACTCAAGCACACGTCCTAATCTCACGATACTTTAGAAACGCTGCATTAAAAAAAACGAGTCGATTGTTTTGTTTGATATCGTGCAAAGACCCTCGCATTGAAATTTGAAAAGAATGTTGCGAGAGCTTTTGGCGAAATCCACGGAGCTTTTTTTTAAACAGGACGTCGCGTCGCGGATGATTGACTCTGGAAGCTTTCAATTCGACACGAACGAGCTTTACCTGCCTGCCAATAGATAAGTAATTGACCACTTTCGGTGTCTTTAAACGACCCCGTCTGATGATAACCATCGAATCGTCACGATGCGAAATAAATGACCAACAAACACACTATGTTGGCCCAATAAATTAAATCGTATACCTACATATAATCAGTGGCGAAGTGGTAAATAAATAGGTACCAGGTCGGTCATTTATTTCTTTCCTATTTTTTTTTTATATCCGTCTGAAGTTAAAAAAATCCACAAGTTTCGACAATTAAATCAATAAAAAAACGATTTTTAATAGAAGTACTTGAAAATTAAGTTACAAGTCAAAAAGGTAGCAGGGCGCCTTCCTCATTGTCAGGTGCCAGGTCACCGACCTGGCCCCGCTACACCACTGCATATAATATTGTACTTATCTTAACTTACTTAAAGATCTTAACTGTAAAGTCAATGTCAACCTTTATATTACAAATCAATGTTTAAAAGCACTAGTTCAAGTTTTCGAAGAGAGGAAACATAATTTGGACTCTTTTGTAAATGTGCTTTCATAAAGTCAATCTGCGTTTTAGTGGAGTAACACTTCAGGAGACAAAACGAGAGTTTGAGCAAATGAGTAACAATCAACTCAAGTAAAAAAACATTGTTGGAATACCTCTTTTAGGAAACCATATGCTCCATATAAGGATCGGACATGGATTAGAACAAATCTTAAGATGTGAGTTCCGGTAACTTTAAAAAAAGCAATGGGCTATATCCGTTTCTGTGTTGGATAATATTGTACCCTCCAAGGACGAGCGTCACCATATGGTCACACAAAACACCGTTGTCTATTGATCCCACTATTCATACTTTTTCTACCTGAATATCGTTGCTTTTGCTCATATTTGGTTAAGAAGGGTACGGACTACAGTTAGCCATCAGCCGTAGGAACAGGAACGGTATCCAAAAGCACATGTGATTTTTTGAATTTCCGTTTTTCTTAATTTACTTTTTGAAACTGTTAAGATATTTTTTTATAAAAACATAAAAATATTTACAGTTATTTTGCTAATATATTTGTTTTGAAATTATGTTGATCTAAAGAGGTCAAATTGTAAATATTTTAAAAAAATCACGTTTAGCTATATTTCAACCCCGAATGTTTGCAAGCCCATACGGTCACTTTTGTCCTTACTACTGTCCGTACTCAATATTACACGGTAATAAAAGGATGAGCATGACTATATAGTCATGCGGGGTTTCTATACAACGACTTTGCCTTTTTTTTTTTTTAATTTTGGATAGGAATAAAAGTTATCCGTGACTTCAATATGGCTTAGAAAATTTTTTTTTATCAGAAAAAAGCTCTCGTCTCTGGAGGGTTAAGTTGCACCTTCTTCTTCTTCTTTTACTTGGCGATACAGACCGAGGTGAATATTAGCCGCCTCAATCAGTATCCTCCACCAAACTTGATCCTCCGTCAGTCGCTGACCTCCAGCACTCGCAGGTCCTGTGTCACCCCATCCATCCACCAAAGTCCCGGTCTTCCGACGCTCAGCCTTCTCCCAGGGATAGCAAATGTGAGACATTTTGTAGATTTAATCTAGTTTCGCCTTTAAAACGAAACCCTGATAAATTTCCAAAGAATAGATTGAAAGTATAGAAAGTTATTTGAAATATTTAAATTAATTTATTATTTTTAATTACGCACGGAAAACAATAAATAATCAAACTATCAATTTTCTCATAAAGGATGTACAAAAATTCAATTGTCAAATGTTGTTTGACTTACTATGAGATTATTCTTTCATATTTCAGAAAAGTTTGAATTAATTTTGGCACTTGAAAAAAAATATTTTTTATTCGTCTATGCATAACATACACATTGAATAAAGTCAACAGCATTTGATTGATTTGTTCATATTGTTTCAGGTACTTACGTAAGACAGTAAACTTAAAAAAGTATTATAATTATAATTTAAGACTAACGAAATATGTACTTATCCAAATAAATTGTTTGTGTGAAAAAAAATAAATGCGTTACGAATAATACAAACTCTATCTCTCTGTGAAACAGTTAGACCTTACTACAACAATGAAAATGAAACAAGATGTACGCAGAGACGGAGTCAAGAACAAAGCAATGTTGTCCTTTCGCGTTTCTAAATTCCTGCCCTTACAAAATCATCACTTTGACGAATCAATAGCGTCGAAGGACACGAAGCAACCGTCGAAAGATAAACAAAAAATCACGATAAACAATAGTGAGCACATACAGCGGACATTCTAAATCTAAATAATAAACCTCCACGTCTTTGGATCAGGGTTGGCAACAATGTCACGATAATACAAATATATGCGACTATTTTAAACAAAATCGTAATTGAATATTTTAAAAGCAACAGTGTTGTCGAAAAACTCCATCGCGTAAATCACTTGACTGGTGTTTGTTGCCACTGTCAATTCTTTGCAGAAAGACGTTTTATTTTTTTATAAATGAAAGACATTTGACATACTTGCTGATAGTCGACCACTTATTTTATAACACATATATTAAATTCCAGTTTTATTTCATCGTATAAAAACAATCAGCTAAGTCAACTCACAATGTCCGATTAGAGTAACATTGAATTACATGCATAATATTTTAATTAAACATTTGAAAATTCTTGTATAATTACATTAAATATATTGTTTTGAAAAAATAATTTTGATAATCTTGCTATTCCACTTGCTAAAAAATGTGACATGCAATTCGCCTCTTTAAGAAGTGTCATCAGACAGAAAATTGCAAGGTTGACGAATAAACTAAAAAAAATGATTCTATTTTTAAAGTTATAAAAATACGAAATAGAAACCGGGGAAACAGAAATGTCTTTTTCTACTGCACGAAAGGAGAAGGTGACACATTTTCAACGTTCCCTCTAATTTTTCCGTTATGTGAACGGACCATCCACTTTTTTGTGCAGTTGATTTTAAGCAAAATCAAAAAGTGTAAGCAAGTTAGAACCAAGGAAGAACTGACCCACTCACTGACGTTTGATTAATTCATTATTTATATCATGCCGCAAAAAAACTCTTAGAATCAATACAATTTATGAAAATTGTACATTATCTTTACCCGATTTTTCGATGCTATATTCCACTAAGCCAACCCATTCAAAGAGTCCAGCCAGTCAACCCATTATTTACATTGTTTTTAAAACACAGCACTTAATCTTATATTCACAAACAAACACTCGTTCGGGATAAATCCACTTTTAATAATATGATCAAGACTGGTTTCGCTCATGGCGAGCCTTATCAATACAATAACATTATAAATCATTTTGTGGAAATTTCCCCGAATTAAAAGTATTTAAGCGAAAATAAAACTTGGTAAAAGAAAAATCTTTTTCCAATATGTCTGCGTGCGGCCTGTGTGGGATATGTAAAGATGTTTGCTGCCACACGCGCACACTTTAGCGGGAACATTGTTACCCCTCGCTTTATGCTTCTCTTAGAGGCGAAACAAGTGGAATAACAAAGTTATCAAATTTAATTGTATATTAAAAATTAACTTCCACCGAGTTACCGCCGAATTCGTCGAACACAATACATTATTATTTTTCTATCTTTGATGGTGGCTACATATCGACTGTGAAAAGGAAAAAGAACGTAACCCACACATATCAAATTTTACAGGAGGCGCTAAAAACGTGTTTTGATGATTTTGTGACATATGCAAATTATGAATTATACACAACCTTGAAGTGCACGGATACTTCTAAACTGGTGTTGAATTGACATAATCTAATATTGATTAAAGAAATTGTCTCGTAAAAACCTTTATTTCAGTGTTTTTTCTTGGTTTTAATTTTATACAAGGTCATCTTTTTCAAACTTAAAAGATAAATTTAGATACTAATTTGGCATTTTCAGCTTCCATCCTTTTGGTAGAATGTGTGTCAAGTTATATACATTGTGATTATCGAAAAAAAGCTGTTTTGGAAAATTGAGGGTTACGTCCTTTTTCCTTTCCACAGTCGATATGTTCTAATAACACTTTCATCCAAATACATTTGATTTCATCATGATAAAAGTAATGTTGAGTTCTTTTCTCTCTTGCACTAATGAGGAGCTAACATTCAAAAAGTGATTAGTCACACAAATACAGAGCTTGAGAAATGATGATTTGAGATGAGAAATGAGAAATCACGGTTTGCTTGACTGTGTCAAGATTATGATTTAATTTTTATATAAAAAATCCTATTTTGAACACTATTTTTGATTTCCATTCATAGATTTTACTATGGACATACCAATTATTGTTGACTCCCGTCGTCTGCGTTGTTCGTGTTGAATTACATATTCAGTTTGCGATATATTATCGAATCTACTTTTGACAACCCTAAGTGCACCGTGGCGTCGCCAGTCGCACATTATTTCACGGATTTGCGCCCGCATTGCCCCGCGTGTCTATTTTTTTCGGCCGCCATTCAAACCCAAATACCGAGAACCGACTAATGTCCATCCACCGGCCGCTCAATCAATGGCAATGGATGCAAACGGCTTCAGTTGATGCACTCGCAAACATTAAAACGGCAACGCTGGCTCGCATTAAGATTTACGAGGGTGTCGTATATTTCATCCCTACCCGGCGGTCAAACAAATGGTATGCGATTATTATTATTACTCGGTACTCCTTGGCTATAATACGGCAGGAATCCGGTCCGTGGAAATTTACATCCAAATCCAAACAATTATGATTGATGCTAACAAATTTCAATGCAGCCATTAAATGTTGTTATGCATAATTTAAGATTTCTACTGAAGGTGGAATTTCAGTATTAAATTTGAATCGTTTAAATTATAAATTATGTACATTCAGACAAGTTTTGTCACTAACGACACAGGTTTCTGTCAGTTCAAGTTCATCCGCGCACTTGAACGCCTGAAGATGAAGAAAGGCGACGCCCGGGACAAAACTTGAGTGAATGTACATATTTTGAACGATTCAAATTAAAAATATGTATGATTGAAAAAATGTGTTTTAAAATTCGCTTTGATAAATTAAATTTTGTATACAATCTGTGTATTGATAAAAATGTTATTTTACAAAAAGCGGCTATCAAAATCACCAAAATATCAAAAAAAATGTATACATAAGTGGAGCACCAATTTCTAAGTTTGATCCTAATAATGTGTTTTTTTTTTGCATTGATACAACTTTTCCCCAGCTAAATGTGTGGGGATGACAACAATTGCCTTCCCAATATAAAAACAAAACTATTTTATTTTGCGGTTTTTTAATGTTGCCCGCGGCTAAACTTTCATCCCTAGTGTGGCCCGACTCCCAAAAGATTTCCCACCCCTACTATACAGTACATCTATTATTTTGAATACGATTGATTCAGATTCTGTAACATTGTTTAACAACCATTCGTTTTTATTCAATTCTTCCTCAGCTTTGTATGATAAATTAACTTTTGACGGCACTTATATAATCATACTACGATGAATAACTTAAGATTTTTAATGATAATTCAATATCAATTTGAATCGTTCATTTTTCCACACTTCCCACACGATTTGTCACTAACGAGTAACGACCCGGGTTTCCCATGGTATTGTATCGTTGTTGTATAGTTAATTGTATCTCGTACGACATTAAAAAACCCACCGTTCACCTTTACTGACCAAATAAATCATTAATATGTCCCAGAGATACTGCGTGTTCTTGAGAAAAATAAATTTAAAAACCTATATTGACTCAGTATTGATAGCACTACACATATTCATCAAAATATTGCTTATATTCTATAAGAATACCAAGTATTTGATTTTTTAAATTTCTTTTTGCGAGACAAAAATACCATTTCATTTTTGAAAAGTATATTAAAAAAAATACTTGAACTTTCTTTAATTTCAAGCCTGTATGGTTTTAAAATCATTTTAAATGTTACCGTCCCAGACGATACGAAATACTACAAGAAGTAAAGAGAGCAGTTTACTAATAACAACTTCCTACTTGCCTTTATTTTTAAAAAGTACAATAAAAAGTTGTATTTAAAATAACAGCCTCTCGCTAAAAAAACTTCCTTTAAAAGTGCTTTATAAGTCATAATTTCAAAGTTTGAATCAAATATAGTTAAAAACAACTTTCGTGGGAGCTTGGTTGAACTTGGTTCAACCATATTAATGATGAAATGAAGACTAATAAATAATTTGATATTTTTAACCTTACTATTAATTCTTAACATTGATATTAAGGTTTTGTTCATTGTACTGGACGCAGGGTGGGATACAAATATTATGAGTATAACTTATATGAGGATAGGTAAATCTCAAAGGAAATAAATTTAACAACAATGGCCTATTCAAAATATTATTTATGTGTTTCATATATTTTTTAATTTCATAGTAAATAAAAATAAACATCCACAATTTTACCGTCAAAGTCATTTAAAATATTGATGCATATGATTTTTATATTGCCTTCCACCAGCCCAATCCTAAAACTGGTCGTTTGTAAAAATATTAACTAACTTCTATAAGTCCTCTATTAGCCCCTTTCATATATCCTTCCCCTCCAAACCCGACTTAATAAAAACTATTTTTTGTAACATTATCGTCTGTTGAGATGCCGCAGAAGTAGTCGACATAAAATTAATATTACAATGCGACAAATATTATCTGGCTTTGTTATCTTTCACCCGGAATAGACGTGACGTTCAATAGATTACTCAGAACTCGAAGATAAAGGTAAAGTGATAACGGATTAATGCAAAATATTATTGCTTAACAGCGATGTTCCATTTTTTTTTCTCTCGCCGAGAAGTACGCGCGGCAGCCTGCTTGCTTATTCAGGGCACTTCCGGCGGAAGTTGGCCGCGCGTTTCGAATTTTCCCGCGGGGACTTTTTTTACCTGACGTTTTTATTATACGCAGGTACAGACCAGCATCTCTATGCATATATCTCAAAGCGATAAAGCCGACTCGATCTGACCTCTGCGGATTGGTCTGTGCTCTATCGCGTAGGTGTCCACCCATTGACCATCTATCAAGGCTATCAGTATCTAATAATGAAAAATGGATGGAAGACGAATGATTTTGAAATAAGAACACTGCAGATTGGCGATTATAAGTTGGCCGCTTAGCGAAGGCAATATTTTCATACTACATACATACAAATATCTCACACAAGTAATATTGTCTGAGAGGTCAACTTCGTTGGCTTTAGTTACGGTTCTCACGGGTTCGGATCCCAGTACGGACAGTATTTTCCGATCGATTTCTGCTTAGAAGGCATGTGTGTTTGTGATGTCTAAAAATCCCCTCCCACTCTTTCCGATTCTTTAATAACTGGGTGCAGTGATAGCGATTAGTTAACCATTAGTTGTAACTCACCATTATCATTCTATTATTATTTTATATTTTAAAAAGGGAGGTTTAGCAATTGAATAAAAAACAGTTCTCTTAGAAAAACTTACGTTGATATACCTCCATTAGGAGAATATATGCTCCACATTGGGAGCGGACATAGATTTAGAAAAAAAAATCCTATGATGTTGTTTGTAAAAATACTTGGTTGTTAATTGTATAAAACTATTGGCAATTATGCTATCTTATTCCGACGTTTATCACAAAAAACGGAACTGCCAGTAAAATGATTTTACAACTTCCCTGCTAAACAAGCAACGTAAAAGTTTTCACATTTACCAAGTTTGAACTTAATTTAAGCGGCCACGTGTTTGCAAAAACTTTTCCTTCTACCCTTCTCTCATTTGTTATTGTTTACGTTAAAAAAAAATGAAAACAAATGATCCACGATGCATTGTATTGTAACATCAAATATTTACGTAAAAAATATCTTTAACAAAATACAAATCAATGAAATACTATAAAATTATACTTTTTAGATTTTATCTTTCAACTATCGTTGAAAAGGCATTGCATTAAAAAAACCAAATCACTTTTTAGTACTAATTATACATTATTGTGGGATCCCACAAATAATGTGGAAGTAGTACAAAAAGGTGTTTCAATTTCGATAATATTATCGCATATAATACAATACTACGAGTCCGTGGAGCAGGAGCCAAGATAATTGGCTTCCGTGATGGACCTCAAGGGTTCAATTCCCAGTACAAACAGATTTTTTCAATCGATTTCTGTTCGAAGGCATGGGTGTTTGTGATTCTTACAAATTCCCTCTCACCTTTGCTGTCCTAAAATAAAAAAAGCCTAGCAATGACTTGATCCTACCTTTCGATAAAGATAATTTAACCAACTGGGTATCAAGTAGTGTTCGTCAAAACCCTTTAGATGAAATTCCTCCATGAGGGTTCATATGCTCCACATTGGAAGCGAAAATAAATTTTAAAAAAAGTGAAAGACGGCTATAAATTATATTAAATACTTTATCACTCGAAGAACATAAATACTTAGTAACCCACTAATAGCAGTAATCAGTTTGTTTCGACTAGGGCCTCCAATTCCGGGATCCCGTCCAATATTGTAATAGTACTAATCCCGGGATCTCGGTGTTGAGAAAATTTGAGAAAGTTGCGCGAGGGCTAAAAACAAAAGCTCCCAATTTTTTTCATTCGGAATTCGTAAATTCCTAGGTTTTTGAAATCGACAATTTTTTTTTAAATCGCCGAGCAAAAATTTCTCAATCCCGAATTCATATACGATTTTATCGACTGTGGAAAGGAAAAAGGACAGCTTTTTTTCGATAATCACAATGTATCAAACTTGATACACGTTCTATCAAAAGGATGTTGAATAAGAATCTAAATTTAACTTTAATGCTTTAAAAAAGATGAGCTTGTGAAAATTGAAACTAAGAAAAATACGTTTTTCCTAGACAATTTCCTTAATTAGCATTAGATTATATCAATTAAAAACCAGTTAAGAAGTTTCCGTGCAGAAGGTTGTGTATATTTCATAATTTGCATGTGGCCCAAAATCATCAAAACACGTGTTTTGTGCCTCCTGTAAAATTTTCTATATTTGGGTAACATCCTTTTTCCTTTCCACAGTAGTTATGGTGAATGTTAGATCCCGTGATTGTAAAAAATGAAAAAAGGGGGAAAAAAAAATATCTCAAAATCTCGAGATCACAAAAAGGGTCCGAGACTGAATGCCCTAGTTTTGATATATTTCCGTTTGTCGAAAGATTTATCGTTTATCGACAACGTTTATTATTCACTTTTAATCTCTTTACTGTTAATTACACAGTAAGAACTTCTTTAGTTACTTTAGACACTTTTTACACGTCGCATATCACAAGTGCACTCTGGTACTTAACTAGATTGTCCACGTGTTGAAATAACCCAGTCGATCGGTTGTATTCCGCAGCGCGAACCCCTCGGTCTTGGGGTTCGCAGCCCGGCCGCGATCACCGTCGATATTATCGATTCTCAGTTTGCGCCCCCTTCGGTTCTGCCGCCCACCGACCGACGCCCACTCGCGGATTAGTACTCGCTTCCTTGTCGCGGGGCCGCCAAACGGTCGCTGCACATCTACTTCCCGACGCTGTGACCGTCGCATCTCCAAATCACGGGACACAGGAATATTAAAATTGCAGATTCCGACACAGGAACTCCCAGTGCATTTTTTCTTTTTTAAAAAAAGGTGCCGAAACTCAAGACACTCATTCTTTTTGTCAAGATTTTTTTTCTAATCCATGCCCGTTTTCAATGTGGAGGATATGGCTTCCTAATGGAGAAATCTCAAAAAAGTTTTTTACGAGAACTGCTTGTTAGTCAATTGCTCAACCTCTTTTTAAAAAAAGAGAGTAAGGATAGACAGATAGAGCTGGTACATGACTAGTGGTTAACTAATCGCTCTCGCTTTGCCGTGTTATTTTAAGATTGGAAGAATGGGAAGATGTTTTAGGTTAGATATAACAAATACTAACGCCATTTTTAGGACTTACGTAATATAGCAGATTATTTGATGTCAGCAATGTTGCAAAATCGCCAACGTTATGTCTTCGGTTGTAGTTTTCAGAAGATTAAATTGTTTTCAGGATCGATTTTTGTTCCATCTGATCTCTATAACACCCAAATGGATTAGCTAACCATAAATTCTGTGTTAGTCTCGTTATTCGACGTTGTTCACTCCGAAAAATACTGAGTAACTATTTATTGACTCGGCATTTACTTGGTAGAACTCCATCATAATAGGGTAAAAATAGCAACGTATTTAGTTATACAGTTTTTATATTTATTAGTTGATAGCTATTTCGGCTACAATAGTCCTGACGATGGCGAAAGCCGAAATAGCTATCGACTAATAAATATAAAAACTGTAGAACTAAATACGTTGCTATTTTTACCCTATTATAGTGAGTAACAATCAATTTTCGTAGAACAGCTTTTGCGGAGAAGCTCCGTGAGACAAAGCTTCAAAGGAACTCCCAGCGCAAACGGAACAGCGAATAATGGCTCGACTTCCATAGCAGCGAAATGTCTTTCGGGAAATGGCCCAATTATTCTCTGCCCGATTCAAATCGCACTCCTAACTACCCGACGCGGCATTGTCCCGAATAAAAAAATCCCGATTAACACCACCCTCGGCAGCGCAAGTGTGAGAGGGTGGGAATCGGGGTGGGTTCGTGGGGGGTGGAGGAATTGGGCGGACGTAAGTGTCAGCGGACAGACGGACACGCGCGAATACATACACACGTGCAACCGCACACGTAGCCGCTCGCACGCACACACTCGCGCCACTGCGACAGGCGATGGGCGGCGGAGTCACGCGGGGCTGCGCGGACCCCTCGGGCGATCGCGATCAGCGCTCACGTCCGACGTACATATCCGTCGCGGAATGCCAAAGGTCCCCCAAACTGCGAAAACAAATAAAATACAGCGTTGCAGCCTCAAGCGCCCTCTTACGATTATACATACAGTAATATAACACTCTTCTCAGCCGATGAGTCATTCACAGTGTTCAAGTGGTAACGGCAATAACCTAGCCTAGTAATCAGATCGATCTGGTCTCAAGTCTCGGATAAGTCAATGTTAAATTTAGTGGTTTTCAATTAATTTTCTTAAAAAAATGATAAATAAATCCAACATTTTTTCTGTAAACCCTTCGTGGAAAGATATAACAATCGACTTTGGAAAGGAAAAAGGACGTAACCCACAGTTTTTTCAAGACAGCTTTTTTTCGATAATCACAATGTATCAAACTTGATACACGTTCTATCAAAAAGATGTAAGCTGCAAATGCCGAATTAGTATCTAAATTTAGCTTTTAAGTTTGAAAATAGATGAGCTTGTGAAAATTGAAACCAAGAAAAAGTTTGAAAAACAGGTTATCCCTAGACAATTTCTTTCATTAGTATTAGATTATGTCAAACACCAGTTGAAAAGTTTCCGTGCATTTCAAGGTTGTGTATATTTCATAATTTACATATGTACAAAAATCATCAAAACACGTTTTTTGTGGCTCCTGTAAAATTTGATATGTGTGGTTTACGTCCCTTTTCCCACAGTCGAATAATGTAACGAGAAAAAAAAATATTATAAATAAATAATAGTTTTTTTTTTGATAAATAAAACTGCTTACGCTATGCCAGAATAAAACTTTTCAGTTAATCTTTGATTACATATATTAACACATTAATGGCATACAAGGAGAGTGTGCGACTGTGCAGATTTAAGCGAATGTTAAACCATAATATTACTAATAAGTAATACACGAATTCGGTCCGTAGCGCAACGGCCAACGTCATTAGCATTTGTGACGGATCTTACAGGTTCTAATCCCAGTACAAACAGCATTTTTCAATCGATTTCTGTTTGAAGGCATTGGCGTTTTCGATATCTAAAAACTCCCTCCCACCCTTCCAATCCTTAAATAACATGATGTAGCGATGGCGATTACTTAACCACTTGTCCTGTCCAAGCCCTATCTTTTTATCTTTACTACTCTCTTCACAAAAGTAAAGTTGACCAACTGAGTAACGAGCAGTACTCTAAGATATTTTTTTACTGAGATTAGGAGACCTTGGGAACAGACATCGATTTATATATATATAAAAATAAACAAAAACATGTTTTTATTGAATTTCCATTTACTAGTTGGAATTCCACTGTGCAAGGTAAAAAAAAATAACAAAGTATTTTAGTTCTACAAATATTATTTTATATATATGAAGACCTAAATTACAAACCCGACCTAAAGTCCATTTTTGATTTTTTTCCTAAATTTTGATGCCAACTTGTTTTCTATTTCAATATCTACACAATCAATAAATTCCCGATTTCAAAACCTCTCTAAATACAGAGAAAACGTGTTTAGTCTCAAAACGTAGTCAAATCCAAAAAGCCCACAGCAGTTTTTTGCACTAAGCTAACAATTTTGGTAATTGGAGTTAATTAGGTTTTGAATCTAAGGCGCTCATATAGTTGATAGCTATTTCATCGTATGTCTTCATCAGAATTATTTTTAAGCTTACATTAAATCAGCTAGCTATATATACTGGACTTAGACGAGGTATCTCTTCCATCTATCTCTCTATATACACTTCATCGCAAGCAAATTTATTAAATAACTAAATAATTATAATAACAGTTTAACAAACGCACCACTGACGTCAACCTCATCAGCCAGACTTCGGCCGAAAGTCCTCAGTCCGGCCCTGTCCAAATGACATGTCACGCACTAGGTTACTCACGCATCGTGCACGTGCTCACGCGAGCTGACTGCTTCGGCCCTTAATGTGTGCCTTTTCAACAAAAGACTATAGTGGGCCAATATGTTTATATGTGTATACAAAGTATTCTATACAAAATTCGGAAACATCTTCGCCTGATAGCTTTAGGCTCCGCGAGTTAATATTTAAATAATATATTCTCCGATAATAAGTGCATATTTTCCTTGATTGATTTGGGTGGTGAACATATCAAATCCCACCAAATTTCTTTTAGGAATGTTATCATTTCACTCTCTTGAAGCTCGAAGATAGTTTTCAAGTTTAAAGCATTTTTCTCTTCTCCTTCGGGGCCGAGTTAATAATCCTGAAATTCTTATGACTATTAATTTTCCCAATTTATACGATTTTTAATACGTGGGCGAAACTATGAAAAAAAACTTTTGTTTCTAAAAACTTAGACCTCGTTTAGGAGGTATGAACGATTGATTGATACACTCATTGCCTAGAGAAGTGGACATTTTTAGTGACAGTATTTGTGAACTGTTTGTTAAATTTCACTATTTTATTTCTTGATTTTGATGTATTATGTAGTTTTATTTTATAATTTGTCTCATTATATTTGTCAAGTACATGGCGAATTGGCGTCAGCTGTTATGTCATGTATTGTACTTTTAATTTTTTAAACAATAATAATAATATCGACTGCGAAAAAGAAAAAGCACATTACCCAACCTTTTTTCAAAATCGCTTTTTTGATAATCACAATGAATACACTTTCTTTCATCTTTCACCACTTGATACACCTTCAATCAAAAGGATGTTAGCTGAAAATGCTAAATAAGTATTAAAAATTAGCTTTTAAGAAGGAAAAAAGAGCCTGTGGAAATTCAAAATCAGGAAAAATATTTTTAATTAACATCAGATAATGTCAATTAAAAACCAGTTTATCAGTCTCCATTTACTTGAAGATTGTGTATATTTCAAAATTTTCCTTCGTCTCAAAATCATCATTAAACGTTTTTTGTGTCTCCTGTAAAATTTGTAATGTGTGGGCTACCTCCTTTTGCCTTTCCACAGTCGATATGTATATACATCTTTGAATGGGTAAAATTGAAGCGCTTACTTTCAAAACCGGCTAAAACTGCTTTCATACATTTTTGAGTATGACAATAAATATATATATACAGTCGAACTTGGTTATTACGAGGAAGATGGGACCGACTGAATTTGTTCGTTATAAGCATTACTCGTTATATCAGAGAATAGGTATTTTTAAATGCTTACAATACAAAATTAGAATTTAGTTACGCACCCATTACAAACATATTACATTTCTTTGCCAATCCACTTTTCTTTAAAATCTCTCAAAATTTAAAAATTTTAGGTTGATGCTCGTTTCATTGTTTTCACTGTCATTGTTCTTAAATTTCTTTCTCAAAGTACTCGACCCATTAAAAGACTATTGAGTGGTCACAGTGTTCTGTGCAAAAAATCGATTAGCTCGTCGAATATATCATAAGCTATGGAGATCGTCGTTACTGGTTTGGATTTCTCAACGTAACATTCACTGGTCACATCATCATCATCGTCTTTGTTGAGCACAGTTTCCACAACATCACTTTCTGCAGGAAGCCCAGAAGTTAACAAGTTAACTAGACCAATCCCGGCGGCATCAGTCCAGTAAACTACCCGGTCAGATTTTACTGCTTGTAGTCGAAAATGTTGTTTTAAAACGATCGAACAGTTTTAAGAAAATTCTTGACGATACTTTTGCTCGGAGAAGTAGCTCGTTATAAAAGTGAATAAATGTATAGAGAAAACCATAAACTAAAATGTCAACGAATGTTTCCTTATTAAATTCGAGATCTCGCTATTTCCGTGATCGACTGTAGTTGTTTTAGCCGGTTTCGAAAGTAAGCGCTTCAATTAACTGTTCCGTGATTATAGCAAACAATTGCTTTGACTTAATTCCGTTCGATGCGATGTGAATAATGTGCATGAACGCACTCTATATTACGCATCGTCACCGGTAAGGTCTCGCAGCACCCTTATCTACGCCCCGCGACCAACCGATATTGTCTATCCGACAAGCCTTCTCAGAATTCCTCGGCGTCCATAATAAAGTAATACCTTTAGGACGCGCAATGGACACGTCCCGTTTTGAATTCCCACAGACCCGCGGGTAGATAGATGTATGTTGTCTTTATTATTCGTCGCAACTGCGGACGAAAAGTGTACATTTTTTTTCCGTTCTGATTTTAGCCTGGACACTGACGAGCCCGAAAAATCAAATTTTCCCATTAAAAGTTCAGCTCATGCTATAAATCAAGACCATTAAAGTCAAAATCGAGTGAATTATGTTCGTTGCCGAGTGATTACCTGATATTCAAACAGGCAAACTGTCACATAAAAGCACTAAATTGCAACATTCAAACTTAATGACCCATAAACAACAGTAAAAATGTTTAAATTTCAAAACAAAACATAACATCTTTGCAAACATTTGCGGAACGAAAGGATATCCAATAGGTTGGAAGTTCAACTGGAAATGTAGGTATATCACTTATACCGTATATGTATATATTTTTTAATTCAAATCCAATAATAAGTAGTTTGCATTGCAAGTACATTATAAAACAATATTAATTATGCAATTCTAGTACTCTATAATCAAGTTCTAGTAAATCTACTCCATTAGAATTGGACGTATATATTATGCAAAAAGATACAATCTCTCAATCATTTGAAGGTTCAACAGTTAGTTAATCTTAAAATAATACTGAACATTATATTGTGTTACAGTATTGATTTATATTGTCATCAGTTTATAACGTCTGCGATAAACGAAGCCGGTCACAATTGTTATTCAAATAATGTAAAATTAGTACATAAGAGAAATATTTTTCAATATCTAAAATTTCATCCCCCTATCCGATCTATAAAGCAACGTACAAGGAGAGCGATTAGCTTACCGGTAGTTCTGTCTTAGCAAAATCTCTGTACGATTATGTAGACTCGTAATGAAGTTTATTTTAACAATTTTTTTCTACGACACTTTGTTAATCAGTTGATCAACTCTTAAAAAATATGTAATTTTATATCCATAGATTCCGCATGTAAAAATTCCCCATAAATATATAAAACATTTTCATTATTACCTATCAAATAAAGAAATTATTAACATTGCTTCAGAATCGGCAGATATTTTTTTATCCTTTTGATTTTAACCCTTTGGGTAGTAAGTTTATTTTTACTAAATTAGGATTTTTTGATTCATTTACCATTGATACACACAAAAATATATAAAAAAAATTGTTCATTGATCAGTCTGGTAAGAATATGGAATAATATTTCTTTTATAATTTTACAATGCAAAATTAAAAATGTAAATGTATACAAACATATTATTATTTTTCAACAATTTTCAAGAACCTATTACTTCCAATTTGGGCCTAGATCTTTTTTTGCCTTTTACGGCTACCGATTTTGTGCAAATATGTATTGACCTTTTTACAAATTTGTTTTGCTCATTTGCAACAAATAATAAAAATAACGAGATCGTCAAAATTCACAGATACAAATATTTTTTACCAATATGTGAAAAAATAATGACAATTCAATTAAAAGCAAGAGAATAGCAATAAGCATTAAGCACTAAAATATTTGTCCGTACGAAGCGGCAATACTCCTCAAAGGGTTAAAAATATACTTACCTATTTTTGTTTTGTACTTCGACATTGTTCACAGCTTATGGTAATAAATTAGTCAAAGTGAATTAGTCAGTATAATAAAAATGTATTTTTACGAGTTTGCAAAAAAATAATATTATCCAGAGACGGATGAAGTTCTTGGAATGTGAAATTTTTATATTTCGTACTTACATATTTATATGTAAACTGAAAAAAAAATACATATTTCAAAAAACGATACATTGAGTAATTATGAATTTTTAAGTGTTCAATGTCTCAATTATATTGAAAAATAATAGAACAATTATTTTTTTTTATACAATTAATTTATTGTCATCAAGACCAGGAATATGGTATATATTTTTTTCAGTTGAAAATGCTCGTGGTGAAATGTTGAAACCAGTTCTGATTGTGATAAATTAGAGAGATTCATCATTTTTTAGGGTATTTATTAAACTCATACATAATATAAACCAATAATAATGTCTTATGTGCTACTTCGCAAAAACAAATACAGCGCATTTACACTACAAGCTAGATAAATAGTCTTAAAATAAAAAGATTTTTTGTCTATAAAAAATATTAAAACAAATTTGACTCGACACATATATTTCTAAATATTTAATATAACCAATTTTATTTAAGTACACCCCTGTAGGTAAAATCGATGGCGCTAAACAATAGGCCATTCATCAAGTCACCAAAGTGTGTTGACCTTGACATATAATTAGATGCTTGCTGCATTTTCGCTAATATTTAGGTCGACTGCCGTATGTAATATTTCTTAATTTTTCATTGAACAAAAAATTATATACCTCATCGATCAGAGTAGTTTCACATTTGACTTAAATAAAATCATAAAAACAGAAATCTGTAACATAATGTTTAATTATGTATATCAATATCGATTTCAAATGAAACGGGAGCTCAAATGCATGAATTTCAAGAGGATTTAGTAACAAGAATGTATTTTTCCAAAGATTTCTGCGAATTTAATATAATTTGTATTTCCGAGGTCATCATTGCTGTTTGTTTGCAATTGGAAATAATAATCATGACATTTTGAAACAATCAATGGAACACTTTTGTACTTATTCCGGATATTGTAGTTACTGGAGTGCTATATTTGCAATTTCTAGTCATTGTATTTAAAACTATAATGAAGTTTTGGATGTCTCGTGAAATATATTTCAAATAAAACCGCAGTTTTCTCCGACGATGGAAAACATAAAATTGTTTAAGCTTCATTCATAACTAAAATTAGCCAAAATGCAGACTACGGCAGTTTACTTATTAAGAGTGTTTTTATTTGGTTACGCGTTGGAATAATAGGTTTCTCTCGTCAATGAACTTTAAAAATCCTACCATTACGCAAACGATTAACGTCACATTTAATCGGTTTATTACCCAACAGTTTTGAATTTCGGAATGATCATGAATGGAACCCTTAAGCCACGGCGAGGCGAGCTTTCCCCGGCGGCCTGTTGTTCTTTTTTTTTATTCAGGATTTACCCTTTTGCGCAGAGTTACAAATTTGGCCAGGTAATGGGTTTGTACCTGTGTCGTGTATTTATATATTGTAGCATGAATTTGTTTTGATACGTAGGATATACATACTCTTGAAACTTCTTAAAGAAATCATTACTACAATGTAGTGAAACGAATTATCATGACGATCTAACTGTTGAAACTTCGACAATTCGAAAGCTTCAAATAATAACTATCATGATATTAAAACATAAGCTCTTACTATCCATGAATCTCCCCATTAACGATTCTAATCTACTAATTCATAATCTACTCATTATCCATGAAACTTTCATTGTTTTTTCATTGATTTAAATCGACAATGAAATAACGACGACTCACTGATAATAAATTTTCATTATATCATAGTTTTGGCAAAAAAGCAATATTAAATTCAATATTCAATCACATACAAATTTGTGAGCAACGTGGCGAAAGTCAAAGACGTTAACCACTCGAACAAAGACCCGACGGCTGTAATTACCAATTAAAATGATGTAGGCAATTAAGAAAAAAAATAATGGAAGATGTAAAAGGTAATAAAAAATAATATTTTACCATTATTGATTAACTTAAGACCTGTATTTTACCCTATTCTTATGACCAAGCTTAATGTTATGACAATCCAGTCATTTTTTTTCGCTGTGTTCGCTACCAATGTGCAGGATTTCAACTCCTAATGAAGTTGATCTAACAGTTTTCTCATCCACTTTTCAAAAGAAAGATTGTACATTCGCTATAAAGATATCATTGGCAATAGGTACACTTTTGTCATTATCTATCATATATATTTAGTTGCCGCCCGCCTTCTTCCTACACAAATAAGCAAAACAATCAAACAAAGCATCCCCTGAACTCCACCGCCGAATTCAGCCATCTACCTGAAGACATTCAATTCTCTCCCCCGGTATTCTGCGCCGCGCTTAATCCCTCTCGGTGGACCCTCCAGCAACCCCACCGCGTCTCCCTGCCCGGCCGACCATGCCAACGCCGCGCATTTTTTCTTCCACCATCGCGTTCTATTCTTTCGCGCCGCCGAACTTATTACAAAACCAACCCCCATCGAACCAACCACTTTGCAAAAACGCGAAGCCAACCCTCATACACCCCCTGCCGATGCACGACCAACTGACGCGACGTTAGATTATGCACAATACAATATCGGCAACTAACCCACCCTGTATTACACTCAACTCTTCTTTTACGCGGTCTATTGAAAATAGAAAATACTGTATATTTGCACGAATTATTTCTTCTGACACAATTCCCAGCAGTGGCGGATTAAGCACATGGGAGGCCCGAGGTGCAATTAAATTTGGAGGCCGTTTTTTGGATGATAAAAGAACGTCCAAAATATCCATGAAAAATAAAAAAATCTAGATAAAATTACATATATGGGTTATATAATATAAGCCATTTTCGAGGCCCCTGAGATTCGGAGGCCCCAAGAGCGCGCCTCATTCGCTTATAGATTAATCCGCCACTGATTCCCAGACACAAAAAACACAAAATCGTATATAGTATTCGTTTGCAAGGATCTATTTTCAAATCTCAGTATACAATTACGCTGCGCTTAAGTGACGTGCCATGTCTCGCAACCGTAACCCAGCACTGCCACGATTCATGCGTTAAACAGCAAAAAGCGACGGTGAACCTAGTCTAAACATGTGCTGGGGATGCCACAAGAGAGTCTGAACCCTATAACTACGCTTATAAGTGGCATATTTGCTAAGTGATTATAATCGACGCTGATAACCATTCAATCAGTTATTATTTCTTTGTGTAGGCAACACAGTAGCGTAGCAGGGGTGTGCGGTAGGGGTGGACCGCCCCGGGCGACATATTTTTGGGAGCGGCGTTAATAAATACAATATTTGTCGAGAAATAATATTTATACATAACAAAATCAAGCCGCCTGTAGTAAAAACTCCCAGTTCATGGATTAAAAATAGTAGAAGATTAAAAACCAAATTAGAGGTCATATTGGGGGCGGCAAATTTAAGGATCGCCCCGGGCGGCAGGACCCCTTCCTACACCGCTGAGGCAACATAACGACAGAAACACGTTTATTGCCTATCGCATAGGTTCCCAACCTTTTTCGGGAGGCTACCCCTTTTTATAAAAGCCATGTGACTAGCGACCCCCCCCCCCTCAGGAATTTGAAATCCTCGATTTACTTTTTGCCCAGATTGTCTCCGAAGCTCTTTTTTTTTTTTTTTAGCTCACCGAGGAATTTGAAATTCTCGATTTGCTATATTGTTAAAATCTAAAAAAAAATGGCGACCCCCCAGGAAACCCTTGGGGGTCGTGACCGTTCTTTAATTTTTTAGTTTACTATGTTTTATAGAATACATAATTAATTATGTATTGACTATTTTTATATAGATATATTGTTTTTAAATCATCTATTTTTTAATATATAATTTATGTATCATGTATATTTTTTAATTAAATGACCCCCTCCTGGGACAATTTCTGGATCTGCCACTGGAATGTACAGACATATTTAAAAGATACAATCAAAAAGCTTTATATCAACCTTAACCAAGTAATCCCAAGCATTATTTGGCTGATTAAATATGTACTTCAATGTGGTGATTATTCGACACGCGCATGTCAGTGTGTATGTACACCATTGTGAATAGAGTTTCGGAGGTAGAGAGTTGGTTTATGCCAAGCGAACTTGGATCCAGCCTAAACCATCATCATCAAACTTACTTAACCAACCCGCCCACCACCCCAAGGTCCCAAAGGCGCCAGCATCCTAATCTCCAGCCTACCGTTCAGGGTCGGAGCGGAAGAGGGCGGCGGGGCGACGCCGGCATCGCGCCCCCCCGTCGCGCAAACAGGAAGTTCGGCCTGTCGCATCGCCAGCTATCGGGCTGGCGGGCGGGGGGGGGGACGCCGCGGAGAAGGCGAGCGCCCCCCTCCGCGCCCCTCCCGCGGCTTTCTCGGCCGTTGTGGATGTCCCGAGGGTCGCGGTCAGCATGCTCCAGCGAGCGGTGATTGACAACCGCCGGATGGCGAATGGACGTTCGCGGAGTGCCTCAGCGCTGCTCGTAGACTTTGCGGAAAATTTTCCTAGAATATTCAGTATAAACGAATTTGTTTCTCTGATGCCTCATTTCAGACAACTGTACTTGGTTATAAAAGAAATATGTACGAAAATAATCACTAATTATTGGGCAAGATGACCGGGTGCCGCTATTCGATTTAATTAATTATTCAACATTATTTGATATAATTGGTACAACACATATGCCTTATTTTTTTAAATATAAAAATGTTAATTAAATTAAAAACCTTTTTTATTTTTCCTAACAAAAATGTTGTTTAAAATATAAAAAAAAACCTCTTTCGGAGGCATCCTCAGACAATCTTACTTTTAAAAATGCTTGTTTAAGTACGAGTGGCTTAAGCACGAAGTACGAAACACGTGTTACAGTTTGTAGCACAATACGTGGAATAATCTAAGTTATTTGATATCAAAATGAACTTCCACAAAGTTACTGCCGAATCCATCGGAAGTAGAAAATGTTGTGTTTTGAATAAATTGTATGAATGCAATTATTTAAGCTCTCGTTTTGGTCTAGGAATAATACAAATTCAGGGCAAATTTAAATTCATAATTTTGTATAAAAAAATATAAAAATACTCAATCGAAGTACATTAAATAAATTTAAAAGTATTATATTATTCCAGCACTCATTTTTATTGCTAAATAATTCGTATTTTAATGAAATTTAAACAATATGTACAATTTTTCATTACATTAAATTACATGTACATAAAATTGCGAGCACATTTGTTTTGTCAAAACGTCAATTTAAAATGATTCCTTTTTCGAACATCTTCCAGTTGAATTAGATAATACTTATTGTAGACACATGTATTGTCAAGCTTCATTTGCCAAAAATTCCATGACGTAATAATATGTATATTTATAATAATTGCAGCAACTACATATTGCAGGCACGCATTCCACCGTTTGCGCACACGCCCGCCATCACAACCCGCAATATAATAAAAGATAAATCGTATTAATTATGCGCCTTTTTTCATTCATAAATCTGCCAACCCTCGGCAAGATTAAGAATGGCATTAGATACACAATAATTCATCGTCCTATAAATGTAATGCGCCAAAATGTGTTGCATAATTGAACGTGTATCATATGTCAGATTGTTTGTTTACTGTTTTAGCAAAGAAAAACTTGACAGATTAAACTGAAAACGCTTAAATTTACAAGATGTAAATCAAGAATACCGGTATTGATAAATTCACCCGGTATTCCAATCTCAATGTAAGCATGATAGTGTAGTTATTAATACAAGAATTTGTAAAATATTATTGATGTCGCTATTTTGTAAAATGATGTATTTAAATCAACAGAGAACATACACGGCGTATGGCAATATCGGTGACGTCCAATAGATCTGATTCTGATGTTGTTTTTATTTACTTTTATTGAGTAAATACAATCTTTGACAGTCTAATTATGATTCATGTGTCATAATTGCAACGCTTTCAATATCAATTTGTCATTCGTTTGATAACGCACGCATCCGAACCGTGGACCTTTGCCGCAGGACATATTCATAAATGCACTCAAACGTGCAACTATGACGCGAATCTATCCGAAAACAAATGAATGCGCAAGAAAAAAGACGAGAGAGTGCGATGTGATAATTTTGGATGACGAATAATTGGGTGCTTTGCGATCACTTGAGAAAATAATAATGACGAATGGATTCTAGACTCTCCAAGTCCCGTGATTGAGGGTAAGAAATGAATACCAGGCCACCATGCATTTTAATTGTAATCGGCCAGCGCGCTGACATAAAAGTGTTTCACCTTCTTTTGTAGATTATTTTAAAATCTCTAAATGTCGGACTTTTTCCGAGTGATTGATCCCGGGATCCCGAAAACCCACACCCCTAAATAATATAATTGGGAATCCAGAATTTCTCCAAGAATCTCAAACAACGGTGACACGCTTTAATGGGGAATGATCAATCCCAGGAAAATTGTGAATTCCGGGATCACAAAAAGGGTCCACGATTAGATTCCCTGGTCCGTACTTTTTTTTACGAAATCTCCGCACACTGATTATTCCTGTTTCTATTCAACATTTTTTTATGCCATGTTCGCTCCCAATATGGAGCATACGGACTTCTACTGGAATTTATCTCAACAGAAGTGATTCTACAAAACTGCTTGTTATTCAGTTTCTCAAACTCTCTTTTTTCCAAAGAGGGTAGGAATCGAAGGATAGAAGTAAGACTGGACTAGTGGTTGGCTAATCGCTCTCGATACACTCGGACTTAAGGATAGTATGGGGGAGAGGAGGGATTTCAAGAGATCTTTTACATACATAAATTTATTGAAAAATCAATTTATAAGGCTGTCCGTACTGGGCTTCGAACCCGTGACCTCCTTACCAAAGCCAACGTTACGTTGACATTCAACACAAGAAACTAAATAGTACTCAACATAATATGGGCACTCGAGGGAAGAAGTGAGACAACTAGTAAAATAGTAAAACTAGTACAATCACGTCTTTATTTGGTGTTTTGATGGATTGCATATTTTTATTTTGCGGAGATAACACTGTTCTTATGTGTATTATCTGAGGTTACTTCACTTTTACGATACTTTAAGACGTGTAGAATATCTAACATTTTTCTAAAATACCAATTGGCTTAATTCACCTCTAATGGGTCCATATTATGTATCATCATAATAAATTATAGCTGAAATAAGAAGCCACGGTAAAAGATGTAAAATTAATATATTTTTTATAATATCGTGAAATATAAACAGGTAGGTATAATGGGTTCGCGGAGATTTCTTATGCAGGGAATTCGTGTGCGGAATGTCCACAGAAACAATAATAATTCGCGGGAAAAAAATGGTAATTAATACATTGTATTCAAAGAGGAAAAACACTTCTAGAGTGTTTAGGGACTACTAGATTGACAAAATAATCAAGTAAGGCATTGACACTAAACTTGCTTCCGTGTCAAAGCAACGAGGAGTATGAAGGTGGCTTGCGGATGGCCTGCGGAAAGTGGCTTGCGTTACCAGAAATGGAATAAAAAAAATTGAGCCGTTCAAATTGTGTACACTCCCACACGTTTTGTCACTAAATTCGGGCTTCAAGTGCACGGATGAACTTAAACTGACGCTTGGTAAATATAAAAAAATAATTTCTAATAGTTTGATTTTTTGTCGTTCAATCACTTCGAGAAATAATGACACAAGCAAATACAATCCAACTTTAAAATTACAATTTATTAACATGTTTATAAAATGGGAATGTCCACTGACTTAAGTGGTAGGGAATTTTTAAGAATTATATTATTACTTCAATCGCTGAAAAATTTACAATTAAATGTTTTACGAACCCGAGTCGTTGGTGACAAACCGTGTTGGGGAGTTCAAAATTTAATTTTGAAATTAAATACGATCAGATTGTATGTTATATGACCGTACTGGTCATATAAAATAAAAGTGGAGTTGGTACAAATGAGTATTTTATTAATTGAATATAATACCAAGCATTGACAGTGAAACACCTCAAAAGTGATTAAAATTCCTCGAAGCACGTTCAGGTGAAATATTAAACAGTAGAAAAGTAATACATAAATAACGATTTGGCGTATACACCCATACCTCGCTATACGGCCGCTCTTTATACGGTATTTCGCTATAAAGGCCCTCTTCAATTAAGGTACGTTTTCGATTTTCGGCCTAAAATGTTTCGCTGTAACGGCAAAAAAAACTTTTTTTCGATACATATTTATAACTGATTGTTACACATTAACTGAAAAATTGGAAACATTTAGGGACATTTTTGGTACGTAAGTACATATGTACATTTTTTTATATGTATTTTTTTTTTACTTTTTTTATAATTTCATTATTTTTTAGACAAAATGACACCAAAAAAATTATCGACTTCGGAGACTGATAAAAAGAGATACCGAAAATCAGTCATGCTAGAAACTAAACTAGAAGTATCACGTCGTATAGAAGCTCGAGAGATAATTGGTGAAATTTGCAAGGCAATTGGACTTCTACCATTCAAACTATTCGCGATAAAAAAGAAGACATTAAAACATATGTATGTATATACATACACATATTTTATGTAACATGAATTTGTTTCATGTATTTTTGATTTAAATGAAATAAAAAGATAAAATGTATTTTGAATGACTAGCTGTAAGCCCGTTGCCCAGCAACGTGAGATTTTTGTTGCAAAGTATTTAATTTAATTTAATTTTATATTATTTTATGTTATTTTATTTTATTTTATTTTATTTTATTTTATTTTATTTTATTTTATTTTATTTTATTTTATTTTATTTTATTTTATTTTATTTTATTTTATTTTATTTTATTTAATTTTATTTTATTTTATTTTATTTTATTTTATTTTATTTTATTTTATTTTATTTTATTTTATTTTATTTTATTTTATTTTATTTTATTTTATTTTATTTTATTTTATTTTATTTTATTTAATTTTATTTAATTTTATTTTATTTTATTTTATTTTATTTTATTTTATTTAATTTTATTTAATTTAATTTTAATTTATTTTATTGTATTTTATTTTATTTTTATTTATTTTATTTTTATTAGAAATTTCGTAAATTATTTAATTTTTGGAATAATGTTTAAGTTTGCTAACAACCATTTTTCGTAAATTATTAAATCTTTGGAATAATGTTCAAGTTTGCTAACAATCATTTTTCGTAGTACCATAAATCGACCTCGGCGCATATATCGACAGCCCTGCAAAGGTTTCAAGTGTGCAAACAAATATATTTCGTAGAAAAAGAAAAATATCTTGGAATCATTTTTTTTGAATTGGCCACACTAAGTATTTGACATATTCTATTTTTGAATTTTCAATACAAACAAACAATCAAAGTCAAGTTTGAAATAGTTCTTTTTTCGAATGCTTAATATATATAATCTAATTTTGTCGCACCTGAAAGTTTGCCCTTTACCTCAGCGGTAAGACGTTCCGTTCATATTGCAAAGTTCCACGTTTCGAATCCGACCCGCGGCAGAAATAAAATGTGAAATAAAGTTTAGCGTTTTTTCACATTTAAAACTATGTGCTTCTTCAGCGTAATGAAAAAAATACTTCTAGTATGAATAAAAAAAATGTCGACAGTCGGGCTGGGGATGAGGAGGGGGAGGGGAAATCGGTGACAATCATATCGACTGTGGAAAGGAAAAAGGACTTAACCCACATATATCAAATTTTACAGGAGGCGCTAAAAACGTGTTTTGATGATTTTGTGACATATGCAAATTATGAATTATACACAACCCTGAAGTGCGCGGAGACTTCTAAACTGGTGTTTAATCGACATAATCTAATATTAATTAAAGAAATTGTCTAGGAAAAATCTTTATTTCAGTCTTTTTTCTTGGTTTTAATTTTTTACAAGGTCATTTTTTCAAACTTAAAAGCTAAATTTAGATACTAATTCGTCATTTGCAGCTTGCATCCTTTTGATAGAACGTGTATCATGTTTGATACATTGTGATTATCGAAAAAAACCTGTTTTGAAGAAACTGTGGGTTAAGTCCTTTTTCCTTTCCACAGTCGATATAGAAGATGGATGACACTGAACAAAATCTGTCAAATCAGCTCCTAGCCCTATAATTATAGCTTCAAAAAATCGAATCAGTTCATTTGATTATTTAAAAAACTTCGTAGCCATGCAAATTTTGAAATAAAGTTCTCTCAATATTAATTACGATGCTTTAGTTCTAAGCCAGGAAATTTGAATTTTGAATATAAAAAGACGTCCATTCCAATTGGCCGAAAAATGTGATGTTCAAAATATGTTCAAAATAAATCGCTATCATTGGGCGAAGTGGACATCAGTACGCACACATTTGTGAAAAGTAAAAAGTGAAAAGTGAAAACTTATTTTATCGGCTATTAATTTTGAATGATAAACCAAGTTTCGTGGAACGTATCTAGGCCGTAAAGCGAGGTATGGGTGTATAATATAGACTCCTAATATAGCCTATCTCAACGATTTTTTTTCTACGAAAACTGCTTGCTACTCAGTCGCTCAACCTTTCTATTCGTGTTCGAATGAATGGATGTATAAAATGAATAAGATAAATTTGAATTATTTTTATTCTGTACGCTTCCATAAATTTTGTCGATAACGACCCGGGTTTCGCCTTTCGGCATCTTCTGGTTTTATCTAGTGCACGAATGCACTTGAACTGACGGGCAGCGAACGGTTTGCATTGTCTATATACAAACATAAAAGTGTATTAGCACAGTATAATTATTGTCGTATAATTATTAACTTGGGTCGTTATCGACAAAATTTATGGAACTGTATAGAATAAAAATAATTCAAATCTGACATTAAATTTCCTCAAGCACCTTCAGTCGAAATTCTAAATGAATAAGATAAAATTGTTAAAAAATATTAAAAATTATATTATATTAGATTACTAAATACTTTGGTATTTTTACCTTTTTATAATGAAGTTCTACCAAGTAAATGCCAACGCAAAACAATAAAATACATGAAATTCTTCCCTGTCTATCTAACATTACAAACGAAGCGCAGCGAGAGCGTTTACCTAATCACTAGTCCTGTCCTATTCTTATTCTCTCCGAAAGGGAGAAATTGAGGGTGTTAGTTATTATAATAACAGAAATAAAATTATGAAATATGATATCGAATTTAAGGACCGCTCCGATTCAACCAAATGTCGGTTTAATTCTTATATTGAGTTGTTGCAATTATCACAAAATTTCCGATGAGGGCATTAGCCGAAATAGCTATCAATCATATATATATATATATATATATATATATCGACTGTGGAAAGGAAAAATAACGTAACCCACATATAACAAATTTTACAAGAGGCACAAAAAACGTGTTTTGATGATTTTGGGCCATATGCAAATTATGAAATATACACAACCTTGAAGTGCAGGGAGACTGCAAAACTGGTGTTAAATTGACATATTCTAATATAAAGTAAAGAAATTGTCTATGAAAAACCATTTTTCAGTCTTTTTTCTTGGTTTCAATTTTCACGATCTCAACTCTTTTCAAACTTAAAAGCTAAATTTAGATACCAATTCGAAATTTTCAGCTTACATCCTTTTGATAGAACGTGTTTCAAGTTCGATACATTGTGATTATCGGAAAAAATTGTAATTTAAGACTTCGACTGAAGGTGCTCGCTGGAATTTCAATATTCAATTTGAATCGTTCAAATTATGTACATTCACACAATTTGAACAATTCAAATTTAAAAAAAAACTGTTTTGAAAAAACTGTGGGTTACGTCCATTTTCCTTTCCACAGTCGATATGTGTAAACAAATATTTGTAAAACTTGAATACATTGATATTTTTTCACATTATTACAACGGAGTTCTACCAAGTAAATGCCAACTCAATCAAACATTTTTGTTCGATGCCAACGCAAAACGAAGACAATCGACACCGTCCGTTTTTCTGGCAGCGAAATCAAAGCGCCATCATTATTAATTATTTCAAAAAAGGAACACTCGCCGAAAGCGTTCGGAAACGGGAGAGGAAAAAAGAACAATGCGGCGACGACGACGACGACGGACGCCTGGCGCCCTGCCGGCCGCGTAAGTACGCACGCACACCGCCGCAACCTGTCACCCACACACGGCGGCGCTGTTTTCCCTCGCGCGCTTTCTCTATCTACTTGGTCTGTCGCCAAACTTATGCAAGGCGCGCGATTAGAAAACCGCGCGGCCGGCGGACACCTCCCCGCACCCACCCAAGCATCCCCCTCGACGCCATACCCCAAGAAACCTTTCGCCCCGCGCCGCCCCCGCGCTTCGTGCTTCGTTTGCCCGTGTCAGTGGTGAGTAGTATGTACTGTTGGGCGTGCGGACAATTCGACGCCGGCTTAAATCATCTCTAAGCTGGTTAATATCTAATATATAAAAAATAAATATTTGTTTTTTCGTACTTTATGCGTTGCCACACCGCTCATCCGATTGTAATAAAACTTTGACAAACTTTTGCATGCACTGGTAATGGGCATAGTGAAATTTGCTTAGGTAATCCCGGAATTAATGTCGTTTTTAACAGTAAAACTCAAATTTGATTTTTTTAATTATTTATTATTTTTTTTAAGCAAAGTAATTACCAGTGTGGTCTACGACTCTTTGCCATCTATTTTCAATTTCTAAAATTCCTTTCTCATAAAAGGTCTTTGGTTTAGATTCGAAGAACTCCGAGAGACCTTATTTTAGTTCTTCAATATTGTCGAATTTTTTTTTCCTTAATTGCGTTTCTAAAGAACGAAAAAAGTGATAGTCACTTGGTGTCAAGTCCGGAGAATAGGGTGGATGCAATAAAACATCCCAGCCAAGATCCTGGGCCTTTTTTCGTGTAATGTCGGCAACGTGCGGACGGGCACTGTCGTGCTGAAAAATAACATTCCTTCTATTCATAAGAGCAGGTCTAATTTTTTGTAATTTGGTATTCAACTTGTCCATCTGATCACAATAAAGAGTTGCAGTAGGGGTTTGTCCTTGTTTCAACACCTCATAATAAATCACATCTTTCTAATCTCATCACACGTTTGTAGGGGATTTCAGTTAGTGCGCGAGAAACCCAAATGCCTACTTTTTTAACTTTCCCCAGTTTCTCTAGATAGCGATGAGTATTCGATCGTGGTGTGTCGACTTTCTTGGATAATTGATCAATGGTCATCGTCGGATCAGCTTCAATTTCCGCCTAAATGCCTGCTTCATCCACTTGACTGCGCCGTCCACTTCGAGGCTAATCTTTCAAATCGAGATTGCCCGATCGAAATTTTCTGAACCATCGTTGACACTTTCTTATGTCCAGTATATCACCGTAAATCTCACAAATGGATTCCGTTGCTTCTGTTGCAGTTGTATGAAACAAAAACAGCATGCAGCTTCTTAAATGTGTTTCCGAAGGACACGTCTCTGCCATTTTTGTAGATGGGGTAGAATTGATTTTTTTTGTTTAAAAGAAAGGCAAAGAATCACAAAGAAAAGAAAAATAATAACACACGTCTTTACTGGTCAACAGACCCAAAAATACTAAGTCAAAGTTGCGTATTGAAAAAACGACACTAATTCCGGGATTACCAATATATAAAACCTCTCTTTTTCCGAAGAGAGTAGGAATAGAAGGAAAAGGCTAGGACAGGACTAGTGGTTAGCTAATCGCTCTCGATACGCCCTCTTCATAGGATAGGATGAGTGGAAAGGGGGAACGCAAAGGTTACAGTGCAATTGAATTACAGTAAGTGGCGCGTGTGTCGTACCATAGACAATCGGCAGCAAACGTCAAACATGCACTTTAATAAACACAATTAAAACACAAACACTTTCTTTCTTTGAGTGCCATTGCAACGCTTGCCGGAAACCGGCTAGTTATTTATAAAAAATATATAATCTTGTTGCCATAAGTTGACAATAATTTTACGATGGGTATCGTTGTTAATTAGAACAAAGTTAATCGAATCCGGGGGCAATGAAGAGAGTGCCACTAGTAACATTTTTTATACTACTAATTTAGCCTATTTTGATTAATTTCTATTTATTGTCATTCCATCGTATCTACTTTCTATCCGGTCTTACAAATTGGGTGTAGAAAAATGGCTTAGAAAACTACTAAAGTACAATTATTTTCCCTATCCGTTACTTATTCTGAAATAAACGATGAATTCCATCTGATTTACAACTTACAACCAATCTTTTTATAATACTCCGTTATGGATCCGTATGCTTCATAGTGTGCGCTGACAAAACTTTTTTGTTTTTTTCTTTGTCCGCTCCCAATGTGGAGCATATGGCCTCGTAATGGAAGTGTCTCAACAGAAGTTTATCTACGAGAACTGTTTGTTACTCAGTCCCTCAACCTATCTTTTTTTTCTAAAGAAAGAAGTTTTGATAGAAGGATAAGGCTAGGACAGGACTAGTGGTTAACTATTGCTATCGCAACGCCCAGTAATTGAAGGATCGGAAGGGTGGGAGGGAATTTTCATACATCACAAACACCCATGTCGTCGAACAGAAATCGATAAATCAATCGAAATAATGCTGTTCGTACTGAGACTCGAACCCGTGAGATCCGGCACGGAAAACCACAACCCTAACCGCTGCGCCATGGGACCCGACAAGACCTAGACGTAGTAAACTATTGGCAAACGATTAACAAAAAGTGTTCACTTTTAATTAGATATATTTAGGCTCATTTCCGGTGGCGAATCGTGTGCATTGCCCGCTAAGTATGTACCTACTATTCGCCTTTACTCTATCCCTCCCCTCTCCCGTTCGCAGTTCGCCGTTCGGCCTCACCCCCGCGGAGCCCTATCGAACTTGCCGACCGTAACCAAAATTGAAGCGCAGATCTCTCGCGGACACAAGAACGCGGACAGGGGTGGAGCCATATTTCGATATAGGAAAAAAAACACGTAGAAAATAAAATATATTTATCATCCTTTGTAACAAGGTATCCGGGTACTCGGGTAGTTGCGATTGGACGATGAAGTCATGTCAAGATTTCTCGAGAACATCAGGGCTTATATTAAATGGGTAATTTTTGTATTTATAAAAACACAATATTACTTTGTACTTTATTCCACTTTATTTAAAAGGTCAGAACTGGTTGCGAGCGTAATTTCAATAAATTTATGTTTTTTTTGTTCAACAGCAAGCAGCGAAATTATCACATTGAATAAATAAATTCTGTAGTATATTTTTAAATTCTTTTCAACGTCAATTGTTGTTTACACCTTTTCATTTCAATTTATTTTTGTATATATATAGCACTGTTAAACTATATTTCTTATCAGTTGACAATGCTCACAATGAGCGAAACCGGTCCTGATCTTTTAAATAAAGTGTAATAAAGAACAACGGAGTATTGTGTTTTTAATAATAAATTATATAGTTAAAAAAAACTAAATGTATTCGAATTAGCAAGGTAATTAATTCTTCGGCGATAGTAACAAATAAAAGTGATCGAAAGTCCGTCACAACAATGCTCTGACAATGGTGGAATACCAAAACAGCTATACCTACTATAATATAGTATATTTAATATTACATAAAGACCGTGGAGCTAAATACTTTCCATTAATTTATTCACCAAGAGTAATTGATAGAATTTTAATATTTAATTTGAATCGCATAAATTGTGTACACTGAATGTTTTATCAATTGTTTTCTTCTTTCAACATCTTCGGGTATTCGAGTTCAGTCAGTTACCAGCACGTATAGTTTATTATATAATATAGAAATAGTAATAATTATTTTCGAAAGAGATCGATTACGATGTTTTTAACATTTCGACTGTGGAAAGAAAAAAGTACGTAACCCACAGTTTTTTCAAAACAGTTTTTTTTCGATAATCACAATGTATCAAACTTGATACACGTTCTATCGAAAGGATGTAAGCTGCAAATGCCGAATTAGTATCTAAATTTAGCTTTTATGAATTGTGAAAATTAACACCAAGAAAAAAAAGTTTTCCCTAGACAATTTTTTAAATTAATATTAGATTATTTCAATTAAACACCGGTTTAGAGGTCTCCGTGCACTTCAAAGTTGTTTATATTTTATAATTTGCATTCGGCCCAAATCATCAAAACACGTTTTTTGTGCCTCCTGTAAAATTTGCTATGTGTGGGTTACGTACTTTTTCCTTTCCACAGTCGATTTCATTATGAAAATTTAAATCCTGATTAAATCAATACAGCATCGACAACTTATTAATTAATACGAAGCAATCATAATATAATAGTTAGAAAGTAATGGAGAAATATAAATGTAAAAGTGGTTACGTTAACTTTAAGAAATTGTGGTAACCCTGATTATTACAACGGTCAGGGATTATTAAAATCATATCAGTAACTTTATCTTCAACGTAAATCAATACCGAAATGTGGGTTTTGAGATACTACGATAAAAGAAACGTTTTAGATAATTAAGTTAAATTTACAAGAGTCATCAATTACAAACACAATTATCAACCAAATTCTTTTGAAAGCTGTTTGTTTATATTTAAATGAACAAACATAATTTTCCACGGGCAATCGCATTATTCGCTGCCCCAAAAACCCTATCGGACATCGTTAAATATTGTGCTATGAAAATGATTAAATTTCTGTGACTTACTACTTAATTTAAACGGTTATTTGCTGTATCAGCGGTCACATTGCTTTTTTTCCAATGTTGCTCTTTTCCGAGAAATGGTACGATTCAGATAAAATGTCATAGATCGGTGTCGAGATACTCATCCCAGTTGTTATTTTGCGGTCAAGTTAATCAATAAAGCGATTAGAATACCTATATCTGTATATACGCAGTGATTTTTTCCCACGTAACGCGGCGAAACGGCGTTCCGGCGTTCCTTTCCCTCTGAATTTTAATGTTTCTAATTCGCAAAAAATATTTTCATTTTGCTCCAAAAACTTTCGATTTTTAATTAAGAGAGAAAAAAAGACGATTGAAAATATGTTTTTGAAAATACGCATTTTCGCTAAAAGGTAATAGCAGCAAAAAATTGTGTTGCATAATATAAAAGTTTTCACCCACCATTCCAATCCTAACATTACCGGAGAGTAGCCAGAGTGATTAGTTAACCACCAGCCCTGTCATAACCCTATCGTTGTATCGTTACTCTCGTAAAAAAAGAAAGGTTGAGAAACTGATTAACAATCAGTCCTCGTAAAATAAAATGCAGTTGAGATACATCTCGATTTGAAGGGTTGGTTATTTTTTAGACATCGAAAACACTCATATTTATGACTTCGAACAGATATCGATACAATATATTGGAAAAAATGCTGCTCGTACTGGGACTCGAACCCGTGAGATAAGTCGCGGAAGCCAACACTGTTGATCCTCTGTGCCACGAACCCGACAAATACGGAGTATCTTTACATGAGAACTAAAACTTTTCCTGGAAAAATAAAGGGCCAACGACGTATGAAGGCAATTCGATGATGGGTATACTATCGTAATGTACATTATTTTATGTAAATATTCATGCAAAAGTTACTAAGATATTAGTTATTTTAAGTTATCATTATGATCATCATTAATTATGAACGACCCCGAACATCAAATGAGGAGCAAACATTCAAAAAGTGTTTTGTCACACAAATACAAAGCTTAGAAAATGATGATTTAAGTGTTGCAAAAGTGACGGTTTGTATGAATGTGTCAAGTTTATGATTTCATTTTAATGTGAAAAAAAACCTTTTTGAACACTTATTTTGATTTTCATTCATAGGTTTTATTACGGGCTGTAAGAATTGATATAAAACGCCATTTTTCAAAATTTGTGACAAAACACTTTTTGAATGTTTGCTCCTCAAATAAAGACTGCATGACAAAAACATACACAATAAGTGCCTTAATCAAGTTACGTCTGGTCAGACTAACAGTGTCTTCATATCGAACAGTTTCAAAACATGTAGAAAATATCAATTATCGAAATAATGACTGATTACACTGAAATGATCGCTAATTTTAATTTTAAAAGTAATTTATTTATTAATGTCTCTATTGATACATTGGAAACTTGTCTAACTCACATCGACGAGTGATAATGTGCGTCCGCACGGATCACGATAACCACCCAGTGTCAACTTTCGTCCCTTTTCTGCGAAACACCATTAGCGACAACAGGAAATACCTAATTATCTAGCTTTCTTAACCACACAAATAAGTCATAGTCTTTGGAATTTAAACGAGCCATGGAGATATCTTAATCCGGAAAGCACATAGACCTTTTTGGATATCCGCTTCTTCTGAAAATCAATAAATGAATCGTATTTTTTTTTAATTTACATTTTAATTTTATCACGCCATCCATTTAATTGCCGAGACAAAAAAAATATTACGATTAATAAGGAAAGTTTGATGAAATAATTTTACTAAAAATGGTAAAAAAAAACTTTTTTAATCAAGCTTTTTCCGCGGTTCAGTACAAGTGATAATGAAGTGTTCATTCTTATTCAACGCCATGCTTTTTTTTATTGGGAGTCGTCCGAAATTACTGTTGAAATTCATATTCGTCGTAAAACTGATATTTTTTTTATTTCACATCTTTCGTTACTAAGTGAGAACTATGTTACACTAAACTAAATTGCCTATAATTCATGTAAATCAAAAAGGGTGTTAAGTTAATATTAGTACATTATCTGTGTTTATTGTATACATTAGGGCTGCGCATCGAACGGTGGAAAAATATTCATTGAACGGATAAATAAAATAAAATTCGCAAAATCGCGGATTGGCCCGGCTACACCCGTGCAACCCTTAGGCGCGGCGCGGCTCGTCGGCCGGCGCCCCCAACCCTCGCGCCGCCTCGCGACCCCTCGCAACCGCCTCCCCGAGCCGCCCCCTCGCGTCTCGCGTCACCCCGCAGCGCCGCGCTCCGCCGCGTCCAAGCTCTCTCGCGGACCTGTTAGTTTCTCAGTATTGATCGTAGTGGACAAAGGACGGCCGCCGGACACCGTCTCTGGGCAAGGAGACGCTCGCCGATTCGCGCCGATAACGCCGCTCCCGCTCGCAAAATCGACGGCCGCTGGGAAACTTCGTCGAGCGAAAAAATAAACAAAGCCCGCACACCGGCGGACATGCCGAATCACCCGATCACCGCCAGGCAGTCAGCGTGAGTTTTCAAAAGTTTTTACAACAAAAAAATCATAACAATAAACTTTGACCCACAGCGGGAACAGCTCTCCAACAGCCATAAAAAAACTAACGACCGAAACCGATTTCCCGCCAAACTTCATGACAGCTCACCGATGACATTTCATTAGGTACCTGTTCAAAAATAGAACAAAGCACAATCAAAAACATGAAATCATCTACTAACTTATAAACCGTTTAAAAGTTTTAGAAAGTTTCCGTCCTTTGCAGCGCTAGATTCGACACGGAATACGGTCGGCGGTTATGAAAAGGAAATGAGTTTTTACCGCGACGCTCGCGGCCGCCGTGAAAACTTGAAAACTTTTACGAATTTTTGAAATCGGGCGGGTATTGCACCGAACATAAACATGGCGACGTGATTCGTGCAGTTTTTACAGTCGGCGCATGCCTGATGCGGTTTTTTATCAGGCGGCTCCATTCATTCGACTTTAAAATGATTAGTTTTATCGGGGGCGAGGGCGGACGGCGGGGGTTGGTAAACAGGCCGGCCGCGTGGCTGTAGATTCTATCGCGCACAACAATAATCGCAGTTTTTCGGCGGATGTCATCGCGCTCGGTCGACCGATCCGTGGCGCGCTTCACCAAACAAACTGTTGATATTATTATTATATTATCAATTAGGATCTCGCGCAGGTAGAAAGGTGTCGCGAAATTCAACCGTGTCTTTTCGCAACAGTCGCGCAGTAGAGTCGTGTCGGGACTCAGGTATAAATTCGCGGCGTAAACAATTTGCTGAAGTAGACTTTGATTATTTGCATTTCTTTGCAATAACAATACGATTGATAAAGATGCAATAGTTGTAATTCAAAACTTTCACGAGCGAATATCGTTATCGCATCAAAACTATGTGAGACAATTGAGTGTGTTATCTGAATTTATCGAAAACAATTCATGTTATTAATGATACTGTAATTAAATTGCATATCTGTGCATTGTAACATTTTGAAAATGCCAGGAGCCTTCAATAGAATGGACCAATTACCCACAACGATTCCAAGGTATTGTTTTGTTTTTTTTAATTATTTTACTATGTTCCTATTTTGAATAAAATTACAATTTGACACTAATTATGATTTTGTTTGAAATGTATTTAAACGATTTTTTAACTCGGTGGCAATTATTGTTAATTTTTAATCTCCGTAAAGACTTCTTTAAAATTTTATTCAAATATACTAAATAAGTTTAACAGTTGGATATAAAATATAACAAACAATTAGATAATCATTGCATATCTTTTAATTATTATCGGTTCCTTTTATTCTGCATTAATGGATCATTAAACACGTTACGTTTTCGATTCCTTAGTTTTTTTTTAAATTAAATTTATGCTTCAGTGTTTTAAATTCTATTACAATCTATGTATTTTAAAAAGACGTATATAATTGTTTTAGTAACGTCTGTACTATATAACGTTGATTTGTATGTGTGTATTTAATTTTTAACAAAACTTTTACTTTTCTTTAACAAAAGGCTTACTCACACCCAAGTGAAAATAACATAAAAAGATCTTTCTAATTTGCATTGTGGTTTTCATATTATAAAATCAACCTGTTGCGAATACTAATAACATAATAATACAGCATTAAAAAATAAACACACCCTTACTATGAGCATGTTCGACAAAAAATAATTATCAAAACCCATGACTTACCAAACCAATTTATTGTCAGTTAACTATACTATTATTTTGATTAAATCGAGGGTAAATTTGCTTCAAAACATGCTATTGCTTTTAATCTGAAATTTAACTTAATGCCACTGATAACAAATACAGCTGTATAGAAAATTTACTAACGATTAGGAAAATGTCAAATTATCATACATGGTAATAATATGATGTGTCAAATGAACCTTAGAAGAAACCATAGAGCATATTTGAAAGACAATATTTCATAATTCGAACGAATTATCAGTTTCCGTAAATCGAAAGATGAGCTTATTTGATGGTTTGTATAGGTTTTTGATTAATATTCGAATAGAAAAAGAGTAGCATGTTGTTGTATAGCAAGACTTACTAAATCATGAATCAAAATCTGTTTTTTTTTTAAATACAACTTGTGGAATATTCATGTTGGATATAATTTCAGTCAAATAATATTCTTACGTGGCATATAAACAGCGGCCATCACATTAAAAACAAGTATTTTTACAATACACAATAATATATATGTTAAGTTTTGTTTACTAACATAAAACGACACATTTATTTTATATTACATTCGCGAAACTGTTATAATATATAACAAATTATAACACTTTCAATTAAAAATAATAATATTAACCCATGCATAAGTAATCTTTCATTTAGACAGCATATTTCACGGAATCATTTCTTTATTTATACTGATTACTAAGTTACATCGCGTGTAATTATATTTAGCGAATATTTATCAGGGGTCACCAACCACGAATCGATTATAAAAATACTACGAATACGAAACCCAGTATTAAGAAAGCTCTAGCGAGATACCATTTGACTACAAATGATATTTTAGTTATGTTATACAATTTTAAACGGTATTTTATTTTAAATTTGAATCGTTTAAATTGCGGTAAGAATTGTATTACTTTAATCGCCGCAAATAATATAATTCTTAAACATACCCACCATTTAATTCAGTAGGCATTCCTATGCTATAATATGTTAACCGTAAACAATTAGTAATTACAAAGACCTACAGATATTGTATTTGCTTATTTGATTACAACTAATTGAACGTCTTTAAAATCATACATACCATTTGTAGAATAAATCCACATCGCCACGAAAAGCGTGTTTACACGATACCGTTATTTACCAAGATCAAGTTAATTAATGCGCTTTAAAGTTTGAAGATGCCAAAAAACGAAACCGAGGTCGTTAATAACAAAACGTGTGGGATTTACAACATTTTAATATTGAAATTTCACTAAAGCACATTTAGTCAAAATTTTAAGTATTAAAAATACAAACACAATTCCTCGTTTCGTTATCCATTACGCGAATTTACTAACTTGACCACATAACTTTTAACCGTTTGAATACCGCGCAAATAAGTCATTAATATGTCCCAGAGATACTGCGTGTTTTCGAGAAAAATATTTTTGCCTAATATACACTCGAATTCAATATTTTAAAAACTTACATTGACTCAGTATTGATAGCACTACACATATTCGTCAAAATATTGCTTATATTCTATTAGAATACCAAGTATTTGATTTTTTAAATTTCTTGGACATCCGTGTTCGCTTGCATATGTTCCGGACACCTGTGTCCGCTTGGTATTCAAGTGGTTAAATTCTTAGAAAGAGTAATTAGCGGTTGATGTTAATGAGCCCGCAATAATGCGAACAATCGACATAATTCTTACATTGATTGACTTGCAATGATAACAAAAGATTTTTTAAATATTGTAATTATCATTATATAAGTAGATTGTCAAATTATGTAATCGCGTTGAAGTCCAATTGTTCACCCGATAATTTAATCTGAATGTCATCATCAATGGATACGGTTCACATTTAATTATTACAACATTTAACCCTCCAAGGACGAGCGTCACCATATGGTCGCACCGTTGTCTATTGATCCCACTATTCATACTTTTTCTACCTGAATATCGTTGCTTTCGGTCATATTTGGTTAAGAAAGGTACGGACTACAGTAAGTCATCAGCCGTGGGAACAGGAACGGTCTCCCAAAGCACATGTGATTTTTTGAATTTCCGTTTTTTTTAATTTACTTTTTGAAACTGTTACGATATTTTTTTATAAAAACATAAAATTATTTACAGTTATTTTGCTAATATATTTGTTTTGAAATTATGTTGATCTAAAGAGGTCAAATTGTAAATATTTAAAAAAAAATCACGTTTAGCTATATTTCAACCCCGAATGTTTGCAAGCCCATACGGTCACTTTTGTCCTTACTACTGTCCGTACTCAATATTACACGGTAATAAAAGGATGAGCATGACCATATAGTCATGCGGCGTTTCTATACAACGACTTTGCGTTTTTTTTTTTTTAAATTTTGGATAGGAATAAAAGTTATCCGTGACTTCAATATGGCTTAGAAAATATTTTTTTTATCGGAAAAAAGCTCTCGTCTCTGGAGGGTTAATTAAAGTGACACAATGTTTGCTTCATGTAGGCATACATACAGTGTTATCAAGATTTAAGCCCATAACATTCTTCGAGTCTTCGAATTGAAATTTAACACTACCGCTGTACTTAGATATGAACATGGGGTAAATAAAATACCGACACCTCAATCTAATCTAATGCAAATACAATCGCCATGTGCTTAATTTGAAATTCTCGCATTCTACGTACGTCCTACACAAAAGTCTCAATTTCTACGCCCTTGTTTTTTTCAGGACTGCCAAACATAGATGTTGCCTCTATTAAATGATTAAGGGCTTTTCCGATACATGCTTAAATTTTAGGCAATACAAAATATAAATTGTTTAGCTTAATCTGTCAAACGATTACAAAATACTACCTCTTATTTCAGAGTGTATTCTTGTTTATGTACACAGCTCTGTATGTAATTGTATTTTTTTACGTTACAAAACGGTTAAAATCAAAATAATTTTATAAACACGACGATTTTTTAAAAACAAATGTTTTGCTCATATTTATTGAATTGTCTATAAAGAAGACGTTATAATTCAATTTATAGTGTTCACTGACAATAAAAGCATTATATTGAGATAACACAATATTCTTTTGTACTCATTTCTACACCAGGGCTTCCCAAACTATGTTCCTAAATAGGTGCTCCGAAAAAAATGGGATGGTTATATACGCTGCAACACATATAATCTTCTGCTTCATATTATAAATCTAGTGATGGTAAATTTTCACTAATGCTTATAACGTCAAATATCTAGATACAGGTGAAGATTTTGAATCACTAAGAACTTTATTTACTCATATTTTTATGTAGCATGTGTTAAAAATAATAAAAGATTTAATATCATATATTGTTTTCCAATACTTTGACTTTTATGAATTACCCGACCTACAAAATAAGCTGTGTTCCGGAAACATTTCCAGATTTGCTAAGTGTTCCATTGCACAATAAGTTTAGGAAACCCTGCTCTACGCGATTTATCTTGCCGCAGCCCTACCGTCACCCTCATCAAGGTAAACCGAGGCCAGTGCAGTGATAACGGCAAAAAAGGGAGAAAATCATGCGCGATTGCAAGGTCCGGGCAAATAACAAACAGCGACGGTAAAAAAACAGACATAATGAATGACACGCCGAACGGAAAACGAGAAGGCCCACTTCGCGGAATCCTTCGCATTTCGCCCGTCCGCTATTCGTCAATTTGATGACTGGAGATAATAACCGAACCCGAGACCCTCGCATCGGCAAAACGACCCGACCGCGTGCATTATTATTATTAACGCCGGACAGCTTTCGATCGCAGCTTTAGATAAGGCTTTATAAACGAAGCACTTCTCATGACATAAAAAAAATAAACAAAACCGCAAATCAGCTACTCAACTTTGAGTAGTGGCATTTCACTATCAATCAATCTTCTTAGAAAAGATCTTCATGCCAGGCAGGCGGCTCTGAACCTGATCTCCAGAACAAAGAAATCCATGGAGATAGTTATCGTATTTAATAGTAATAAATAAGCAACGGCATTAAAATCAGCACGTTTTAATTATTGCTGTACAATCGATCGTCATTATTTAAGGAAACAAATTAAATGGTCAGAATTTAAATCAATTTTTGGTCAGAATAAAAATATATACGGTCAGAATATGTTGTAACAATTTTGGTTAAGTTAGGTTAGGTTTTTTTTAATTTCATTTAAATTTTGACTATTTACTCTGACCGATATATTATGACCATTTAATATAAATTCTGACCGGAAAAATATGAGCCTTATTACGAGATCATTCAATGCCAATGAAACGCATAATTTACTTTGTGTAAAGGCAAACGCAATAAAATTTAATTTCAGTGAACTGTAAGTCGTTGCAGGTGTCACATTTAAATTTAATTTTTTTGCACGATTTCGAAATAACACGGTTCAAAAAAATGTAACGTTTTTTTTTTTGTTTAAATAAATAAAAACACTACATTTATATGTACATATAACAACAACAAAAATGCGTTACACTGTCACCAATGTCTTTATATATTTTTTTGAATCCATGTCCGCTCTCAATGTGGAGCATATGGCCTCCAAATGGAGGTATCTCAACAGAAGTTGTTTCTACGAGAACTGTATGTTACTCAGTCGCTCAACCTCACATTTTCCAAAGTGAGTAGTAGGGAAAGAAGGATAAGGCTAGAACAGGACTGGTGGTTGGCTAATAGCTATTGCTACACCCAGTTATTAAAGGATCAGAAGGATGGGAGGAGAGGATATGATGTGAATTGACATCACAATCACCCAGTCTTCGATCACAACTTTGAATTGAATAATTCTCAAATTCAATGTGATCTGACCGGGAATCGAACCCAGACCTGCGTGATTGGTAGAGCAAGCTCTAAACATTTGGGCCACAGCAGGCGATAATTTCGTTGACATAAACGATATCAATATTATTTAAACAAACTCCCAACACTGCATTGAATATTTCCAGCAATAAGAGTGATTTTTTGAGATGAAACACAGTAGTAGGGGTGCATTGTCGATAAATCAATTTAAAAAAACGATAGCGAAATAAATTTGCTGATCTTGAACAATTCCTGAAACATTTTCAATAATTTTGTTTACTGAACCTTCACGATCAGTATTCGTTGGGAGGTTTCGTTGACTGTTTTTCACATTCAATTCCCTCAACTAAATAATACCGCAATAGCTCGAATACACATTGAAATAGGATGTAGACTCAGTCTGTAGTGTCTGTACCCACCTTAGAAAAATGAAAATATTCATAAAACTGAGAGCCCGCTTAGCAGGCTCCGCATTGTCTCAGTAGATAAAAATTGGTAGGAAAAAACGATAATCTTAGGCTTGCTAAAAGAATGTACATCCTTCGAATCCTGTCAGCAGGGGCAAGTCAATCGCCTTCGTTGATGAACCCCCGCCCTGGAAATTAATTAATCGACTCCCCTTCATCATCATCGTCATCATTGCGTTCTAACAGAAGAGGAGCGTACGTACTGCTCAAGATTTTCAAGTGAGAAAAAATTGTACTCCCCCCCACACAGGCAGGGTCGCATTAAGAAAATAAACATTACATATTATCGTTGCCGTATTTATGAAATGCGAATGAAAGAGCGCGCGCTTCGTTTGCGCATATTTCAAAATCAAATACCAGTTTCGCTTAACGAGTAAACATTTTCAACCTATAGCATAGGGTTGCCATAAATGTCGGAAAATGATTTTTTTCGCACTTCATCGATAGACCGACAGATTTATTTTACATAATTCAAAGCTGTCATTTAGATCTTTATTTACATAGGAATTGTGGAATGAGATCTCAATATTTTTATGACTGTAATTTCTAATTATTACTGTAGTTTTTATTACGATTAATGATACTTTAATCTACTAGGATAACAAGATATTTGTTACTCACAATTCAAAATTATTTTTTAAATTGCGGATCTTTTTTATATGGTCAACAGCTAGATGTAACTTGCAAAATATTTGCAGTGCATTTAGTACTATCGCTTCGCATATCAACATATTATGTTTCCTTACTAATGTGTTCACGGGTGATATATGTTTGTAAGGTCTCACGTACCAAAAAATCTTCTTAGATACATTTCGCGACTTGAGAACTACAGGGTTCTAAGTGTAGATTTTTGACGAAATAAAAGTATCAATGATGATACACACTTGGAAGACTACTTCATTGTTATCTTCGTTATGCAAAAAAACTCTACACTAGAACCTCGCTTAGAAACCACTTTGGCAAAAAAACTTGTGAAAAAAAAGCGATGAAATTGTAGTATTAAAATGTGATAATTACATCGACTGTGTAAATGGAAAAATACGTAACCCACACATACCAAATTTTACAGGAGACACAAAAAACGTTTTTCAATGATTTTCGGCCTAAGGCAAATTATGAAATATACACAATCTTGAAGTGCGTGGAGACTGGTAAACTGGTTTTTAATTGACTTTATCTGATGTTAATTTATCATTTTTTTAAAAAACTTTATTTTAAGTCTTTTTTCCTGATCGCTATTTCCACAGGCCCTTCTTTTTCAAACTTATAAGCCAAATTAAGATACTAATTCGGCATTTCCAGCTTACGTCCTTGTGATAGATCGTGTATCAAGTTATATACATTGTGGTTATCGCAAAAAGCTGTTTTGAAAAAACTGTGGGTTTTCTTTATTCCTTTCCACAGTAGACATGAAATGAAACAATAGATAGTCAAAATGAGTTCAATTTTTCAAAAACTTTTAAGAGTAAACTTTTGGTTAGTGCTTACTGCTTAGTTCATATCATGAGGCTTATCTTTAAAACGCCAGGTGAAACGCGCCCCTGTCCTGTGCTGGCATGCGGACAAAACAAATCGAATTGGCTGCCGCAGTTGCCAAGAGTGCGGCCCTGCCCGCCGCGTTGCGCGAAGTCGTCGCCGGGGCGCCGTCATTGTTTTTGGCGGACGCCCCCGGCTGCGAATTGCCCCCCTCCGCCCCGCAGCACGGGCGGGCGGCGGCCGGCGGACATAGCGGCGGACTTGGCGCGAGAGCCTCGAGGGACCCTACTTTATGGGGATGCGCCGAGCGCGGCCTGATCGCGCCTAGGAGCGGACCGAAAGTATCGCGCCAATAAATTTTAATATATATTATTCGATTATAAATGTTAAAAAAAACACAATTCAGTTGCTCAAATCCCATAATTTCAAAATTATGGAATTAATACAAAATATAATGTATTTCATTTCTCTATTAAAAACCTCTTCCATCAAACAGTTCCATCAAAGCGTCGGGTGTCGGCAGTATGTTTCCCGCTTTATATAAACACGAAACATTCATTTACTTAGCGTCAGTTCAAGTTCATCCGTGCCCTTGAACGCCTGAAGATGCCGAAAGGCGAAACCCGGGTCGTTAGTGACAAAATCTGTGTGAATGTACATAATCGGTCGCCCGCTGTGGTCTAGTTGGTTACAGCTTGCTCTACCGATCAGGTGGGTCTGGGTTCGATTCCCGGTAAGGTCAACGGCAAATTAGATTTTTTTCAATTTTAATTTAAGATCTAAGACATGGGTGTCTGTGAAGTTAAATTCTCCTTGAGTTGATCTCATGTTCTTTCTCACTTTCAATAATTCTCATCGAGTATATCTCGTATGATCTTTCAACTTCAAAATATTTGACACCTTGGCGTAAGCTGTCAAATATTTTTTTGTCAATATAAAAAATAAAATTTAATTCCTTAAAATATTAAAATAATAAACGATTCAAATTAAACATTGAAATTCCACCAAGCACCTTCATTCGAAATCTTAAATTAACGTGATGTAACTTTTAGCTGTGCCGCATTCGGCTCTTTGGATAGATACAAATCAATGTATATTGCATATTTTGGCTCTCTTGATACTTTTGCTATCCTGTAACAACTTTGATCGTGTCACTTTAAAGGTTGCCGACCCCTGCTCTATCTTTGCGACAATCCTATTAAGCACAATCGTGACGATAACGAAATAGTTATTAAAAATAATAATTCCCAACTTACTATCATCCCGTATGAAGACTTTTCGCGAAGATTCTGGCTTTGCGCGAACCGAAAGGGACGCAAGGGGGTTGAGTTTGACAAGCGAGAAGTGGGGTGGATGGATTTTAGACGGCAATGGTTCCACAGTAGTATATTCCGTGTGCTCAATTTGTTGCATTTGCTGTCAATAATATATACGAAAAGAAACTTTATTTAGAGCGAACGAAGAGTGACGCGGGAGGACTCATTTTTATTTATCAAGGTAACCTTTTTTGAGCGGCGTACCATCGCTTACAAGTTTGTATTACTGAAAATTTGCTTGCAGAAACGCTGAAATGCTTCCCGATATTCGAACCCAAAACCTCAGCATGGGACTTTGCAAGATTCAACCACGGCTATCGGCATTTGTAACATATATTTTATTAAATAGAACACAGTTTTTTTATTATTGAAAATCAGGATATGTTTTACTCACCGCGAGCATTATCAACTTTACTGTTCATTTTATCCACAATAAATTAACCAGATCGTTACGCACTATTGTAAGGTTAACTACTACTGCTTCGAGGTTTTCGTTACATAATAGTAGTACTATTTATGGTTAATAACCCTGATATGGTTATCGTGAATGGTTTTATTAAAGAATTATCGTTTTGTAAAAAAATATATGACAAACTCAATGTTTCACTCAAGCATACATAATCTAATATATAAAAAATAATGTTTGTTCGTACTTTATGCGTTGCCACCAGTTGCGCTCATCCGATTGCAATAAAACTTTGACAAACTTTTTGCTCGCACTTTCGGAAAAGCTATAGCCATATTAAAATTAGCTTACAATAGGTCTTATACATAAAAATCAATGTTTGTATGTCTGCCATACGATTCATTTTGACAAATTGCATGAAGGTTATAGTAAAATTAACTTACATTAGTTGGCGCGTGTTTCGTACTATAGACAATCGACACTAAACGTCAAACAGACAGAAAAAGAAAACATGCACTTCAATAAACACAATTAAAACACACTTTCTTTTTTTGAGCGGCATTGCAACGCTTGCCGGGAACCGGCTAGCTTAAAATAAAACTCGAGCATTATAACGGATGAGAGGAAATAAAATAAGCATTATATGTACATACATATAATTATAACGATAAAACGTTTGTAAACCAGGCATCGCTCTCGTCGCACGCCTGGTCTCTCTCTGTACATAGTACATAGAGAGCAGAGTATGTGCCTACATCGAGAGGTGGGCTTCGTATATACAGCCTCGTACCTGCTTCGAATCCCGGCATACCCGAAAGACATCGCACGGGGGCGAATTTCGGGAGCGGGCTCTGTCCTTCCTGCCACCCCATCCGGTGACTGATTCGCCACCCTCGTTCTATCCCGACGTGACAGCGGCCGGACCCCTCTTCGTTTACCGATTCCGCGATGCGAAAATCACTGGTCACCATCATCATCATCGTCTCCAATGTATCATGTATTCTCAACAACTCGCCTAATAACAACGCCATCCCTGTGAAATGTAGCTTTCAATATTTTAATATTACCTTCCGTTGGTAATTCGCAGTTTTTCACATCGCACATAGTATTAGTTTAGGTAATTCGTTTTATCAAAAAACTCTTAATTGAATCGGATTCTCCACGAGTCTTTCGTTTTCGTAGAATGGAAAAATAAACGATTCACACCAAACTAATACATACAAGAGAAGTAAACGAGTGATCCTAGTTTACGGTGAATTCATTTGAACCCGTTTTTGATTCAGAGACAAAGTTGTCTTCGAAGAATAATACAAAATACGAAAATCACGGAAATAGCGAGATCTGGGATGTAATGAGGAAACATTCGTTGAAATTTTAGTCTAGGTTATCTCCATACATTTATTCACTTTTATAACGAGCTACTTCTCGGGCATACCGAGCAAAAATATCGCCAATGAGAGTGAAAAAAATGAAACAGGCGTAAATTTTAAATTTGTTAAGAATGGAAAAATGTAATATGTTTGTAACGGGTGTGTAACGGGTGTGTAAATAAATTCTAATTGTGTATTTTTGTTTGAATTGCTACTTTTTGTGTTATTTGACCGCTGTAGATACTTCATGTCTTCGTGTGATGGGTATGTTTGGAAGCATTAAAAAATATATATTCTCTGATATTACGAGTAATGCTTATAACGAGAAAATTCAGTCGGTCCCATCTTCCTCGTAATAACCAAGTTCGACTATTTTTTATTGATAACATTGAGCGAAACCGGTCCTGAAGTTAAGTGAACAAAGTACGTTACTAACATTCTTGTTACCAACTAAAGACATATGATTTTAGTTAAGGGAACTTTTCATAACTTTCCTTCCATTTACAATGGTCGAATAAAACATGGACAGTCAGTTATTGTATTGCGACAACTCGACGCGTGCAATCATACCGCTAAAAAAATCCACTGAAAATAACTTTTTCTTGACAGTGTTTCTGTACAAAATTACTTCATCGTCTAAAGTTAAATCAATTACATTACGCACTATCGGTTTCTTTCGCTCTCGTCTATCCCTCAACCATTTAACGGGAGGCAAGGAGGGGATGATTGAAAAACAAACAAAAAATAATGGTAATAGAAATGACATTAAAATTAAGAAATGATTAACTAATGAGTTGCATCAATTAGTACGAGTTACACCGTTGGAAAATAAACTGTGGCGAACCACCTGTTATATTCAAGATCCTTATACATCATTGAAGTATCATCAATCAATACCGGTATTTAAATCCCTAGGTAATAAATGGTGAAGAACAATGAGAATATTAAAATTAAAGTGAAACCATTACGACTCGACATAAATTAACATCCAATATTAAAAATGTTAAAAAAACCAATACCGTGAATTTATTATATTGTAAACAGGTATAGCTTTGTGACAACATACCTAGGCCCTTTTAAATGTTTTTTTTGTTGTTGTTGTTTATTATTGTCTGATTTGGTTGGCAAGCGCCTACGCATCGCTCGTCCGCCCGGACACCTAAGCTTTTGGCATTTCTCAGTATTTTCGCAGTCGACTGTCGCCAAAAGTTTGCTGGGGTGGGAAAAGCAGCGGGGGCGCAAAATCCGCGCCTAAATTATTGCGCGGACCCTATTTATCTACCCCACGTCTCGAATGCGAACCCTTAGTCGCAGCGGAAGAAAACCATCGGCAATTATCAATGCCGCTCGAATATCTAAGGAGCGTGCTCCGAAAACCTGCATTCAACGTATATCAAAAATAGAAATGCGAAATGATAATTAATTGTAGACCGTTGGAGTAACGAAATACTTATTTAATTTTCGAAAAAATATGCGTGAAAATAGCTTTCGAAGGGCTATCCATGAAATATATAGAATATTAATACCCAAATAAGTGTGACAGGTGCTTCGTTCCTTCAACGAGCATCCTCAGATTGAATGTATAATATTATTCATAAGTAAGTAATGACAGATTCTACATTTTTATGAGAAGACAGCCACTTTTTATATATCAACTATTATGAGAAATTACAGCTAATACTATCAAAATTCAACTTGGAAGCTTATTAAAAACTAGGTTCTGTTACTCAAGCGATTTCTTCAATTATCAGATTGCTGTACATATACAAATTTGAGGATTTTTTATCTCTGTTTTTCCATTATATTATACGTATTCAAACGCACCGCGGCGATCACAGATTGCAACAAATATTACTTTTATATAGCCGTTTACCTATTTGACAATGAAAAGGAAAGAAAAATTCTACGCTAGCCCCCTGCACCTACGCGGCTGTCAAAACCCCTGTTCAATAATGCCAGCGTTCCAATTTCAAAACGAAAAAATCACTTCGCAGAATATTATCGACAAGCCAGACGGAGACGCCAACACATTATTATTATTTATTATGTACGTCATATCGATGTAGGTATATTACAGCTAACTTCACAGTGCAAATTTGATGTATACAATCACTACGTCAACTCGGCAGTATGTATTGCATTCGTGGAAACTTCCACCCCCGCGGCGTCTGCAATCGAAACGATTGGCTAAATAGAGCAGCGGACTCGAACCTTTTTCGAGAAAGCACTCTTACAAAAATATCTAGGGCGACTGTTCTTATGGTCAGCCTTTTAGCTTAAACATGAATAATAGTGCTGACACTGAACAAAAACAGAATTGTTTAAACAAGTGTCGGTAGTTAACCACTTTAAGATGTACATTTGTTCTAAACTGACTTCTAAAAGTTAAATGTCTATGAAAGGTTAACTACTGATTTTTGGTGGCTGAGTACTGGATTTTTTGCCATTTTTTTTAGAAAACTGTTCTTATTTTATGTGTGGAACGATATTATTTGATTACATTATTTGTCACCGGTTTTATAAAATATCAGTGGAAAAAACATATATTGTATCCAAAAAAATACATGTCTGCCATGTTTTTATAATATCTTTCCACCAGACTATATCGGATACCGTAAACGGGGCGGGGCGTAGAAAAGCAACGATTCGCCAATTACAAGGCCTGTCTTAACATATTTCCACCCTTTCTTTTTCTCTTAAGATATGGCGAATTACTGACAAACAATTAATTCACTCTAAAAAAAAATTCGATAAGGTTTTTCTTTAGGATTGTATACCTAGTATTTATATTGGAAGCAAGACAAAAAGTTCTTACGATGTTATATTATATTTGTTTAACTTTTTCTTTAAAAATTTCTTTGCATTTTTTTCTTTCAAGAATTTACAATGACCATATTTATATATATACCGGTAGAATATACATTTCAATAAAAGCAACCGCCCCTTTAAATAATTTCAGATTTCGACTGAATGTGCTTGGTGGAATTTCAATATTAAATTTGAATCGTTCAAATTATGTACATTCACAAATCTGTAGGCATTCCCATGGGTTAATCCTTTTCGCCAGCAATGGCTTTAAACTTAGTGATACATACATTTATTTCTTATATAAACACGATACATTCATTTACTGAGCGTCAGTTCAAGTTCATCCATGCTCTTGAACGCCTGAAGATGCCGAAGGCGAAACTCGGGTCGTTAGTGACAAAACTTGTGTAAATGCACACAATTTGAACGATCCAAATTTAGTCGTTAATTTTTTCAAAGTTATAATCTCCCACCGTTTCTTGCAATGTTGCCAACTAAACATTTGAAATTAATATAAAATAAAATAACTTAGATTATTCCACGTATTGTGTTACAAACTGTTTCGCCTCTTTCAGAGGCATCCTCTGACAACTACTTTCGCAAATGCTTGCCTAAGTTCGAATGATTTTAATTTTACTATTCTGATATATTATAATAAAAATGGGAGGCAAGGAGGGGATGATAGAAAAAAAACATTCGAAAATCTGTTCGTTTTGCCCGGCAGGAAATGGTTCCTTCCTAGCGACACAAAAGAAAGTGCATTTCGCTCAGCGTGATGGATAGCTTGTGATAATAGTTTTGATAACGTCGATCCACCGCACAGCTAAATATGCACAGTCCGGCCGTCCGACGTTGCCCACTTCCTGTCCCCGGCTCTTCATCTGGGGACAACAACACAGCACTAGCGAGGGGCTCCTCTCTTGTTTTCTGTCCAGTGTTTACCTAACTGAAACGGCGCTGATTAGAAACGCGAGCGGACCGACGAAAAGGTCGGACGCGGACACGCCGACCCACCCCGCCCTGATACAGCCGATACGCCCGGAGGCGATCTGATTTACTGCCAGGGCTGTCCCAAAACGGCATCGTAAAGTTGACTATAAAGAAGTAACGGCCGACGCCATAACCGTTTGTCATTTGTCAAAATCCGTACGAGAGGGACAACGTTTACGCTGTTCTTTGACAGCGCACACAATTCAATAGCAGTACTAACTTATCAAGCTATTATTTAAGAAATGAACTAAAAAAAGTAGTACACGGAATAACACGTTGCGTCACTCGGTACTCAGATTGTTCATGTAAACCAGAATATTTGGAGAAATATATAACACAGGCTTTGGATATCTCAAATGATGAAAATCGCGATGTCTTATATAATATGTATGATGAAATATAAAAAAGCAGTTAGTTGTACATCAATATATCCAAATATAGTAGCTGAATCACAATGAATCTAACGGTCATAAGACATAAATAAATTCAATTCAATTAAACGCAAAATATTCACTATCACGCAGGGGAATAATTGACTTTACATTTCATATTACATTATATAAAACGAGAATTTTGATGCGAATAACTAATGAAAAGTTATGTATAATATGCAGTACACTAACTGTAGTTATTTACAGCTGCGGTGCTAGGTACTGGGCTAGGTGGGCTAAGCCCGACCTGCATTTTTCACCCAAAACTTTAGATGGCTAAATAAAAATGAACAGCAATTCGGCCGCTGAACAAAATAAATACATTTATATGCGTAACTAACCTTTCCCAAATGAATACAATATCTTTGTTTTGATTTTCCTCTGTCAATATAAGACAATGCTATGTCTACCTACAATAATATTCTCGATGGTGTTTTGTATTACAATTTTAAACTGAGCCGGCATAAAAAAAAACAATAACCCTTTAAATACTTCATAGAGAACAGGCAACGTGACGTCAGTCTGGCAACACATACGTATTAACGGCTCAAGAGCTAGATCTTTCAAGCCCGCGATCTTTCCAGAGATAATATATATCTTTCTTTACACTGGGGCGCAATCAAGCACGATTAGATTTTTTGTATTTGTATGTACGGAAACGTCATCAAAAACACACGACTGTGCTTCAAATTATCAAGCTTCTGTCATTCGTTGGGGGCTAAACTGAATCTGCCCATGAGCAATACATTCAAACACAAATACCAATGTCGTTGTATTGTATGAAAGTGACAGGTATTGACTCTTAGTGACAGCTCCGTATTGCTTTTTGTACTTGTTATTTCACTTTGAAAGAGACGAATTTAAGGTTATTATTTTATTATTTCTTACTTACATTAGCATTGATTTTATTATATAGTAATTTATGCTTTGCAGTAGTGTCGTAATATTTGTTTATTTGCTTGTAGATTAATGTATAAGGTGAAGTGGAAAAATACACAATTTCGTATATAGTATACAATGCTAAACTTTCCTCTAGCCCACCCAAGAACCGCCACTGGTTATTTACATGTTTAATAATTTCAAGACAAGTAATTTGGTACGTAGGAATACGAGATATAAACTGGTATCTTAAATAAATATTTTTATTGTTACAAGCAAATAATCTTTTTTTTATTCATGTCCGCTTCTAATGTGGAGCATTTGGCCTCCCAATGGAGGGGAGGTATCTCAACAGAAGTTATTTTCTACGAGAACTGTTTGTTACTCAGGCGCTCAACGTCAAAATTTTTCAAAGTGAGTAGTAGGTAAAGAAGGATAAGACTAGAACAAGACTAGTGGTTAACTAATCGCTATTGCTACACCCAGTTATTGAAGGATCAGAAGAATGGGAGGAGAGGAAATAATGTGAATTGACATCACAAACACCCAGTCTTCGATCACAACTTGGAATTGATTAATTCTCAAATTCACTGTGATCTTATCAGGAATCGAGCCCCCAGACCTGCGCGATCGGTAGAGCAAGCTCTAATCAACTGGGCCACGGCAGGCGACAAACTGGTTTACATGCTGTGACTTTATTTGGATATATTGATTTTCCAATTATGTGTATATTTATATGTGCTCTATGAACGCAATTATTGTTTTAAAAAGGCGGCCAAAATATAATTAACTTTCATAAGAATCCCCCATACCCCAATCCCCAATTGGGATTGAGCATGGTATATCAAAAATAGTTTTTTTGTTTACTTATGTCAATGACATTTTTTTGTGACAGCCCTAACTACCGTATTTGGTCATTATTTTCATGGACGGGTGGGTCGCACGGTCTTATCTTTTGTGCCAAACCAGCCTTTCCTCTCTTTCTGAGCCCCTGTTTAGCGCTTTATTTTCAAACATTTCGATTTCGTTCGATTCGATAGGGAAACATTCTTATTTCAGAGCATTAACCTTTTTTTAGACATATTGAATTCGACCTGTCTTTGGAAGCCCCTAGCCAAAAGATTTCTACTGTATATTGTATATATAATACGTTAATTATGTTTCTATGTGTGATGATAATTTATACCTACTTTAAATTAAAGCATAACAAATTTCCGTTAGTCCAACGGTAGAAATGAAAATACGAAAGCAAAGCTTTTTTTTTATTCATTGTCATCTTATTATATACTACTATTTTTTTACAAAAAAAATCAATTGATATCCATAATTATGTCAATTTTATTTTGTGGTTTTTGATGTCTTAACATGGTTGTTTTGTTGTTTACAGGGATGGGGCATGCTCCCTCGGCACTGCGACCAGCACAAAAGGCAAGCGCCCGCTCCGTGCACTCAGCGCCAGCGACAAGATAGACGCCATCCAGCGCGTCAACGAGGGAGAGTCCAAGGCGTCAGTGGCCAGAGACATCGGTGTTCCGGAATCTACACTCAGAGGCTGGTGCAAGAACGAAGACAAACTCAGATACATGTCGTCGAGGCACTCCACACCGGACACCGATAAATCTTCAGACGGTATGACCGAAAGTCACCCCCCTGAGAAACGAACAAAGTTTGAGAGCGCAGCTATTAACTATTCTCAAAATGGCAGCAGCAATCCTGCTCCTGCTGCTTTACCGCAGTATGAAATCACTAATCTCTCAGTCAGAGCTCCCACCGAAGGAGCCGGCCTAGATTTGTCTAGGGTGAAAAAAGAAACAGAAACAGTTGCAGATCAAGAAATGGCAGAGGCGGCTGTGAGAACCGACTTCTCTTGCTTTACTCGTGCAACTATGGACCTGTCTAAAAATAAAGCCACCCCCGAATTGAACAACTATTCCTCTGATATCCCCGCCACAATCAATCTCAAAGACACAAAACCACCAAAGTTAGACCCAGGGGCGACTATGTCAATGAGTGCCATCAGCCCGCTTTCAGGCCTAAATCATCTCTCCGGTCTATCGGGCCTCGGCCAAAGTCACTTGGGCCTGAGCTTCAATGAGATAGCCACGAACCTGAGCCTTATTGCTCAACTGAATCCCAGCTTAAGCGCTTTGACAAACAGCATCAACTCCAGTGCGAAAGCTTTGCGATCAATTCGCTCTCCGAAACCAGGTCACAACACTTCCAGCTCCGGACTCAATATGAACGATATCAAACACAAATCCAGTGGAAAATCACATCACCACTCCGATGGATACAGTGAAAAGACATCCCGGTCATCGAGGTCCAGTCACAACACCTATAAAGAACCACCTATGGATGACACTCTATGGTATTGGTTTAAGAAACAGCAGGCTATGCTTAATTTGGCGCAAACATCTCACACACCTCTCACCATGCCCCATTCTATGCCTTCGAGCCGAAGTAATAAAGAGTCGTCCATGTCACACAGCACCAAGCCTGTGACGTCTATTCCACCTATGGTTCCTCCGTTGGACGCTTTGAACAAAAACTCGTGGTTTTGGCAGTATTACAAACAGTTCACTGGAAATTTGGGACTTCAAGATGACAAAATGAAACTCTTATCCATGCCGAAACCAGAATCTTATGAGAACATTCTGTACTCTCATTTAATGAAGGAGAAAATGGATTTCGCCACACCTCAAGAAGAAGCTGTGGACTGTAATGTAAAATTGGAAAGTAAAATCGAAGAAGCACCAAGAAAGGAATGCAGTACACCTCCCGAAACAGAAAAGCTAGAAAAGGAACCGGCAAATAAAAACAACAGCACCAGAGCTCGAGCCGTTTTAGATAATTTGTTATTCAATAATAATAATAATAACAATAATGTCACCTTCAAACAACCCGATCCGGAAGAAGGAGAAAAAGACTCCAATGCCGAAAATGAGTTTGGATGCGAAGTTATCGAAGCTCTAGAGCACGGTGAAAAGTTCCTGAGGTGGTTGGAGGCCTGCCAAGAACCGAGCGTCACAAGGATGCAAGTCCACCAGCTCAAAGGTATGCTCAACAATATCAAAGCCAATGCGGAGAGGAGAAACCAAAACGGGAGCATGAAAGATAGAGTCAGTAGGCGTAAGTAATTACTTCTGTGAAAATAATGTTACCAAAATTCGTAATACAAAGACAACACTACAGGGAAAGTCAATTTTTGACATTGTGTAGATAGGTAGAATAATGATATTTAAAGTCGTTTTGTATATGCTTATAAGTCGCCTACTTTGCTCAAAGCTCACAATTGCGGGTGTACTATTTATTTCTGTCGTTATTCTGGCAACTTCCGCTTGAAATACTATCCGTAAAAAAATAAAACCCTATTTAGCCCTTGAATCAATCATTGTTCGAGATATCTTATTGTAAGAATACAATTTCTATATCATATTTGGACAGACTCAAGCGAAATTTACCAGTTTTCAACGACCATATTACATTTTATGTGTATCTTTTTTTATATATTTAATATTTAACAACAATAAGGAACTTTATTGTGAATAGTTTTTATACAAATTCATTGTATTTAAATAGTTATAATAGCACTGTCATAAAATGGAAGGTGGCGAGGGCGCCACTGTCTATGCGGTATGTCAAAACATGCATCAGATATGTCTAGTTTGCATAATTGACCCTGCTTATTTATAACAGTAATACTGTGCCAATAATAGTCAGCAGATCTTGGCAGCTTTCACTTATTATTGAAAATTATCTTTACAGAATATATTATTATCCACTATTGTGGAATTCATTTGCCTGCAATACTTAAAGCTAACATGATGATTGAAATAAGGCACCCAAGATTTTGAAATTACATTTAACACTAATGGTGCGTGCTAAACCAAATCTTGTTTGGTAATACCAATCAATCTGTCAACATCTTGACATCAGTAATTTGAAAGTGAACATATGAAATGATTCACGGATATCCAAAAAACAAAAAAATATGTTTTGACTATGCCAATGCAGAATGTAGCTAAACACATATCCATCATATACATAAAACATTGCCAATTTTGAAATTCTTTTAATTATTACCATATTTTTTACCAGGTTTTAAACTAAGTAATTTATCTCCATTAGCTATCAATTTTTACTGAATGCAACGAGCTCTTCAGTTAATAACCGCATGCAATTTAGATTATCCATTTTATGACTAAAATCTTATTTCCTACCATCTCCACGACTACTGATAACTTCTTTTATGAGTAATAATTTTATCGTTGTAATATTTTATTTTGTGTTTTTTTCGCCATTTCTTGTGTAAAATAATATATTATTAACAGTAAAATCATATTATCAAAAAAATAAGGAATAATCAAATCAAGTACAAATGTAGGATCTTGTTAAAATAAAGACTTTAATCATAGTTGAAAAAGCTATAGCAATTTTCAGATGCAATCAAACATTTATATTAAATATTATTAGAAATGAAGGAAATTCTTATTACGGTTACAATGCTTTTTTATGTTCCCCAAAATCTGTTGAAATGTACAAAAAATTTGCAGCTATTCAACGCACGTTTAAAATTGCTCATATTGGACTGTTAAAATTTACAAAAATGCAGTCATTTTGAGTTTTATACTCTTTTAATACTCTCTGATATCCAAACAATTTTTTATTGTCTATGAAACATTAGGTAAAACTTACCTACTTAAATTTAAACAAAATGACTACACATTGTTTTACGCTTTCGAACCTTTAATTAATTTATGTTAAATACAACTAACATTTCATTTATTTCAAAAGCTATTGTTGTTGCTCAAATATATACCACAAAAATTAGCCAATGATTTTCTTCATGTAACATGTTGTAGATTTATTTGACTCTCACACTCAGCCAATAGATTTTTTTATATATATCATGTTAGCAAACCAACATGCATAGTTTTAAACATAAATGTATTCTACAGTAAAAAGTATAATTCACTGTAATGCTAAAAGGATTCTTCTAAATGTCAAACAGCAAAAAATGTCACTCACTACATAGCAATAGTTTTATCGCTCACTATGTCAAGTATTTTTTCCCTCAAATTTTCGATTATCCAAAGTCATTTATTTAGAAGATGTGGTATTATTATGAATTGTTTAAATCCTTCCAAAGATAAATTTTGTAAATCTCATTAATGTATCATAATAATAGTTTTAAGATTTTAACTCTTACAAAATGAAATTTAAATATATAAAGAAAAAGATGTTTAAAAAAATTGATATTGACGGTGAGGGTGTGCAGAAGTGTTTCCGGCGCTACCGAACGGAAGTCCAAGGATCCACGATCCGAGCCGTTTACGGATACGCCTAATCATTTTGCTGCAGTTTGTTAAATAGAAGATGCCAAATTTATGTGGATATTATTACCAATATAGTATTTTATAGAATTGTGATCTCATGTTAGTAAAAATTTATGAATGACGAAAGCTTATTGTATCTAAATGACTCAAATCTATTGTACCTTATTATTTTTCTAATATAAAAACATCGCAAAAGTTTTTCATTGTTTTTCTTTTGACATCTACTAAAGACTTTCTCCACATTACAACGATTGATACCACCTTCTTTTAAATCTACATTTGACATAGGTAAGTGTGACGCGTCTATTATCTGTGGCTAAAAGGCATAAGGCTTTTTTTTAAAACCACATCTACTGTCAGTATAGATTACATACAATGCTACTAATTTAATGACAAACAATGACAGTACAGAAAAAAGGATGGGGTGAAAAATGAACTGTTAGTGAACAAGTCACTCGCTCTATGATACATTTTTAGAATTACATAGCAATTAAGAGGAAAAAATGACTAAATCACAAAAATCCTTGTCTTCTGACTCAAACCCACATAACTATCTATTAAAGTGTCCATTTGAAGCAGAAATACACAGAATTTTCTTATATTATTTGTTGGCTCCGAGCCATGTCGATGGCTTGGTTCCATAGCGGTACTACTAGAAATGTTAGAGTGAATAACATGAAACATTGTGTATCTCTTCGGAGCCAGTATATTTAGCTGAGAAAAATGTAAGTTTATTCATAGTTCTGACGACGGCGAAAGCCAAAATAGCTATCAACTAATAAATATAAAAACTGTAGAACTAAATATGTACGTTTCTATTTTTACCCGATTTTAATGGAGTTCTACCAAGTAAATACCAAGTCAATAGACAAAGTTTTGAGATATGGCTGACCAAAGTTTTAACACATCTAAATTGAGTCATTATTTCTACTATTTTTAGTGAATCATTTAGTAATTTATTTCGATTCAATTCAATTCAAATTTATTGAAACATTGGCAAAATCGCAAAATGATATTTCGAGTTGTATTTATATAGAACTGAGAGAAGATTGTTTATGTCTTTATTCCATATGCAATCATCTGCCTACCGAGAGAAAACTAGTAAGAAATAGAAGAGAGGGATTCAAATATTATGGTTAATATAACTCAAACGTCAAATTTTTGACGTATCGTTCAATGGAAACAGACCATAGATTTATACAACTGCTGTTTTAAAAAGAATTGACTTCAAATGAAAAATGAAAAAAAGTCTACATATTTACAGGAACGGTAACTATCCTAACTTATATTATCTACAGTAAGTGTGCAGTTTTGTTGAAGAAAAGGCGCAATGCTTAAAAAAACTTAGAGAGATATAAAAAAATCTTGTTGAAATATTGTGCATCTCACCAGCAAGATCGGCTTTCTCAGTGGCTCATAATCCAAATGATCGGCGACAAATGCTGCGCACCCTTCCCAGCTGTGCATTTCTGGATATGGAAGCCATGTTGGCCGAATACTTGTGCATACCATTTTCTAAAAACAAACAAAATTAAAAATTATTTAGTAAATAAATGTGATGATTGGCGATTCACTTTTACCCTGAAGAAATACACAAGCTACAATTAAAAATAAAACACTCTTTCGTACTACTTCCATATTTATTTATTAGGATCAGAACCGATTTCGTCATGTCTTAACACGAGCATCTTCGACTGATAAAAATATTTATTATTAAACCCAAACTAAGACTAATAAGGGTGTAACAACCTTATACCTATGACAAATATATAAAAGATTTAAAGGTAACATTGGTAGAACATTTAACTTCAAACAATTAAATACTCATGCAGAATAAAATAAAATTAAATAGCACCAATATTGTATTCTTTTATCAATTGATAATGCTCGTCATGTATGGAACCGATCCTGATCATATTAATATAAGTTGGGGATAATGTAAAAAATTAAGAACATTTTTATTTTAGATTTCAGTAAAATAAAATTTAGGTGTAATTGGAACTGTTTTGATAAATTTTTGGTTGGACATATTGATTTTTGGAGGTATTTTTCCAATTAGTTATGCATGTGGTTATCCATGTATACCAGGGGTTCTTAACCTATCGCGGTGACGGGCGCACATGAGATTTAGGAGAAAACTGACGGGCGTAGGCCGGATTTAAAAAAAAAAAGATTTACATACATAGTATCAAAAAGTAGTATACATTTATGTATTAATTTTATTATTGTTCCCTTAGCTGCTTTAAAATAAAATGGATATGGTTATATTTTTGTGAATTCAATAAATCTATTAAAAAAATATAATGATTTTATAAAATGCATATAACATGCGCCCACAGGCACAGGTTTAACAACCCCTGATGGGGGCAAGGGACGAATCAAGGAACATGTATTAGGTAATCCTGGAATTAATGTCGTTTTTCAATACGCAACTTTGACTCAGTATGTTTGGGTCTGTTGACCAGTAAAGAAGTGTTATTATTTTTCTCCTCTTTGTGATTCTTTACCTTTTTTTTAAACAAAAAAATTAGTTCTACCCCATCTACAAAAAATGGCAGAGACGTGTCCTTAGGAAACACATTTAAGAAGCTGTATGCTGTTTTTGTTTTATTAAAAAAAAAACTGCATCAGAAGCAACGGAATCCATTTGTGAGACTCACGGTGATATACTGGACATAAGAAAGTACCAACGATGGTTCAGAAAATTTCGATCGGACACTCTCGATTTGAAAGATGAGTCGAAGTTGACGGCACAGTCTAGTGGATGAAGCAGCCCTAAAGGCGGAAATTGAAGCAGATCCAACGATGACCATTGATCAATTATCCAAGAAGGTAGGCACATCACGATTGAATACTCATCGCTATCTAGAGAAACTGGGGAAAGTTCAAAAAGAAGGCATTTGGGTTCCTCACGCGCTAACTGATCACAACAAAGCGCAGCGCCTCAGCATATGCAAAATATTGCAAAAGCAACATTCTACCCCGTTTCTCCATGGCCTTATCACCGGAAAACAATGGTTAAATCGTGGTCAAACACCAATTTCAACCCCAAAACCAGGACTACATCATCGGAATGCCATATTGTGTGTGTGGTGGGATTCGAAAGGTGTGATTTATTATGAGATATTAACACAAGAACAAATTGTTACTGCAGCTCTCTATTGTGATCAGATGGACAAGTTTAATACAAAGTTACAAGAAATTAGATCTGCTCTTATGAATAGAAAGAATGTTATTCTTCAACACGACATTGCCCGTCCGCACGTTGCCGACATTACACGAAAAAAGACCCAGGACCTTGGATGGGATGTTTTATTGCATCCATCTTATTCTCCGGACTTGGCACCAAGTGACTATCACTTGTTTCGTTCTTTAGAAACACAATTAAGGAACAAAAAATTCGACAGAAAATGAAGAACTAAAATCAGGTCTCTCGGAGTTCTTCGAATCTAAACCAAAGACCTTTTATGAGAAAGGAATTTTAAATCTTGAAAATAGATGGCAAAGAGTTGTAGACAACACAGGTTTACACTTTGTTTAAAAAAAATAATAAACAATTAAAAAAAATCAAATTTGAGTTTTACTGTAAAAAACGACATTAATTCCGGGATTACCTAATATATTAGCATGATAAAGAAAAATAAAGAATGAAAGAAAAGAGAAAATTAATAAATGCATTTTCGATCGCTGTCATAATGGCCATTATAGTTTCCAATACATAAAGAATCATGTGTCATAATATTTCTAATAGAATAAAAATGGTACAAATTATTCTAAGAACAATCTTTCTTTAGATTTATTTTTTTGAGATCAAGATATGTTTAGTTATATAGAAATATTTCATTATTTTCCATGAATTTTTTTTATTTTATATCAAAAATAAATTTTCCCAAAGTTACTGCCGAATTCATCCAAAATATAAATTACATATTAATTGTTAGTTAACCATATCAATTGAATTTCTATTCATTACAGAAAACAATGCTCCCACCAGATGTAAATAAGTTTGTATAATATATCATGTTCGTATCCTTTTATAAAGACTTTTGAGAATGAAAGCTGTGATTTGGAGATGTTAAATGATTGAAACTTAAAATAACAAATTTATATACAAAGATGTGTCATACATCTTCGTCTCTTTAAATCTATTTTTTTTGAGAAAGTATGCACAGACCTGTAGATTACAATCATTGGGTGCTTGCAGCAGAATTGGTCTTCTATTTGGATATTTATAGCAAAATTGTTGTCTAAAATTTTCTCCATATGCAAATAATATTTTTTCCTTCTCACTATTTTTATAATAACTTTCTGGAAAACAGGTTCTGCACTCAAACTCTGGTTCAGTTATAACAGGCCATGAAAGAGGAATAATTCCCAATTCATATATAACATCGTTCAATGCTTTTAAATTTGAAGATGTTTGAATATCTTTAATGCCGTAAATATGTGGATTTGATATTTTGCGCTGAGGTAAAATGATGACATCGCTGGATATTTTCTTATATTCTTCTCTTTTCGGACTATCTGAAGCCTCGAATTCTTTATCATCATTATCTGAGAAGTCAAACATGGTAAATTATTAATTCTGCTTGATATTACTGTTCATTTTTTCTCTAAGCTATGTCTCCGTGGAAACGAAATTTAGTTAAATAACAAATTTGGTTGTAAATATTTTTTTCATCTTCTTTGACTGATTGTTCAGTGATATTTATCAAATATTATTTTAAAACAATGTTAATAAATAATCAAGAATATGAAATAGTTTTATTTTTCTAATGTTATAAGTATTTATATATTTGTGTCGCCATAGTTTGTCGCCTAGCATAGCAATTTATTTACTGGCAAGACCTAGTTCACATCTGACATTACTCGCGTGACGTTTGGCCTTCTGACGTTTGTCTTCAATTGTTTTCATTAGCCGCTGAAAATTATTGACTGTATTTAAGAAACAAAACAAAATGGGAAATAAATCATCACTTCTCCTTCGCGAAGACGAAATCGCGCAGATTCAAGATGAAACTGGATGTAAGCGTCCAAATTTATATTATTATCTAAATGTCCATCATATTAATCCAATAGCTAAACTTTTTAGACCTTGATCTCTATTTAAACAAGACGATATTAAAATTCATTAGCCGTTGATAATCTCAACGTATGTGTGAGATTAGTCAAGGCAATTTATTATCATGTGAACTATGTTCACACAAATGTTTACATAGCCTGTAATAAAACTGCGTTGTTCGATAAACAACTACTTCATTTATAATACATCGATCGTCCTTTTCATTTCTTAGAAAAATCAAATTAATTAAATATGCAGTTATATGTAAAATTGTCCGCTTTTTGAGGTCCAGTATAATCGCATAATTAAAAAATGATACCAAAAAATTGTTAATGCTTATAAACGAAATATAGGTATTGTCTGTGTCATTACACGAATATATCTAAAATTCCTATTATTGAACCCTACCTAAGGTACCGCACAAATTAATCATTTAAATGTCCCGAGATACCGCGTGATTTTAAGGAAATAATTTTGCCTATTACACACTCGAATTCGATATTTTAAAAACCTATGACTCAGTATAGGTTTTTAAAATATCTCATATTCACTATAAGACTCGTAAATCTATTGAAAAATCAATCTATAAAAACTGTCTGTACTGGGACTTGAACCTGTGACCTTCGTGTTCTTAGACAACAGCATTGATACTCGACCACTCTTAACATTCCTTACCACTCAATATTTACTTTAGCAGTTAGTTCATAGATATGGTCTGATTAAAGATATATTGAATGTAAAAATGGTTTTAATTCTATAGTTACTCCAAATCAAATCGAGAGATTGTACTCTCGATTCACCTCATTGGACCGAGGTGACTGCGGTACTCTGTCCCGAGAAGACTTTCTGAGAATCCCAGAGTTGGCCATCAATCCTCTGGGGGACAGGATAGTGCATGCATTCTTCGACAGCAGCCACGACGACAGAGTGAACTTCCTCCAGTTCATGCAGGTTCTTGCGCACTTCCGTCCAATCAAGAAGCATAAAGACAATAAGCTTAACAGCCGGGAAGAAAAACTTAAATGTAAGACTTTCTCATACTATACTCTCCACACTTGATAATCAATCTACTATGTTCTCCCCAAATTGTTACTGTATATAACTCTGCAGTGAAGGATTACGCAATAGGGAGACCCCAGGCGCAATACAGTTCAGATGTCCTGTTTTTCAGATAACAGGATTGTAGTACAAGGATATAAATACAATACAGGTAGTCCTCGACATACGACCGAGATACGTTCCTGAGCTTTGGTCGCATGTCGAATTTCATACAAAATATGTTGTCACTGCATAGCAAATATGGTCCATGTGACGATTTTACAAAAATGAGCTAAATATACAGTTTTCTATTTTTTTTCTCAGCCTTCTAAAGTATGAACCATGTAATAATACAACATAATAAATGAGATAGAAAACAAACTATGTGCCATCATTAAAAAAAAATCATTTAAATATGAACCATGTGATCTTACTGCACATGTACCGGGTATATGGTTCATATTTTACAGCTATAATTTCACTTGAAGTAGAAAGAAATTGCTCCTGCCTTGAACATGTCTTTTTTAATTTTTTTGTTTTATTATTTGGCATTACAGTTTATGAAAATGCGCCAAATATTTTACAGTTGAAAGATCTTTGGCCATGTTCACTCCCTATGTGAAGCATATGGCCGCCACGCAGCACCTCTATGTCTCTTGCCAATTGCTTTGCTTCCTTCCATGACATGCCAGCATCCCTCAGTTCCGCCGAGTACATCCTATGGATAGTACCCGACGGACGGTCGAAAGAAGAAAGGTCCGATTGAAAGATCATACGAGAAAAACTCGATGAGAATTTTATTGTAAGTCACTCGAGGTAAATTGACATCACAGACACCCAAGTCAAGCAAAGTATATGGGAATAGAATTTTCACACAAATTACAAGTGATGCATACAAATTCTTTATGTAGTCAGAAAATAATAAAAGAGAATCTCCTGCACATATTTCAAGGCGAAAACTTGATTGGAGAAAACACCATATTTCCTGGGCTTTGCAGCAACATCTGCCATAAAGATTATCTCCGAGATAGCACGATAATCTTGAAGAAGAATCAAGGACACGATATATATATATTTTACTAAGTCAGCTGTGTGCAATGGTGCTCCGTGATCCAATATTTTTTTTTTAAAATTGCTAAATTTTTTTCAGTCGTAAGCTCGAACTGTCGTAAATCGGGGGACTATCTGTGTGTGTGTTTGACGATATCATATTTTAAAACGTGTCTGTACCATATACGATGAGAGCATCTCTATAAAATCACTGTCCGTACCATGTATATGGGCTAAAAAATAAAACACTTTTTTCCTTTCTCGCAGTTGCATTCAAAATGTACGATCTCGACAATGACGATATGATCTCAAGAGATGAATTATTGGCTATCCTGCATATGATGGTTGGTGCTAATATAAGGTAATTTATTTTGAAATAACTAAATTATGCCAGCGGTGTGTTGTCTTTGCATGTAAAATTAATTTTAATAATTATACATGCAAAGACATAGCAATAATAATTAATTAAATTTTATTGCATAGTTTCATTGAACAATAAATTAAAAAATGAATGTTATGAGTTATATTACCCATTATATTGGAACACCTCTTTTCTATAACTCCACAAAAGTACAACTAAAAAGAATTATTAGTTTTCTCTTGGTAGGCAGATGTTTGCATATCTAAATAAAGAAATATATCTATAAAACTAAAATTTAAAATATCATTTTATGGTTTTTGACAATGTTACCATGAATTTGAATTGAATTGAGATAAATGAATATTGATTCAATGAAAATATGAGTCAAATAATAATTATTATCACTTTTTTATAACTCAGCTTAGATGTGTCAAAAGTTTGGTCAGGTATATCTCAAAACTACCAATTTCTTGTTGTAGCACTATGGAACTAAGCCATTGAACTATCACTTTTAATATGCTGGCAAACGCACAGATGAAACTCAATCGATTCGAGTCACAAGTTATCAATAAATCCAAATAAATTAAAATAGAATTTTCAACAACAACATGGTGAAATGTTTCTGCTTCATATTATTGCATTTTTATTTTAGTGAAGAACAGTTGACCAGTATTGCGGAGAGAACGATACTAGAAGCCGACACAAACAACGACCAGATGATCTCGTTCGAAGAGTTCTGCCACGCTCTGGATAGGACGGACGTCGAACAAAAGATGTCAATCAGATTCTTAAATTGACAACGTACACATTTATGATAAATAATTTTGGGTGAAGTCTGCCTAATTTAAACCAAATTTTGGCCCCAATGACAAAAAATTCTAGCTTATTTAAATGTACTAGGTGTTATTAAAAAAGAGCCAGTGTTACCTGTTGAAAAAATATACAAAATCGGCTGCCAATAATAAATTATCTATGCATAGTGATTTTTATTAAATGGCGTCAACTAAAGAAGAATAATTAAGTTGAAAGTATTAAGGGTGAAGGTGCTGGGGAAATTGATTATTTATTTATTAGTGCATCAATAATTTTACTAGTTTAATTTTTTAGATCCACAATTAACTTCCAATACCAATAAATTATAAATAATACAATTAAGTCTTGCCATTCCACTTTTTTTTTACATTCTGTTAATTTGTATTGTCATAAATTTTGGATTTAGGATTCAAACCAAAAAGATATTAACTGCATTAACGCTGTTAGTTAGTTATCTTTGAAATTATTAAGTAATGGAAAAATTAATTTGTTTATGAATAGATGGCCGGTTTTTAACTGTTGAATGTTACATTTACAAAGATTATTCCGTCTTGTATTTATAAACAACATTGTATCTCATTGTTTGTATTTCTTAAAAATGGTTACAACAACAACTTATAATTGAAGGTTACATTTGATTATAAAATGCGTCTCCTTTTGGTACTTATACGTAAAACTGTATATAACATATGTATATTTTAGAAATAAATATATTTACAGAAACAATGTTGTCATTTCATCGTATAAATTTTTTACTTTAACATTTCCTTTTATGACCATGTATTATTAACTCTTCAGGTTTGGCAACCTTAAATCGATTTTCAGTCCCAGGGATGCAAAATATTTTTTTACGGAGACAGTGGTCGAGTTGATATTATATATTATGTTTTAAAAAAAATATATTCGATTAACACTTTGATTCCAATGAATAACACAATGCACCCGAGCTTGAACACATTGATTAAAAAAATTGAGTGTTATGTTTTGAAAAACCTATTTTGTGATATTCGGGCCAACCACTCAGACCTATCCAGTAACTCTAAAAAGCTCCAGCAACCAACTTATAGCCGCTCAAAAAAAACAACCAAATTATCAGTTGATAACTTTTTCGAATCTAACCAAATACGATAAATAATTACAACTCATATTCGAATCTATTCTTTATAGTAATCAAGTTATTTGAATGAAATCGGTTCATCAATGTTCTTATAAATGAAATTGCTATCGCATGCAGAGCACGGGTCCGCCCTTTGGAGTGGTTATTTCCGCATGTACATAGCACATCAACTGGGCTTGAAGGACCAAAGGCCATCGTACACACAGCCACCAAACTAGGGTGAAGCTCTTACCAACTAGACGACAGAGGGTGATAAATTATATTTATAAAAAAAAAACACAATTGCACAGAAGGCGACTGACTGATTTAAAGGAGTAACGAAGTTTCTAATCTTTGAGTAATTAGGAATGTAAATCTTACATTCTTCAATTTATACATGCTAGTGCTACATCACAAAACTATGTGGTGTCCTATTTTTTTTTCCAGTAAATGAAAAAAGCAAAAACTGCAGATTCCAAATAAATTATCTCAAACACCTTCAAAATTAAAAATGTAGACCAGTATTAATGCAAGCATCTGAAAAAAAATAAAAGACATTCATGTAAAGAATAAATTTAGCTTTATTGCAACACAATATTTAGAAGCTTACAAGATAATACCAATATGACAAACAGAAACCGACACAAACATATATACAGTAGTGATTGGAGTATTCAACTTATTCTTTTTTAATAATAATAAATTGATGATGATAAAACTATTGATTCCCTAAAAAAAGGAACAGCTTAAAACGAATGCTATATAAAATTTGAATATTGAACAGAAATTTAGGCAGTTGAGGAGACAGCCAACTTCTTCAAATGTTCCATGAATACTTGCAGAGACACATCATCTGTCAGCACGGGGGCGCCACCATCCTAAACAATGACAACAAACCATTAGAAATATAATTAAAATTTCAACAAAAAGATACCCAACAAAACATATCGTCACCTTTCTGGCAGATTTTGGTAAGTAACTAAGAGATTCTTTGCTATCAATTCATTCTCTGAAATAACTCAGATGGTGCATTTATTATACCAGTTTATACAAAAAAAGCATCTATTTGTATAGAAAATTATTATTAATGCTGGCTTAAATGCAGGTGATTGTCTGTCTATTAATTTTAAACTCATATTTGTGTAAGATTGGTATTAATGCATCTATATTTTAATATTATAATTATCTATGTAACATAAGATAGCGACGCCAGAGGCCGTATGCTAAAGACTGAAAATTTTCATTCGATGTTTACTCAGAATTACCAATCAGTCACTTACCAACTCTGCCAGAAAGGTGACGATATCTCAAAACTTACTAATTGAGTTTTCAGTAACCGAGTTTAAATAAAACACAAATTTAGGATAGAATTATAAAAATAAATACTTGGGGCAATATATTATACCATATTTTAGCAAAAAAATGAAAATAAATTTATACCAGGACCGATTACCAGTCAATCGCACATTCAAGGAAAGGGTAAAATATAAAACTGCTGCGGTGGGTAAGCCATGTCCTGGGCCAGCCCACTCTGATGAGGATACGGAAGATAGAATGTAGAATATTGAGACAAAGAGGACAAGAACTACTAGAAAAAGGTAGAGTACATATTTTGGTTTAATTTCCGCTGCAGTTTCAACAGAGAATAAGACGAACAACAGATTTGGAGAGCTTGTAGTAAGACATACGAGAGTAAGGAATATTATCAGAAAATGACATATTTTGATCTTAATTGTTGATGCTTTAGTTTTTAAATCTTTCTTTGTTAATGACAGCATAGCTAGGTTTCAAAACTCAGTTCAGTCGTACCATTTTCGTACTTTTCGGATGTATAAAAATTCCAAATCTGGTTTCACTAACTAATACTACCTTACAACTGCTGATGCATAACGTAACCGTTTAAATTATTACCTGACACAACATCATCAATTTTTGATAATTTTTCCTGTTAGGATTAATTAAAAGTATGTGTTAGCTTTTAGTTGTAGCAGGATTATTGTTCTAAATCAGATTGGTTTTTTTTGATTTATTGTTAGACTCCAGATTTGTATTTACGTGTCTCTCCGTACTAAAATATTAGTCCAACAGCATTGGTATAAAATTATATCATAACTACAATATAATAAAAAAAAAATATGCTTTGTATGACTTCTTCTACGTATTATAAACACGAAGAGTTTACATCGGATAGCCTAGCTCCTAACTGGTTTTCAAGGCAATTCAAATGACTAGTGCACTTAAGACCTTTTTCCAGAAGGTTAAACGCACAATCTACTTTTGACTTTCTTTTAAGGTATTTTCTGAAGCATCGATTAGCTTATTGATGATGTCACTGTAGTCAGTAACCTTCACTGAATTATATTTAAGCAGGACAGGTTGTTTCACTTTTATTTATTTCCCTGAAGATTCCTCCTCTCCCAATAATTGATAATGTAGTCTTCCACCCTCCTCGCCAGGCGACCAGTAAAATCTTACCGCTGATGGTTTACTAATACATTTGGTAATTGAGGGATTTCACTGAATAACTACAGAATAAATTTAGCCTGAGGATGCTTATCAAATAAGGGTAAAAACGCATTTCCTCCTTAAATGAAAAACAAGGCTTCAAATTCAATATTTTAATTTGTTGGAGGGTCACAAAAGTTTTATTAAAGTTACCAAACAATCTAAAACCTTTGACACTGTCTTTTTGTATCTCGTTTTACCTTAATTGAAATATTTTATCTGCAAAACTGTTTTCCAAAGACAAAGTTTTACTAAGAAAAGTGTTAATTCTTTTATTTTGGATAAGATCATTAACCTACATCATAAACTGATAAATTTTCAAAAATGCAGATACAATATTTCTTAATTAGAAAAAAAAAACACAACATAATACCATACAGTAATTTGTTAGCTCCCATCACCAACAATGACTCGAATGATAATTTGGTTACTCGGTGCATCTCTGGGTAATGTTTATTCAATGAGGAAAAAAAAAAGAATTCTAGATAACTGTCAATAATTAAACAAAAAAAAGCTGCTCGAAAGAGTGCACGGCTTAGCAAAAACAGAATTTAATGAAAAAAAAGGATGTAAATAAAAAAAAGTAACTACCGAACTGGGGACTGGCATCGCCTGATGGAACAGCATCGTTAAAAAAACAAAATGGTTAATAAACATGTCAAAATATAAGGCGATTGTGCAAATTGACAAAAACACATTCCGTAAAACCAAAAGAAATACAATCTATCCATATCAGATATTGAAGCCGCGAAGAAAGAAACCATTCTGTTATGAATTAACATATATTTTGTCACATATTGATTATTTTACAAAGGTCAAATACTTGAAAATGGCAGTATACAATCACAGTATGACCATGATCAATCATTTCACGATACAGATCACCAGGGAGAATCAGTTGAGAATTGATTTTAAGCATCAAAGATTTAATAACTTAACGAGTAAACGAATGATGTACAAAATTGAGATATTTATTTTGACGTACATTATTTCATCAACATCTAAAATGTTTTGTGGTAAAGCTGAACTCCGGCTAGGAAAAATGTAATTGATAAGGTCAAAATAACAAAAGTATTTAGTTCTACGTGAAAAATATTAGTTATTTGAAAGCTATTTTAGCTCCATGCAATCGTCAAAACTATCTTTAAACTAAATATAGCTTAGCTACATATATGTTGACACCTCCTTTAAAGAGACTAAAGCTTATTATAGGTTGAGTTTTTAATAAATGAAGGTGCAGTCTATATCCATCCACTGGTTTCTTTAGAAATGATAGATCAAGAATTAAATTTGATATTAAATACCGTTAGTTTATTTCGATATATGTATGTATATTTTTCCCGTGGATAAAAACACCTTTTGGTTTTATAGAATAATATTTAATTATTAATCAAATAAATCAGTAAAAAAAAATATTATCATAGAAAAAAGCTTTAGCGTATTATAAAAAATGTAAAAAAAACAATTATTGACAGATCCATGCGTCCATTCGGAATCTGATCACATTGTTACAGCACAACCATGCATAATTCACAAACATCGGTCATTATTTATTAATAATGGAAACAATTAATCCAACGACCAACAAAATGTTACAATCAACACTTTTGCTATATCTATAAGCTATCTCTGGATGTTTGTTAATAAAATTATTTAGTATTTGTCTGATTTATGGACAACATGACAGGGGCTAGTTCGAGCAAATTAAATTATGTATTATTTTGAACAAGCGGTCTGCCTTTTAAAGGCGTTAAGAGTTGATACGACAGCACTTTTAAAAAGTTATTGCAATTGATTTATTAAATTCACAAGATGAACACATGACAAAATAAAATAAAAAAATTGACTCGAACATAACGCTTGAATACAACAATATGAAAGAGTATTTCATGATATAACAAAATGTTTCCTATTTTAGTTTGACTGTGTTCGTGCCGCAAATATAAATAACGTATATTTAAAGTTTTAATACGTAATCAAATCGTGGTTATATATTTTAATTGAAAAGCATAATTAATAAAACCTAAATTGAGTCTAAAATAAAAAAGATATCTTAAGGGTGTAATTGATTTTTTAGATTACTCACCCCTCCGTAGGCGTACATGTTGTTGTGTGTTTGAGATGGATTTACTTTTGAGAGCAGGAATCGAGCCTATAACAGAAAAATTGTATATAAATAAATGACAGTATGAATATTAAGTAATTTTAAAACCTCCCGCGGGGTCTATTCTCAAATTAATTAAGATCTAGACACTAATCAAGGGGGTTTCTCATAATCAACATGATTTTGACTATATAATTAGAGCTATGTTCACCGTTATTATAGTCATTCTGTCGAGCGCTGATGTTTAAAAGAATTTTGTTTTGTTCTTTCAAGTTTTTTTATGTCTGATAAATAATTTTCACCAGCTATGCTTATAAGAGTGATTGTTAAGAGATACATATGCTACTCGGACCCGATTGAACATTAATCGGTGATCAATCTAAAAACGCCTCATATTCCATTCACAACTCTCACATTATTTTTCCAATATTTTACCTGTGAGCCCCCTTGTTCGGTATCTATATATCTGGGCATGGGGAAACGAGTTTGGAGAATTTCCTGCGCATCATCCACCGGAGCTTGAAGTAGCTGCTTTAAGCTCTCGTACTCGGGCATGTCTTGGTAACGGAGCGCACGCCACTGTGCAATAGTCTGGAAAACATAATTATAATAAATTAATGCATATACGGCATCAAACTTTCATACATATAGAAGGAAATATAATTCAGTAGTTTTATTAATATATCGACTATCACAATTTAAGCATGATGATTTGTGCTTTCATTCCATATTTCAGGGATTAAATCTAGGAATTGCAAAACCAGTATTACCGAAAGTGGGTTACCGGTGATAATAGTGTTAATTTCAAGTTTGAAAACGCAGAAATATCAGTAGTCCAATATATTTAAAAGGGAAAAAATTAAATGGTCAATTTAAATTAATTTTTGTTCAGAATAAAAATATTATACTGTTAGAATATTTTATAACAATTTTTGGTTAGGTTAGGTTTTTTTTTAATTTCATTTAAATTATGACTATTTATTCTGACCGATATATTATGACCATTTAATATAAATAAATAACGAATAAATATGAGCCTATTTAAAATAAGCCAAAATCGAATTTTTAATTTAAGGAAATCAACGCATATTTTATTAAAATTGTATGATGATTTGAAATATTTGAAATAAGATTGAATTTATATTGGCAGGAACGTTCTACAATTGATAAACCTTTCGCTGATATATTATTATTTTAACAAACTGCATGTTATTTATTAAAATCATTGAAAATTACCCATTACGATATACTTTTTAAGCCTTTGATTAGCGAGTTAATTTTTACTGATTTTTTTTGTACGCGAAACCTTCTTGCGTAGACTGTATGTTTTACATTGGCCTGAACATAATTGAATACAGAAAGTGACTTTCAGCACAACCAATTCATCAGGAAAGGCGTTATTACCTCGCCGTGGAATATAAGAATTTGGAAGAAGGTGTCCATAAGAAGAATGCGGTCTGGTTGTATGGAGCTGGTATCCAAAAGAACGGGTTCAGGCGGGCCATTAAAGCTGTACGCGTACAGGATCGGCTGGATCATAATGAGAGACTGCGTCAAATCTTCTCTCATCAGCATGTGCCTGAAAAGTACAACCATATCATGAAATTCATCTAAGTGTATTTTTAAAAAACTTACGTTCTGCAATATGTTGTTTTTTACGCCACAGCAAATTGAAAAAACCCCAGATTGCTTAGTGTTCTTCGAAACACCAGTCATATTTAATAAGTGTAATACTATAATTGTAATTTGAATAAGGATGTTAGAGTGAATAACATGATGCATTGTGTATCTCTTCGGAGCCAGTATGTATGGCTGAGAATAATGTAAGTTTAATCATAGTTCTGACGATGGTGAAAGTCGAAATAGCTATCAACCAATGTTCCCTCTAATTTTCCGAAGGTTATGTGCGCAAAATACATTGGCTGTGCAACTTTGAAAGGAAATTTAAAAAAAAATGCTCTGAAGGGTTAAAAAAAATTTTTTTTAATAAAAATAATATTTATATGCTTCAAATTAAAAGAAAATAAAAATAGTTTTTTTTTTGGAACATTTTTGCAAAAATAATTCGCCGGGGAAGTGGTTAAATTCACTTCATCCAATGCAGAAAAAAATATACCCAAAATATTCAGTTATATTGTGTGGACAACTTTGAGATACATATTTAAATTTAAATTTTAAGTTTTGATAGCATACCTATAGAAACTAGTTTCATCAGGCGAGTTGTTGAAAACTTGAAGGAATTGAGATCTTCTCAAATGGTACATAAACTGCGGGTACAGACTGAAGTTTTCAGATAGCCGGAAGCTGTTTGGATCATCTTTAGCATATTCTCCGAATTTCTGGCACTAGAGTGAAAAAGAAAAAATATCATCAGTAATTTATAAATACTACAGAAAACTCACAACTCTGAAATCTTGCTTGATATGAAACAGATGTCATATCGTAAGTCTGATTGATTGATAATTTTAACTGAGCCTGATTCACATGGCTCTGTAGAGGGTAGCTCGACCCAGTTTTTCAGACAAAGATTTCCTTTCCATAGCCAGAAGACCGGTTTTAAAGCACCGTAAAACTCACCTTTTGCCTCCTCCTGATATTTACAGTGTAGGCTACATTAATCAATGGTGACCAAAGAAGGCCAACAGAGAGCTTTCTGAGTTTGACATTTCTCATAATTTACTTTGCGGACATCTACCATCACCGATGTGTTAAATATGTAACAACTCTACATTAACAGCTTAACGACCGCACGTTTTTTTTATAAAATTTCACCTGGCGAAATAAAATTTTGCGAAAAATTCGCAAAAATTGTAATTTTACTAAATTCACTATAATTTGTAAACAAATTGAGATATCTTTACAAAATTTAATTTTCTTAGCTTCCAGATACTTCGCCTATACGCATATATGAGATTGCCGGCCAGCAACCTTTGTTTTTCAAAGACTCAAATACGCGTCCACGGTCGTTAAGCTGTTAATACCACCGTATTATTATATCTTTGTTATTTTTACATTTATTACAACTCATAGTATGTATCACTGCATTATGAGTCAATGTCTTTCTGCTGTCATAATTTATCTCTTCTCAAATAAATAAACCTTAAATACAATATGCTTTTATAAATATATGATAAATTTAATAACCAATCTAATGAGCATCCGATCGACCCATCGCAGCACGTCAGGAGCATCTTCTTGCTCGGCTCGGTAAACGACGAGTCGAGCCATGACAACTGCGGCCGCTTCTTGGTCAAATCCAGCACTTATGTGATGAAGGTTCACTGCCGCATCGCCCCAACTGAAAGCGTTAATTTAATGAGAAAAACTACACAACCACAAATACGAAATGTTATCATACATCAATAATTGGATTGGAAGCCCTAATGGAGACTATTAATTGGAGGATGGCTGGAGAATAATACATCAAGAAATGGTAGATTGAGTAATTGATACATTGTATATAATTATTTACACACGACATGCGTCCTTTACAAATTCAAGCAATTTAATCTTTGTAATAAACGAGTCTTTGGTTTGCCTCTATGAGAAAATACAAATCGTCACAAATGCCTTGCTTTCTCACTTCAACACTACCATTGGGACTTTTGTCAAATTTATTAGGACCTAGACCAGTGGTCGGCAACCTACCCACGGGTAATTGAATTACCCACTTCGACATTTTGAGTTACCCGCCAAGAAATTATGATAATATTTTTTTATCAAATTACTTATTTAATAAGACCAAGGAAGCCACCAATAACAATATTATATGTGTGTTTTGTATTTACATCATGCAAATATATTATGCATAAATATATATATTATTTTCTAAAAATGATTTTTTAAAAGAATGGTAAAAAAATATTTTTAACCTTTACCCAATAACCAAATCTATTTTTCAAAAAAATATTTTTTTACCCTGACTCTCAAAAGGTTGCCGACCACTGACCTAGACAGTAATTAATTAATAAGACTGTCTTTAATACTCAACGCTTGTATTAGTTTTCATAGTAGGTTTAACTTAAATGTATTAATTTCAACTACGTTCACTGTTGTTATAATTAATCTTTTATGATTCAAATTTGAATTGTTTGAATTTTGTACTTTTCCATGAGTTTTGTCGCTAACGACCCGGGTTTCGCCTTTCGGCATCTTCAGGCATTCCAAGTGCACGGATGTACTTGAACTGTCAGTGCACATGGAATGCCTGAAGATGCCGAAAGGCGAAACCCGGGTCATTGGCGACAAAACTCATGGAAAAGTACAAAATTCAAACAATTCAAATTTGATATTGAAATTCCATCAAGCACCCTCAGTCGAAATACTTAATTTTATGATTCATTCGACAATCTTTCTCACCCTTCTCTTATACATCGACTCTATTGTATGGTGCTGAGAAAAATTTGTCATACTTGCGGGCTGCTGTTGTGACTCGGATGCGGCGCTGTCCACTCGAGTGTTGATAATGAGTGATCAACTGCACGCAGCCGCGACCTCCTTGAGGTATGGGCGCTGAATGCTGGTTCACAACCTGCCAAAAAAATTCAAATATTACTATGTACTTTCCATAGAATGTTAATTGTAAAAAAAATAAGTGTAAACTCACATCTTAGGATTTTACACACATTATCACGAATTCACGACAAACTAAAATGGAAAACTATATATGTTTTTGTGGATTTTTTAATATTGTAAAAAATTAACTTTTCATGCAACTATGTGGAATACATTTCATCTGTTGGTTAAACTTCAATCAAACAATTTATTTCACCACAAAATTTCTGCTGAATTCATCGCAGTTGATTGATTGGATTGGCTTTAATTGGTAGAACTCCATAGTAATAAGGTGAAAAGTATTTCAGTTAAAAAAATAAAATATACATTTCTACTAATTCCCACTTGTATTTATTAAAATCAGGACCGGTATCGTTGTTGACGGGCATTATCAACTGATTTATTAGGTATTTAGTTCTACAATAAATAAAACAATTATATAGTCGATAGCTATTACGTCAAAACTATGTTTAAACTAAAATGAGCTCAGTTATATACTGGCTAAGAAGAGATATACAATATATCCAGTCATCCACTCTAAAATCCTAATTTATATTACAAATTATAATAATTTTCTTAGAACAATATCAAATATGGGATTATTATGTTATTTTTTCACTTTAATTAATTGTAGTCTTTATAAAAAAAAATACTGTACAGTGGAACTCCCAATTACGCGCTGGCTTGAAATATTTGCTGCAAATCCCCCAATTGAACGGTCGCATTCCATTGTCGTTGCTACGAGACGGCCGTCTGTGCGGTGCATACAGTCAATGTTGGCTAGCGTCTGTGTATTCAACACATGCCAGGCTATACATGCATAGCCGGACGACTGTCTGTGTGATGGATTCTGCGCGCGCTTTGAATTTATCACTTAGTAACTAAATATTTCGTCCATTTTTTTTTTTTTTTAAAACTAAGGGAAATCACCGAAAAAACATAATCCCTAATTTTATACGAGATTCACTCTCCCAATTACACTACTCCAAATTACATGGTCCCGACTTTAGTGTAAATGGGGGTTTGACTGTACATATATTACCGTATTTCCACTATAAGACGCACCCTTATTTTTAACACAGCGTCATTTAATATGCCATCGATTAAAAGAAACACCCTGAATTCAGAGACTCCAAGATAGGAAAAAACATGTGTTTTATAATTAATGAAATGATGTATATCTTTCATCATTTTTATAGAAACCGACAAAAAAATCATATTTGAAGAAATTTTTAAAGAACATAAAATATTTTAAGATTTCGACTGAAGGTGCTTGGTGGAATTTCAATATTAAATTTGAATCGTTCAAACTATGTACATTCTCACAGATTTTGTCACTAACTTTAGTGATAAAATATTTTGATAAAAGTAACTTTACCTCGAAGAATAGCGCAATGGTAGAGTTTGGTGTGAAGGTGCACAGTTTCCACTGGCAAGTATTGCCCATTCCCATTTCCTGGTCCGACACACACGGACTCTTCACGTTCAGTGACACGCAAGAGCCAATACCGCCGGATACTGTAATCAATGGGAGAATAATTAACTTCGACAATGACACAATATACCAAGCAGAGTACAGGAGTAAAACGGGTATAATCTAAATTTTGTGTTCAAAGTTTGTGTTTGATGAACAAACATTTTAATATATGCACATGAGTTAATATGAAGTTATTTATATACCTTTTAATTCTCGAGAGCATTTCACTTCCAACGTTCCATTGAACGCCATTTTGTAATCTCCTTTTTGATCTTTGGCAAAAACACGCTGGAATGTTTGCTTAAACAGTGACGAATTGAAGGAGTCTCCCATCACCATGTGACCGCTGCAAATCACAAATAATATACAATTATTAACTCAAAAAAGAGATAGCAAAGATTGACGTAAGACTATAACAATACAAAACGGTATGATATTCTTTTTCGTACAATCAATAATGAAATCAATGGAGGATTTGTTTCCTTTTCATGTGTTTTTTGCAACTAAAACCCAACAGAAACCTTTCAACAATCCTAAAAATGTATATATTGTGATATCTTCAGTTGGAATTAATTCAAAATTCAGCATCTTCAGTATTGTATCTGCAAATTATCTGGAGCATTGACCATTTCTTGTCAATATTAAATCTGCCAAAACGCCATTTCACAGTTTAGTCCGCATCGTCGGGTAAAGTAAGTATGAAATTTTCTATAACCATTCAGGCACATATAACATGCACATCACGCAAAATCAATGCTGTTTTTAACGACTATTGATTGGAGCAAAGTTTCACCAATTTCGGTTTAAATATCGTGTGTTCCATTACGATTTGATTGACATATTTGTTATAATTCAAAACCACGGTTGAATTTTTCTTAAATACATAATTCAGAGAGATAATAGAGTTTTCAAATATGACATTCTAATCCCAGAAACATTATTAGTTTACGAATTCCCTCTTTAACTTTTGCGTTCCGAGAGGAGTCATTCACATTGGAGAATTCTTTTTATTTCAACCATTCGTTGAATACCAATAATTTATAGCTGATATTTATTGTAATCTCCAATGATACCTCAATAAATGCAATGCAAATATTACGCGAATTTGTCTGGGGTCACTTTGTACCCTGTCGCTCCTAGATCCTATTTTCGACGTTTCGAATTAATTGCTAATAAATTGCTTTAAGATCCATTTAAAAATGACTTCCATGAAAATAACTCTGATCAAAGCAACAATTACCAATTAAAATCAAGGCGAGTAAATATGATTACCTAACAAAAAAATTACCCACACAGTTTACAGCACATTAAAATGGTTTTTTGGCCGCGCAGGCAATGAGAGTATTAAGCCAAAGTTCTTACCCAGTAGAATTACAGCACTGTTTCATCTCAAGCAGACCAGTTTGGTCGAGAGCGCACGAGTAAATATCGATAGCGTGGCCATTAGTGGCTGCCCTCATCGCCAGGGCTTCGTAATGCTTCACTCCCTTCTTCATGTACTTGGCGTTATCTTTGTGGATATCGTGGTGAGACCTAATAGGCTGCTTCAGCTCGTCGTTGACAACTTGACCCGGCCCTTGAGAGCACGGTCCTCCGAGGAACATCATGACGCGAGCTCCCGTATTCGGATAGGCCACTTCCAATAAGCCGACCGCCAGACTGAGCGCAACTCCACTGCAGCGGAGTGGCCTCTTGCCGACGCTCAAAGGCCAAGGGTCGCGGCCTAATTCTCCAATCATATCAGTGAGTGCCATATCGCATTGCCGGACGGGCTGCAAGAAGCGGTTGGCCGGCTGTTGAGGCAACGGAGCGCCGGGAGGACCTCTGGATGGCTGTTGAGGACCGGCATTGTTCACCCGCCCGATTCCTAATTGCTCCTGGATTTGTTTGGCAGTCAAATCTTTTGTCCCTTTGAAGACATAACTCTTCGAAATTCCTTCAGTGCCTGTAAAATGGGAAATAATTAACTGAATAATTGTCACATAATACCAGAGGTATTTATTTGCATTCCAAATGAGATCACAGCAATTGCCATCTGATTGATATTTTCAGTGCACTTGATATATTTCAAATATAAAATAAATCAATTATAATTGAATAGGTTTACAAAGTAACTCAAGACCAACTAGGTAAAATAAAATTTCACAAATTCAAAATTGATGAAGATTATAGGTATTTCAATGTGCCATGTTCGAGTGATCCTGAAACTCCCGATCAAAGATGGATATTTTCACTTCAATTATGAGAGCTGACATTACACTGTTGAATAAAAAATATGAATTAAGTCAGATAAATTCCTTACCGAGCTCATGTACCTGCACCATTCTACCGAAGGTAATCAATCCGATGAGAGCATTCGGCGGCATCAAACTGAGTGACATCTGCAACGAGTCTTTAAGAGCACCCAGCTCCTCTTCGTCAAGGCAGGTATCTACCAGAAGAAGAAAGATGGGCGGCATTGCCTGCGCCCGAGTGATGGTATACTCGATTGTTGAGAAACTCGGAATAAGTTCCGCAGGCTGGTGCTGCTCTGAGATAGCGGCATATTGCGTGGGGAACTAGAAATATAATAAAATTACAAAGTCAACGCGAGATATTTTTTCATTTGTCATTAGTCTTTCGAACATTATTTTAAATGTATGTTCATTAAAAAGTAAGCTTTAAAATGAAAAAATCAAGTACAGTATAATAAACTTATACATAATATTAGGCGTAGTCAGAGCGATTAGCCATCCTGTCCATAGTGCTGTCCAACACTATCTCTTCAATCCCAAATTTTTTTATCTCATTAGATAAAAAGCACAAAATATGTATACAATTTTAAAAACATGTCTACTAAGAAATGGATATTCAGAAAACGCATACCAAGTCAATAGTATGTATAATTATGCTTTACTATATGCTACTTTTTTCTAGGTGAAAATTAACAAAGTGCTGCTAATAACAATTCAGTTTGGTAGGCAATTTAACCATTAAAGTGCTGAGGAGCGATGGCGCTCTAAAAAATTTGAGACAAAAGTGCGGGCAGCGCCATAGCGTAGCTTGCGATTACCCAGATTAAATATCTTGACAAGCGTTGAACATTGTAGTTTTTAAGAAAATTATCAGCAATCTATTTGAAAGAATGATCTTCAACAGTTATATCATTTATTAATGAAATTCCACCAATAAGAAAATGACACATTTGCAATTTACTTCATCAATCGATCTATGTACATATGTATATCGACTGTGGAAAGGAAAAAGGACTTAACCCACAGTTTCTTCAAAACAGGTTTTTTTCGATAATAACAATGTATCAAACTTGATACACGTTCTATCAAAAGGATGCAAGCTGCAAATGCCGAATTAGTATCTAAATTTAGCTTTTAAGTTTGAAAAAATGACCTTGTAAAAAATTAAAACCAAGAAAAAAGACTGAAATAAAGATTTTTCCTAGACAATTTCTTCAATTAATATTAGATTATGTCAATTAAACACCAGTTTAGAAGTCTCCGTGCACTTCAGGGTTGTGTATAATTCATAATTTGCATGTCACCAAATCATCAAAACACGTTTTTAGCGCCTCCTGTAAAATTTGATATGTGTGGGTTACGTCCTTTTTCCTTTCCACAGTCGATATATAAGATTACTTTTTATAAAAATGTACCTCTTACGCAAGATATCATTTTTTCTTTATACGATTGGTAGACATTTGTATAATGTAATAAATACTGTCAGAAAAGTGTTAAAAAATCAGTGACATTTTTTAATTCAAAGTTAATTTTTAATTCTTAGAAAAAGTTATATTCAGTTCTGGACTTTTTATAAATTTCGTCGTAAAAATGTCTTACAGAATATATTGTTTTATTGAAAACATTTAAATATCTATTTGTATGTGAAATTTTTCATAAAATCCGTTGAAAACTGAGTTGAATATAAATTTTATAAAAAGTATCCTTTTCACCACTTTTTATTCAGCAAACTTAGATAATGTATAAAAAAATGACTCAGCACTCAAATGGTTAATAACGCATCAGAAAATGCCATATCATCATACGTGGTAATCAAGGAAACTGATGATTTAAGCGAAATACGATTTTGATATCAGTGTGAAAAAGTCAAATTAAACTTCTTAGAACGAACCATAAAGCAAATTTGAAAAATTATGATTAATATTCCTAAAAATGTTTCGCAATTCGCATCAATTAATGGTTTCCTTGATTACAACATTAGGTTTTTTGATATCCACTTTGATTTTTTGAACTTCCACAAAGTTACCGCCGAAACCATCGAAAATATTAGGTTTTTTGATATTATCGTATTCGTAATTAATAAAGTTTCCTAGATAACTGGGGTGTTTTTCCGCAGGATTTAGTAAATTTTCGAGTAGTAAAAGAGTAGCATGTAGTAAAGCATAATCACCAACAATTGTAATGAATTGATTATTGATAGCAGAACCGCTGTGGTATCTGTCAGAAATGAATGACTTATTGACAGCAAACATTTAATAAAAACACAAGTTTACTTACGGGATTTCTTTGGAAGCAGAAATTGCAGACCCAAAGTTTAGCCCTGTAATCCACTTGGCACATAGGGTTCAATATGGCTCGGCATGTATTCCTGGTGCAAAGCACAGGATCATACTGAATAGGGGGTAAATCTGGCCTCTCCTTCAGAGGTTGGTATAAACAAGCCAGAGGGACAACCAATCTGGTGGCCTCAGTCCTGCTCGAGGGCCACACATTCCATGTGAATCGCACTCCATCCCTATCTTCGTTTTGCTGAATGAACTCCTCGTATGTTGTCATTTTAGAGTCCGTCCGCCTATGACAAATACAATCGCTGTTAAGTTTATAAATAAACACGGATAATAAAACAAAATTCGTTAATATTGGAAATAATTATACATACCGACAATTGTTTCAAGCAATTGTCTTCTATTCACTCAGTTGGAGATCCGCATAGTTCTAATTTTATCGAACTAGCCCTAGATTGTCAACTGAGACATCTACGATGCCGACACGGAAGAGATCTGTCATTTGAGCCACGTCATGTGGGGAAACTTTGTTTTCAGTTACTGGGAACACTCTTCTTAACTTCTTAACTTTTTATTGATGAAACCGTGATTTTTTTTTTATGAAATTTATTCATTAATATTATAAAAAATATATATATATTTAATCCTTTATAATTGCGAAGACAATATTTTTTAAAAGATAAAAGTAGGTAGGTAAGTATCATAATATAAATAAATTAAGCCATACATTTTATCAATCACTTGAGATTTTTTTGGATATAAATCAAAAATAAATTTTGTTTCTCAAACAACGTCTAGAATAGATTTAAAAAAATGTATTACAATATTTTTGTGACTTTAGCGATAAATATTGGCAAGTTTTACATTTGATCATAAGTACATACATGATATATATATTAATAGATTTTGATTGTGTATTTCACAATCAATTTCTTTTTTAAATTAATGCCGTTGTAAGAAAAGTAAAACACTTTGGATTTGTTTACTTACACTATAAATAAAGATTTTAAGAATATATTTATTTTATTTCATATAATATTACTCTTTTAACTTATTATCTTATTTTATTTATATATTATATAAAAAAAATATTTGAATGTATATTTTCATATCCGTATTCTGAATGGAATAGTACGATTTGACAGGGCTGCGTTCAAGTTGAAGACAGGAAGTTTACAGCAGCACGCGCGACTGCGCACTGGCCAGATGTGTAGTGTGAAAGAAAATGGCGATTAACGAAAGGCGTCTAGAGTTAACTTAGTGAAAAACATTTATTACGGCTCAATTACGTAGTGTTTTAATTGTTATTTGTATCAAATGTAGAATAATTAAGGTGTGTGTTTTTAGTGATTGTGTACAAAAATGACTGCAAATATGTATCGGGTCGGAGGTGAGAAATGATAATTGGTTATTTTTATTGTAGCTTCGCCGGTTCACCGCAAGCAACTTAGCGGTGCTTTGATTGTCGTACCTTCATTAATTATACCGTTTAATTAGTACGTTAACGTTTGAATTTGGCTGCCAATCTTCGTTTGTGTCAAAAACGCAGTCGAATGACGCTAAAACCAGAATCTTAACCTCAACAATTGGGCCCATCTCAAACGAATCCGTAATATTGCCAAAAAATCAGACAAAATAGGCATTACTATTCGTGTATACGTAGTAGTGTATAAGTATCTATATGCATTAATTCGATCGGGTAAAGCAAACAGAGGCTGAGTCTTATCTCTTCAATTGCACGGAAAGCCAAACGTAGTGACAATTTTATTTTACTTTACTTTTCTCGTATAGGTTATATTTTTCTATACGCAGTTGTCAAATCTGTTGTGATAGTATTCGGCAACCTGAAAATTGAATATTATACCGATTTATTTTAACATTACCCAATTCATTATTCTTGTTTTGTTTGACAACAGCTTCGCTCTTACTATTAAATTGAAAAATACACGAACATTGTGTTATTTTATCGAAATGGTGGACGATGTTTGTTATGTTTTGACATTTGAAAAATCGTTAAAACCGTTTCAACTTAATCTCTTTTAAATATTATCTTTAACGCAATACCTTTCAGTGTTCTGATAGTTAATTCCTAAAGTTATTGTTAAATTCTAAAGAAACGTCAAAAATTTTCCTCGTATCTACTAACGTCAAAAATATGCCATACCGTACGTTTACCAATTAATGCTTTCTAAATGTGGGAGTAGAAAATAATGCCCCATAAATATTAGCTGTAAATACTGTATTACACTATCTACGGTTTCATAATTAGTAAAATAATTTTGAATTAAATATACATTAATTTAAGTTATATACATATTTGTCAGTGAACTTGTTGAGAGTAAACCCAAGATTGATATATACGTGCCAAACGAATGAAAATCTCAAAAAAAATCTAACTGTCAAATTCATTTGTATTATTTTGAAAATTAAGTTTGCGAAAATATTTGCGATCGTGAAAAGGTATTAAATAGGTCATATGATTTCATGTGACACTTTATTAAATTAAAAAATGAATATTCTTATGTATATGGGTATAGTTAAATAGGGAGTTCCATTTTCAAATATTTTTATTATTCATAACATATAGCAACACTTTTTTATACTCATTATTTGAATATAGAATGGAATTGTTGATTTTGAATCAAACTTCACTTATGGCTATTTTTTTTTTTTTAGAAATGATTACTATTATTAATAATTATGGTACCATACCACTTGCACAAGCAAACCTACAATAAACTTTTCTTATCAGTTATGTCTTGGATTGAATACTAATACTACAAAATAAAACTGATAACATCATAAATACATAGTTACATATTTTAATTAAAAGTGTTCGTTTATCTATTGTAAATCTAGTACTATAAGAATAGAACTAGAATCATAATGAACACTGTATTGTTTCCTATTATGCATATTGAAAGTATAGAAGAAAATGAAACATTGACTAATTTATCAATATGAAGATGTACAGTGCAATGGTGATAGTACATTTTTTTTCATAATATATTTCTACGCGCATGTCGTTTAGCAGGTCTCACAATATAAACTAGATATTATGGCAATTCAAGCCGCTCTAATAAAGTTAAGTCATGCTCATACATGCAAAGTTTCTTATGTTGCTTGTCAAATGAAATAATATTAGGCTTAAGTACAACTGCATACAAATTTAAATCATTTGCATACTGTGATAATTATTTTATCTTTATGTAACACGTGTCATTTACCAGTTGAATGGTGCTAGATCGTCGATTCTCGTCGGAAAGACATTATTTGTTTATAAATTTTTAATTTCCAAAACAGGAACATAATGCCAATTGAGTTTTAATTGTAATTATGAAAGGGTGTATCGAATACTATAACATATTCCTGGGGAGTTTTATAAAATATTACCGAGCTATCATGAAATAGTTTAGTTTAACTCTTTCCTTATCATATAAGTATCTTCATCATAAGGCAAACTAAGTCATTGAGGCTGTCTTTTGCTTTACTTATTCGATTTAAAAAACGGATCCATATTAAATTTCTACTTTTAACGAGAATGTTTTCCCCACTCAAGTAGTGTAAAGTTACATGCTTCTGATTAAATATTTCACACCACTCTTACTTACTGATATGATCATTACCATTTCGATGCTAAGCGATCTAAAATTATTTAAAATATTTTTACCTTACAAATGATCGGTGACTAACCCAATTTTTCATCATGTGCAGATTGATAAACATATTTTATTAGAAAATGCAAACTAATATTTGAACATAACATACCGCATACCTTGATTGAAATTTTTTGATTTTGCTTACTGTAATATATTGTCAACATAAAGAGTAACCAGCATAACAATATTGGATTGTTTTAACGATTAATATGAATATAAATTGACAAATATATCATTTTAAAAAAATAAGAACCCTTGAATATCATTATACCCATGTATAAATTTAGTATATTTATATGTTTGTATATGACCAATGAATTCTACATAAATATATGGCTTTTAATATTATGGGCTCAAAATTTATGAATGGTTTTTTAAACTTTCAAACTGTTAACAGTTATCACACTTTATAATTCAGACTTATTTAAGACTGAAAGTTATGGCCATGTTTACCATTTGATTCAATAATACATGGCAAAATATGTGTGGCAAGTTGTACCAATCAATAGAAATCAGTTTCACAGTCAGATATTGTTTATATTTACTATAAAACATTAAAATGTCTGCTATTATAAGAGCGTTTTAGATTATTTAACGATGCTACATAACTTAGTACCTGACAACTCGTATTGTATTCTTTAAGTTCTATCCATAGCTTTGTAAATTTTCTGATTATAATTTTTTGCAATTTAACATGCAGTGCACTGCTGATGGTTGTGTATCTTTTCTGATACAATCTGTAGCAGCTTTGTCGAATTCTTCTTTTACCACTATTTGGTAAATAAGTAAACGATTGTATTGCTTAAACCAAATCGTGAACATTTCTTAACGCATTATACAATATATATATATGTAAGCATTGAAGTCTTATTCTGTTTGACTTTTCTTGTTAGACGATTCTTACTCGATAATATAGTATGGGGATGGGCATATATGGGATCAACAAAAGCCGCTGACTGGTGTCTTTCATCGTTTACAGAGAGAAGAGCTCTTGCTCTATTTTTTTTTCTCTTTCTTTTGTATTTTGATTGTTATTTTTTTCCTCTTCTTTCCTTTTTTATAAGAGATATATTTTGAATATCCATAAATATATATAAAGAGCCACACCATCGTCACATGCTATTTTTTTTTAAATTCATGTCTGCTCCCAATGTGGAGCATATGGCCTCCTAATGGAGGTATCTTAACAGAAGTTTTTTTTTACGATAACTGTTAGTTACTCATTCGCTCAACCTCACTTTTTTCAATGTGAGTAGTAGGGAAAGAAGGATAAGGCTAGAACAGGACTAGTGGTTGGCTTATCGCTATTGCTACACCCAGTTATTAAAGAATCAGAAGGATGGGAGGAGAGGAAATGATGTGAATTGACATCACAATCACCCAGTCTTCGATCACAAATTTGAATTGAATAATTCTCAAATTCACTGTGATATTACCGGAAATCGAACCCAGACCTGCGTGATCGGTAGAACAAGCTCTAACCGACTGGGCCACAGCAGGCGACAACTATTAAATACACAAATTAAATTACATTTCTACACACATCTTAATTGCTGTATAAAATAAAAATAAACTATTTTTATCAAGAGATATTGGGAGCCGCACTTAACACGATGAATAGTAACATTTGACCTCGTCTTATATAGTACTACATGTGTTTAGTGAACATGCTTGTTTAACAACCCTCTGTATTCATATTTTTCTTATAGTTATCGGAGAGAGAATGTTTTGTAACAAAATTATCTGGAATAATCACTAATTAATTTTATTATACATATATCAGGTTTGGTAATTGTAATTGAACGTATCGCCAGAAGATGTCTCTGACATCTGCGAGATCGCAAGCTTTTTTTTTTTTTTTTTCATTACTAATTTAGACTAAAGAAGAATCCATTTGTTATTCTGATTGCATACTGATGTATTGATGAATATTCTTGATTTTTTTTCTGGTTTCCTCTACTATTTGAATAAATTTGCATTAAATTATTAAAAAGCTTATAAATACAGTGTGACATTATTAGCTAGCAGTATGTTTCATTACATATTCATATTTCTCATACTGCAATAATTAATTACAAAAAAAACGGTTTACTGTGCCAATTTTCTGTACAAAACAATGTTAAAAAAAACATAGAACACTCTTTTTTACTAATTCCACACTTATTCAATATGATCAGGACCGGTTACGCTCATGATGAGCATTTTAAAACTGACGTCACGAGCAAATCCGTTACTGATAATAATTTTTTTAATGTAACTGTAACCTTTGTTTGGCTACTTTTAAATGTATACGTATTTTTTTTTACCTGCCCGCTTCAAATGTGGAGCATATGGACTCTTAATGGAGTTTATCTCAACAGAAATGTATCTACGAGAGCTGCTTGTTACCCAGTTGTTCAACTTTTCTTTTTTTCAATGACAGTTGGGATAGAAGGATAGGGCTAGGACAGGGCTAGTGGTTGGCTAATCGCTCTCGCTACACCCTGCTTTTAGAATAGAATGAATGAGACTCGGGTAATTCATCCATGCCTTCAAACGAAAAATCAATACAAATTGTCTGTACTAGGACTCTAACCAGTGACGAACGTCGACCACGCAGCCGGGAGGTATTATGGTACAAGAAATCCCGAAAAGTATGTTTTCGTTAAATATTATGTTTTACGCTTTGTATAAACTTTTTTAATTCACTCCCATCCGATCATAAATAATAACAAGGTTGAGCGACTGGGCAACAATCAGCTGTCGTAGAACAAGTTTTTTTTGCTGTATTAGCTCCATTAGGAGTCGATAAAAAAATTGTTTTGAATGTCGATCACTAAAACAATCACAATTAATTAAATGAACGTAAGTACCTACTATTATTACGAATTGCCACGTCACCCTGGCCGAACCGCGCGTCGCGTACCTACACCTGAACCACGTGACCCCACCCCATTTTACTCTCTGAAGCGACCCCCCCCCCGAACGCTGTCCCCTGCGAAGACAAAAAAAAACTTTACTTATCATCGCTAATGGTGTCCTATCCGGTTCCCATTCCGGTTATTTTTTTTCACCCTTCGTTAATTTTTCTCCCGTTCACTTCCTCGTGCAATAATGCGAGCGCACGTAATTTATTTATGCGCTATTATTGGCACTCTGAAACATGTGCGTGCCGGGTGGGAGAGGGATTGGTCCCTCTCGGGGGTGATTCTGTACCCCGCTTTACCTTGTATATTTTTTCTTTAAAATGTAATCGTTAAATTCAAGATTTTTCAAATATTCGTACACTTGTACGACCTCACTGTCGCAAAAAAATAGAAGCAGCTTAACCCTTCATAATTAAATTTGAATCGTTGAAATTATGTCATCGTTCAAATTCGTCATCTTCAGGCGTTCAAGTGCACGGATGAACTTGAACTGACGCTTAGTAAATGAATGTTTCGTGTTTATATAAGAAATAAATGTATCATTAAGTTTGAAGCCATTGCTGGCGAAAAACATTAGCACATAGGAATGTACATAATTTGAACGATTCAAATTTAATATTGAAATTCCACCAAGCACCTTCAGTCGAAAGCTTAAACATTCATAATTAGGTAGAGAAGTATTAATTATTTTTCACTACATCGTATAATTCTCGTCGAAGTGAATGTTTTTATATTCGAATAAAAATTTTCATTAAAAAAAAAGATCCCTGTAATTTGATACTATTTTTTTTTTCAATAAAATTTTCAATGTCCATTTATAATTATTTCTATACAATTAATTAATCGTAAACATTTAACTTATATATATTTTTTAGCAAATGTGTATCATGGACATTAATGTACGTAGTTATATAAAGCCCTCATTATTTATTTACAGTCCTAGACTCTGTTCTGTGTAATGTGATACAAATTTACAAATATATACTGCATACTTTATTTTACACCCAATTTAATAGAATTCTTCCAATATGCATACTATAAATATTTCATGACTGGTGAGTTGCCATTGATGTTTTCGTAGTAATAATGTCAGCCTGGCAGTGGAGTCCTTTTGCCAGATATATAAATTATAATACCTATTCCATTATCTTGCTTCCTGGCCGACTCGCCTATCTGCCTCGTAACTTCGATTTCAGCGACTGTAGAACTTTTTTTGCGTTGCCGAACCTGACACCGTCGTCGTAAGCAAGCATCTCGTACGTGCAGTAAAAAACAATTGTACATATATATTATAAATATGTTTGTGGTGTTGAATATCACAAATATTTTATCCACACGTGTGTTTCAAGTGATATCATTCCATGTCTGTAGCCATTTTTTAGATGCAACAAAACGCCGTATCTAAAATATCAGTTTAACCGATTGAATACCATAAATCATGAGTATGTCCCAGAAATACTTACTGCGTGTTTTTGAGAAAAAATATTTTTGCCTAATATACACTCGAATTCGATATTTTAAACACCTATATTGACTCAGTTTAGATGACACTACACATATTCATAAAAATATTGCTTACATTCTATTAGAATACCAAATATTTGATTTTTTTAAATGTCTTGGACATCCGTGTTCGCTTGCATATGTTCCGGAAACCTGTTCTTTTGAAATCCGTGTAAAATTCCCGTCAATTGTAGCAATTATAAATGCAATAAAGTTTTTTGATTTGGGAGTTGTTTCGTCGAGTTTTTATCGGTTGGAATATGGATGCTCCAACGTTTCATTGCCTCATTTATATAATTAACTTGTGGCTTGATTTCAAAAATTGAGATTGAAATATCATGAAATACCCGGTTGTTTTTATCAAATCAATACCTTTTGAAATAAATAAAACCTCGAAAGCCTAAATAAATACTTTAGTTGCTTAATTTTCAAAGTCAAGTTATCACTACTGCTCAGAATCAAAATGAGTTAAATTCGTTTTAAAAATACAAATAACTCTCGGAATGAGTTTATTATAAGTAACACTTATAAACACACTAAAATTTACTTCTGTCGCTGGTCCTTAAAGAACCAAGTGAAAAAATATTTATTGACACTTACCACCCTTTGATGAACGGTAAAAACTTAGGACGTATATTTAAAAAAAAAAAACATGTTTTCCACTTTCAAACATGGCCAGCAACGTATCAGAAGTATTTTTTTAGCACCGCAAGGGAAGTGTTAATAATCTGCATAGATATTATTTTACCACTAACGACCCGGGTTTAGTGACAAAATTTGTGAGAATGTACATAGTTTGAACGATTCAAATTTAATATTGAAATTCCACCAAGCACCTTCAGTCGAAATCTTAAATTATTTTACCATTTGCGCACAAATCATTTCAAGGATGTGTGTGATTTGAAATCCCATTGCTTTAATTTATTGAACAAATATACTTTTTTCTCTGTGGTTAAATCGAATTAAAAACTTTAGAAACGGAATAGGCCGAGGCTTCAAAATCTCTTTTATACCATTATATTAAGTATTTTTTTAGTTTAGAAGCCGCGCCAAAGTGCCAGTTACGATAATTTCGCAGTGAACAAATTACGTGAGTTTGTATCCCTGTCGTCATAATTTGTGGCAAGCCAGCTAACTTGTCTGGGCAGAATTTTTATTAATGATTCTATCGGAAGCAATATTGGTGTTATATTTGATTTAAATAAAACGTTTTCCACTAATGGACACTGGCCAATGGATGGCGACATAGCAGTCTTGGTGTCAATGGTGCTGACCATTTGTTGAGCTGACTTCAAATTGGCTTTATTGATAACGTAATGTATAGCACATTTTTTAAACCATATCCGCTCCCAATGTTCATCTCAACGTAAGTGTTTCTATAATAACTGCAGTTGTTCAGCCCCTCTTTTCAACGATAGTTACTACTTAAGAACAATATATTTGGTAAATGTTTTTATTTTATCTCAGATATGTAATTCAAGACCACATTATAAGAAATCTTTAAGATATAAGCCAATCTTTAGTAGCAGGTATATAAGAGAATATCGTTAGCTAATCGCTCTCGCTACACCCAGTTTTTTTTTAGTTAGAGGGGAATTCAAGACATCGCATACGCCTTCGGAGAGAAATTCATTAATCGATTGAAAAATCAATTTATAAAACTGTCCGTACTGGGATTCGAACCGGTGATCTCAGTAACCGAAGCCAACGGCGTTGACCACGTGGCCGAATGCCATTAATTCTAACAAAAAATAATCGTAAGCATTGTCCGATCACGGCGTTGTATGTCTTTTTCAAGCTGGGCTAGTCTCGTATTAAATGATTAAATTGTGTGTACGATCCAAGATATTAATTATACAATAACATATTTGAAAGTTGTAATAATTCGTAGTTACGTTGGGCTAATTTTTTAAGACGAATATTTTGCATAGTTACTGCTTGAATTGAATCACATTGTAGAACTACATTTTAACACACGAACGTTGCTTTTTTTTTTACAATGTAAACAATATTTTTGTTCAGAAAAAGTTTTCAATGCGTCGAATATATTCGACTGTGGAAAGGAAAAACGACGTAACCCACATTTCTTTCAAAACAGCTTTTTTTCGATAAACAAAATGTATCAAGCTTAATACACGGTCTATCGAAAAGATGTAAGCTGCAAATGCCGAATTAGTATCTAAATTAAGCTTTTAAGTTTGAAATAAGACGAGCTTGAAAAAAATTGAAACCATAAATAAAGACTGAAAAAAAGATTTCTCCTAGACAATTTATTTAATTAATTTTAGATTATGTCAACTAAACAGTTTTAAAGTCTCCATACACTTCAAGGTTGTGTATATTTTATAATTTGCATATGACCCAAAATCATCAAAACACGTTTTTTGTGTCTCCTGTAAAATTTGTTATGTGTTGGTTACGTCTTTTTTCCTTTCCACGGTCCATACCTAAAACCTCGTTGAAAAATGAAAACCATAGTATTCAAAATATTATATTCTGGCAATTTACGCCGACTTCTTCGGTATTTGAAACTGAAGACGACTCTTGTAGTTGCTGGAGAGTATCAGCTTATAAATAATATATTGATGGCGATTTCTTTTACTTGGTATAACTCCGTTAAAACTGAATAAAAAAATGTATGATTGTTTCGTGCTACGCGGATCACTTTATTTTTGTTCACCGAGGATTCAAATAGTGCGATTTCATTTTGGTATGACTCGTAACATAACTTGTTTGTAAATTATTATTTACTTTTAGTTTAAGCTAAACCTTAATTATAATAATATGTACGTATTTGAAAAATACGGTTAAAAAATAGCAAAGTATTTAGTTCTACAATTTTATTGATTGAATCGGCATTTACTTGGTAGAACTCCATTGTAATACGGTAAAAAAAATTAGCTATATTTAGTTCTACAATTGTTTTGGAAAAGTTTCATAACATAAAACACAATCTATTTAAAATATATCATTTTATCACTTTTAGGATGTTCACTGTCAATACTTGGTGGAATGGCATTATATTAATAAAAACACAATATTCCTTTGTACTTTATTCCACTTTATTTAAAAGGCCCAAGACCGGTTATATGTTAGAGGTGTTAAACATTCTAATTTTGTGTAATTATAGAGTCACTGTAATTTGTAAATTCTTTTCATTGTCAATTGTTGTTTACACCTTTTATTTCAATTATTTGTTGTATAAATATCAATGTTTATATATTTTTCTTACCAGTTGACAATGCTCGCAATGAGCAAAACCGGTCATGACCTTTTAAATAAAGTGGAATAAAGTACAAAGAAATTTTGTGTTTTTATTAATATCATTTTATGACCATCGACAAATATTAGATATTCGTGTACATTGTGTAAAATAAGAAATTGTAGCTCTTTCGAAATACCGTGTACACATAAAAAAAAATTGTTTTTATTTTTCTGTATCTTTGTAATTTATAGACCGTAACTCCACGTCTTGAGGATATCCATCAATGGCTGAAAAGTACAAGATGATTTTTGGGAGCTTGCACGTCTTACCACTGGTCGTTATAGTTATTGTATAAAAAAATCGTCGCTTGGTCGACAGTCTCTCCTATGTGGCAATTATTTTTACAAAAAATATTCGACGACGATAGGTTGATTATTTTACCCTTCGTAAAGTTGTTATGACAGAATAATTCAGATTGAATAACAATCAGTACTCGTTATTTTATCTGAGCAAGATTTAAATATGTTGATAAACGGAGATCTTACTGCTAGAATTACTAAAATGTCCTTCGGATTTCAAAGCTGTAAGATTTTGGTTACATTTAAATTTGTATCTAACTGCTACGAAGAGTGGTTGACCAGCGATCAGCTCTTGGAATATATACTGTTGTTAGAAGTCCACATTGATTTTACGTGCTAGATGTGTAACGAAAAATTCAAGGCGAATCAGAGAATTGACTTATTTTTTTTATGGTTGTCGTAATGTAATCAGGGCAAATATGTTTTCAATCAGTGTGTAGTCAGAGACAATCGAACGTAGATATCTAAATAAAATACCAACTCGAGATGATTGCGGAAAAACACGTTTAGAAATGATGTCAGTTTTACACGCTGTTGGTGCTCTGTGGTCTGTTGCAATTGGGGATTCTGTGTCGACACAACCCTAGAATAAATTCTCGGCAAATTAACGCTTTTTACCGTTTTACATTTGAATAAAACAACTCGGACTTTCTTTACTTTGAGAATCTTTAAATATTTCGCAAAGCAACAAAAAGTAAAAACCTTCTAAAATATTGCATTCATATATTGAAATAAAATAAAATATGACCGTTAATATCTGCAAAATTACTGACACATTGTATTGTTTTACGAAAGAAACGGTTTCATCGGCAAAATCAAACGAATGCCTCGAATGTTGTGCAATTAAAAGGAATTTAAATATTTTGTAATACGATATTATTATATTGTGCAATATTTTACCTGAAAAATAAGTTTGCATGAGTTTTTAGTTACTGACTGTTCAAGTCTATATATCGATGGCATAGTTCAGAAATTGGTAGTTTTGAGATATGGCTGACCAAAGTTTTAACACATCTAAAACGAGTTATAGAAAAGTGATAACTATTACATATTTGTTTCATATTTTTAGTGAATCATTTAGTCTTGAAAAATACCGAAACTTCGAAATTCCCGATAGCAATGGTTTTGGCCAACTTGCATTCCTAGTGTTCTGTGTTTAATCTGCATTCGTTGTCACCATTATTAATTTTGATGTTGAGTAAATTTGATATGAATGAATCATTACTCTCTGGTAGTTTTTTTTTTTTTTAGAAAAATGCAGTTAATTTGCTAATGCTTTGTCTATGTGAGATATAATACATTTCTTTAACCCACATATACTTTCAATAAATAATCATAAGAAGCAATCTTCAGCCTTATTTGTATGGACTAAACAGGCAGATTTGCTGTTTCGCAAATCTTTTGCTGTAAGAGAAAATTTTACTTCGTATCGGCTAATTATCACAGTTGATTGATTATGTTGGTTATATGCCGGCCGTAATTAATCGATTATCATTTTTATTCCATAACCAGTCGCTGCGTAAGTTTTTTTTTCGGAAATTTTATAAAAGCCGATTGCATTTATTTATTTTTTATTTGTCGATGTTGTTATTTTACCTCTGGTGAATTTGGGCTACCATGCGATCCCCGGGTACTGTATTCAGATGGCAAAAGTTCAAAAATAAATTAATCTTTAATGTGTCAAAAGGATCCAGCAGTCCTTAACGCTTCCAAATGCTGCATGGTCATATGTTAAAGTAGTCCAAAAAATAAAATAATCGTTTGTACTGGTTCCACTTTTCTTGTATGGGCCGGTTTCACTTATGACGAGCATTATTAACTGATAAGAGAGTAAAATATTAAATTGCAACTTATTTTGTGTTTTTTTTTTTTTTTTTGTAAATTTTCATAAAAGTGGAATCAGTATAAATGAGTGTTCTATTTTTTTTAATATAATGGCTTTCCACTAAGTACACACATTATTAGCGATGTTTTAAAGTGTTTTGCCTTTGTTATCGCACTTTATAATATATAAGAATGGCCTAGATATTTGTTATCCATTTCACTTTTTTTTTTTTGACTGAGCCAGTTCAAATTCAACGGTGCGCTTGAACGCTTGAAGAAGCCGTAAGGCGAAACCCGGGTTGTTAACCATAAAACATGTGAGGTGTACAGAATTTTAACGATTCAAATTTAATATTGAACTTCCACTGAGTCCGTCTTCAGTCGAAATAGTAAATTATATAATTGTGTCAGATAATATGCAACGTATATAATTCATCAATTTGAGATACCGACTGACGGGTGTTTTATAAAATTTCTATACCAAAGTTGATTCGTTCAAATATTGTACGGAACTTAAGACTGCTATGACACTTCTCATAAGTTTTGTCACCATCGTTTCTGGTGTTTCACATTTTGGCACCGTCAGCCACACATTAACTGTAACTAAAAATTATGTTCAAAATCAGTGTTCAGTTACACTGTACAATTATAATTCTAATGTTTTTGTTGACAATGTCTAAATAAACATCTCAGATGAGATTATGAATACAATTTTTACACGAGCGGTGCAGTGACAGCCTTCATTATTTTGCTTTTAAACACGGTGCAATAATAAATACACAATTATTTTTGTACACGTATGCAGTATACAATATACTTATTTCTCAATCAAGGTCAGAATCCGTTTCACCACAAAAACATCGAGTGACCTTATTTTTTTCCTTCTAGCAAATATTCTACGATATTAATGCCGAGAAGAGAGACGGGACGAGTCATATTTATATACTAAACTATTTTAATCATTTTAATTGAATAAATTAACCTATGTATGTATGTACGTCGTCGCACTGCCATTTCGCTGTCCGTCCAATTTATGAATTCATTACGATACAATTTTACATGTCTCCGTTTTTGTAAACCTGTTGTATATGTATGTAGTATTCAATATTATTCGCAAACGCCAACATTCTTGATTTGGGATTATCGGTTCTTTTGCCAATAAAATTACGTCGGTAATTTCGCATTTTTATTTTTTTCCCAAGAGCACTTCGCGCGGTTGCTACTTAAAAAAAGATTTTGAGCTGTTCGTCAAAATACGATTGGGTTCAGTGACAAACACAGTCGAACTGTTATTACGAGGAAGATGGGATCGACTTAATTTGCTCGTTATATCAGAGAATAGGTATTTTTAAATGCTTACAATTTGTATACTGGTAAGTAATATAATCTTATCAGTAGACAATGCTCGCCATGAGCGAAACCGTTCCTGACATTTTTAAATAAAGTGCAAATAAAGTACAACGGAATATTGTGTTTTGATTAATATAATGCCTTTCCACCAAGTATTGACAGTGAACACTCTAAAAGTGAGCAATTAAAATTTATTTTTACACACGTTACACACATATTACATTTTTCTGTCAATCCACTTTTCTTTTAAAATTTATGATGCTTGTTTCATTGTTTTTACTCAAATTGTTCTTAAATTTCCCCTCAGAGCATTCTACCCATTAAAAGACTATTGCGTGGTCTTAGTGCTCTGTGCAAAAAAATCGACTACCTCGTCCAATATGGAGATCGTAAACATTTTTGACGATATTTTTTCTCAGTATGCCCGAGAAGTGGCTAGTTATAAAAGTGAATAAATGTATGGAGAAAACCACGAATGTTTCCAACATCACATCCGATATAATAACCGAACTTGACTATATTCAATTTGAATCGTTCAAACTATGTACATTCTCACAAATTTTGTCATTAACGACCCGGGTTTCGCCTTTCGGCATCTTCAGGCATTCAAGTGCACGGATGAACTTGAACTGACGCTTAGCAAATGAAAGTTTCGTGTTATATATAAGATATAAATGCATCACTGAGTCCAAAGCCACTGCTGGCGAAAAGAATGAGCCCATGGGAATTCCAACAGATTTGACTAGTGAGCAGTTTCAAGAATTATATAATTTGTTTGTCGGCAAAGGTTTTATGATTATATGATTTTATGGTTATATAGGGTATAGAAGTGGAGATGTGGGAAAATTTGGCAAATTAAAAGTAGGCAAATTATTAGTTAATAATAAAGATAAAATACATTACTTAAATAAATCCGGGATTTATAGATTGCAATGCTCTTGTTGTACAAAGTTTTATATCGGCAAAACAGAAAGAACACTGAACATCCGGATTTTAGAACATATGGCAGCCTTTAGATTGAAAAAAGACACGTCTACTTTTGCTAATCACTTAATATTGGAAGGACACGTGTTCAATCAGGAACAAGGGATAAAAATGTTACACCCAAATACGGACAGTCATAAGCTCTTTTTCCAAGAAATTTTAGAAATCAACAAAGCACAGCTGCAAAATCTTCCGATTTTAAACGAAATATCAAATTTTCCCACATCTCCACTTCTATACCCTATATAACCATAAAATCATATAATCATAAAACCTTTGCCGACAAACAAATTATATAATTCTTGAAACTGCTCACTAGTCAAATCTGTTGGAATTCCCATGGGCTCATTCTTTTCGCCAGCAGTGGCTTTGGACTCAGTGATGCATTTATATCTTATATATAACACGAAAATTTCATTTGCTAAGCGTCAGTTCAAGTTCATCCGTGCACTTGAATGCCTGAAGATGCCGAAAGGCGAAACCCGGGTCGTTAATGACAAAATTTGTGAGAATGTACATAGTTTGAACGATTCAAATTTAATATTGAAATTCCACCAAGCACCTTCAGTCGAAATCTTAAATTGACTATATTCATTTTGTATTTTTTGTTGTAATAGTTTTCATTGCTAAGTGGTCTTCAACTTTTTATTTATAGTTTATTTTCCTTGTATTTTGTCATACCTTGTTTTTATCACTTAACTTTTATATAAATATCACTGTTTTATTGTTTTTCTTATCAGTTGACAATGCTCATCATGAGCGAAACCGGTCCTGATCTAATAAATTTTATGTGGAAAAAATACTAAAAATGTTTTATTATTTTTATCATACGATATTATTAGACTTCGGTATAGAATCCATGTTTCGACCGTTTTTCCGTCTGTATTCATATGTTCGTATGATGCGAAACTTATGTTACGATTGTCGTGGTCCATTGTTATCGTATTGCCATCCGATGTTTGAAAGTTATTCGAGATTATTGAAAAAAAAATGATAATGTTGGAAATTTTAAGCTAAAATTAGGCATCCTTTTTCAACAACCACGTTGTTGGATTTATTGGAATACAACATTATCTCGTTGAATAAATAAATATGTGTATGTACTCTATTATAGAGGAATTTCGTCACCGTTCTGGCAAAAGTTAGTAAGTAACAAAACAGATAAAAATTAGTTGGGTATACAAAGACATTCTTTGATTGGAATAACTCCTTTTGAGCATTGATTGTACCAGTTTGCAATAAAAGGATTTATCTTTATTAGTAACTATTATTCATGCTGATTTAAAGGTAGGCAATTGTCCTTGTCTGTTAATTTTCTTGTCTCTTATTTGTGTCAGATCGGAATTAATGCATTTTTATTTTGATATTATAATTATCTATGTAACATAAAATATCGATGCTAAAAGTTTATTGATTGAACTGTCATTTACTTGGTTGAACTCTTTTATAAGAAGCTAAAAAATATCAATGTATTCAGTTCTAATTGTTTTTATAAGATGAGGTTTTAGCTATTTCGAAATAGCACACAATAATTATAATCTTATCAGTTGACAATGCTCGCCATGAGCGAAATCGGTCCTGACCTTTTTAAATAATAAATAAAGGAATATTGTGATTTTATTAATATAACGCCTTTCCACCAAGTATTGACAAGTGAACAATTAGAACTTATTTACACACCCGTTACACACATATTACATTTTTCTGTCAATCCACTTTTCTTATATTTTTTTTAGCTATTTCGAAATAGCTATAAACTCATCTTATAAAAAACTTTAGAACTAAATGCATTGATATTTTTTGCCTTACAAGAAGTTTATCCTGAAAGCTGATTTTTTTTATTCTCTGTTTACTCAGAACTATCAATCTGTTACTTACCAACATTTGCCAGAACAGGAACGATATGCTCCAAATTTGGTGCGAATGTGCTGAGTTACGATGAAATAAATAATAACTTGCAATTTTTGCTCGGAAATGAAACATTTTCTATCATTTACGAAGTATCAAAAAAATAAATATGTATAATAATTATCATAATTAATTATGCAGTTTTTAGTTAAGCCCATACGGCTACATGTCCGTAATGTATTGTTTAAATAATTCGGTAATAAAAATGCAAATTACTGCTGCAAGATGTGTAGGGCGCGGAAGGAAAGGGTAGCGAGGTGTCGGTGCTGAAGATATCCCCCCGCCCCTAAACTTCTTCCATGTTATTATTTCCTCACAAACCCTTTTTCATCCCTGCGGAGCTTTTAAACAAGATTGTTTCTGCATTGTAGTTTTTTGTGTACCGTGCTTTTTTATGCATTATATTAGACGCGTGGAATTAAATCGAGCTTTTTTAGTAGTCTAATTATTTTTTTAACTTTTCTCACCGTGTCATTGGAAATTGATGGTCACTATGTTTTTATATGTATTCAAAACACGTTCACATTTTTCACAGTCAATTCTCTTATTGAAAATAAATCGTTGTATTGAAAAAAAAAGAAAATTTGAGTGAAAACTTATCTGATAATATTGTCAAGGTTTTAAATTATTATTACGAATAAAGTATATTTTATATATATGTAATTTTATCGGGATTGCAATCGAAAAGTGTTTCGCTCATTTGAATTACATTTTTAGACAGACTTGATTCTAGGAAAAAACGTATATTTTAGTATTTCATATATGTTATGAATTTTCCCATTATAAAAAGGCTCGTATTTAACCGGTCTGAATTTTAATATAGTTTCGGTCATATTTTTTATCATATTGGTTTGAATTTATATTAAATGGCCATAATATATCGGTCAGCGCACAGAGGGCAGAATATTTAATTAATGGTCAGAATTTATATAAAATAGTCATAATGTAAATGAAATTGAAAAAAACCTAACCTAACCAAAATGGTTATAAAATTTGACCGTATAATATAATAAGTTTATTTGAATTCTGACCATTTATTTTGTTCCCTATATCTTTGAGAGGCTTATTTTTTTAATATAAACAATGTAAAAACCTTTCAATTTATTCCATCTAATGAATTATGCTGTGATCACATCGGAAACATTGCTACTGTGTAATTTATTTTAAGTGGAACAAAAAAAATATTTTTCAGCTTTCATTTATTTTTCTTTTTTTTCATCCAATTGAAAAAAATTATATGTTGAAAATGTTCGTGATAAGCGAAACTGGTTCTGATCATATTACATACATGTGGAATTGGTACAAAAGTGTTTTTTTCTTTAAATAATGCTATACCACATGACAGTGAACAGCTTATATTATAAGTATAAACAAGAATTATCAATTCATTTCAATCCACGTCGAGTATTTTGATGATAGGAGGTATTTCAAGCGAGTTCAATCGCTTTGTAAAAATGTCAATCAAGGTTGCCCGTAGCCGTTCTTAATTTAAAAAAAATATTTATATATTTCGAGAAACATCGCGCAATATTATTTATATTATCATGTAACACAAATACATTAGTGTTTGCTCGAAATACAGGCAGGCGAGTTCAAGATGGACGCGACGTTCCTCGCTGCCATTGTTTTACGCAACGCGGTAATTTTTCAACTGCTTTTTGTATGTATTCGTAACGTATACATGATATTATTATTTATTATATTGAATGTGTTCAAATGCGGATGATGATAATTATGCACCGGTAGGTAGAAAAGCCATAGATAATATCCGTGAACGAAATACATGCGCGCGTGTGTGTGTGTGTAACGTTGTCTACATTAAAACATGTGCGCCCATCTATGATGCACATTATTTGAATAATTCGTATAGGACGCGTCTGTGAATCGGGGTTGCCAGTATAATGACTCTTTTTTTTTGAAAATTTATTCCCACAAAATTGCTTATAGCCGTTAACATTTTTAAAAATATAAATTCCACCGTTAAAGTGTCACTTATGCAGCATGTTCAAGCAACGTAGTCATTTATTTATCTTATAAAACAATTTAATTAATATTAATTATGGTGTTGGCCGCATTTTTCAATTTTCTGTTGAATCTTTCCTTATCGTTGTATACAATTGTGTTTAAATTTGTCGCTCGCTGTCGTCTAGATCAGGGTTTCTCAACAGGGGACCACAGGAAATCCGTAAATTCTGGTTTTGGAAATTAGAATGTCTGAGAAAACGGCTCACGGTGCTCATTTTGAAAAATCCGTGAATTCTTGGAATTTTCGAATTTGAATTTATGGGAAAACCTATAAAAAATAAGTCTTGCGTCTTTTCGTTTTGGGTCCCAAAATTCCTTATAACACGCATACTTCAATTGTACAAAACCAGTATGGTGGCCACACAAAAAAAAAACACTCATGGGGCCCAAAAAGGTTGAAAAACACTGATCTAGATGTTAAGAGCTATTCCCTGGCGATCAGGCCAGTCTGATTTAAGACATGGGTTTTTGTGATGTCTCTACTCTTCGAATCGATCGTAAGTTTATTGAGTATTTTTTCTAAATTTTTACCGCATGCGCGTTAGCTGTAATGCCTAATATATTTTTTTGATAATGTAAGTTCAATAATCGTATACATTCTGTGGTGAAATGCATTTAAAACATAAAATTATATATTTCACATATTTTTATTCATACGCCAGGACCGGTCTCGCTAAGCGAGTAAATGTTTTTTTTTCCATAGTTTCCAAATTTGATCGTTGGCAATATAATGCAAAGTTTATATAGCCGCGTATTTTATATTTTAAAATGATTACTAGCTGATCTGTTCTAACTTATGATAAATAATAAATATTGGCTTTGTGCGTGTGTGTAGAAGTTTGAATTAAAAATATATAACATTAATTACCTTCATTTTGATATTAAAATCTCATTTCCGTATTTCCAAAGTTCTAGGGTGACGATATGTTTTATAATACATTTGGTATCTGTTTGATTTTTTTCTCCTTTAGCACTCGACACCGTCGTATGCCACGAAGTTTTGAAATTTTAAAACAATCGTTTTAAATTAATCATAATTTGTAAAAATATGTATGTGAATTTATTATCATACATACTTGCGCATTGGAGTAACCTTTTTAAAGTATACCATCTATTTTATGCTTATGCCATCGAAGATTAATTTTCAGTTTACAGTAGGCGTAGTAAAATATTAAAACAAATTAATATTACAAATAGACTGCTGTTTCATTTGATGTGATTTCTGTTGTGAGACTTGCAAAGAAGACGTGTTTGCGCGATTGAATTTTGTCTCGCTTGCGCTACTTTTATTAGATTATCCGCGATACTACTGCACAAAGTGTTTGAATTCTTTCTTGCATATTTTGTAACCATGTCCGCCCCCATTGTGGAGCATGTATACTACTAATGGATATTACCTTAACAGAAGTATTTCTACTAAAACTTACTCAATTGCTATAAGACATCTGTTTTTTATGGAGATTGTGGTGAGATCTAAGACAGATGTATTGGCTAGGTTCGCTCTCGCAATGTCCTATTTTTTGGTTCAGATACGTGGAAGAGAAACATCCATGACTTATTTTTTTAAAAATCTATGTTCGCTAACAAAGTGGAGCATATAGAGTTTATGTGAACAGAAGTTTTTCTACGATAACTGCTTGTTACTTAGTTGCTTAATCTCTTTTTTTTTATTTTCATAGAGTATGGATAGTAGAATAGTACTAGCATATTTTATTTTTTCCATGTCCGCATATGGACTCCTAATGGAGTTTATCTCAACTTAAGTGTTTCTACGAGAACTGCTTGTTACTCAGTTGCTCAACCTCTCTTTTTCCAAAGAGAGTAAGGAATAGAAGGAAAGAGCTAGGACAGGGCTAGTGGTTAGCTAATCGCTCTCGATATGCCCGTTCATAGGATAGGATGGGTGGGAGGAGGGAATTCAAGACATCACATACATCCATGCCTTTGAAAAGAAATTCATAAATCGATTGAAAAATCAATTTATAAAATTGCCCGTACTGGGATTTGAACCCGTGACCTCCATAGCGGTAGCCAACGACGTTGACCACACAGGCAGCTAGTGTAACTGGCTAGGCTAATATAACTAGTGGTTATTAAATCGCTCTTGTTACGGCCCATTATATGATGTTATTTTTGGGTGGGGGCGGGGCATACAAATCCTTATATCAATTTATGAAACCTTCCATACTGGGATTCGAACACGCAAACTCCACAACCGAAGTCAACGAATATTCACTGAATCTTTTTTTATTTAAATCCAAATTACGGAATCTCGCGTTCCAGTAACTTGATGTGATAAATATTAGACTGTTACGTGAAGAATTGATCTGAATAAAAGAAGAATAAACATAACACGGAAGTGTATGTAATTTATCACCACATCTAAAAAGCCAAAACACTATGCTTGTTTGTCGTGAAAAATGCTATGATAGATTTTCATTTTTAAGTATTTTTTCCACGCAATTTAATACCTGTAATATAGAGAATAGTACCAGGAAGAAAGTTGTTTCCAGTACAATCACATTCAGACAATGCTATGTAGATTATAATTTAATCAGGTCGTTTTCTATGCCGGAAATATTTAAGGGTGACTCTCGGGTTGGGGAATACAAGCGAATCTCCACAATGCCGCCTCGTTACAAATGGCTCACCTCTACGTGATCTTATTTTATCCGAAAATCTGCGTGGCGTGGAAATCACGGTGTGTAATAAATGTATCTCGGTTTGAAATTATTCCCTTCGAATTGGGGCAATTTCTCCAGTATGGCAACCCTGTGTGGGTACGTATTACATCCATTCGACAGTGTTGGTGGAAATAGTAGTTGGTAGTATAGTTTCGTGCCTCTCCCCCTCGCCCACCTCCCGTGTTCTGATCGCCGACCCCTCGCCCCCTATGCGCTATTATACTCCCCCCGAACCCCTCCGCGCGACTCTCGTGCTCCTGTGGTAAATTTTATTCTATTGCTTAGGACACGCCGTAACTAGGAGATGCCGGGAAGATGGCGACTAAAATTATTAAATAATTAGTAGCACACAACGGGCACAGATTGCTGCTTGATTTCGATTGGTTGGGCTTGCATTTTCTCGATAGAACTCTGCTGCAGTACGAATTGGTTGATGGTTATTTCGTTATCTTTACTTAATATTGTTTTTATTTCAATCAATTACGATCATTTTTAGATTTCGACTGAAGGTGCTTGGTGGAATTTCAATATTAAATTTGAATCGTTCAAATTATGTACATTCACACAGATTTTGTCACTAACGACCCGGGTCCCAGTTCAGGACAGTCAGTTCAAGTTCATCCGTGCACTTGAACGCCCGAAGATGCCGACAGGCGAAACCCGGGTTGTTTGTGACAAAATCTGTGTGAATGTACATAATTTGAACGATTCAAATTCAATTATGATCAGTTCAGCGAGTTGCCTTTGTATGTCGACATTGCAAAATTTAAAAAAAACTTCGATTAACATATATGTAAAAGTTATTTACTTTTTATTGAATGGAAACAATGAAATTAAAAGATTGAATTCATTTATTTTCGTTGCATTGGTTCTCAACATTTCGCGAAGGAAAAATATTTACTTTTTAATATAGCATATTTGGATATAATCAAATGAGACCTCAGTGATGTATTCGCAAATTTGTTTTGCAATATTTGAGATCAGCAAGACTACTTAAGGTGACGTGAAAAGTTTATCGTAGTTTATAGAATTGAAAGTATGCATTTTAAGCTCATATAAAATTTAAGATAATTCACAATAATATATCGTATGATGCTTGAATATTATCGAAGACTTGTAACACTTATGAGAGCTGATATATATTTTGACACAAAAATATGTACACTAATTTTAATATTATGAATGAAGTTGGTGGACTTATTGTATGGAATTCGGAGAAAGTTCTCTACTCTGCCATTGTGTTGAATCGCGTCCAATTTTCATTTTAGGCCATCGGGCCGATTAAATAATGTTTATGACTGTGCTATGGTAACTTTTTCTTTTTAATTGATAGCAATACAATACTTAATTTTGTATGTAAGGGCATGGCCTCTGGCAAGGGAGACGAATTGTAAAACGTTAAAATTCGTAGGCTTCATAAGTTATGTAATATCATTTAAGTCAGTCCGAGTTGTCCCGTTTTCTCGAAGGTATGCACATACTGAAATGCGAAAGTAAGTTTGGCAATGACATACAAATCTATATAATATATAAACCACGAAGATTAAAATGAAAAGCTCAAAATAAGAAAATAAAATGACCTTCAATTATTATCGGAACTGACCTCGCTTATCATACAGTATAATAGCATCGTCGAATAATTTACTAATGAGACAATATCGACAACATGTATATACATAAAGTGATTGACAAGGGCTTCCGACATCTTTAGGCCTTCGAGTTTCCTTACCAACTCGTCAGATAAGCAAACAGACGGCGTACGTCGCTTATTAATGACAAATACAATGTTATTAGGACACGATGTTGACTTCCAAACGGATATGTTGATAAGAATATATATTCTAGTTCACAATGTAGTTACCTCCGAAGATATCGAAAATATTGTGTAATATTTCCGTAAATAATTAAAACTAAATTTCTATATTATTATTTTTTTACTATGTTCGCTCCCAATGTGGGGCATATGGACTCCTAATGTAGTTTATCTCAAGTGTTTCTACGAGAACTATTTGTTACTCAACCTCAATTTTTCAAAAGAGAGTAGGAATAGAAGGATTCATAAATCGATTGAAAAATCAATTTATAAAACTGTCCGTACTGGGATTCGAACCCGTGACCTCCGTACCCTAAGCCAACGACGTTGACCACTCGACCACACATACATAGAAAATGTATATCTACTCTATTCGTATTAATTTGTATTTGTTTGTTTATATTAAAGTTAGGTGAAGTGATTCCACATTTAAAACTGTTAACATAAGTCCTCGGTGACAATTTAAAAGGAAGCTTACACAGTTTAAACCATATATGGGCAACCACCGGCCCGCCGAGCTATTTTGTCCGGCCCTGATTAATCTCGGCGAAGTAATAGAGAAAGAAATTAATAGTTCCAGGGAGGGATGGAGATGACACGCTCATTATATAAATGAAAAATATATAACAAGTAGCAATGTTTTTTATTTAATTTAATATAACTTTATTATGTTTAATAATTTGGTCCGGCCCTTGACTCAGAGTCTGAATGATAATTTGGCCCCAGACCTAGAAAAGGTTGCCCATGCCTGGTTTAAACAATCCAAACAATAATATATGTTGAAGTTTGATAGAGCATATCCTAATTCGATAGTGTTAATTAAATATGTTAATATTTAAGTGTGTATATATGTATGTCGGTGCACCAATCTACTTATTTGAAGTGTTAACAACATTACAGATAAAAAAATGCGAAGAGGTGATGTTTATAAAACTTTAGTTGGTATTATTTGTCGAGTGATCACGACAATGACCGGTTCACAATGGAACAGGTTTTTTTTTTTTTTATTCTCTCACTAAACAATAAAAATGGCATCCAGATAGATACCAACTTACACACAAAGCTAATAATTATATTTTGTACATTCGGAGATTGGCGGCGGCGGTCGCGGAGGGCGCAGCGCGGTAATGGTAATTTTTCGGTATTCGTTCGTCGTCTCGCAGAACGGTAAAGTTGTTCACTATCCGAAATGCAGCGAGGCACTGGTCTGGTGTTGGTAGCGAGTAGTGGCTCCTTGGAGGAACCAAAGTGTATCGACCATTGATATGAACTAGATTATAAATAAGCAAGTTATGCAATTCGATCAATAAAAGTCAGCTCGGCTAATGAAACAACGACCTTTTAGAAACTCGTATATGTACAGCACCATTTATTTTGAATTTCAAACCATTTGTTTGATAGATTCGGCGGTTACTTTTTGCAAATTCGTTTTATCGAAAGCATTACATAGTATTGCAACTAGAAATTTCTAATTTTGATCAAACTTTGAACAAATCTAAATTGAGTCGGTTCAAGTTCATCCGTGCACTTGAACCCCTGAAGATGTCGAAAGGCGACACCCGGGTCGTTAGTGATGAAACTTTTGTGAATGTACATAATTTGAACGGCTTAAATTTCATATTGAAATGCCACCAATCACCTTCAGTCGAAATCTTAAATTATAAATTGACAATGTTATGCTTGCAGCTCGCACAGTTTGCCGTAATTTTACATTTGTTTCATCAGTTGACGATGCTCGCAATGAGCGAAACCGATCCTGACCTTTCAACTAAAGTGGAATAAAGTACAAAGTAATATTGTGTTGCTATTAATATAATGCCTTTCCACCAAGTATTGACAGTGAACACCCTAAAAGGGATTTGTTTCCCCTCAAAGATATGCGCTAATTTCGTGTTAATTTTGTATTAAAAATATCTACAAATTGATAGCTGAACGCAAAATTAGGTTGTCTCTTTTGGTTTATTGTGAAGGCACATATTTGTTTGCTTTGTTTCGATTCTATAACCCCCTCCTTGCTTACCTTAAAAGGAAAAAAACCCTAACTCCATTTTGTAATTTCATAATTTAAAATTTTAGAATTAATCTTGCTTCATTACTTAAGCAAACTTTGCGATAGTAAGTCTGAAGATACCTCTGAAAGAGGCGAAACACGTGTCACAGTTAGTAGCACAATACGTGGAATAATCAAAATTATTTTATATTAGGCACATCCATTGAATGACCGAAATTTTTATTAGATTTGGAAAATAAAAAGCTTCTTTTTTCCATCCAATTTTTCAATTTTTCAACTGTCACGCGCCACTGAGTTAAGAAGTTTGTGGATTATCATATATAGGTATAATCTCTCCGGAGTCTAGACATAAAAAGTATATTTTTAAATTGAATAACTGCTCACCAGATACTTCTAGCCTTAATCTCATCTGCACCGCGTACATGATGCACAAATGAAATGTCATTTTTTTCCGCGTGCCCTGCACAAACAACCAACTCTAAAATGAGTTATGGAAATAATAATCTAAAAATTGACCACACCTCTATCGCATACAGTGTGACACACATTTGTCCTTCTTGCTATTATTAAGCGGAGTTGATATCGAAATAAATAATAATTATCTTCTCGCTGGCCAATATTGAAAATTGGTCTTGGCATTTTTTTTTGTTCTTGTATTCATTATGTAGGCCGTGCATCGCTCATGCACATATTCTGCATTGATAATTTAAACTCTTCCATGTGCACAAATTATTTTCAATAGATTGTTATGTATATATTTTTGCGATGTCTTAATTTCCCTCCCACCTTTCCCATCCTTCACTTGTAGGGTGTTAACTGTCAATACTAGATGGAAAGGCATTATATTAATAAAAACATAACATTCCTTTGTACTTTATTTCACTTTATTTAAAAGGTCAGGACCGGTTTCGCTCATTGCGAGCATTATCAACTGATAAGAAAAATATATACACAGTGATATTTATACAAAAATAAATTGAAATGAAAAGGTGTAAACAACAATTGACATTGAAAAGAATTTGCAAATTACAGTATACAGTGACTATATAATTACACAAAATTGAAATGTTTTACACTGTGACTGATGGTCATTATAGAAATAATTAAAATTTGAGATTTTTTTAACAAAGTTAATAACTGGGCGTGGCGATAGCGATTAGTTAACCACTAGTCATGCCCTAGCCTTATCCTTTTATCCCTACTACTCTTTGGAAAAGAGAGGTTGAGCGACTGACTAACAAACAGTTCTCGTAGAAAAAAATGTTGAGATAACTACACTAGGAAGCCATATGCTACACATTGGGAACGGACATGGATGAAAAAAAAATCGACATTTAAAATTACTTGTCATAATAAATTCAGCCGAGGATTATTTGCTTTGGTGTATTTCAGTTAAAAAAATTTTTCTTATGGTTTTTTTTTAAATATACATTTCACACTCTTTTATACACAAATCATCAAATGTTTATAGCACGGTTTATAGTTTTGCCCTACTTGGAAAAATAAATACATCACTCATATGTCCGTAGTTGTTTTTTGTTTTTTTTTTATTACTAGTATATTCGGAGTTACGATTAATTAATTAAAAACAATATTGAAATGATAAATTTGAGTTCGGTCGTCTTACGCAGTAAAGTGGCGGACACGATCCACGAAAAGGCGGGAAGCATTTTGGCGTGTCATTCTTTCTTCGGCAGATCGTTTCGATTTATCGCAATGAATTTGCTACCATTATGTTACGAAAAAAACTGTAAAAATATTTCTATTTTCGTGATCCATATTCAATATTAAGTCACACAATACCCAAGTCGAGATGAATTTTATTCGTTCAAATACTTATCGATATTCAGTGACGTATCATATTTTTTACACAATTATAATGGATTTCTGCCAATCGGTATATATTACGGTTTTGATTGTTTAATTAAAATAAACCATTGTACTTAGACAATTGTAAGTTTTTTCTAGAATTTTACCTCTTACTATACACATTTTTCATCGGTTTTTTTTAAATCATACCAAAAAGCATCGATGTGTTTATGTTCTCTTAATCTCTTCTTACTCAACCTAATCCTGAAAACGAGACACAGACATATAGTAATAGCGACTAACTTAAACATGTCCGATTCGAATGATATTCGCATATTTTCATTTCACATTTGACATAATTCATTTTAAAATTCTTTCATGGTGAGTCAATTAGCTTCTCGTTGGTAGCAGGCATGGTAAAATGAGATTTAAATCGTGCTTAGAAGTGCGCTTTGGTAACATATTGATATGTTTTTTTTAGTAATCGAAATTCATATAATTTATAAGAATAAATAACGCTTCTTAACAGTCTTCATAATCGATAAAAACTCTAAATCTTATTTTAGCTGTATCTTTAGCGGTTGATTAACATAATTTTAGGTGTTGTAAATTACAATACAACTTGTAATTATTCTATTTATTTTTGCAGTATTATGTTCTTACGTAAATTAAACATTCATCCCCGATACAAATGTCAGAGATGCAATTTTCATTGTCGTCAGATAATATGCAATATAGATTTTTTTTAACCCATGTCCGCTCCCGATGTGGAGCATATGGACTCCTAATGGAGTTTATCTCAATAGAAGTGTTTCTACGAGAACTGCTTGTTACTCAGTTTCTCAACCTCTCTTTTTCCAAAGAGAGTATGGAATAGAAGGAAAGGGCTAGGACAGGACTAGTGGTTAGTTAATCGCTCTCGATACGCCCCGTTCATAGAATAGGATGGGTGGGAGAGGGTACATCCATGCCTTCGAACGGAAATTCATAAATCGATTAAAAAATCAATTTATAAAACTGTCCCTACAGGGATTCGAACCCGTGACCTCCGTAACCGAAGCCAACGACGTTGACCACTTGACCACACAGGCATTATAGAATTTTAATTCACCGAAAACTTTTAAGTATCTTTTGCCATACACATTTTACTGTCTAGCTTTATAGTGATTTTTGAAAACTAGAGATTCTCTCTCACACGGAATAAAACACGCTAGACATAATAAGTATTTTAACGAAGCTGGATTTATTAAATTTACGGGCTAAGCGAGCGATATGTAAATTTAAACGGAATTGAACGTTTGTATACATATCTCAGCGCTAGGAATATTGCCAAGTATCAGTACGTCAAAATTGTTTTAAATCTTTAACAAAAAAACACTTGCATATTATAATACTTGTGGTTACAGTGCTTAGCTATTATTATCAATAAAGAATAATGGATGCACAAATATTATATTATGTTCCGCTGGGTAATTCTGATATCGATCGGTACAACCAACGAACGTAATTGATAACCTTAATAATAGACAAGAAACACGTTTTTGTCATGGTGTACTGGCAGACATATCGCGTTTAAGTTTAATAATAAAAAAACTATCGTACTCTTTTACAGTGAAATAATTAAGTCAACTGCCATCGTTGACTAATCCCTTGCGCGATGTAAATTTAACAAACTTTGTCTGCGATTGCATTCATTGGGTAATTTTAACTGATCGTTTTGTGTAATATTATTACGTTTTTAATTTTTTATCAATGTGGGTGAATGGTGGAAGCGGAGTTCGTACGGTCGCGGACTCGCGGGGGTCCGAGCGCCTCCGACGCTGCGGTGGCAATGCCAATGGCAGTGGCCGGTCGACCATCGCGCGTGGCCATTGACCCCGCCCCGCGCTTCTCGCCGCGCCACCACTGCTCGACTTGTGGCGTACTAAACGCACGGCTAGCAGTCCTAGTTTTTTTTTGTCATTTTTCAATCGAAACGAATCATTCGCGTAGGGGTGTGGCATTTGTATCAATTTTATCACATTTTCTCGAGCTGGGACTGTTGGTAATGAATCAAATCAGTCCGACCAGTGATCGGACATTCAGACCACGCCAGCTTAGTAGCTGATGGGGCAAACTTCTTAGTTTTTAGTAAATTTGCGGCGTTGCACGAATAAAAAATCGAGATACACTCGTAGACACTCTGGGACATTTTTCGCACGTCAAAGTGCTAGCCGAAAAGTTTTTGTGAGTTGCTCCCGAGACAATCATATCATCACCAGTTGATAATGCTAGTCATGAGCGAAACCAGTCCCGAGCATATTAAATCAAGTGGAATTAATACAGATGGGTATTTTTTTTTAAATATAACACTTTTCCACCAAGTATTGACAGTGGGCACCCCTTAAAATTAAATTATTGACTTTCTAACTTAAGACAAACTCACGAGAAAGTTAGTCTTGACCAGTGGAGAGAAACCTGCGACCTCTTAGCTACTCTGATGCGGCCTTTTGACTTGATCAAACTATTCACTTTAATAAAAAAAAATACACAAGCATATAGAAAATGATCATAATTTTAATCAGATTAGTAATTTAGAAATACTCCACCGAGTAAATAAAAAGTGTTTAAAGATGAATAGTTTAGAATTTTTAGAAATTAATAAAACTCTTAGCAAAAAAGAAATATTATTAGATAATATTCTTAATAGGACAGGTTGTTCGCCATTACTTACATTGTTTCCAATTAATAGAGTAATCACCAACCTATCTGATTGATTGCAGCTCATTACTTTAATAGTTTGTAATGTTTAACGTCATTAGTAGTATGATTGTATTTGTTTGCTTTCTTTCGATCCTATAATCTCCTCCTTGCTTCCCTTAAAAGGAAAAAAAACCCAAACTCCATTTTGTAATTTAATAATTTTAAAATGTTAGAATCAATCTTGCTTCATCATTACTTGAGCAAACTTTGCGAAAGGAAGTCTGAAGATGCCTCTGAGAGAGGCAAAACACGTGTCACAGTTAGTAACACAATACGTGGAATAATCAAAGTTAATTTAAATTTTCTATTAAAATGAACTTCCACAAAGTTACCGCCGAAAGTATTAAATACACAAGCGTTTAGAAAAAAGCGTAATCAACCCATTATATGTTGGACAGTCGAACAAAAAAGGTGGGATGACAACATTTTCTTTACTGCGGTCGTGTGTTTAATCAGATAAATGAATGCGACCTTTAGTAATGAAAAGGTTCCCCACCCCTGATCTATTCACTAGTTTTTTCTCTGGTGAATAACCAGTGAAATAAAGATTTTTTAGTGAATATCCACAATCAATCGAAAATATTATATTACAGGCTTTTTTCGCCGTTGTCGACTGAATTTGAAAACATTATTGTTATAAATTTATCGAAAGGAAATGCAATTGATTTAAATTTAGTTTTTCGTTATGTTTCGAATCGATTAACCACCCGATTCTTTATTAAACGAGAATCACCTCGATTCGCTGCTCTCCATAACATACAGACGTATCTAGATTTTCTCAGCTATGAGATACCGCAGGTTTAATTTAATCGACCCGTGATTGGCGGAAAATCGTAAGCGACAATTCATATTTTTTACAGTAAAATGTTTTTTTTTTATCTTCCTCTCCTTATAAGCTAGCAAATAGATACTTTAATTGACCTAATTTTATTTACTGCGTATAAGTAACTATTTTTACGAACTTATTACAAGAGTAAGTTAATAAAATCTTTTGTTATGATTAAAGAATGACCGTTGATGTAAAATTTATGAATTGTCGCTTACGTTGTTTGGCCGATTACGGGTCGATATTTGGGGACAAGTTATGTTAAAAATAATGTTGAATATTTGCACAATTTTATTTTATTTTCGGCAATCCACGTCTTTAAATATGTACACATCAGTAAACCTTGCTTTATCTCATAGCTGAGAAAATCTGCCGGTATGGTTACTAAGCCTACGGTATATTGTTTGTTAATAAAGATTCGAAGTGTGCAAGTGTTATGAATCCATTAGTGTTCTAAGATTTAATATCACCAAAGCTCTGTAAGTTGGATGGGAGATTTTAATGCTTTTAACCCTTCCCTTACTATGCAAAAAAGCACAAGCTCCTGAGCTGTGTATCCGTTACACATCAGGCAAACAAGAGTGAATCATGACAATTATAAGTAGTACTGCTGTAGTAGTGTTATGTTATAATTGTCATGATTCACTCCCGTTTGCCTGATGTGTAGCAGATACACAGCTCAGGAGCTTGTGCTTTTTTGCATAGTAAGGGAAGGGTTAAACTAGTTAAAACACTTATGTTGATGGTTTCATTGATTATAATACATCTGAAAAGAAATGTCGAACGAATGTCAGGCCATTCAATATAGACTACATAAGAGCTTGTGAATATTTTTCATTTCACGTTTTCTTCAATTTGGAATAACCATTGAAATTATCTGTCCCATGTAGCGGTGATGTTTTCGGTTGGTCGCCACTGCCGATGTCGGTTTGTTGTATTGTAGAGGTCTCGCGCGCGCTCTACGCTATCCACGTCGCTAACCGCCAGATGGCGGTCGCGTGGATATTCGCGTTCGATTTTCAAAAACTACTAGCCGCCGTAGTAGGGCTGGCATTTTTTTTTTTAAATATAAGATATTTGTACAAATCTCGTTTTATTTTCTTCAATGTTCTGATATCAATCGAGGATTTAATATTGGGATATGTTAATCTTAATATTAAATTAAAGATTAATTTAATAATCTCAATTAAACAAAAAAATATATGAAATAAACTTCGTGTACGTCGAAGATATTTATCATACTTCTTCTGTTTTACGGTCAGGACACCGGTTCGAGGATTTACGTGCCTATTAAAACATTCGAGGAAAACAGTTAGATGAAAAGACGTTGACATTTTGGCCTATAATGAATTTTTAATATAAAATTAAACTTTTTAAAGTGTCAAGTTTTTAAATGATACAAAAATAATATATAAATTCCATCAAGCACACTCAATCAATATTTTATATTGGAAGAATTCAAAAACTTCTCACTGTTTTCATAGTAAAATAGAACTGTTCAAACATAAAGAATAATGATCACACAACGAGAGTTATCAATGTGAGATCATCGATATTTATGTATTATTCTCTCTTTATCAAAAATATAAAGGCCTAACAATGTATTTCAAGAAATATTTGCAGAATCATTAGCAACGTGAATAAGAATGTGCTTTCTAGTGTGCTTAGTTGGATCAACTTAATTCACGCCATTTTAAATACTATTGTCGCTAATTCACGTAAAAATATAGTAAGTATATTTTTTAATAATTTCAATTGTTTGGTAACCCTGCGTTTAACAAGAATAATCAATGAAAATGGGTTTCGATTTTCGCGCATGAATGAAAACGGGAAAACGCTGTTGTCGGCGATTCCAGGGAAACTGGGCTAAATTGCTAATGCAATTAATGTGTTATATTTTCAATCAGAATTATATGCTGCTTAATTCGTTACGGTTACGTCAAAATAATGTCCAGATTAGCTTAGGTAAAACGCAAAAAAGTATTATTATGGTACACTTGGGTATATATTATTCTCATTCTAACAAGGAAATTATTTCTTGTTATATTCATTGAGTAAAATCCGTGCGTAATGTTATATTGAAAATTATGAAAAATATCGATCGAAATATAAAACAGTATTATTTATTATTAAAAACACAATATTCCTTTGTACTTTATTCCATTTTATTTAAAAGGTCAGGACCGGTTTCGCTCATTGCGAGCATTGTCAACTGATACGAACACCTTTTTGTTTCAATTTATTTTTCTATAAATAGCACTAGCCGGTTGACAATGCTCGCAACGAGCGAAACCGGTCCTGACCTTTTAAATAAAGTAAAAAAAAAAAAAAGGTATATTGTGTTTTTATTAATATAATGCCTTTCCACCAAGTTATGACAGTGAACACCCTAAAAGTGAGTATTATTTATATCAAATCTAATGCAAGTAACGATTGTTGTTTTAAAAATATTTTTCTGAAAATCGTACGTAAGCAATAAGTGAAAAAAGATTCTTCATTTGTAATTTTCTTTACCCGATCTACTGAAGCAATATTATCAACGTAACCTTTTTTATGTACGTATTTGAAATTAATATTATTTGTTACCAAGTGGACGGACACCCCTGCATCTGACGCTCACCGGCTACGTCATCAAAACGGATGGTGTTGTGACGTAGTGAACACATAAATAAATAGTCGGGCGTTGTAGAGCGCGCTTTACGGCATCGGCCGCGTATAGTGATAATATTAGTAGGATCATGGAGAGATGATGGGCCTCATGGCTGGTAAATGTTGTGGCCTCAGACCGAGAATCGTTCCGGCCACACATAGTGTGACGCTATCGCTTTTGCGGTCTGACGCGGTGAAGTTTACTTCACAATCGTAAAGAAGCGTTTTTTTGATGGTTTTTTTTTTCTACACAATACAGTATTGAAATTTTATATCGTAAACTGTTCTCATAGAAGACACAATTACATTATTATGTTATGTAAACGATAAATTGTGGACTGCATGATATAATTATTCATTTCCTTGTTTAATTCTACACGAGTAATAATGCATATGTATAAAAAGTTTGCCGCCTGTGTGGTCGAGTAGTCAACATCGTTGGCTTCTGTTACGGAGGTCACGGGTTCGAATCCCAGTACGGACAGTTTTATAAATTGATTTTTCAATCAATTTATGAATTTCTGTTAGAAGGCATGGATGTATGTGATGTCTTGAATTCCTCCCTTCCACCCATCCTATTCTATAAGCGGGGCGTGTCGAGAGCAATTAGCTAACCACTAATCCTTGAAAGGTTGAGAAACAAACAGTTCTCGTAGAATCACTTCTGTTGAGATAAACTCCATTAGGAGTCCATATGATCCACATTGGGAGCGGACATAGTAATAAAAATAAAAAAATAAACCATTGATACTCCACACAGGTTGTCGAGAATAGGGAATAAAACAATTAAACACACAAATAAATAAATAGTATTTTGTAACATTACCAACAAAAAAAAACCGTTTACGTAGGAAGTTGTAATCCTTAATAAACTTCAGTATCGGTAATCTAAATATATTCGAATTTTTTTCCCCCACTATTTTTTTAATCCGAAGTCAAGAGTCGTTTTATTTTTCATGACTTCGTAGCCCTGATGAATATATAAAAAGAGATTTATTGTTTATAGACTAATTGTAAATCTATCTCACTTTTGGTTTTTTTTCTGGGAAGTCCTGGGGACTCAAGACTCATTTTTTTATTCAAAAAAAGTATTATAAAATTATCATTTGTAAACTCCCAGTCGCGGACTCCAACGTCCTGAGTTTTTTTTATTCTTCATAATAAAATTCTGCCATGTTAGTGTACTTATTTTATTAAATACATTATTTTTCTTCTGTGGAAATTCATCGCACCACGAAAATGCATGATACGACAAAGCAAGCAATGCTTATGTATTAAAAACCATCATTGTTCAATAATTGATTGACTATTTAAAACAACGTTCACTATCGTCACTCCCTCTGTGTTTCACTTTGTTTACGGACAAAATATGTTAATATAACACCCCATATTAACTGTTTAATTTGCACTACTTATCGCTGCCTCTTTCAAAAAACAAATGACTTACAGTTTTCATTATTTTTTTTACTGACCTAGTGACGATACACAATAGAAACTCTTTCAAAACCTTACAATGGTCGCTTGGGACAGCATAGCATTTTTTTTGTTGTTGTTACCTGCATTTCACTTTCATGCATTATACTTCGCAGTGTCTGCACAGGTGGGTGCCGCATAATCCTTCAGCTAACTTGGCTCATTTTTTTTCCTTCTTGCAGTGATATAGTTTCGTTTTTTTCACCTTGAAACTAGTTTCATACAAATTTACCAAATGTTATTTGAAAAAAAATATACTTGGAAAAAAATAACTTGCAATTTATGTGTATTTCTCGACGTAGCGTTATTTGTGTCTCGGTAGGTTGTTGGGAATACTCTTTTAATTTAGTTTTTTCTTACCACATAATAAAATACTTATAAAAGTCATACAATAGCATAATCGTGTGTAGTAATTTCATCTGTTATATCTATCGAATATTAGATAAAACAATCTTGCATCCAATTTATTATTGAACAGATTGTTTGCACGAGAATATGTGTCTTCTTCTTTGCAGTGCTTTCCGCGCCCTAGATTGCAGGTCACGAATTTTTTGACGATGTATCAATTGTTAACGATTCGAAGCACCTTCAGTCGAAATCATGAATTTAAGATTTGTATATGATATTCTGCGTGAATGAATTCATGTCATAGAAGAGTTTATACTAAAAGTAATGTTTGTAAATATATAGTAGAATTCAGATAGAACGCCAGTCGAGGAACCGGACATCGCACTAAACAGATTTTTTTCATAGTAATTTGTACAAAAATCAATCTTGAGTTTTTGCATTCAGGTCGCTAAAAAGGGTTGTTCGTTGTTGGCGAAGTCGTTATAGACAGATTCTTCGGTACAAATGTTTTGTTATGATAGCCATTGAGCCAGGTACATTTTTTGAATAACCCGTTTGGGCAATGTCCTTCATTTTCTAGGTGTGTAGGCGCTGAAGTGTATTTATTTGTAAGTCAGCTGTGAGCATTGTGGAGCTTGCCCAAAACCGTTTTCTTACTACGAATATCTACGCTAGTGAGACGTTAAAAAGATGCCGTCATTTCTTTTTATTTGCTTTTTTAATTTTGACATGGCTCTTTGCATATTTCGGAACCTATTTTCATATCGAATATCATTTGGGCCATCGAAGGATGACTGTTTTTATTATTATTCTCTTAACACGTATGTGTTTTCTATATAGTAAAACTTTATAAAAAAAAATGTTGCAGTGATTCTCAACTCAATAGTGATGTTGGAAATGGTAGTGTCGGACGAATGACGGATGTCATTTTCTAATGCGTATACCCTTGGACAGATAAGCCAGGGGTTCTTTCTTAACCCTGTATCCGCTGGCGCACGTGTTCCCGCGGAGCTATTTCCATGCGCCCGTACAAAGTATGTTAATAATAAAACAAAACAATGATATTTTTTTACAATCCAGATGATTATCTTGCATTACCAGTATTATGAAATGCAGTGTCAAAGGTCGCACTGATAGTACTTTAAAAAAAAGAAGATATTTTCGTAATCTTTACTGTACAATGTGTACAGTACCTTTTTTACGCGACAAACATTTTAGTTTAGTTACATTTTTTCATACATTTTTTGATACCTTTTTACGCGCCACTTTCTGGAACAAATATATCGCTTAAAAAAGAGAATTAGGTGTATTTTTACTTATTTTGTAAATGGTCTCTTCGTCATATAAATTTAAATTCATATTTAATTTGTTGATTACTATATAATTTAAAATTTCGACTGAAGGTGCTTGGTGGAATTTAAATATTAAATTTGAATCGCTCGAATTATGTACATTCACACAGATTTTGTAACTAACGCCCCGGGTTTCGCCTTTCGGCATCTTCAGGCGTTAAGTGCACGGACGAACTCCAACTGAAAAAAAGATTAATATATAGTAAGGTAATGTAACACATATACATTGTGTAGAGTCCGGCGACCGCCCGCCACTTTAATCCTATGCCTACAATGCGCCCTTTACCACAACAAGGTTGAGAATCCCTGCGATAAGCCAATACTAGGGGGTACCAATATATTATATATGTATACATATATGAAGTATGTGATTTATCCCACAATCCTGATACTATAGTTCCGATTTCTGTAGTATCATTGAGCTACAGTATGACCTGCCCCAAAGCGGAGGCGGATGTGTGCCAGGCCCGGGGATCGTCATATATCATTCACAATGTATACACATACGTCATACTACTTGAGAGACGTGTCAATATTTACCTTATATGCGTATCGCTTAAACTTGTACGCTTTAGTTAAAACCCAACCCCCCCCCCCCCCCGATCCCGCCAGTGTTGTCATATTTCTCGACGTCTTCACTTGGGTTTCAATAGGGATCTGCTCTGCGGGGAACCTGCTGCGGCTTCTGAACAAATCACCACAAGCCAATAATAGAATTGATCAATAATATTTTTTTTATGGTCAGAATTGAATGGTTATGTTTTAGCTTGTATTGGTATAACACGGCACAATCTCGAAGTTTTACTTTGTAGTGATATTTTACATTGATGAAAATTTTCGCTTTTGTTTAAGTGTAAACCAGTTAAATGTTCAAAATAACCCTTTGAACATTTTCAGCCATATCAAAAACACCTCTTATTATATAAACTTTTTGAGGTTGGTAGGTGTGAGTACACTCTGCTCTTTTTTAACACGATTATAAAATAAAACGGTCCACTAAAAAGAACAAACTGTATTCTTACACGAATGATTTGTTTTAACCCGATTCCCATACACAAAAAAGAACAGGAGCAGATTTCCTAATGACAAGACATTTAACAACACATTACAGTAATTATAAACAGAAGGCTTCATTAGATCCCAACACATTAGACGCGTCGGACATTTTAGCGATAAAAACGATGCCCAGTCCTCCACAAAAGTCCCCGTAATAATCAAGTAGCGATGACTTGTATTATTTTTTTTAATTTAAATATTCAATGTTGGTGTTTTTTTTTTAAATAATATGGTTTTTAAATTCAGGAAAAAAATCTTGAATTTTATCACTTTTATGTGGAACAAAACTATAGTGTAAAAAAGAGTCGAGTGTATGTTGTCTTGTGCATTTTTTCAAGCAACTAATATGTTCGTCGTAAGACGTCAAATAATTAATGTCCAAATGGTAAAAAATGCTCTTGCATGTCGACTTAACGCTGATGCCTTAAAGCAGTGGTTTCCAACCTTTATGTTACTACGCCTCCCTTTGAAGAAAAACGTATCTTCGCGCCTCCCCATCCTTTAGTCATAAAGACACGTTTTAAAGGGAAAATAAATATGTTCGCGCCTCCTTTTGCAATAGTCCACGCCTCCCAGGCTGGAAATAGCTGCCTTAAAGAATATAAGATAATATTTGTTTTAATATATTGATAATTTGAAACTGTTAAACATATAAGCTCTGTTCTTCTGCGTACTTCTGACGGTTTGTAAACCGTCAGAAGTAAAGAAGTCAGAAAACCAGAGCTAATATAACAGTTTTAAATTTGCCTGACTGCGTGTTAGAGCAAATTCAATACATAATATTCGAATTGTTTTTGCTTGAAGTGTGTCTATACTTTCTTAAATATTAAAATAATTGATTATTTTCGCAAGATAAAAGATTCAATAGGAATGCGGATGTGTGATGGATACTACTTAGCAAAACTGACAGTGTTTAGCCCACGTCCTTGTGTGCGTGCGACTGTGCATAATTAATTTAGGAGTGACCTGCTGAAACTTAAAAAAATAATTGTATGATATAATTATGCATATCACTATTCTGCTGTGAAAACCTAGTAAGTCCCAAAATACCGACTGATATTTACAACTCAAATCAGTTTTTTATGTATCATGTGGAAATGGTTTTATTATTCACTATGACAATCAACACTATCTAAATTTATATTTATGTCGTCAAAAAAGGCCACTCGTAAATTGAGGTCACAATTTTTTAAAAACAGTTGTGTGATTCTACAGGATCTTCTAACGAAATTTCGTACAATAATAACGTTTTGGCTGTTGTGTTAAATGCTAGATTATTTTTGAGTACTGAATTTACGATGCCGAAAGGCGAAACCCGGGTCGTTAGTGACAAAACTTGTGTGAATGTACATAATTTGAACGATTCAAATTTACGCGCTTTGCTGGTTTTACATTTATGATTTGTAACAAACAACATAAAGAAACAAATATTGAAAGTCCACCAACCACTTTCAGTCGAAATCATAAATTCATAAAGAAACAAATTGAAACAGGAACACATTTAGAAATAAATATAGCACAATTGAACAGCCTTCCGATTTTGAATGAGCATATAAATTTGCCAAATTCCCCACTTTTATACCCGATATGTGAGTAAATATAATCATAAAATCTTTTCCAACAAACAAAAATTAATATAATTCTTAAAACTACTCACCATTCAAATTTGTAGGCATTATTCCCATGGATTAATCCTTTTCGTCAGCAATGGCTCTAAACTTAATGATAAATTTATTTATTAAGCGTCAGTTCAAGTTCATCCGTGCACTTGAACGCCTGAAGATGCCGAATGACGAATCCCGGGTCGTTAGTGACCAAATTTGTGTGAATATACATAATTTGAAAGATTCAAATTTAATTTGACATTTATCCGTTATTTGTAAAACATTTTTGAATTTGCTAGTTAATTCATCCATACATAATCACAGAAATTAATATCAAGAGAAATCGTAAAAAACTCTGCAAACACATAACTGAAGTAATGCATTAAGGGTAGAATCTAACAGCATCTATTTTCCGGCGACGAATCTGCGCGGGTCGTTCGCGAATATTGTCCGAGGCCCAAAACGCAGCGGACTCGCCAGACGGCCGGCGTCGGCTTTTCCGACGCCCGTGAATTCGAGCGACCGGCTAAGGCGGGATTCTCCCGCCGCCCTCACAGGGCGCTGCTTCAGCTTCGCGCCTCCGCCGCTTGAGACTTCTACCCGGCGCGGGGTGTCTGCCTTCATACTACCTATCCTGGGATGTTCAATCGCCGGCACGCGCCTATTGCCTCGGCGTTTTTGCCAAACAGTTACATTTGTTTTAATATTCTTTTATTATTATTGTTAATCTCCGAAATTTTCGAAATGATTTCCTCGACAGATATGATGAAATTTGAAGCTCTCACCCATTCGCCTTACTAGATAGGATTTAAGGTTAAGAAAAATATAGCGTTCACATGACATAGAAAATTTAAATTAACTTTGATTATTCCACGTATTACGTAATACGTGGTATAATCAAAAGTTATTTTAAATTTTCTATTAAAATGAACTTCCACAAAGTTACCATCGAAAGTATTCACATGACATTTTCATAAAAATCTTCCAGAACGATTATTGCAACTTAATGATTCATTTATTATAAGTTTATTTAATCTCTTATTACTTATCGAATACAAATGACCATTTATTTTATAGATATTACTGCATTTTATTTAAATAATCCTACAAAACTCGTTTGATCTGCCGCGTTGAGAATAGACTGAAACTAAATTTGATGTGTCGGGGCACTTTTTTCCTTCGTAAACTGTCGTGTTCGATCGCCATTGTTGGCTGGGAGATCTCGCTCTGCGACACTTTTTGCGGTTATGATAACATCCGCCTCTTTGACGCTATTTCTATTTTTACATTTTTTTTTCAAATTAACTTCAGTTCGCATTCTATTTCGTTTTTTTAACATTTATTATCGACAGCTCCAAGTTGGTGCAGTCGGACTGAAAAATGTATTGTTAATTTGCGAACGGCGTAGTTTTTTTTTTATTCACTATCGGGTTTTTTTTTCAATTATATTAAATGGTAGGTTGCAGCTTGTTGCATATGATATATATATGTTAATACTGAGTTGACATGCAGTATATGTAACACAATATTGGTATGAGAATAACACGATAAGCAGCTCTAATGACAGGTCTACGATAATATTAGAAATGCTTAGAAATGTTAGTTTGATCAATAAATCATTTCGAGGGAATCAGCATGCGGTTTATGGTTGTGAATTTATGATGAATTAATTCAAGAGTAAGCTGAGCAGTAATGACTCGAAAAAAAATACCGATTTTTGCCAAATCTCTTCAGTTTTAATTGCAGTGTACGAAGTGGCTATGCTTTGTAATGCTAACTCATTTCATTTCAAAGTAAGGCGATTGGCAGCTGTATCACAAAGCAAAAAATAATACAAAATATTTGCCAACGAAGTAAAATAATAATAAAAAAACATAGGTTGTTTTTGTAGGTACATTTGTTTATAGGGTAATTTCTAGTTTAAAAAATAATTGAATTATAAGACTTAAATATTTTTTTGTTTTGTTTTGCGTGATTGATGATACTATTGCATTGTCTGAAAATCATACGTTAACTCTGACGTAAAAAAAAAATACTTCGTGTCATTCTTCAGTCTGTGAAGTGAAATTTATTGAAATTATATTACATATTAATAAAATATCTTGAGAATATCTATGTCAATAAGATCAGGACCGGTATCGCTCATGACGAGTATTATCAACTGATCACTAGTACGCTAGTCAACGTATTTTTAAAATCATTTACTCGATTTTATTATTATTTTTAAATCGATGATTGGAAAATTCGTAAAAAATGATTTTTTATGCCAGACTTTTTTTTTAAACTTGAATATACAAATTTTAGACCTATGTATTCGACTGAACAACTCGTGCAACGAGGTGTGTAAAATCTCGCTTGTGAATTTTATCCGTTTGCTCTTCTACGATAAAATGCCTTATAACCAACCAAACATGCAGAAATCTTTAACGCACGCACATTCATAGAATAACAGTGTTTTGCATCACTTCAGTTAAAATGCAACATAGTAATTTGACACGATAAATTTCTCACGCAGGTGGTGTGGTTGGTAATCACTGTTACCTGGCAATGGCCGTGTATTCATTCCCGAGTAGCGGGCCGCGAGGTGCGTGCCTATGCCCAATGCTTTTATGCGCGTTCCTAGTGTACAGCGCTACTCAATATGGATTGCCTATCAAACCAAATGAATTATTTTTAGTCGATCAGCAATGACGACACCTCCGATATTTATATTTAAAAACTACCACAAAACATATTTTGGCATATAGGATAATCGAATCATCGAGTAATATGATCTGCTTTTGAACACCAATATTTAATTATGTTTATATTTTCTGATGATTTTTTAAAAGTTATATTCATTAGTGATGATATGAAAAAAAATAATCTACCACTATTAATCAAACCATTGGGTAAAATAAGCTTTTTTAATTACTTAATAATAATGCCTCTCCACCAAGTATTTGCCAATTGAATCGATAATATAATCATTTTAGATGGATTCGGCGGTCATTTTGTGAACATTTATTTTTAATATATGTACAATGGATAAAATTGTCACTCCACTTGTTGTGCTACAAACTGTGACACGTGTTTCGCCTCTTCAAGGAGCATCATCAGATAGAACATGGCAAGGTTTACGAATAAACTCAAAAATGATTCTAATTTTTAGGTTACCTCTTCTCTACTGGATGGAATGTGCTTCTTAAAAACACTGGATGCTTTTTGATGAAGCGAAACACGTGAATACGATAACATAGTTATCGTATTTAATTTTATATTAATATATATATTTGTGTTAATTTGAATAATTCTCTCTTTTTGAGGTGGTATTTGATGGTGGTTCTATTTTTTTTGTATTGCACGAGCCACAGCTTGAGGGACTCCGTTTGAAATGTGTGGCGTCGAAGGCTGTCTGCGTCTTGAGATGCGAATCTCATTTCTTATTCACGATCGTGGAAGCCTCTGCGCGCATTGCCAGCCGTTTGTGTCTGAGCCAGTCCTGCGAAACTATTTAGATTCGGGCATGTCATTTTTTGAACGATTACGTTACTGCTATTTTTATTCGAATTGGTGGCGATGTTTTTTCGGCACGTTGAAATTAAATTTGTCAAATAATATATCACGTCTAAGGTGAAGTCAGCTTTCGTAGCGCCTGTAACTCTTATCACTCTGTGATAACTAAAATCACCTTTTGGTACTTAGTGGGGCGAGGCTATGAAGTTAGCACGGGGGAAACTTTAAAATTACCGGAAAAATAACGAACGTGAAGAATTTCCCTGTTTCTCAATAGTATTAAATATTTTTCTTCGCTTTGTCTGGTTCTGGTATGAATACTTTTTACACAGCAAATTTTCTTTTTCTAAAAAGTTTTCATTCTTGTGTAAAATTATGTTATTCATAATAAGCTTTGATTTTCAATTGTTAGCTACTTCGGGAGCCCTGCGTCTAGCTTAGGGAAATAACGTTTAACACTTGCCCCTACGGTGCTAAAAAAATACCTACGATATGTTGCTGGCCCTTAATGAACCTAATGAAAAAACATGTTTCAACACTTACTACCACCTTTTGATAAACGGTAACAACACAGGACAAAAACATGTTTTTCACTTGGTTATTTAAGGGCCAAAAACATATCGGAAATATTTTTTAGCACCGTAGGGTAAGCGTTAAGGTGTTTATTGTCTATACTCGGTGGAAAGACATTAAAATAATAAAACGTTCATTTGTACTTATTTATTTTAGTTTGTATGATCACGACCTGCAGGCATCAACTGATGATACTCATCATGAACGAAACCGGTCCTAATTATATAAAATAATAGTTAAATGAGTACAAATTAGTGTTTTTTTTTCTTCATATTTATGCAAGATCATTCATGTAAAAACTACAAAAATGAATTAGCGGATTGTTCCTTTGCTACGCGCGTTGGTATAATTAAAGATATTGATTGAGGCTGCTTGATGGAATATTAAACGATTATTTTTTTTCACCTTTATTGATTGACGTTATTTTTTATCGCCGTGAGAGAATGAGCAAAATTTATTATACCAAATTTAATGATATGACTATTCTGAAAATTAAAGTGTAAAACATTTCCAAATGTTATTAACGGTTAACAAAAACAGCATGTTCTTGTCCTGATTTCAATCCTCTGCTAAGTAAATGCGCTCCCAGGATAATCGTAACTCTTGAGGGATCCTTATTTATATTTTCTTATCTGTAACAACGTATGGCACTTGTTACGTTTCTTTACCGAGCATAATTGTGGGGTTATAATGCAAAACGTACTGTTTCCAAAACTCGAACTTTTTAGTAGAGTCAAATACTATCACTAATAACACCAACAAAATAACATTTGCATTAAAATATGATGTCAAATTTGAAAACGACAGTCTTGTAGACATTTCATATTAAAACCAATATGATCAGTCGATTCCTTCGGCTTGAATTATCTCATCTGCATACCTAACTCAATATCACTCATTTTGGAAATAGTACGTTTTGCATTATAGCCCCACTATGTTGTTTTAGTTTTTTTTAATCGTTAACTATTCTTAAATTTGAATCGTTCAAACTATGTACATTCTCACAAATTTTGTCACTAACGACCCGGGTTTCGCCTTTCGGCATCTTCAGGCATTCAAGTGCACGGATGAACTTGAACTGACGCTTAGCAAATAAAAGTTTCGTGCTTATATAAGATACAAATGCATCACCGAGTCCAAAGCCATTGCTGGCGAAAAGGATGAGCTCATGGGAATTCCAACAGATTTGTGTAGTGAGCAGTTTCAAGAATTATATAATCTGTTTGTCGGCAAAGGTTTTATGATTATATGATTTTATGGTTATATAGGGTATAGAAGAGGAGATGTGGGAAAATTTGTTATTTCGTTTAAAATCGGAAGACTTTGCAACTGTGCTTTATTGATTTCTAAAATTTCTTGGAAAAAGAGCTTATGACTGTCCGTATTTGGGTGTAACATTTTTATCCCTTGTTCCTGATTGAACACGTGTCCTTCCGAAATTAAGTGATTAGCAAAAGTAGACGTGTCTTTTTTCAATCTAAAGGCTGCCATATGTTCTAAAACTCGTTCTAAAATATTGAATTGAAAATCATCAAACAAATCGCCATAAACAATGGATACGATATGTCTCTTATAGACAATCTTTTATCAAAAAAACAAGCTAAACTTGCAGAAAAAATGTTATTTAAAGGTATAGTGTCAAAGGACATAGATCATACTAGGTATTGGCGTAGAATCATTTTTTTAGGAAATACAAGTCTCAAAATTAAAAAACAGCTAGCTGATAGTGTTAGACCTGCTTTTTACTGTAAAAACTCTTTAGGCAAATTATTAATTAATAATAAAGATAAAATACATTACTTAAATAAATCCGGGATTTATAGATTGCAATGTTCTTGTTGTACAAAGTTTTATATCGGCAAAACAGAAAGAACATTGAACATCCGAGTTTTAGAACATATGGCAGCCTTTAGATTGAAAAAAGACACGTCTACTTTTGCTAATCACTTAATTTCGGAAGGACACGTGTTCAATCAGGAACAAGGGATAAAAATGTTACACCCAAATACGGACAGTCATAAGCTCTTTTTCCAAGAAATTTTAGAAATCAATAAAGCACAGTTGCAAAGTCTTCCGATTTTAAACGAAATAACAAATTTTCCCACATCTCCTCTTCTATACCCTATATAACCATAAAATCATATAATCATAAAACCTTTGCCGACAAACAGATTATATAATTCTTGAAACTGCTCACTACACAAATCTGTTGGAATTCCCATGAGCTCATCCTTTTCGCCAGCAATGGCTTTGGACTCGGTGATGCATTTGTATCTTATATAAGCACGAAACTTTTATTTGCTAAGCGTCAGTTCAAGTTCATCCGTGCACTTGAATGCCTGAAGATGCCGAAAGGCGAAACCCGGGTCGTTAGTGACAAAATTTGTGAGAATGTACTTAGTTTGAACGATTCAAATTTAATATTGAAATTCCACCAAGCACCTTCAGTCGAAATCTTAAATTATTAAAAAGTTAACTATTCTACTTGCTAGAATACCAATATCTCTTATATTATTTTACTTTTCGTTAAGTCGTATAAGTTCTTTTTGCGAATTTATTAACGTTTTTTTAATATGTATATCAATTAGGAATTCGATTTTAATGTGTATATAAATGTAACATTCGTTACGGCGAGCATCTAGTTTCCATGTTCAAACATCGAGTGGATGTCTGATTACAGGAAATGGCGTCATTTTAACAGTAAAGGCGACTGGAATTATATTATTTTGTAAGTTTGTGACCGGTTCAAGGTCCTCTCTGCGCCGCTGAGCAGCGGCTTTGCTCTGCTATTGCCGATTCGACAGCACTCTGCCAAGTCATTCTTATTTTATTTTTAGTTAATTTTTGAACACCCCACCAGTCTTTGTTTATTATTTTTTTTTGTTGATATTATAACAAATTCATGTAAGTAGATTGTAACTATGGATTGACATACTGGTATTAGTGAAACTGTAATCAAACTATCTATGGTACTTCTTCGATATTGAAATAACGGCTTTGAAAATGCAAAAATACCAGTATTTCTAAAACCTATTTTTAAATGTTTTAAGAGTTATTCCAATATTTAAAGGTTCCAGAAATTTTGAATCTATTTATAATGTTTTAATATTTAAAGAAACCCTAGGTTTTTTTATGAAAATCATCATGATTATGATGTATTTTAGAATGACGGCGATAATTTACATGAAATATGGAAATAGATTTCGATCGATTCGGTTGGTATTGCAATACCGGCATTTTATTTAATTTCTTGTTGATCATTTTTAACCAGGACTTGTAACTGCTATTTTTTTCGTTTCGATTCAAGTAAAAAATATATATATCGGCTCCGGTTTTCGTTCCGGTTCCGGTTCGAAGTCCTGTTTTTAACACAACATAAAAAGCGGAGACCTTTCAAAAAAATGGATCCACTTTGAAGTCACGGCAATGTACGCAAATTTATTATTTTTAAAGTTATTCTTCTTTGACCATATGTGGATCATATGGCCGCCACGCGGCGGTACGTGTTCCCCTTCTCCCGACAATTGCTTTGCTTCCTCCCATGACATGCCAGCATCCTTCAGTTCCGCCGAGTATATCCAATGGATAGTACACGACGGTCGTCATGTTATGTTATCATTAATTGTGATCAAATAAATTCGTATGCATTGCTTGATGACGTTTTCTTGTTATTAACACACTTTAATTCAAAGAGATGATTTTCATTGAACATTATTCGGGCTCTAGTTTTTTGAAAGATCACATTCAGATCGTTCGAATATTAATATGCCAACTAAAACGTTTGAAGAAAGCTTTCAAATAAAATATCGTCGTATACTACGATTCATTATACGATCGATTATTACTTTAAGTTGTAAAGTTTTGATTTAATACAATTTAGGATGAAATGGGAAAAATATTGTCAAACCTCGGCACCAGTGTGATGGATACTTTCGGGTCAAAGAAATTTAGGTCTTTTCGCTCTGTGGTATCTTGGTATGAGATTATCCAAGTTTTGGTTTATATTTAAAGCGACAGGATAAAAGTAATAAATCTGAATGCGGAGGACGTAATCTCGGTAATGGAAGAGGAGAAAGACGTCGGATATTCTGATATGCGCTGCTCTCCCATCTATGATACTATGATTTGCCAGCGCTTTTCAAAGCGATAACGCGAAAGGGTGAGCATTTTTAGAGCCGGGCGGCTGATTGGCGTTGTAATTAATCTTCAAATTGAATAACAGTAAATAATATCATTTCTACTATATGCATATAATGAACATAACACTTACAGTGCACAGTCGTGTTATATTATATATAATTATATTTTTTCGCCATCTCATGTCACTTATTATAAATATCAAATACATGTCCGCTCCCAGTGTGAAACCAATGGCATCCTAACGGAGGTGTCGTCAACAAAAGTTTTTATACGAGAACTGTTGACTCAGTTACTCAAACTCTCTTTCTCGAAGAATATGGATGAGATAGGACGAAGACAGGAAAATAGGTTAACTAATCGTTATCGGTACGCCTCCATTATCTAAAGATCGGAAGGTGGGCGCTAATCACAAACACTCGTGCATTCGAACAGAATTCTACTGAAAAAATGTCGTCTGACTTGGGACTCGAACCCGTGAGATACGTATCGGGAGTCATCGACGTTTGACCGCCGCGCCACGATTTCGTCATTTTCTTATATGGTATTATATGTTTTCGAAAACGCGATTGGTGTAGGTCGCTCAATGTTTCGAAACCATTTTTGTGGAGCTATAATGCAAAAGGTACTATTTCCAAAACTCGAACTTTTCAGTAGAGTCAAATATTATATATAACGAATAACACAAACAAAATAACATTTGCATAAAATTTGTTTTCCAATGTTTTAGTCATTTTATATTAAAAACTAATAGGACCAGTCGATTCCTTAGGCTTGAATTACCGCATCTGCATGCCTAACTCAATATCGCTCATTTTGGAAATAATCCCACAATTATTGTAAGCAAACAATGATAAAATAGTCTTATACGCTTAATAAATAAGAAATGTTTTAGTTTATTTTAGTATATATAATCTGCTAGTCTTTGTCAGTCTTCCAAAGTGTAGACACATTGTTAATGATAGCTAGTGAAGTATTTGTATGTAATATTGTTTGAAAGTCGATAGCCTAAACGATTTAAAAAAAACACGATATTAGTTTTTAACCAAATGATCAGACCCTTTTTTATCAAATCATATTAATACAGAACATTTATAGAGTCCCGGACCGATTCAATGTATTTTGGTATTAAACTAATCGGTTTTATAGATTTATTTTGTTACTACAAATAAATATTTATAAAAAAATATTATAAGCGAAGAAAGGTAGTGCTGTAGGGTTGATTGGCTTGACAACCAGCGTGCCAGGAAATTGAGAATCACGTCTTATGTATGTATTTTATGACGACCCCTCTACTTTCATCGGCTACAACCCCTAAAGTTTCTCTATTTTGGAGGAAGATGACTTTCGGTGAGTGGTTTTGTCTGTAACTTCTTTGCCATATCTAGATGTTGATATACATACCTACATCTGTTATTCGTACATGTACCAAATTTCATTAAAATAAGACTTCTGTATACACTTCAAGTCACGTATACCAAAAGAATATATCGTGTGCTGTCAATCCTTGCTAGTATGCCATGCGATACGTTTATAAAGTTGCTTTGTAACGGACGGACTAGCTTACGTGTTCATCTTAACAAGCAAGTGCCAGAAATCGGCCGAAACGTGTGGTAAAACACTTATTATAGTCGATATATCTTGAATTGAGATCATTTATTGATTTGATCGTTATTTGTTTTGTAGAATATACTATTATAATAAGAATCAAACTCTTTAAGTTGATTACCTTTGTTTTTACACTGCCTGTGTAGTAGCGGCCGTGTTTCGCTTTTTTACTTCTTTGTTTTACAATTGAATACTGAATAAAATTTACAAATTAAAATTTTAATCAATGTATGTATGTTAATCATTTCTTTACGATAAATTTTGTCTGAAGATACTTCTCAAATAGGCGAAACAAGCGTCACATATAGTTTCAAACAAAGTTGCCGCGGTATCACGCCATCGTGAGAAGTGTCGAGAATATATCCAATGAAATATTTTATTAACTCAATATGATTCTTTTTGCCATTAACTTTAAAAAATAATTTTGTACTTGCTACGCATATTTATCATACAAAATAATTTTATAGTAAAATATGTAGAATAAGCACAAAAACAGTTGTTTATTTTTAAATCATCTTTGAATACGTTTTTAATTATAAATTTATTGTTATAAGGGAGGGCCTTACAAATTAATAAAAAATCGTCTTTAATAATAAATATCGAATTAAACGGGATGTGCTGCTAGACGCCATAAAGAAATCTGTCGGGGGAGTTCTATGGATCTTAATAGCTTCCTCAGTCCTCGCTAAAATCGGCCCATTATCAAAAAAATAAATGTCCGATAGATCACTAAAGGATTGTGAAGAGCAGTTCATTTTTATGCACATATTCATCAGCGTTTCGCCGTCTTCCAACGACATTTCAATTTCATCTTTCGCTGTGAATTTAAGTTGTTTGCAAAGCTTTCTTAGAAATATTAAACATATAAATGTGAATAGACAAAATGTCTTGCTTATATTAAAATTATGTAATGATAAATAATTTGCGTTATTTTTTACAAATATTGTTTTTCTTTTCTTATCCCGATTGGATAAAATAAAACACTGGTTGTAATTTGGTCCCTTTTTGGTACGGATTTTTTGTTAGCTCTACCTTCTCTATGGCTGCGTTCAAATTTGGGTTAATAATAGAAAGGGGTAAAATCATCGAAGACTTGCATCCATTATTATCATTACTTTTCGCTACTTTAATGTGGCATTACCTTTAATAATATAATTTGGTGGTTTGCTTATTCATTATTATTATGATAATTGATATAATATAAAATGTTTGTCATCGGTTTCTTTCATGCATTGATCTTATATGCCCTCTAGATGTGAAGTGCGGCAACTAGTAAATTGGTAAAACTTTTCCTTGGACTTTATGACTTCATGACTGGCATAATCGCGTCTTTATTTGGGGTTTAGGTAGATTGGATATTTATATTTTACGGAAATAACACTTGCTCTTCACTTTTCCGATACTTTAAAACGTCTAGAATATTACAACGCATCTTTTTTTTTCTAAAATACCACTTGGATCACATCGGATTTAATAGGCCCATACGACGACTGACTTAATTAAAATTGTGAAGTTTTTTTTGCAAGGTTTGATGTCAAAATTGCTGTCGATTTTATATATGTACGAGAAAAAATATCCTGACTTTTATTTATTATGTATTACTGTATTAATTGTATAACCATGAATACTCCCATTGAGTCATAATTAGGTAGTTTTTATGTTCGAGGAAGATTTTTCTATTTTTTTTTCAAATTAATACGCATGAAGAACCGAGCCATATTCGACTCTAACGGACTTCTTATATTTATTCTTGGATAATGAATATTTAAAAAAAATGCGTTTGATTTCGATACCCGGCGGTGTTTGGCCGTGGGGCTGAGGGTGCACCCACTCGATGGCCACCCGCCAATCAATATTAGGTAATAGTATAAATAACAATAATGGCAGACGCATCGCCTAATGTGAGAGTGTAAGACCACCCTACCCCACCCTCTCGCAGTCGCACACCGGCGGTATTGATTATTCTCGGGGCCAAAGAGAAGGGGGTGGGCTCCGCGGGGAGGAGGCCGTCCACCCCCGGGCCCCGACCCCCGCCACCACCGGTTAATCCGCACCGCAGCGCGAAAAACGTCTCGGTGCTCACTAGTCACTGCGCCCCGACTCTCGTATTATTATTGTCGCCTTCTACATCTGATCCTCAAGGGTGAGCAATGACCCTCCCTGGAAACGATGGGCTGCAGTGAAAAGTTGAGAAGTCAGAACAGGTCGTCCGCTTTGAGAGATGTCGTGATGATTATAATTGTCGTATTCGTAAAAACTATATCTGCTCTGCCTACATTCCCAAATAATGATTCATTTGACGAGAACTGGTGGTATCTTCACTTCAGACAGGTTAAAGATACGATGATCATGTAGCTGTGTGTATTTGTATCATTTTAAAATAGCATAACCTTTTTTTTTATCCATGTCCGCTCTCAATGTGGAGCATATGGCCTCCTAATGGAAGTATCTCAATAAAAGTTTTTTCTACGAGAACTTCTTGTTACTCAGTCGCTCAAATTCACTTTTTTCAAAGTGAGCAGTAGGGAAGTAAGGATAAGGCTAGAACAGGACTAGTGGTTGACTAATCGCTATCGCTACAACCAGTTATTGGAGGATGGGAGGAGAGGAAATAATGTGAATTGACGTCACAAACACCCAGTCTTCGATCACAACTTTGAATAATTCTCAAAGTCACTGTGATCTGACCGGGAATCGAACCCAGACCAGCGTCAGAATAAATTATGACAGTTCACATCATACGGCTAATCACACTCTGTTTTCAGAATTGTGCTAAATGCGAGTGGGTGAAAACCAAAGAACACGTACTCTTCGATAAAAAATAAAAATTAATGAATTGCAAATATTTTTGAGATTTATGCTTCTTGACTACAGACAAAACCAACATTCGCACAAAGCTTAATATGGGGAATAGTTTCGCCATTCCAGTTCTAAATAAAATCTTTCAGTAAAAATGTTTCTGTATCTCAACACCGTTACTCCGTCCAGTCATCCCTTATTATTTTCGCGTACTGCCTCTAAATATTCACTGATATAAACCACAAAATTTGGCCAAAACGTGGTAGGGCGCGAAGCCTCGACTCACGTCGCATTTTCACCGAAGGTCTCCTCTCTTGAAAGGGTTTTCTAAATCAGAATTATTATCTTACAGAAGTGGTTTCTTCTGTAGCTAGTTTCTCATTGAGAACCCTCTTTCTGAACGCCGACCGCAGTGAGCAGTGGCGTCCTTGAGCGGGCGTCTCGAGTTTTTTCCCGCAGGACCGGACGGTTGCACGAATTTCGTTCTGTGCTCTGATTCTTTCGATTGCTAAGCAAGCGAGACTTGTCTTAACTAATTTTGGCAGTATTGCCCTAAGTGCTTATTGGAATTCGCATAGCATGTATTCCGTATTGAATGTTAATCAAGTTAAGTATTGTTTTGTTAAGAGACTGGCCTACAAAACCTCTCTAAAATAAATTGAATAATATATAGGTACGAAATATTTCCCCTCAGTGGCGTATGTCTTTAGTTATAACTGGGGATGTAAAGTTGGTATTCGTGTGTTTTTTCCGAAGGCGATGCCTGACCCAAGAAACGCAATTTAAAAATATTGAGAAATTATCAGTCTATTCATCATATTGATTGGTGAAATCGATTAAAATTACCTAGTAAATAAAATGATGAAAATGGTATACATATATCTTAGTTCATAGGCCGGCAAACCGCTGCTCGCGTGCGGCTCTTCAGATATCAACCTTTGAACTTGTCACGTTTTTTTTACTTAAAAAATCTTAACATATATTGCATATTTATGGCTCTCTGATACTTTTTTTAAAAATCCTTTTTCCATACTAACTTGGCTCCTCTCACTATAGTTTGCCGACCTTTATGTTAGTTAATCAGAAATATTTGACAAAAAAAAACAATTCGGAGTCGGTTTTTCAATCGATAAAAAAAAACGGAAGCAGTTAGAGCTATTTGCCCATATTTGCTATAAACCACATGCTTCACATTGGATACGGACAAAGTAATAGTAGCAACAGCACTAGCTGCAAATTAAATGCCATTGGAATCATAATACTCTAGTTTTAGTTCACTTTTAAAAAAACGGCATCCAATTATTGTATAATTTAACATATTTATGCTAAAGCCCCTTATGGTATAGTATACAAGTCTCTTATACTTCAGATTCTTATGTTGATGCAGATAGTCGTATTATTTCTTTAGCACGCTACTGGCCTGTATACCGCTAGGCACGCCGCCCGCAGAGTGAAAATCTTACGAGACTGCTTCCAAGGATTTTTTAAATTATATTTTTCTTAAAAAAACTGAAAATTTGGAGGCATTACGCTTTTTTTATCATAAGCTACTATTTAACTTTTATCTGGGTTGATTTTAATTACATTTGTTTATTTCATTCAGATTATACTAGAAAAGCAACTTTTTTATGAAATTAAGTGTATTTGGCGGTTTAGTTTATTGTTCCATCAAATATTTCCGCAAAAGATACGGACTGAAATTTAACTAAAAACATCGTTGTTGTCATATAATGATGGTCTATAACTGGCCCTTAAAAATATAAGAATACAGTAAAGGCGAATACCGGATCGTTAGTGACAAAGCTTGGGTGAATCTACATAATTTAACGATTCTAATTTATTAATAACATGTACATACATGTTATGTTACATGCGTCGTATATTAATTTAACTCGAATCGTTTATTGATTTGATTAACCATTTTTTTTTAAATTGCTTTACTGATTTATTATGTTTTTTTTTACAGATTGTGTGTATTTCGAAACGTCGTCAACGCTCCCTTACCAGATCCGGCGGATAGAGGAGCTGAACAAAACACCCTCCGGCAATGTCGAGGCTAAAGTCATGTGCTTCTATAGGCGGAGGGACTTGCCCAGTCCGCTTATACAGCTCGCAGACAAACACCAAAGTAAGTTTTTTTAAAATCATTATAATTATAAGAGGTTATCTTTGACAAGAATCCCTGCGACTGAACTTATCGTATTTTTAAGAATATTTATCGAAACGAATGAGCGTGGAGCAACAAAAATTGGAGGTTTTTACTTGTAATCGGACATGGAGTGAGAGGGTTCTCGTATTTTTGTGACTCAATAAATGTTCTTATAATAATTTCATTATATTAATATGCAATTTTGATAGTGTCCGTGTGAAACGCATATATAGCGCACAGACAAACTCTTTTTGTCTGTGAATCGTGCGCATCGTTAGCATAATGAGTGAATGTAAGCAGATGGCACCTGATCAGCAGATCACCTGGTCATTTCTAGTCTAGATTTGCGTTGCTTTATTGACATAGGGAAACAAATAAATACACGTGATCGGTTTCACTCAGCTAGTGGAGATGATGTTTCGAATTATCTCGTCAATTTACCATTTTATATAAATACGAATCTCTTTTGTATGCACCACCGAGTTGAAAACGCTTATCAACTAATCTAACCATCTTTATAATTTTGTTCTTCCGTGCACCACTGTTTGGTACAACAACTGTTACGTTATTATCAGTGTGATTTCATTTTCGTTTCTCTGTACCTTGTGTACGGCACACAGCCGTGTATTTTCATTTAATTTCCGTTACCCTTTTCCCTGAGAAGCGAAGTGAGCTATGTGATATTGAAGAAAACATTGATTTCGATGCGTTTTAATATTCTACATTGCAATAATGATATCTTCCTTAAATAAAGTATCCGATCCGCAAAAACAAATAACTAGAAAACGCGATTGTACTTAAAAGTCCAATAGGAAAGCTTCACCTTTTTGCAAATCGGTTCATTTCACTTCTCAAGGGCTCGCATGTCAGTCGATTGTAGTTGAATAAACGCACCTTATAGACACCGAGAGTTTCCTTTATCTTCGTCACCCATCTTTGATTGCGTGTAAAAAGTCTCTTAAACTTCTCCCCCGCTTGCCAGGTTGTGTTTATTGGTTTATGTATCGTAAACAATTTATTGTTTTCATTATGCAAAATGTCGTTCTACAAAGAATTAACCATAAGTAAAAATAATGTGAATTCGTTCATAATTTGATAATGCTTCTTTGCTGTTTTTTTTTGTTTATCGCAACGTCTTTGTTTCGATTGCAATATGACAGGTGCGCTGGTTTTGTTAACACGCCGATAATATTTTGGGGTCAGACAGCGTGTAATAAATTCAGACGAAAACGAATCAAAAAGCGAAACAGCGTTCGGTTTTTGTTCACCGTGAGACTAATTATAATTAGATGACGGATATTACCATAGTATTACAGCAAAAGTTGGACGGGTTGGCTCGCATTCTAACGAGGTTTTCTGCATATTGCAGGCAGCGGAACTGCATCCCTCTGTTGATAATGTGCGGCCGCCATAAGTTATAACACATCCATAGCCAAACAACATGTATTCTGTAGAATCAAATTTTGATTTCAAACATATTTTTCGTATATAGACACCTACCTAATGGAAAGCCCAACATACTTGTTTGTGCGAGAAATGGCTCGAAATTGGTTGCTTAAGCTCTTTCGTTGAGGGTAAGGAAATTTACTACTTGGATTATCTACGGCCTACGCTCAAGCTTATGTGACGAATTAAAACATAACATACTTTTGGATGTACAAATCTCCATAAATCTATTTAAAAATAAAAAAAAGAATTTTTCATTTCTGGTTTTGATCTCGTGTTCCCGCAAACAAATTAACGAAAGCACAGCAGACCGATTCTCGATGTTAACTTTAGTCGATGATGGCGAAAGTCATAGTTTTTTTTTTGTTACCACGCGTTTTTTCATAAGCTGTCCGATACTCATGACGGCAGTATACTAGGCCTACTCAGCAGTCAGGCTGACGGTTGACGATTAACCGTACTTTATTCCCGATAAGTCGTGTTATCTCTATTTTCTTACCACGGTTATTCGATTTAAATAAAATTTAGGATTAAACAATTGCAAAATTGCAAAACAACAAACCTGTAGTCGAATGGTGACATTTCTAATTGTTAGTGTGCCGACTTACTTTAAATTTTTAGTACAATATATTAAACGTTTTAGGAGCTGATCCTCATAAATTTTCATAACATTTTACACTTAATGTTTCTCTGTGATATAAGCATAGAGTATAGACCAGGCCTGGGCAAATGGCGACCCCTGATGAAACTCCTTCCGGCCCGTGGATAATTTTAAAAGTTGTATACATAAAGCAAATATGTGAAGTAGCTTTTAAAAAACATTTCCAAATTGAATGACTATTCGGTGGGTAAAACTTTGATTCGTAGAAGATGTGTGACTTTTATGACCCAGCCCTCCTTACTTCAATCAATCATTTTTTTCATCCCTCATGTGGCCCGACAGCCAAAATATTTGCCCACCTCTGGTTTCATAATTTTGCGAGGAATGATATCTCAATGGTGCAAATTTTTGTTTTCTTGTAATTAAAACTTTGCAATCGAGATGTCATTTGATTTTTCGTATCTGTGGTATATTTTATTATATAAGTACTACACATAAAATATTAAAGGAATGCAATGAACGTCATGGCGAATTATTCACTCGTGTCTGAATAAATTTCGTTGTACAAAAATTAAGCAAAATTAATAAATTTACTACTGTTTACTGATAATTATATTACTAAAGAAATTGTAAGTTGACTTAGCGTACATAATCCGAAAATTCCAATTCAGCAAAACCGGTTCTGTTTTAAAATAAAAATGTATGTACAGTTTCTTGAAACATACTTGTTTTGGGAATATGTATTTCATTGTCCATAACCATTTCTCTCGATAGTGTGTCACATTCAAGGGATAGACATCTCACATATGCACATACTATACTAGTGGTGCTTGGATCACTGATCAAAATAATTTAAATAGGTGGATTACTTCGTTCCGTCGTCGGCGTTTGGACAGTATTTCAACAACGAACACGCCTCAATCACTGCGATATAAATAAGACAGTCGAGTGCAGAGTAGAGTCGATCGTGTTTTACATGCATACCTACCGAAGTTTTATTGCGACCGTTTCGCCTGTCTACTTTGGATATTGGTTGGATTTCGAGGAACTATTTTTAGTGACGAGTAGAAGCTAAATATAGCACAAGTCTTAGTCGTTTGCATATTGTCTTCAAATTCGCCTGCATCTCTACGATATTTCTATGAAACGTGTTTTATCTGCCTTTCACACACGCCTCGCGCGTTCATTTAGATTTTTTTTTTGTAATCAAACCATCTCAGGTTTATTTTCGGTTGAAGCGTTTGTAAAACTGATAATGTATTGGTTCCTGTTCATTTTTTGAATTCTAAATAATTACGTTCATTAGAATCGTTTGTCAACAAATTTTAAGTGAAAATACTGTCGCGAATTTTCTACAGCCTGGTATCTCAAAAAGTATAAGTTTTCAGTAGAAACTTCTACCAGTTCACAACATGCACGTCCACCGCTATAAACATCACTCAAATGGTTTTGTCATCAATATACTACCCTACCCTAAAGCAACAGTGAGATAATTAATCTTTAATGTTTCTATTGTACTTTTTAAATAGCGAATTATGGTGTTATTTAGTTTCTTTTACGGTTTCTGATAAATGATAATAGTATTTTTTTTTGTATTTTTATTATCGTATCTAATTATTTTACTAATCTCGCCGATGCTTTGAAGTTACAATGCAATATCAATAATTGTAAATGTAAGATTTTTCTTTTAACTGGGGCATTTTCTTTTTAAATTAAAATATATTAGCGTTTCGTTATATATAAAGGTTTACCTTTCAGCAATCCATTGGAATACTTATCTCAAAGTTGACTTTTTTCACTTCATCTCACTGTTGCTTTATGGTAGCGATATGTGAGGAAGTAGTTAATAAGGCAGGAAACAAAAAATGCCACCCTCTACTTTATGCCAAACATAGCACATGGCCATATTATTTGCCTACGTTTTTGTATTAGATTAAATAAAGCATAAAGTACAATTTATTTTCGGGTACACGACTCGATGGAATATGTGTGTATTGAAATTCTGAACTCGTTACATAAAAAAACTTAAATTGACAAGATCGACGTGTTCAACTACGCTATGCCACGTTCCTTACTGTCAATCAACTATTCTGTTTGACAATGTCATTTTCCATGCTCTCAGATATAGATTGCCTCTTTATGTGAAATGATTCACGAGTGTGATGAACGGAAATATAACACCAGCTAGCCTAATTGAATTTTTAAAACATGTCAAAAATTCATATAACCGAAAGAAATAAAACATATTTTTTGTATGTTTTTAAACGTATGGACATGTACAAAATTTGAACGATTCAATCTTTTTGTGCTTATTCCACATTTACGATAAAGATCAAGGCCGATTTCGCTCATCACAATTCACAAGCATTATCAAGAATTGGCACTGTAAACATTAAAAGTGATTATTTTTGTCTCGAATAATTGCGATAAATATAGGCCGCAACTCCTTTCGTACCTTTGAATCTGCGTGAAGAATCCGAGTTCTTTATTTTGACTTGACGAATTCCATCGTAAAGGCGTCGTTCCAAGCATTAGAAATAATGTTTAAACTGCTATTTTTAACAGACCGCCGGAATATATTGTTTTAAATATGTATTAGAAATAATATTGTACGATAGTAGATTGATCACAATGTTGGTTGATCAAATACGGATTTAAAACATATCAGATAAGGGAATTTCTATTATAAACTAAGTATGAGACGTTCGTACTTGATTCAATGTCGCAGTGAGTTTTGTCGTCATTCAATGTGTAATCTTGGTTGAAGGCCTTGGGCTTTTTAGCTGCGAAGCGACCCCGAGACTGTCGCGCCGAGGCGTCCTTGTCCGCTGCAAGGCTGTCGTCGCTTTCCTCGAGGCCACGGCCGCCGGATTTTCCCGACGCGATTTCCCGGGAATGTTTTACGCATTTTTCTCGCAGATTTAAAAATCCCATTTTAGAACGTTTTTCTTATTGATTCTTCAAGACGTTGAGTACGTAGCATAACACGGTGAATCCTTTTTTATTGAATACATTTGTGACAAATACAATATACATATATCGTACCCCTAGTTTTAGACTATTGCAAGTCAAAAAATTAAATTTTTGTTAATAATGCAGAAAGGCTTAAAATGTCAAAAACAAGTCTACATAAATTATTAGATCCGAATAAGAGTTTCCAATGAGATTGGTGGTTTTCCTTACCATTTCTTGAAAACAGAATGTCTAAATAATAATGTGTTTTTTTGTCTGTGCTGTGCAAAATAGGAATAACATACCGAAAGTACTAAGGCAGTGTCTGCCAAACTTTTTTCCTTTACGGCACAGTGATGAATGGAACTAGTACCGCGGCACACCAAGATGCCGCAGATTATCTTCGAAACTCTTTTTTTTTTTTAGCTCACCGAGGAATTTGAAATCCTCGATTTGGTATACTTTTTCCGCAGATTGTCTCCAAAACTCCTTTTTTTTTTTTTTAATCATTGTAGAGAAAATATAGTTTATATCATTAGACATGGTAGTTAATTTGTTTTTGAATGAAGCGTATATTACCATCGAAAGAAATACAGCGCCTTTACGTTATCAAAAGTTCTTATTGACATTCGGATTAAATATCTTTTGGTAAAGGTGTGAATCTATAACGATGCCTCGAACAGGAATATTATGTATTTTAATTTATTTAACGGCTTAAAATGTATTTCATAGAGTGGTAATGATACAAGACGATTCCATATAACACCCAAAATATTGAATACTTAATTAACGATGCTTTTGGTTTTTAATACATAGTTTTCGGGAATTCATCTGCATAGAAGTAAAATATTTATTTCGTGGATAAACGAAAATTAGGAAAATAGTTTGCTGAACGCTTTATATGTGTCAGTTGCCGTCTTGATAAACCATCCTTTTCTATCCCGGCGTGCTCGCAACACGCCGCTTGTGTAAAATTCATCCTCCGCATCCGCCCTTACACACAACACCTGACGGTCTGGTCCACACTCCGCAGCCCGCGATGATAATTGGGGTGAACCTCCCCGGCGCCACCGCACCCGGACGGCTTCCTTCCACCCCCCACCCCCGCCATCTCATCGCGTGGACGACCGTTTTGAGTGTGAAGGTTTTATCGATTTGTTGGTGCGTCCTCCGCCCTGGTGGGGTGGAGGCGGCGGCGGTGAGGCCCTGCTTGTCGCCCCAGACGACCTCTCGCTCTCATTACGCACCCGAATCAAGAAGATCGCGTTAATTTGCGTACGCGTAAACAATGGGACTCTGGCGGAGCGCTGTATCAAAGTAGAGTAGCCAATCGCCTGGGACGTTTACTATTCTGTTTTCAACGCGGAACACTTCCATAATCGCAGAACTGTTTTTTTTTTACTAACATCCACATTACTTTTCGGTCGAAGAACCGACAAAAAGTAAAAATCAAACACTCTTTTGTACTCTCAGGAAACTTGAACTCCTGATCTTAATAAATATATTGAATGTGGAAAGGAAAAAGGACTTAACCCACAGTTTTTAAAAACAGCTTGTTTTCGATTATTACAATGTATCCAACTTGATACACGTTCTATCATTAGGATGTAAGCTGCAAATGCCGAAATAGCATCTAAATTTAGCTTTTAAGTTTGAAAAAAGATGGGCTTGTGAAAATTGAAACCAGGAAAAAATACTGAAAAAAAAGGTTTTTCCTAGTAAATGTCTTAAATTAATATTAGATTATGTCAATTAAACACCAGTTGAAAAGTATCCGTGCACTTCAAAGTTGAGTTTATTTCATGATTTGCATATGGCCGAAAATCATCAAAACACGTTCGTTGTGCCTCCTGTAAAACTTGCTATGTGTGGGTTACGTCATTTTTCCTTTCCACAGTTGATATGTATGTACATAAGTACAAAAGAGTTTTTCATTTTTTTTATATAATGCCTTTCAAAGGTTCGATGATTGCAGCGGTTGATCAGTTATAATTATATTCCTCCTCCACGTCAGGTCACTGGTAAAATTCCACGTGTTACAACAATTTTCGTTACATACCTATCAACAGTCCACTGTTTTACCCCATATTGTCATCTTTCTGGCAGAATTTGGTAGACGTACCAAAACTGACAAATATGAGTTAAGTGTACAAAGAGATTCATTGTCTGGAAAAACTCAGTTGGTGCATCGATAACACCTTTTTGCAGTGCTGATTAAAGGCAGGCGATGTTCCCTGTCTATTTATTTTAAACTCTTATTTGTGTCAGATCGAAATCAATGCATTTATATTTTGATATAATAATTATCTATGTAACATAAAATGTCGATGTTGAAGGCTTTATCCTAAAAGTTAATTTTTTCATTTGCTGTTTACTCAGAACTATCAATTTATTACTTAGCAACTTCTGCCAGAACAGTGACGATATTATATTTTGATGCCGTGCTAAAGTCTTAAAACTTGTATAGTTTTGTACTTGTAATGTAGAAAAAATCAATTGAATTAATAGTTTTTTTTTACTACTATATTATAAGATAACATAACATATCCATACAAATCTTTATTTGTATTATCAATACAATGTTTTTACCAAAAAATGCCAGTTGTGACACCATTGTAGTGTGTTTTTAGTTAGATATTTTACAATCCTTAGTAATTATTAATATTAAATAACTTAAATTATTTCACGTATTGTGCTACAAACTGTGACCCGTGTTTCGCCTCTTTCAGACGCATCCTCACAATCTTACTTTCAAAATGCTTGTTTAAGTACGAATGATTTTAATTTTACTATTCTGGTATATAATAAAAACGGGAGGCAATGAGTGGATGATAGATAAATAAACAAATAATAATGTAATACAAATGACATTTACGTTAAGAAATGATTAACTAATGAGTTGCATCAATAAGGAAGAGTTAAAAATAAATTTTGCAGTGGCGAACAACCTTATTTAAGATAGTATTTAATAAAACTTCTTTATTGTTGATACTTGTATTTATTTCTAAAAATTCCAAACTATTCATTTTTAAACCTTTTTTATTTACTCGATTTACTTAATGATTGTAACTGTAAAGGTATCGCCCATTCATTGCTATACTGGACATGATAATATTACATATTTTATTGAATGATGGACCTACTCTCGGTTTAACTAGATTTATAAATTTCACTTAAAAACCCGATTCGTCATTTTCCACACACTAATGAACTGCGGATTGCGGTTTGCAATCCGTCGAAACGATAATAATTGATGAGACCGAGCCGCGCATAATTATTATTTTATCATTACATAGTAAATATCATTTTTATTTATTTATTTATTGGCTGTAATAGTAGCGCCAGGATTGCCGATCGGATATCTGACGCCGCGCTCCTGTCGATTCATTTTTGAAGCACCGTCCAGTCGTGGATACTGGAATACATTGTCGCTAGGGCATCCGATCCCGGGATCAGAGACCCCGGTCAATCTGGCGATCTAGTAATCCCGGGACCGTCTTAATACCGATTGTGGTGTTTTGGGATTTACTAATTTCTTGTCGATTTTCTACCATATATTATAATAATAAAACCCGACAATGTACCTCAGTTTGTTTAATATGCATATCGACTGTGGAAAGGGAAAAGGACGTAACCCACACATAAAAAAAAATACAGGAGGCACAAAAAACGTGTTTTGGTTTTTTTGGGCATATGCAAATTATGAAATATACACAACCTGGAAGTGCACGGAGATTTCTAAACTGGTGTTTAATTGACATAATCTAATATTAATTATAGAAATTGTCTACGAAAGACCTTTTTTTCAGCCTTTCTTCAAGGTTTAAATTTTCACAAGCCCATCTTTTTTCAAACTTAATAGCTAAATTTAGATACTAATTTGGCATTTGCAGCTTACATCCCTTTGATAGAACGTGTATAAAGTTTGATACATTGTGATTATCGAAAAAAAGATGTTTTGAAAAAACTGTGGGTTACGTCTTTTTTCGACATGTGCTTATTTTTGTATAATACCTACATATAAATAAATGAATTGTGGTCTAACTTCCTCTCATATTTTGTTGCGGTCGTAGACAGGAGAAAGCAAATTTTTGTACACAATTGCATACAAAATTCAGCTGCAACCACTTTTTTAGGGTGGGATAAGATTTCTTTCAATATTAATTTGAGACTTGGACACGGATGCTTGGAATAAATTTTCTATTTGAAATGATCTCAAGAAACGTCAGCTGTAATTCCAGGTATTTTAATTTTATTAAAATTAGGGATACATATGTTAAAAAAATGAAATTATTATCCCGGAATTGGCAGATTGCTAATCCCGAAATCGCAAAAACGGTTCGGAATTGGATGCCCTAATTGTCGCATGACATTATTATGAAATATTTTTAATATTCATTTGGTGGAGAGTTTAATGTCGCATGTATTAAAAGCTATTGTGCAAGTGCGTGCATTTGTTAGTTAATTATCGGAATACGGCGTAAGTACCTGGCGAATGTTTTCAATAAATTGCGGATTAAAATATACCATCGGTGAATTTGGTTTCGTTACTGTCGTCAATGCAACACCAGTCTGTGTTACCTTATTACAAAATATGTAATTCATAATTAATTATTTTATAAATTACTAATTCTACTATATCCGCAGTAGAGCATCCAATCCTATAACCCTTTTCTGATGTCAGTATTTCGTGATTTTTTTCTTAATCCCGCGGCTGATCATTACGTAGAATTATATGTTTTCAATTCGATGTAAGTGATGGAATATACGCTGCTCTATGAACCTTGCAAATAAAAGTCGCGTTAAAAAATGTCAAGATCGTACGAATAATATGATGGGTTCGGGATAAAAAAAACTACCTAGAAATGAATATGCAGCGTATAAAAGCATAATTTCGTATTTGAGATTATTTAAAAAAATATTTCCCACAACAGTTAATTGACACTATTTTGAAAATGTAAAGCATATCGTGACCAATACCGCAGGCACACGTACTTATCTTGAATTTGGGTAATTTTGACAGGAGAGATAAAAAACGATATTACAGCGAAAATAAAAAAAAACTTAATTTTTAATTAATCAATTCTTCGATGAAAATAAAGATACAACAATGTGTCAATGAAGAGATCGCAAAAAAATGAGTTACGTGCTCTAACAATATTGGCGACAATAGTTTCTTCTAATGCAACTTGTTAAGAATGAAGACTAGTTGTCGGTATACGTCTTCGCATGGGGCTTAAAGGACAGTTGTTAAAAAATGGAAGGACCGATGGGAAGCGATAAAACCATCAAATCCATAAATACATTGAAACATTCATTTTTAACTCTTATCTATTCGTAATTTCAAATATACCATTGATATCGCAAAAGAGTTGGATAAAAGCTTTACAGTGCTACCTCTCAGTAACGAAACACCCACACATGCCAAAACTAAATATATTTGACAAACTAAATAGGTATATAAATTGTTTATATGTTTCATGATTTGATGTCGAGATAGATCTTCCGCTTCCTTGAAATGCATATTTCAGACTTAACTATGTTATAATACTTGAGTTTTATTTGTCGATTGTAATCCGTTAAATTTTGAACACTAGAAAATTAAGGATGCTGAATAGGGCCTCTAATCCCGGGCTCTCGTTGATGGCATGTGATACCGAATCCCGGGATTGTGATAGTACTAATCACGCGAATTCGGTATTGAGGACAAAAAGTGCGAAATTGTAGAAAAGTTCTTGAAAATAGGCAAGCAGAGAAAATTTTAGAAATTCGCGCGAGAGCTAAAAAAAAGTCTCGCGTTTTTTCACTTTGGCAATTCGGAAAAATCCTCGGTTTTTGAATCTTTTTAAAAATCCCCGCGAGAGCTTTTAAAAAAAACGTTTTAGGAAATCCGTAAACTTCCAGGATTTAAAAATCGCCAAAGCGTAAATTTCTCAATCCCGAATTTTTACACGACTTTATGGTGTATGTTCAATCCCGGGATTGGAAAAATTGTCAATCTCGATATTACAATAGGGGTCCGGGATAGGATGCCCTAGTGGTGAATGAAGAAGGCTTTTATCATCGCTGCGTTAAGGCGAACGAGCGTAGCGTGATCGGAGTCGGCCTGTCGATTTACCATTATTCGTGTTATTAAGAGAGTAAGTAGCATGATATTGTTTTTAGGTCGCGAGGTCCGTACATGTCACCGGCAACCGCTTCAAGGCAAATCGGCGAGCCCCAATTATTTATAGTGCAGTAAAATCAAACATATTTGTCCCTTGCGGGTCTTGTTCGCTTTGGAAGATCTCGTGAAACTTCATGAACTGACTCATTTTCATTTATTCGTCAGCAATTGTCTCATTTTTTTTAAATATGCAACATGCAATAAATATGTGTACATACATATATTTTTAGTTATAAATATAGGGTATGAATATTAATTTGTAGCAGGAAATCATTAAATGCGTTTAATTATGTAAATTTCCCATTCCTCGATTTACTTCAATTTTTACAATCATTATTTAAGTATGATTAAGATTTGGTGCAATTATATTTGCCATACATAACTTATCATTAATTTGGTATTTTCTCGTTTATATTACATTTCGCTAATGCTTTTGTGTTCAAATAATTTTCCACTTGGGGTTTGTTGACATTTTTCCGTCGGCTTTGTAGTCGATTTGTCAACGTTCTGCCTCCCTTCGAATCGTATAATGGAATTTTTCATCGATTGTTGAATCTAAATATATACAATACATTATTCACTTTTAAAGTGCTCACTGTCAAGTGTCAATACTTAGTGGAAAGGCACTATATTAAAAAATTAATCACTCTTGTACTAATGTTGATAGTAGATATTTAAGATACAATAAAGAATTTTATTTATTTATATCCTGAAATGACTTTTATACAAAGAAAACTATCCACCATTTTATTTTAATTTACTTTTTTACACGGTATTACGTGGAACGTATCCACCGTGGAAAAAAGTAGTCCAGTGTAATTAACAATGCTACTAAGTTTTTATACCTCTCCACGCCCCATTGCTCCTTTCAATCTGGTTATTTAAGAACTTGAATAAAACATGGGTGGTATAATATGAGTACTATGCAGATTTTTTTGTTTATTGGATTCCATTTTTCTGTATATCATCGCAGCGTCCTTTGAAGTTACTACTATTAAAATCCGCTACGAAATCTGTATCTGATACCGTACTAACGATCCAAAAATCTCACGTAGACGTGGTACTTGTGAATGCACAGGTCCCGCGCGGTGCACCAGTGTTGGTGCAGCGGAGAGTGCACCTGTGTGTGCGTGCAACGTTGATTAAATCCGCGCATCGGAGGTGAACAAAATGGCGTTTTCGGGTCAAAACAAAGACAAAGGGCGTTCTGGTAGTAGATTGAAACGCCGAGAGATATCTCTCGCGGCAGGCAAAGCCCGGTGTAACTACCAGCACTGGATAATACGATTGTTCGAAATCTATTTTCGATAAAACAAAATATTATAATTTGACTGTAAATAACTACAGCATTTTGTTGTATAACGAGTTGTGGCACGAGACGAAACCGAAAATATCTGTCATTTATTTTAATCGCTTTAGTTATTCACATTTTGGGAAATTTTCGATGTTGTGATTTTACTTTTGACAGCAGAAGAAAATTATTAAGACGTGGAGTCGCATAGAAAATACATTCAAAATAGTATTATACTTCATATTTTAATACTCAGTCGTGTTTAACGCTCGAGTACCGAAACGTCGAAAATAGGATCGAGGAGCGGTGGGGTGTAAAGTGGCCCAGAAATTTGCGTAATATTTGGATTGCTTTGGTTTAAGTATCACTGTAGAATACAATAGATATCAGCTGAAATTATTGGTATTTAGCGAATGGTTGAAATAAGAAAAACTTCGTAATGCTAATGCACCCCATAGGAACTCGAAGGTTGAAATAGAAAGTAGTATAAGAGAATCGAACACCCGAACTTCTGATCTTGATCATTAACACGCAAGTCTTACAAATATTTTGAATGCAAACATAATAGATATCGGTGGATTCAATGAACGTGTTGCAAATTTTATTTAAATAATTTGGGCACCGGACAAAATACTTTTTCAAAGAAATGGCATAATAGTAATTATAGTGTTTAAATGAGAAAAATAACAATTTAGAGTATGTTAATCTTCACTGAAAATTCAACACGTTATGATCCTTTATAAGCTTTCATTATTATACGAATAGTAATACCAAAAAACCTCAGATAGGAGACAGTGCGCGATAAAGAATAAATGATGACATGGATGTCGGACAGACAGGTTGCGCATTGCCAAACGCAATTACGGCGGACATTGTGTAATCCTCGTAATCATCTGCCTGATAACATTGCCAAACCCCGTGTAAGAACCACGTTTCGATCGGTGTACGCCCGACAGCGTCGAATTTGTTTTTGTCAAACTACAATTGAACTAAATGTGTGCAGTAAGCAAAACAACAACTATCACAGTAATAATAAAAAAATACGTAATAGTGTAATTTTGTATTTTTTGTACTTTTGCGAGAATATACCCGTCAAGCAGTTAACTCGATGCGGAGTTGCATGGGACGCTCTTTTATCCATGCACTGAAATACATCAAATTCTTGAGAAGCAGAAAAATATCCGCTCTTGATAAAAAAATTAAATACCTTCCTTGTTGTATTTGGATTTTTTTAATGAAAAAAAAAACTAAATAATTGACTGTCCATGCAGGTAGTTTTTAAAGTGTTAACTGTAATTTTTTGGCGGAAAAACGTCATAACCAAATTATTTGTAGGTACTTATTCCACATTTTTAATAATGATCGGGACCGGTTTCGCTCACTGATAATTCTTCGCTATGGGTAAAACATTCATATTGTATTTTAATTTGATTCTACTTTTTTGTTGCAAATTCGTGGTGTTTTTGTGATTCCTCTTTTTTTAATTCGAGTTAATTTATTGTTTTTCATTTAATATTTGCATTATTATTTATTACATTATTTTCGTATATATTTTATCAACTGTCACGAAAGTTTGTCTGAAGATGCCTCTCAAAGAGGCGATACACTTGTAACAATGTCTTACAGAATCTGTGGAATAACAAAGACATAACAAGTAAGTATCGGAATAACAAATTTATCATATTAATTTTGTCACTGAAAAGTTGGCATAAAATTATTAGACGAAGTATTTTTTCAGTATTCTAATTTGTATCAGGCAGTGCGATTTAGTTGCGTAGCAAACGCGGTAGTTCCGGCCGGAGAGCCTGTTCGAATCCCGCCAGCGGCACGCCACCGCCGCAGTCCCGGGCTCGGCGGCCGCCTTACTTTCCGCCTCCCGCGAGAGCGCGAAAGAGAATAGTCATATCCTATCGATTTGTTAAGACGTGTCTCTCCGCCCCGCACCCCCGCCGGCTCATTTCATTTCGTCCCGACGAGCGGCCCACCCCGCTCGGGCTCTGGCCGCCCACCCCTCTCGGAGCGCACAGATCCTAGGAGCGCTTTGACACCGGGACCCCCCCCCCCGCAAAGAACACACTCGGGTGCGTTGAGTGCTGGCTGACCTTCTTCGACTTGAGATGTCTTGACCTAGCCCAACGCTTCCCTTGCATCGCGTGTCAGCTTTTATCGTGTCATCTTTGGTACTCATATCCGTTGCATTTGATATTATATTGATACAACCCTTATGATATCTTCAATCGAATCGGTCAGTATGGAACTGTATTGGTACTTAACTGACGCTCATTGTATATGCACTTGTAATATTCAACCCTCGCAACCCACATTTAACCCTCAACGAGGAGTCCGTGATGAGAAATTATACATTGCATAATTTAATTAATAATTTAAAGCAACACACGCTATTAAGAATAATTTTGAGCGCTTAATTTTTTTCTGTGGATATGTTTTTAATGCAGAGAACGACGATTGGTCACTTACACCAGTGCTCCGAAACCTTTTCTCCCACATTTTGTTTTAAATTTGCGGGAGAGAAAATTCAGGCACACCAAAATTTTCTCCAAATTTTCGCAGCCCACTTCAAACACGCATATATAATATGTACATACGGGTAAATGCAAAAATAACATTAGACATCGTTCCCAATTGTTTAATATATATTGCCACTTTAGTACTACAACTAGGCAACTCTGATTTAATCATTGTTTAAACAAGTTATTTGATCACTTTTAGGGTGTTCACTATCAATACTTGGTGGGAAGGCATTATATTAATAAAAGTACAACTTTTCTTTGTACTGTACAGTGGAACCCCCAATTACACTACCCCGATTTACGCGCTGGCTTGAAATATTCGCATTCCATTGCCGTTACTAAGAGACGGTCGTCTGTGCTTCGCACACAGTTTTTTTTGTAAAACTAAGGGACATCTTAGTTTTGCGTTTTCCGCGGAAAAAAATCAAATCCCTTATTTTGTATGACATTCACACCCCCAATTACACGGTCCCGAATATAGTGTAAATGGGGGTTTTACTGTATTCCACTTTATTTAATAGGTCGTGACAGTTGACCAATCAGTTGACAATGCTCGCAACGAGCGAAACCGGTCCCAACCTATTAAATAAAGTGGAATAAAATACAAAGGAATATTTTATTTTTATTAACATAAGTTGTTTGATCTTTTCTTCACTGAAGTAATGAACGCTGCGGCACACTACATAGTGTGTCGCGGCACAGCGGTTGCGGAGCACTAACTTACACTGCGCGGTAAAGGAATTTTCATTGAAATATTTTTAGGACTTAAGTTGATTCTGGAGCAAGTGTGCGTACATATTATACTAAAATTTCTATGAACATAGTTTTTGTACTTTTTTATTTGTTTCGATCTCTTTCTTATATCATTGGCACATTTTTAAATGTACACGTATCTTTATTTTCAACGCGCAACGCATTGATTACTTATTGCAATACCAAGCGTGAAAAAGTGTTTTTTTTTTTTTTAATTATTTTTTAGTAATATCGTTTTTTGCCTTTTGTCAAATTTTCCGTATTCGTACAACATTATTCGTAGATTGTCACATTGTTATTGACGTATATAACTGCACTCATATGATGCCTGATTTCATAGATTTACGTAATACAAGCTTAGATGGTTATCACGGTTTGCCGATAAGACACCACGCAATGATTGTCGGTAACCACCTGTCGCTTCTAAACTATTATATGTATATATAGCTGAGCAAAATATTAGTTTAAACATAGTTCTGACGATGGCGCAAGCCGAAATAGCTATCAACGAATAAAATTATTAAAAACTGTAGAACTAAAATACTTTGTTATTTTTAATCTGTTATATGTGGTATTATATAGTATTTGATAGTTTAAGCACAACTAAATCATCCCACCCTTTTAAATAATTAGCAGAATGATTTAAGACTTCCGCTACATTATTGATGTACAATATTATTTGTCAGAAATATAAATAAGTTGTGTTGAGGAAAATTTGCAATGGGGTCCAAGCTTGGCTTACGACTGTGTCTAGTTAATCTGAAAATGTATTTGAAGGTAGTATAACATGTTAATTTCTTAAACTCCTGAAGCCAAAATAAATATGCGATAAATTGAATGTTTTGAAAAGTTAGTCCAGTTCGTTGGTGCGCTTGAATACTTTTAAATCTCGACTGAAGAAACGCGGTTAGTGCTAAAACTATAAGAATGAACGATTCGAATTTGATATTGAATTTCAAGAATGTTGTAAAAACTCTTGTTAATATATTTAGTTGTACAATACGTAGATATAATAAAACAGTATTCCGACCAAAGTTTTTATTTAAAATGACTGCGATATATATTTTCATTACTAAATATAAATTACCTATGCTCAACCTGAAAACTGTATCTTACATGTATATATTGGTTCGCCTTATTCTTTGTCGGAGATTCGTTCCGCCCTTTTGCAGTGTTTAGAAAACGCCCGTATTCACAGAGCTCAATTTCCTCCCGGGAATGACGTCTCCATATTCACAATATTAAATTATATCAAATGATAAAATCAGCTGTTTCGGAAGGTGAACAGTAAACGTGCGCAGGAAAAATCTTGTATTACAGTAGGTATTGCCGTCACAAAGTAATAACAGAATGTCCGTTCGAACTAAACCTTTTCTATCCGGGACTAGGGCACCCAATTAACCGTCCAAATCAACTAATAAATAAATAAACCGGAATTATTTTCAAAGTACCAATTGTAGTACCACACGATCCAATATTCCAAAACAAAACTATAGGGCATTTTGTTTACTTAAATATGAACTAGTAAGGTGCATGAAAGAGTAGTTTTTTTTCAATCAAGTCCGCTACTAATGTGAACTTCAAATGATGTTTATCCAAACAAAGGTTTTTTTTTTGAAAACTGCTTGTTACTCAGTTGCTCCACCTCTCTTTTTTCGATGAGAATAGGGATATAAGAATAGGGCTAGGTATAACTAAAAGTTAACGAATTGCTTTCTCCAAGTCCCGCTATTTTGGGATTTGAATGGAAGGAGGGAGTATTTAAGTTACAAACAATTATGCCTTCCATTTAAAAAAATGCTGTTTGTACTGGCACTTGAATCTGTGAGATCCGTCACGCAAGTTGACGACGTTGACCACACTGCTCCATGGAACTGACATACGAATAGTTGTATAAAAATACACTGTACTAAAGGCTAAAAGAGGTTTTCATTGATGGTCACTGTTTCGAAAACGTTGCAGGTTTTTCATCTTCAAGTTATTACACAACACCGCGACGCGAAATTATCCTGCATTTATTCTATGTACTTGTATTAAACTGGAAATATTTCTTCAAACGATAGCCGGTGCCGTCAATTAAAGCCCATTATCGTCAGTTTAAGTAGTCAACAAATTTATTTGAGTAACACAACGTGCTATAACAATAGTTAACATAGTATATAGTTGTCGTCGTCGTCTTTATTTTACGCGACTCCACAGCCCTGGTCTACGTATGATGCCCGAAAACCGTAGACATTTTATTTTCCTATTTTGTCAAAACGTAATTTAACATGACCATTTTGTCTCATATTATAACTACATTCTAGAGCCCCCCCCCCCCTAAATATATATTATGTTCCATTATTTGAATGTGAATGCTCAAATCGTTCATTCTTTACGTCTCAAAAAGTGATCAAATAACAACGTAACTATAACGTAATAGCCTGTAGAACTAACTACGTTAATCGTACTCGGATTTCCGGGCGATATCCTCAATGGGTCTTACAACATTTAAGAATGTACGTGTTTATTTTATAATTCTTGATCATAAAAAGACAGACTCAATTTGCAAATTACCTCATACAAGAATCGCATAGCAAAACTTTTAATCCAGTACCCGTATGTTTATATTTCTGTAGTAAAGCCTCTAAGCTAAATGCGCACTACAACTATAAATTAATTTAAATAAACAAGCCAATGACATTCTTTATGACTCAAACAAATATCAATCCATCATGGTAACTCAGACCGTTCCAAGAAGCTAATGTATTTAAACATAATAATTTTAATTTTAACTGGTGTGCTTGACTACTTAGGTATCCCATATCCTTATTAATTGTTGATCAGTTTGGATTTATTTGCCTTTAAAGAAAATTGTACGTTTCTCAGAAGCTTTTCCTAGTGACACCCTTGCAATCTGGAGTGTTTGGATTTCTCTCCTTTGTATGACCGTCGCTATTCATTTTGAATGACAAACTGTACAACCTTGTAGACAAGAAGTTAATTTACATTATTATAACGAGTGACAAATAAAAATAAATTCTTGCGGATTAAAAATAGTCAATTAAGTTTTGTTGATTCCTAATATTAATTACATTTGGATAATGTAAAAGTTGTGATAACTCATGTCGACAATGTCTCCGCGGCGCGCGACCCCTATTGGGAAGCGCACACTTGGGCATCACCCCACTCCCTCCTCCGCCAATTCGTCCGCCCGCTCATTTATTCGCATACAAAACACACGGAGCGCCGGCGAGCTGAGGGTGGGCGGGCCGGGCCGGTAGTGGGGTAAGGGCGGCCCGCTGCCTCTCAGTCTAGTAGGTCTAGGCCTCAGTTGTCCTCGTCGGATTCGACGCCGGTCATTGCGGTTTGACGCAACTTCTAGCGGGGGCAGGGTTGTATTTTGAGTGTCTACCTCTCTTGATTAATAAATAGTGAATGTAATGGACCTACCAACTGTGCAAATAAATAAGTCATTTTACTTTTTGGCTTGAAACAAAAAATATAATATTTTCGATTAATCAAAGAATAACATTTTAACGTAAGGTGTTTTATTAGGAAATTGTTTTTAGTCAGTTTCCTCAAGTCTTTTTTCGAGAATACTAAATCCATATATGCAAAAGGCAAGGCAAAGAAAGGCAAAACAATCATTAAGTTTATCTCAGAGCGTTTATAGGTTCAGAGCGTTACCACTCGATTACGATCCAGTGTAAGGACAAAGTAATAAGTTTTAGTTAGTCAAAACTGGTATAAAAATCCGTGGACAGTTCAAGAATAAATAAGATAATGTTCCCCGAATCGATATTTGTATACATTTGTTTTTCAATCGGTAGTATAAATAAGTTTTCAAGGGAATGGGGTTTCTGGATCATACTCCTGGAAACGAAACTCAATTGCTAATTTTTTTACTACCTGAAAATGAAGGTTGTGTGACTGATTTGCAATCCCATCATTTATTAAAATGCTTGAAAGGAATACTCTGTAGTCTTGTTTCGTCTCCATCAAAATACGTCGAAATTCATAGATCGATAGAGTCTAAAATTGCTCAAAATCAAAACCCGAGTAGAAATCGACTAAATATTGAGGTGAACATATTTCAAGCGATTGGTTGATCAACAAGGATCTTGTCTGCGGGAGAGTAGGGAAGAATTGTGTGAGAACCGACTGTGTTTTTGAAATAAAACCTAAATTATTCTATTAATCAAAGATTACATTTCCAATATAAACTTTACAACTGTTTATCCTTGACGGAATCTTCGGCTTTCCTGGTTGAACAATTCCCTTCGCGATATTTAGCTATTTAAAAAAAAAATATCCATGTTCGAAAAAAATAGGAGGAAAATGATTATTATAAAAACTAATTATCGTTTTCCTTATATTAAGTATATCTATCTCGCGGGTTTCATCGATTTAGATTTCTTTTTGCGTGATTTTTATACAATTTAATTTGTAATAAAAATAATAAAACATTTTTAGTACTTTTTCCACATAAAATTTATTAGATCAGGACCGGTTTCGCTCATCGCGAGCATTATCAACTGATAAGAAAAATATATAAACAGTGATATTTATACAAATTTAAATTAAAATAAAAAGGTGTAAGCAACTATTAACAATTTAAAGGATTAGCAAATTACATTATAATTACACAAAATTAAAATGCTTAACACCCATAACAATTAAAAAATCATCATCAAAGAATAATAAATCTAAGTGGCAGACGATATCAATTATAAACACAATTAAAATTTGGGAAATTTTTACACAAAGTGAAACACTACATTACTAAAGTAAATATCCTAATGATGATTTGGTGTTTTTCCCGTTTCCAAGCAATGATGTACTTCAACAAAATCAGCAGTAATGAAGATTCTGAAAAAGACAATTTTTAAAAACCATATCAATTCTTACAAAAGGAATAAATTTTGAAAAACATATAAATAATATAGAAGAGCAGTTAACATAGGTTAGAATTAGATTAATGAAACGGATATAACAAAGGTGATGATGCAAATACAACTTGTTCGTTTAATAAATTAGAGTTAGGTAAAAATTTATGTCTATTTATTTCTAAGATCTCTTGTTTATCAAGTTTTAACGATTTATTGTTGACATGCAGGATTCTAAAGTTTTTAGAGATATCAAATGTATGCTTATTTAGGAACAAATGGTTCCCAAATGAAGATAATTCATTCCCTTTACGGGAGCAGGCTAGATGTTCTTTAAATCTGATATTAAAAGCTCTTCCCGTTTGACCAATATACCTGGCTCCACAAGAGTCGCAATCAATTAAATAAATGCCACTTTGGTTAAGAATATTAAGTTTATCTTTAGAATTTACTAAAATGCGTTGCAAGTTAAAAGAATTATAAAAAATGACATTAAAAAGGTTTTTGTTGAATTTTCTTGAAATCTTTTCTGAAACTCTACCCAGGTAGCTCAATTTCACCCACTGTTTCTCAACGGCAGGCTCCTTAATCACCAAACTAGAGCTTACATTTAGCAAAGCTAGTTTTTTGTGTTTTTTAAATAAAAGACGATCTATTAAATCCGAATCATAACCATTATTCATCGCAATTTGTTTTATCGTATTTAACTCAAGCTCGTAACTTGCTTTAGTCATCGGAATCAACAAAAGACGATGAATAAAGCAATGAAAGGTTGCTAATTTATGAGAGATATGATGTCTGGAAGAATTGTTAATGATGTTATCGCTGTATGAATCTTTTCTAAAAATACTGAAACAATGCCGATTATTAATAATCTCGATCGTTAAATCCAAAAAGTTTATTTTATTCAACCCCAACTCCATTGTAAATTGAATATGCGGGTTAACGTTATTTATAAGTTTTAAGAATTGATTAAGTTGTCTCTCTGTACCTCCCCAAAGTACTAAGATGTCATCTACGTATCTATACCAGTAAATGACATTTCTAAAGAGATCAAAATTACTGATTTTAGATTCTAAAAAATCCATGAAAAAATCAGCTAAAATAGGAGACAAAGGGCTACCCATTGCCAACCCATTCAACTGTTGGTAAATTTTATCATTGAATTTAAAGAAGTTTTGGTCAATACAACAATTGACAATAGATTTAATATCATAATATCAAAGTACTAAAAATGTTTTATTATTTTTATTATAATGCCATTCCACCAAGTATTGACAGTGAACACCTTAAAAGTGATGAATTTAATTTGTGATTTGTTCATATTTTCCAAATTAAGCCGGCGATGTGTTTATTTATATTCAATAAAAATAATTTTATACAACACAACATAAATGGTTTTTTTAGTTCACTTTTAGTGTGTTCAATGTCAATACTTGGTGGAAAGGAAAAATTAATAAAAAACACAATAATCCTTTGCACTTCATTCGTTTTTATTTAATATGTCAGGACCAGTTTCGCTCATTGCTAGCATTGTCAACTGACTGGTTTTTTAGTTGATTATTAGAACTATCGATATGACACTCCGACACCGGAGAGAAAATGTAATATTAAGTTGACGTAGTCGATAACTGTTTCACTTTTATATTTTCGACTAAACGACAATCTCACATATCCTTAATTTTAAATTCTCTATAAACTGTTTCTATATGTAGATGGTTATATTAAAAAATAAAATACACATTTGTACTAATCAGTAGATAATGCTCGTTTGATGGAAACCGGTCCTGATCTTATCAAGTAAAAGTGGATTTGGTACAAATAGGTATTTCATTTTTTTTAATATAATGTATTTCCCCAAGTATTGACAGTGAACACCTTAATAGTAGATTTATTGTCATTCAAAATAATAATGAAAGTGTTTGTGTTTTAATTGTGTTTATAGAAGTGCATGCTTTCTTTTTTGTCTGTTTGACGTTTGCAGCCGATTGTTCATGGTACGACACGCGCCACCTACTGTAAGTTAATTGTACTAAAAAAATCCCGCAAGTGCAAGCACATGTTGTAAAAATGAACTGTATGGCAGACAAGACATGTACAAGACATACTGTAAGTTAATTTTACTATGCCTATAACCTTCCCGGAAGTGCAAGCGAAAAGTTTGTCAAAGTTTTATTGCAATCGGGTCGGCGATGTGGCAACGCATAAATTACGAATTCATTTTGATATATATACGATTAATCCAATAGCCTCCGACCAGTCGAGTTAAATTAAATGTAGGTGAAGCGTTTCATCCAAATATGTATATATATATACACGGTATCGCTAGACAGGGAAACATTTTCAACAGTAAAAAAGCAAATAATTTTGATTAAATACCTTAGGCGTATCACAAGAGTTTGTGTAATAAACAGAGCGGCTGGCATTTGTATTATATTGTATTAAATTTTGTAATCATTAAACCGTCTCCGAGGGAGCGGTGCGGCTCGGCGGGGCTCGGTCACTGTCCCTCCTAAGGTCGGCCACAACCTGTATTGGAAATAATAATTATTGCGTTACATAATCGATTGTATCGATGAAATTCTCTCCGAATATTTGTCTCGGCTATATGTACAAATCGACAGACGAAAACTAATCGGGTTAGGCACATTGTGAGTTTAAGCCAGGTTTAGATGCTTTATCATTTAGTTGTTGTTTTAAGTAATTTCCCGCAGTGACAATCAAAACTTGATGTGTCCAATATTGTATATCTAACTACCTGAAATGCATTACAAACGGACGCATCTTTGACTCTCAATTACAGTCAACAATTAGAAGAGATTTTAGTACTATTTTATATATCAAATTATTTCAAAACCACATGACCGCTCAACAGCTTAAAAACCTCTGCGCACTCATTCCGGGTTGGCGCGCACTCCAATACGTACAACTATAAATAAATTAGTAATTGAACATTTAAATATTTTTACTAGAATTAAATTCATATCTTTTATCAGAAAATTAATTGATCCAAATCTGGATTATATAATATAAGGATTAGCTGGTAAAAACGACGTGAAGAGTAGAAAATGTTGGTAAATTAACTAGCGACTGATTTTTATTATTATTTGTTGGATTGGGCCGCGCAACTTACCTCTCGTCTTAGAGCAGTGGCTCCCAACCTCTATGTTACTGCGCCTGCCTCCCTTTGAAGAAAAACATATCTTCGCGCCTCCCCATCCTTTTTTTCATGTAGTATTAAAGACACGTTTTAAAGGGGAAATAAATATTTTGGACTTTGCAATAGTCCACGCCTCCCAGGTTGGAAATCGCTGTCTTAGGGAACATTGGTCAAAATGCAGAAAAGTGAATCAATTGTAAACTACCTGGATGTGTTTTACGACTAATATGTATGCTTATTTATATTGGTTAAATTTGAATCGTTCAAAATATTACATTCACACAAGTTCACCAACAACCCGGGTTTTGCCATTTGGCAACTTCAGTCGAGCACGGATGGACTTGAACTGGCGTGTTATATAATAAATAAATGTATCACTAAGTTAAAAGCCATCGATGGCGACATGGATTCAAATTTAATATTGAAATTCCACCAAGCAACCAACAAATAACAGTTAGCCCTCGATGCCTTTTTTTTAGCGAGATTCTGGTGTAAGAAACGGCGAATAAATCTGAGAATATTCTTATTCGGTCGGATTCGTTTCGCTCAATAATCTGTGTAAATATGACGTCAGAGTTTTACAGCTTGGGAGTTTTTAGTGAAGACAGTTATACTTTCTACGTACATACAAATTTTAATTGTTTGACGTTTTTCCCTGATTGAATAGCATATGATTTGAGTTGTGAGACAATGAGACAGATCTGTAAAGTTTGCAGTTGATTTTTGTTTTCTTGATTTAAAATAAACTGATTAAGCAATCTTAGTTTTTGATTTGTACGCTTTTAGTGTTGATATATTTCACCTGAATAGGTATAGATAATTAGGTTTTAACTTAGCCATAAATTGTCCAAAATTACTTCTAAGCCATGTTTTATTTTAAAATCATAACCAGTTTCGCTTAATAATTGAAAAAAACTAGATAAAGCAATGATATATATATATATATACGGCAAGACATTATGAAAACAACGTACGGAAGAAAAAAATGAAAAGGACGTTTTGCACAGACTAAACAGATTACACGTTTTTCAGTTTTCTTCTGATATGCCAACTGTATCGGCTCAAATCATAATTACCTGAATGTGAAAGAAAACCCAAATCCCAAGATCAGTATTTCTCAGTAAGTATAATAACGGCGGTTTAGGTTTTTTCAAAGTTTACTTTCGCTTCTAAATAATATCGTTGCCTGAGAGCTAATATTATGATTTATTTTAAGAGGTGTTGAAGTGGTTTTTCTCTTTAAGACAGATATCCCACCACGGAACTAACATTAGTGAAGGGAAAGGAATCTTTAGCAAAAACAAAACACATCTATTTAGATGTCCCAGTGCATTTCTCAGGTGACGATATACGGACATAAATAAAGCAAGCACAGGTTGCTGAAATTAATACGTTTCGTTTGAACGAAATGTATTTTAGATGCGTTTAAATGTATTTATTTTATGTAAGCACAGATTTTTGACAGTAACATTATTTTAGAACGATCCTTCGTTTTTGTTAATTAAGTATCCCCATTTACCTTCCAAGAGCCATCCATGTACTTGTCTCACATCCGAGCCTCTTGCTTCAACCATTAACATAGACAATCCGTTTATTGTATATTTATTTATTAATTTAATAATTTTGTTTTTAAAGCCATGACTGACGTGGAATTGGCATCGCAACGCTCTACATCTTTTAGCTAAATTGTTGCGTTATTAGTTCCACTCCCAAGTAGCAATTATTATCCATTTTTTTGTGTTCATAACTGTGTCAATTTTAGTTAGTATGCAATTGATATCATATTTGAAACGACCGCAATGGTACGCATTACATCAGTAGCCCAATGGCAGAGGGAAAGCATGCAGGAAACCAGCGAGTGCGTACCCACTTGGTAACTAAACAAACCGTATCGCGGCTTTCGTCAGCGTTTCTTTATTTGCGTATCATCGCATTTGACCCACCCCGCCCCCAGCCCCGGGCTCGCGGGTGGTGTGGGGTTAGGTGGTATCGGTGGGATGCCGGGGTGTGTGGGGGCGTATTGCCCGAACGGGGGTTGATGTGATGCTGTGGGGGTCGGGGGCGGGTTTGTCTGTAGGTGGCCGTGAGCTAGCTAACCTTTCCTCGGTTTGCGTATTTTGCCCATTTAGAAAAGAGACCTCCGGTTGTACGTCAGGGCTGCCACTAATTACCACTCATCTGGCTCAAATCTCAAGGTTAATTCAGTATCGATCGATCAGAGAATCACAGCATATTATGACTATTATACACGTCGATGTGCCGAGTATTAAAGTTTATCATCGGGACTTAGGAATATCGTACATATTATGTAAACTCTTTTTATGAATTTAATTCATGTTCGTATTAACATAACTTGTTTTTGCGTGGATGGATGAGAAAAGAAGGATTTTTTTAATGGAATAACTTGCAGTTAGCAAGTAAGTAAGTCGCACACACTACCAAAAGGCTCGTATTTTTCTGTTCGGAATTTATATTAAATGTTCATAATTTAAATCAAATTAAAAAAAACCTAACGTAACCTGCGAACCAAAATTGTTATAAAATATTCTGACCGTTCATATTTTTATTCTGACCAAACATTGATTCAAATTCTGACTATTTAATTTGTTTCCCTACTAAAATATGCACGATATGTTTTCGTATTCAACTACACGCAAGTTGATTGAAAAATATATATATTTATCCGAGGTAGTTAGTTTTCAATTTTCAGTAATTGTAGAAAAGATGCTGTTCTCTCTTTCTTTTTATAAAACACTCGAACACATTGTTTTTATTTTTGAATACAAAAAATTGTGTATTTTGGTATTTAATTAATGTGGAGCGGACACAACATTGACATATTGGTGTAGATACCACAGTTGGTTGCACCGCTCCGAACACTGATGCTTAAGATTACTAATCTACTGACATTCAAATGATTTGCATTTCTAGGAACTCTTAGAACAGAGTTGTAGAAAAAACGGAGAGATTTGTTTTAGTTTATAATGGATGTCATGGTAAAATGTTCCCAAGTGTAATTTGTTATAATCGATCAGTAACTTATTATAACTGAAAATAGTAATCGACAGTATGCATCAAATATCAGTCATTGGTGTTTATATTTGAAGCACAGACGTGTTCCCGACCGTAAAATAATACAACAAAAAATTAATATAAATTTTCCAGTATAATATACAGCGATTTGGTATGTATACATTGTAATATCTGTTGAATATTTCTCCATTCTCTGCATATATGATAGGTTACGTTACTGGAATTTTTAGTCTTTTTTTTGATATTTTTGGCAACCCTACTCAGCAAATTATAATAATATGGAAATCAATTAATTTTAAAATTGCATACTATCATGAAAAACATATACGATACGATCAGATACGACCGATGTGCTGTACAGAAGAATATAATCTAAATTATAATACAAATTGGAAAATAAAAAGACTGATCTCAGTGTCGTTGTTGACACTTTTTGACAACCTTGGTTCTTATTGTGTGGTACTGTACGTAGATGCCGCCGGATGGGGGATGGGGTCGGTCAGGGAGATGCGAGGGTGGGCGACTACGTTTCCTAATTTCTTCAGCTTCCCTTTGTGCGATCCGTTATTACTATTTATTCCTCGGAAAGGGTCTCGCTCTCCGCTCACCGTGAAATTGCCCCCGCCCCTCTCACCGCGCCTCTTGCAACCCTCTCGCTCGCCCTCCGAGCCGCCACCCGTGCGACATTCCACCCCCTCCGCCCACCCACGCCCATCGCCAGCCACTGTATCCTTGCTCTTTATTCTATAATACAAAATATACGAAGACGCGGCGAGAATGTACAATCTGTCTTTTGCTAAGTTCGTGTCGTGTTTAAAAACTAAGTCTTCGCCAATTGTTTCTTTGGGCATATCCTCTCCGTAACGCTCAACTTTGTTTTGTTCCTGACAATTCAAATTTATTGATTGTCACCTGTTTATCACTTGATAATGAATACTGAGTATCAAATCATTCAATTTGTGTACGTTCCCGGGTCGATGCGATGGCTTCACAATACGAGAGATTAGTACATTCTGCTAAGACGCCGTGTTTATGATGGTTATGTGATTGATTGGTGGCAATCACTCGACTTTTCGAAATCATCGCTGTTTAGAATTTTAAAAATGGAATGTATTTACTTTTTATGTATTATATCATTAAATGTGACTTAACAACGATTCACAGTTACCATATGGGCATTGGTCAAATCTTGTTTTTACTATGTCGCAGGTTGTTCAAATTTAACATAACTTCATGTTATCCTACAATTATTGCATACTATACGCCACCAAACATTTTCTGCAATGGAACACTTCACAAATCAGCATTTTTTTTAGATTGGGTAATTCATAATATTAAAAATACAAAACAAAACTGTTTTTATTTACTTAACACTTAGGAGTCCGGGCGAACATATGTGTGCATCTCACTTTCAGTGCGCAGGAGTCCGCGCGAACATATCTGTTCGTTTTGCCGAGTGTAAGTTTACACAAAAAAAAGGTACTTTGTGTGATGATTTTTTTTCTTCACATTTAACATCAAGGTTGCCAGTGATATTGAAATTGATAATGTCAAACAAATATATTAAAAATATTTTTTTTTTAAATCGTAAATATAGAAGTAATTCCACAGTATCACCTAGTAAATAATATTTTTTGTATAACGTTTAACGTTTGGTGTAATATTATTTTCATGGAAAAATGCATCTTTTTTTGTTAGATCTTTTGCTTCGTTTACGTATATAAATATGGGTTAAATTTTCGGATAAGTTTATTTATTGCTTCTTTGGCCGCTTCACAATTCTTTACAAAAAAATAAGTGTTTGTTCTATGGGATTTTTAAGAAAGTGAAATTAGTCATGACAATAATTATATAACACAGATCCATTGTCTCAGATTCATTTTACATCTGTATCCTTTTTTTCTTTTGTAGACATTTTGCAACTAATTCTTGTTGGAAAATCAACCCTAAATTCAAAGAAATGAAATCATTATTTTACTTCGAACAAAGCACCGCTTTTACTCAATATATGTTTGGCTTGCCAATAGCAATAAATTATGTAATTCTCAATGCCCTTTTCGAGACGCTGTTGACAAGGAGCTATTTTTTCTGTAAAGTTTATGGCTCTGCTGTGAAAAAAATGTGACCCTAATGCTTCATAATTATTACACATATGAATGGCCACCATTCATTAATAGCATATACCTGCACCATTCTAACAAAAACAAACGATTCTCAAAGATTTAAAATATTTAAATAATTGAAATATAACAAGAATTATTTAAAAATATCTGAGAGTTGCGAATAAAACCTTACGATATAGAACAGATGTTTATTTTCGGTTTTACAATATCTCAAAAAAACTAAAATAGTTGTCGTTGCTGAGAAGAAGGAGATGGGGGGGGGGGGGGTTAGTAACCAGTAACTTTATTTTAAATTAGTGTATATTATTGCAACTCTTTATAGCCATTTCTTACTAAATAACTTTACTTTTAAGTTGTTAAGACTCTTTATATGAAACCCTCGGTTGAGAAACACTGATTTTATCATATTTTTATATGTATAAAACCATACGAACGCTTTTCTGAAAGAAAAAAAAATATACATCAATCGGTTTAATAGTTATCGCAATTTAAACGTGAGCGCAAAAAAAGTTCCATTTCCCCAAAATTCGGCCGGCTCCCGCGCATTTTTTAGTATGCAAATCTGCGGACCTATATGTGTTAATAATCATTTTTAAAGCATGTCACACACATATGAATACATACTCTTAATGGCGTTGATGAGCCCTTGAATCGCAAATCTTCTTGATATCTGGCCCAACAATATTAGAGCTGAATTCTTATTCCTGGTCTGCCGCCGAGCCTGCTCCTACACTTTGACTTCGTTGCATCATAATAAGAAAATCCTGCTTCGCATAGATAGGTTGGAGGAGGATGCGGAAGTAAACAGTAACAGCTTGTTTATGACACATTGGGGACTTTCTGACAAACTCGTCAAGAAATTATTTAATGGCTGATCTTTGTATTATCTTTGATTAAAATAATTTCATAATCACTTGCGCTTGAGCCTACTAGTTTAGTTTTTCGCAGAAAATGGATTCCAAGCCCAGGAAATTACCAAAAGTCGTTTTCAAATTATTTAAGTGGTCGTGGAACACCAGTGTTTTGGGAAACCCTGTCTGAAAGTATCGTAAAGGTGAAGGGAGCTCAGTGAATACACGCTATAATAGTGTTCTCTCTAAAATAAAAAATACATTTTTTGAGTATTTTTAAGAATTTCCCGACCGCAAAAATAATCGACGTGTTTCGTTAAAATTTCCAGATTTGTAATGTGTTCCACTACAGAAAACTTTGGGGAACTCTGATTTACGACATTCAGTATTGTTACACATGTAACTCAATTTTTCCCCTAAAATACCACTTAAATACAAGCAATTCATTTGGTTTAACAGTATTCACGTGGAAAAATAATGTAGTGATTCCGTAGAAAGTTTTGATAAATATTACCTTAGTACTTACTGCAAAATGTAAACTGACAAATAAACAAGGACAGAATTTTGTCAGTTTGCAATGCCTTCTTCGCCTTTTTGAGGGGTCAAATTACATCTTGGATTGGGTTTGGTTTTTTTTTTATTTTCGCTACGAATAGGTTTCCAATTTTATTTTTTCCATCTCTACTCTCCGCACAATGATGGTGGTTGGTATTGTTAGATAGATACCCAAAGGTGTGTGCGTATCCATTTATACCTTGCTTAATATAAGTGGTAACCCTTTAGGGATCGTCGCGGCCGACGAAGCATCTCAATTTACGGAAAGCCATCATGAATGGGTTTTACTTTTTCACGGTTTTAATTATTCACGGTTTTAATTAGTATATATTTAGAATAAGTCGTGTTAAAAATAACATTTATGTACTGGTAAATTACCTGAATGTCATTTTTTCAAATTCAATTTAGAGAATTAATATTTATTATTTATTCTTACGCGATTCTTAATTTTCTGATTCAATTAAGTGGCTAACTGCGGTATATTTAATATCAGTTGTATATCTTATACCTTTTCAACCCTTTTTTTTATCACCGATCTGTTTCTTTAATACCACCGTATGTACATGAATCTTTGTGCATTGAAACATATTGAAAACTGTATTGCAGTGATGTGTATATTTGAAACTGTTCATTCTGCTTCCAGCTTAAAGCATACGTCCCCCTTTAGGTTAATTCACCAGTTTTAAGATAGCCGCTTATCCTACCGTTTGGAGGGAGGATAAGGATAGAACGATGAGGTTAGAATTTAACTAGGTATGTGATAGTTTAACTCGCTTCCGTTTAGAAACGGCTTCTTTTTCAGGTTTTGATATTCTAGCAAAGAATGATGCAAAATTGCAAGACATCCACCTCTTTAGATAATAAATTATTAATCGATTGATAATTTTACATATAATATATTGTTTATAAAATTTAACATTCTGACCAGTAATATGAATACTTCTCTCTAAGCATGTCACTGAGCAGGAACGTAGATAATTAAGAGTGGCACTTAGGCAACGGTGATTGATTTCATTTATAACCCTAAACAAGGCCGCAATAACCTAAAAATAATAAAGTTATTCCAAGTATTTGTATTTCACAAAGGATCAGACAAAACATAGAGCAAGTTTTACATACATTGCATAACTTTGATTTAAAAAAAACAATTGGGAATATTTTTGATTTTAAAACCACTAATCTGATAAATTAAGACAAAATTCGGACGGAAAGAATATATACCCCAACCTGGTTATGGGTTAAACATAGAACATTAAGAAAGTTAAGCTACATCGACTCGAAATTATATTTTTTAATTTTACACTAAACATATATATGAGAATCTCAGTTCCAAAACCTACCTAAAGACTATTTTTGTTTTTTTTTTTAATTTAATGCCAACTTGTTATCTATTTCAGTATCCATACAATCAATAAATTTTCATACTTTCGATGGATTCGGCGGTAACTTTGTGGAAGTTCATTTTAATATAAAATAACTTAGATTATTCCAGCACAATACGTGGAAGAATCCAAATTATTTTATATTTTATGATAAATTTTCAATTTCAAAACCTCTAAATACAGAGAAAAAGCATTTTTAAAAATGTGTTTAGTCTCAAAACCTACTCAAATCCAAAAATCCCACAGCAGTTTTTTGCAAGACATCATCACATACATCCATTAAATTTATAAAATTAAAAAATCAAGTGAAAATCGATTTATAAAAACTTGCCATACTGGGGCTCGAACCCGTGAACTCTGTTACTGAAGTCAACGACGTTGACCACGCAGCTGACTGGCATCAAATATAAATTTCCAGTACTGCGACACCAATCGGCCGGAATACATTATTTGTTTTGCTTATTTTATTGTATCTTTGTAAAATCGGTATTGAATTTAGCAACGGCGGTTAAAAAATACCAGTATTTGTATATTTGTCCGGAATTGAAATCCATATTGAAGCCCGGAGTTATTAAAAAGTGGAGTAACTCCACTGACTGCAGGTGCCTGGTGGAGTTGTATTTACCCTAACAAAATCGTCAGCAGTCAGCACTATGTGGATTGGCGGTCGGCCAAAAACCGCGGCACACTGGCCCGCATGCATCCAACGCAAGGTCACCACCGGACCGGCTGTTTCGGCCGCTTTTCGAAACTATGAAAGCCTCGCGCGTTAACAACCACTGCCGCTTACCATGTCACAACGTACAGCGTCATCATCGTATTGTGATGATGCTTTCACAGATATTTACTGAATGTTTTGCGTGTTATTTTTTTAAACACAAACTAAATTCATTGTTAACCTTGTTGCAATAATTGGTACAATACAGAATGATCTATCTGGAAATTGCGAGATAGTCAAATACAACTATTTTGTTGTGAAGAAATTGTATATAATTTTGCCCGCTGTAGTCTTGTTGGAGCTTACTCTACCGATCAAGCGGGGTCTAGATTCGATTCCCGGTAATAATCCCTAAGACGAGTATGTTTTGTTATGTTAATTCTCCTCGAGAGACTTAATATACCAAAAACAGCCGCAAATGGTACATAGATATTTTTTTTAGGGTGTTCACTGTCAATACTTGGTGGAAAGGCATTATATTAATAAAAACAATAATCCTTTGTACTTCATTCCACTTTATTTAATATGTCAGGACCGGTTTCGCTCATTGCGAGCATTGTCAACTGATAAGAAATATAATTTAACAAATTTGAATCGTTCAAACTAATCAGGTAAAAGATCTGAATCAGGTAAAAATTTGAATCTATTGATTTCTAGGATAACTAGACAAGCAAGAAATCCTAGAAATCAATAGATTCAAATTTTTACCTGATTCAGATCTTTTAAACGATCAAATAATTTTTGCTAGTTCCCCGTTACTTTATCCATTGCATTAGCCCTTGTTAACTATTCTTTTATATAAATTAAAAAAAAAAAAAAAATATATAGATTTCTTTTGATAGAATTGATATGGTCTTTGAAAAATTTGTTTTTCAGAATCTTCCTGGCTGTCGATTTTGTTTAAGTGATGAATGAACACACCAACTACTTGGAAGCGGGGAAAACATAAAACTATCATTAAGCATATTCATATCATTAAGCATATTCACTTTATTAATGTAGCATTTTATCAATTTGTCAAAAATTTCCCAAATTTTAATTATGTTTGTAATTACTTTCAATCGCATTCTGAATTTATGAATCTGGGATGACTTTTTAATTATATGTTAGTTGTGTTGAACATTTTAATTTTGTGTTATTTTAGAATCACTTTAATGTAATTGGCAATTTCTTTTCAATGCCAACTGTTGTGTATAACTTTTCAATTTTGTATAAATAGCATTGTTAAATTATATTTCTTATCAGTTGACAATGCTCGCAATGAGCGAAACCGGTCCTGACATATTAAATAAAGTGGAATGAAGTACAAAGGATTATTGTTTTTATTAACATAGATAATTGCTGCATATTTAGTTAAAAACTGCCAAAATGTAGCATTAGATCATTATTGGTGGGGAGATTTCAACTGTTGATTTAATATGCTTTGATAACTGACATCGCGTATACCGTATATTTTACATTTTTTTATATGAGGATTCAATGATTTCAAAAAGTTTACTTCGCGAAAATAGCGTCAAGTCTTAATTGCTATCGAATCTCAATCTTACCTAAATATCCAACTGCCCGTCACTATATAAACTTACAGGGCGTGTCTCGTAATGCAGCAGCGATAAGCACTATACAATGATTGGCGTGAGTGTCTTAGGAGCAGTCACCTAAATCTTGGCTGTTATCTAATTAAACAGTCGTGTCAAACACCCAGCTCGCCAAGACACATTGTTTTCAAATTTCTATGTGAAGTTACAAAAAGCTACCGCCGAATCCATTGATTCCATTTAAGAAAATAATATTTGAAACTTAATTTGGTTTAAATTACTACCAAATATGGTCGCACTATTAGTGTAATTATTGCAACACAGCGTTGACTATATTTCATACTTATTCCTTTTGTTTTTAATAACATATTATATAATATTTATATATTTTAAAAATAAAAATTGAAATGAATATACTTGTTTTGTTCTAATAAAACAACTCTTGTACTTATTCCACATATTTAAATCAGTAACAAACCTAGATCGGGACCGCTTTCGCGTATCGTTATTGCTGTTTAATTTTTTGAGTATAATTTCTCTTCATCCCAAATGTTTTGACAAACATTATTACTTTTGAACATTATTGGCAAAATCTTTTTTTTATGATTTATGTTAAAATTTTTGGCAGTACTCGAGAGGATATCAATTCGAAATAAGTAATTACAAATAAGGTTTTCTTTTTGCTAACGGAGTATTTATTTTACAAACTATGTGAACTAGTATGAAATCAATTAATATATTATAAAATGCATTGTCGGCTCCAATAAAAGGTCAAGTGTAGGCTAGTACTAAATTGAGCATTTACTCGATAACCCTCTTTCTCGATAAGATAACAAATCAATACAGTGCCGAGTTTGTGTCAGTTTTGATTTGGATATTGTGTCACCAATTGGTGACGTTAATAAATATCATCTACTATCGGTTATTTAATAATAACACCATGTTAAATATTCCGATCCGGGTTCGCGTCTCATTCCCTTTTCTTGTTATGTAAGACAACTATTTGTCATACTCGCACTCTTTTATGGAAGGTTTTCCTAAACTGTTTTTGCAATTAAAAGTGCCGTGGTGTTCACTGCCAATACTTGACGGAAGGCATTATATTTATTAACATTTAGAGGAGTGAATGGACCCTCATTTACTGGCTTTTTTCAACATGACAATTGTGTGATGTTTTCTCCAATGAATATTCATACTTAAAGCACGTTTATGCTCACAGACAGACTACTGTGTCGAGTTAAAAGTACGTCCGTACTCCTTTACGGAAAATGGCGCCAACATACATGTACGTCCATACTCATCTAAAGGTTGAAATATAACAATCTTTTGTACCGCGAGCATTCATCAGTTGATGCTTGTGGTGTGTGAAAATGGTCTTGATCATAATAAATAAGTGTGGAATTGGAAGACACAAGGTGGGTTAATAAATAATGCATAACGAATACGAAAATTAAAACAATGATAAATTAACACTATTTAAAACAGCCCATAAAGATATGAAGTTCTTAATTATTGACTTCGGTAATTTTTCGACTCGTGCGATTTTCCCATTTAAAACCAAGCAAAAATTACACATGCAATTGAAAACATGCAGCCGTCATTGAAATTTATTCACATCCCTCTACTGTTCACAGATGCAAGATACTTTTCCAATCCATGTATTGTTAACATACATATGGAACTTCGAGAGGTGAAGTGAGCCAACTAGAAAAATGTTACTCCTTTCTTGTACTCATAACCTTAAGTACAATCACGTCTTGATTTGGTGTTTTGGTGGATTGCATATCCTTATTTTACCAACACTATTGCAATGTGTATTAACTGACGTTACTTCACTTTTACGATATTACCAACATTTTTTCTAAAATACCACTTGGCTCACTTCACCTCTAATTTGCCCATATGTAATGCTGATCATGTGACGCTTTTCGTCGTTAGTTGTTATCATACAATTAGTGATTTTAGACATTCATACACAAAATATTACAGTCAAAGATTTCAATATGGGTGTTTCCAATTTCTATACTCGTGTTTTGTCTTTACCTGCCATTCGTTGTGATTTCATTTAAACAAGCTTAGTCATTTCTTATCGAATGCCAATCTGTCGTGTTGTGTTATCATCGTAATCGCATTGTGATACACAGGTCTTGAGAAATAAAAAAAGCTATATGAAAATGAAAACGTTTTTTTTTGTTTTGAGATTGATTCGTTATCAAGCCAGTGTGGGGCAGGTACACGTGTCAAACAAAATTATCGGCTTTCCTCTTTGCCGCTTCCTTTATCTGAGACCCGTGTAAGGGTTAAAGAAACACTTTCCTCGTCAAAGCGGTGCTCCGTCTCCGCCCTGCAGCTTTTCCTCCTCCGTCTCTTGCCGCTTTGTCTCCCGTCGAAATGAAAGAATTGTTGATGCACGTGGAGTGGGCGGCCCCGCCATCCCGCCGCTCTCCGCCGCGCCGCTCTGCATTATTTATTTCAAATTTCCCACCCCCGCCCCCTTAAAGGCGGCCGTGAGCACTGGCGAAGGTATTACCAGAGAACGCATCGCATCGCCACCTTTTGATGAGATGAGGTTTTTGTTTTTATACCGACGTGAATGTTCTTTGCTCTCCGTTATGCCTCTACACGCACGCATAAATAAACAAATAATCAAACTGTATCTTGGAAGATTTTTGTTTATAATAATGCTTATAAAAAAAAAGATTTTATCGAAATTTATTATTTCTGTTATTAAAGGAGACATTTTATAACAATATTCACAGTAAAATATTTTGAAGTGAAACCATCCATAATATAAAATAAATTTGATAACTTTGTCGTTACAAAATGTGACACGTGTTTCGCCTGTTTGAGAATGATTGTCAGACGTAACATCTTACCTCCTCCTTGCGTCCGGTAGAAAAGGACAACCCCGACTATTTTGTAGTACAGAAAAAAATCTGTCAATTCAACAAAAAAAAATGCTATTTCTTTTGGAGAAAAAGTTTAACTTCTCTGCCCCACACCATCTATGTAATCACTAATCAAATTTGTTATCAAAGTTAGTTTTTTTTACTGGTAATAATTAATTGCTTATTATTGATGACTTTGTTAATTTAATTACTGTTACTATTAAAATATCAATGTACCTAAAGAATATCGGATGCCATATGCTCCACATAGGGAGCGAATATGTCAAAGAAAAGAAGTGATACAAATATTTTTTTTATCGAATAATGAACAAAAAAAAAGTTGTTGGAACTAGAGCGATCTCGGAATCCTAAGATTAGAAAAGATGTGAATCGCGAAATCCCGGGATTAGAAAAAGTGTAGTTGGAACGTTCAGTAATAAGTGCATATAAAGAGATGTTAAAATGTCAGCCGCTCAACTTCGACTATTTACACAAACAAATAATTAATTATTAAATAATTACGTGTCCTTTTTATAATATTTGCTATGTAGATTTTTAATGGGAATACAAAACTATATTTCTGTGAATTGTAAGTAACATCGCGTATCGTTTGTGGCCAACAAAATAAAATGTTTGTTTTTTTTTTGCTACGGTGCAAAAAATGTACTAAAATTTTAACGGATCGTATAATTCTTGCGGTTCTGAGTGGTAAATTTACCTTCGTTTAAAACACACAAGAAAGCAGTCGAGTGTTATGTTTGATTGTTGTGAGAAAATATATCATCTCTATTGTAAAATTAATCAATAAGTTAATGTATGAGCGTACGGAAATAGTCTTGAACACGCACCAAAGACTCGAGTCGAATGTTAACGGCCAGGCATCACGCTTCACAGTTTACTGCGCTTTTTACCCATTGCCACTGGATAAAAATAGTTGTCTTAATAGTTTTTCACGTTTGCATGTAAAATTTAAGCGATAGTATACTCATATATTGTATCGAGATGTGTATCGTGCAATTTATGATCGATTTTGAAAGTATTAAAAAGCCGTAGGGGTGAAAGATTAAAGTGTTTAATTAAACGTCAGCGTTTTAGCCAACGTATGACATTGATATATAAACACACCGACAATCCACATGAAGCCGTTTTTATTAACCTTACTGAAAAAATATCCACCCGTTACCAAAATTATACTACAAAACCCGCCCAAATATAAAAACGAATTTTAAAAATTTCACTGCTATTTGTATGCATTTCTGTAGGGCAAATTTAAATTATTCTGATTTAAATACCGAAGCAAAGCACTCGGATACAATAACGCAATGCATTAAATGCGCCCGTCTCACATGGTTTTGAATGATATGACTGATTTTTATGATCGCAATGTGCAATAATACAATCGTTCATTCGGCCACTGCATGCTAGGTTGACTTAATATGATATCATAGTGTAGGTACATATATGTAACTCAAAATGAAATGATCGAGAAAATCTATTCAGCGTCGGAGTCGTTTTTTTTTCACCCGACTCCACAGCCCTGAATAGTATTTATTTAACCCTACAAAGATACTAATTATGAATAAGTAAAATTGTTTTCACTCCCACAAGTTTTGTTTCGATCCTCAAAATGGTCAAAAAATATTTGTATTGTAGGTAAATTTATATATGACTAATATTAATGGGCTGAAAATATATATATTTGTTGACTATTTAACTGTTGGCTCCACCTTCTTATTTCTTTCAGATAGGATTCCATGTTCCTTACAAATAGTACATTATTATTGCCAGCGGGGTGAGTCCTTGATTTTTCCTACTCGGTTCGGTCTCGGCTGAAATCCTCAAAATTGTTAGCGATAATAAATAACATTTTGTCGACGATTTGATTTAACCAGGGCTGTGGAGTCGGTGTCGCGGTATTTTGGCCGGAGTCGGAGTCGTGAAAAATGAGCGGCTCGAATTTTTTTTGAAAAATATATTCAATGATTTTTTATTTACACAAAATAGTTAAGTGTTGACATTTCATGCTTGGCTGACTAAAGATGATCTGATGGTATACATATATATAAGTTAAATTGAAATTATTGAAAAATGTCCTCGGAGTCGGAGTCGTTAATAATTTTTAATCTGGAATCGGAGTCGTCTTTTTTTTACGCGACTCCACAGCTCTGGATTTCACCCCTTTTTTTCACTGTTGTCACCGAATAGTGGTAAGATGTCGAAAGTATTTGTAAAAAAAAACACATATTTTATGTTACGATCGGAACCGGTATCGCACGTTCTTAACTGCATTGGAGTTCCAACGGATAGTTGAATCGCGCGCCGCGATGTTTTGTCGATACAAATATTATTGTTTTCAAAGTTAATTTATTTATTTTTCTTTGTTTCAGTGGCCCAATCCGAAGACTCCCCCGTAGCGATGAAATTAAAGAAAATGTGGCTTAAAACCCCTATTGGGGAGGAGCCGCCATCGCAGGCCGCAATAGACCCCACGATTGGTGAGTAATAAACATGTTATCAATTGTAGTTATATCACGCTGTCTCCAAATTCTCATTACCTCATTTCTTATTCCGTCCCGTCGTTCGCACTTCCAGAATTTCAATATTATTATTGAGAAATTAATCTTTGGGACCGTTTTATATAATCTCCGAACCGCCTTCTTAGTTTACTCCTTAAACCCAACTCGTTTCAAAAGCTCTTTGGCATTTTTTTTAAATATCAGAATGATTGAAATCTTGACTTTTACGTCGTTCAGGTGCCGACTGAGCCAGTGTTGTGTTTTTAATTAATTATAATTTTGTAAACGATCCGTTAATTATTTTCCACAGGTGTTGCAGCAGGTGGTTATTACGCCGTGGAGACAAACATTTGCATAATCTTTCGTCTCGAATTTCTAAACATCAAAATGATTTTTTCGGTTTGGTTATAATCTCGCTGCTTTCTTTCAAAACACTATCCTAGTATATTAATTGAATTGGCATTTACTTGGTAGAACTCCATTATAATACGGTGAAAATATAACAATGTATTTAAACTCTACAATTTGTTAATAGCTATTTCGGCTTGACGCTTGCTCATCAGAACTATGTCTAAACGTGCATTTACTTATCTACATAAATGTGGGCGAAAATTTTCCGACACATCACAAACACTCGTGCCTTTGAACCGAAATCGGCTGAAAAATGACTGCTCATTCTGTGACTCGAACCCGTGAGATCGTTCAAGAAAGGCACGGACGGACCCGATAATTTTCCTTAATCATTAGATTTTTTAGGATAACAAGGGGGCGTACATATAGCCCTCTAGACTCTAGAGGTGAAGTGAACCAACTTGTAAAATAGTAAACCTTTTTCTTGGTCGTACAATCACGTATTTATTTGATGTTTTGATGGATTGCATATTTTTTTATTTTACAGCGATAACACTATTGCAATGTGTATTAACTGAAGTTTCCTCACTTTTAAGATACATTAAGATGTGTAGAATATTACAACGCGTCTAACTTATTTTTTTATCTCAAATACCACTTGGCTCACTTCACCTCTAATTAGCCCGTATAATATAATAAAAAGTATTGTATTTTTTTTGTTGGCTATGATTTACTACAAATGTATCGTTTGCTCATTTCTCGGCTTGCGATTACAGTGGACGAAGCCCTTAATTTAATCATATGAATCAGTTTGATGATCAGTGTTATATCAGTAATACGAATGCTTCCATCTCGTAAATTTGTGCTCATCAATCCTGACGAGAGTCGGAGAGTCGGATAATTAATTAAATTTACAAGAAAACCAATTACAAAATAGTTTAATTTATCTGCACCGCGTTATACTAAAACTGTTCAGTGATATCTAGAAATAAAATAATTCTATTGAAAGGGTTACTTGTTTTTTTATCACAGTCGTTTTGTGTAAAATTATACATAAATAATAATGAAACATACGCAAGTATTTTGAATAATTCTAGGTGTTCAAAAAAAAACCTAATATAATCATAATAAACTTTTCGACTGTGGAAAGGAAAAAAGACGTAACCCATGCATAGAAAACGTGTTTTGATAATTTTCGACCATATGCGAATTGTGAAATAAACAAAACCTCGAGGTGCGCGGAGACTTCTAAACTGGTGTTTAATTGACATAATCTAATATTAATTAATCTAAACCTTTTTTTTAGTCTTTTTTCTTGGTTTCAATTTTCACAAGCCCATCTTTTTTCAATGTTAAATTTAGATACTAATTTGGCATTTGCAGCTTACATCCTTTTGATAGAACGTGTATCATTTTTAATACATTGTGATTGTCGAAAAAAAATCTGCTTTGAAAATACTGTGGATTACGTCATTTTTCCTATCCACAGTCGATATGTATATAAAAAAGTGTGTTTGGAATTGTGCTCTCGTGAGAATTACTTTTCAACTAAAAATGCGTAATGAATAATTTCGTACTAGATGCCAGACCAACTAAGTTACGATACATGAAATCCTCTTATAGGATAGAAACCTGTTATGAGCGAAACATTATCTTAGACAGTCAGGTTAGGGTTTATTTTTATACATTATGGAAACAATGTAATTGTGTGAAAATAAATACTGCCGGGGCGTAACACCGTCGCCAGATTACCTTATAATATCCACGCATCATAACATACCGGCTGCGGGATCAGGCATGTTACCGTGGAGACGAGCTGAGGAGTCATGGCAACGGTGCTTGGGTAGACAGGTGGGCGGGCAGGGCTGCAAGGGGTGGAGGTGTCGTTGGGGGCGCGTGGGCAGACGTCGCGACGCTCGCGGTCGTCATGGACGCATTCATTGTCTGATGGGCTCTCACCGGGATAGGAAAATATGTCCATATTAATTATCGAAGTACCTTCTCTATCATCAGTCAAAATATTGCAAAATCTTAAGCTACGAGAAGAAACATGTTATACGCCTAGATGATATTTATCTGGACGAATCATCATCATGGGTATATTTTAAGAAAATGATTTGCATTTTCTTAAGCCATACCCATACTTTTTTAATATGTACACTTAATATTTTGCGTTGATCTTTTTCTACTTTATGTTAACGATATTTTTAAACTACGTCCGCCTCAAATTTGAGTGTAATAACTAATTAACATTCGTTTTTTAAAGACAACTTTCTTCACGTTTCAATCATATCGTTCGCGATAAATTAAAATGTTTCAAAGATCTGTATCAATATTTTCAAGATTCAGAAATGACGATCTTTTTAAATGATGTATTATTATAATTAAAGATTTCGACCGAAGGTGCTTGGTTGAATTTCAATATTAAATTTGTATTATTATTAAATGATGTATTATTATAATTAAGTATTTCGAATGAGGGTGCTTGATGGAATTTCAATATCAAATTTGAATTATTTGAATTTTACGCGGTACCACGGTACATTCATTTACTAAGCGTCAGTTCAGGTACATCCGTGCACTTGGAATGCCTGAAGATGCCGAAAGGCGAAACCCGGGTCGTTAGCGACAAAACTCATGGAAAAGTACAAAATTCAAACAATTCAAAGATGTATTATTATTTAAAGAAACCGAAAGTTATTTACGAAAATTACCCGCTTATCATTATTTGTGTACTTTTTAATGACAGAATGTTTTATGAAATATCTAAATAATGAGTTTTGATTTACTAGTCCTGTATTAAGATCCCAATTTGGCGTTTTTTTGTTTGTTGTATATTATTTCAACTTTTATTGTAATACCGGTCCGGTGTTGATATTAGCAATACCGATTATTTAAATCAGTACTTCCCAAATTGGGGGCTGCAGGTCTTCTCCGGAGGCTGCCGCAGAACATGTTTAGTGTTCGGGGGGCGGATTTTGTTTTTTAGATTTAGGAGACCGTTGTATGAAAAAGTTTCTTAACGCACTGTTTAAATTCGCACTCATTTCTATATCTCGGTAAAAACACGAAGGACGTATATGTATGTATGAATTTTTTCCAATATCAATCAAGGATCCAGCTTTTGTTTTACCGGCAGGAATGATTTACCGTTTACAGGTAGTTAAAAATCGACGTTGAATTGCAAGCCCTAGTGAGTGAGAATCGATCGAACTCGGAAATGTGAATTCCGGTAATTGTACTTTTGAAAAATATTCTTCGCCATCTCCAAGTAATTGATGCAATAATCGTTACTAACGAGGTTCTTTGAATAACTTAGCCAATTTATTTTGTGAAAAAATCCCATTTGCCTTTTTTTAAATCAATATTTATAAAATATCCTTATATTTTTTATACATACTTTTTATGTAGTTAAATGTTTGTGTACGGATTGTGTTTTAATTTAATTGTTGGTGATTAAATTTCATTTCTTTATAATTTGTATGATAATTGGTAAATTGACACACTGATGTTTACATATTTTACAAAGACCTCGAGTTATTTATTGTCTTGACATTTAATTGGTATAACTCCATTATAATAGGGTAAAAATAGCAACGTATTTAGTTGTACAGCTTTTTATATTTATTAGTTGATACATATTTCGGCTTTCGCCATCGTCAGAACTATGATGAAACTTAAATTTTTCTCAACTAAATATACTGGCCCCGACGAGATACACAATGCATCATGTTATTCACCCTTACATCCTAATTCTCCTATTAACTCAAATTATATTTTATTTGATGATCAGTTGAAAATGCTCGCGATAAAAGAAAGTGACAATCATTCCATAAAATTGTGGAATACAAGTACAAAGAAGAAATATATTTTGTTTTTAAAAATATGGATTCAATAATAAAGCAACTTTTTACCATTGCTGGATGAAATTTAATGAGTGACAACATATATAAATAATTTATGTGTGTTTAATTAAATAAATTCATAATAAAATAATTTATGTGTGTTTTCATTTCACTCGATTCTCTTTTTACACGGAGTTCCATTCAAAACAGCTGAGCTAAAAATATCTTTTACATTAGACCGCGCTATTTTGATATCGTGCAACATGTCAAGGGAAAGTTTGAGAAAAAGGTATCGCTTTTTGGCAAACAATACGTTATCACTGCGTTGATTTGTTGTTACACGTATGTAATATTTGAAATTACTAGATTGCTATTTTTACATTTCACAGTATGTAAGCTCAAATCAAAACGCATAAATTCAGCGTAATACGAAAGTGCTCATTCCCTCCTAACACGTGTTTGATCTTTCCTCTCGCTTTGTTCGCCGCCGCGTGATCCTCTCACTCCCTCCCTTGACCGCGCGGGAGGTCTATCCAGCTTTTTCGGCCACGTGCTTTCGGGGCGACCTTTGCACGATTGTCCAAATCAGGGATGTTTTCAACCCCTGTTCTGGGCTAATTTTTTCACTCATTTCGAATTTGCGCATGAAACAATATGTTAAGTGTAATAATTCTAGTTTTTTTTTTAAATTTGAATTGTTCAAACTATGTACATTCTCACAGATTTTGTCACTAACGACCCGGGTTTCGCCTTTCGACATCTTCAGGATTTTAAATGAAATACTCAACCTACCTGGGTCTCCACTTTTGTACCCTATATAATTATAATCATAAAACCTTTGCCGACAAACAAATAAAATATAGTTCTTGAAACTACTTACTTCTCAAATCTGTGGGCATTCCCATGAGCTTATCCTTTTCGCCAGCAATGGCTTTGAACTCAATAATACATTTATTTCTTATATAAACACGAAACATTCATTTACTAAACGTCAGTTCAAGTTCATCCGTGCACTTGAACGCCTGAAGATGCCGAAAGGTGAAACCCGGGTCGTTAGTGACAAAATCTGTGAGAATGTACATAGTTTGAACAATTCAAATTTAATATTGAAATTCCACCAAGCACCTTCAGTCGAAATCTTAAAAAAAAAACTAGTTTTATTTTGAATGAGCACAGTTTCATATATTCGATGGATTCTGTGAAAGTTCATTTTGAATAAAAATACAATTTAATATCTTTGCTATTCCTCTAGTTGTGTTACACTTTTAATTTTATTTGAAACGCTAGTGTATTATACTTAATTTGAAAGTTGTTCATATTTCGATAAGTAATAGAATTCATTCGTATCCATAAAAAAAACTGTATACGCCCGAATATAATGCGATTCCTATTCGTTTTTTTTTTTTAAATAATGACCCTTTTTGCAGAATGTGTAAAACATTGTTATTTATATCTCAAATTAAATAATTCTTGATTATGAAATATATGTGAGATCTTTGGTGTATGGAAAATATATTCCCCACGATTCGATTCGAGTAATTTACAACATTTGGCTTATTTGCAATATTAGCATGTGTAAATAATCAATATTAACCAACTCAACAAATTGTATTACTATTTAGATCTTAAGTATCTATTAACTTACGGTTCTTATTCTACAGAGAAGAATATACGTAAAAGAAACAATATATTATCTTTATAGAAAAACGAGTTTCTGTGACAACCCGATGAAAAAGTATACCAAATCGAGGATTTCAAATTCTAAGGTGAGCTAAAAAAAAAACGAGTTTCTGAGACAATCTGGGGAAAAAGTATACCAAATCGAGGATTTAAAATTCCTCGTAGAGCTAATCCCGGGATTGGAAATTAATCAATCCCGGGATTGGAAAAAGGCTCCGGTAATGGATACCCTAGTCTTATAGTATCAAAAGTAGAACCATCTATTTTTCGAAGTTGCAAGAAAAACACGAAAAACGTATTGTTGGGTTTTTGAGTTTTATCAATTTAAACATAGCTCATCAACGAGTGCAACTTAAAATTTGTATGGGAAAATCACTTAAAGTAACTCTGTGATTGGTCGAAATCCTGATTTACCAAACTGTTCTTTCTACTTTTGTTTCCAACGTCGTGGACAGTTATGCTTTTGATACCAAGCATCATTTTCTTTTTGTGCTACATTTATTTGATTTTGAAACATTTTTTTAAATTTCTAGCCATACACTATAACCAGCAGAATAATGTGACACCATTAGTTTAATTTCGACATATATGGGATAGTTCTGCTTTTGATACCAGACGACTCAAATGTACATTTAACAGTAACTCTTGCAATACCTACACTGACCGTTGCCCTTTTACTTTATATTAGCGTGCTAAATACAAAATCACTTCTTTTATTTTTCCAATTTTCAATTTCGTCTTCCTCCTCCAAGTAGAATAAGTTTGGCCTGCGGGCTTAGCAAAAGAAACTCACAACTATGTAAGAAAGTCAGAATGTAGCGAGTTATATTTTGGGCGATAATGAGTTGTCTGGCCTCTATGGTCCACTGTGGATGCCACTAAGGCAGTAGAAAGTTACCCCTCGACGAATGTAAAAAAATCGAAGAGAATTGTATATTACATTATTACAGCAAATTATTTTTCAGAAAAATTATCAAATTTACCATTTTACTTTCATATTTTTATTCTTTCGGTTCAAATATATAAAAAAAAGTATTTTGGTAATCTAAGCATGATTAATATTTGTCGAGCGTATCTGAAAATCATCCAGGTTTTTTCAGAGGTTTGACATTGCAGGTATTGATTTAATGCCCTAATTATTGCACGTAATTGAAAACGTGGGTTTTAGATTATTACCGGTGACTATGTAAGAAGAAAAACTGACTTCACGCAGTCATGCTTCTGATGTTTATAACGTGTTCCCGAAACGATGTTTGTGATGCCTAAAAATTCCCTCACACCCTTTTGATCCCAAAATGACGAGGCGTAGTGTGAGATAATCGATAAGCAATATCGTATGTTCTGCATTGATAGCGGACATGGATTAATATATATATACATACTAAATTTGAATTGTTTGAATTTTGTACTTTTCCATGAGTTTTGTCGCTAACGATCCGGGTTTCGCCTTTCGGCATCTTCAGGCATTCCAGGTGCACGGATGTACTTGAACTGACATTGACTGATCAGTTCAAGTCCCGGCGAAACCCGGGTCGTTAGCGACAAAACTCATGGAAAAGTACAAAATTCAAATTTGATATTGAAATTCCATCAAGCACCCTCAGTCGAAATACTTAATTATATATACATACTAGTTCACACAGAACTGTAAACAATGAATTTTCGTCGTTGTGCCTTCAGAATCGGCTATGATTTATTCAAAAGTTTACCGTCGTCACAAACTTAGTTTAAAAAAAAATCATTGAAATAATTATAAAGCAATTCCAGAATGCCTTGTAACGTAATCGTTATTTTTTTTCTTTGCACCCGTGCGGTGAATTATTATATTTTTTTGGTGGAAACATCTTATTCCGGGAAAATATTCATAAAGCCGGTTTTGATGGCGCAACGCTGATGTACTTTTCTATCGTAGTCGTATAGTTTTTTTTAAATATATAAACCTCTTCATGATTTGATAATTAGTAAAGTAACTATCCCGTCAGCCGCACATTGCAGCATATTTCGCTGTCTTCAAATGTATGCTTTCAGGAAAGTGAGTGGTGTGCGTGAGATAATATGTGTGATCCATTAGTGCGGTGCGACAGGCTTTTATTGTGCGCGGCAAAATTACTGCCTTTGTTATTCGGCAGAAGGGCGGCCGAAAATTATTTCAATGTGTCTTATTTCTGGTAATATACACGTATGTACATATGTATATCTCACAAACACCACGATGCGCATCAGAGAAGGCGTGTAATAGGAAAGGGGAGGTTCGAGGAAATATTCCTTCGATTGCTAAGGAATATCGTTAATTCCTTTTTTCTACAAAAAATCGAACTAAAAAGTGGTATTATGGTCGATTTTTAAATCTAACTGTGATACCATTTTGCTAAAAATGTAGATACACTAATAAGTTAGTGTCTGTTAAATCGCGGAACAAAAAGTAAACATTTTTTTTCTAACTTTGAGGAATGTGGGGATAATATGGCTGCCTCCTTCAATATTTTCAAGATTTTTGTTGTTGTTGACAGACAGCATAGCTTAGAACAAATCAATAAGCATTTCAGAGTAGAGCCAACAATACGCAATCTTCTTATTCAAAAAATATATATGTAGCGATTAGAATCAAAACTCACATTTTGCATTTTTGACATTTTTTAGTTTAGTATGCCAAATTAATCTAAATGCATCAAAACATGTTTACAAAAAAAAATGTGTTCTGAAAAATACAAACAATGTTAATACCACTGTCAAAGATCACCATTGGCGTCGAGCTCACATTTTAAAATGAGATATTAAAATAAACCAATCGGCGATCTGTATTTTTCACTATATACTATATTTCACGATAGCTATAATTATTCCTTTTTTTTAACTACAAAAATAGTGACCCTATTGTTGAAAGCTCACGAATGCTGATTTTATTATTGTTGTAAAATTATCTATTTGTATATATATATTGATATATTAGTATATTAGTAATACATATCGAGTATCGACGTTTCATTGTGTTTAACGTAACGTAAGCAAGATTACACTTTCTGTCAGCGACTTTTAGTCACGCGGGTCGCCGTTTCCCCACCTCTGCACTATGGCATCGAAACTAAACCACCGTGCCAGGCCTATCTCGCAGCCGAAACCATGCGAGCAAAATTAACCGTAGCGTAGATGTTGCCCAAGCTGTCTACGTATGCCTACGCTGGCTGTAGCCTACGGTCTACGTTCGAATAACGTAGAGCGTGCACGTAGCTCTGCGAATTGGCCCTATAATCCATGAGTGGATACGTTCGGTCAAATTCGGTTATCTTGCGGCTGGGTAGGGGGAGGGATTCATCGGACATTTGCTTGGGATAACAATTGAAACATGCACACGTAGATCTAGCACGATGAAGGGAATATTGGTTAACACGTTGGCGCGTTAAGTAGTTGTTGATACACATATTTTTTATAAAGTAACATATGAAATTCCACCAAGTACGTTCAGTCGAAATCTTAGATTATAACATATGAAAAATTAATAAGATTGTAAATTTAATCAGCAAATCTCCAGTAGTTTCACCTTGACCGCGAGGCGGCATTTTTGTACATTCCATACTTGTTAATATTACATATTATATTATTCTTTAGTGCCAGAGTTTTCAAATTATCTATGACTCGTTTAATCATCGCTATTGTTTCAATAAAACCAAAGATCCAAACATTTGTCAAAAAACAACAAATGTCACGTTCTTCTCTCGCATTTTTTTGAAAATATTAATCTAACCGAAATAAATAAAGCAAAAAATGTACACTTGTAGTGTACATATAATACATTTGATTAGTGCTGAAAGCTCCACGATTCCTCATTGTCAAATTAATAAAATTGCATACATTCACACAGATTTTGTCACTAAAGACCCGGGTTTCGCCTTTCGGCATCTTCATGATTTCAAGTGCACGGATGAACTTGAACTGACGCTTAGGAAATGGAAAGGCGAAACTCGGGTCGTTAGTGACAAAATCTGTGTGAATGTACATAATTTGAAGGTTTCAAATTCAATATTGAAATTTCACCAAGCACCTTCAGTCGAAATCTTAAATTAATAAAATTTCCTTCAACGGCTAAGATATTGAGTTTTTACCGTCCTGAAGAGGGAGTTTCAATTTATATGCACTATTCTTATTAATTTAATTACTTGTTTTTTTTACTTATCAGGGTTGAATAGTTTGTCTTAGTCATTTAGCATTGTCTGTTTCAATAGCAGGTTAAATTTAACCACCATGCCAATCCCGTATTCAAATACGTGAGGCGGGTAACTAAGTACAACCCTACTGCGGAATGGAACAACACGCAAGCAAAGTGCCGCCTAGCCGGCCTGGGATCTGGATTCGCCGCCCATCGTCGCCTACCTCGGCTGCAAGCGATGGGCGGGGAAGGTATCCGCCTACCCATATGAAGCCGGCGTATGTACGCTCTACTCGATTCTTCGCTCGGCCCAATAGTCATGATTACTTTTACACCTAATGCTATAATCCTGCTAATTTGATTTTCAAAAAATCTTGTTTAGGTAATCAATAAGATTAAGAATGGATCCTTCGGATATAGAAATAAGGCGATTGGAAGGGTAGGTAATTCCACGAATGATTTTTATGTCACTCGATTTTTGGACTTTTGGAAAAACAACCATTTAGTAGTCCAGCTGATATTACAAATTACTCAAGGAAATCAAATCAAATAAAATAAGTGTACTACAACCAAGAACACATCGGGTCCGTGGTCGAGTGGCAACGTTGTTGACCTCAATTGCGGTGCTCACGGGCTCGAATCCCAGGACGGATGGACAGCTCTTCAATAATTGATTTTTCAATCGATTTATGGATTTGTGTATTCGATCCCAAAAACCGGGACGCAGCGGTAGCGATTAGCCACTTACTAATCTTATATAACCCTATCCTTCTATCTCTATTGTTTCGAAAAAGAAAGTCTGATCAACAAGCAGTTCTCGTAGAAAAGCGGTTGTGAAGATAAAACACACTAGGAGACCGTATGCTCTTCATTGGGTGCGGACATGGAAAATCAAATAATATAGTAAAAACAACACATTATTAAGTTCTACTCCGATTATAATATTTAAATTTGGGATTATTACCAAGCTTATTCTCTCCCTTCCCCCCTTACAAGTCAAGATAGTCTAGCTCAAAAGGTATATTCAAAATAATATGATTCAAATTTAATATTTAAAATTCAGTCGAAATCTTAAATTACACATTTTATTCATTTTTATCCGTTTTTTACGCGTCACATAAACTTCGTAGAGACAGCTGCATGTTGTCAGGCACGGGGTTATTTAAAAGTTCACAGATCTTGCATTGACTCCAGTGAAGTTTATCTACTTATAATATTAAACGTTGGTTATTAGAAGGATTAATGTATGTTTGTTCTTTTTTTTAAATAATAAAACCACTTTTTTGTATTTTTTTTTAACATTCTGTTTTCTTCACTGTTCCAGATGGAGATAGTGTGATCAGTGACCTATCAATCAGAAATAACTCGCCGTCAAAAACCTGTGAGTATTCGCCCACTATTTTGCTGTCTTGTGTATTTATTTAAATTGCATGCGGTGGTAAATTTTACGTGGTACAGACTTCAAATAGTGCTTACTCTATTGATACCCGCCGAGCTGTTTGTTGTGTGTTATATAAGAAATAAGTTTATGTATATCGTATGCAAAGTGAAAATAATAGATTCAATATTCTCAGCGGCGCTCTTTCTATTTCAGCTGTATGTATTACATGGAAAAATATTCGATTTTCTTTTGATATAAACAACACCTTGTTTGTAAAAATTTAACAACGCGTATAACATTAAATATTATATCAACTGTCACATCTGTACAAACTTGTTAATTTAGAAAAACAATTTTGTTTCCTATTGTGGTGAAAACTAGGGCATCCAATCACGGACCCTTTTTTTGATTCTAGGATTTTGGCATTCACAATTATTTTGGGGGGATCCCGGGATTGATCACTGGCGAAAAAAGTGAGGAATTGAGGGATTCCAAAATAACTAAAATTTGCAAACAGATTCTACAAGTGTTAACGATAATGCGAGAGCTTTTTTTTAGATCCTACATCAGAAAAAAGGTTGCAAATTGAGTGATTGTTAAATTATTCAGAAGCGTGAGAACTTTTTTAAGCTCCTTTATCCTTTCAAAGAATTACGATTGCCAGTGACTCCAGCGCAAATGAGCATTTTTTAGCTATACTTACGGATTTTAACGTGTTCCGGGATTACGAGGTTGCAAAATTGGTCGGGATTTCGGAACCCCGGATCCCGAAATTGGAGGCCCTAGTGCAAACGTATCCTTTATGGATATTCTCGATCGATAAAAATGACTATTTTTTTCTGTCTCTTTAAACGATGGGTAAAAAAAGTGACAACTACTACTTTATTCGTTATGAATGTGGTGGATCGACTGTCGAATGATCGGTTCAGTTGCAATACTAACGAATTCATATTTACCAAATTAACAGTGTTTAGTATTAAACGTATACAGATGAAAACCTTCTCAGTGTCGTTCTGTGGACCTACACATCATTAATATTTCATTTATAACTGAATAAAATTCTCGGAAGTGAACACAGAATCAACAATGAAGTGGGCTACCTTTTGTATTAAATATACAAATGCGACACTGATAAATTAATGCCTTCCCCCATTAACGTACGTACATGCAACGGAGTTTGTTGGAAACTCATTTAAAAAGCTCATTTCGTCGACATACGAAAGCTCAGAGCGGGGCAATCGCCCAAACTTGCCAGCGCTCTGGCTGAGTGTCTAGTCGAGTCTGAGATTTTTCTTGAATCATTATTATTTTCTTACAAAGCAATGTAATGAGTATCAAACGGTACTGATCATATTTTGAAAAATGTGTAATGAGTACAATAATACTGTTTTTTTTTAAATTTTTTTTAATCCTTATTTGAATATTTAAAAAAAAAGCTGGTAATTCACTCACTTAATTAACGTTATATATAATTATCGTTATATATTTCCAACGGGAGATACAATATAGGTGTAGCCGCTATAGGTGTAGCCGCGCAAGAGTAAACACATCAACCATGTCATCAATTAATTTGTTAGTGCGCATATTAGTTTGATATTTGATTTGAAAACCCCGAAGATATAAGGTAAAAAAGCTTATTTAGATCTACAAATAAAGATCAAGTCGATGATCCAATGTGAAGCAAAATATAGACAGTTAGCGGATGAGATACGAATACAAATAGTAAGATAAGGCGAGGGTAGAACTACTTTCCTCTTCTAGACATCACAGTTTTCTGTACTTTCAAAAAAAAAAAACAAATTTATTGAATTGTTTGCACACCGTAACCGTATCCACTGACGTTGCCCAATCGGCTACATGTTGGACAATACATAGTTTACAAACAATTGGTTCTTTCTTTACAACAATGGAGTTTCACCAAATTAATTTCCTTCAACTAGAATTGTGACGTCACGCATCACATTAATTTATATATAAGCAGATATATATATATATATTTTAATTTATGTTTTTAAGCCAGCTGAAAAGTCGCTTGTTTTACAATTTGCTTACAACATGTCGAATATAGAATACTCAATATCTGCATTTCCCACATTACAATATAAAGAGCGATGTGTGAACTTTTCATTTTTTAAAAAATGAGTTGTCACCCCCAAACTACATGCAATGACTGACGCTATTAGATTGTTGCATCGCATTGTGCATGCCATTTGACGTGTGGCAAACTTAACTTTTTCCCTGCCAAGCTGCCGAACGCGATCTATCCTCTCGCAGCCACAATCCCGATAATTAATTAGACAGTGATAGGATTGAATTAGAATGTTACAGCGATAACGGCAAATCTATATAAACTATTTAATTTCAACATAAACTTGCACAAACTACAAACTTTGTTCTGACGTAAGCCTATTTATGGTGAATTGGCAAACCAAACTGAGCACAGATCAGCTGTCATATTGGCTGTCGTTGCAAAAAGTTTCGCTAATCAAAAAAAATCCCCCTATACAATATTTTTTGAAAATTCATTTACATGTCGAATATCGGGTGATGCATATATTATATGTAGGGGTCTTGGGTTCAACTCTTGTATACGGAAGCTTGACGAACAGGTTTGATTTGCTTGCAGTACTGCGTTCAATCAACTTGTAGAGCACATTGTCCCACAGTGTCACAAGACACGACTTGTATGGGGTTGATTCGTGAAATGGATCGCCTGAATAGCAATCGATTCATTATGGTTGCAGTGAGACTCCATTCTACTCAAATATATCCCATGTAGATTCCTCGTGTTGGCCTACGTTTGGTTAACAATAGCTATGTATTTTAGTTCTATGGGAGGTGTCAAATATATTGTACGGCTTTTTCGGCACCACGCTTTCGTCAGAACTTTATGCCAACGTTTTTTGTTATGTTGGTGTGCAGTAAAACCCCGATTCTACATTTTTCAAGAAACCATAATAAAAACGCGGAAAAGTTTCAAATAATACCAACAAATATTTGTTTTTAAATACTTATTTTTAATGCGGAATGTAGAATATGATTTTTTTAAGTTCTCAATAATAAGTTGCCAATTTTCAGTTACTTTAACTCTTTGCTATGTCGACCCATTTTATTCATGGATTTTTTCAACGTCTTAATTATTTTCGGGTTTTTCAGCTAGAGTTCTATTTTCTTCAAGGGGTGCATTTTAGGTCGCGAAGCAAGGTGCAAAACAATACCGAATTTATAAGCGAAATTGGAAATATTCAACAAAAACGGTCAATCGAAATAATTAATATCTGTGACGGGACCACAACATTTAGATGAACGATTAATGCGGGATTATTAAACACGCTGTTATGAAGGTGAAATGGGTTGAGTTATACTTGTAGAATATATTTTTTTAATCTTATTACTATGCAGTTCTGTAAAGTAATTGCCTACTTAATTGGTGACTCGTTGCAGTATCGACGACCCTGCGTTGGCGATACTATGTTCTATTAGCTGTGAACGCTTACTATATATTTTTTTGCATTTTAGCCCACCAGGAAGCACCGAATGATGATTTGCCATTTATAATATCAATTTGATTATATTTTATGGAAAAGATGTTGAATGTTAGAACAGCAAACACATATGATTTAAAATTTCGACCGAATGAGCTTGTTGGAATTTTAATATTAAATTGTTTAAATTTTGTACATTCCTACGTAGGCGAAACCCGGGGTCCGTTAGTGCTTAAACATGGGAGGCCACGTTTTGGAATAGGTTAATGGTTTTTTTCTGAATTAGTATATATTGTTGAACATTGAATGCTCGGGGTAGGCAGTTATTGGAACTCCTTAACCCCTCGAGTGCGTCCGAAAATCTGTCAATTAACTCCGCGTGCTGCATCGGACGCCGCAGACGCCGACCGACCGCCGCCTCACTTTTCTCCGCCGGTATATCCATTTCCCGTGTTTTCATCTCGCGACGCGGGGGCAGAAGCCCACCTCCTCCCCCCGAAACGCTGTTAGGGGTTTTTGGGGGTGGGCGGGGGTGGCTCGGCGCGTGGCACGGGTACCGCGGCGGACAGATTTATTTGGGCGCCGCCACCCCGACGTACACCTCCCCCCCCATATATATGTTTATATATATATATACAACCACCCCAACTGGCGCCCCCACACATTTGACTGGATCAATAAGCAGCAGGCAAAGGATGCCCGATGTAGAAAAAGCACACCGGGTGGGGTGGCGGGGGTTACCCGGCTGGGGGAGGGGTGTGTTGTAATTATTGCTAGTGTGTGTAGTACACGAGGATGTGTGGATGCATATGATATTTGGATGTGTGTGCGATAGCTCTCTCTTCTAATTAGCGGCTCGCAGGCCGGCCGTGAGCCGCTGCTGATGTGTTCCTCTCGTAAACGCCAGGGTAACTAATAATACACACACGCATCAAAACAATCTTCTTCAGTTATTTTTAGATTTTTTGTTCTAAATATCTAATCGAATGGCTCTAAGATCATCAAGATCTTCTCGATAATTATTGCTGAAATTTCCTATAGCGATGTTCGCAAAAGTCAACCGACCAGTTTTTAACATTCGACTTTACTATAGGGTTGTGTCTTGTGTCTAAAACTTGAATTCCCGGTATATCGCTATTTGTTTTTTTTTCTTAAATTCGATACACGTACTGTATAATATCTTGAGTATAATTTGGATATTTTGAAATAATTTCGTTTTTTTACCCTGCATAACACGTGTTTCTTGGAATGAATATACCGTCAAAAATCTACGCTTAGTTTCTTCTAGTTAACATAGATGAGCGATATCATGTTAGTATTATTATCACATAATTGTAAGAGGAATTTTATAGAAAGTCTCTTTTTTTAAAATAAAAAATTAATACTATTTTAGTTTATTCGTGAACGGTGTGACAGTCTGTCGGATGATGCTTCCCAAGGAGGCGAAACACGTCTAACAAGTTGTAGAACAACAAGTGGAATAACAAAAATATCCAATTTAATTTTATATTTTAAATGAACTCCCACAAAGTTACAGTCGAATCTATCGAAGAGTCTCTCTGCGTTTTCAAAATATTAATAAAAAGTGGAATGAACCAAGTTCATTTCAATTATCTATTGTTATCACATTAAAAATATAAGCGTTTTGTAAAACATATTATAAGTGTTGTATTGCATACGTTAATAACACCTTCGAAAATGTCGTGTTTTGTTGTAGCATATTATTTAAATTTCGATGAAAATTAACAGTTAACGTGTACAGTTTATACTCATTAATTTAATAATAACGATCACTGCGTTTGCACAGCCCTGTTTCCCGGGGTCTTGTTTCACGTCTGCTGCGCTTCGCCCTTACTTTCTGGTGATATTATTATTGTAGGCGTCGCGCCCTATGTTGAAAGGATGGCCTCTTCGCTAGGATTGCGCGGCCTACGATACATGTCGTCTCCCTTAAGAAACTCCATGCATTTGTAGGCGCAGTATCCTCTTACTTTTTCGGTTTGCTAACATTGCAAAGATATTGCCCTGCTGTAATAAACACAGCTCTATTACAGTACGCTGGCCTGTTAAACAAAGCTATCGTATCGGACATTTTAAAAGTGTTAGTAATAATTAATGAGTGAAACTCTACGTATTTTTTTGTTGTATTCTTATATTAAATGATCGAAGCTCGGAATGAAAGCATTGTCAACTGATCAGCTGACAATGCTCGCAACGAGCGAAACCGGTCTTGACCTTTTAACTAAAGTGGAATAAAGTACAAAGGAATATTGTGTTTTTATTAATATAATGTCTTTTCACCGAGTATTTACAGTGAAAACACCCTAAAAGTGATCAATATTTAATTAACATTTCCGTATCCGTTTCCAATGTGTAGAGCTATGGACACCTTTTTTTACCATGTCCACTCCCAATGTGGAGCATATGGACTCCTAGTGGAGTTTATTTCAGCAGAAGTGTTTCTACGAGAACTCTTTGTTACTCAGTTGCTCAACCTCTCTTTTTCCAAAGAGAGTAGGAATAGAAGGAAAGGGCTAGGGCAAGACTAGTGGTAAGCTAATCGCTCTCGATACGCCCCGTTCATAGGATAGGATGAGTTGGAGGGGGGAATTCAAAGCATCACATACATCCATGTCTTTGAACAGAAATTCATAAATTGATTTTTCAATCAATTTATAAAACTGCCCGTACTAAGATTCGAACCCGCGACCTCCGTAGCGGTAGCCAATGACGTTGACTAATAGAAAATTTAAATTAACTTTTCTATTAAAATGAACTTCCACAAAGTTACCGCCGAAACCATCGAAAGTAATGACGTTGACCACTCGACCACACAGGCGGGACCTAATCGAGTTTATCTCGACAGATTTTTTTCTACAATAACTGATATTACTCAATTTGTCATTTTTTTGAAAGTAATGATATAAGGATAGGTCACTAGCTGTGTTAATGATTAGCTAATCGTTCTCACTGTGGTGTCGAAAAATTCCTTTCCAATCCTAAAATGACGGGGCGTACTGAGAGAGATTTGTCAACCATCAGTTTTGTCCTAGTCCTATCCTTCCATTCTTAATCTCTCAGAAAAAGAGAGGTTAAACAAATCTGTATAGAGGGTAAAAATATCAAGTATTTTAGTTCTACAGTAGACTACAAAAACTGTTGAACTAAAATACTTTGATATTTTTACCCTCTGATTATAGAGATCTACCAAGTTAATGCCAAATCAATTAATAAATCTGTATAGCACACAGTTTTTGCAGAAAAACTTCTGTTGAAATACCCCTCCACATTGGAAGCGAACATGGATCATAAAATTGTTCTCACTACACCTTGTATTAAAAATAGGTGGTAGGTCATTTCAAACATCACAGACTCCATGTCTACGATAAGAATCCATATATCAATGTATGAAAATGTACGGACTGGGATTCGAATCCGTGAGCACCGCGACCGAATCCAACGGCGTCGACCACATACCATAATATCAATAATTAATTTAATCGTTACAGATGAAAACGAGTAATATCGGTCTCTTACATTTGTAACGCGAATGAGGCTTGTGCTAGTAAATTATATTTTCGTCGATTTCTCGCACTTGAAAGTTTTTCCAAAAATTATCCGCCCAACCATCGAAATTATTCGATATTTTTCAGTATGTTGTAGAAAAAATGTGAATTCTATACCCGTTTGAACCTTTGTAAGTGTACCCCATCCAGTGAGGGTTGCTCGTTGCTACCCTATCGCGACCCGACTTATTCCGACAGTCCGATAGTAGTCGTGTTGTCTCGTTAATCACACTGCTGTACTCCATTATGAACGGTGAAAGAAAAGCACTGTGATATTCACAGCCTTCGTAAAGTTTACTCCTACAATAATTTACTATATGAACGTGTTACTTTTCACATTGTCTCTTAAAAATAACCATATCTAGTCTTCGTCTGCGATTATATTATTCCTAAAAAGTGGTTGAAATAAACGTGACTCAACTTTGATGATAATTTTTCAAATAGTAGTTTTCTTCTCGTGGAAATACATTCGCTGTATCTCACCTTTTCCGAACGGGTCGTCGTTCTTTCGTTCGTAGCTCTCCGAGAAAAATCATTTTACATGAAATTCGTAATCTCGCCCATCTCGTCTTGATTGTTTTCTTTGTGTTTCCTGGTTCAGATCTAAAACATTCAACCTTTAGCTAGTCGCTGACTTTCTTTCACACCCCCTTAATCAAAATAAACTTATCCAAAAACGATGGAATTAGCACTGCTTTGTAATTTTGATACCGAATAGTAAGTAAATCTCTTCCGCCTTGTTCCGCTGGACTCGTATTTAATGCTTTGTACATATTAAAAAAAATTTGGTATTCTTTACCGATGCACAGATGTCTGTGATATTTTCATCACATACATTGGTTGATTGCAACCACCCTATCCGATCCTGAAAGGAGCATGTAGAGAGGGAGCAATTAGTTATCACTTTCAATACTTGGTAAAAAGACATTATATTCAATAACAAAAAAAAATGTACCATTTCCACATTTATTCAATAGGATCTAGACCGGTTTCGCTCGTCACGAGGTATCGTAGATGAAAATGACCGTGATTACTAATGGTGTTCATAGACAAAGCTTTGTATCCCTACCCTTCAAAAATTTTACCTGGGTAAACATTTTTTTAAATTCAAATAATACGTATGCATATTTATTTTCATTGGTAATTCTTTCATCTTGAATATTTTATTTATTGATACTAGATTTATGCTTTTTTAATATTATCTACCAAATATAGTACACATATATTTTATACGTATATAAAGAAAACATATGTTCACCATATTGGAAAATATTTCGTCGAATCGAAGTAATCGAATCAATTTTCTTATTGTTTTTCTCAGAATCACAAATTATCCTTTATTCCTAAGAAAGTCTGTAGACATGGAAGGGTCGTATCTCCGCGGTAGAGCATTTAAACGTAAACGCTCTTTATCTGTGAAGTATTGACTATACATTATGATATTTAATCTCCATATCGGTTTCTAGGTTACTTTGCAAAAACGGTAATTCGATTATATTTGTCTACGACTTAATATATCGTATCGATTTATTTTAATTTGTGTAAAATACAAAACATATCTTGAATGCGATATTTAAATCTCATTTAGTTTGCAAAGTAGTGTATTTGTACCATATTAATTATGCCTTGTGCCTTTAGTTTTATTTAGTCGCATTCGTTGTAGTGAACATACTAAAAGAAACATGTCATACTCCAGTTATCGAGAGATCTGGTATGTGTGAAGACTGAAGTCGTCACGGCATTCCCTGGCGACATTGCCGAGGTGTGAGAATCGCAGGGCGCGCGCCACACCCTCGGGGGTCCCGCCGCCTGCGACGACCTTGCTTGCGACCACACCGCACGTGGAGTCGAGTGTTTCTGGTTAGATCCACTCGTTCGTCACCTCATAGACGATGGATAACCCTAGGTTAGGTTGCGTTTCAATTAGGCGATCTAGTATAGCTAAGCAACTCTCTTAGTCAATATTAAACTACTGTAATGTATTTTGAATGTTAGAGTACGTGTAATTTTTCATGAATATGGAACATTGGTTATAGTGACTTGATATACATATTGAATTTAGTAGTTTCGTTAATGGGATAATGTTTTTCAGTGCATTCTTATGGTCTGTTTAAATGCATTGATGACACGAAGACACTTCATCAGTAGATAGGTTCTTTCTCGTCTAATGAATGATTATAACTTATGTGTCAACATGCAAAGCCATGCTCATGCTCTCTTTGATATTTATAATACATATAAGGTGTTCAATTGCTCGTTATAAACTTAATAAATTTGTTAAGATTTCGACTCATAATCGGCAAAAGATCTTAAGCGACGCAATTAATTAAATTGCGTTTTAAGCCAATAATTCTTCGATATCGTCTAGGACTCTCGGGCCTGTGCATTTTACCGTTTTGACTTGTTATCGTTTGTTCCGCGTGGACTGGACCCTGGTTGAGAAGCGCTGATCTAGAAAACTGAGAAAGTAGTCAGTATAATATCAGGATAGGCATTGGCCGTACTATTTACTAACCGCATTTTAGGTATTTTATCGAACTCGGTTAAAAGAAAGTTCTACGAGAGAAGTAAAAAAAAAAATCTTTTGTAAAATATATAAATTGGCAGTTTCTGCCTATTATATATATAGGTCGAATGTTAGCCGCATTTAGCCAGTAGTAATAATTTTGATCCGCAATTTTAATAGTTAAGGAAATCGTTTTGAATGAAGACTATCTTTAACACCTGGTATCATCGCGCAATATCGTGGAGTGACACATTTCTCTAGAGAAATATAAAAGAGCTTAATGATTCGATGTTTGTATCAAGATACGATGCATAAACTCAATTCGTTAGAAAGTCAATATTAATAATTTTCGTAATAATGCATACCGCAACAGAAGTTGGTATACAAAAACTGCTTGTTATTCAGTCGCTTCTTTTTTCTGAGTAAGGGAAGAAGGATTCGGCGATAACAGTTAGCTTATCGCTCTGATTATAACACAAAAAAAAACACACACACGACTCGCTATTGTTTTTAATGTACGATAAATATGTTTTCTAAATCTGGCCGCACACATATTATATTAGAAATTTAACTGTTCATATTGCTATCGATTTCGATATGGCGAGGTCTAGTTGTATTAATTTATATTTCCAACGAATTTGGCCATCCGCTTCCGCCATTTCGCAACATTACGTTACCAATCGACATATTGTATATGTTTTTTACTTAATTAGTGTACCAAAACAATTCTTCTCTATTTGTAATACAGTTTTTAGCAGAATATAATATTTTCGCTCGGTCCGACTGAAATGGCAATGTCGTATTGATGTACCCATAGTATCGGCGATGAAGCTAAAAATGTCAATGGTTCCTGGGCGCAAATGAAAGCTTGCCTCTCGCAAATATGCGTTCGTGCTATTTAGTTTTTTAGATGATGTGTTTAAGATGATAGTGAAATTAATAGTCACTGCAATTCTATGTAACAGTTAATATAGCAATTTTTTTTTGAAAAAATCTTTGTGGTATCGCTATTATCATCATTTATAACTGAGGAGCAAACATTCAAAAAGTGTTTTGTCACACAAATACAAAGCTTGGGAAATGATGATTTAAGTGTTGCAAAAGTGACGGTTTGTATGGATGTGTCAACCTTATAATTTCATTTTAATATGAAAAAAAACCTTTTTGAACACTAATTTTGATTTCCATTCATAGGTTTTATTATGGGCTATCGGAATTGATATAAAACGCCATTTTTCAAAATTTGTGACAAAACATTTTTTGAATGTTTGCTCCTCAACTTAAGGTAACCAACCACCTTGGCGCTCGGAAAAATAGGTATACAAAAAAAACTTTTTTCGACGTAGCTTTGAGTACACAAAATATTTGTTTTATTTTACACGTTCAATATACATAGTAGTTTTATGAATAATTTGAAATAATAAATAAATAAATACGGAGATATGAGCCAATAAGCAGGACTCTCTTTTGAAAATCCTTGCTGATGGTATACGTAGTTTGTATTTCAGGCATTGTCTAAAAAATAAAAAAAATATTTAATACCTTTCGTAGCCCTGTGTCAATTTAACGATTTACGGTAGCGATCGCCAACTAGTGGTCATTGAATGCAAGAATACATTTTCACACTTTTTTTTTTATAACAAGTATAAATCACGATTTATTAACGGCAATTTAAATTCAACCATCAATTTATTTTTATGTGTATGATTTTTTTTAATGGCAATATTGTGGTATTAAATTTTTGCGACCGCTGATTTCGAATGTCCGTCTCTCTTGTGTATACTGATTATATTTTCTGCGAATAAATGTGTTTCGAGTTTAATTATAAGCAATCAAATCTAAAACCGTGCTATGACGGACATTGTCGGAAGATTCGCGGCATGCGGTCGGCTTTTTCTGTCTCGAAACTATTGTAGGTACGTTACCCAGCCCACCTACCTACGTTATGTATGTATAATATAAAGATATCTGCTAAATAATATATAACGCAGCGCTTCCCCAACGACCGCATTTTGCTCGGCGCGTGTCCTTGCTTCCAGTAAAGTAGACCATCCCGCCCTTACAATGCCCGTCACAATATTGGCTTTTTATGGTTTCTTTCCGATGATATCGCTTTGCCCCTCTTTCCTATCTCCAGTGGCGCGCTCATATTTTCTCAGCGGCAGGATCCACAGTAAGTTTAGCATTTTTATTTGCCGCCTGGGTAGTCGAGTGGTCAACGTCGTTGGCTTCGGTTACGGAGGTCACCGGTTCGAATCCCAGTACGGACAGTTTTATAAATTGATTTTTCAATCGATTTATGAATTTCTGTTCGAAGGCATGGATTTATGTGATGTTTTGAATTATAACCTCCTATCCTATGAACGGGGCGTATCGAGAGCGATTAGCTAACTACTAGTCCTGTCCTAGCCTTATTATTCTATTCCCACTCTCTTTGGAAAAAGAGAGGTTGAACAACTGAGTAACAAGCAGTTCTCGTAGAAACACTTCTGTTGAGGAAAAACTCCATTAAGAGTCCATATGCTCCACATTGGGAGCGGACATGGTAAAAAAATAATATTATCCACTTTCATTGATTTTTTGGAGAGCGTAGGTAATGATTGAATATTAACAAAAGTATAATATGCGTAAGTAAAATATAAATGAATGTATGTACTTCGTATCCATTGTAAAATTTAATAAAAAATAAAGCATTTTCAACAACCATTTTCCGCGTTGTAGAAAAAAAATCGAATCTGATTATAAACATCGTAACTAATCAGGAATAAAGCACGCGCAGCCTGTCGCATTGTATAAGTTTGTTCAATGAAATTTTATACGTAATAATTAGAAGACTTTATTTAATATAAAGCTTTTACATCAAAAATTGGCGGTTGCCACCTGAAAAGAGTTATCATTTTGAATTGAGAGTAATTAAAAAATGAGTCTTTTTTTTGCATATTTGAAACCGTGTGATGGGTGCTGCTATCTTTAAACATAATATACATATATATGTATAGTTATTTTCGCTAAGGAAGACCTTCATTGATTTCTACCGAAAGTAGATAACCACTGAAAGTAACCATCGGATACCATCGAATGTTTTTTTATTGTTCACCTTATAACGTAAATCTTAGACGAAGAGTGACGTGTGTTCAAAAAATACATATAATTTAATTTATTTATATTTTGAACCGAAATTGTTTTTTAAACTAATCTTACATCATCCACTTTGATTCACGGCCGTGTCTGCCACTGGTTCATATTCTCACTCCGCCCTGTTCACCGCTTTCTGCCATCACCTTCCCAACCCCCTTTTCTGTCAGATGTATAATACTTTGTTCTCCCGCTTCGTTAAGGGCTGCCGACGAATAATTTTGATTAATTAACAACCGGTTAATATATAATATATATTGAACCGATTGAAGAAATATTTTTTTTTGATCGCCATTTTCATCCTGCTAATCTTTTCATCATTTGTCATCCCTTCGTTGTAATAACGACAGGAGGTAACCATAGTCATAAACCATGTGTTCAAGCCATAAGAAAATACCGGTGGCATTGGTCTTTTTAATTACTAATCAAATTAATTTCATATTAGAATACTTGAAAAAACATACTAAATATCACTATAACGAATAGCCTCGATTTCGCATTCAAAGCGTTGTTAATTGATACATGTTTTTTAAACGGTGTCCGCTCCCAATGTGTGAATCGGATAGACTTCTAATTAATTTGAACAATATAGTTAATGAAAACGATATGCCTATTTCGATCTTATTATGTGACAACGAATTTTATACATTTCCCATTATATTTACGATTTTTTTTTTGTTGATGTCTGCTACCGGGTCTGTATTCAAATAAATTATCGTTATTATATTCTTGGTAACCCTGCAGAGCTTTATTTTTCTCCACCCCTGAAATATAGTAGATACCCTTCACCTTTCAAACTAAATTCCTCACGACCGTGAGAGAGCTATCGCGTGAATCATTTTATATTATAAATAACAAATTCAATATTGTCGTTTGTAAATATATGTATATAGTATGATGAATAAATCATAATACAGTGGAACCCCCAATTACACTACCCCGAATTACGCGCTTGCTTGAAATATTCGCCGAAAATCCCCCAGTTGCACGGTCGCATTCCATTGTCGTTACTACGAGACGGTCATCTGTGCCACGCATACAGTCAAATGTTGGCTAGCGACTGTGCATTCAACACGTGCCAGGCTATACACGTATAGCAGGCGACTATGTGTGGGATTTTGACGCCCTTTGCATTTTATCACTTGGTAACTAAATATTTCGTCAATATTTTTTTTTCCAAAACTTAGGGAAATCGTAGTTTTGCATTTTTTGCGGAAAAACCAAATCCCTAATTTTGTATGAGATTTACACCCCCAATTATACTACTCCGAATTGCACTGTCCCGACTTTAGTGTAAATGGGGGGTTTTACTGTATGTTGTATCAATCGGCTATTATATCGATTTTATTTTAGGACAATAACGACGTATCGGTTAATTAGCTAATCAGTTGTTCTTTGTATAATTATTATAGGACTTGCTGGTTTAGAGGAAAGAAAGCAAACCGAACTTTCTATACGATTCAGTCCCGGGCGCGCGAGCCTCGTTGAACCGCGACAAAAAAATGTTTCATGTAGACACCTGCGTGCGCGCCGTGCGTAAAGCGGATGCAACTTCCTATACACCTTGTGTGTTTGAATCGTCGCAAGAGACGATCATACGGTGACATTTGGAGTCTTCGAGATTGGATGAAACAAATTATAATCAGCGTTTTGGATAATTCACGTAGACTTGGTCGTTTTCTATGTCGCTTTTTCGACAAAAATGTAATCGTTTCCGGCGGAATAATGATTTGCTTTGTTCTGTATTAATAACTAGCTGACCCGACGAACTTTGTACCGCCTCAGAATCAATAAATGTTGTAATAAAAATAATAAAACATTTTTAGTACTTTTCCCACTAAATAAAATTTATTTGATCAGGACCGGTTTCGCTCATCGCGAGCATTATCAACTGAGTTATTATCATCTGAGCATTATCATCAGTTAATAATGCTCGCGATGAGCGAAACCGGTCCTGATCAAATAAATTTTATGTGGAAAAAGTACTAAAAATGTTTTATTATTTTTATTATATTGCCATTTGACCAAGTATTGACAGTGAACACCTTAAAAGTGAAAAAATGTTCTGTTAACTTGATAACTTGAAGCATGATGACTACCGAGTCAACCTTCAGTTGTAAATTGCGCGGTGGCAAGCCAGGCAGATCCAATAAGTTTAAAAATTAAGTTGGATAGTTGGTTGCTTCGTCTTCGTTTGTTACACGGTCGATAGATTTAAAAGAATGCAGTGGACCAACGATTTGATTTTGAATTGTGAAGTTTAAATGATCCACGTCTTTGTTCTTTGCCGCAAGAATTGCTCGTTCATTCAACCAATTGTGATTTTTGTGATTAGATGTTCGGGAACATTTTGTTGAATGAAGTGAAATTGCAAAAATTCGGCGGAAACAAAATCAATCCGTTCGATTCGTCGACAGGAACACCCCCGTTACCGATAGTCAGCAATTGCTTCGGCAGATAGATCGTTTAGCAATGCAACTCGCATGTTTGTCGTCAGCTGAAGATTCTTTACATAGCGCCAGAGTCGTGATTTGAGGTAAGCGTTTATTTCATCGGAAGCGGTAAATCTTGGAATGACTGGTAGTGTTTGGTGGAAATCGCCAGATAGTAGAATCATTGCGCCTATAAAACATCTTGAGTCATTGCACAGATATTTCATACTTTGATTGAGTGCTTCCAATGCGCATTTGTGCGCCATTGTCCATTCATCCCAGGTGATGATTTTACTTGCTACCAAAACTTTGGTCATTGTTGAGTGTTTCGCAATATTGCATATCAGTTTTTCAGTCGTTTAAAGCAGTGCTCCGCAAGCGGTGTGCCGCGAGGCGATGCTGGGTGTGCTGCGGCGCGAATCTCTAATAAACGAAAAAAAAATAGTTTGGTCGATACTACAAACTATTTCTGATGACACTATCATAGAGAAGCAGAAATAATTATTTTTTGGTTGAAAGAATATGTTATATGTACAGTCTGCGCAAGAATGTTTCGCGCACCTTGCGAAAGTTCGCTAGATTTGAAGGAATGTAGTGGACCAACGATTTGATTTTGAATTGTGAAGTTTAAATGATCCACATCTTTGTTCTTTGCCGCAAGAATTACTCATTCAATCAACCAATTTTGATTTTTGTGATTAGACGTTTGGAAAAATTTTTTTGATGAAGCCGTCCTTCGTTGAGACGAAATTGTTAAAATTCGGCGGAAACGAAATCAATCTGTTCGATTTGTCAACAGGAACACGGTCGTTACCGACGATAGTCGAAGATCGTTTTCAAGCTTAAATCATTTTTCTCTTCTCCTTCGGGGCCGAGTTAATAATCCTCAAATTCTCATGACTATTAATTTACATGCTCCCAATTTATTCTTACGTGGGCGTAACTATGAGCAAAAACTTTTATTTCTAAAAACTTATACCTCGCTTAAGAGGTTTAAATCACCAGTTCCAAGGGCCGTTAGATTGATCAACGCATTGCCTAGAGAAGTGGACATTTTTAGTGATAGTTTGTAAAATTTCACTATTTTATTTCTTGATTTTTTATTTTGATTCTGATATATTATGTAGTTTTATTTTATATTTTGTCTTATTATATTTTTCAAGTACATGGCGAATTGGCGTCAGCTGTTATGTCATGTACTGTAATTTTAATTTTGAACAATGAATAAATAGATAGTCAGCAATTGCTTGGAGAAATCTTCGGCAGATGGATCGTTTAGCAATGCAACTCGCATGTTTGTCAATTATTTGAGGCAAGCGTTTATTTCATCGGCAGCGGTTGATCTATCTACGTGGCTGCTATTCCAGAAGAAGAAACTGCTACAGCAATTTTTTTATCTCGCATGAACAGTGGCCATAATCAATGACATGACGAATGTCTTCCCAGCTCCACCGGGCGCATCGAGGAAAAATAAGCCACCATTTCCATCATCAATTACCTTCATTAACGTATCGCTAATTTCCTTCTGTTGAGGGTTCAACAGTGGTACATTCGTTCAAACTGATTGGTTCAATGCATCTCGATCATATTCACGTTCACGTTCCAATTCTCGATTGAAAGCGTCGTTCATTCCACGATCTGGCGTTGGCATTCCTAACTTGACTACCAAACTGCCGCACATGAGGTAACACATGTCTTCGATCTAAAGCAAAGCCTGGTTATGTATCTCTTCATTCACCTCGAGATCGGGATTCCCCAAACTGACACGAATTCGATGCAAAATGTATTCGGACATGTCATCCTTGTACTTGTTCCACAGTTCACGGGGATTCGATGGGAAGCATGTCAAAGTAATGATAGAAAATAATGTGCGTATCTGACTTGGAGATTCAGAAACAATTTCTTCAGCGATTGTCATGTCCCAATGAGTATCATTTTCAAGCAAATTGAGCTGTTGACATGCAAGTAGAAGGATTTTTCGGATGATCTGTGTAAATGCGACCAAGAGCATCAGTAATCATTCGGATGAGCAGGAACCGCATCGCCTTGCTTTCGACGTTAAAATTTCCTCGATGTATCTTTCCAAGTGTAATAACGTGGCATCTCAAAGTAGAGCAACGTTCGTGCAAACAGCGTAATATTGTTGTCAAAAAAAATATCACACCTAATTATAAACATAACCTTATTTCAATATTATCCGATTTTATTTCGTTATCATTTTATATCATCGATTTGTTTTATTCTAATCCATACTCTAAATTTAAAATTATTTAGAAGTCAATCGTATGCAAAAGAAGCAGAAACAAATGAATTTTGGAAAAATTGCCACCTAGCGGATGAAATCTGCATACAAACGACATTTTAATTATTTCAAGGTGTTCGCCATTTGAAAACTGTATGAGAATATTAATTTTCTTCATAATTTCTTCGCCGTGATATTTTTCCGATGTTTTAATGCTTATTCTGCTATTCTAGGCGGATACGAATTTAATAAAACAAAGATCATTAAAATCCGAGCTGTTATTCTCGAGATATACGTGGTGTAACAAACCCCACTTTCTTTTATATATAAAGATAGCACTGTAATATTGCGTCAGTTTATAATGCTCGTCGTGAGCGAATCCGGTCCTGATCATATAAAATAAAATAGAATTATTACTTCAATATTATGCCTTTCTACCAAGTGAACATCTTAAAAGTGAACAAAAAAAACAGTGTAGAACTTCCCTTCTTTTCCTCCTGGCTTACTCAACTTACTGATTTAAACATAGATACATTTTTTTAAAGTTTAACTGACGCTTTGAGTCGTGCATTCCAATTTCTTAACCTCCGTGCATTGTATTCAGGGCTGTGTATTAATGTAAAAAAAAGAAGACTTCGAAGAATTTTTCAATCATTTAATTTTAATTTATTTATATATATGTATTCCATCAGATAATATTTAGTCAGCTAAGGATGCAATGTCAACACTAATGACCATTGTGGTTTCAATACACACCATTAAATATATATTTTAATAAATGTGTCGCTCGTTTTTCACGACTCCGGCCAAAACACCACGATTCCTACTCTACAGCCCTGATTGTAAGGACAATGACAGATTGTGTCGCGACATTTCAACAAATAAAATTATTTACGTAATAATTTTAGGTCAGCGGTCAGGCTTCGCGATTCGTCCTCCAGTGATGGCGTACCCTGTACTCAACTTATTCCGTGTGCTCGCAATGCTGCAAAATTAAATTAGGTTTTGCCATTGAGCGCCTCTCATTCACGGTGGAAAAATACCCGAACAAAACAAAAAAAAACAATATCAATACAAACATCTCCACGTATTGTTTATTTCGCCAATGATGGTATTTGGAGGAATTGGATTCTTCGGGATTATAGACGATTCTTAGCGTTCTATCCTTATTCTCCTACTGCGGCTATTTTTCGTACGATTGACGCCAGGCTATGATTTGATATTAAGCTATTTTGCTATACGTACCAACGCACATAGTCGAAAAGCTAAATCCTTTGGTTGTATTTTTCTGTGAAAGCAAAATGGAACTTATTCAAAACCGTCTGATTTCGGTAGAGTCGTATACGCCATTGAATCTTGTATGTAATAATTATAAAATGTACTTCCTCCGTTACGTCGATTCGAGCAGTGTTCCCCAACCTTTTTACACAGGTAAAAAAAGGAAAAAAAAATCTCGGACTACTAATAATGAAATGAAAATAGTTTTTATGTAATATTTTTTAATCTTATATTGTTACAATTGTACATAAATATTCAACTGTTTTCAGTTGACAATGCTCGCAATGAGCGAAACCGGTCTTGAACCTTTAAATAAATTGGAATAAAGTACAAAGGAATATTGTGTTTTTATTAATATAATGCCTTTCCACCGAGTATTCACAGTGAACACCCTAAAAGTGAAAACAATTATGTATTATGAAATTATTAGTATATTTAGGTAGGGTTTTGCATCTGGGTTCACTATCGAAGAGCAAATATTTATGACTGTCGATTCTGAAAAAACCAGCGACCGTCGTGTCGCACAAAGAAAAAATAATGAAACGGAATAAGTATCCGCAATAAAGTAAACTTGACAAATTTGAAGCCGGGTTTTAGAAATGTGAGTAATATGTAACCGCACAAAAATGGCCAAGAAACAAAATACCCAGCCGCATTATTGATGTCTTCTTATTTAAAAATAACTAAAAATACAAGAAAACGTGCAGGCGATAAAAAATCCTATATTCAATATTTTGGCATGGCGAATTTCTTGAAATTTGGCATACTGTTTGCGGCCCGGCGGAAAGTCTCTGTGGCCCAGCACTGAGCCGCGGATCACCGGTTGGGGAACACTGGATTAGACTATCAGTCCATATATGCAAGCTTCTCCATTTGTAATAAGCTGTTATATGTCAAACGTTTCATAATTGTCAATTAAAATCTAAATATCAGTTTGCGAAAGTATTATTTATGTATGGTGATTCTGCAACACGCAGCTGTACGCGGGTAAGCCCAGATTCGACTAGTTTTACTCGTTAAATTTTTACAGTGCTACTTTGCGGTATTGAACTGTGACACCTGACGAAGACTCGCGTACTGAGATTCGTAAAAGATTACGTCGGGTATAGCTTGTTTGTTTCCGAAGGATCTCATTGGAAAGATCCTCGTCCGGCCGGATAGATTCAATTACAATCAATAAGGGGTACTCGACGCAACTAAAGAAAGCTGGTATATATGTGAGGAAGCAAAATGGTTGACGGGTGATAGCCAATCTTATAGGAACCACGTGGTGGCCATATGATCCACGTATGAAGCGGATATGCTCTAAGAAGTATATGTACCCTGAAATGACGATTTAATTTAATCTATAAATTATTGCCATATTTCTTGTTACTACCAATTGCTTTATAATAATATACCTTGACATTAGCTATCTGAACTTTATATAAATGACCGAGCTTAGATGACAATGTTTGCGATGAGCGAAATCGGCCCTTCACTTTTATTTAAAAAATATTATTCGTTTAATATTTTTCATTACAATATTTTGATTTGTGTTAAACTAGAGTGTTTCGTACTTGTTTCCGCGAAGGATTCCCCCGCTTCTCTCTATAACTTGGCAAAGTATCATAGCATCCCGATTTGACACCGAGCCATTTGTTCTGTTACACCTTGAATATTGAAAAAAGTGCGTGAATATCTCACTTCTTTTGTCCTCCGGTGACAATAACTATTTGTTTCGACTCGTTATTTTTGCCGAACAAATGTTAATCACCGGTGGAAGTGTTGCCAAGATTATGATTTCAATCATAACTAAAAATACACTCGGCCCTTGTGATTGATTCGCGGTTATTCGATTCCACGAAAGTCGTGTTCGTACGAAATTATGGTTTGCATTTTAAAAAAAATCAATTCTTACTTAATTTCTTTTGATGCAATCAATACGTGTTAATTAGAAATTATAATGATCATTTTGATATCACTAACAATCTTATTCAACGGTGCAATCACTTTATTGGGGGTGATAGATGTTCGTTGATTTCGGTTACGGTGCTCATGGGCTCCAGTAACTGACAAATATGGGATTATTAAATACTAAATTGAATAGTCTTCTTTGTTGGGTATATGGGGCAGCGGTTAGCGTTGTCGGATTTCGCGGGCTCGAGTACGAATAGCATTTTATCGATTTACCGATTTCTGTTCGGAGACATGGGTGTTTGTGATGTCCCACCCTTCCGATCAATAATTGGGCGTAGCGAGAGCGATTAGTTATCCACTAGTCCTGTATTAGCCGTATTCTTCTATCCCTACTACTCTCTTTGAAAAAGTGAGATTGAGCGACTGAGTACGAAACAGTTCTAGTAGAAAAACTTCTGTTGATGTAACTTCATTAGTAGGCCTTATGCTCCACGTGGACATGGATTTAAAAGTAGTTTTCTTAGAATGAAATTAGTTGAAATTTAAATGATTATATATTATTACATTAGCTTCTTGTAATGGTTGGCAGTTTTTTCCCGAGGATGTGCACTGTCACCAAAACTATCCGAATTTCCGAGTGCCTCAAGCTGTGTTGTGTAATTCGGCCAGATGTTGTATTTTTTTTTATCTCTCGCGGCTCGGAGACTAGAAAAATACTTAGCAGGCGATGGGGGTCTTTTTTGACCCCAGTGGTTTCCTCATTATTGGCCTTATTCTTATGAATTTCAAAAAAAAAAATAGTCTACGGGCTTTAAAATATTTCTCTGCATCTTTCCTCATACATTTTTTTATAAAAAATCGTGTTTTTTTAATAAATAGTCATATTTTAAGTTACGCGTAAAAAATACGTCCTTCCAGTACACATATGTAATCGCAACTGAAGCCAACCAATCATGGCAAATGCAATTTTACGAGCTGCCGCTTATCGCTCCTTCACATGTTGCCAGAACTTATATAAAATTAGGCATCGACGAAAGATATTGTGAATTTTTTGAGAATAGTATTTAAGGATACATAAATTATTATCTTTAACTTCGAACGCATCAATCCGTTTTTTGTTCTACGTTGAAGATCTTTTTTATTTATTTGAATTTTTTATTTAATTTTGTTCTAAGACCGTAATTTTGTTCAATGTAAAATATATATGCAAACTATTTTTTTCGCTTATAAAGAACATATTTATAAATTGTTTCGAAATAAATACCTACACACATATGAACATATTAAAAAACATAAAACCCTATACTTTTTAACAAAAAATATGATAGTGCTCAAAGCAAAATTTGCTGGAAAAGGTCAATGGTCAATTTATTAATTAAATTTAAAAAAAAAACTACATACCCGTCTAAATAGTTTTCTATAAGAAACATGATTTGCTTTAATATTTATTCATATAAAATACTGACATTTTTATTTAAAAATATATTATTTGGTGAAAAAGTATTTAGGCTATATGTAATAAAATATATTTAAGTATTAGAAAATTTATCCCACATATTGCATAATAGACCATCACAAATCATTTTTTTACACAGTTGTGTGTTTTTCATAAACAATCGTAAAAAATACTATTACGTGTATCATATTATATATTATGCTTTGCCCGCAATAATCATTCGAATGCAAAAGTTTCCCACAGAAATAATCTTGTAAATCATTTTTTTAATTAACGCCGATGTCAATAAACGAATGAGTTGCAGTTAAAATGCGTGTTAGTTTCCGTTCCGGGTCGTTTGTTTTTGGGTTTGAAACTCCATTTATCCATGAAGCCCGTATAAACATGAATATAGCTCTACGCATGTTTTATTGAAAAAATGTAAATATGTAAGATGTACATACATAATAATATAATAAAACCACAACCTGGCAATAGCAATTGCACTCATATTCGCAAAATAATCTGTGATTGGTTGTTTTAATTCGACGCCCAGTCAATTAGAATTTTTTCTAAGCACGGTGTTTCATAAATATTTCACCTTATAAGTAAAAGTTATTTAAGAAAATTTTCAGACTAATATTAATCAAAATAATAAAGCAGTTGTGTGTTTTTATATACGCTAACCAAATTAATGATAGCATAATCAAAGATACTCAAATTATGGTAGAGCTCCTTCCTTCCTATACATTTAGTTGATAAATATATATTTTTTTAATACACAAATGAAAGTAAATCAGAAAGGTTATAAAAAATAAACCATTTTAAAACTCGACAAGAAGTAATAATTTAAAAAATAAATATAATATGCTGAAATATTATGTTAAATTCAAACATTGATTTCAAACAGCTCTGAGTGTTTTATTACATATGAATGTAATAAAACATGATTTGTTTTCGTTGGGACTGCTTTTTCTTCCCCCTTTTTAACAAAGAATATCAGAAAGGAATGTATGTTTTTAAATCTAGCGATAAGGTTGTAATTAAAATTCTCCGAAATGGATTTTTGAGACATCACGGCTCTCATAAAATGAAGTTTATGTGACAGAAGAATTATGAAAATAAATTGACTTACCAGAATTGCATACGTTTAAATGGAATACTAATTCTTTCGAGATTTTATAAAAAAATGTTTGTTTATTCGTTAACATGAGTAGGTAAATACTTTTAAAAAGGAGTACATATGAAATATAATTACCTATACAACATACGTTTTAATGATTGATTTTTTATCAGTAAAGTATCGTTACGGTATATTACGTTTTTACCTTTTAGTATCCTATAGTTATTTTTCCTTTGAACAATTAGTTAGCTTAGTAGAATATTAATAAATATAAATGGGAATTAGTACAAATTTATATTTTATTTTTTTGAATATTTTATTTTACTAATACTAAATTTTTATACTGCGTTCATCGAAATCATTTGAGAATGTTCGCAATAAACGAAACCAGTGTTTATTACTGGATTTTTATAATGTTAGTAACGGATTGTTTACATATTAAAAGAAGGCGAATTATAACATATACATGTTAGAAGTATTACAATACATGACAGTTATTTATACAAAAAGTAAACTTACGATTATGGGAAATGTTTAGTTACTCAGTCCGCTCTGCAAGTTCCGGTTTACTGCAGATTGGACAAAACAACTTTTTTTCTTCATACCCATGTACTTTACAAACAAAACTTTTACACTTTGAACATTTTGTATTCATTTTTTTATCACAGCTTCGAGGGCAAAATCCACATCTTCCTCGTTTCAGGGTGTGGGATTCAATACCTGTTCTAGAGCTTGGCCCTGCAACACTTTCAGTAAAAAGATTAAATCCATACTTTTGATCTTTATGGAAATGTATACCACTATTTTTTCTGTCTTCCACGTTTTTTCTTGTCAAATCAACTGACAATTCCCGTATAAAAGATTTTCTCCTACTACGGTCATTTGACTTCCATTCCGGATATTTGGCAATCCATAAGAGATATGCATTTAATGCAGCCATGTCCAAAATTTCCATAAAAATTCTTAATGGCCACCGTCTTGTTGACCGAACACAGGAGTACTCTCTCGTCATTTTGTCTCCTGTGTCGACCGCCCCTTTTGTCTCATTATAGTGTAAAATCATATGTGGCTTTTTGCGTTGAGTGTTTTCTTCTATTTTTTTGTCGTGAAACTCCGAAGACAATAAGCACACGGCACGTCGTTTTTTTGCAACATATGAAAGAATTGTAAGTTTTTCCGTAAACCCAAATAAAGATGAAAACTCTTCTCTTGATTTAGAAGGCAAAAATTCTTTGGGTATCTCCCGTTTGTTTGCGCGAAGAGTGCCCGTTAGTGTAAGATTCTTTTCTAACAATAATTCTGCTAACGGCACCGACGTGAAAAAATTATCCGTTGTTACTCCGCGCCCAGATCCATAATACGGAGTCGTCAGATCTAACACTACTCTTTGGCCCTGGTTGACTTCTCTAATATTATTCATTTTTCCGGTGTACACTTGTACATTTAATATATATGCTGTCTTAGAGTCTGCAGCTACCCAAAGCTTAATGCCATATCGTCCCGGCTTACTCTTCATAAAAACTCTGAATCCACAATTACCCTTATACGTGGCCAAACGTTCGTCAATTGTAATATTTAAATTCGGATTAAAATTCCGCACACAACCCGCGGAAAATTGTTCAAAAATAGATCTAATGGGAAGTAACTTATCACCAGTTTGAGAAAAGCTTGCCTGCCTCGTTGTTTTATTATCAAACCTGATATTGCTATAAATATAAATAAATCGGTCTCTCGACATTGCAGCAGTGTAAAAATATTGGCGAAACAGTTCTTCAGTGCTCCACAACTCTTTCATATTTATTCTTCGTCCACGATTTCTCCCCGATGCCAGTAAAATTCCCATAAAAGCGTTAATTTCATTCAAAGTGATGTCTTTATCTGCCCGTAATAGTTTTCGTCTATGATTATTTGTATTTAAACAAATTTCATCCAACATACCTGCCGTGACAAAAAGTTCAAATGAACTTCTGATTGAGTTTATTTGTTGACTATATGCAGTTAGCCCTGGCCGAGAAGTCACAATATTGTGCAATCTACTGCGAGAACGAATTGGTGGTGACGAATTCCACTCAAAGCCTGATTTTGAAATAAATGATGAACTATTATAGTTACCATTATCACTATTAATATCATCAATATCAATATTATTATCATCACTTTCATTTTCATCTTGATTCTCAATAAAATCTTCCACGTCCGTAATATTGTCAATTAATTCAAAATCTGTATCACTACCACTTTCTGAATCACTATTGTCTCTTGAATTTAAGCCTTCGGAAAATATTTTTTCTAATTCCGCATTTGATAGAAAATTCGACATGTTGCTAGTTAAAAAAATCTTTCAAAAACAATAATTACACAATTAAAACATACTCCACAAAACGTAAGCAATATTGTTTTTATAAATACGTATTAATTATAAGAACACTTTAAAAATTGAACTAATATCGAAAGACCCGCTAAAACCGTCCGTTAGATTTGGAACTTACTGTAACACTAAGGCGGGTTTAAAAATGGGGTCATAGCGATAACACTATAAAGGCGTTGACATATATGGAATACCACAAATTTGTAGCGCAGAAAAAAGTTTTTCGGATGAAATTTATCCGATTTCTTTTCTGTTTTATTTAATAGAGACGGAACTAGCAATTGAACATATTTTTTTTCTTCTACAAAAGGTTCAAAAAACTATGATATAAGAATACCTTAATTATAAACATTGCATCACCTATATTAAAATAGATATTTAAGAAAATGTGGGTATTGGGGTCGCATTTCTTGAGCTTAGAACCGGAAAAGTTATTCTCACCGAAATATCAGTATCGACGTTTTATGCACAAAGACTCATGTGACATCACAGAGCCTGCTGACGAGAGTGTTATCTTCGAATCAACACCTTGACACGGTAAAAGTGATGCGCGACTGTAGGCCTTGAACCCGGCATACTTGTCTAATGGTTGCACAATGCATATACGCGTTCGGCGCAGTGGCGTGCCAGAAAGAAGACTATGTTTTTTTAAATATATATCAATTAATAAATACGCGCGCGCAATACATATTTTTGTATTGTATTCGACTGCATTATTTATTACCTACAACAGTGTTCTGTATTAGAAGTCGTTTTTTTTCTCCATTCTTATTTTTTCTATATGACAACCCTGCGAATATCTGGCAGTGCCGAAGCGATTGATTTTATGAATAAATTAAATCTTGATTATGCACAATTTATTTCGACTATCTTCGTTCGTGATCTTTTAATCGTGCGAGGTGCGAGAAAACAACACAAAAAATCGAACTTTTTTCCAGTTCGTTGCTTTTTGCGACGTGATATGAGTTTTAAAATAACAGTATTTATTCAACTATATTAACCTTCAGGTTCCTATACCAATAATTTCTAGTTGATATTTATTGTAATCTACAATGGTCCCCTCAATCAATGCGATGCAAATTTGTCTGGGGGGTCACATTGTATCCTATCGCTCTTCGATCTTATTTTTGACGTTTCGGTACTCGAGTGTTAATGAAGCACGTCAAGTGGAATAACAATGGTATGGAATTTAATTTTATATTAGATTAAGTTAAAACAAGTTAAGATGAGTATGGCAATCGATTGCTGAAAAGTAAACCTTTATAATGAAACACTGAAATATTTCATTTTAAAAAATGCCCCATTTAAAAGAAGAATCTTACATTGACAATTATTATTATTGATACTGTCCTGTGACTTCATAACATCAGCGGATTAGTAAAAAAAACTAGATACAGATAATAATATACAAAAATGCGCCTACTAATATACTTTATCATAAACCGTAAAAGATACTGACTAAAACCATATTTCGCTTTTTAAAAAGTACAACACAAACCTTCGAGTTCAATTATCTCGAAACTAGTACTGTCGACTTATCACACTGTTGCTTTATGGTAGTGATATATATCTGATGGTTAAAGTGATTGTCTCAGCGATCCCCTCGCCGGTTCGTTGTCACTGCGTTCCGAAGAATAGGCTGCACGATTTGCCAGGCATGTCTTTGCCTTACTTGCGTCTTCAAGATCATGGGCAAAATTAGCTCGCGTGAGAGCCGCAATGACTGTGAACTCTCCTCTATCTTATAACACCGAGGAGTGCGTACAAATCAGCCGTGGCGAACTGCGGGTGCGCGGACCGCGATAATTTGCCAAGTTTTTTTTGTTTGCTACACTCGCTTCGTAACGCCATTGTTCACGTCGAATAATTATTTTTGTAACGTGAATCATTTTCTGTGTGTACCGTTTTATTTATATTCTTGATAAAAATAGCCAAATTCTGTTTTCTAAAAGATGATCACTACATTATTTTATTCTTCAGGATAGCGTTGAAGATTCGGTACTGATATTGGTTGTTTCGCGGTGCTTTAAATTCATTTATATTTTTAGACGTCTGGGTCTATACTAATTAAATATTTACTTGTTATATGCATAGTTATATCAATAAGGTGAAAACATAACAAGTATTTTAGTTCTACAAATATTACTTTATATATAGTTGATAGCTTTTTCGGCGTATGCTTGTAAACTTGTATCAACTCGGCTATATGAATACTGTCTTAGAAGAGATACATAATATATCATGTTATCCACCTGGCCTGAATTTATATTACGACCTTAAATTATATTCAATAAAAAAAGCTAAATCAAATAAATAGGTAATCATTGTGTTATTTTTCTCTTAGAAAATAAATTATTTTTTTACAACGAACTTATCTAAACATGCTAAAAAAGAAAACCACAATATTCCTTCGTCCTTATTTCCACTTTTTTGCCAAGATCAGTACCGGTTTCGCTCATGACAAGCATTATCATTTGATGATGATTTTCATGAATGAAACCGGTCATGATCTTGCTAAATAAACGTGAAAATATGTACAAATGAATATTGTGTTTTTCTAATATGTACATATAATGCCTTTCCGCCAAGTATTGACAGTGAACACCCTAAAACTAGACATGCTGAATTTTGACTATAAATGCCGATACATATTACAATGTTGAGTTCATTTTTATTGCTTAAAATTTTCGTAGTTATAAAAAAAATCAAAACTTGATTAATGATTCATGACGAAAATTATGGACCTGTATCATGAGAAAAGTGGTTTTGCGTCGCTGATCTTGGCGCAACATACGATTGCATTGAACGCGCCTACGATTGCAGTGATAATAAGAGTGAAGATTTGTTTCGCAGTTCATGCACCAGTCACAAAAACGCACACTTTTCTCCGGAGTTATGTTTGCTTTTCTCGCCTTATTTCTCTAGGATACGTTTTGAAAAGGTTTTAGATTTTAGAACAATTTTAGTCTTGGAGATACTGCCGACAAACAAGGTGATCGGCATTATCTTATTTACGCGTGGAATGTACAGAATCAATGAAAACACCGAATACATAACTGCCAACTCATCAGTAAATTACTATGGTTGAAATCCGTCGACGTTTTGCAGTGCTCTGTATATGTTATGCTACGCATATCGCTGTCAGTTGCTTTTTCAGTTAACTGCAGATTTTCTAAATTACTTACTACCAGGGCTGTGGAGTCGTTTCAAAATATTCAGACATGAATATAAAAAACGGCTTGAATATACATTGTTTTTAAAGTTTTTGGAGTCGAATATAGTCCGACTCCACAGCCCTGAACACTACACCCATTGAGAAATACACTTGCAAAAATTTCCATGTGTGGGGCGATTACCCATCATATAACTACAACTCGTGCAAATTTATTTTGAAAACTGGGAAACCCTTTTTACGTTCATATGGTAACTTAAAGCTCTTCCCGTTTTATTGATGTTATCAATATATTATATGATATAAACAGGAGATAGTTTTAGATTTTAATTCGCCAAAAATATTACATTGGGATGATTATGTTCTGCGAATAATATTGCTTCGTAACATAATTTCGCGACATTTTTTTTTTTAATTTGACAGGTACTATTGTTATCGTATTTCTAGGAATAATACCGAACCTTCGTTTGCGATGCTTTTTCTCGTGTTTGTAAAAAAAATCACACATCACATCATGCATTCATTATCAGCGAATCGCTTTGTCACTTTGATAACGTATTGCGTATGTATACAACGGTCAGATTTCGATGGTTATTATTGTGTCGGGGGTCGGCCATTCTTGCGATGTGATAATATCATTCGGGTACTACTAATCTACGAATCATTGTTGCCGCGGTGCAAGGTTGGGGGTGGCGGGGGGGGGGGGGTTATAAAACAACACGACGACGATGACGCGCCCAAAATGGCCGTCTCGCGACTCTGCCCCCTTCCGCGCCCGCCGACATGTCCGTCAATCTGTCTGCCACGTGGTCATCAAAAATTCTCGCCGGCCGGGCCGCGTTAAATCGCGCGCCTCCCGACCATGAGATTAGATACTTAGATTTTTTTATTATCGAAGAAAAATATATTATCACTCTACCCTTTCCCAATATAAGATACAAACTACACCATAAGCTTTACTTCGGTATTCATACTTGATCTAAATTATATTCAAGAATTAGTTTCGTACATTCTCAATAATGCGTTACTACTTATTTATGTGGCCGGCTCATTGCATTTGGGCAAAAACATCGTTCGTTCTTTCAAAATTAAAAATACTCTAAACCAGGGGTGGGGAACCTTTTCTTCTCCAAATGCCGCATTCATTTTTCTGATTCGACATGAAGGCCGCAGTAAATATTGACTAGGGAATTTTTGGCCGGAAACAATTTCATACCAGTTTCTAAAGCCCAAAAATTTGCAGATTTCCCAAATTTACCAGCGTGGTACCTTTTTTTAGGCCTTTCAAAGATTTTAACATCTAAAATCCCTTTTTACAAAAAAGTTTACAGAATTAGAGCATTGGCCAGAATGCCGCTCCAGAGTAGCCAAAAGGCCGAAGGTTCCCCAAGCCTGCTCTAAACACTATATGCACTAACTATTGCACCCGAATTGTCTTCATTTCAGGCAAAATAACAGTGTTGTATTGTACAAAACACTTCAAAATTTCGCGACATTAATGATACCTATATGATTGTTTATTTAAAATGCTCGATGTTTTAACCGTAGGTACCTTTACCAGCAAGTTGTAATTTTGATGAGTGGTTTTAGAAATCTAACATAGCACTTTGAGTGTAAAGTAATTCTTGATAGTTTCGTAAGCCTCTCGAACATTGAAAAAAAATGGGGTATAATTTTTGATATTGATCAGCGTAGTGAAATTACGATTATCTGGAGTAATTGTGGATAAAGTTAGACCGTATAGTAATGCGAATGCAGATATTTTCTCATTATTAGATAATTTTGAATCCTTCACATGCCAATTTAACAACTCGGCGATCTTTGTCGCATTATCTGCATGTTGAAATTTGGGCTACTTTCGTGATGTCACTTTCTACCTCATAACGGGAAATTACTAATTTTATTCCGCGATTTTTTCCTATTCCACGATTATGTTGCACATACCTTACCGCAATATCTACAATTGTGGAGATTTTAATTAATTTTAATTAAAAGAAGGGGTTAATTTTTTAACAATCATGTATCTACCTACAGCTTTTTTAAAATTTAAATTACCAAAAGCCATAGCTGTGCGTAAGGTTCAAAGCCTTCTTTGGTTATTAAACTTTTATGAAACAATGAAAAGTTTGCTTTCGTAATTGGTGTTTGGAAAGAGTTATGTTTACAGGATGGCAATACGAACCAGGACGTTCATTGAATGATGTAACATTTATGATGTAACTCTAAACTTCATATTAAATGTCAATTGAAAAATAACAGCAAATGTTTCTTCGAAAATGATTATTTAACCTCGACCCTCTCCCTCAGCAGGGTGATAGTGATGGGTTGCTGGCGACATCGCAATTGAGTGCTTTGCATTATCGATGCAGTTCAGCATTTTTTATTTGAAGATTCCTTTGTATTTATTTTCGACGAATTCCACAACCGCCATTTACGTTTAATTTCACTACTTACAGCAGCAAATTGGCGCTGGAAATGCATTCAAATTTCTATTTTAAAACTTTCGATGGTTTCGGCGGTAACTTTGTGGAAGTTCATTTTAATAGAAAATTTAAATTAACTTTGATTATTCCACGTATTGTGTAACTAACTGTGACACGTGTTTCGCCTCTTTCAGAGGCATCTTCAGACTTACTATCGCAAAGTTTGCTTAAGTAATGAAGCAAGATTGATTCTAACATTTTAAAATTACAAAATGGATTGGGTTTTTTTTCCTTTTAAGAGGAGCAAGGAGGGGGGTGTAGAATCGAAATAAAGCAAACAGATAATGATACTAATTTTACTAATGAGTTGTAAACAATCAGAATGGGATTTTTCCTTTTTAATGGAAGCAAAGAGGGGATTATAAAATCGAAACAGTGCAAACAAATTTAATCATACTACTAATGACGTTAAACATTACAAACTATTAAAACTAATGAGCTGCAGTCAATCATCTAGGTTTGTGATTACTCTATTAATTGGAAACAATTTGAGTAACGGGGAACCGCCTGTGCTATTAGGAATATTATTTAATAATATTTCTTTTTTGTTAAGAGTTTTATTAATTTCTAAAAATTCTAAGCTATTCATCTTTAAACCCTTTTTATTTACTCGGTGGAGTATTTCTAAATTACAAATCTGATTAAAATTATGATTATTTTCTATTAAATGATTGGCAAACTCAGAAAAATTGTTACTTTTTAGACATCTTATATGTTCTTTAATTCTAATATTAAAGTTTCTACCTGTCTGTCCAACTCTGAACAGTCACAGTTAGTTACACAATACGTGGAATAATCAAAGTTAATTTAAATTTTCTATTATTCTATTTTAAAACTCATTATACAGGTCGTTAGTGACACAATCTGTGTGAATGTACATAATTTGAACGATTCAAACTCATTACACTAAGTTTATACTAAGACTTACGGCGATTATTAGTTACTTATCATGTATTATTTAAAAGAATTCGGCTCTGATGCAGACCAAATATACAACTTGACAAGACTGTAGTCATACGGAAAAATACAGCTTATTACAACCTGTCGTGAAACATTAAAAAAAAACTGTGATAGTATATACCTGGGCTGTGGAAATTTTACGATCATATTGTTGCCACTGCATGCAAGACTGACTAAAGATGATCTGATGGTATACATCAGTGATGGCGAACCTTTTTGAGTTGGTCAAATTATGCTCATTTTGTTCAAATATCAGCCCGTGGGTCACTAAGTCAGCGGCGTCGCTTGGAAAGTGGGCGGAGAGGAAGCTTTGTGGGACAGTGTCTGACCCGCGGATCACAGGTTCGCCAGCACACTGGTATACATATATGTACATATAGTTACAATGAAATGATTGAAAAAATCGAGTCGGAGTCGTCTTTTTTTACCCGACTCCACGGCCTCTTAGTAATTCAGTTTATCGCTTTGGCTTGCAATAATAATATTGTTAACCGAAGCAACCAATTAAATATATCATATTAGGTTGACGTTGTTAATTTATTTTATCAAATTTTATCTATTAGTTATTAGCTCTTTAACACTAGCGACGATGCGTCCATAAGTACGACGAAGCAGAAATCTACATATTGCATATTTGAAGAGGGCGTCTTACATCCGCCAAGACCAGTCGTAAAATTATTATTTAAATCATTTCTGTCAAATCGTTTCTCTTTTCCAGAATTGGTAAAATTATTTACTTGGTCAACTTGGTTAAGTATCAAATTATAAATATATATGTACCCACAAATGCGCAGCTCACTACCAAAATTTTAAATTTATCTCTTCTTCCAACACGCTAAAAACAACATTCCGGACTCTTTTCCACTATGGTTAGAGGACATTTTCATCCTATCGCAGTTTTGCTGACACGTATGTAGTGCCGAATCTTAGATGAATAATAAAACTTAGATATTGAAATCAATTTATTGATTGAATATAAATTTACTTGGTAGACCTGTATTATAATATGGTAAAAAGAACACTACATTTAGTTGCACAACTTTTTTTATTTCACTGATTGCATTTCCGCTTCACGCCCTCGTCAGAACTGAGTTTAAACTTGTAGCTTAGCTACCTTAGCTACCTTACTTTTAGCTTAGCTCCACCTGTGTGGTCGAGTGGTCAACGTTGTTGGCTTCGGCTACGGAGGGCCCGGGTTCAAATCCCGGTACGGACAGTTTTATAAATTGATTTTTCAATCGATTTATGAATTTCTGTTCAAAGGCATGGATGTATGTGGTGTCTTGAATTCCCCCCTCTCACCCATCCTTTCCTATGAACGGGGCGTATCGAGAGCGATTAGCTTACCACTAATCCTGTCTTAGCCCTATCCTAGCCTTATCCTATAGTAAAATCTTAACAAACATTATTCACAATACCCTTTACGCACATTTGGTACAACATCGCTTTCGTCACTTGAGATATCCCTAGTCTGTTTAATATTTCTTTCCAAATTTTCGGGTTTACTCTCTCCTATCCTAAATCTTCCTATCAATTGCTGTGAGTGTTTTTTGTATTTGTGACTTGGTAACGAGCCATGCACGCGGTCAAATCACGTTGTAATTGTAGAGCTCGTTCTACGCTGCGATTGTTATAAAATGACTTCCAAGTTGATTGACCAGTTGCAGGCCTTCAAGGATCGCTTTATCCTAGCCCCCTTACGCGTACCTCTCTGAGCATGGTAAGTACATGCAGGGGATGTAGTACCGTGTTATTTTGCAACCGTCTAAAAAGAAAGTCCAGATACACGATACATCTTCTCATCTACTATAACCAGAGCCGTTGATCGAGGCTGGCGATGGAGCAGTATATGATGCCAGGTTTTTTTAAAAAGTTGTCGCAGCTCTGACGATTTACGAAAAATGCTCTAACTGAACTTCAGTTGGTAAATGGAAAGCGGTTTTTTTTTCTATGTAAACTACAGGTGGAAGTAAACGCCGTCTGCAATCTTATCAATAAAAAAAATATTCCCAAAGCATGAGCGAATATTTATTGCATTACGAAATATGGCACGGTAGAAGAGTTGGCACCGATCCAACCTCTCTTATTCTGGTCGGTTATACTTTCTGGTCTTTTTGGTTTGGCTGTTAAAAATATTGGTGTATTGGCGACGCAAATGTAACGCAAAATACGCGAACAATGAATCCATTAATTTTCTTTAAAAAAAACGAACTGCGCTTCGTTTTGCAGCACGGGATTTTATTTTGCAAACCGCTGAAGAATGCCAAGTTAAATCGAAAAAAGGACATTTTTGATGGACATTAGTTATTTCGGACGTTATTTCGAATGTTCTTTACAGCCTGAAAAAAGGAACTACTTATTAGTGAAAATGATTAATCCTCATAACCTCTTCCGGTCCTAATCTCTAAAGTTTATGCTTCTTTTATTATAATGGCTATTTATCAAGGCTCTCTCGACAAAATACCGTGACACTGGTTTTGGGATTTATAAATGGTCCGACCCCGATTTTTTAAAAAAAATCTTAAAAAACAAATGTAAAAATAAAGAAGCCTTTTCCAAGACTTTGCTTATTTTTAATGTTGGCTATAATGCGTCACTTGTATTTATTTAATTTTTTGGTAGAGTCGGAGTCGTTCTTATTTACGACATGGACCCTGACTCCCAAGATGTATGATTTTCTACTTTTAAATAAAATAATCGTATTCAAAGGACGATTGGAAAAAATATTAAATAATTCTTTTAATATAATTTCATCCGAAAACACTTAACACATAATATTGTGCAATTACATGCTGCAGAATGCTTATCTTTTTTCATTTAATTCTTTAACATAAAAAATTAAGATTAAATGAAACATAGGTTCCATTACATTGGAGTAAGCAATTTCGAAACCTGAAAAAATAATCATTGAAAAAAGAGAATAAGATGTTTTTGTGAGAAGTTTTTGGTTTTTAGTCCGATAACTTACTCAGACTTGGTGACATTTAGTTGTCTGTGTATTCTGGCCTCTTCATATTTTCTTTTTGCATTGCATACCTACTACGTTTTACAAGTTTCAGTCTTATAGAGATGCTGTCTGAGGTAGGATTGAACCAGTCGATCATTTCAGGCGAGACTGATTTTTTATTTATTTTTTTTATACCATGTCGGCTCGAAATGTGGAGCACATAGACTCCTAATGGAAGTCGCAGGTTCGAATACCAGTACAGACAGATTTTATAAAATGATTTATAGATTTCTTTAGATTTCGAAAGGCATGGATGTTTTGGCGTCTTGAATTCCATCCCACCTATCGAGAGTGATAAGCTTACCACTAGTCTTGTCGTAGTCCTATTATTCTATTCCTACTCTCTTTGAAATAAGAGAGTATGAGCAAGTGAATAACAAGCAGTTCTCCCAGAAACACTTCTGATGGGACCGATGTTGCTTACTGTTGATGCTTCAAATTACTAACTATATATTTTTTTTTGTTTCAGTCGCCATGGACGAAGACCCAGACATAGTTATGAACGCGATACCAGGTAGCGTCGCAACGGGGGCAGTTGCGAGCGCAGCGCTCAGCCCCACGGGCCAGGCGCCCTCTTTGACGGTGGGTACGGGGATAGGAGGGGTGGGGGGCGTGGCTGACAAGCAGCGCCACCAAATGAAGCACCGTGAGCTGTTCCTGTCGCGGCACGTGGAGACCTTGCCCGCCACCCACATCAGAGGAAAGTGCTCCGTCACGCTGCTCAACGAGACGGAGTCGCTGCTCAGCTACCTGAACAAGGACGTGAGTGTTGGATCAATTTCCTTCTTTCTCAATATTCTTTTTTTTCTAACAGTTTCCGCAGTTTTTTTTGTTTAAATTATTCATTTTCAATATAAAAATAGTAATGAAAAAACATCTATCATGTAAATAGAAGTAAAGGTTTAATAATGAATCGCCTTCGTATTCTTGAAAATCAACGATAACCCAGATTGAAAATTCTTCGTATATAATGATCTAAATATTATTTTCTTATTTTTCTTCAGATTCCCTTCACTTGTTACTAAATAGTGTGTGTTTTCATTTATTAACCTCTGATCGATCTATCTTAGTGTTGATTCTTATTCCTTGATTATTAAATGAAGGTGAACCTCGAGAGTTGGGCATTTCACCGGTGATCAGGCTATGGCATTAAGGCTAGACTTTCTACACTCATTGATAATTATTTGTGAGGAGGAATTAAATATCTGATTCAACTGCTATGACACTTCGTGTAAAATCATATTGCTGTTTTCAATTTCCAGCCGTAAAACTGGTGACGCACATATTTGGGTATGTTTTCAGCTGCGTAAAAAGAGCGTATCGAGTATTTATTATTTCAATAAATTCGTGTTTGATAATTGTTGGCGTTTACATTTGTCATTTGTTTGATTTCAGGACACATTTTTCTATTGCCTGGTGTTTGATCCGACACAAAAGACTTTATTAGCAGATAAGGGTGAAATTCGCGTAGGCAGCAGATATCAAACTGAAGTGACGAATCTGTTAAAAGAAGGTGCGTATCATAAATATTAACATTGAGAGAACGCTAATTTAATGATCTCCTTGGATTAGAAATACGACATTATGGTTTTTTTTTTAGTTCAATCAGCCAAAAACAAAATCGATGCTGTAGTTAAACGATTTAAACGTAGCCTTCAATTTGGTTACAAGATAGTATTGTTTAACTTATGGTTAAGAAAAATGAAGCACCCTGATGTGATTGCCGGTTATAAGGCCCAATGGCTGACGTTTTCGATTCCCCCGATTGGATCATGCCAATTTACGTACAATACCACAAATCTCTAGTATTTTCGTAACGATTGTTTCAAATTATATGTCAAGTTGACAGTTGATTCTATAATTTGTTGTATATTATTGATTTATTGACAAGCAACTAAAAAGTAAATGCATAATCATTTTTTTTGAACAAGCTATTTATGATAAGGGGTCATTGATAGAAGATCCATAGAACTCCGTTGATTTCAATAACAAATAAATGATATACATATGTATCTAACTGCAATTAAATATATATGTATGCAGATGTGATAATTGTATTTTAATAATGTGATTTCCAGGCGAAGAAGACACTCGGCAAGAATTAGAGACGTTAGTATGGACACCAGAGCACGGGCTCACGGACCGGCAGATTGACCAGTTTCTGGTCGTGTCACGGTCTGTGGGAACCTTTGCCCGAGCCCTGGACTGCAGTAGTAGCGTCAAGCAACCCTCCCTGCACATGTCAGCAGCCGCTGCTAGCAGAGATATAACCCTTGTAAGATTCACACTTCAGTTTCGTCGTTACTTTATTTCTTAACCACTAAAAATAAAAAAATAAAAGCCCCATTTTACTTGCAATAATAATTATACAAATGAGGATCTCAGTTTCAAAACCTATCTAAAGACCATTTTTGTTTTTTTTTTCAAATTTTGAAGCCAACTTGTTCTCTATTTCAATATATTTCCAATTTTAAAACTTCTCTAAATATAGGAAAAATCCATTTTGAAAAACGTGTTTGACTTTGAGACTTCAAAACCTACTCAAATCCAAAAAGCCCACAGTTTTTTGCACTTTGCCAATAATTTTAGTTTTTTGAGTTAACTAGGTTTGGAAACTAAAGCGCTCAAATATGCGACTTCTTGTTTTTTATTTTAGCAATAATAACGCCATTTTGACGGGATTAACAATTTTAATGTAAATTATCATTAATTCCATACCTATAGCTGCAAAGCTAAAATCGATTAGCAGGTATTTTTTAAATGTAATGGGACCGACTACTGCAAGATTTCATTCCAATCATAAATTTGTTTCAAGAATGAATTGGGCCAAGTAATCCTTTTACAATCCTGCTGCAATGCTTGTCACATTCAATGGATCTGCGCTAAAGCGTCTTTCAAAAATTTGTTGGTTGCAAAATATCCAAGACCATTGCGCATTCTGATGTTATTAAATAAAAAGAAATCATTTTATTAGTCCAACTGAGACTTCACTATATATTAATGTTTGTGGGCAGTTTCATGCAATGGACACATTGCACCGACATACGTACTGCATGGAAGGCGCCCTATCATCGCTTGTCCCGCCGTCAGGGCCGGTTCTCTGTCGTGACGAGATGGAAGAGTGGAGTGCTTCGGAAGCCAATCTCTTCGAAGAGGCGCTCGACAAGTACGGCAAAGACTTCAATGACATCCGAGCAGATTTTGTAAGTCATCCGCCTGTATCGATTTTATATGTAAACTCTATCGTATTGAAACAATCGAGAGAATAAATAACGAGCTATTTTGAATGTTGAATTAATATTTAGTTTGCATACTTTTCACTATCGATTTTTAAAAAATCACAGAAATTTTTCGTTCTATTTTGATATTGAATGACTTATAATTCTGTCAAATATTTGATATAGCTCCAAAAAAATACAATGTAAAAGAATTAACAGTTTTGTATTGGTTATGCAGATATTTGCATAATGGAAATGAAGAAATATAAACAATCTCTCGGTTCCATTTAAATATAACTCCTAATATTGTTTTGTGATTCTGTCAACGTTGCAGTACATTTGAATTGCATTGAGATAAATGACTAAGAATATGAAACAAATAATAACGTATGACGTTTTTTACAACTCGGTTTAGATGCTTCAAAACTTTGGTCAGCCATATTTTAAAACTAACAATTTCTAGTAGACGGGCAGGATAGAGGAACTAAATTCCACAGTTCTCTCCGGCATTGGTTTTACATTTTTAACATATCGTGTTTAATTTTTCAGCTGCCTTGGAAAACGTTAAAAAACATAATCGAATACTATTATATGTGGAAGACGACAGACCGATACGTACAACAGAAAAGAGTGAAAGCGGTGGAGGCCGAATCGAAGCTCAAGCAAGTCTACATTCCCAACTAGTGAGTGTTTGTGGTCGTTTCATACTTGCCTTTATTCTATTCATCCATCTAAATTTTACACTTGAGTCACTTGCCCTATCGCAGTTAACCGTTTGATACAAACTGTTGGAGTATTTATTTAATTCGAATTCATATTAATATAATATTCAAGTACACCAGGCAGTAAAGCACTGTGCATATTTTATAAGATGCAGATTTACACGTGCCGAAACAGAAGCTTCATCATTCAAAGATGCAATTCATTTTTTTATCAAAAATAATAAATAAAATTTTTTATAGATGATGGTATGTCAACAAAATCACTTGGTGTTCTTATGATATTCCACTCTGATTTGTAAAATTGTAGAACACGATTCGTAGTATAGCACTGACAATCGGAGGGTATATTTGATTCCAATATAACAGGCAGTAGATGAACATTGTTGCTTTGAAACCAGACAATTCATCAAATTTTAATTAGGTAAGTTGTTTTTGTAATATTGATGGCATTAATTTTGACGATTTGTTTTGCAGTAACAAACCAAACCCGGCTATTATCCCTAACAAAACGAGCAGTGTCATGAATGGTGGTACAAATGGATCGGCGGTTAATCTCTCCACGGGAGACATTTGCAATTCGTGTCAAGGTGAGTGATTCAAATATAATCTCTATTCCATATTTCTGAATTATTTATTTAATTAACATTGCATAAGTTTGACAAATTATAAATTTAAAAATTTTACAATGAAGAAAAAAAAATTACAATTTAATATGAAAAGCAGTAGAAAAAAAATAGCAAGGAAGTCAACTGAGTAAGCTCTGACGAACTCTACTTTAATACATAAAAAATAGTATTTGTCGGAACTCACCCACGTCTACGTGGAATATATCGACATCCGAAGCAATATTGTTGAACACCGTTAAAGCTCTCCCCAGTGGCATCCCCATTGGCGGGTTGGTTCTACACCTTGGGAGAACAAACAATTCATGTCCATGATCGCTCAAAAAATAATCAGGTACATTTAGATTCACATTCTCAAGAATGGTGGAATTCTTATTATATCATTTTATTCAGTTTGTGTCAACACGAGAGTGCGTAATACTGCTGAAATTCTTGGAGGTTTTCGTATCACCCGCTGTAATCTAGTTGGTTAGAGCTCGCTCTACCGATCAGGTGGTTCGAATCCCGGTATTGTGAATGTCAAATTTTGATTTTTTCAATTTAAATTTGAGACCTAAGACGTTGGTGGGTGTTTTTTGTGTTGTCAATTATTCTAGAGTAGATTAGATCTTTTTTTTTTAACTTTAATTTAAATCTAAATTAAAAATTTTAATTGTATTATATATGTAAACCAGAAGGTTTTAATCATCTTCATTTAAATCAAGAGAAAAAAAATGTATATTTCAGATTGTCGACATAAATATGTCTAGTGTTTTGAGACTTCATTATCATAGAATCAAACCGATTCGCGATGTTAAATTTTTTTCTTATTTTTCAGCAACTTCATCACAACAATGGTATGCGTGGGGTCCGTCACAACTTCAAAGCAGACTGTGTTCTTCCTGTTGGCAGTATTGGAAAAAATATGGGGGCTTTAAAGTGAGTGCTTTACTCAAATCTCGTGAATATTTTTTTACAGAATTTCATTTAAAATCATTTGCCGGCGCGTATTCTGTAGGATATATAACTAATATATCTTTCTGTCCCCAGGTGGCTGGAGGTGTGTGCGAAGGTGACTCAGAATCAGGATTAGTGACGGGGGGAGCAGGCTTAAACAGTTCATCGAATGCTAACGCAAACGCGACGACCGGTTCGGCGAGACGGGGTACTCTTTCGGGGGGGCGGAGCAGCGATGGCGAGGAAAGCGGACCGCCCGGGCAGCATTCTGCCATGTCGCATCGACCACACCGCTGTTCAATTCTCAATTGTGGGAAGGTTAGTATCGATAGATTTTAAATGTGGCTCATTTAAATATACATACATCCAGACCGCTTTTTACACTTTTTTTTGTATTGCGCCTTACATTTTTTTACCCAACTATTTACAATAAGTAGTGATGACTGGGCTACCAAATCTACATACATGGATGGAGGGCCAAATTCAGGAATTCAAAATGAGCGGGGCTGGCCGCAAATAAAATACCATTTTTCTATGTATACTATTCATCATGAAATAAAACTATCTAATGAAAGAAATGGAACTGTTTTACGTATATTAACATTTATTTTTTAAAATTCAAGTGTTAATTTTGTAGTTGAAATTCTTAAAACTTGTTGTAAATGTTCATCAGTGATGTTTGATCGTAGATTTAGATTTGAAGAGTTTTTATTGAAGTTCATGATTGAAGATATTTATTCACATACATATATAGGTTGATCAAAAAATAACGATTATTATATTTATTTTCAATCTTTTTTTAAAATGGCGCTAAAAGATGAAAACATGAATCCTTTTCAAAAATATAATAGAATATAATATTTCAGAAAAATACCTGGCGAGCCTCAGTTTGCCCGTGCCTGATTTAGAACAAAAAGTATCAAAGAATGATATCAAGTCACATCTAAAAAAAATTTCTGGCAAACCATTGTAATGTTGACGGTGCTAGAAAATTTCAAAATGAATTGAAACTGCATGATGAATTACACCGAACCTTATAAAATGTGTTTTCCATTTGTGTTTTTATAAGTAACCCTTTGCCTGCGTCACCAAATTTAGCAAGCATGCCCTGTACGCGGCTGCTTTTTTGCAGATTTTGTTATCGCGTTTTCGACTATAAATATAGGTTGTAATATTTTTTTAACTAATCAAATATGATAATTGCCACCCAAAGTAACTTTTTCAATAATAAAATACAATATATTTCTTGTATTTTCGGTTTAATTCAACAATAATCATTCTTCATACAATTGCGGCGTGACATCGCCATATTGCAAAATATCGCCACGCGTGAGAACCAAGAACACTGCGCCCATACCATGCTTATAATATTAAATTCTCGGAACTATTTCAATTTCACCTGCACTCGTTCGCTTATTTACATTATCCAAAATCTAACATTGGTGACGCATGTTCACGGCGTGTTCCAGAAATAAATTATTTTAGCCTATATTGAATCTTTTTTGACAAATGCCATCTATTTAATTTGATAAATATACATTTTGTAATATTTTCAACCAAGTTATACAATTTTAACACAAGCTTTTATAGCTCTTATATAGGGTTTGAAATTTCTATGACATCTATACGTGTCACGCGCGCTGAGGGCATGTTCGCTAGGACATGCATAGCGGTCATACGCGGTGAGAAGGTTAATAAAGAAAGTAAAGATTTATATGTAAATAAAAGACCATTTGAAGAAAGAAGAAAATTAAACCATTTCCAGGAGTTCAAATTAAAAGCACAACTGGCCCGTCACTACGCAGCGGCGCACGGTGTGGCGGTAAGAGCAGGAAGTCCTCGTCCCGTGATGAAAACACGAGCAGCATTCTACTTGCGAACGTCGCCACTCACACGACTCGCCAGACGCCTCTCTAGAGCGCTGAGACGCCCTAGACGCGTCGCCAGAGCGCCTTTCACCCCCGTCAACATACACCAAGTCAAGCATGACTGTAAGTACATTGTTACCTTCTAATTTTTAACTGAATTTGCAGAGTTTGAAGACTTTTCGAATCATTTTTGGCAATGGAAAAGTTGCATCTTATGTATAGAAAACTTCATACTTGTTAGATGTTAGTTTTCAAATTAATGTGGCTTAAAATCCACATAACCAAGTTCTTCAGGTTGCTATGGTTGGAGTTATTAGCTCTACGTCTGTATCTATTTGTTTCTTTAATTTTATTTTTATTCTTTTCCTTGATCAAGGATTCTAATACCTAAATAGATATTTCCCTTGATGTAAATCTTCCCTCCATTGCCTTGTATTTTTTGACAGGAGAATTGTTTTCTAACTTGTCATTGAACATTGAGAAAGAAGGTTGAGTGACAATCATCTTCCTGAAAAAAATCTTGTTCATCTAATATGCAACGAGATCTAGTTAAATACTTTTTGTAAATAGACATAAATGGCCTCTTCAAATCGATCACTTTAAATATATTGATGTGTATAAACTTACAGGTAGCGTAGGTATGGCCGGTCTGAGTCCGTCAGAGTTAGCATCGTTAGCGGCCGGTCGCGGAGGACGTTGTCGAGGGCAGGTGTCCCGTGTTGCAGAACGCTTGGCGGGGGGAGTTCCGCCGGTTCCCGGTGCACCGCAATATGCGTGGCTGCGACTCACACCCAAGGACAGAATGCCCCAGCCGCCCAAGGTGGCTTTCCCCAAACCACCCAAAGCGCCAGGTATTTCCTATTACATATTTTCTGTCTCGTGCTAAATATTGAAAAAAACAGTTTTATTTCTCTGCATATTATGATGCATATTTGGTTATATTAAAACTAAGTTTTTTCCTCTTTTCAAGCAAAATGCATCGGCTTTTTTAATCATCACCAAAACTTTAATTATTAATGGGGATGGATTAGAATTTGCTGATAATCTTTTGGAAAGTGTATATCAAAATATGGTTCCAATAGTCGTTAATAATTGGATATTACCAATTTCACTGTCATTAGATTCTAAAAAAAATTACATCTTCGGACACATAAATATGGCTTCTAAAAATAATTTTGTGTTTTATTTATTCTTTTAGGTAGTTTGTCTTTGGAATAAATCCTTTGAAGTAATTGTTACTATATTGTCAATCAAATCAAATTTAAAGAAAAGCTCACAAAATCATTTTTTGCTTTAAATTTGTCAATAATGGTTTTTCGCCCCCGTTAGTCCTGAAATTCCGTGGATGAAAACATGTCGAACCTGGCAAGGTTTCGATCCAATCGTTTATCTGACTGTTTTGTATGTAGATTTTTTAATTCGCGAACCATTTTTTATTTTTCAGATGGCAGTTTAATGTATGAGCGGATTCCCAACAAAGGTGAAATCGAAGGTGTGAGACCTTCGTCGGGAACGAGTCCGTCTCCGGCTCTCAAACGGAGAGCGTACGATGATCTCAACGGAGTCGACAGTAAGAACACTTTGCAACACTTTCCGAATACATTATTCATTTAATTTGTCTTAGACAATTATCGAAGCAAATATCAATTATATTTTCATAGCACCCATGGTCATCTATTTCATCACGAATTAAATTATATCTGAAAATGGTCAAATGAATATGTCGATTTTTTTGTTTCAACCACTAGATCTACCTCATGACCTTTTATTTAACGGTGAACTGCATATTTCGAAGTTAATTGCGGTACCGATGCGACACAATTTAATAAAACGAAAGCCCCCCTATGACGGCATCACTAAAAGAGACCACTCCCTTCTCAACCTTAGAGGTTTTTTTTAATTTATAATATTCATTTATACTATTTAATCGTAACGATTATTAACAGTCCTGCAGAAATGGACTCGAGTACGCTTAAAAATTTCTTTTACTAATTAATTTTAGATTTGAGGGACGGACGTACTGAAGGTTATCTTGAAACATTTTACTATAAGCAAATAGTGAAAAGGAACGATGAAACAATCCAACTATTGATTTTAAATCTATTTGTAATTCTCATTCAAAATTTCTTCTATGGGGAACTACTGTGTTTTTTTTTAAATTGTCATTACACTTGAAAACTTCATATTAAAAATCGTGTGTGTATTAATTATTTGTATGCATATAAAGTACAATCGTTAAATTAACTAGCAATTTAATTATTAATTTACAGTGTATAAGTACATGATTGAATTTTATGTTTTGTATAACATAACATTACAGAAACGTATTACACTACTGCAGTGGTTTCCAAACTTTATGTTACAACGCCTCCCTTTGAAAAAAATAATATGTTTGCGCCTCCCCGTTCTTTATTTCATATCGACAGTGGAAAGGAAAAAGGAAGTAACCCTCAGTTTTTCCAAAACAGCTTTTTTTCGATAATCACAATGTATAAATCTCGACACACTTTCTATCAAAAGGATGGAAGCTGAAAATCCCAAATTAGTATCTAAATTTAGCTTTTAAGTTTGTAAAAAGAAAGGCTTGTGAAAATTGCAACCATGAAAAAAGGACTAAAAAAGGTTTTTCTCGAACAATTTATTAAATTAATATTAGGCTAAGTCAATAAAAAAACCAGTTTATCAATCACCGTGCACTTCTGGGTTGTGTATATTCCACAATTTGCTTTTAGCTTAAAATCATCAAAAGACGTTTTTTGTTTCTTGTAAAATTTGATATGTGTGGGTTACGTCTTTTTTCCTTTCCACAGTTGATATAATAATAAAAACACGTTTTAGAGGGTAAATTAATATTTTAAACTATTCGCGCCTCCGAGGTTGGAAATCGCTGCACTACTGGAATATGACGTTCAAAACATACTGTATGCTTTTATGCTACTATACTATTTACCTTACTTATATTTTGATATCTTGAAATTATTTTCTAGTTTATATTACTATTGATGAATTAGTCAATAATAATTTCGAATCATCAGGTTATAGGCAATAGTTAAAGCGTAGTAGTTTCCCATTACATACAATTTCTTTACTTATAAATTTACTGACTTTTTGACCCCAAATATATGGACTGTTTGCACTGTTTAGAAAAAAGTATTTAACGAGTTTTCAAATATACTTTCCGACCCAGTTGGAACTAGCAGTATGAATATTTCTCATATCCTGTGATGCTCTCTGTCCAAATATTGATTACATTTTGTTAATTGCCCATTATTGTTTACTAAATTGTAATGTTTTGTTGCTTTGCGTTTTGTTGGCTTCTACTCTGATTTGGATTGGGATGACGGTGAGTGACAATGTGAGATATCTTACACAGACGTTTGGTTAAGTATTCCTATGATACTTTTCGTAGAAGGCCCCGTACGGAGCCGAATTGTTATCTACGATGGCATGTGAAATCGGAAAAAATAGAATTGCGTCGTCAAGATTACTTGCAAAGCTCGTTTCGTGATAAAGAAATCACCATTTCAATTTAAACAAATGAGAAATCTTTTAAAACTGAATTTTTTAAATTTAATTAAGTTGTACAGACGAGTTATACAGAGTTCAATTCTGCGATAATTAATAAACTGAATTAGTTAATACCTCTTTTATGTGTATACACTTTTAAGGTGTTCACTGTCAATACTTAGTGGAAAGGCATTATATTTTAAAAAAATAAAACATTTGTACTAATTCCACTTTTACGTTTAATATTATCAGAACCAGTGTCGCTAATGATAAGCATAATCAACTGATAAGAATGCTCGTATAGAGGTAAACCGATAAGAAAATCTATGTTGCTTATAAAACAAACATTTTTTTTAACATGCTTCATACAAAAGCAAAATCAATTTCATACTTCTAATAACAAAACTGTAAAATCAATTTTTATATTTCTGTTTCACATACAAATTGACATTATTTGTGTTGACGAGGCTTACAAGCTTTTTTGATGATGTGTAGTGGTAGTGTACCGGTACCATGACTATGACCAGTTTTATAACGTAACCGTATAAGCTTCTACATTCTGAAATCAAAGTGAGGTGTTCGAGTGTTGCATGGAAAGCTTATTTTCTACTGATTCAAATCGAATCAGTACAGCGCTTTTCATACCTGACTTATCACCCGAGAGCGGATTGAAGAAGCTTGCTTAGTTTAATTAATAAAAACACAATAATCGTTTGTACTTCATTCCACTTTATTTAATATGTCAGGATCGGTTTCGCTCATTGCGAGCATTGTCAGTTGACAATGCTCGCAATGAGCAAAACCGATCCTGACATATTAAATAAAGTGGAATGAAGTACAAACGATTATTGTGTTTTTATTAATATAATGCCTTTCCACCAAGTATTGACAGTGAACACCCTAAAAGTGCTCAGTTTAACTATAACTGTATTTATTTGAGATTACTGAGACGTACTGTATGTACTCTTCATCCGGTTTCATATGTCCATTGTATTTTTGAGTTTGTTTGAGTAGAAAGATGTTTAGTCTGTGATAGTCTTAAATGATTTCAGCATAATTGAATACCTCGCCTGAAAATGATTATTATTGTTGTTTTTTGTTTTAAAATAAAACAAAAAAACAAATATCTCACCTTATCTGGTACTTTCGAATAGTTGCTAATATTTTCTACGTTGTGAAAGGTATTCGGTTATGAACATTAGTAATTAGAAGAATTTAAATATGCACAACAAATAAAGCAATTTGTCCTGCTTATTTCACAAATTTTAAAGTGAGAACCGAGTATTTTTCAGCTGTAAAGTCAGCATTTTCTCTCATACATACTGGTTCAGAGCATATTAAAAATTGTGGAATAATTGATGGTTTTATTACTCGAATAGTCGACACCATTAAATATATATAGTGTGGTGAGAGACTGCAATAAGAAATAAAAATAAGAATGTCCCAGGACTCGTAAATCTCGCCTTTTTGAGGATTTAAAATTGAGAGCTTTAAATCTTCATATGAAGTGCATTGCAGAAATAGTTATTGAGAAATCGAACCTCGCATAATAATCATTTAGTGGATAAAGATTAAGTGATGAGTTTGAAAATTTACACTATTGTTTGTAACTGGTGTGTTAATCACAGATGTGGTATCTGAAACATGATCACTTAAATATGAGTTTTTGCAATTTGTTGTTGAATTTGATTTATAAATTGGAAACTACTAGGGACTTAAAATGAGTCAAAAGTAAACGACGGATGGAGAGTGCTTGGAAAAATTTCTAACTTGAATTGTCAAAATTTTGTGCACTAGTTGATCACTGCCCCGATTGGCAGTCCTAAAACAGACCAAAGGATGGATTTGATATTTCAACAAATCAAATATGAAATGGAGATACTACAACTGTGCTTAACACGGCAGCGTAGCGATGTCGATTTTGCCATTAGATGTAAGAAACGATTAAAAGTAAATTTTCTGTGGCGCAGGGGGTGCGGGCGAAGCAGGTTCAGCGTGTCCGCCAAACTCGGGAACAGCTTCGGGCGGCATCGGCAATACGGCAGGCGTCGTCGGCAGCGGAGGCGGAAGCGGGGGAGGCGCCGGAGAGTCCCGCTGCGCCCCTCCCCCCGCCAAGCGGCCCAACAAGCACCCGCAGCCCATGCAGAGACCTTCCGCTGAGCAGTACGCCGCTATGTGCGCCCGCGCTCAGGCCACCGGCCAGCCTCTGCCCAAGCACATCTTTGCACATGTTAGTAACGTGACTCCACTTTGAAAAATCTCCCCAATTGAAACAAAAATTTTGTACAAAACATCATAAAATGATTAAATTCATAATACTGGGAGGTTGCAAATGTTCATTCAGTGAAATTGGGTTCAAATCCCCAGCTGTACAATTTGCATTGCCAACCATAAAACATTTATAATATTTTATCTTGTTTCTAGAAATCTAAGTTTATATTTTTTGATTCAATACAAGATGGTGTTTTTGCCATTTTTGTTTTATTTTTCCTTTCGTACGGAGTGAATACAATCTTGCTTTTGACTTAACCCATAAATAACAGCTTTTGGATTCTTGAAATGCTATGATTGTTTGGTTATTGATTTTTTTCCAAGAACATGAATGTTTCATTGGTGGCATACGACCTGCTCATTAACTATTAATTTTAAAATGTACACACAACTTTATATGCTATTATTTCATGATTAAGGAAATAAATTTTACTGTATCTAATATGAAAATGTAATTGTTCAGGTGAACGGCAAGCCTGGCAGTGGCAGCGGCGCAGTCGCAGGTTCCCGTAATCGTCGGCATGTTATCAGTTGGATGGATGCGCCCGACGATCTTTACTTCAGAGCCACCGATCAAGCCAAGTCTGTTCATTTCATTGTATTTATCAACTCAATGTCATTTCAATTCGATTTTGCTAGAATGTTATAATTGAAAAATCATTTTTCTAAAATCTGGCCAGAACCAGACTGAAAAATTGTTATGTGGGATAACAAGTCAATTGGCATTACTCTTGATTGATTTTATTGCCACATTCTCAATTGTATAGAATTGCTGTAAATGATAACTCTTTTGATATTACAGTATGGATATCCACGGTTACATTTCCCATCTGTTTGATGATAATGTAATTGTTCTATTTGCAGGGTCCGGCGACGCGTGCTGTCATCGATTGAACTGAGAAGGGCGGCGCGCAAGCCGTGGCGCACGCTGCCCGCCAACAAGAACGTTTCCGCGAACCCGCACCCTCCAGCTGTCAACGTCAATCCGCACCCGCAGCATCCACTGCATCTCGTCATCCTCGACTGACCCACACCGACTCCCGACACCCGCACGCACGCGCACACCCTCGCACACGCCCACGCCCAGCCGCAGCCCCATCCCAGGCCCTATACCATGGAAGCTCTTCTCGGATAATACTGTGTGAAAACGCTATATACGCTGACGGTATCCGCAGAGTAGGCTGATCGTTTTCGCTGCGAGCGTAACCAACCATTACGTTCTCTTCTAATCGCAGGGCGAGAGAAAATCACAGAGGTGTCGACCCGAAAAACAATGAAGGTTTCGGTCGTGAAACTTTAAAAAGATGCCGAGTTGTCGGCGTGCAGTAAGCGGAAACGTGTACACATTAAAAGAAATACAGTTATACATAAACAGGAGGCTGCCGCACTCGACGGTGTCTATTCCCGCTTTCGAGAAGGGTTAATCTGTCGGCTCCGGTTGTGCAAAATTAATTCAACACAGTTTTTTGTTGACGATATTGTGATCCTAGTTTTTCACCCGTCAATTTTGTTGCCGGACATCTGTACATATATTAATTACGTGTGCATCAAAGACGCTACGCTACTGAATTCTTAATTAATTTAGATCTAAACGCAACGAAGGAGATTACCCGATCGATGTTCCTCTCGGCAATCGGTTTACAATTATATAAATTATAGTATTTTTAGCAGTGTTAACCTTATACGTTCTATTCAGTAAATCATATGTGCGTTAAAGCGAGCACTCGCGATGTTTATACTGTTGCGGGATCGAATGTTATGGGAAGGCAGAATGATCACAGAAGCGTTGTACATACAGACCATTATCGTTAAGAATCGTTTTTAATCAATTGAATTCCTTTTGCTGCATCATAATCAAATTATTAATCAATCAAAACACTCGCGGCTTTACGTCGGGGAGTTGAAAGTTGTGAATCGAGACGTCGACAGTGCTCCGGCTATATTTTTTTAATAAAATCTTTTCCTTATTGTAATTAGTGTTCAAAATAATCGACGGGAACGATCCGAGTTCGTTGTGTTTATTGAGAATCTCCAAATACTTGGGTTATATGGATAACTTTATATATATAAATAGAAAATGAACGGACGGCTCCGCGTGACGTTTTCTTTCATGAGGAGGCGGCGGACGACGCCACGGAGAGAGATGATAAATAAATATTTATTGTGAGTTTTGTGAGTGAGAGTGAGTGGCGCCGAATAAAACAATCGCGGCCGCCGAACTCTGAACTGTCCCTTTTCAATCTAATGCTAATCTTTAAACATATTTTGTATCTCATTACTGCAAAATGCGTGTTTTTCTTTGTTTCCTAAATAAATATTTTCAAAAATGAAAAAAAACTAAATAAAAACAAACTCTAAATAATGAAAGCGCCGGTTTTCAGTGAAGGGAGGGAATCCCCGTCCTCCGGCAGAGAACTGTGTAATGAAATAACTGACGATGATGTTTTTATTATTTCGTATAATTTGAATATCTTGTGATTTCTTTTGTAAATTGGACGAGAGACGAGTTTCGCCGACTCCGCTCGGAGAGGTTACGATTTCTATTAAGCGAATTATGTTTTAAGTTATTCAAGGTTTTTGAGATAGTAAATATTTTAGTGTTCATTATGAATTTTACCCGCGAGATCGGAAAATTTTCCGGTGCACTCTAGACGCGCGGAATGAATTCGCGATCCGCGCGTCGCTCTTTTGTGTTTGTTCATCTATTTTGTTCTTTACCGGCATTGAATGGCAGATTTCGGACACGAGTCCGATTGTGAAATATGTTATGTTGTTAAATAATATCAATCCATTTTTTATTATGCAATAATGTACGTTCTCAACGTGAAATCAAATCTTACCTTGAAATATTATTATTGTGTGTAAATTTAAAACTAAAATTGAATTCAAACAATGTGGACTTAAAACACAAAACCGTATTTTCATAATACAATCACTGAGAATGAATATGTAGATAGGGCGAGCCGCGCGGCCGGTGTCGCCGCTCTGGACGGCGATGGAGACGAGGAGCGGACGACACCGGCCGGAGCGGAAGGTGATAAGTGTCTCGGTACATACTGATATGTAATTTTAATTCATTCGGAGATTCGTTGTAGGATAATTTACATTTTTTTCATAAATAAAGCACAAATTCAGAATAATATGTGAATTTCATTTATGCCCGCTCTACCATGCCTGTCATACTTTGCAGTAATAATTATTGCATATCGACTGTGGAAAGGAAAAAGGACGTAACACACACTTTTTTCAAAACAAGTTTTTTTCGATAATCACAATGTATCAAACTTGATACACGTTCCATCAAAAGGATGCAAGCTGCAAATGCCGAATTAGTATCTAAATTTAGTTTTTAAGATTGAAAAAGATGATCTTGTAAAAAATTAAAACCAAGAAAAAAGACTGAAATAAAAGTTTTTCCTTGACAATTTCTTTAATTAACATTATATTATGTCAAATAAACACCAGATTAGAAGTCTCCGTGCACTTCAAGGTTGTGAATAATTTATAATTTGCATATGGCCCGCCCAAAATCATCAAAACACGTTTTTTGCGCCTCCTGTAAAATTTTATATGTGTGGGTTATGTCCTTTTTCCTTTCCAGAGTTGATACAAAGGTTTTTTGTCTTTGTAATTTTTGTCTTAAATTTAACATGTGATTTCATTTTCAAAAGAAATATTTTTATTTTGCTTTTATAATGATCGCTACCAATGTTGAGCGTGGCTTAGTGTTGCAACTAGAAATTTGTACTTTTGAGATATGGCTCTGAAGTTTTGATGCATTTGAGTTGTAAAAAAAAGATAATTAATATTTGTCTCAATCTTTTGATTTGACATTTTGATGTTTATCTCAATTCAATTCAAATTTATTGCAACGTTGACAAAACTGTAAAACGATATTTCTAGTTGTATTTATATGAAACTGAGAGATTGTTTATGCAAACATCTGCCCACCGAGAGAAAACTAATATTTTTTTGTTGTACTTTTGTGTAGTTATAGAAGAGAGGTATTCGAATATATTCATAACATAAAATTTTTGACTTCATATCATTCTATGGAACTAGACCATCGATATGGACTCTTAATCCTCCAAGGACGAGCATGACCATATGGTGACAGTACGATTCATCCATTTCTACCTGAATATCGTTGACTTCACACAATTTTGGTTAAAAAGAATACAGATTTCAGCTAGTCATCAGCCGCGGGGAAGGAAACAACTACCAAAAGCACATTTTTTGAATTTCCGTTTATTTTTACTTTGGACTTTTGGTTAGTTATTATTTTATCAAAAATTTAAATTACTTACACTTCTATTACTAATATATTTGTATTGAAATTATGTCGATCTAAAGAAGAAAAAAAATTATTTAGCAATATTTCCCGGATTTTTGTTCGATTGTCCTTACACAATATTACACGTTGCCTATAAGGATGAGCATGACCATAAAGTCACGCAGGGTTTCCATACAACGACTTTGTATTTTTTTTTGTTGCTAGAAACAAAAATTATGTGTCTTCAATATATGGCTTAAATTATTTTTTTTATTTAAAAAAATGTGGAGTGTTAACCTCTTCCCGGTCATGCCCGAGTATACTTGGGCATTGAAAGTCGTCAAAACGGACACACGATATAACTCGGGAAAATTCCTTTAAACAAAAAACAATGAATTCTTTCACTAAATATGTATGTTTTATAAATATAACACTTGTGTTTGATATTCGAGCATAATAAAAAAATATGTGATCCTTTTTGGAACATTTGTTAAATCAATTGGACCGGCAAGTGGTTAATGGAGTTCAACAGAAGTTTTTCTATAAGAACTGTCAGAGTTGCTCATCCTCTCTATTAAAGAGAGTAGGCATAGAAGGCTAGGACAGGACTAGTGGTCGGCGAATCACTTTCTGTTTTAAGGATGCATTTAAACAGAAATCCATAAAATAATTTTAAAAATCTGTATTTAAAGCAGTTCGTACGCTTTAGCTTCATGAGCTTCATGAGCTCTGTGGTCAAAGTCGAATGCAGAATACTTTTCATAATATGGAACATCAAAATTTGCGCTGATAAACGACTCCTCAATCTTAATAGTTCAGTCAGACCTGCTATGCGATGCCAGATTCGATTCAATCAACCTGTTTGTTTTCGGCAACTATCTGAGTTCACTACATCGTCATGCCTTATGAACATGAATTATGAACCGTTGAAATCTTCAAAATCCCTAATTTAAGGTTTGCTAACATGAGATATTAGTCAAGAATGAATTCCGAAATTTAAATTAATTGGAAGAAAGTGAGATATGTTTAAATGTCATGAGGTTTTTAAAAGGTTTTACGTTGAAGAAATATAGCTGTGTAAACCCCAAGATTCAAGCTATCGGTAAGCACTTAAAACTTGTCAAGAAATTGCTCATCACAAATTTTCAATTCATTGCTTCACATCAAACTTAAAAAATCAGTGGCTTTACCAAAAAGTAATAAATTACAAGAGGACTTCAATTGAGGAAAATTCTTGAATTTTCTAAAATTTATAAAATAGGTATGTCGATATCGAAAGGAAAATCAATGTTGTGAAGGTTCCAGTGTCTTCACCCTTGGCAGGCTGAGAAACAATTCACACTTTGAGAAGAGAAACAATTCCATGACATAACATATGGTTTTACATTCTTAACCCATTATATGCCGGTACGTATTAAAATGGCCGTACATCTATTGCTGCAATTTTCTTTGATATATTAAAACCTAATAAATATACATTTTTTGGCATTATTAATAGTATATCATATAGTCTTGCCAAATAAATACACGTGTCACTTGTGCCGCCATGTATTCAAAAAAATGAAAACCAAATGTTTCACAATACGTCAGTATATATACTGTTAGTGATGCGTTTCGGTAATACAAGACAGCTCTTTTTGAAATCAATATTATATTGATTATAATACAATTCAACATATATATGTCAACTGTAAGAATAACACTATGATTCTAAGAGTTGTCGCTATATATATAATGTTTGAATTATTCAAATTGTCGACCTTGTCTGGTATTAGTGGACCGTATATATACAGGCATTTTCTATGGCACTGTAGATTGTATATAAACGGTCGTGGCACACAAGCGGTTAAGAATGTTTGAATTCAGCCATGTGTGAGCATTTGCATGAAGAGAAAATCAGTTGGACATAGCGGTACTTTCCATATATTGTCAAATAGTGAATTTTCGAAATATTCTTCTTATAAAAGATGTATATGAAACTTTTTTATCATCAAATAAAACAAATTTCTATAAAATTAGTTTGAAATAAATAATTTAAAGAACACAGCAGCCATCTGGTTTTATATTATCTTGTCTTACTTAGTAAGCCTACATTTAAATCCCACGATGGAATAGTTTTTGATTATACTTACCAGCCATCTTTGCTGAAGTCATGATTTGTACATTTATACACTCTGTAGAAGATAGTGTGTCGACAAATGGTCTAAAGACTGGTTAACCAATAAAATGTTTACTAGAATTTGAATCATTCAAATTTTGTACATTCACACAAGTTTTGTCACTGACAACTTGGGTTTCGCCTTTTGGTATCTTCAGGCGTTCAAGTGCACGAATGAACTTGAAGTAGCAGTCAGTTGGCCTCATGCAGTTCCACAGACATCAACATTTGAACTTATTTCATTTTTTCCCTAAAAAATTTACCTTTAAAAAAATCTTTTTTTCCATCCTCTTGCTGCTTAAAAACAAAATCCACATGTAGTCTGGACCAACGTTCCCTCTAAACCAGCGATTTCCAAACTGGGAGGCGCGCCTCCCTGGGGAGGCGTGAGCTATTGCAAAGGGAGGCGCGAAAAGTCCAAAATATTTATTTCCCCTTTAAAACGTGTCTTTATTACTATATGAAATATAGGATGGGGAGGCGCGATAATCTTTTTTTCTTCAAAGGGAGGCGCAGTAACATATAGGTTGGAAGCCACTGCTCTAAACCGAAGGTTTAGATGCGCGGAAATTTCAAAGGCTGCGTGGAGGCTGTGCGGACCGATCAAATATCACTTGAGCAACTGTCTTGTAGTGCGCGCCAACCCGGAATGAGTGCGCGGGGACTTCTCAACTGCTGCGCGGCCGCGCACACGCGCAGCTTAGAGGGAACGTTGGTCTGGACAGTATATACAACAACAAAGGGAAAATAAAAAAGATGTAAATTGTAGAAAATTTGTTTTATTCGAGTAAATAGCTATATCTTAATTATCAATAATTTTTAAATCATAGATCATCTTCAGTTGTTCTTTAAATAGGAAGACAGCGCGACGGAAAACTCAAAACGACTGTCATGTCATATCTGACATGAAGGAGAATGAACAAAATAAGTCGGGGGCGGCGATTTCAGTCGCCTCACAATAAATAAGTGAAACCTGTCAGCGGACACTGTGCGGATCAAAACAAAGTATGCTACGAGTAGAAGAATAAATGGCACATTTTAGAGAGAAGCGCACGACCCGCGGACGAGACATTCTATGATTTATAATATATATATATTTATCAAAAATGAATTACACTGATACGAAATATTTTACAGATAACGATGATATGAAAAATATAAAAAGTCAGTCCCGTACCGATATATTTTCCTCGCATAGGATACGAAAAGCGAACCCTTCGAAGTTTTGCAAATAAACTATCACCTACAAATTAATCTCAAGATCGAGGAAACACCTCTCCCGGACATAAAATACTTTTATTCATATAGGAATTATCAATCCTCGAATGTCTAAGGCATCTGGCGGGAAGAGAAATCCAAGGCTGTGCGAATTGTCAGAACGCTCGCTCGCGATTCGCCCCCGAGAGAGCCGTCGCCGCGCGACCGTGATACCTTAAACAGTGCAAAGGTTACTTTTATAAAAATACTGTACATTCTTTTATATTTATACGCTACAGACTAAAGCGGAGCGGCCGCTCTCCGCCGCACCGCGGAATATATGTGCGTCTTACGTTCTACAGCTCTCGCTTTATGACTATATACAAAACATACAGGCGGGCGGCTCCGACGTCCATTTAAAATTAATCCAATCCCAATTTTGTACTTCTCCGACGCCGCGGAGACACGTTTTAAAACCGTCGGCGGCAATTCTGTCTTGTCAAGATTACTTTTACCAAAAAATAAATCAGACAAATTCATCGAGTAGAATTTTTTTCAACGTTTGGAATTTTTCTCTCATAATACTAGAATACAAAATAAAAAATATTCCATAAATCGTTATATGGTCCCGAATTATCTACTAAAATTTAAAAAGAGTCCTAGAATAGTTTCATAATATGCTACAATTATTATTTCTTTGATTATCATTATTATGTACACACATAGTTCATTAATAAAATACCGTAATATATTACATTGCTGGCAGCGAGTCGGACAGGGCCGACCGCGGAGGATGAGCGGCGAAAATATTGTTTATTGACTGTTCCGTGTCGCTTATAATAGGAATGATTGATGAGAATTCTCCGATGGAAGGCACGGCGATGAATACTTCATTGACTTAAAAAGTAATTTTTAAAGATAGGAGCGGATCGAGTGAGGAATCAATTGTCATCAGTCTGCGAGGTTTGTTGACCCTTCGCGCTCAAAAGCTGCCACAGCAGCGATGTCCGTTGCCTGCAAACTGCATTGCCAAGCGCGGATAGCATGTTTACATTCATATCCACGATCACTTACGAAATTGGATAACTATTTTAAATTACTGTCCTACTGAAGATGAAGAGGAAAATTTAAAGCATTTCAATTTTACGATTGAATCCACAATCTGAAGAAAATTCTCCATTTTTAATTTTGATACTCTAATTTCATTCAGTAGGACCAAAGTGAGATGTTTTATATATGTTAGAAAAATTAGAAGCAAATTACTTTCGGAGGGCAATTTGAAAATTAATTTAAAATTGAGTCGCTGACATGAATAGTGGGCTTATGTTACGAGAACACTTTTAACGATGCACATTATTTATTTCCAAAACTAAAACAGTTGTTTCGTAATAAAGACCGCTATCCGTATTATAATTCAAAAAAAAAGATTTCATATTATTCTTAAAGTTTTTATTCTATCAAGAATCATTATATTCTTACTGCCGTTTGACGGAAAAGGACAGCACGATGTTTTTCAAATAATTAATAATTCATTCAAAAATGTGACAACACTAAAGGCATGCTTACACATCGTCACTGTTCTGGCAGAAGTTGGTAAGTAACAGATTGATAGTTCCGAGTAAACGGCAAATGAAAAATTTCAGTTGCATAGATATTTTATGTTACATAGATAATTAAAATATAGATGAATTGATGCCGATCTGACACAAATAAGAGTTTAAAATGAATAGACAGAGACAATTGCCCGTCTTTAATCTGGCAGTAATAATAATTGCCTCTACAAATAAATTATAAGACATTTTTTACCATTTACACAATAATGAAAGTACCACATATGGAATGAGTTTACTAACATTCAACAAAATTTTATAAAAATTTAAATACAACGTTTATACGTTTATTAATCAACTTGAGTTTGGGCGTTGGCTGTCTTTTTCCTATTTTAACGGTAGATAAAAGCAAAATCATCGTCTGTTATGACTCGATGACGATTCGCTTTTCAGTGAATTATTTTTAAAAGGGTGGCGAGCGCAAAGGGTCAAAATCGACAACCTCCATAAGCACATGACATTACCGTTGATTTTTGGTAATAGTTACTATCCTGTTATTAAAATTATGTGTAAAAATTTTATATCGAAACATTTACACGACAGCGGGGGCGATTTTCGCATATTTCTTTTAAATACATTCGTAAAAAAATATAGTCTAATCCTGCCGCCGTCCGTGGTAAAAAAGATTATTTCGTACGGTCCCCGGAAAATTTGCAATCATCGAAAACATTAATTAAAAAAATATCTTTACGCACATTCTGATTGCCGAAACTATAAATTCACAGTGACACGTTCCGCATGCGTGCGAACGTTGCCGATAAATTTGAGATGAGACAACACCTCTGAAAAATAGAGCTTACAGTAATTACAATTTTTTTTTCATTTATAATATTATACTGTACAATATATTCATCATAAAATATAGCGATCTGTTTTAAAACAAAAAAAAAAGACATGTTCATCTGAGAAGGCACTGCTTACGAAAACGCATCAACTCGGATCAACGATAATAGTATGTGATAAAAGTTAGTACGTTTGGGAAAATAAAAGAAGTCACACAATGCTCAGGGGATGACAAACGTTACAATATTTTTTTGATACACAATACAATGTAATTGACATCGTTTCGCAAATTAAAATTTCTAAGCAAAACAATTATAACCAACGTATTTCTTAATAAACGAATATTCAGTTTACATTGGAACCGTGATTGTTCTAAACAAATTATTATATAGATCAGTGACCTGCAACCTCTTTGACAATAACGTCAATTACATTTTCCAATTTTTCACAGAACGGAGAGATCAGAAGTTCTCGGATTATGATATAATCTCTCCCGAATTTAGACGTAGAAATTATATTTTTTTTCAACGGAATAACTGCCCACAAGATACTCTTGTATTTATCTTATCAGCATTACATGGGTTATAATGAGAGCAAATGAAATGTAATGACTTGCATAATGCACAGCTAATTGAATTTTAGGAAAACAATTATCTACAAATTTACCCACACTGCAGGTATATTAACTTAGAAGTTGATATCAAAATAAATAATAATTAACTTCTCATCGCCAAATATTGAAAATTAGATGCGGTAAACTTTGTAATTGGTATGTGGGCTGCAATAAATGTCATTTTGGGCCGCAGGTCACTGATATATAGATAATACGGACAATACAGACAGTATATATTTGTTTTGTGGCGAATTTTCATCTTTACATAAAAATAAACTGTCTCGGTTGTTTTGCATTCTGCATCGAAGCAAAGCATCAAATGTTAATATTGAATACCGTCTGTTTGATGCAAGAAGTCATTAAAATGTATTTTGTAAGACTAATATAATGATCTCTTTTATTCTGGTATGTACATAAAATACATAATATTTTTAACAGTATGTAATTGGAAAATACCAGTAGATGTAACACACTTAAAAAGGACATTTTTTAATGTAACTCATTTTTGACCAAATTGACAATTAAAAACTTCTTGCAGCAAACTGACGATACGATGATTTTTTTCTTTTTTTTTTGTACAATTACCATTTACTGCTTTGTGGATCAAAACAATTGGGGTTAAACAGTACCTGAGCGTCTAATATTATTTGATGTTTAATAAAAAATGGCAGTCGCGTCAGTGCAGCCAATACAAAAACATTAGTCACTCGTCAATTATTATTATACATACGTAAGAAATGTAATTCTCTCCCTTGGAATTGCCCTTAGGAATACTCCAAAAACACTGCCTAGAGAGCGAAAACAATTTCTAAATACAAATTTGTCTAAATAGTACGCGAATAACTCCCTACCGAATAATTTACCATCGTTTGGATCCACAAAATTGTCTCGGTGGATCACAAATGAACGAGTGTATATTCCATCCTCAATACGAATTTGTATTTAGAAATTCGTTTCGCTCTCCAGCCAGTGTTTTTGAAGTATTTCTAAGAGCAATACGAGAGAATTACATTTCTTAGGTATGTATAATAACTAAATAATTGATGTTTTTGTATTTTGGCTGCACTGATGCGATGGCCATTTTGTATTAAACGTCAAATAATATTCGACGCATAGGTACTCTTTAACCAACAGTTGACTGTTAAATCATCTGACATTATCAGCACACACAGATTGAGAATAAAAGTTTCAATGTGATTTAAGACACCGATCCAGTTATTTATTTTTTTAATTTACACCGCCATCTTTATGTAAAATATTAAATTAAATTTTGTCTGTTAGCATTTTCACTACAAATATGCACTGAAATGAAAATGCATTTAAATTTGAACCGTTCAAATTTAATTTGTTGTTAATATTTGTTTGCGATGATAGTGTCAAAAAATTCAACTTTTTTTTTCATTTAATATATTTGTCGATAGGTGTAATGTTTATTTGAATATTCCATCACAGCAGCTTGATAAATAGAAATAATACGCAGAATGCAATTGACATTACAAACAACATTTGAATTGAAATTCCACGATTAATTCCCGATTCAATATTACAATAATATATACACTCGATTATCGGTAAACACCCCGATGTTTTTGATTCTTTTTTGTGGAGCTATATACAAATACGACTGCCATTTCTCAATGTGTAATCTAAAACAATCTTGTCAATCGTAATGTAGAACTATCAGCTAGCCGTCTTATATATTGTCTTTCTTTCAACAGCCTAAAATGACACTT